>CM053785.1:516030618-517300618 GCA_028749045.1 Cupressus sempervirens | reverse complement strand
TCTCTAACTTAGTTTGTATGCTTCCCAATGTATGTTAATCTACTAAAATAGAAGATAAGCTCTAGATATGGAATCAATTAGCTCTCTTTTACAGTCTTCATCTCTCAATAATTTTGTCCTTTTAGGAAATTTAAATTCCATACTTTTTGCGATCTAAGAAAAAAATGATAGATCTTGCGACTCACAAGCTTAGATGGGCTTTTACAACTTCATTAGAAAATAAAATGTTTGACATCATTCCCTTGGATTAATAGAAGGTTTGATTACTCCAAAATTCTTGAGAGACTTGGTATGGCTTTGCATATTGTCAATTGGCTACAATCTATCTTCCTTCTCAACTAATCCATTTGTTCCATGTTTAGCTTAAATCATTGATTAGTCCTTTAATAGATCACTAAGTACTATGTCCTTTTTCAATGTCCTTCCAATTTTGAGAGAATGTGGTTCAAAAATGACTACATCTTAGATCTCATGTAATCATGGAGGATTTTTGCTAATAAACAAAAAGGTTCAAAGATGTTTTCCTCAAAAAATAAATTAAGTTCCCTCAAGGAAAGGTTGAAGGAAGGGAATGTGTCCACTAGCACAAGAAGTTATTGAATTCGAGCTTGGAGATCTTAATTAAAAGGTTCTAGATTATGGAATGTATTAAGATGATTTTCTTAAGGAAAATATTGTATATGTTAGCATGCTAAGATTTTGGCAAGAGAATAAATCCATCGAATATCAAAATCTATAAAGAATTGGCTAGCTAGAAGCAAGAAACTTGAATATCAAGAATTTTCACAACAATACCAAAGAATAACTCAAAAAAAAATCAACTTCATTAGATCCATTAATGGAACCCTCCTTACCAAGGAAAGAGACATTTAAATGGAGGTTATCTTATATTTCAAGGAAGTGGTGGGCGTGCATGTAATGTCTAGCATGTGGAAACAATCAAGGTTGTTGAATAAGATCTCATGTTTATTTCAAAAGTAAACTATTCACTCTCATCTCCTATCTCAATAAAAGAAGTGTTAATGTGACCTGCCAACTTCAACAAGGATTTTTGACATGATTTATTTAGAATTTTTGAAAAATTATTTGTTAACATGCATGGAAGATGGTTGATGAAGTGAAGGGAGATCCTAAAGCCGTCATCATTACCAACATTGCTCTACTTCATTAAAAAAAAACTTTTTATTCTCTCCCATCTTTCCTCATCTCTCTCTTTAAAACACCTTGTGCAAGATCATCTCCAAGATGATCACTTATTGGTTGAAAGACATGCTCCCAAACTTGATCTCTATGGAGAAATATGGCTTCACCCTAGGGAGGGCAATCATTGATGACATCATTATCATGCATGAAGTGATTCATTCTATTATAAGAACAACATAAAAATGGATGAATGGCAAGTTGAATATCAATAAGAAATATGATAAGAGTCTATTAGTTTTTCTTGATATTGGAGATTTTGTTTCAAGAGGACTTGGTTGGATTATATCTTTAGTTGAATCTCATCTCCTCACATTTCAAATATAGTTAATGGAAATCCTTGTAAATTCATAGGATACTCAAAATTTAAGATAGGCACCCCTATCCCCATTCTTTTTGGTTCTTATAAAATAGCCACTTGGTCAAGCCACCAAATTGTTAGTGCATAGAGGTGAATAGTAAAGGTTTGCATATTATGTAGAAAACACCATCAACAATTTGTTGATGAAATGATCTTATAAAAGGAGACTCACTTCGAGGAGGCTAGAATGATAAAACATGTGTTGGATCAAAATGTTGTTGCCTTTAAATAAATTATTATTCATAGCAAATCCTATATTTTCTTCAACACTCACAAGGTTTTCAAAAGATAGATTATAGTGCTCATTAGTTTCAGCATTACTATGCCCATGAGAAAGCATTTTAGGGTACCTTATATAAGGGAGGCATTAGATCTAATATATGGAAGGAGATCTCTAGAGTTTAAAAATCCAAGTCTAAATCTTAAAAACATAGGTGGCTCTCTCTTGCTGATGGGGAGGCTTGGGATAGAATAACTAGTCCATGCCATGCCCCTAACCCATAGTTAGGATCTAAGTGTTCTTCTAACAGCTCTGATGGTCTCTAGGATTCCTTATTCACTCAAGGATCCCCTGACCTGCCTAAACCTACCCACCAAGTCAAGACTTCGAACTTCTCAGCATTCCAAGGTTATTCCCAAGCAACCAACTCCCTAAAGGCTTAATAAGGGTCATTTATAGTTTCACACATTTGGAAGTTCTAATAGGGATTGTGAGGAGTTTTATAGAGGTGTTATAACCTATTCCACATGATCAAAGTGATAGCCAAGTTGGGTTGTTACCCGATTTAGGAATTTCTTCACAAATAGGGCTACTAGAGGAGCCCCAATTAGGCCTCCTTTCAGATTTCTAGGACTTTTTCCAAATTTTCCTTAAGGTTTCATAAAATCTTAATAAGAAAAATTTCTCACAATGACCAAACCTAAAGTACTTTTGGGGTCTTGAGCCACCAAAAAGCCATACAACACTTTTTCAATGCCTTCCAAACAATTTTTGAGGGTTTTAAAGGGCTGCCTATTGTCCTCACTTTTTCAATGCCTTCCAAAGCTTATTAAAACTTCTCCTTAACCACATATCACATTCTAACACTCCTCTTGGACCCCTCCAAAGGGATTATCTTAAAACCCACTCCTCTGCATTTTAGACCTAATTTATTGTTGTTCACTCCTAGTTGGATATTGTTGTATTTGCCTAGGGCAAGCTCAAAAAAATTGTTGCACGTGCATCTAAGGGTCCTGCACTTTTGTACAAAAAAATGGGGTCTACACTTCAAGATTCCAAGGTTCCATGGCTTTCCATGGTGGAAACTAAAGATACAGCCCCGAAATTACATACTATGCCAAAACTGGCAGAATTCGGCCTATATAGAAAGAATTAAATAAAACACTTGCAGAACTTGAAGAAACCTAATCTAATGCATGCAAATGAAAGAAAAAACACTATAGACACTATTCCAATCCACAAAGATCACAAAAACTTCTCTATTTCCTTTAAAAATTCACAAAAACCAATAAATGTCACTATTTTTTCAATGCACAGTTTGTTGTTTTGTACTTTGGTCATACAATAATATTCACTAACCCTTGGTTTTGAGTTTCTCATCACCTTTGTAGCCTCCCATTGGTATTTTTTTTTGTTTAGGGCTTTTTAGCCTCTTAGTAAAGTTGGAAAAACAAAAACAAAAAAAATTGCTTAGTAACTTTTAAAAAGTTGCTAGCAACTTTTTGCTATTTGAGCAATTTTTTCTCACACCTTGCAAATGACCTTGCAAGTCCTCCTAAAGCAAAAATGTGCTTAAAATCAAACCAAACACCTATTCCTAGGCTTCTAATAGACCAATGAACTTCCTATGCACTCATGGAGGTATTGTATCACTTACCAGGAATAACCAACTGAACTAGAACTTCTAGGACCTAGACACACCAAATGAGATCATTAGCTCTTATTCTAATTACATTCTTCATATGAGAAGTTCAACACAAAAAAAATGTGTTGGTGGGAGCCCTTGGAAGGGTGCTCCTGCACCACTTGCTAACAAGATTGTGATAATAAAACTATTTATTTCCGCAATTTCAATATAAAAATTGTCTTCCATTCTACTTGCCAAGAAAGTAGCTTCAAGGTTTGATAGGATAATGAATAATTTCCTTAAGAAAGTGTTAGATAAAATTAAGTGGATCTCCTTGACCAATTAGACAATAATTTACCAAAGGTGATTAGTAGCACCAAAATTCTCTCCCTAAGCAAGAAAAATTTAGCGTTAGGGGCCAAATTGATTTAAGATGATATATGAACTCTTAGATGTTACATTATGTAAATAAATCAGCTCTAAGTCAATCAAGAATTCTATCCATTACCAACCCGCTCGTACGATCTCATATATATATATATATATATGAAACTTCATAATGCCATAAGACCCTCACATAATGAAGTGTTTATCATGGGTCATCTATGATGGAAGACAACTATATCTTTGGATGAATTCATGCAATGGGCACCTGCCCCAAACAACAATCTAGACCTTAATGAATGTAAGGAGATACTTGAAGACTTGTGAAGTGACAAGGTGACTAGTTAGTTGGAATTGGTTGTCATGCCTCTTGTAGATAAAAGGGTTCAAGAGGAGCTTAAGAGTACAACACTTTCTTCATTTCTAATGAAAAAGCTTGCACAAGAACTTAATAACTGAAAAGAATAAAAAATCCAACAAGAATAAATCATCTCGACTAGATCAAAATCAATAATTGATTAAATAAAGCTCAACTATCAGCTTTTTAGTGTCACTACAATGAATAGTAATTGGTTAGAAGACATGCTAAAGTGGTTTCTATTTTCATAAGGTAACAACTTTTATTTGGATTATTAGTCAAAAATGCATCATCATGGGTGATAGATTGTAGATGATTGGACTTGAATGTCCTCTAAGGTGCTCTCTATGTTTGAAAGTTAAGGAAACAATGGATCCATAGTTCTAAACTACGAAGTCACATTACTATTAGACTCATCTTTGCAAGCATTTTGGTCAGTGGCCCACCTTACCTCCTAAACATCTTGGATCATTTTTAAAGTTGGGTGAGACTAAACAATGAAACTGGTTGGGCTAGTCTATGGATTGCTAGCCCATCAATGATATATTGCACATTTGAAAGAGCGAGATAGAGGAATATTCAATGAAAAAAATGGAACATAGAGGAGGTAATGTAAATAAATAAGGTGAGGATCAACGAATTCATCTTGGAAAAATGCATGCCACTTACACAAGATCCACACAATTTACATAGCCGGACAATCACATCTTGAAAAGTTGTAGCTTTTTAAGAAGGTACTTCAAAACTAGAGGTAAGTGTCCTTGTTATCCCAAAAGAAAAGTAGAGAACAAATCAAGTGGCAACCCCACATGCGAGGCAGCCTCAACCTTGATTCCGATCGATCATCAAGAGGCAATTGAAGAGGGGAGAGGGATTGTCAAGTAGGTTTCATCATCAAGGAAAATTTAGGATACTTCGTATTGGCATTCTTAAAAGAACACCAAGATGATAGTAATAACAAAGCTGAAATGGAAGCCCTTCTAGCATGTCTGAAATTATACAAGTAGAAGAATTTATGACAATAAATCTTGAAAAAATTCTCTTTATTACATCAATGTTGTGTGGAGTAGGAAAGTTGCCTTTTATAAATTTAATAATGTTATAAAACACATGCCCAATACTAGACAAGTTGCGTGGGTACCTTGTTCAGTAGCCACAATGGCAAGTTTGCAAGAGCTCTGTCATCTTATCCCTCCTCAAGTGTGGATTGAGGAAAATCTCTTCCTTCATCTTGGATCACCATCTATGCACATAGACGTCCTGTGTTTTCAATTTATCTATGCTTAATCCCATTACACTATTTAGAGAGCTCTTATGTTGGTTTCTCCCTACTCCAACTAGCTGACAGAATCTTACGATAGGATTGCATCTAAAAATGCAATGGATGTGTTCTTCTTTGTATGGTTGAATTGTCACTTTTGCATCGGACCCAGCTATGCAAAAAGTGAGTGGAAGTTGTTGGCACTTGTTTTCTCGAGATTGAGAATGTACATGACAAACAAGTTCTGGGAAACTTTCTAGATCGTTAAGTAGTCATTCTTGAAAGGATAATGTGAGGTAAATAGCTGCTACAAACTATGTTCACTAATTCTTTCGTGCAGCAACTCTCGAGGCAGTGAGCACTGATAGGCTAAGACATCTATAATGAGTCGGGAGATATGAGTGGAATCTTTGCTAGCCAGACACTAAAAGAAAATAGTTTGAGGTTCTTCGACTGGTCAAACAAGCCTCATCAAATTCAACATGGAGCTACAAAGCTTTCTAAAAAGTAACATGAGATTGTTTTCTTAAGGATAATTGAGTAAGATCAATGAGCTTATCAAAGGTCTTTGATATATGATGCACAATAACTCCCGCAAATTTTATGTGTCTAATGATTTAGATGATAAGAATTAATGTAATGTGGGCATTTGGCTTTGCTAGTCCCAATTTCACTCCTTTGTGAGACTCTAACCTTTTTCTTATGGTTTAATATAAGGGACTATACCGAAACAGTATCATATAATTGTGTGTATGTGTGTGCGGGCGAGTATATAAACTCAAGAGACATTTTAATCTCTATTTTGGCAAAGGAACCAACCCATAATCTATCAAGAGTTTCAAAATGATCGCCACACAAAAAGAAACCTTTGCAATCAGCATCCAACAATGTCTCACATCCATTAATCTCTGCTCGAAATCAAAATAGAGGCAGCCTTCAACGATGGAAATGAGAGAGGAGAATGGCTATGGCTGGATACAGGTACGCAGTCGTAAAAGGCAGATAAGCCCACGAAGGGTTAACATCTCCAGCAAGCACATTGAAACTTGCAATGATAAAAGACTTGGAAAATCACACTTGCTCAGCTATTGTAGGTAACGCCTCGAAACTATACGAGGATTTGCATGTTACAAATTCTTATCGGAAGGTTAATTGTCCTGCCAATGGAGATAAACAAATGTTAATTAGGAATGAAAAATCTGAGGAAAGCGTGACAGTCATCAACGCCTCTCTTCAAACAATTGTTGTGATGATGCGAACACTGGAAGATGAAAATTGGTCAACAAAGAGCGGGATTAACCGTCAACAAGAGGATTTCTTTTCCTGAATATTCATGAACACTGTTATAATCAGTAACTCCCATTCCGAGGCACGCTGGATGCAATGCCAAAAGTTTGGAATTTCTGCAAATTTTAAATGGACAGGGTGGGGAATTGCAAATTTTAACTTCCGCGAATGGACCAAAAATTCATTCCTTAATCAGGTGAGTCTATGCTATCTTGAAAATGGCTTTTGGTATATTAAAAGTAAAAATAATTATCTTGAAAAACAAATTGTTACATGGCCCTCCAATCTTCTCCAAGGGATTTTTTATTAGGTTTCTAGAATGGACCCACAATTTTGATCCTCTTAAAAATAGCTTTGTTGTTGGCTGAAAATATCAAACTTCCTAATGGAATTATTACAAAGTCAAATTTTGGCCACTATTGGAGACTCCATTGGAGGATTTGTGGGTCTAGAAGAAAATTTCTCCTCAAACAACATGAAAATTTTGATTAAGAACAACCTAAGTTATATATGGAACCCATTAAAATAATTAGTTATAAATCAATTTACATTGACATGTATAATGTAATAATGTCCAGCAAAATTATATTTGAAAATAAAAAACTAACGTAGGACTTTGCTAATTATTTTTGAATCACACAAAGGAAAAATGTTTAACCACTGATAATAATATATTAGTTGTAATCACCAAAAAATGGTCATCTAGGGGCCCTTTCTAGCATTTTTGTATAATTTATCATGCTTATCCTTATCAAATCTCCAAAAATCCATTTATTTGGTTTAATCATATAGTTTGACCACGTTATCCTCAGTTCATATTTAATTAAAGAACATGTCCCCTTATAATTAAATAAAGTTTCACACTCATCTCTTATCCTAAGTTGCACACACAAAAGCATTTCCCTTATTTAAAAATAAAATAAAATATATTTTTTGTCTCACATGAGGGACAAAAGTCAACTCTTCATCACAATTGGTGGAAATGCTTGTGCACACGAATCACTCCCACTTTCAAACTCCACCTTTGATCACATGCATCTTGCCTGATGATCTCTATCATTCATTTCTCTCTGAAAGGGAGAGTTCTCTCCTCACTTTAGAACTCCACTCTTTTACTAACGTTATATTGTAGGATTCAAGATCTCATACTTGTGGAGCTCTTCTTCTTCTATCTTCTATTCTTCATTATTTATGCTTCTCATCCATTCTAGTTTCTCTCCATGCTTATAGCTTAAATTATCTAGTCTAAATACAGGTTATAATACTTATTTTCTAGTTTATCTTACAAATTATATTTTCTCTCATTTAGCTTTTATTTGCATCACATTCATTCTAGGTTCTTGGATGCTAGCATTCTTGTTCCCATTTTTTAATCTCTCATTCTACGGTGCACCTTGCAAGGGTTGCATAGTTTGGTTTATTTGAGATTCACCATCTAATAGCCTTTGTGTGTCATAGATAGAGAGTCATAAGCCTCATCTTGAGATGCCCTCTTTCATGGGTATTCTCAAGAATAATGGTTTATAGAAGTGTGACACTTTTTGTACACACATTTTTAGCACCCACCATGGAGCCAGAACCAAGTTTTTAGCTTCATTTTCTTGCTAGTATTTTAGTTGCATTCTCATGTTTGATTTTTTATAGCAACTTATTGGATCTAATCAACTAGTTTTGCAGGTTTCTTACTTTGGTTTTAAGGCTAACCCTTGTGCATATTGGTTTGAAAGCTACAACCCTATATTTTCAAAGATTTGATCTTATCTTCCAAACCACTTTGAGTTCAGATCTATAAAAAAATTTGCAGTTTGGGGATGCATTTGAAATGTCTCGGTCCAATTTTAAAATTATTTTGAGTTGAGCTACATTAGTTATGAATTTTTCTTTGTTTATCATAACATATCATTTTTTAGCGCAAGTCAATGAATATTTTGGAGAAAAAAAAAATTGGAAAGTCTTTGAATTCTACAGGGAGTTGGTTCTTTATGTTTTATATTTAGAGGTCATATTAGGGCTCAATAACTCCATTTGAAAAATCTAGTTTGTTTTGGTAAAATGAGTCCCTAAGACACAAATGAAAAGATATGACTAAATTTCTTACATTTTTAGAAATCTCTCTAATTTTTAGCATGAGTCTATTCTTTTCATTTCTATTTTTGGAGCAGAAATGATAGCAAACAAGTCCAATCTTGTTGACTAGGTCAAAAGAAAAGAGTGAAAATAAGAGCATTTGTGATTAGCTTACACTTTCTTTGCATACACTTGGTTAAAAGATAACTTAAATTTTTGAGGTAACTAATCACTTTTTGTTGTAGGTTTTACTTGGTTATTATGCCCTAACCTTTGTGTTGTAAGTTTTACTTGGTTTCACTTTGTGTTGCAGGTTTTACTTGGTTGTTTTGTAGGGAGTTTCTCATTTCATTGCTTAAAAAAATGCATGTCAAAGACCTTGCTTGCTAAAAGGGCTACTAACACTCATTTGCAAGGCTTCCAAAAGCAAATAAACAAACAAATAAGTGTGCTTTGTTTTCCTTATTTTTATGTGTGGCAATATTACTAATTGTTCATATTTCACAGGCACATAAAACTTGCAATTGAGATCTCTTGGTGATAGGAAAGTATGTTCTTCACCCTTGTGGTGAATCAGAAATCTTTACCCACCTTTAGATTTTGAAAATAAGTGGGTTAATTAAGCTTCTTGGTGTGTTTGGGAGAAACTATTGAAATAGGAGATTATGTTCTTCACCCTTGTGGTGAATCAAAAATATTGACCTCCAAAAGTGGATCCATTTTGTGTAGTTTAGAATCCCTTAGAGAGTCTGCTCTTGAGAAATCAAGAGGAACAACCCAAGTGGAGACTATAAAATTTGATGAAAGCCAACTTCACAGTGCACCAAGATCATCTACATGCAAATAACCTGTTGAAGAAAAATCGAAGAAGGAAGGAACAAGAGCTTGAAACAACAAAGAGAAATTATATTGCAAAAATATGAAAATGAAATTGTTGTACAAAAATGAAAAGGGAGAGCCTGTTTATAAAAGCCTCTAGGAATCTTGTAGAACAAGCTTAGAAAGTGCTAGAAAGTGCTAAGAGATAAGAATGACAACTAAGCATACGTCCAAAAAAGTTGGAATATCCTCGATCAAGGTGAGAGGATAAGTATGACTTGGATAGGAACAAACTCCCGTGTTGTCAACAACTCCTAGTCTACAACTAATAAATAAATGCATTAACTTAAGTAAAAGAGTAAATAATAATTATTTACTCTAACACCCCCTTAAGTGCAACTTAGGGGAATGCACTTAAGCTCACAACAACTAAGATGAAATGTAGAATGGATCTTGGCAACAAGGTCATGTTAGGTACCCATGTACAATGCAAAGAAATGCAACCTTTGAAAACGGAGAAAGAAGGAAAACCTCATGGGAAAAACCCTCCCCCAAAAAGAGTTAAGAACAAACATGATGAAAAAAATAAGGAAGAAAGGCCTCAACAAGAACCCCTAAGGACTTCCACCGGAAATGGCTCAAGAGATTCTCTCAAAACCATAAGTACAACCAAACCCCCCATGAGAGATAGAAAAGATGCCAAAGCCCCCCCAGAATAATGGAGCCCCTAGAGAAAGAATCGAACCAATGAAACTCCAATGTGGAGTAAACAAGGGAACAAAACAAGAGAACCCCTAAATGAGAGGGAAAATTAGAAGGCCTAGCTGATGTTCAAAGGAGAAAATATGAGGATCCTGAAAGGGAATCCCCAAGGCAGGTGTGATGACACTGTCATGAATGTCCAAGTGTTGTAGAATCTGCAATAGGTGCACCTAGAGGTCAATGAATGGAGCTGAAGGATCAGGCAGAGCAGAAGAAGAATCCTACTAAAGAGAAAATACCTTAACTAGATGTGGTGTGGTAGTCAAAATAGGGATCTTAGGAATAATACAAAGGTTCAAGTATCTTGAATACACTATATGATGCTCCTGTGAAAGAGAAGTAGTGTGCTCTGACAAGAGAGATGGTGGACCAAAGTGCGAGAAGGTGTAGAGATGAGTGGAAGGATCAACTACCCCTATAGTAATAAGACCTCCTATTACACGATCCCAAATGAAGACTGAATCAGTAGTGAACTCAATTGTCTTCCTTGATCCACTGTGTGTAATCTGAGAAATTGAGAGAAGGTTTGCAGATAGAGATGGAACATACAATACATCATTGAATATACCATCATGGATGTGAACTGAACCTTTCCCACAGACTGGTAGGACAATGTTATTCCCCATGAGAATATGAGGAATGGAAGAAGCCTCAATAGTGTAGAAGACACCTTGAGAAGGCGTCATATGGTGAGAAGCACCTAAATCCATAATCCAAACTTGTGAAGGAGGTGCAATGGAAGCCTATAATGCATGACCCTTTCCAAGATCTGGTGTAGATGTTGAAGAGGTGGAAGAAGCCTGAAAAGAAGACCCTTGTGAGGTAGAAGAGGATGGAGAGAAAATAGTGCTCTTCTAAAGGAGAGCTTGTAAATCATCAATCTGTTTCTCATAGCCATCGAATCTCGTGACTCATCATGAGATCCCTTCTGACAATAGGAATAGGTAGGAGTCACAGTCTTCTTTTTCTCCGTCTTCTTAAAAGATGATGAACCAGTAGGGTGCTGAGAAGAGGAATTAGATATTTGCTTTGGCTTCTGCTCCTGTGTATCCTTGGCAAACAATGCCTATGACTACGAACCTATAAGTGAGTCCATCTAAGTGATCTTGGACTATTCCCATGTCAAATGATCAAAAAATGTCTCAAAAGAAGGCATCTAATGTTTGTTACCCAAGGCATCCATAGTGGAGTAGAAAGTGGAAGAGAAGATCTGATACTGTTCTCGCAACTTTGAGAGTATCAAAAAGATACACTCATCATCTTTCTTTTTTTCCCACATCCCTGCAAAACTGCATGCAAAGATTTGAACTTTAGGAAGAAGTCTTCAATGGTGGGAAAGTTTTCTGGTGATAATGAAGTCAACTTTGCATCAAGCTAAAGTGCCCAAAACTCATTCACTATGCCAAAAAAAGTCTAAAATTTGGTCCAATAGGCTCATGGAGTGGTCAAACCATCCAAGTGAAATAGTAGACTTTCTGAAATGTTCAATGCAATCAATCCCATGGCCTCATCCATTTTGTTTCTATGTTGAAGAACCTCAAAAAGGTACTATAGAACAAGTTTCTTCTCATCCATACATGACCGTAGACCTCGTGACATGAGAAGTCTAGTCATTTGTGCTTTCCAGGTGTGATAGTTGTGTGGCATGAGTTGGGTCACAGAAAGATCCGACATTGAGAGAAGAAGATAGATAGAAGGGTCTTATTCTAAATTAAATTATAGAAAAGAAAATGCTCCCCCCCCACCCCCAACAACTAATAATGATATCCCTCAAATACCAAAGAAAACAACTATAGAAAACATAAAAACTAAGAAAAGAACCTAGATTTCAGATGTAGAGAAGGAAATAGAAGCCTCTACTTCAACACCAACAATGGGAGCTCAATAAACTTGGAACGAAATGAAATTAGCACCATTGTCTATGTCTTTGAACTATCTTTTTTGACACTTCTTTTGGATTAAAAAAATACCTTTGTATGATCAAGTTATGGCCAAAAAACTAACTATTGCTCCAAAAGACTAGCTCACTACAAAAATACAGTCACAACAAAAAATTTGACAACCATACAGCTATCAATTGGATGTTGTTAGAAAAAAATCCAGCTACTAGTTTGCTAACGTCAGTAGCAAGAAAATGACATTAGCAAGTGAGGCAGGTGTGATGATGTCAACCTGACGTGTTGCCAGAAAAAGCTAATGTAAGCACTAAAGAATGACATCATTGTTTTTAGGGAGTGTTGTCACACCAAAGTGGTGATAGGTAGTGGCACCACTGATGATGGTGGCACTTGGGAGGAGAACCGGCAGTGCAGCTAGTTGTTTGTTGGCTCGGTTGGTGGGCTGGTGGCCCATTGGTGGCAGTTGGACAGTGGTGTTGCCGCAATGATACAGCCGATTATGGCAATGCCTACACTGCACATGGGTGGCACAGTGGTGGCCCCACAGTAGTGTAATTATGGTGTAGCAGTGTTGCTACCAAAAAAAATTATTTTTTTTACACAAAAATTCTGTACAGTCTATACGGTCGGCCTAAGGGGGGCTAAAAAAACTCCAGATGCCACTAAAGCCAAAATCAAAAAGTTTTATATGAATTTTTTACTATAACTGACCTTCTAAACTCAATGGCAGCGTCTTTTTAGGCCCAAAGTGCTCCAAAAAATTGCTCTTCCTCCCTATTGAAGAAAAAATCACAAACAAACTAGGGTTTGTGTCTCTGAATGGCAGCTTCAAAAATCCTTCAACCAAGAAATAGCAGGGAGGCTCTGATACCATGTAGAAGTTGATGAAAGCCAACTTCATAGTGCACCAAGATCACCTGCATGCAAATAACCTATTGAAGAGAAACTGAAGAAGGAAGGAACAAGAGCTTGAAGCAACAAAGAGAAATTATATTGCAACAATGTGAAAATGAAATTGTTGTACAAAAATGTAAAGGGAGAACCTGTTTATAAAGGCCTCTAGGAAGCTTGTAGAAAAAGCTTAGAAAGTGCTAGAAAGTATTAGGAGATAAGAATGACAACTAAGCATACATCCACAAAAGGTGGGATATTCTCGATCAAGGTGAGAGGATAGGTATGACTTCTATAAGAACAAAATCTTGTGTTGTCAACAACTCTTAGTCTACAACTAATAAATAAATGCATTAACCTAAGTAAACTTAAGTAAAAGAGTAAATAATAATTATTTACTCTAACAAGGACAAGAGAACTTGGCTCTTCCAACCCACTATAAACTCAAGGCTATCAAGGACACAAAACCTTGGTAGACATAGTACTTGTTTTCATTTAGTGGAAGTACTTGTGAAATTGTGACCAAGAGGAAATCACTAGGTGAGAATTCTTAAGGTACTCTTATGGCCGCGAGGTTCATTGTATATCATATGATAAGGTGTCCCATATCAAGAGAAAGAGAATTGATATGAATGAAATCCTTTACTAAAAACATAGGATAGAAACTACCTTATTTCTCCACTCAACATCTTAGTGCAAGGACCGATCCTAGTGGATTACCTAGATCACCCTAAGATTTTACACTCACCATTTGTGTCCCCTTGGTTATGCCAATGGCATCTCTGTGAAAAAGATAATATCTCTCATGGGTAACCACTTGGTGTGATGCGAAGGGGCATCAAGTGTAGGCCAAGTTGTTGAGTAATGAACTGTTTCCTTTAGGTCGATATTGCTTTATGTGTTCTTGAATGTGCTAGACATGTAGAAATCTTTGAACATACACATGATGATAGTTCTAGAGCTTTCATTTGAGACCTCACATACACTTGTATCATGCAAGGTTTTGTTTCCCTTTGCTTGATTGTTTGAAGACTACTCCATGTGTCACATCTTGCTTTTGAAAATTAAAATTTATATGCTATCAACTTTGTCAACTTTTTCTTGTGTTTCTTACTAGGGGAGTTTCATCATTTGACTTTGATTTTCTATGTCTCTAGTGCTTGAACATGCTTAAATTGGATTTTGGTCTTTCCCACCTTCTTCATCTATATCCTCTTTCTAGGACCCTCTTTTGCTAAAGGTTACCTTAATCTATTGACTACACTCCTTGATTGGAAGATTTGTTCACTTGTTTTTTCTTGTCCATCTACTTGGGCTTCTTGTCTAGCTCTTGACTTGAGTCACTAGTGTCATAATCTTCTTGGGTACTTTGCTTTATAATTCACTCATTCATTGCTACCTTTATTTGACAAGTGAACACTCTACCTCTTTGGTTTGGACATTAAGTTATCTTATGTCACCTTATTAGCTTCCTCTAGTCTCCTTCATACTTGATTATGGCATTTAAACCTTGTCCTACCAAACCTCAACCAAGTCTAGATGATCATGAGTTCTTCCATGCCACTAAAGAGTTTCAAGACCTATACACTTGATACAAAGAACTAGAAGAAGCAAATGATCTTTCTTACCTTCATCTCTCTAAGCGCATGATAGAAACGAAGTCTAAACTTGAGAAAAGGTTAGAGGAAAATGTTGAATTCTTAAATAAATCTCCCTTAAGACCTTTGCATACACATGGGTCATCTTCTTCAAGGTATGCATATTCTACTCCAAGACATCAAATGTTTTCATCTTCTAGATCTAAAGATCTCTTTAGAGAAAAAGCTAGTGATACCTCCTTTGAGCCTATGTCAAGCTTTTATGATGGAGCTATCTTTGACTAGGACAATGATGAAGACATGGATGCATGTTATGCACTTAAGAAACAACAAGAATATTCTAGACATACTTTTGAGAGAACTTTTACTCCCTTGGAAGATTCTTATGATGACATTTTGCAAACACGTTTTAGCACTAAGCTCATTACATTGCCTAATTCTAGCTCGTATGGAAACCCATTCTTGGATATCTATTGTGCTTATCATCAACATAATGAGAATATACTTCAGATTGTATCGAACTAAAACATAAAGTCCAAGATCTTATTGATGATGGGATTATTGATACATCTAATGACTCATGTGGTGAGGATACTTCTCTTAAGCAATATCACATTAATGAACCTATGTGTAGAGGTGGTTTCCTTGATTCTTCTACTTCTTCCAACACTTGTGCATCTCCCAAGACTTCAAAGTTTTTCAACATGACTCCATCAAACAAAGAACCTAGTTCTTTCCATATGGACTATGTGCACCCTCAAGGGCTACCTCTAAAAGAAGCTCGATCTTTCCCATCCTACTAAGCCTAAAGATTCTCAACTTTTATGTGATTCTATGCTTACTATACCCACTTCAGTTAATCCTTGATTACCTCTTCAAGAGCCTATCATGCAAACCTTATATTTTCCCATGTCCTTAGAAGTGGCTCCATGTCAAGAGGACTCTCAAAAAGCTAAAGCTATAAATGTCAAAAAATATCAAGATCAAGAACCCTTTCATCTCCTTCAAGAGTTCATTCTTTCATATCCTATGTCTTATCCTCCTCCTAAGTATGATGAAGACATCACTTCCACTATTTCCATTGATCTTGCTGAAAATTATGAGAAAATTTCTCTTCCTATGTTATCCAAAGCTACTTGTCAAGATCAAAGTCTCCCTTCTTGTTCTACTTCTCCACATGCACTTCAAAAATGTGCTCAAGCTTCAAATGCTCCTACTACATATGTTTCTCCTATCAAAGCTACTCATGAGTCTATTGATGGCCTTGTCCATGTTTCTCACTCTAAAGATGTTAATATCCCTATTCATTATCCCTTTGTGTCTCCTAAATCTATTCTTGGTCCTCATCCATCAAAGATAAAACCTTCAAACCTGCCTTCCATATTGGGGCCTTATGTTCCTTCATCTCCTATATTTTCCACTCCTACTTACCCCATTATTTCTCAAGATCAACAAAGAAACCCATCATCTGTCCATATGAACCGGTCATATCAGCCTTATTCATCCACAAATACCAAGTCTTTTGGAAGCAAGAATAAACATAAGAATCCATTGAAAAATGAATATCACTATGTCCCATCTAATTGACCTATGAATTCTAAGAAAGAAAAAACAATCAAGAGACTACAAAGATCTACTACCCAAAGAGCTTAATCAAATAAAATATGGGTTCCTAAATCTGTCATTAAAGAAATATGCTCTAAAGCATCCAAAGAAAAAGAGCCCACTCCAACTAATCCCCCATGACTTCTTCAAGAGCCTATCATGCAAAACTCATATTTTCCCATGTCCTTATAAGTGGCTCCATGTCAAGAGGACTCTCAAAAAGCTATAGCTATAAATGTCAACAAAGATTAAGATCAAGAACCCTTTCATCTCCTTCAAGAGGTCATTCTTCCATATGATATGTCTTATCCACCTCCTAAGTATGATGAAGACATCACTTCCACTATTTCCATTGAGCTTGCTGAAAATTATGTGAAAATTTCTCTTCCTATGTTATCCAAAGCTACTAGTCAAAATCAAAGTCTCCCTTCTTGTTCTACTTCTCCACATCCACTTCAAAACTATGCTGAAGTTTTAAATGCTCCTATCAAAGGTGTTTCTCCTATCAAAGCTACTCATGAGTCTATTAATGGCTTTGTCCATGTTTCTCACTCTAGAGATGTTGATATCCCTATTCTTGAGAACTAGTAATCTCTAAATCATTTTAAAAAATCCAAAAATATCATATGGTGCTGAAAAAATCCTTTAAAAAATAGGAAATGTCTTGAAAAAATGATAATCTTAGTGAAAACTTAGAAATAGGTGCTTTAATGCATCATCTAAAAAAATTTAAAAGTACAAAAAAATTATTAAAAGTCTTGAAAAAATCTGCCAAGTGGTGAAAACCTAGAAACATGCACTACTTGAGACCCTTGCACCTGTGTCTATTAGTCTCACTCATTCACTCCACAACACATTTCCTAGCTTGGAATTCTCTCTTGTCCTCATCTGGGGGGCACAGTTACTTAGATTATTGGGGTCTTATAGTGTGTTAGGGTTTCTTTGGCAACTCATGCAAAATAGAGTTTCTTAGCACTACCCCCTTAACATCAAGTGTTTTTCAACACTTTTTGGATACTCTACATACAGTCTAGGATGCTATGATATTTCTCACTATTAGATGTGAGTCTTGAAGACATGGCCATATGACATACATACACACACTTAAATAGTAAAACTTGTTGAGCTATGATGAACTTTACCTTCTTTGTGTGATGTTTATGATGGTTTCTTTATTGAGTGTTCCCTCCCTATTAGTCTTTTGAGGATCTGATAGACTAGAAGATTGGGGACATGGGGCATGTTTTACTTAATTTCTACTCTTGGGTATACATGGTTAGTCTAAAGATTTTAGAGCACTCATACTTTTCCTACTTGACACTTTGATTTACAACGTATCATCCTTGTTTATTTTTGCAAGACCACACTCTAGGGTTATCTTGGTGCTTATACCTTGATACAGGTGTAATCTTGCTATACTAAACTTAGGGAATCTAACTGCATTCGTCATCTTGACTTACATATCTTTGATGCATAGGTTGGATTCCCACATTTTTTATCCAATATAGATCACATTCATATCCTCATAGTTATACTAGTGATGATTATATGATCGTTCGATGTCCCTAATAAGGCTCAATGATAAAAACTAGGACCCACTTACTCTCCTTGCAATTGCACCTTTTCATACTAGCTTGCATTCTAAGGTTCATTCTAGCTTAGCTTTGCATTTTGTATGTTGAGAGATCTCTCTTCTTTATCTTTCATGGACGTGTCAGCTAACTATGTTCATCCTTCTCTTGCCTCTTCTTGATCTTATCTTATCTCTTCTTTCCTATTTCTCACTTATTTTCTATCTTAGCATCCCATCTATGCTTTTGACCTATCTTTTCTAATATTGACATCTTGGATCCATTTTCGGGATTGAAATCCAAATTTGGGTTCATCATGCTAGTCAAAATTTCTCCCTTCTTCTATGTAGTTGGCTAACCTATTGAGGCTTAATCTTTGAATCTTGTTGGGTGCCAATCTTCATTTTTTCATCATTTATACTCTCTTCCACTCTTCTCTTTCATTTCTATTTCATCTCATTTCATCTTTATTCTTTCTTTTCCCTAATTCTTATGCTTTACCTTTCTTGGTCAAACTTAGCCAAACTAGGGTATATCTTCATTTCTTGGTGGTCACTCTTTGGTTTTAATCTCTTATCTATCATCATGGTTTTTTCTTTGTTTTGATTTGACCAAATCTAGCCTATTTTTGCATCTCCTCTATCTCATTTTGATTTCAATCTTCTACAACTATCTATTTTCTCTTCATCTATCTACTTTCTTTTCTTGACATATCAATACTTGTCTCGGGTACTGATATTGTCTTTACTCTCTCCAAATGTTTAGTATTGCTACTAATAAACTGTGCATTCAGGGTCTATTATCTCTTTGTGCTTCATTCTTCATAATCATATCTCTTTATCATATTGGCTTCTTCATTCTTTGATGTAATGTATTCCTAGACTGATTACACATTAGTCAAAGAAGGGAAAACATAATCACCCAAAAATGGTCATCTAGACTATGAGCCCCCTTTATAATAGTTTTGCATAATTTATCTAATGCTTCTCCATGATCAAATCTCCAAAAAGTTATTTGTTTTACTTTATCCTATAGTTTGACCACTTCATCCTAAGTTCATATTTAATTAAAAGAACATATCCCCCTTTTAATTAAATAAAATTCCCCACTCATCTCTTATCCTAAGTTGCACACACAAAAGCATTTCCCTTATTTAAAAATAAAATAAAAGACATTTTTGTCCCACATGGGGGACAAAATTCAACTCTTAATCACAATTGGTGGAAATGCTTGTGCACACAGATCAGTCCCACTTTCAAACTCCACCCTTTGATCACATGTCTTGCCTCATGATCTCTATCATCCATTTATCTTTAAAAGGGAGAGCTCTCTCCCCACTTCAGAACTCCACTCTTTTACTAACATTATGCTATAGGATTGAAGATCTCATATTTGTGGAGCTCCTCTTCTTCTTTCTTCTATTCTTCATTCTTCATGCTTATCATCCATTCTAGTTTCTCTCCACACTTATAGCTTAAATCATCTAGTCTAAATAGAGGTTGTAATACTTGTTTTCTAGTTTAGCTTGCATTCTACTTTCTCTCATTTAGTTTTCGTTTGCATTACATTCATTCTAGATTCTTGGATGCTAGTATTCTTGCTCTCATCTTTGAATCTCTCGTTCTATGGTGCACCTTGCAAGGGTTGCATAGTTTGGTTCATTTGAGAGTTGCCATCTAATAGCCTTTGCATTTCATAGATAGAAAGCTATAAATTGCATCTTGAGATGTCATCTTTCATGGGTATTCTCAAGAATAATGGTTTATAGAATTGTGACCCTTTTTTGTACATACATTAGTAAACTTCATTTCAAACAAAGGGGGATTTACCCTATCTCAAGTAGATAACACTTTGAAACATAAAATGTTATTTATAAATAACAAATGTAGATAAGCCAAACCTAGATTTTCACACTAAAACCAGTCTTAATCTAGAGTTAGAAGAAGGTAAGATCATAGAAAAGGAAGATCTCATGAACTATTTGATTCAATCATAAATCTTTAAATATTATCTTGTAAATCATTTAAATAGTCACAGAAACATCCATCTTCTCTTACACTTCAAGGAGATTCATATGATATTCAAGATAAACTTCAAAATAATCCAACTATACCTTGCAAATCTACAAACAAGGGGCAAGTTCCCAATTCAAACCTTACTCCAGAGGGAAGAAATGTACATAGAGAGGGGAAGAAAATGGTTAACATTCATCATGATGTTTTCAGCAAGAAAAAGATTATCCCACCAAATAAATCTATACTACTAGACAAACTTTCATATGTTTCAATTGAACTATATAATAAAATTATTAATAAATCCAAATAGCAAGAACTTATTAAGAAAAACTTGGAAGTTAAGATTAAGAATATAGATGAATTACTAGATCAAATCATGAATGATCAAGAGAAATGTATAAATGTAGCTTTGGAAGGGTGCCATCATCAAGATAAAATTAACCATAAAAATGCAAATACAAACATTAAAGTGATTGTAGAGTCATATTCCCTCCTTGATCAAGGTCCTAAATTTTTCAAAAATAATGTATTTATGTCTAATCCAATTAAGAATCATCTAGTTTTGTAGATAGTACTCCAATTAAAACCATAAATATAGTCAATAAAATAACCAATAGCTGTATTCACAATAGTAAGGAGGATAATACAATCAATTAAAAAATTACAGACTCCAAGTTACTAAACCTGATCTAGATGTACAATCTCATATTAGTGAAGATGATTCAGACAAAGACATGTTCTATGAGGATTTTGACTTTGAATTAGAAAATGAAGGAGAATCCATGTTAAAAGAAAAGAAATATTTAATTGAGAGAATTTTGGAAATGGATAGTCAAGAATTAGAAGATGAGAATGCTCAAGTGGTCAATAGAAACTTATGGGACATAAAAAGAGGATTAGCATAACCTTAAAAATATGTCAACAAAGTTAAAAAAGATACCATGTTGTTCACATATAATATATCTAAAAAATAATATTAATACATAAAATATGATTATAGATTAGTTACTTCAAGTTAAGTTTTATATGGTGATTGTGTTCCATTTGGATCTTACAAATTGCATAATTTCTTGTTATTATATCCAATATTAAGAACTCTCAGCGTGTTAGCAGTTTTCAATTTCATAGAAAATTAGAGTAATGTATGTATTAAAGTTTGCATAATCACTAGAATGGATTTAAGTAAACTTTGATATAACATACTTTGATTTATACAGTAAACTTTGATATAACATACTTTGATTTATACACTTACATTGGATCTTAGCCAAAATATGTGTATTTCTGATGCAAGAAAAGGAAATGCCACATTTTTTAATAACATTAATGGGAGATCATCACTATGGAGGACACTTATCTTTCTATAAATCTTATTAGGGACATATGTGCCCATGTTGATACATGTACTCCTTAAACATCAAGGCAAGGCTAGAGGTTTTCTCCTCCCATCTATTTCCTAATGGTACCACTAGTAAGGTTGGATTTTTATTGAATACAATAAGTTTTTGGCCTTAGGGAATTTTATCGAACAAAAAAAAAGAAAAAAAAATCCCTTATTCTATTAATTGTGAAAATTTATCTCATTAGTCAATGGGCCCTAGATCTACTAGTGAAGTTGAAAGGCTCACAAAGAGCCCACCATGGATCAAGTCTTACTGAGTGCAAGGCTTCGACACCATAATGGATGACATTGGGATTGTGCCCTGGGTGATTTTGATGATGTGGATGCCCTTTAGTCCTTAGCTCTAAGTCAAAGAGGTGGCCTTTGTTGGTTGGTAGCTCGTAGGCCTCGTGCCTTGCTAGGTTGCCTCACAAGTTTCAACCCTTCATCAAAAAAAATATTTTAAAAAAATCCATTTCATGGCTCTTTTCTCTTCCCATTTTTAAAAGAAAGTAATAAAAAAAAATTGGATTTCAAAGATTCAAATTTCAATGTTTTCTTTATTTTGATTGTTAGTTTAGATACCTTTGCCTATGTTTACGAATGTATAAAATAGGCAATTTCACGTTTTTTCTATTTTCAAATCTGAAGTTGCTTATTTGGATTTCAAAGCTTAAGTCCCTATTCATATTGCTTACCTCCACTAATTTGAGCAACACTATTAAGGTACAATTATGTCTGATCACCCGAGCAAGCTAATAAACAAACTTTGTCAAGTGACATTTGATGTAATGGCATAGTCATGGTGTAAGCATCTGAATGGTACTGAGTTTAAATCTCTTCAATAAAAATGAAAATGAAAATTAATAAATAAAATTTTATATAGGTAATTATATGTCTCAAGAAAGTCCCAAATGCATGAAAATCTAGTAGGCCCAAGTTATCCATTCCCTCAACACAAACCATTTCTATTCATAAAAATATCTCAAACAACACTGAATATAAAGTGTCTCAATGTTCACCCTACAGTGCAATAGTAATACAAGCCATGTTAACACTGTGGAATTAGCAAACAAGCAGCTTCCCACAAGTGGTAAAATGTGCTCACGATATCAAGTGATACGATCACTGGCAAGGGATATATTAAAGGAGCTTGCAACCATCGGCAGGGGAGATAGAAAAGAAAATGTGTTGCAACTCTTATTGGAGATATAAGGAGCCAGCATTCAGAGAGAAAGAAGGATGCGCCTAGAGAGATAAGGTGTCAAAGCTTGCCATATCACAGATAGATTAGGAGATATTAAACAATGGAGAGAGAAGATGACAATCAAAGACAAGGAGGAAGTGAAGAAAGAAGATGGCACAAAGAGACATAATGGGTGTAACGCCACACAATCGAGGATGAGGCCCCTCAAAAATGTGGTCTCACTAGTTTGTAGCTCCAATCAAAAGCTATGTGGCTTCAGCCTCACATTGATTCATAACTCCAGTCAAAAGTGATTTGGCTTTGGTGTGTCACTATTGGTCATGGAAAGTTTAATAGTTAGGATTTACTAAAATTTTGGGCATAAATTGCATGAGTAGATAACATTGAAGGAATTGGAGCAACTATAGAATGACATAGATTTGATATGAATAGAGAAATACAATTTGGAATCTAATTTTGTCCATGAGTCAAGTGCATTATATTATTTTTAGTTCTTAACTAGCATTTAATGCCATAAGCCATATTGCAGCAATGAAAAGGTATTTGAGTGTAATTTCCCCTTTTGAGACATTAGAAATATTGAAGTCTTATTTTATATGATGTTAAAATTGACTCTAAGATATAGACTCAAAATATTAAAAGGTCAATTTAATGTTATAAAAAAGAGAAAAGGTCAAGGGGGAATAAGATGAATTATCAAAGAGGAGTCGAAGAGTCTTAGTTTGTGTATTAAAAAGGGAAAGAGGTTCATTGTTGGGCATGCTTGATTTATGATTCAATTCAATTTTCTCTCTTGTGAGAGTTTGTAGAAAGCTTCAGCTTTCGACTAGTGTGAGGACATAGCCCCTCATGTTGGCAGACAGTGGACACAAACCCATTGTCCTAAAAGACATCAGTTCAGGTGTTTCACATGTGCTTACAGATTCTTATTCTAGTATTACAATTTGACTATTAATCTATGTTTAAGGATTAGATTCGTAGTGTTGGTTATTGTATTGTTCTAGTATAATGCAATAACATATTTTAATGAGTTATAGAGTTTGTTGGTTTTATCTTAGTAGGTTGTAACTCATGGTTTTATGCTTGACATTTTGAATGTTATTGTGAAATAATGAGTTATATTCTTGTGGAAAATCTTCTGGTTTATTATAGTATTTTATTCCATTTGCCTATATCTAAGTTTGAATGTTATAATCAAGAAGAAGTTAGTCAAATAACTATTGGGGGTTTCTACTAGATTCCATTGTGTCGAAATATGTTTGCAATGTTTTAGTTTTGATTATATTATTAAAAGAGAAATATGTAAAATATCTAATTAGGGATATTACAATGGTATCAGAACTAAGTGTCCTGCCATCTTGTGGAGTAAATTCAGAGCAGTTGTTCCTGACAGCCTCTGAGATTGTATAAAGTTTGTTTTCAGAAGAATTAGTAATGTGTTTTCTTTCAGAATATTAGTAAGAAATAGAGGTTATTTTATTTGTTATAAAGCATTGTAGGTACTCTTATTACAGGTATTGTTGATACTGGACTTCAAGAACTTTGGATAGGTCTTGAAGTAGGAAATAGCATTGAAGCAGAGGCTCACAATTAATCTTGAACTAAGGATTCAGGTAGCTATAATGGACTTCTGAAGTTAGGTTAGAATTTTAAACACCAGAGGAAGGAAATAGGCAACTGAAGGGAGTCGAAGCTATTTGGCAGGTAGGAGAATGATCATTTCATAGTCGACAACAAGATTAAACTCAGTGTGAGTCTAAGTCTCCATTATCACGAATTCCTGGCATATGCAGCTCCTCCTTGTAGTTTTCAACAATAGGGATTAAAGAAAGGAAATTATTATTGGGTTCTAGGTGAATGATATGACCAGGTGTGACTACCGTCACATTTTGGGTAGTGTTAACTAAAATTGGAAGACATGCATAAACTGAAGGCAGCATAACTAATGTATTTAGAGGTTTAGAGGGGCGTCATTGATAGGAGGTCAAGACCACACCCACTCTAGTCATGTTACAGTAATAGGTTACTCACTTTTAGTGTCAGAAAATTAGTCACCAAGAAGACAAGGACCAGGGCAACGTTGCTTGACAAGTTCTAACCAGGGCACACCTTCTGACAAATAACATCATTTCTGAATGCACTATAAGATTCATACACTTGGAGATTCCAACAAATTTCAAATAAGAAGACATGCAGACAGATACAGCTGAAGATAGATTATCAGCTAGACTGCACTTTATCAGTATTGAGCAATAGCGGAGAAGTTTCTGTTCGACCGGCTATTGTCTAATGTATGTGTTTAGGAAGTAGCTCAACTTCGGAGGATGAAGGTGAGAGTTGCAGGTGGAGTTGAGTGATGTAGAAGTGCTTGCTAAGGTGGATACTGACAGCAAGAGGAAACTTATGTCCACATTACATGACCAGTAGC
This sequence comes from Cupressus sempervirens, assembly GCA_028749045.1. Classification (NCBI taxonomy): domain Eukaryota; kingdom Viridiplantae; phylum Streptophyta; class Pinopsida; order Cupressales; family Cupressaceae; genus Cupressus; species Cupressus sempervirens. The sequence continues at coordinate 517,275,678 of CM053785.1, read as the reverse complement.
AAGGTTAAATGCTGATACTTGACGGGTCTTCTCAAATGACAGCAACATCCCAGACTCCATTACGACTAATTCAAACTCCCGACAATGGTTTAGGATATTATATTGGTCACTGAGAATAAATTTTGGAGCCAGAGACTATACCTATGGTCGAATTTCTAATTGATATCAAACGATATTCTGGTTCATCTAGATAAAGAAATTCACGGAAATGGTGAAGTATATTCAAAGTCCTCGGTCAAGTTTGATGAGTTAAAACAAGAGAGCACTAAGGCAGGAATAGAAGGCCATGTTGCAACACACAGAATAGAGAAATTGCAAAGGCATCGAGAATTATTAAGTTTTGGAATTCGAAAAAAAAATAGTATTATTACGCATATATGATTGGGTTGATAGCAGAGAAAGAACTGACACTAGTCCATATCGTGCAGAGCATCAGATTCGAGTTAAGAAGTTTAGAGGCGTTATGAATCCTTCTGCACTGTTACAACAAGGATTATGTCATGCCTTTATCTATGTACTAGTGTCATCAGGTAGAAATGGCGGGTAGTTTTCTAGAAGGCAAATAATTTCATTGGGTGTGGGTTCCAATCAAGGACGTGATCATCATCATCTACCGGAAGTGCGGAAAAGTAATCCAAAACATGAAAGAAGTAATAGGACAATCTATTCATTACAAGGTAATTGATACATCATTAAAATTGATCATCATAAATTCTTTTACATACATTCATGTCGTGACATACACCATTCTCGTTTAGCTGATCCAGCTTACAGCTTTTGGATAGTTATAAAAATTTACAATTTGCTAATCACCGTACAACAGTTACCATATGTAACAACTGCCCCTGCAAAACAAATGCCACATCAGCAAGAGCATCGAGGTCGCAGGCTTCGCTCAGAACCAGCAGTTTGGCCTCGGAGGAAACTTATTGACTAGCGGCCAGAAAAGCGCTTTGATCTTTGGCTCCCTCCTCTTTCTCTTCATCCATCTTACTTTCTGGTTACTTTCTTCAATAGGGTACTCCCTCCTCCTATTTTGTTGGAATCCATCAATGCCTATTTCCACTTAGTCATTTCCTGTTTTGGAGATTCTGTTCCCGTTTATTATCTGCTGTGCCTCAACTTCAGTTGTTAAGAACGCTTGGGATTTGTGCTAATGCCACAAATAATTCATGCAAGAATTTGATTGCGGTATATGTTTGTTAGAAACCGAACCTGTCCAAATCAAAACTCTTTCTTACTACTGGGCAAGCATTTTAGATACCATTCATCCATTTTTGATACATTCAACAGCTCTAACTCATCCAATGGGAAATAGGTTTGTGTGAATTGAAAGGTCTGTAATCTTTAAATTTCGTATAAATGGTTGTGGAAACAAAAGGATTTATTTCAGCCCTTAAAAATAATTAAATAAGTAATATCTGAATCAAAGATAGTGATAAAGAGGGAAGGTGAATAAGTGACAGACCTCCCAACAGAAAACAGCCCTAGGTGTTGTTGAGGTGTTATGCTATTGAGCCTTTCATTCCTTTTCTGAACCTTTTATATCTGTTTTAGTGATGAAGTTCTAGGTTTGACGGTGCATAACTGTCCCAACTAATTCAGTACAAATATCCAAACAACTCGACATTTCTTTCCTAATTAAAGACTTTTCCATTATTGAAATTTCAAATAAAATTTCCACAAAAACCACGTGGCATGTTGTTTCCATTTGTATGGTTTGAGAACAAACGGGTTGTGACAGTTCCAATCAAGGACGTGATCGGCGAGGAGTCTTGGTATGGTGATAAGAATATTTACTTCTACCAACAATTGCATGTTGTAAATGTTGGAAGGAGATACATGGTAGAAGACATTGCAAGAATTCCAAATGGCACTATTGTAATGCCTTTCTCGTTACAAAATTCATAGATGGTAGGTATTGCAGGTAGTTTACATGGCATCAAAACTCTGTGTTTTCCGATTGAAGTTATCTCACGAGAAGAGTTGGTGACGGAAATTTTAGGATCGTGTTGTTGAATTAATAGATGGAGATCATATCTACTGTTGAAGGGATATTATAGTGGATATTAACAATGATATCATATGTCATCTGCATTTTTTAACCCTACCAGAAAAGTATCATCCACAAGATTATTTAAATTTTCATTGCCTTGGCAACCGAGAAACAAATGACAATGATGTGCCAATTCCAGCATGCCCACCGGCCGGAAATAGCATTCAGGGACAAGTTCAAAAATATCACAGATTTATGATTTATGTTCATGCAAAGGGATATGAGGATGGGTAAGAACCTTTCATGTCAAATACAATTTGGTGCGCATTGTGTATCTCGTGTGAAGCTGGGTGTCAAATATATCAACATTTTCCAGGGATTCTGATACTTACTTGAATGTTAAGATTTGGCAAAGAATTTTCTTATATTATAGCCCATATATTTAATCATTCCCTACATATATCAGAGATAGTATAATTCGTCGATATTTGCTCTAGAAAGGTGAAGCTACATTCAGTCTCGGGGTTGAGCTTGCAAACCTGAGTCAAAATTTGTTGTACTTATTGAAGAGGAACAATCAAACACAATTAAATTTGTTGTTGGTATCATAAGTAGTGAGGAATCATTGAAAAGATACATCTTTGAATAGAGAATATATTTGTTGTACCCCAAAGTTCAGTATTGATGACAATAAGAAGATGATTCCTTAAAAAATTTAATCAATTGGAGTTGTTAATTGTAACTCAAAGTATTGATTTAATTCACAAATATTGTGCTAAGTTACCAAGTGACCAGTAGGTACTATTCACTATGACTAGAATTTACTTCTCTTGAGGGGAAGAATAATTTGCATTTTGAGATTTCCACCAAGTGCTCCCTTTCATGAGGTCATGATTGAGCATAGTGTCAAACAGAAAGCAAAGCAATTTGTATGCTTAGAGGCATGCAAATGGCTACACAAAGTTGATGCCCTTGATGAGCATCCTATTCTGGTTATTGAAACTGGACTCGAGAAGGAAATAGTAAACTTGAAGAACAAATTTTCTAGGATACAGGCCACCTCCAAAAAGAGCATCAGGGGTTATTAATCAAACAAGCCCAGACTCTTAGATTATGTGGAATAATATTGCCTAGTTCCAGTTATGCATCATAGTTGAAAGTTGTGTGTATTGCAAGGAGGTTTATTAAAGGAGAACATATCTTCAAAAACCAAAGTATCAAACTCTCTAGTACCTTAATGGAAACTGTTGCAAGTGTTGATTGTAATCTTATAATAAAATCTAATGAACAGGCTATTGGAGCAATTGATAATGACATGGATAAGAGATCCTTGAATCAATTAAATTCTTCAAGTTTACGTACATTAATTTTTGGTCAAAGTTATAAGCAGGTGTGGGAGATGGAATGGTTCCTGAAGTCTTAGCTCATCTAGAAGGATAAAAAAATATAACCTTAGAGGGTGACTATCACTGTCTTGTTGGGGTTGATGACATTTCTAGACCTTGATATGGTTCAAATTCAATTCTTGACAAGTGGGTACCCTAATCAGTAGATATAATAACTAAAATACTCAACATTTACAAAGAGTATCAAAGACTTCCTACCCGAATTCAAAATTATTTATCCTTTAGTATTACTTGGATTTTCATTTAGAGCAACAAAATAGGATTGATATCGAAAGAAGAAAGTATTTGGAGTTGGTTCCAAATCTCCTTTCAAAGAACTAGTATAAAAATGTGTATGAAGAATTTCTAGCAAATTAAAATCATCAAACAAAGGTTCTTGTTAATAAGGAGCAGCCAACTAACATTGATCGCGTAGGAAATGTTTTGTAGGTTGCAAGTTTTTATGTTGGTGAATTGGAGGTTAGTGTTGACAAACAGCCTAATGAGGACGGTTGCACATGAAGTAATAATAGATTGGCTATTTTGTGTGATGAACCATATATTACCTACACCCATGACAATAATTTAGAGGAACAATCCAAGATGACACTACAAAACGGTGAGTTATATCAACATGATAATGAAATGCATATATTTAGAAACCAGTTGAAGGTTAATGGAGATACAGTTGTGGCATCTTTAGTACATTATGATAGCACTCACAAGTTGATTGAGGATCTATATAGGAAGGTTCAAAAGGGAATGGAAGAAGAATGGCTTGTTTCTAATTTGCAAGTGGTCAAAACAACCCTTGAAACTATAAAATTAGGATATTGGTATTTGCTTTCTGATAGGGATAACATTCTTAATGTTGCTAAAACACATATTGATTAGCCGAATAAAGAGAGGAATGAGATTAAGGAGCTCAATAGAGAGCTTAAGGAAACATAGGAGGCTTTGAATGATGCTCGAATTTCTCTTCAGGAAGTAGAAAATCAGATTAGGATCACAAATCACTTTCAGGAGTAGGAGAATAAAGAGAGGCAGGAATTGATGAACTTGATAGCATTTAGTAGACATGTGCTTTAGATAATTGCCCCAAGTGATCAAGTATCAGAATTTTAGATCACTTTCAACTTATCAATAACCCGATGCTGATTGGATTTTCGATAATACCCTATTTAAGGTAAACGAGGACTCTCCTTTTGATTATGATGAAGGAAGTGATTCTAATTTTAGTATATGGAATCTTGGTATGATTCCTAGCAAGGAGTATGGGTCCCAGGATGGAAGTGGTGATTTGACTATAGTTGTGTATCATAGGATTAGTCCACATTAGGTTCATAATTTCACACCATACAGGAGTTGATTGGATTATTTACATCATCCTTTGGATAGTTTTTGGTGTAGTTTTGAGGAGAGTTATGTCTTGATCATAGGGAATGCTCTTTCATCTTCATTCTTATTCATACTACCTATGTACTCAAAGATTCTCTAGATTGAAGATGAAAATTTGGTATTTGTTGTGCCCAGGGTATTACACTCAATTTTTGAGCGACTTGTTTATTACATCATCTATTTCGGTCGGGTTGTCATCATCTACTGGGTTATGCATAGTTCATTAATACATTTTTATCTTATCATATCATCTGGTTACAACAACAGGGTTTGGGATCCAGGTGTTGATCATATGTATTTATGGCTTGTTGAAGACCTTGTTGTAATTCTTCTCAATTTGAGGTCAGATTTAGTGGTATTAGTGATAATCAAAGTTGTTCAATTTACAAGTGAAGATTTTTTCAAAGAGTTACATGGGATCAAGGATTCGGTTGAGAAATAGATTGCAGAGAGACATCTGGCTTTGCAGTGTGGCTAAAATTGTTTTCGGTTTGGACTACAAGGCTACCTGTAGACTTGTATGGGATCCTAGTACTAATTGCTTCAGGACAAGCAAATTTAAGGAGGGGAGATTTGTTATGTCCCCTTTTGGGACATTAGAAATATTGAAGTCTTATTTTATATAATGTTAAAATTGACTCTAAGATATAGACTCAAAATATTAAAAGGTCAATTTAATGTTATAAAAAGGACAAAAGGTCAAGGATGAATAAGACGAATTATTAGAGAGGAGTCAAAGAGTCTTAGTCTATGTATTAAAAGGGGAAAGAGGCTTATTACTAGGCATGCTTGATATATGATTCAATTCAGCTTTCTCTCTTATGAGAGTTTTCATAAAGCTTTAGCTTTCAGCTGGTTTGAGGTAGTAGCCCCTTCTGTTGGAAAATAGTGGACGCAAACCCATTGTCCCAAGAGACATTAGTTTAGGTGTTTCACATGCACTTACAAGTTCTTATTCTAGTATTCCAATCTGATTGTTAATCAATGTTTAAGGATTGCATTCGTAGTGTCGGTTATTGTATTGTTGTAGTATAATGCAATAACGTATTTTAATGAGTTATAAAGTTTGTTGGTTTTATCTTACTAGGTTGTAACTCATGGTTTTATGCTCGACATTTTCAATGTTATTGTGAAATAACAAATTATATATTCTTGTGAAAAATCTTATAGTTTATTATAGTATTGTATTCCATTTTCCTATATCTAAGTTCAAATTTTATATTCAAGAAGAAGTTAGTCAAATAACTATTGGGGGTTTCTACTAGATTCCATTGTGCCGAAATATGTTTGCAATGTTTTAGTTCTAATTATATTGTTAAAAGAGAAATCTATAAAATATCTAGTTAGGGATATTACATTTGAGGCATGAACCATGTTTTTAGACCAAAGTTGACTTCAATTTAACTCTTGACACTTTAAAGTACATAACACAATAATGGGGCAAGATTGACAGGTAGCATCCCTTTTGTAATACACCATGGAGTCAAGGGGCAAGTACCTTGCCATCAAAACCAAATTAAGGCCTTTGAGACCACACACACCCTCAAGGCACATATCATTCATTATTTCATCACTACTTTGTTCAACATTGAGTTCTCAATATTTCATTAATTCTAACCAATATATTTATTCTTTAGAGAACTAATAGTAAAGCTAAAGAATCTTATTGGATTTAATGATGGGGTTGAAGGTTCTAATGATGGGGCTCGAGTCAAAGGATCTCTTGAGTCATTCAACCACATCGCTATCATAGTTGCACTCCCTAAGGAGATAAAGATCATGATCATCAAGAACATCATCATTTGCAATTCATGTAGAATCTGGATTGATCTCGTCAGAGTCATCGGCAATCTTTATTTGAAATAGTGTGTTATCAATATATTACAATTTACTAGTCGAAATGTATTAACTGTTTGATAGCTAGCTAAAAACAATTATGCTAAAATACCTAAAGTTCTTAAGAGTGCATGAAAAATCTTACGATGACTCTTACCACTTCACAAGATAAATACATACAGTGATGGGATGAAGATCACACTGCCATTTTATCCTCGTAAATCTTTGCTGATAAATATTTATAATGCAATTTTGTTGACTTTGGCTTAATATAACTTAAGGTAAAATAAAAAGACAAATTATAGATTTTCAAAGTAGCCCATACTAATGGATGGAGGTACAGAATGGTGGCGTTTTGCATGAATGCATAGTTTGAGAGGGCCTTTCTTCATTTATTTATTTCAAAACCTTAAGATTGAATTCATAATTTCAACTTGAGAATTATAGATATGATGTGTACATTTTTCAATAACAATTCACATGCATTATTCTATACAAGAATTACAAGTTTTTTTATTCCACTTCTGTAGTTTATTTTTTCTTCAAGAGAGAAATTAGAATCAATAAACCTTCAAAAACTTAACTATCCTTCAACATATAATAAAACTATGGTTTCTGCTGATTCAACCTCTTTCCTCTTTAATGAATATTGATGCCTAGGCTACAGAATGAATATGGAAAATGCAACTAAAATTAAATGTGGTGTGAGAAGAAGGAAGAGTAAAAAATGTCCTAGCAACATGAAATATGCCTTCCAAACATGAAGTTGAAAAACTGAAATTTGTCCAAACAAATGACTAACGGTGTTAAAGCATGTAGCTTTGGTCTGACATTAATTGGAATCTGGATCTATATATGCATATGTGTATATGTATACCAGTGTGTATGTATGTATATATATATATATATATACTGAGATCACATCTCAGACATGATCGAAGATTATTGCTTTGATTTAAGATCATTATCGATCTATATATCAGTTTGCATATAAATCGAGTTCATTATGATCAATTATACATGTTTAAGACTTGTGTTAACTCTTTTTAAAATAGGTTATGATAAAATATTGAATTGATTTAATGGTGAATGGACATGTTTTCGAGTTTAATGGTGAATGGTCATGTCTCCATTCAGAGACATGCCCATTCACTGTTACACCTCTATGTGTTATATGTATATTTGATTTTCTCGACATGACAAGGCATCAAAATTAATTAATGCAAGCACATCAAAGGATTGATTAACATTTCAAGTTCAAGAACATTTTATTATCTTTGTTATTTTTGTACTAACATAAATAGATATTGGAGCAAATCTATTGTTTGACATCAATGTTCATACCTGTAATCAAAATTTGTGCATTAGTCATACTCATATTTGAAATCTGCTAAGAAACTTTACATTGTATCAGAGCCTTGTTAAGGAGAGATCTCATTAAGTTTAAGAGATCATATTTCAAATTAAATTGCAATCTCTTATTACTCTTCAAGATGACAAAAATGTTAAGATTCAAACACCACCTTACAAGAGTTGATACCTTCGAATCCTAGAAACTTCATATAATGATGTTATTAAAAGAAAACAAATTAGAATCTTTTGTAAGAGAAGAAAAAGAAGAACCTAAAGATGATCCAAAGAAAACTCAATGGATCGAAAATAATGAGAAGGCCTGAAGATAATTGTGGATACCATTCGAGATCACATAGTGCCTATTGTGGAAAAACATGCAACATCATATCGCATGTTTAAAGCTCTTGAAAATGCATTTAGAGTAAAAAAAACTCTAGTAGAAAACTTGCTCTTAAAAGACAAATGAATCATATCAGCATGAACAAAAGAGAAATAGTGAACGCCTTCTTCATGAGAATCACTAAATTGAGAGATCAATTATATTCTATTAGTTATGAGATTGAAAACCAAAAATTATCCCTAATAGCGTTAGGAGGACTACCAAATTCCTAGGACTCCTTTATACAACGTATAAGTGCAAGATCTAAAATCTCAAAACTAGATCGATTGAGATCTGATTGTCTTCAAGAAGAATCAAGATTAATGATTAAAGGAAAACATAAAACCTAGATGAAGACATTCATGTTCTTAACACCAACTCTCATAAGAAGGGTAAGAAGAAGAACACCAAAAGGAAAGTCAAAACAGAAGAAAGACTTGTCCAAAATTTAGTGTTTTAGATATGATCAATATGGGCATTATGCACTAAATTGTCCTGATCGATCAAAACTTCGAGCATCATTTGCCAAAATTGATAAATCAATCGAAGATGAAGATTCTGAGAAATATATTGTCTACTCAGAATTGTCTAGTCAAATATCAACCAAGTCCAACACTTGGATAATTCACAGTGGATCTTCAATACACATCACTAGATATCAAGATAACCTAAAAAGCATGCAAATAGAAATAGATGAAGAAGTTACAATTGGGGATGATTCTGCACATTCCGTAAAAGGAATTGGGACTTGCACCATCAAATTGAAATCCAAAAAATCTATTCAACTTTTTGAAGTTCTATATGTACCAAGTATTAAAAGGAATTTAATATCTATATCAGCACTTGAACATGATAGTTATAGAATTACATTTATGGAAGGTAAAGTACTAGCATGGGCTAAGAATTCAACTATAAAGAAGTTTCTAACAATAGGAGTATGACAAGGACTATTATATGAGCTTTTCACTAAGGCAAATCTGGCACTTGTTCATGAGACTTTAGATTCAAATGAAATATGGCATAAAAGAATAGGTCATATCAACTTTCATGATCTAACATCTATGGAGAAGTTGGTAACTAGAATGCCCAAATTAAGTCATATTCACAATGAATCCTACAAAGGTTGTGCCTTGGGGAAGAACACTAAAAAGTCATTTCCTCATAGTTTGAGCAAAACTAAAGATGTGTTAGAACTAGTGCACTCTGACCTATGTGGACCCATGTCTACACCATCCATAGGAGAGTTCTTGTATTATGTGATATTTATAGGTGATTTTTCAAGGAAGACATTGATATACTTCCTTAAGTGCTTCATATTCTTTCTAAATTTAAATTTAAAAACTATCACTAAAAACTCCTCAGGAAAGAAAATCAAAATTCTTCAAACATATAGTGGGAAAGAATACACTTTTGAAATATTTAAAGAATTCTAGAAACTTGCTGGGATTAAGAGGGAGTTTACAGTTCCCTACAATCCTCAACAAAATGGAGTTGCTAAAAGGAAAAATAGACCCATTGTAGAAGCTACTAAAGCTATGATATATGATCAAAATTTGAGCATGTCATTTTGGGCTAAAGCATCTAATACAATAGTTTATATTCAGAATAGATGTCGTCACTCACATTTGGACAACAAAACTCCTGAAGAAGCATTTTCAGGAATGAAACCTAACATTAGCCATTTAAGGATATTTTTATGTCCTATGTATATTCATGTACCTAGGGAGAAAATGAAAAAGTTAGAACCTACTCGAAGAAAATGAATTCTTATTGGTTTTAGTGAAACTGTAAAAGGGTACAAAATCTACATACCTAGACAGAATCAAATAGAACTTAGCAAAGATGTCATCTTTGAAGAAGATATTGCTTTTAAAAGAGCCAAAATCTTAGATGAACTAGATGCAGATGACTTATCCTATTCTCTAGAAGAGGCTCCTGCTCTTGAGATTCAGAAGGAGTACCCTGAAGAGACCTCAAATAAAAATGAGATGCTTCCTAAGACTCAAGAAGAGAGTCTTGATAATAATTCTAAAGGGCTAATTTGGATAAGGAAAGTTATAGAGGAAGGAGATGAATTTGTAGCACCTTTAGGGACATTCAAAAAAAGCAAAAGACATCAAAAATTAACATACAATGCATTCATGTGTAAGATTCCAAACTCTAAACCTTCTAATGCTTCAGAAGTACTTAAACATCAAGTTTGGAAAGATGTAATGGTGGAAGAGTATCAGTCCATAATAAAAAAATGATGTTTGGGATATAGTTCCTAGACCTAAAGGAAAATTTGTTGTTTCATCCAAATGGCTCTTCAAAGTTAAGTATGTTGCGAATGGTAGCATTGAAAAACATAAAGCTTGTTTTGTGGCTAGAGGATTCTCTCAAAAGGAAGGAATTGACTTTGAAGAAAATTTTGTACCAATTGCGAGGTATACCTCAGTTAGAACTATAATAGCCATTACAGCAGCTAAAGGTTGGAAATTTCATCAAATGGATGTAAACATTGCTTTTCTAAATGGAACAATTGAGAAAGAAATGTACTTGGAATAACCAAAAGGATTTGTGACTCATGATGTTGGCTCCTATGTATGTAAGTTAAAAAGGGCTCTATATGGACTCAAACAGGCTCCCTAAGCCTAGTATGAAAGGATTGATAAATATCTTCTAAGTCTCGAATTCACCAAGAATGATGATGATCCAAATCTTTACTTTAAATTAACTAGATGTGATATGTTGATTCTAATTCTTTATGTTGATGACCTTCTGATTACAAGAGAAGACCATCTCATTAATTAGTGTAAGAAAGATTTGACTTATGAATTTGACATGAAGGACTTAGGGATTCTTCATTACTTTCTTGGATTGGAAGTTCGTTAGGAGTTTGGGAATATCTTCCTACATCAAAAGAAGTATACTATCAATATTCTGAAAAGATTTAGAATGTGGAACTATCGACCTATGTCAATACCTATGGAAACCAACTTACACAAGATAAAGGAAGCAAGTGTTGAATCCAAACTAGTTGATCCTACTTTATACTAGTTTAATGATACCCATGCCAAGAAGATTTAGATAGATATAGAGTATCAGTCCTTGCTTGCTCATCTTAATTGATGTTGCTAGATATGATATCTCGCAGTATGATTATCAAGTTAAGAGGGAGTGTTAAATCCATAACTTTCAATCATACTAGTTTGAGTACAGATCATATTGATCCGATCTTGCATTAAATAGATCTAAAATTATTGTATTATCCTCTAAGGATATCGATGTGTATAATGGAATACTAGTTTTAAGACTTACTAATCACCCTTGGTTAGCTTAGAACCTAAACTAATATTTGCATGAAAATTTGTTGACTTCAAGAAGATGATCAAATGAGACTTTGAAAGGGACAAAGGCCCTCGATCTATATATTTAATAAGGGTGTGGTTGAAGTCTAAGGACACACAAGAAGCAATAAAGTTTTCTCCTTAGTCAATACTGCCCGAATACAAATTGAAGAAGTGAAAACAAATCTAGATTTATATATATAAATTCATTCAAGACTGAACATTAAAGTTTATCCACAACAAGTATTAGAAGTTATAATCTTAAGTTTGATTAAATCAGAATTTTGCAGAAACTTTACATGGTATCAAAGCTCTGGTAGTTGAACCTGGGCTCTATAAATTAAATAATCAGACTTGATTATATCTAGCATCATTCTACAACCTTCAATGGCATACACAATTAGATTTAAGGACATGTTTGATGGGAAAGAACACTTTGGTGCTTGGAAGTTCAAAATCATGATGATTCTTGAAGAAAATGATGTAAAACAATATGTTGATTCAACATCCAGACAACCTACTATTGACCCTCATAAATCTATCTAGAGTAAAGGAAATGGGAAAGCCATTCAGATCATATTAGATAGAGTGAAAAATGATATAGTACCCATGCTAATGAAACATCAAACAGCATTTAATATGACGAAAGCATTACTAAATGCATATGAGGCTAACAATGCAACTAGAGTTCTCACACTAAAAAGGTAATTAAATCACATAAAAATAAAGAAGGAAGAATCGATGAATCCTTACTTCCTAAGGGTTGCCAACCTAAGAGATGAACTTGCAAGTATAGGAACCTGTCATGCCCAAAAAAGGGGCAAAAACACACCAACAAATTTTTTTAAAGATTAATAATCCACTATGTTAATACATGCTACCCTGATTAGGTTATGAAAAGTTGACAAAGGATTAAAGTGAGTTTCAAATACATATCATAAAGATGTAGAGTCAGTATTCCCACACAATGCACAGGTTTGAAACTCTAAGTCCTGGTGTTATAGGAACACTTAGCTCAGGTTGAATGAGTTGATCGATTAACATTTAGGTTCAATTTACAAAGGTACGACTTCCAATTCAAATTACATTTTAGGGTTTCCAAGTTCATAAGTTGACTATGATGATATCCCTTTTAACACTATACTAGATCAATCCTTAGGAGAATCTAATTCTACATTTAAAGGTTTATCCATCATAACATATTAATACTTAATTCAAGATATTATCATAACCTAATTGGATCTAATTTAGAAAAAACTAAGATATTCACCAGAAGACTAATTACAACCTACACTTTATCTTCTAACAATAACTACTAGATCCTATACTTAACCACTAGCCAGTGCCAAGACCAACTATAGTATAAAATCATTGAAATTCAAATACACAATGTTGTTTAAACATAATAATAAATGTTTTCAAATAAAAAATAAGATACTAATCATATTTACTAATCACTAACCCTAACAATCTACTAATTATTAACTATCATAAAGATACTACAATAGTACTGCAAAACAACTTTATTAAATTAAAATATCTAATTACCACATAATTTTAGAGCACCAATATACTAATTAGTTTACTTACTAATCCTAATTTTCTAAATTTGCTAGTTAATTCTATCTAATCTAACATTTAACTATTCTACTTAATCTACCACATTGCACTCTTGAAAAATTAACCAAGGAACCCCTTTCCTATTTAAATACTTTACTAAGCCTATTTACCAAGGCACTTTATTTTAAAACATAATAAACTTTAATTAAAACTACACTAAAATTTATTAACAAAAGACTAAACCCCCTAAACTAACTATACTTAAACACTAACACCAATCTCCTATTCAACACCCACTAACCCTAACATCTAACCAAAACCTAACATAATACTAATCTTGTAATAACATTATACTTTACTAAATACTAACTAAACTAGTAAAAAATCCTAACTTTAACTTACTAACCAAACCCCTACCTAACCCCACTTCCTAACTCCCTAGCTCATCTACCTCCTAAGACACTTGGCAATTGGTTGGTCTGCTTATCCAAGCCCATGAACACTCCCCAAGGCATGCTACCCAAGGGACTATGCACTTCTCCAGGCTTCCAAGGCCATTCCCTTTAGTATGTGTACCCACCAAGGTAAACATTAAGGGTGACATCGTCATAAAAGAGGTGGGTAAAGGGATTGATTTTTTTAACCACTTTATTCTTGCCTCCCACCAATCAAATTGCCCCAAGTCAACACCCTGACAGCATGGAAAGGTACGGATGGGGCTTTTAGATGCCATGTTTTGGAAATATAACAGCAAGGGATATAGTCTTAGGGATAAAGTTAGTGTAAAACTTGATCCTTACTAAGTCAAATTAGTCTCCCCCATGTTTGGACAATGTGCAATAAATCTTTTTGACTTGGTAATATAGTTATGTTTTCAAAAGTTTTATAGGTGTGGGTAGAGATAAGGGAAGTGAAATGAGGTTTATGTAATAAAGTTAAGTAGGTGGGCTAGGATAGGATAGATATAGGTTTATTTCAAATGTTATCTTTTTTATTTTATTTTTATTTCTTTTCTTTTTTTTTACATAATTCTCTTTTAAAATGGTATTCAATATTTTAAATAGAATCTTGAAAGGAATATACTCTATTCAACAAGAGGGGTTTAATTTTTCTCATACAAAGGGCAAAGAGCAATTTTGCTCTAGAAAAAAGATTTTCTTAAGTATTTTTTTTTTCAAGAGTCCCTTTTTTTTTCTAAGTGTTAGATTTCAAATACAAATAAGTTTACATGGCAAGGGGATTTTTTTTCTATGTTGAATTATAGCATAGAGTTTAATGTTTTGTTTATACATTAACGTAGGAATATTTCTCTTTTTCAATAATTACGAAAGTACAAGATGAAATACCATTCATATAATCGAACTTCCTTAACATAGTTTGGAACCAAATTTCATAACTTAATATAGCATCATTTCATCTAATCACCATTGAATTTCTGTGTACACATTTGAATCATAAAGAATATCATATGAAAGGAAAATGCTCATTTTTTTCAACACACGTGACCACTTATTCATTTTATTCAATCATCTGATTCAAGGACTCCCTCAAGAAAGAACTAGGGAAGAAAACCCGAGATCATAATCATTCCAAAAATAAGTTTAACAATAACTTTTTACAATAGGATCATTATCCCAAGGAGAAGTCTCCCATACATTTGAATTGAAACAACAACTTTGAATTCATGCTTGGCTTCATATCAAGGTAGCCACTACAAAATTTGTAAATCACATCAAGGTAATTGTCGAGAAATCGAAAACTAATCGAGAGACAAACATATTTAACACAAGGACACATACAACCAAATACTCCCATCCCAAGTTTGCACAACAGGTTCATTAACGAACCAGACTGGGAAGAAGGTGGACTTTTCTAGGGCAGGAGAAGTTTGTCACAACACCATAACAAATGCCCCTTCTGAGGCTCTAATCATAAGAACTTTCATCATTCACTTCTCAATTTCCAAAACACAAACATGATTTGTACTGACGAGTAGGGATCCATATCACTCTACTCTCTCCATCTCCTCCTCTTAAGGAGAGACTCTACTGCCTAGAGTCTAACTGAAGCCCTCCTCCCATACATGGCCACTTCCACCCTATCCAAGGGTGAGTAATGCCAACACAATCCTTACAATTTTTCCTCATAAAACAAAATGTAAAAACACGAAAAGAAAACAATTAAGAAAACCCATCTCAATCACATTCCTTACATATTTCATCATACATGTGAATACACACACATGCAGAAGCCTACTTTAAGCAATGAAAACGCAACTTGAAGCATTCCTACCTTCACAAATGGTTATGGAAAACTAAAATTTGAGAAGAGTTATCTTTCTTCCTCCTTCAATCTTGACTTTACTCTCTAAATGTAGAGATTGGGTGAACACTCTTCCACCCTCAAATTTGCAACTAAATAGGTTCCTAACTCAACCACCTAAAAATTGTAATAACTCCAGACTTGACTAAGGGCTTCTAGGGTCTTCTAACTTAACCCTATCATTAAGGAAAACTTTATGGTGGAGTATAAACTTGTCAAACTCATGGTGAAGTTCTAATTTTTGCACTAAAGTAAAAATGGGATATTTGGGTAGTCACAAAAGTCAACAAAAGAGTCTAAAAGGTGAAAAATGCCCCCAACCCATACATATACCCCCTAGGCACTTAGTTTTCATAAAGTTTGGCCTCTAGGACAATTTTAGGACCTATTAATTAGCTTTGAAATATTTGAACTTTCTAAAAATCTTAGGAATGCAAACTTACCACTGAACCCTAGTTAGGGTAATTAATCTTAATTACTAACTAATTAGTCTTAGGTTACTAACATAGTCCATCTCAGATTATTAGGTTACTCAACTAACCCTAATTATCATGTTGATATACATATACAGATTATGAGTGTCAAGTGACACTATAAAATCAGTGTTACAAAACATTAACACTTTAAGATTATAGAATGATACACACATTCAATTTACGATACAAATAAAATATGAAACAACGAGGTATGCATCTTTCATTAGACTCAACCATGGTTTTCACAAACTGTGCATAGGGTCTGGTTCTGATTCTCTATTAGATCTCTTCGCTAATAATCCTACACACTCATTTCACACTTTAGTAGCTCAAGAAAAATCACATGTATATAGTTAAAACTCATCTGGATAATCACATAAATCAAAACATCAATCTTTCATATAAATAACATTTATCTCATTTTTGTTCATATATTTAACCAATATAAATTGTTATAATCAATATAACATAACCTATTCATCAATTTAAATTAAAATACTAGAATAATCCTCATTAAACATGCATATACCTAAACATCATAAAAATCATCAATAGGGCATACTAAATTATCTGAATGCATATAACCTAATAATCAAGGTACCATACTTAACATTGTCATCATAAGGTGAAACACCTCTTATCAACGTTAATGCAAATTAATGTTTAAACAGTCGAGATAATGTAGTAGTTATTGAATCACAATGTATTTAAAACATGAACGTATCAACTGATCTCAATTTTCATTACGACATCTACAACATAAAACATTACTTCATATCCGTTTCAATCTCCTATAACTGATTTAATAGAAAAATTCATATTTAATAAGTACATGTGAGGAGGGACCTTATAGAACCATCATTAATAACATGGAACTAACACTGATGGCTATAGATGGCTATAGATGGATTACCATATTCATGGAAAACATTCGCACAAGGAGTAAGTGCTAGAGATATTCTTCCTGACTTCAATAGACTTAAGGGAGATTGTCTTCAGGGAGAATCTAGAAAACTTAAGAAATGAGGAAAACTAAAAATAGAAGATGAAGAACTTCATGTTCTTAATACAAATTCCTATAAAGGCAAAAAGAAGCATTTCAAGAAGAAAAGGGGTGATCAAAAGAATGAAAAACCTAAGAAAGATCTATCCAAAATAAAATGCTTTAGATGCAAAAGTTTTGGATACTACAAATCTAATTGCCCTAAGAATTCTAAAAAAAAGTGAACTGTACAAACATCACTAGGGAAGAAGATAACTATGATCCTAAGAATTGTCTATTGTATTTGGCACTATCAAATGAAGTCTCAAGTAAAGCATGAGTGATTAATAGTGGATCTTCTTGACATATTATAGGATACAAAGAAGCACTAAACTCTATGTCAGAAAAAGTTAATGGTGAAGTCACCATCGGTGATAATTCAACACATTCCATCAAAGGAATTGGAAATTGCACCTTGAAACTAAAGTCAGGGAGTTCTCTTCTTCTCAAAGGAGTACTCTATGTACTAGGAAAAAAAAGGAATCTAATCTCGATTACAATACTTGATGATGATGGACATAATGTTGCATTCATGGACAGTAAAGTCATAACCTGGGCTAAGAACTCCTCAATTAAGAAAGCGAAATTGATTGGTCAAAGAAAGGGTATTTGTATGGATTAAATTTAGAACCTAATCGACCTATTCAAGGCATAACTCATGAAGTTGTGGAATAAATGAAATATGACACAGAAGGTTAGGACATCTAAATTTCAAAATTTTATCAACTATGGAGATGGTTACTGGTTTACCTAAATTGAATAAAGATCACTCAAGCATATGCAATGGATGTGCTCTGGGTAAGAACACCAAAAGTCCATTTCATGATAGCACTAGAAAAACTAATAATATTTTGAAATTAATTCACTCATATTTATGTGGACCTATGTCTATTCCTTCTCTCGAAGGATTCTTGTACTATATACTTTTTATAGATGACTTCTCTAGGAAAACTTGGATTTACTTCTTAAAATGCAAAGAATCAAAAGAAATCCTGAAGAGATTTAAAGAATTTAAAACCTTAACTGAAAATTTATCAAGACATAAAATTAAAATTCTTAGGACTGATAATGGGGGAAATATACCTCATATTTGTTTAAAGGTTTTGTTAAAAAATAGGAATTAAGAGGAAGTATATCATTCCTTATAACCCGCAACAAAAGGGGTAGCAAAAAGGAAGAACAGATTAATCATAGAAGTTGTAAAAACTATGATATCTGATCAAAATCTAGAATATTATCTTTGGGAAAAAGCATCTTGTATTGTTGTCTATATTCAAAACAGGAGTCTTCACTCCTACCTTAGAGATAAAACTCCTAAAGAAGTCTTTACTAAGGTTAAACCCAATATAAGTCATCTTAGGATTTTTGGGTGCCCAATATATAGACATGTTCCAAAAGAAAAGAGAACTAAGTTAGAACCCTCCAGAAGGAAAGGTATTTTTGTAGGGTATAGTGAAACATCTAAAGCATATAGGATTTTCATACCTAGTCAAAAAAATATTGAACTTAGTAGGGATGTAATTTTTTAAGAAGATTCAGCATTCAAAAGAACCCTAAGTTCCAAAGAATCCTCTCCTTTACCTAGTTTTGAAAGAAATATTGAATCTAAGTCTCCGAGGGAGAACATTGAAGAAATTGAAGATGAAATTCAAAATCTTAATCTTGAAGAAACTCAAAATTCTAAGAAAAGACCACTTTGGGCCATTAGACAGTAGAGGAAGCACAAGACTTCGCTGCACCATCTGGAACAATCAGAGAAAGCAAAAAACCCAAAAGATTTTCTAGTTATACAGCAAACATGAATGATTTATCTAAATCAAAACCAACCAATGTTTTAGATGTTATTAAACATACAACTTGGAAGGGTGCTATGACAAAAGAATACCAATCCATTATGAAGAATATTATTTGGGAAGTTGTTTCTAGACTTGAAGGAAAATCTATCGTATCTTCCAAGTGGATATTTAAAATAAAGCATGTTGCTGACTGTAGCATTGAAAAATATAAAGCTAGATTTGTAGCCAAGGGATTCTCTCAGAAAGAAGGGATTGATTGTGAAGAAACCTTTTCTCATGTTGCCAGATACACTTCTGTAAGAGCAGTCCTAGTTATTGCAACATCAAAAGGATGGAAAGTACATTAGATGGATGTAAAAACAACATTCCTAAATGGAAAGATTATAGGAGAGGTATATTTGGAGCAACCTAAAGGATTTGAAACTTATGATCCTAATGTTTTTGTTTGCAAGCTCAAGAAAGCTCTCTATGGGCTTAAACACGCTCCAAGGGCTTGGTATGAAAGAATTAATAAGTATCTCACTGGCTTAGGATTCTCCAAAAATGAAGCCGATCCAAATCTATAAAAGGGACAAAGATGATATGGTAATTTTGATATTGTATATCGATGCTTTACTAATAGTAGGTGATGATCATCTCATAGATCAACGCAAGAAAGATCCAATTAGAGAATTCGAGATGAAATACTTGGGACTCCTCCATTACTTCCTGGGACTGGGAGCATGGTAGAATTCTGACAGCATTATACTTAATCAAGGGAAGTATACGTTAGATAATTTGAAGAGATTTGGAATGTGGAACTGCAAGTCTATGTCTTTTCCAATGGAGACTAATCTACATAAACTTAAAGAAGTAGCAATAGAATCACCCTCCATAGATTTTACTCTCTACAAACAAATGATTGGGTCCCTTATGTACCTAGTAAATACAAGACTTGATATATGCTATGCAGTTAATGCCTTAAGTCAGTTTATGTGTGAGCTAAAGGAGATTCGCCTAGTTGATGTCAAACACATTATGAGATACTTACAAGGCACTCTTGACCTTGGCTCAAATATGAGAAAGTTGACTTGGATTTACATGGATTCACTGACTCAGATTGGGGTGGAAGTGTTAGGATAGAAAAAGTACTTCAAGATGTTGTTTCAGTTTAGGATCAGCAATGATATCTTGGATATGCAAAAAACAGTCTTCAGTAGTACAAAATTTCACAGAAGCCAAATACATTACAGCAGTGATGACCTCTCCAGAAGCAGTTTGGCTTAGAAAGTTACTTGTAGGATTATTTGGTCAAGCCATGAATCTTACGATTATTCATTGTGATAATCAAAGTTCCATCAAACTTTCAGTAAATCCAATTTTCCATAATAGGTCCAAGCATATCAAAATCCCTTACCATTATGTAAGAGATATGCTAGATAGGAATACTATAAAATTAGAATATATTTGCCTTGCAAATCAGACAGCAGATATTCTCACCAGAGCTCTCTCTAGAGTGAAGATAGATCACTTCAAGAAAAGACTTGGTATGGTTGAATTGTAATTCATTTGAATTCTTTAAATTATTAATAAAATAATTTTATTGTTAGGCTATTGACTGTTATGGGCTCCACCATTTGTATTCATTATTTTAGAGGTGACAATCTCTGAGATAATGAACACTTGTACAAACAACATTATGAGAGATGATGATCTCTTAAATAATTTGTTAAATAGTAGAGTTCTACTGTAAGATCTAGATGAGTTCAAAATCACATTGTGAAGTGGACATTGTTATGTTCATAAATCACAATTTGGATAAAGGAAGAATTTTATTATTCTCCGGAGTTTATCCTGTGTTTTGGTAGATCTTAAACTCATGATCATGTTGTGAAATAGGAATACCAGTACCTATGAGTCACAAATTGGATAAATGAAGCTTGTATATTGTATTATTTGCAATATTGTTATCACGAATATCAGTGATATGTCATATATGTGAGGCCTCACTCGATCTGCCATAGCATAGATAACATATTTGCATTATGATAGTTCTAATTCTATGTTTGATATACTTTTGAGACTATAGGGTTATGTCATTTTAATATCTACATTTTGATGATCCACACTTATGTCTGCACATTATGACCTAATTATAATATTTAATGATTTCATTTCATGTTCTAAACTATTTCAACTACTTTAATAGAAATTGAATTGTAGAAATGCTTGAAATGTCGAATTGTAATGTTCAAGTGGAATTAGTGTTAAAGGATAGATTGAGATATGCAAATGAACCCAACTCACATGCCTAGTAACTTAATAGTCATGGATTCAATGACATAGCTCAAGATTGAACCAGTGGAAAAGATTCAAACCTTGTTGTAATGTGTTTTGTTTTGTAAACATGAATTGTATGGGTGTGTAATAGTCTAATTCATACATAATTAGAGACATGTCACTATAAATGTTATGTGTTATTTTTATGTATCACTTGACACTTGTGTTGTCCATGTGTTGATGACTTGTCATTTAGGGTTTTGAGCAAAAGTAACCTAACCTAAACCTAACCCAATGCAATACCCAAGTTAACCCCTTATGGTAGAGTGTTAAGAGAAGTCTCCATCAAGGGAAATTCGAATTCCAAAGTTTCCTATTAACTTTTAAGGATCAAAAAGTGGTCCTAGGGGGTTATTTTGGTGAAAAATAAGTTCTCTCGTGATAGTACTAGTTTGGAAGTTGGAGGAGTGTAGTTTAGGATTATTAAATGATTAGTTTTTTATTATTATTGTTCAGGAACATTGTTATTTAGTGCATAATTGTAGGTTATTTAGAATGGGCTTAGAATTAGATAATAGATTAAGTGTAAAAAAAATTGTGTAGTAAAAAAAATTTTAAAAAAGAGGATGTATGTTGAGGAAATAATATAGGGTCTAATAATAAATTTAAAGTTATTATAATTGATAGTAGTTAGTGTACATAATAATAATAATAAATTAAATGAGAAGTTATTGGTATATATTATTGATGGATAAAATGACAATTGGAGGTGACTAGTTAGTTAGTGATAATGTCTTTGGATATCATTTAGGGTAACATGTTATATATAGGTTAAATAATATATATATCATATGCATATATAATATGTAATCACATTGTTCATGATTAACGTAGTTAATATATAGAACGTATTGAAATCTTTATAAGTTATTTAATGTATCATAAATCCATATTATATGTTACTCAAAAAAAAAGGATATAGGTTAGAACCTTTACTGTGAAAATAAAAATAAAATATCTTAATGAGATATGTTACTAAGGACAAAGGGTAGAATCATTTAGCTTGAAGATTATTAGTGATGAATAACTCAAAATTCGGGAATTGGACTATAAGATGGTGGCCAAATCATAACTTGGTAGTTATATTGTTGTAGTTCGTATTAGGTAAGTTTTATAGCTAATGTTTGTATGCCCAGTTAGTAGGAACAAGGGGTCTCCTGATGAACATAACTATGGGAACATAACATAGAATGAATAGTAAAAGTCCTTAGTAAACATAATCATTAGGAGATAGTAAAGTTAGTACTTTGATCAATAAAATGATGAATCATGGGAAGGATTAATTCTTTATCTGATTTATGTACCATAATTCTCCAATTCAATTATCATAACTCAACTAAACAACCAAGTATTTGATGATCTAACCATGGCTCTAGTGCATAACATATATACATTTGCATCTTCAATAAGTGTACCCTTTTATTGTAACCCTACCCTTGTTGCAAAGTTTAAGTCCATACCAAGTTGTATGCCATGACAAGTCAACTAGCAAACCCTAAGGTACACTATCATCGGAAGCATAAAGAAGTTTTTTGTTCTTTCCATCTAATTATGATCTTACATCAATAAAATACTTCCCTAATTTCCAATGCCATGTAGAAATGAACCTTCCACCAACTTAGCATGGATCACTTTGGTTAGGGGATTAAAAGTTTGTGCGACTCTATAGATATAACAATTAGGTATTCTGAACTCCTACCCTTGTGATAACCAAAATTGTAAATGTGTACAGTTTCGTACATGTTTCATGAGTTTATCCTTCTAAAAAAAAAAATTGTAGTGGGTTTTTGCCTTGAAATCTTGGGCATGACAATATCACATGTTTAGTAATATGACATTGTATCATGTTCAATGATACTACATGCTAAGAAGATTCAAATAAATATAGAGTATGAATCCTTGCTTGCTCATCTTAATTGATGTTGTTAGATATGATATCTCTTAGTATGAATATCAAGTTAAGAGGGAGTGTTAAATCCATAACTTTCAATCATGTTGGTCTGAAAACAGATCATATTAATTTGATCTTGCATTAAATAGGTCTAAAGTTATTGTATTATCCTCTTAGGATATCAGTGCCTATAATGGAATACAAGTTTGAAGACTTACTAATCACCCTTGGTTAGTTTAGAACCTAAACTAATATTTGCATGAAAAGTCATCGACTTCAAGACGATGCCCCTTGATCTATATATTTAATAAGGGTGTAATTGAAGTCTAAGGACACACAAGAAACAATAAAGTCTGCTCCTTAGTCAATATTGCCCGAATACAAATTGCAGAAGTGAAAACAAATTGCAGATATCTTACTATCCTGCACTTTCTTATCCTCATGATGGATCATGTAGTGTGATCCGAAACGTTGATGAAATAAACACACACAATCGAATCCAGAAAACTTAGTACTTTACAAATGGATTGTGGAAATTTGTTACTGTTAAGTGAAAACAATTCCAAATTTATATTTATAAATTCATTCAAGACTAAACATTGAAGTTTATCTACAGCAAGTATTAAAAGGTATAATCTTAAGTTTGATTCAAATCAAAGTTTTGCAAAAACTTTACAATATGTGTGACTTTGACTTATGGGCCTACCCTATGTACATTATCAAAAGGTGACAATCTTTTATAATGAAATGTTGACTCTAATATTATAAGATGACAACTTTATAATTATCAGATTACTATCATGATGAATATCATGTAACTTGATATTCATGGACAAGTCATGATAGTTAAAAGAACATGTTGATACATATTATGTGATGTGATATCTGTAGAAGATCAGTATGTTCAATTTTATCATGGTGGATATTACGTGATATAATATCTATAGATATACCATGATCTCTTATGGTAGATATCATGAGACTTGATATCTATGTACACACCATAACTGGAAAGAATATCATGAGACTTGATTTTCTTAAGTATATCACTATCTAGATGATATCACTTTTCAAACAAGAACTTATATATATATATATATAGAGATATATATATATATAGAGAGAGAGAGAGAGCATGTAGCTTCGACCTAACATTAACTGTGATATATATATATATATAGATAGATAGATAGATAGATAGATAGATAGATAGAGCATGTATATATGTATACCAGTATGATGTACATACAGTTATATATATGATGGCAATATATGTAATTTTGCATATGATCGATACAGTTGAAACCGATGAATATATATATATATATATATATAATGGGATCACATCTCAAACATGATCGAAACTTATTCCTTTGATTTAAGATCATTCTCAATCTATATATCGGGTTGCATATAAATCGAGTTCATTATGATCAGTTATACATGTTTAAGACTTGTGTTAAGTCTAATTAAAATCAGTTATGATAAACAAAAATTGAATTGGTTTAATGGTGAATGGTCGTGTCTCCATTCGGAGACATGCCCAGTCACCCTTACACCTCTCTGTGTTATAGGTATATTCGATCTGCCTGACATAACAAGGCATCAAAATTAATTAATGCAAGCACATCAAAGGATTGATTAACATTTGAAGTTCAAAAACATTTTATTATCTCTGTTATTTTTGTACTAACATATACAGAAACTGGAGCAAATCTATTCTTTGACATCAGTGTTCATACCTGCAATCAAAAGTTGGGCATCAGTCAGCCTCATATTTGAAATCTGGTAAGAAACTTTACAAACGTGTTAAATTCACCCACACACAGAAAATAAAATAAAATGGGCCAAACAAAAAACATTGAAAATTGATTGTAAATCAAAGCAGATACAATTCAGACATGTTTCTCACAATTACAGAATCATGAGCGTTGGCAATTAGTAATTAATAATTAAAAAATCACATTTTTTTGGCTTCGTCAACATATTCCTCGCAGCATCATATGAAGTTCCTTGCACAGTTGGTAAATTTGGGCTCAGCAAAAACTTTGGTAACTTAAAAATTGCTCACGTTTATTTTAAAACAACTTTATGTTATACGTAACAATTTTTCCACAATCCAGGATTTTTACTTGCTGTTGTTTCTGGAAGAGATTGTATATATTTTTTGCATCACAACATTTCAGTTCCCACTCTGTGATCTATCATCTGGATGTTAGAGAGCTGAAGGGATAGAAAAATATATCTTTTGTAAAATTCAATGATAAAATATATCTAATGAGTAAAAACGTGTTTCCTATCAAGGTTGATTCATTTGAATTCAATTGAGAAGACTAAATCCAAAAATGCATCAATGCATTCCTTGCAGCATCATATGAAGTTCCTTGCATAGTTGGCAGACTTAGGACTCAACCAAAATTAGGAAACTTTCAAAATTGCTTAAATTTATTTAAAAATACATTTCTGTGTAGACAACAGTTTTTCCACAAGCACCAATCAATGAAATATCCACAATTCAGGATTTTACTTCTTGTTGTTTCTGGAAGAGATTGTGTATTTTTTTATGCATTGATATTTTGGATCAGACTCTATCATCCACCGTCAAGATGTTAGAAAGCTGAAGATATAGAAAATATATCTTTTACAAAATTCAATGATAATACTATATCTAATGAGTTTGCAAATAAGTCAAAAGTGTTTTCTACAAAGTTTGATTCATTTGAACTCAAATTGAGAACACAATTGTATAATCATGCAGAATCTTGATACAATAGTTTGTCGGCAACTATAATGAATTTACGATGATTGACTTTGAAAATCATCATCATGATTCATCAACTGCATCACAACATTTGAATCTTCCTCTTCCCTAGTCCAGTGAAAACTTGAGAAGAGGTTCTAATCCTTGCACTCTGTTGCAGCTCCTCACTTCACATTAAAGGTTGTGTTTTTGGCACTGAGTCGACCAAATTGACAACCTCTGATTTGTGTTCTACTCTTTTTTTTGTGCAAAGTTGAAGAATGTCTTGTATTATATTATAATTACAGTATTTAAATATTTGAGACTAACAGTGTGGTACTATGACATTTCATTGTTGATCAATGATATTAAAATATTGGGATAGTGAAGACCTCAATGGGGTTAAGGAGCAGCATCCTCATGCGAGTCAAGGAGCAACACTCCCAACAAGATCAAAGAAAAATGCCCCTACCACCAAATCTAATATCACACAAGAATTGATGTCAAAGACCATTTTCACAGTTTTACCACTTCAACGAGAAGTATTTGGCACAATTTTATTTATAAAAATTCAAAAATATTTTAAGAAAATAATTCATTTTTTTTGTTTAAACAGGGGCTAACGGAACCAATGTGACAAACTCGTCAAGTTTATCATCAATGGCATAGACTTCCCAAGTTTTTAAAAAACTTTATAGTTTCTCAACAGTTGCCTGCCAAAAACTCAGCAAAAATAACAAGTGTTTTGGTAACTTGGAACTTCCCCGCAGAGAAACCTCAAGATAAGAGTTTGAATGAATTGGATGAATTGAATTAACATAAATTAAATATAGGTGACACAATAGTTAAGAAACATTAAATTTAACAAGCAGAGGACATCTAATTATCGTTCCAATTACCACCAACCCAATGAAGCAAAGGAATAAGTACAATGTGACAATAGCCTTTAAGCATGGTCCATCTAAGATACATGCTTCTCACCGAAAACTAAAAGAAACAAGGGCTTCGGGCAGCTGGAGTCCCTGCCTTAGGTAGGGCAGTTGTTTTAGCTGAATCTTGCACAGTAGACAGCTGAATCTTGCACAGGAGACATGATTGAAATTATAAAAATAGTGTCAATGCAGCAGTAGGAAAACGGAAAAAGGGCAGTGGTAGAGCGTCAATTAAAAGCATAAGTCATCCATGCCGAGGAAGGTACTAATGACAATAAACATTGAGAAGTACTAAGAAATACAAAAATAATAAAAAATTGTCGTAGAATCCTAGAGTGTACCCTCTAAGAAATCATTGCCATTTTGCCAAAAAAAAAAAAGATAAATATGAGAAAGTTGTAAGGAAGCTTATTAGAGCAAAGTGTGGGCAGGTTTAAATCTAAAAGGAGATAAATAATGTTAACACAGTTTCAAAATTACAAAACCTCTTCACTCTCTAAAACTCTTGGACATCACACCCAAAGACCTATCATAGTTCATTGTCCCTCTCACAAGCATGGATCAACTTCTATCACTAAAACTTGGGCATCACAAACTGCGAATACTCTTTGACAACTTCTTATAAGCAGCAGTAGTTTCTATAAATAAAAGCCTTGGTAGATTTTAGATTCTCCATTCTGATACCATTTTTATGTTTAGTATATGGTATGGATTTTGTGCACTTTAGGTTTTGACATATTTGTCTAATTTAATCATTAGGCAAACCTAAAATTCAAGTGCTATAACCCAGGATAATTTTATTCGATGAGTTTCACAGTTATTGGAAGAAATGGTTTTTTCTTTTGGAAAATTTGGAATGCAAAATATGGATGCCACAAGGTTATAGACAACCCATGAACTTGGTAATCCAAAATTAAACAATGTGATTCTAATTGTAGATTGCCTTTTACAACAAAAGTAACATTCAAAAATCATTGTTTGCGCCATAGCTAAAAAATGAAAATATGTCTATTGTCTGCCCAAAGAGCTAAAATTTTACGGTTGCATTCTCTGCCCACAACGAATGTTAGAATATGCTAGAAGCAATGTGATCTCAGAACTAATGTGGAGTAACCTCTGAAATTCTTGTCCAACAAAGCGTCAAGAATCTAGCAAGCAGAATAAGGATAGCTTCAAGGAAACTCAACACAAAATATAGTAAATAAAAACAACATTGGCGTGAACAAATAAAAGTTGGAGTGGATAAATGTATAGAATAGAAAGAAAACGAAACCAACAAATGTTTTCTCTCTATTCTATACAATGGTATCAGATAAGCATGCTTACAGTCATCGACCAGAAGGATAGATTAAACTCAAAGATGCAACTTCAAGCACCACCAAAGAAACATAGAAGAAAAGGCATGATATTTAAAACAAAAATTGTGGTAACACAATTGAACACTTAATATGTCTTTTTACATGCATTGTGTATCACTCATCAACCTCTGCTTTGATCTCTTTTTGAAGCTCTTAATTGTATGTTAAAAAGTTACAGGAAATGTCCTTACTGTTCCAATTTCCACAACCCAGATTCATTTCTTCATCATCACAAACTCGAGATATAAGCGTAGAATCATGTCTGACCAGCACAATTCCACTAGTAAACTCTTCTAGTGCATCTCCCAAAGCTCTAATACTCTTCTTACCTAAGTGATTTGTGGGTTGATCCAGTAGAAATGTATGGGGATTTGAAATTGAAATTAACATGTGCCTTCTGACCTCCCGACAGCTTCACAATTAGTGTGAGATGATTATGGCTGGGAAGGGCAAATTTTCATGTTGGATAAACCCCTCTTATTCTGGATGCAACCTAAGAAGATACTGAACATGAGTTTCTTCCATAACATAGTCAACAGGTCAACAAAACGTTGAGAATACCTACCAATCCTCTGCTTCTGACTCATCCTTACCTCTCCTTCCGAAGGTTGCAAGTCACCAGCAAGGAGATTAAGTAGACTTCCCTGCTCCATTGGCTCCTATAATTGCCACATGTGTTCACATGTCAATACCCACATCAACATTATTAAGTCAAAGAAGATGTTCTTGAAAGTGAAACACCGCACTATAATCTCTCCATCATCTTGGGGCCTCTACAGGTTATTTATCATCTGTAGTCTTTTCCTTACTCTTTCTCTTTGGTGCCCCCTTGTTTGCAGTAAATCTTGTACGGTACTTGACTTTCTCTTGTTGAGTCCTGCTTCCACTTCACTTTGCAGCTGTTATTTATTTCTCATATATTTCAATTTTCTTATTGGTTTCCTTTCATATTTGCTCATATCCAACATCAAAAATTGCCTCTATAAAAACGAATATTTTCATCATGCAGATGAATGATATCAGTACAATCACAATCATTAGACACAACAACAAAAGTCTTCTTCCACCTACCCAAATATTCTTCTAACTAGAGAAAAGCTCTAAAATCCAAATTATTGGTAGGTTCATCAAGTAAAAGAGGGGTAGGCTGAACACACAAAGCTCTTTTCAAAGAGATCCTCATATGCCAACCTCCACTAAGATTTGGTAGGATAGACTAGCATATCTTTTGTGAAATCTAAACCAGACAAGATCTTTGACACGTGTGCCTGTACTACATCGGATCCTATCACTTACAATATTTCATACAATTGCCAATTTTTCACCGCTGTCGTCATCATCATCAGCCCTATCTTCCAAAGACAAGTTTCTCAACATCTAAACCTGTAGTTGCAGATCTAGCAATTCCTTGTTTGCAGAAAAAATACAGCCTCCAAGGCATATCTATTGTCACCAATAACCTCTTGCTCAACTAGTAGTACATCAATATTTTTGGGCACAGAGATCTTCCTCCATGCTAAGAGCTTTAACAGGGTAGATTTTCCCTTCCCATTTGGTCCAACGAGCCCGTAGCGCTTTTGATGAGAAATTTTAACAGAGGCATTATTTAGAAGCTCCTTACCACGGGCAGATACTGAGATACATGGAGTATCTCTGTTTTCAAAACATTGCAGAATGCCACGAATACCTAATATATTCTCATAATTTTTCTGGTAGGAAATTAAAAAGACTACCCGGAAAAATCATGGCAGCCAATGAAAAATAAGAATTTAAAAATTATAAATTCATTTAAATAGAGAAATTCAAGCAAACCATAGGATAAGATAAATTTTAAAGAGTATTCCCATTTTTCGAGGAGCAGATTAATAGCAGACCACAACATAAAAACATTAGTCCCCGCCTTTAGAAGGCAGGGACTAATAAACACAATCAAAAGTTAAAATTAATGTCTCCTATAATCCTTCGTTGATTGAAATAACAGATAAATAGAACTATATCATCAATAAATTTCTCTTCCTCCATAACTTGTAGAAAAATTGATTTGCACTAAAATTATATTGGCTAACTCTGGAACGTATGAATGCATTTCTGAAATATCAGAAGAATGCATAAATATTCTGCAAGCTTTGAAAATTAAAGTCTAACTCAGTTTGTACTGAAAAGTGTATAGACCAATAAACGGTTTATCAAGGCATATAAGAATGAGTCCGCTTGTATATCACACTCCATTGTGTTCTTCGCACAGGTATATTGAAAAGGTATTTTTGAAAGCAAAGTTGAAAATTGTAGGAGATCTAATGATACTGGCTAAAGTAAAATTAGCAGAAACCAGGTGATATGGTTAAAATGTAGCAGCAGACAGCACTAGTTTGAAATTCGAGTTCTTCACAAATAGACTAACTAAAAAATTCAAACATATCTCAGACTTCTTAAAGCTTAATCTCTTTTAAACTAGCAAAAAAACATCAAAATCCAGTAACAAATGTTTAAATAAGTAAGCAAGTTATTCATATGCAAGAAATAGTTATTACTAGTACATCAGAGCGGAAACACATGTAAAGAGAACCAAATTTTCAATCATTGGTTAAACAACTCGTGCACCAGTTCTATCAAGCTTCTCAACAGCTGCAGAGGCTTCTAATTTCCCCTTCCTTAGGAACATATCCACCATGGCTTCAGCAATAGCTTTTCCTTTTACCAGTGTGTCTGTAACAGCTACAGCAGTAGGCCCAGCTCCACTTATAGTGCATCCAAATGCACCTGTTTCAAGAGCAGCTTCCTTGACTGCCAACATTCCTGGAATTAGGGGGGCCCTTTTGGGTTCAACTATAGAATCTGATGATAGTGCAGCTCCCAGAAGACAAGGATCCCCTTGAAGAACAGCGGCAACAAGAGCTGCTGCTTGGCTACAATTCAATATGTGATCCTTCATAGTAATTTCTGTTGGAAGCACTGCTCGCATTGTTTTTGTTGGGGCTTCAAAAGCAGGAGTAACGAGCACAAAGAAGAGCTCTTTATCATTGGGGAATGGAAGGGAGATAAGATCAAGTGGACTATAGCTCCGCACAAGAACAAAACCACCCATCAAAGAAGGAGCAACATTGTCTGCATGATAGCCACTTACAGCTGCTTCTGATTTCAATCCAGCCACAACAAGGTCTGTCTTTGTTAATTTACTCCCAAATAAGGCATTCACAGCTACTGCAGCTGCTGCCGCACT
The DNA here is from genome assembly GCA_028749045.1 of Cupressus sempervirens. Taxonomy (NCBI): domain Eukaryota; kingdom Viridiplantae; phylum Streptophyta; class Pinopsida; order Cupressales; family Cupressaceae; genus Cupressus; species Cupressus sempervirens. Next base: position 517,244,346 of record CM053785.1, on the reverse strand, counting down.
AGCTGCACTTGAGCCAAGCCCACTTCCCAATGGCAGACCTTTGTGAAGAGAAAGCGACAAGCCTACAGAATGGATGCCAAGCAATTCCATGGTTGCCTTAGCTGCAATCCCAGCACAATTCTTTAGTGGATCATGACTAAGTCTATTTTTATCACCATATATCGATGCGATCACAATTTTGCCAGGCTCTACACCTTCCTTCACCTCTACACTAACATGATCCCCTAAGCCTTCAACAGCACAACCAAGAAAATCAAACCCTGGTCCAAGATTAGCTATTGTTGCAGGGGCAAAGGCTGTTACAGATTGAAGAACAGGTTCTGGCTCAAGCTGGGATACTTGTTTCAGACTCACTTGCTTTGCCTTGCACCAAATATTCAAAATGTTTGGGGAACGTCCACCTGAATGTTTAGTGCTAGATTTACCAAACTTACAATAAATAGGTCTCAAATCATTACTGAAAGAACAATGTTGTTGTTTTGAACAGGCAAAAGAAAAATCCATAGTTTCCTTAAAAAGCATGTGCCAAACATATGAAGAAGCTATTTTGTACACTCAAAACTCAGAATTGTTACTCTTTGGATATCCATCATATTCAAGGTTGCCCGAGAGTGTTGCTGAGATGGCTTTGAATTTTGTTCTCATGGATTCTAAAATATCTTGGACAGACTCATTTTCTGGTTCAAGAAGAGGATATTTATCTGCCAATTCCTCTAGCTGTTTTATCTGCTTGTTAACCCTTGCCGAGAATACAGTTGGTTCAATCTCAAGAGCAGCTTTCCATACATTGATACAACCCCTGTAAAATCCCAACTCTTCCCCTACTTCAAAACCGTGTTTCAAACCCACATCTCTTCCTTCTACTTTCCCCAGCTCTATTCCTTCTTCAAAACCCTCATTGTATCCTTGCTGAATATGTTCCTGTTCGAGGTTTACAACAGATTCAAAGATATCTTCCAGGTCTGCTGGTTGTCCGCACAAACCGAGCATTACCTAAGCCTGCGTTCAAACAAAAAAACTTAATTAGCTCAAACTATCATGTAATAATAAATTCTAGAAAATAATTAGTTTTGAGAATCGTAAAAACCCATACCAGTTCTGACCCAAAATTATATCACAAACGCACACACATTTACAGCTTGGGTATCTGATCAAACAGTAAAGTGAAAGTTATATGCGAAATTCTGGCACTTACACTTTGACTGTAATTTGACAAACACTTTGGCTTACTACTTGAAATCTCTGTTCTTTGGTTTGGCTCTATGAACGTTTGGTTTCATAATACAAAACATAGCTCTTAATGTTTCAAAAACACCGAAATTCAAATAAACCGCAATACTGAAATTTTGCTCTTAATGTTTCAAATTCATGGAAATTCCAATAAACTGCTATACTGCTACAGACCAGCGGGCAATTAAACAGTTACAGAATAGAAATCATAATTGATATCATATTATAAATGTTCGACATTGTTCCAAGCCATGTAATATACAAAACCATGTCCATCTTATATAAATGCAGAGATGGTGTGTTTACGATATTCATGACCAGTTAATACCCTTAATATGAAAAGAGTTGCTCTTAACTGCAGAAATCTGCGCCATAGAGTGCCTTCTTGCGTTGAACAGTAGAGACAAAACATACAAATCATTTCTTCATTAAGCTATGCGATCTTGTCCAAAAATAATAATCGCCGGATGTTATGTGATGAATTAGTTCTCGTCTAGATGCTCAGATTCCCTATATTCCATATTAAATGGCGCGTCAAAAAACCAATTCATTTACAGAAATAACCATAAAAAATAAAAGATGCAGGTTGTTATCGTGCTACCTCTTCCTGCGTTGTTGCTGTTAAAGATATGAGCGATCTTTTTATAGATGAGCCAGGGTTTCTCAGCGGGTTTCGGGCTATGATGCAGTGAATGATAACAGAGATTCGAACAGCGGATGAAACAGGTCGGCTGTGTTCTACTCCTCCTTTTTTTTTATTCACTGTATTCTTTTTAAGAAATCCCTGGAATCAGAAAACTGCATTTCTTTGTCTCTTCACACAACAAACCAAAAACTCTTTCCTACCACACCGAGAAAACAAGTGCTTCACAGTGGGAACTTTCCACTACATAAACTTGCTTCACCGTTTATCCGGGGTTCTGAGCAGAGTTTTTCAGCGGTTGTATCAGGATGGCAAGGCCAGAGCAGGGCTGCGGCAGTATTTCGAGCTGAAGGGTTTTGACCAGGGTTGGAACGGTTCTAGCGTCTCGACGTTTCTTTCTTCTTAGGAAAGTAAAACTGTAGTTTGAAACTGGGGTTTGTTTCTCCGCCAAATCTTAGGGCATTAAAATCTATAATATCATATCATGTATCGAAATGCTAATTTTCAGTTGCACGCTTTCTAGGATTTTGTTTGTTGATCTCATCCCTTGGCAAGAGAGGAAAATATATCTGGGTCAATGTTAAACAGTTCAAGGGCATTTTAAAATGTAGACTTGCTCGTATGAAAGGGTCACATGACAAGCAGAAACACGGGCAAAGATTGCATAAACAAGTCAAAATGTGCCCTCTTCCACACTTAAGTGGTGACAGTCATCTGTATGGTAGCAATAACTTCGGTGAGTCTGTCAGTTACAGCGCTACCTCCACACCTCTCGCTTGGTGCCCAGATCTTTATGTGCAAAAACTTTTGAGGGCCAAGAGGAGGTTGGAGCTCCTAGAGGCTAAGGAGCAAGAAAGTTACCGCAATATGCAGGTGCTAATTGCAGCAAATAAAACTCTTGCAGATGATAACAACACTTTAAAAGCTCAAATCTCAACGCTGCAAGAAACACTTTTAGCCGGGAAGCTTGAATGGCAGAATATGAAGGATGAATGGAAAAACCTGAATGTGACATTGGAAACAAACAAGGTCACAGCAAATACCGAGTCATCTCATAATAAGGAGAAAACGATTCTTCACACTCGTTTGCCAGGAAAGGCAGATGGTGAAGAGAAGAGAAGGAGTTTTGCAGAAGTCACCAAAACTTGGGACAAAAATAGCAAACACCCTGATATGGCAAGAGAAGAGGCAAAGATTCGTGTGAACACGCAAGACAAAGAGGTCAAGGAAAGGCAGCTTAGGGCATCCAATATAATTATCAAGGGGATAAAAGACTATGGGGAAGGCGAACATACCCTTGACCTAACGAGGGATTTCCTACAATATGTGCTATTGTGGCAAGGACAAATCTGCCAAGCTTGGAGGATTGGCAAACCACACGCTAAGAGAAATAGGCCAATCAAGGTAGTCATGCTCAGCATTAGCGACAAACAAAATCTACTTAACAAAAAACAGCTCTTGTGGGGTTCTCGCTTCGTTTTAGAGGAGGATTTAACTATGAGACAGCAAGTAGAAAGAAGGATGGAAATGGAAAAAATCAGAACAGCTAGAAATGAAGGCAAAAGAGCTTGGATGTTCAAGGGAAAAGCAGTTATTGCTCATTTTGGCCACCGCTACAATGAAGGGCGGCAAGAAGGCAACAAAGGTGCAACAACAAACACCTTAATAGGCAGCAATACAACAACATCCATAATCACACCTAGCGATAATAACTCAACTTTGAGTCTTTCGCATCAAAATAAATAGCAATCAAGCTTAACCCAGGCGTCCTTAAGTTTAGTTTGTTGGAATTGCAGAGGTTATCCGTGGAGACGTGGGCCTGGGTTAGGGTCTATTGCGGAAGGCAAAGACATTATTTGTCTCATAGAGACACATGAGCATGAGGGATGTAAGACCCCATTGTTTGAAGGCTACTGGAAGATGGCAGTGTGGAATGAGGCAGCGGGAAATGGTAAAGGTTATGGAGGTATAATGGTTCTAGTAAAAGAAAAAGAAGGTCGTGTCATTCAGCTGGAAAAGACTGATTCTAATAAACAATTTATATGGCTCAAAATCGTGGAAAATAACACTCTTCTCAGGATTGCAGCTTGTTACTTTGCTCCACAAGTATCTAAAATTTATAAAAAGTGTGGTTTAGATCACAATGACCCTTATGCTACGTTAAAGAAAGATGTTGTTGTTTTTTCACAACGTGGGGATGTCCTTCTCGTTGGAGATTTCAATGCTAGGACAGCAAATTGGCAAGCAAGTATTTTCAGCTCCGAAGTAAATGATAACCCTATTTGGCTCACAGAAGAGAGAAATCATCCATGGGATAGAATATCCGAAGATGCTAAAGGCTGCAATCATTTTGGGGAAGAATTGATCACTTTGTGTGGCACATTTGATCTAATAATCTGTAATGGTTTGGCTAGATGGGCTAAGTCGGGCAATTTCACTTGCAACACATACAACAGGGCAAGTGTGGTAGATTATGTAATTTGTTCGTAGCATTTGTATAACAATATTGAAGAAGTTGAAATTGGAGAGCACATTTGGGATCTCAAATCAGATCATAGACCACTGTACGTAAATTTGTATTGGGCAAAGGATAGACGGATTGGGGCAAAAACCCAAGGCCCTCAACACCCACCTTCTCAGGGCAAAATTTTGTTAACTTCAAAAAATAGTAACACTTTCAGGGCTTCTCTTGAGGAACTTTGTATGGGACACCCTACGTATAAGCATGGTGTTAATAGTCATGATTTATCAAATCTGATTCACAAGGCTCTTTCAAAATGCAAGAGAGCAAAAAATAGAAAATCTGAAACTAATTGTTTTCCAGCCAATGCATGGTTTGATAAGGAATGCAAGAGGGCTAGGAGAAATCTAAGGGAGTCAAATAAAACTAACCTTGACATTAAGACCTACAAACAGATCCTAAAGAAGAAAAAAATCGATTTTATGTCCACAAGGAGAGAGGAGCTAATTTTCTTGGGCAGAAATAACCCCAAACATTTTTGGAAAGAACTCCAACCAAGGAGGAAGCAAACTGGAAATAATATTACTGCCACCCAATGGTTTGATTATGCTAAGAAACTTTATGAACAAGAGGGTGGAGTGGGACAGCCACCTTTGGTCAATGATACCACAAATATTTTTACTGTGCAAGAGATAGAGACAAGGATTAAGAAGTTGGGTGGAGGCAAAGCAAAAGACCTTGTTGCGCTTCAAGCTGAATATTTGAAGTGGGGTATGAAAACTCTTGCACCGCACATCACTGAAATCTTCAACAAAATCTGCCAGGAAGGGTTTCCGAAAGATTGGACAATCAGCCTTGCAATACCACTTTTTAAGAGTGGTGATGTTAACAATCCCTCCAACTATAGGACTATAATGATCAATCCCCTCTTTGCTAAACTTTTTGGCAGTATGATAGAAACTAGGATCAGCAAATGGGCAGAAGAAAATCATAAACGTGCTAAAGGGCAAGCTGGTTTTAGGCCAAAGCACTCGATAGTGGATCACTGTGTCACTCTGAGACACATTATTGAAAAAGAGTGGGAGAAAAAGGAAGAGGTTTTTTGTTGCTTTGTTGACTTCAAAAAGGCTTTTGATACCGTTCTGAGAGACAAGCTTTGGTTGAGGATGGAAGAATTGGGGATTCCTAGGCATCTTAGAGCTGCTGCTCATAGGATGTACGAAGAGGTGAAAGTCAAAATCAGAACTTCAGATGGCATTTCAGAATGTTTTAGGAGCGATATCGGGGTCAAACACGGCTGCCCTTTATCCCCTACTTTATTTGGTTTATATATTGACAAACTGGAAGAGTGGTTAAACACGCAAGAGCGTGAAGGCATTCAACTAGGGGAATTTGTTATAAAGCTACTCCTATATGCGGACGACCTCATTTTAATTGCCAAATCTGCTTGTGGTTTGCAAGACAATCTATCTTCTCTTGAGCGCTTTTGTAGAATGGTGGGGATGCAGGTCAATATCAGCAAAACCAAGGTTATCATTTTCTCTAATAATAAAAAATAGCATCAACATGAATTTTATTACAATGGAAGTGTTCTCGAAGAAGTTGCGGAATATAAATACCTTGGCATCGATTTCAACAAAAAACTAAGCTGGTCTAGCTGCAGGTATAAAAGGACATTAGGTGGATGGAAGGCTTTCTAAGCTCTTCAGAATAGGTGCCGTGAAGCGGAGTTGTGGGATTGGAAAACTATTCAAACCTTGTTCGGTCTTCTCGTGCTGCCAGTTGTTCTTTATGGGTGTGAATTATGGGCCAGCAGCACTACTATAGCACAATGGAAACAAATCGAAGGAATCCAAAAGCGCTTGATTACAAGCAAGTTTAAAATTAAAAGCACTGTTCCATATGACATCATGCTAAGTGAAATGGGGGCTGCGCCTATCGAGGCACTTGCTATGATTCGCCTTTTAAGCTATCTAAAAAGAATCGAAAAAATGGAAGAGGATAGATGGCCGAAAGTTGTCTTTAGTGACACAATATGTAAGCGAAAAAGGACATGGATGCAACAAAACATCAAGTGGATGAGTAAATGGAATATTCATTTCAATATGTGCCCCACAAGTAATAAAGAAATAAAGGTCTTTGTTATGGAGAAATTCTACAAGAGAAATTGGGGAAGCGAGATTGGGAGGAAGAAACTATATTATATAAATGAATTCAACCCCACTTGTGATCAACTCGAAAAAGTGTACATAGGAGCCTACATTTCTTGGAGAGCTAAAATTCTTATTGCTCAGCTAAGAACCAACTCTCACCAACTTCGTTGTGAGATCGGGCGTTGGAAGAGGCCAAAGGAGGCTTGGGAAGAGAGAATTTGCAGATTTTGCAATTCTGGGAAAGTGGAAACTGAACAACACTTTATTCTAGAATGTGAGGCCTACAAGGATAGCAGGGATAAGTTTGCGGATACTATATGTGACAGTTCTTGGCATAACCTGTTCAACGAAGAGTACATTGAGCAATTGGGGGGGCTCATCATTAGTCTACACAAGAGGCGAACAACGCTACTGAAGTCTGCTTGAGTTGTCTTGCTGTCCCATAGGCTATTTTTGGCCTCGTGGACGTTAAAATTTTATCTATCTATCTATCCCCAAGAAATTGGAAGTGTTAGATACATTAGAATTAGATAGAGAAATTTCAATAAAAGAAACCCTAAATACTATTCAAAGCGTCAACAATGATAAGGCTCCAGCCCAGATGGACCGCCCATATAATTTTACATGTAGAATATAGAGTGGATAGGGAAAGACCTATTGAGGATTTACAAAGAAGTATTATCTAAAGGATCCCTAGGAGATAACATTAATGTTGGAGCTATTAAGCTTATACCAAAGATGAAGATAGGAGACATAAAAAATTGGAGATCCATCACTCTCCTTGATATCTCCTATAAGATCCTTGCTAGCCTTCTAGCTGCCAGATAAGAGAATATTCTTCCAAAGTTAATCAACAAAACCCAAACCAAGTTTGTTAAGGGTAGATATACCTTAGAAAAATCGGGCACTTGCTGGAAAGCTTTTGATTGAGAAAATGAATCCAATCAATAAGCCATTATGTTGCTATTAGATTATGAAAAGTCCTATGACATAATTGAATGAAGGTTTATTAAAATGATGATGAGGCAACTTGGGTTTCTAAAATTCTATTGTATTATGGTTCATACACTTTTCCAAGATGCAAATGCCTATGTAGAGATCAATGGTAAGAGGTTTAAACCCTTCACAATGTTTAGATCCATCAAGCAAGGTTTCTCATCATCACCTTTTCTTAATTATCATTGCAATAGATGCCTTGGGGTATATTCTTAGAGACAATACCCTCTCACCTCATGTAAGAGGCATTTCCCTACCTAATGGAGAGAAGATTTCTAGCATTCAGTTTGTAGATGATACGACTATTAACTTGCTTTTGGAAGAAGATAACATTAAGAACCTAATGAAGAAACTTGAGTTATTTTCCATAGCCTCAGGTAGTAAGATCTCACTCCCCAAGTCCATTATGTTAGGATGATAGGAAGAGCCTCCAAAATAGTTCAAGCATCATAGTCTCTCTTAGGGAGGGCCCCATCTTATTTTCAAATACTTCGGGATCCCCTTCTCTTTCTGCCCAAATCTAAAAGAAATGTGGATGTGGGTGAAGATCAAACTTGAGAAAAATTCCAGCAAGTGGAATGTTAGATTCCTCTTTTTAGTAGAGAGAATACATTTTTTCTAAAAGATTTTGTCCTCTTATACCATTTACTATGCTTCATCCTGGATGTTTAACTAGTATCAAATTAACTATTTTCATAAACTCATAAGAGACTTACTATGGTCAAATGGTAAAGGCAGCAAAAAAACACATGTTGTTAGGTGACAGTAGTGCACTATGAGTAAATCATTGGGAGGTTGGGGCTTAAAGACCTCAATTTTAAGGCATATCCATAGTTGTCAAATGGATTGCCAAGGCTACAAAAGGTAATGATCTTTGGAAAGTACTAATTAGAAATAACATTTCTAGAAGATTCCTCTCTAAAGATACATGTTGGAAGAACTTCAACCTATATGACCTACTAACATTATACTTCTCTATTAAGGTCAAGGGATCTAGTGTTTACATATCTATCTAAAAATGTTGGTAAGTAGTGAAACCTCATCTCAATATTAAGGGAGCAATAAGCAATGATAGAAAAATTATGGGTAAGAGTTTCATATGGTGGAATCTAAAGCATGAAGACAAATCATTAGCCCTAGTTCAAGGATATTCTATTGAGAAATGGGATTCCTTAGGCATCAAGACCTTTAATGATATTATTGAGGGAGGTAAGCTTAAAATTTGGGAGTCCATATGCTCTGATTTTAATTTACCTGTAACTCATAAGAGAATATAAGTCATGATTGATAATGCTTGCAAATAGTTGTCTCTTCCTAGACCTTTGGCTACCAGGGGTGATAGATGCTCGAATCTTTCTTGGAAAGATGGAACCCTTCTTCCTTCTAACAAAGCCAAGTTATCAGTCTCTTTCTGTTAGTTTTGAAATTCATGACCATCTAAATTTGTCTTGGAATCTGACACTTAGTTCCAATGACTGGGAGACTAGATTGATGGACCTTTGGCATAAGTCATCATAACTTAAAATGATATGCTTCCTTTGGTGCTTTCCCTTGCACAAGTTATCAATATACAAGCCTGGTGGAGATCTAAATATCTACTCCTACTATAAAATGTTCGAAAATATTTGCCATATCTTCTTTGATTGCCTATTTGCCAAAGAAGTATGGGCCATCTTTGGATTCATTTTTTATCACCATTTAAACATCCATAATGTCATCACTGGAAAGACCTTGAGCACCAAAAGCAGTTGTAACACATTCTGGTTTGTTCTTTCAACTAGAATTATGTGGTTGTTATGGAAAAAAAAATGATAACATTTTCTCTAGTGTTTCTTGAAATCTTATTGAGTCTCTACAAAGACTCATTTATCATAACATTGCACTTCAAGTTATGTTGATCAAATGAAGTAGTCATATGGAAGGACAACTCTACCTAATTGTACTTATTTCTAACATTTTAATATAAAGACCAAGAAGCTCACCATATTTGAGATAAATATGAAAGTTAATTATTCTATGTTGTTGTACCATCCTAAAATTTAAGCAATTGTGTTCTCTACAATTTAATGATTACTTAGCACCTAACATAGTATACCCAACAAGACTTGATCCCTGATGGGCTCTAGTAAAGTTCAAATCAAGTAGTCATATGGAATGACAAATCTCATGTCCCAATTAATGATATTCAAATACATAAGTTTTCTCACATAGTATACAAAAGATAAAATTCTTATTTGACAAACAAGATAGAGTAATCTGGACCCCAACAAAGAACAAAATATATTCAATGAAGTGAGGTTACAAAGTTTTTGACACTGACACAATCAACATCAGTCACCTAAGGCTAATTATTTTTGTTTTGATTAGGTAAAAATAGGTTTGAAGGGGACCCGAAACCCCAAACAAAAAGTAACAAAGATAGGAACCCAAGGCTAATTATTTTTGTTAGAATAATGAAGTCTTTCCATAGGTAGGTAGTTTCTCATGGTTAGTATTGATATAGATAATTCTTATAAGTGATAGTTTAACCAAACTAAAATAGCTTAGCCCTTCAACCTTATGTTGTATAATAGTGAAATTAAAAGTATGGATAATATCTTTCTCTACTATCCCTTTGCACAAGTTCCCTATCATGAACAAATAATAGTTCTCATCCCCATTATTGAATACAATATACAATTTTTTTCTATCATGGTTGATTCTATGTAAAACATTCTTTTATGCATGCATATGGAGGATAATCTCAATCACTATCTTATGGGAAGGAGCATAATAAATGTATATTTAGGAAATTCTCATCATATTGAAAAAGTAAATGAGGGGATTGAGAAATCCATTTTAGAATTAGTTGCCCCTTATGTCCACAAGTACACAAATTGAAGTTCTTTATTCACATCATGGGATGATTTTATTCTAGAAATTTAAAAAATTCTATGTCTACCATTTAATGGAATTCAATAACTCCCATATAAAAATAAAATAAATAGAATCCTAGTTACATTGCAACCTCATGATCGAAACTTTGTGAAGATAAACTTTGATGGTGCCTCATGAGGGAATCTAGGAGAAACATTTATTGGGGCTTGTATTTGGGATCAAATTGGATCAATATTAGTAGTTAAATCCTCTATGCTTCTTCCTTGCATGAGTAGTGTGATTGAAGCAATGACTCCTCTCCAAGGTAACACTATTGCAAAATTTCTTGGATTTAAAAATGTCCACATTGAAGGTGATTCTCTCATCATGATAAATGCATTAAAAAAAATTTAAATGCTATAGTTGGCACATTGGATAAATGTTACAGCAAACGTGGTAGATCCTGGACTCATTTTCTACCTTTAATTCATCCCACACATTTTAGTAAGCTAAAAGATTGGAGGATAGTTTAGCAAACTTGGGTTGTGATAAGATGGAAATTGACTCCTCTGAGAATAATTTTAATATTGTAAGTTTCCTGACACTTCTCTCTATTTCCATTGAAGAAGGCTATAGATATAAATTATTTGAAAAATTGCTAGTGACATGAAGCACAAGTTGAAATTAACAAACATTATGTGTCATTGAAATTGCTAGATGTTTGAATATTAAAAAAGAAAGTGTTAGTTTATAACATGTTTACTCATTATTTCCCCATTTTTCCTACTATTTTCTCATATGTGCTAATTGATTGTGCTTCATGATGAGATTATTTCCTCATATTTCTTATGAGTCTCAACTAATACATGTATATTGGATTTACTACTAAATGATGTCACATTGTAACCCATGGGATTTTTTTTAGGACTAAAATGTAATTATGATGGGATAACATCTCATTCCTCCATATCTCCACCATATCTATCACTTCTTTAATCCACAAGAGGATAGTATGTGTGCATGCCCTTTGTTTGATGAGTTAGTGATGGAGTTTTGATAGTAGGGAGGATATGTAGTTTTATCTAACAATATTTTCTCTAACTATAAGAAATTTTGGTGCATTTTGGATGTTGATTTATGTAAAAAGCTACCTTTAAATAAAATATGCCACATCAACAGTATACAAATGACAAGGAAAAGAAAATAAGTTCATTTAAATCAATATGAAAAGGTACATTTTTTGACCAATATGTTGAATAAAATACATGTCTACTATAAGGAAGAGTGTTGACCACATTGTTGAATGCACTAAAAGTATATTACATGGACTATTACATCAAGATCTTTAACAACTTTGGCAACCAATGAGTAATAAATTAATACTTTTGACCAACAAGAACTAAATTTACAAATGACACAAAAATTTCATTAGAGTCGTTGGTTGACTAGCATAAGTTTATAGTTTTGTCTTAAATTGGAAGGACTCCAATTTAATGAAGGTTTAGGGCCCATTTAGTATATTTCTATCATTTATTTACATGTATCCTCTGTTTTTCCTCCATTTAAATAATTTATTTCATCTCATTCGACCTTTTATTAATTTAGAATTAAAATGAATGGTTGGACCTTTATTTTTCTTAAATATTGTGTCTACATTTATTAATTAATTTAAATTTGGTCCCATCTTAAATAATATTTTATCTACCCTATAAATTAATATTACATGTCTTCTCTTGTTTTATAATTTGGGGTAGACCTTTATTGATTAATAATCCTTTATATTTAAATTAATCACCCAACAAATATTATTATGGTCAATTATTTATTACATTTCTTTGAGATGGGTCTTACCTCGTTTTAAAGTTCAAGGTATTGGTCATCTTGAGATCTATATTAAAAGGATCCTTCTCATTTCATTTTCACATCATGCATTCACAAGATCAACCACTCACACTCAAACACTCAAGTTCTCAAGCATTCAAGTCTTCAAGCATCCTTCAACATTCCTCCATTGAAGTTCAAAGATTCAAGCATTCAAGCAATTATGGGAGCTATCTTCAAGATCTCCTTCAATCCATTTAAGATCCTTTGTCGCATCTTCTACATCTATTTATCTGCATCCTCTAGATTCATTTAATTAGTGAAATGAGCACACTACATGTGATTTGAGAGATCCTACTATTGTGAGGTGAATTTGTACATTTGCTTTACATTATAGTAATTTCAATTCAAGGTTAATTCCTAAACTTGGGGTTGAGCAAGGTAAACCCCCCATCAACAACAAAAACTTTATCTTTTCTATGGGTTGTGAAATTTGGATTGGTGAACAGGTTGCAGATTTGGACAACAAACAATTTTCAAGTTTTGTCCATAGTGCAATTTTTGGTTTAGCTATAGAGAATCAGCCATTTTGGAGGTTTTTTGACAACCCATTTTTTAGGTTTTTTGTAAGGTATATCATTTTCCCTCTTCTATTTCAATATACATTTCCATTTAGTTCTTACATTGCATATCTACTTATTTTCTCTTCATAGCTCTTGCTACTACATTAGGGTTTCAAGGACCTTTGCATCCTTTCCCTTATTCTATAATCATCAAATCATTGGTTGAATTAGTAATCCTTCATCTCTTGGTTGACACTAATATCCTTAGATCCAATTACTTTAGAATTGGGATTGAAAAGATCTACTTCCTTGAATCCCCCTTTGAGTTATGATAGTGGGTTATGTGATGAACTTAGGCTCTTTTATCCTTGATTCATATTACCCCCTATAAAACAATATCATTACATTAGACCACCTAGTGAATAACAAGGAAAACATAATATTCTAAATATGAAGACCTTCTTGACAAGATCTCAAGACATCTGCATCACATAAATTATCATGGGGTAAGAATATCATAGGAGTGAATTTCCACCCTACCACAAAGTTGTTAAGATTTTTAAAAATATTTTCTGACATGAAAGATGCCCATCTAAGATCATGAAATTTTAAACAAGAAAAACTAAAGGAGTAAAGGAATTGTGTGGTAAGAATTAATCACATTCTAACCATTATCATAATATAATGGATAATCCTGATGCATATATACGACATATAAAAAAAGAATCGTTAACTCTTTCTTGATAAACATGTTTAAATCTCAATTTTATCTCACTCATACACATAGATTAAATATGAAATTATTTTAAATTAAGGAACTCACGATATAGGCATAGAAAATGTCAATATATTTAGTCATATCAAGTTTTACCAACACCTTGACAATCATACAATGCTCTGATAAGAAGATGACACATTTAACTATGCATTAGCATACATGGCGGTGATACGACCATTCATAAAATAATACTAATATATGATAGCTCATAGTGATTCATAATTTTATTTCCAAGGAGCTAGGTAAACAACATAAATAAGATTATTTCTTGTAATTATCATTTAAATTCAAGTGATTGCATATTATCCTCTCAAATTAAAACTAATTAGATTCCAAATTTTATGTGTCCCACCAGGTGATTGTGATTGCAAATTCACATTTTGGCTATGGATTATATGCTTTAAAGAACAGTAGTTTTGATTGTACAAATATCAATCACACACCAAATTTATTGAGGTTTCATCATTGTAATGGTTCCACTCAGCATATAAAAGAAGCCTAGCTTAACATTTGGTTCTAATGTTATAGTGACTTGGAGATATTTGGTAATTATGAATAGTCCACAGTATATGACAACAATAATAAGCACACCAATTATGGAGTAAAGCAGGTTAAGGATGATAAAGATATGTACGTTTGATTAATTCTAAGATATTTACCCTAACCAATATAATGCTACTATAACAAGGTATAAGAAAAAATAAATTAGACTTAGTCACCCACAATTTATTTCTTTTCCAATGGTTGGTATCAAAGCCCAATTGTGATACTCTAAGTGTTCCAAAGGTACATTAGCATGGATTCTTAAGATAAATCCATCAATATTAAATTAAGAAATCTACATAGATGTAATGGGATCAATTGATACTATCTACAATAGAAAGAAAAAAAAAATGATGTCAGTCATCTATGAAATCTTCTTAGCTATTATGGGAGCATGAGCCATACGAATGAACCTCTTTGGCTAAGAGCCAATGAGTAAGTGGTATCCATTCTACCAAAATTTCCCAAGGCATCTTATCACTTTTTTATGTCAGAGCCTACTTCAAAAAGACTTGACCTTGGTGGGCTCATTAAGAACCTTTCAACTTCACCAGTAGACCAAAGGCCCATTGACCATCTATTAACTTTGATTTGTGAAATTAAAATAAGTCTAATTAACACCTTAATTACTCCTTCCCCTTACTCATTGTGAATTTATGCATATTAGCTATTGGCAACATTGTCACATTCCTATCGGATGTTCTCATATAGTTTGGGCATGGAAAGATATACTGCAATATAATGAATCTTGTTGATTTGAACTTAATAATTGGTCATCTCATAAATGTATTTGACTAAAAGGTTACCACTTGCATGTAAAAAAATGGATTTAGTGAACCTTTTTCATTTCATAGTAGGCAATATGTTGAAGCCAATATGTTTGAACCCATATAACTCAAGCCTAAACACAATAACCTAAAATACTAGATAAGGGCATCTATCAAGTATAATGTTAGTGCATTTAGGAAAAAGTGATGGTTGGAACGCACCAATAGATATAAATGTAAAAATATGGAAGAACCAATAATGCTTGTGGAATGTTGGGAAGACTACCTCAAAGATATATTGTCTCAAGGAATGTAATGATTGTGCTAATAAAAGAGATTTCAAGTAGGATATTAATATGCATCCAAGTATTGGGAAATGGCTTTTGAACTGTACTAAGACATGTTCCATACTTTTTGGATTTAGAAATGCAATAGGAAAAGGCATTGTGCTAGCATTTAGGAATATGGTACCCTTCCAAATTTGTAGGCATTCATGTGTATGCAGCTTCACATAAATGGCACAGGTGACACGTGAAGTATAGAGAGAAGATCAAACTACATACAATTAAATATGAACTATATGCCACTCCAAGTTTGATAAAAAAAGATGACTCGTCATGTAAATCAAAAGGAAAGGTTAGAATAATAAAAAATCACAAGTGGAGGAGAAATGTTATAAGAAACAAAACCAACCCAAATGCAAAAATATACTAAGGACCAAGAGAAGATTAAAAAAATGCTAACATGCTCATAAAAGAGTACATTCTTCAAATTGATAGAGAGTATACTTTTCATCCATAAAAAATAGAGGATTAAATATAAACTCAAATAAATACCTCAAAGCTATAGAAGATTAACCAAAACTTAACAAGGAAATTAAAGGAAAGAAATCCCACCCACCAACCAACGTGCAAGACTCCCCTTAAGTTTGCAATAGTAATAGGGGTGTATTGTTTGAGCTTGTGAATATACAATATTGCTATGAAGAGAAACATGGTACCTCTTTCAAGACAGACAACTTAAACATCAAATAGTAAGGCTTAATTTCTAGACTAAAAGTGTTAAATAGTCAAAGTTGACTTATTTTTCCAAGCTAGATTTTTCCATTAGTATGTGATGTTTAAGGGTGGCCCTTCCAAGAACATGGAGTATGAGTCATCCTCTCTAACCCCACCACTTGGTGCCCCTTTTTATATGCACTCTTCTTCTTAAGAATACTCACATGTCAATCTTTCCTCCCCTTTGCAGTCAAACGACATGAATTTTGTAGTGGATAAATGGTAACCAAAAAATAATTACCCATAAATGATCTTTATCTTATATATCCTAAAATGATAACTGACTTTTCCTCTTCCTTATCCATTAACTAATAAATATTCATTGACTATTGTATCTTAAAAAATTTGAGTCATGACATCCTTCCCCTATTGGATAATCCATATTTAGAAGATTCTACAATAATTTTTAACTATCAAGTATTCGTAAATTTAAGATAAAATTATTATTCAAAATAATTATAATTGGATATTTAATATGGTCAAAGTAAAAAAAAACTATTACATATATTAATTATAAGTAGGTATTGATTATTTTCTTAAATGGTTTTGTATATGATTTGATGTATCAAATTTAGCAAACTCACCATCCCCATCTCTCTACCATGTACTCTAGCTCAGGCAAAGCATTATGAATTAACACTGTTGTTTCAATTAATATTTGTGTTGTTAGGCACTTAGACATTCCTTGTCATCACCCTCTATCATTTCCCAAACTACCCTAGAAAACCAGTCAAGAAATAGATTGCGATGTATGAAAAAAACATGAACACACCCAAATTGTAGATAATATGGTGGGCTACATTGATCAATCCGCTTGCACTGAGAGAAATCTTATATTCACAAATAAACACCAAGTTTTTCCATAAAAATAAAAAAAATAAAGTTCTTTATTTTTTGCTTGAAAACAATTAGCTCCTTCCAATACCCATATGTGACTAGAATCACCATTTAAGAAAATGAGAATCACCATTTAAGAAAATGATAGTTTTTTGTAGTTCAAACATTTTAATCTACTCAATATTATAGCTCCATATGTTTAAACTTTGAGAGAATATGTAGATTATCACTTCAACATCTTCTATTTAAAATCCTATTTTTTATTGCATCCATTAACTTCTACCATGCAGTTAAGGCTTCCTTCAAAGTATTGCCTATTCCTTCATTAAAGACGACATTCAAAGAAGTCATATGACCCAAGACAATTTATACCTCATTTTGAATTGTTATTATTGAATTTAATGGACTAATGGTTTCCAGTGTAAAATGCTTTGTAAATGTTGCTTTGTTATTGTTATTAGGTACAATCTTTAAGGGGGTCATATGGATCTAGTTTTTCTATATTTAAACCATGTTCCATTTTATAGCCTTCTAGTTATCAATTTAGTTTCTTTCTTTTATCATCTCCTTCTTATTTGAACCTCACACATATGCCCAATTTAATATAGGTGTTTTATTGAAGAATATAAGTTGCACTATTCTTAGGACCCACTAAAAAGTTGTGCTTAAAAGACTCAATTTATATTCATTTATTCTTTGTGATGTGTGCACTGAGAAAATACATCCACTCAACCACCACATGTTTAATTGACATCTTAATAATGAGGTTTAGGGTGTCTACAAGATAGTCAACATGGACATTAAATTCAACCATGCCAACCTATTAATCCATTGTGTATATAATGTAGCATTGGTTAATCATGTGATTGAATTATATATAACCCCCATTTGCTAAACATGTATGGTTATATGCACATAGAGCACAAATAGAGCTTACAATGTTAGGATGTGTTCTAGAGTGTGTTATTACAACAACAAAATAGTGGACGTCTTACAACCATTTCATTTCATTCTTTCAAATGTCATTTCTTTGAAGTTTGATGGGTTATGTTAAACAATTCGAATGCTTTATTTATGATTCCACATCTTGTATGCATGTAAACTACAACCTTCTAACTATTATATATCTAACAAAAAAAAATTGCACCCTTATGATTTGATGCATGTCCATACCTTATATCAAAGATCCCATTTTTGCACAGGTAGGGAGGACACTATTAAATAATTTGGCTTTATACCTCCTTGATGGATTTGATTGAAAGTTTATAAAGCCTTTTCAAGAAATCCATTTTTTAAAAATCTTGCAATCATTACATTCCATCAAATAACATCTCTTAGAGGCACTGTGGCAAAACCTTCACAAGCTTTGTGCTTCCAAATTTTGCATACATATATACTAAATTATTTTAGCCTTTAACTATGCTAGAGAAATTCCAACCATGGTATTTGACAAAAAAAAATTCTATTATGCTTTAATGGATGTGCATGTATGCCCGTACTCGGTTACAAGGCTCCCCTTTTATCATTGACAGGTATAACGTTGGAAAAGGTTGTTGGAATTAGGCTTTATACCTACTTGTATTTGCTTGAGAGTTTCTAGATTATTTTCAACAAATACATTCTATTCATATCCTGCAATCATTGAAATCTACAAGACCACATTTTTTCTTAGGGATATTTTCATTGGTAACATTATGAAAATATCCTAGGTAACATGCTCAAGACTTCAACCAAGATACAATCAAGGAAATATTTAGGCTAATTGTCTTTCCTAATATCAATTAGTTATAAACAATGTATAAAAATACAATGTGCTTCTAATGTGCTTTTATCAATCCATTAATGAGCTATGAGGTAGTATGCATTTCTTGTTCATGTCCACTTCCAATAATGGTATGGTGTAATTTCATAATCCCGAAGACCTATCTAATCTGCTATTGCATATCTTCTATATTGTGTTATATTAGTTCTTGCACTTAAATGGAATCCATATTATGTATTATAAGAAAAAAATCTATGTACAAGACTTCTTTCAACAACTTTTAAAATGACACAAACTTTATTTATACTTTCACATCAATGACCTATCAACTTGTTCCTTCTCCTCCTTTTGGTGCAAGTCTAGCAGGTGAAAAAACCTATATCAATGAAGGAGAACCAAGTAAATAATGCTAAGTTGTAATACCTAACTGCAACCCTTACAGGCCATAGATGCACTTGGTATAAATGAATAACTATGGTGTGGTTTAAAGTGCATCTATTTCTAACTCCGTCTGATTATGATTCCATATTGTTTTCACCAGATCCTTGTGCATTGCTCAAGTATTTTTACATGTGTGGTTTATCTAGCCTTGTCAATTAAACTAAATTTATACATCTGCTATAATACACAGTGGTCTAAATCCACTTGTTCAAAAGTATTTTGTAGTATTATTTTTTGCTAAAAATAATATTGTTCTTGTTGCTCACATGTATGATCATCAAACCTTATAGTTTCCCTTGATTCCTGCAACACCTTGGCTTCTTGTATGCCTAAAATGATCTACACATGGTCTTGAGTATGTTGTTACTGATTGAATTTTCCTGTATTGACTCATTAGCTAGCTTGGGGTTAGGGCCCATTATCTGTGGGTTTATTTTTTCTCTCTTTTTTTTTGTTGGAATGTGCCATTAATCAATATAGTTTTCATTTAGAAATTTGTGGATGTATTTTAGATTGCCAACTGATTGTTAATGTTTGTGTGTAATATCTCAGGCATCCATTTATTTTATACTAATACTAGAGCATTTTTATAAGCATTTGTTTTGTTATTATTCCCCTCAAAGCTCAAGGACACTTATATTAATTAAATTTCTTTTGTATGTGAGGATTTTATTTAGATATCCATCTCAAGAATTCGAAGAAACATAGTTATTAGTTTTGGGCTTTAGCCAAGAATTATCCATGATTTAAAGTTCACATATTCAAATTTGAGATTTAATGGACAACAATGGATTATAAAAAATCATGGATAGTTATTTTTGGCATCCAAATGTAGGCTAGGGAAAAACAAATAAAATAGTTAAGTGTTACAAACTAATGAAGGGAAGTATATTGTAATGTTTTGAGTTTTAATTATTAGCATTTCTAGATGAATTAAAAGATTGTAATGACGTCTACAAGACCAACAGTCTAAGGGACCAAAAGAAGACCCATTAATCAGTCTGTTGAGATTTCTCCAAGTTGTACCTTTTGTTGTGGATTTGTGTAAGTAAGATAGCCCCCTTGTGAAGTCTTGGACCCTCAAAAAGCTCTTTTATGCTATTCACCTGTAAAGTGTCCTTGTATTGGTTGTGGATATCCTTGTATGATGTACAATCTTGACATAATGCCATTTTGTTTCCACCACTCCCTCATTGCAAAACCTACAAATTATGTCCTCCCACTCTTCTTAGGGACCATCCATCTGCCAGTTTCACATCTCAAATGGTGTGATCTAGACCTCAATTGGGTGATTAAATTTTTTCCCTTTCCCTTGATATCAACTCATAAGTATTCTTCGTCACCATGTTCGCAAGTGAGGCTAAATTCTTTGACATAATAAGCTTTGTTCCTACCTATCTAGTTTGTCAACATGGCAAACCTAATTTTTTCTACCACCCTTTTTCATTTATTTCTAAGTTGATTTCTGGGCACTCTTGGTAGTCAATATTCCATTTGTTGAACCATTTTTTATTTTGTTTCTTCATGTCCTCTTTCGATGGTCTAGCTCCTCATCAACCACCTTTCTAGGCTAGTGATGTATATCCATTTTATCCACTTTTTTTAGATGGCTCAGCAATCAAATAATTGTTGAGGCCTCCACTAGGAAAATGCTTGCTTCTACCAAAATAATCTCGTAGGGAATTGTTGACTTGACTCTGAGGTTACTGGTAATGATTTTATTTGTATTTTTTCCTATTTTTCACAATTTATGGTTAGATACATTGCTCCCTCATACCTCACTTCCATAAAGAACAACCAAAATTACCAACAACCCAAAGATGATTTTCCTAGTCTTCCAATCCCATAACTTCGCTTTCTTGAACCTATTCTAAAGAAGGTAAGAGGCCTTCCAACCCCCGTGTATTCTTTTTGATCTACATGTCTCCCAACCTAGCCTATAAAGGAAATCAATTCCCATATACTTGTATTATTACACAATTTCTAAAGCGTTGCCCTTAAATATGAAAGTAAGTTGCTATTTTCTTTTCTTCAAGGAAAAGACCATGATCTTAGTCTTAGAGGTGTTGACTTCCATCTCAAACTCCATATAAAAGGTTTCTAAATTAATCAAATGTTCCCTCAGCCCATGGAAAATTTTAGGAATGAGGATAAGGTCATCAACATATAGAAGCAACCTAATCACAAAATCAACTAGCTAGATTCCTTCTCCATTGGCTTTGTTTAACCATTCCTCCAGCTTACCAATATAGAGGCCAAACAAGGTAGGGGACAAAAGATAACCCTATTTGACCTCCACGTTGCTCTCAAAGAACTCTAATGTGCCCTCTTTGGTTCTAATTTTTGCTTTAAGTTATTCATACAGCTTATAAACAACAACCCTAAACTCTATTGGAGCTTCCAATTATTCCATTTTATTCCATAGTTTATCTCTGGGTACAGTATCAAAAGTTTTCTTAAAGTCAAAAAAGCAGGAAAAAAACCTCCTCTCCCTATTTCTCACACACTCTCCCAATGATATATCTTAGGGTAATGCAGTGATAGATGGTGGAGTGTTTTGGTCTAAAACCTACCTGTCCTTTTGCTCTTTTTTCCTCTTTTTCTGCCCAACCATTGATTCTGCATTCTAACATACTCCCATAGAGCTTTCCCAAAAGAAGATTCACCATGAGGGTGAAATAATTGGAAGGGTTGTTGATGTCCCTGCTCTTATGAAGAGGGATAACTACATTGGTGTCCAATCAATGGGAAATCAACCTTGTCTAACTTTGTTAAAAATGCTTTTCATGTGAGGAGCCAACAAATCTACCCCCCACTTTAGAAATTTTGCTTGCAACCCATCAATATCATGTGCTTTATTGCTCACTAACCTACTTGCATCCCATCGATATCATGTGCTTCATTGCTCGCTAACCTCATTATCCCCATGTTAATGTCTTTACCCTCCAGTCTCTAATAAAATAGTTTTGCATATTATAGCCATTGAGAATATGTAATTTTGTTTTCAACATGTTTTCTAACCTATTGTAGCTCCCTCTAGAAACCCTTAGGATTATGTTTTTCTAACCTGAGTAACTCCTTCCTTCATTTAATCACATATTCATCTTTTTGCATATGATCAGTTGCTTGTATTCTCTTATGATTACCTTGCTTTCCTTTCTCCCTTTAATATCTCTTTTTGCAACCTTGCATTCTTCATCATACAATGGATTAGCCAAAAAGTGCTTGAGATTCTCTTCTTTGTTTTTGTTCTCTTACAACCCTTTAATGCTTGTTGAATTAGGGGGATGATTGAACTACTGTTGATGTGCTCTTTCTTATCATTGTATTCACTAGGATTCATGTTATCATGGATCAATTGGATCTATTGTTCAAGGGTGGTGCAAAATACCTCCTTATTCTCATTATTTATAAGAAATTTTCCCTCTTTATGATCTTTTGTGTTGTCAACTTGGTCCTAATCACTTTTCAGCATTTTAACTATCATATTGTACTTAATAAAGAGAGGCAAATGGTCTAAATTTAGTTCCATATGACAACGTTCAATCTCAAAATCTAATACCTTGGCGATAGATGAGTGAAAACACATCATCTAGTTCACTACACTTTGTCTATTATACATTTTACAAGTGATTTTGTTTGATTTTGACAAAGTCTTCATGACATTACAAACAACCATTTTGTGAAAGCTACATAGCCCCAATAGTTCAACCCCAAATTGAGACACACTAGCTTTCTCTTCTTGTGAGGTCCTTTTATTGATATTGTCTTCGTCCTCTTTTAGCCACAAGGGATTATTGTCCTTTGTTAAGTCATTATCCAACTAAGTAGACTAGTTACTCAGTGTCCTAACATTAAAATATCCTACAAGGATTGTGTTTCTATTAGAACTAAAAGAAAGAATATCTTTCTTATGGGCTGCAAATGGGTTTTCATTGTCTATATTTCTCCTTCTGTAGAACTTAGAGTTGTTAGGTGTGAAATAGAACGCTGCCAACCATGTAATCTCCTTCTCATCTTCAATATTAGCCATATAAATTGTTTATTTAAGTTCTCATTCTCAACTTTTATGTTTTTTTTTCCACATATCTTTTATCAAAATGGTAATCCCTCCATGACCTTTGCCTGTCTTCATTTCTTCATTCCACACAAAAAAATGATCATACCCTTCAAGTTTTGGAATCATACACCCTTCATGTTTATGTGTTTCTATTAGGCAAATAATTTCTTGTCCTTTGACTATGGACCCCAACCCTAGTCCTCTTCTCCATGGGTAACCTCTGTGATTTCAACTCACCATGTTTAGATACTCTCGTGGGGCCCTAAGTTCCTATTTTGGGTCATTGGTTTATCAACAATTTTTGCTCTACCATTTTTCATCCAAGCTCACTTGCCTGCATCCCTTGCAGATTTTACTTTCTCCCACTCCTTTCTCCTCTCCTCTTGCAAGTTAACGGCCAAATCCTCATCTAAATAGATTTGAGTGTCTTTGAGTAGCCCCATGTTCTTCATGATTGTATTCTTGTCCTCGATGTTGCTTAAAGTGACTCTCACACATCTGTTTTCCCCCATTCTTATACTTATACCAATCCTATTTGCTTGTCGTACCTTCCCCATCCAATTTAACTTGTCCATAAGAAAGTCATGCACCAAAATTTATATTTTTTCACATTCCCCATAGTCTTTTAAACCTTTAATAATGAGGTTTACTACCTTTTCTTATATGTCATTTTCCTCTTTGATTTATTTCCTAAATTTTTTTCAGTGATTTCCTTTTGTCCCAGTGATGGTTCGTTGACCACTTGAGCCCACGATTTGGCCTCTTTTATTTGTTCTTTTAGTTCATTTTCTCTTAGTTTCATACTACTAGACCTACTTGGACCTCTTTGATTTTTATTGTGGAATTTGATTTTGTCATTGTTTTCGAGCTAATTTCTACTGTTGTTTTCCCACCACTCAAAGCTTGTTTGAGGCTGTTTATCTCTTGCTAATCTCTCTCGATGTCATCTTGAAGATCTAAAACATGCTTCTTCAACCATTTGTTCTCTCTTTTGAGATCCCAACCAGTTACTGTAACCTCCTGCATTCTCTCTCTCTCTCTCTCTCTCTCTCTCTCTCTCTCTCTCTCTCTCTCTCTCTCTCTCTCTCTCTCTCTCTCTCTCTCTCTCTCTCTCTCTCTCTCTCTCTCTCTCTCTCTCTCTTGTTGCCCCTTCTCCTCCAAGGCCTCTAGCCTTCTTTTCATGTCCATAAGATCATTCACATACATTTTTGATTACCAAAGAAAAGAAGAGGAAGAGGGGCTATAAGTTTCTTGTATGAAGTCCCCTTGCAAGTTCCTTTGTCTGCCCCATTCATTATTTTAGAAATCTCCATCATGGTCTCCTTGATTCCCCTTGGGATGCTTGGTCATCTGTTCTTTTATCCTTTGGAGCAATTATCGAAAGAGTTTTAGCTACCCTAGGTAAGATCATGATAAGTTTTCTTTTCTACAATTTTTTTATTCTTCTTTTGAATTTGCCTCCATTTAAGTATCCCCAAATATTTTTTTCATTCACAAAGATGAACTTAGTGTTAACATTGTTAGGTTCTTTTTGTTGAGCCTCTGATAGGGCTATTGATTTGAACTAACCCCTGGTTGTAACCTTCTCAATTGTGGGTTACATAGTGCCCAATGTTGGTGCAAGGGCACCTAGTCAATGCCCTCATTTTGGTTTCTAGTTGGATTAACATGTACTAAATATATCCAAGTCAAGGGTGTGAGTGAGTTTGGACCTTTTCAAGGTCATCTCTTTGTTTGCAGTTCTTCCTAGGTGAAGTTTCCTCCTAGGAAATTTTGGTGTGTTTGTGAGTGTAGCTTGTGTGAAAGTACGAGGAAGGTATGGTCTTAACCAATCTTTTCCTCCATGATGTTTTTACATCTTCTTTCATTTATTGGAGCTCCTCACATGTCATGTATAGCAAGAAAGGGAGACGATGTCAAAAAGATGTCAATTATGCTAGAGTTGGGCCAAAGTTGTCAATAATGCAAAAGTGGCAAATATCATGCCAATTGATGTCTTGGAGGTTAAATCATTCCCATAAATCATTAATGGATCATATTAGGTAGGTTTGGAGGTTCCCAAGTAAAGGAAAGTAAAATTGCTCAAAGATGCAAAAAGTTGTCAAAGTTGTGCAAATTGTGGAAAAGTTGCTTGACAACGTTTTGACAAAAAGTTGCAAAATGAAAGAAAGAGGTTGGTGGTTAGTTCAACTACTTATAACCTCTTGGATATCCTATAAAGCCATGAAATAAACACTTCACAAGGGTTGGGTGTTGTAGTTAGCAATTTTGTACAATTGGATTCACGATTTCTAGTTCAATTTTAACAATTTCTAGAGTTTTTTATTTCCTATATGGAATAATAGATTGAAGCATTAAATATGGTGTTGGGTCTTTGTTTTTCATGTTATTACAACACTTTTTCATTTAGGTTACAAGTTTTTAGGTTTTCATTCAAGCAATTTTTCTTGTGTGTTGGTTCAATTTTGACTCTCTAAGCAATAATGGCTCCCCCATGAGTTCCTACTGTGAGTTCTTCATGGCTTAGGGGACATGGGAGTAGAGCTAGTGTACATAATGTACATATTTTTTGGGGCCACAGGAAGTTGGATAAGTTGTTCAAATGTGATGCCCTGGGCAAGTCTGGTATACTTGGTTAGGTGATCACAATATTGGAAGAGAGCTTTTGGGGTTTGAATGTGTTGGATACTTCAAACCAAGTGTTGTAGAATGAGGAGGGGTAAGTAGTGTCAACATCTTCTAGAAGAAAAGGTTTCATGAAAAGTTTTATAGAGGTAAACATCATGCCCTAGTCAGACTTGTCATCTTTATTTTGAAATCCTTAAATATAGGCATAAAAGTTGCTTTCTAGTGTACAAACAACTTGGAGACCTGAGACCCACAGAATATTTGAGGTTTTCCAAAAGAGTACTCAAATCTAAAGTTATTTTTCCTACCTAATTCAGATAAAATTAATATTAAAGTCCAAAAACTCAAATTGGAGGGCTAATTCTAGTAGCCCCTTTTTTTTGGCAATTTTAGGGTTAGAGTAAGGAACTTGATGGTAACTTGTGAAATCGATCTCCAAAAGTCTAAGGAGAGTCTGACATCACTTATAAGATCCCCTCACTCTACAAGGTTGAGAAAATGGTTGAGAAATACTAAGGAAGAAAGTTAGTAAGTGAGCTTGAAGAGGTATTTGGATAAAGAAGGAACTATAACTGTTGATGTAACTAGGTTGTGGGTAGCTAGAGAATATGATAGAGATTCTCTAGGGATTATGGAATCAAAGGAACCCTAGTAGGCTAGGATAAATTTTGAGGAAGTCCTCAAGAAGGTAGGGACTAAAGGAGCAAAATAACCTAGCATTACATCCGAGTGGTATCAGAGCTAAAGATTGGGGTTTGTGGGTAGATGTTTCAGCCTGCAAAGTTAGTTAGAGAATCAAATATGGTGATGAATGAAGAATTGGACAAAGAGATGGGTGAGAAGAAGGAGAGGAAAAAAATCCTTGAAGAAGCTCTAGAAGCAATGAAGACCAAACTAGAAGAAGTTGCTAAGGCAACTAAGAAAAAAGACCAGGAAGGTGAAAGTAGCAATAAGGGAAAAGAAAAGATGGATGAGGAAGATCTTATTCCTAAACCAAATCCTCCCATAAGTGAAGATCCATTTCTAAAAGCCATAAAGGCATTAGGTGGAAAGGCCCTAGAGAGATTCCCTTTTTTTAGTGGGAAGATGGATCCTAAATTGGTAATGGAGTGGATTGAAGGAATGAAGAACCATTTTGAGTGTGAAGGTGTGAGTGAAGCACAAAGAGTCAAGGTAACCAAGTCTAGGCTAAGGGGATCAACCCTAACATGGTGGAAGTACCTCCAAGAAGAAAGGGAAAAAGTGGGAAAGAAGCCCATTGAAAATTGGAAAGCCATGATAAAAAAAGTGAAGGAACAATACTTACTAGAGGACTATGAGGTTTAGTTACAGAACAAGAGGCAAAGTTTGAAGCAAAAGGACATGGATGTGGAAACTTACACTAAAGAGTTTCAGAAGTTGTGTTTAAGGTCAAGAGTACAAGAAGATAAACCTATTAAAGTGGCTAGGTATTTAGGAGGCTTAAAATGGAGCATACAAGAAGAGATCAATCTATGGACTCCTACAACAGCCCATAAGTACTTCCTTCTTGCTTTGAAAGTGGAAGAGAAGAATAAGAAGAAGGCAAACTCAAACTTTGGGGGTAAAGGTAAAGGTAGAGATGGAAGAGGCCAGAGAAGCTATGGTGGAAGAGGATTATATTACAGGTTACAAGGAGACAATAAGGTTACTGAACAACAAGAAAGAAATTCAAGAAGAAGAGGTTTCAACATGTGTAGAGGCTCCAACACTAGTTGGAGAGGGAGGAGCAACAACCAAGGGAGAGGATCCTACTTTGCCACCATGAAGTGCTATCATTGCAATCAACTAGGACACCCTACCTATAGGTGCCCTAAGAAGAGCTCAACTTCCCAAGGAAACACTAAAAGAGTGTACTATGTGCAAGAAGAATCTACTAGCAGCAATAAACATTCTAAGGTACCCCTAGAATTAGAGGAAGGGGAGAACCTAATGATAAGAATAACCTTGATCAAGAAGCCAATCAAGGAAGAACCAAGTCAGAGAAGAGCACTTTTTAGGATCAAATGTAAGATCATGGGAAAGCTATGTAGAGTCATCATTGACTTAGACTCAACTGACAATGTAATCATTGAAGAGGTAGTCATCGAGATGAAGTTAAAAAGAATCCCTCATGCCAATCTGTACAGGGTCACATGGATAAATAAGGGACCACACATTCTTGTTGGAAAGAAAACATGGGTAGAGTTCACTATAGGGAGATACAAAGATAGAGTACTATGTGACATTCTTCCCATGGATGCATGCCACCTTCTACTTGGAAGGCCATGGCAATTTGATAATCAAGCCATGTATGATGGAACTAAGAATGCCTATTCATTCAAGAAGGATGAGGTAACTTTCATGATCTAATATTTGCTAGAAGAAGGAGGGTTGAAGCCCTCTAGTCCAAGTGTTCTCATGGTTGGTGAGAAGGAGTTCTTAAAAACCCTATAAGAAGGAGATGGAGTTGGATTTGCATTAGTTTTGAAACCTAATGATGAAGGTATTGTCAAGAAAATAAAGATACCAAATGAAGTGCAAGAATTACTAAAACAATATCATGAAATTGTTAGTGATGGACAACCTCTCACCCTTCCTCCTAAAAGACTTTTTAGCCATCAAATAGACTTTATCCTAGGAGCTACCCTACCCAATAAAGCTACCTATAAGATGACTCCTCAACAAAATGAAGAAATTGCCAAGAGCTCCTAAACCAAGACCTAATTAGGAAAAGCATTAGCCCATGTGTAGTCCCTACTATTTTAATACCCAATAAAGGAGGAACTTGGAGACTTTGTACCAATTATAGAGCCATTAATAGAATCACCATTAGGTATAGGTTTCCAATACCTAGAATTGATGACCTAATGGATTATCTAGGAGGGGCAAAGTATTTCACCAAGATAGAATTGAAAAGTGGCTACCATCAAATTAGAATAAATGAAGGAGATGAGCGGAAAACAACCTTCAAAACTATAGAAGGTTTGTATGAATGGCTTCTGATGTCATTTGGTTTATCTAATGCTCTATCTACCTTCATGAGGCTCATGAACGAGGTATTGGCAAGTTACATTGGTAAGTTTGTTGTTATCTATTTAGATGACATCTTAATTTTTAGCAAAAGTAAGGAAGAGAATATCAAGAATTTTCAATTTTTTTTTAAGAGATTGCATGAGGAAAAGCTAATGATCAATTTGGAGAAGTGTGACTTCATGAAACAGGAGCTAGTTTACCTTGGCTTTGTCTTGTCTCGAGGTAACCTCAAAATGGATCAAGAGAAGGTAGATGCTATTCTAAGTTGGCCTACTCCTAAAACTACTCAGATGTGAGAAGCTTTCATGTTTTGGCATAATATTATAGGAAATTTATTAGGATTTTAGTGGATTTATGTGCTCATGTCCTCCTATGTTGGATACAATCAAGGGAAGCATGAAGGCAAAATTTCATTGGACTCAACAAGTTGATCATGGGTTTGAAACAGTTAAAAAGAAGATAGAAGAACTACCTAATCTGGTTCTCCCTAGCTTTGATAAGCTTTTCCAAGTGGAATGTGATGCCAACAATGTATCTATTATGGTTATCTTAAGCCAAGAAGGAAGGCCAGTGGTTTTTTATAGTGAGAAACTCAATGATGCCCAGAGGAAGTACTCCTCTTATGACCTAGAGTTGTATGCTCTAGTCCAGGCTCTAAGGAAGTGTAGGTGCTATTTGCTCCCAAAAGAATTTGTTGTCTATTCAGACAACCAAGCTCTTAGTTTCCTTAATTCTCAAGACAAACTCAGCAACAAGCATATGAAGTGGGTAGAGTACTTACAAGCCTGCACATTTACCATCAAACATAAGAAGGGAGTGTAGAATAAGGTAGATGATGCATTAAGTAGGAGACTCCTTACAATCCAAGAGGTTCAACTAAAAAGCATAGGTATTGAAATCTTCAAAGACCTATATGCTGGTGATGAAGATTTTTCTCAAATCTACAAGGTATGCAAGGAGTTCAAAAACAACTTTCATGGTGAGTTTTCTAATTATACATTGCAAAATGATCTATTATTTAAGGGTAGTCAACTTTGTGTCCCTAGAGGGTCAATGAGGGAGAATTTAATCCAAGAGAAGCATAATGGGGCACTTAGTGGTCATTTTGGAGTCAATAAGACTCAAGAGTTAGTCACCAGGTTCTATTTTTGGCTTAGGATGACTAGAGACATTAAATAGTATGTTGAGGGTTGCATAGTGTGCCAAAAAGCCAAGGGGACATCCTCAAATTTTGGTTTTTACAAACCACTTCCAATCCCTATTAGACCATGGGAATGCATAAGTATGGATTTTGTAGTTGGCCTAATCAAGCCAAGGCAAGGATATGATAGCATTTATATGATTGTGGATAGATCTAGTAAGATGACTAACTTTGTGCCTTGCAAGACTATACATGATGCTTGTCAGATTGCTAATTTATATTTCAAAGAAGTGGTTAGGATCCATGGACTACCTATTATCATTATTTTAGATAAGGACACCAAATTCATGAACCACTTTTGGAAGACACTGTGGAGAAATCTTGGGACTAACTTGCCTTTTGGATTTGCCTATCACCCACAAATTGATGGCCAAACAAAGGTGACTAATAAGAATCTTGGCAACCTACTGAGGTGTATCACAAAAGAGTATGGTTAGACATAGGACCAATGCATTGGAAAGGCTTAATATTCCTACAATGATACAATAAATAGATCAACAAGAGCCCTTTTGAAATAGTTTATGGTTTACATCCTAGAGGAGTTTTTGAATTGAGAGAGTTAAAGGGTGGAGCAAAAAGTATTGATTATGCTGAGGACTTTGCCCAACCCACAAGGAAAGTCCATAAAAGTGTAAGAAGGACACTAGATGACAATACTAACAAATTGAAACAAAAGGTGGATGCCTCAAAGAGGGAATTACAATTTTAGACAGGGGATCTTGTGATGGTGCATCTGAACAAGCAAATATTGCAAAAAGGGATGCAACACAAGCTCCACATGAGAAGGGTAGGTCCTTTAAAAATACTTGCAAAATATGGGGATAATGCTTATAAGTTTGAGCTATTGGCATTATATTGTATTTGTCATTAGTGACAACACTTATTCAATTCTGAATGATTACCAAGTTCATCACTCAGTCTACAGTGTATACCGAGCATTCAATGGTTACCTTGTAGGTTCATCACTTAATTAGGTCATACCGAGCAAGGTCAGTCATAGACTCAACTGAGCTAGGTCAGGAGTAACAAAAGTTTTGTTCGATCATCAAGTTGCAAGCTTCTACCGAGCAAGTGAATGAATGACAGCCTGTCAAGCACTATGTCATCTCAGCTACTTTCGTACCGAGCATTAATAACAATTTTTTTTTTAAAAAGGCAGAGAATAAATTTGATAATAAAGTGCTTGAGCACATTGCTCAGCACATTACAATAAAGCAGGTTGAACTATCTTCAATTTTGAGCAATCTTGAAAATTCTTTTACGAATGTAACATCCCTTTTTGCCAAGCTATGTGATGTTATCGTATACACAAAAGAAATAAAGGTAAAATTGAATAAAACTAATGAAGATTTGAAGGTCAGTGCTCAAAAGTTGTAGCTTGACCCCAGTTCAAGCTTCACACATCACATAAAGATCAGATTCCTGTCAGACATGCAGGCAAAACTATTGAGAGAGGAAGCAAGGATCCGGTCTACACTATTAGACATCCAAAACATGATCCTTCCTATCATGGAAACAATGCAGAAGCACATTTCTTATTCAAAAACATTGATCCATGATAACATTTTTTCTATAGCAGATCATATGATTGAACTTTTTGTAGAAGTTCAAGTGGCTCTCTCCATCTGCAAAATTTTGCAAGAGAACTGGGATAAGACATTGGCTCTTATTATTAAGGTACATTATGAGTTTTTCTCACATTTTGGTGTCTCTGTATAAGTATGATTACCTTTGGCATTATTGTCAAAAAGGGGGTGATTATTGTGAGTAAGAGATAGTAAAAGTCAAAGAGGGAGGAAGAGACAATGGAGAAAATAAGAGAGAATATATTAATATATGTACAGTGATAAGCTATGTATATACCATGCCATATGTATGGGGGAGATATGTAAAGACATGTAAGAAATGTATATACAATAGGTTTACAAAGATCAATTTTGAAAAATCAAATCCAGTATGTTAGTGTACACAATGTTTGGCTCATAAGTTTTTTTGTCAGTAATGCCAAAGGGGGAGATTGTTGGCATTATATTGTATTTGTCATTACTGACAACACTTATTCGATTCTGAATGATTATTGAGTTCATCACTCAGTCTATATTGTATACCGAGCATTCAGTGGTTACCTTGTAGGTTCATCACTTAAGTAGTTCATACCGAGCATTCATGAAGCTACCGAGTGAGTGTGTAGCCTAGCAGTATCTACCGAGCATACAGTGTTCACTGAACTTCACAGTGTCTACCGAGTCATTAGTTTGTGTGATGGAAGTATAGTGTTTATCAAGTGAAAGCAAGGTAAACGAAGGATTCAATTTTTACCGAGTGATACTATATCTACCGAGTCTCCAATGATTACCGAGTTCCAAGCTACGTTGTGTGATTAGTATGGACCGAGCTTCTACTTCTATCGAGTGCATGACGATGTTGTGTAATGCAGTGGATGTCGAGTATTAGAAGGTTACCAAGTCAGCTTGAAGAACCTAAGTTTTCTACTATTTGGCCGACTCAATAATATTTTGTTCACTTGTGTTTTGGCCGACCTTGCAATTGTAATTATTGGAATGGTATATATATAATGTATTATATCATTTGCAAGATATGAAGATGTTTTAAGGAATGGACATGTAGTAAAAGCAAATCAACAGTTGAGCAGAGTATTCAACAAGGTCTACAAGGAGCAGTAAGGATTCATCAGACACAAGAGGTGATCTATACTTCAAGGATCTAATCAGCAATCAAGTTGTAAGTAGATCCACTATTTCATCCTAATAGGTGAATCGGTTTTGTAAATCCTTTAACAAGGTAGACTTAACAATCTTTGTATAAATCTCCTAACAGAGTGCATACTTCATTGTATGTTTGTAAATCCTCTAACAAGGTGGATCTAGCAGTCCAAACTGCTCTTAATAGGGCAGATCATCAGAAGTGATCAATGTAAGCCCTAAAAGGCTAACTTCATACTGCAGTAACAAAGTTTTGTGGGTTTCATCCCCACCCCAGTTTTACTTTCTATTTAGAAGGTTTCTGGGTCACCAAAATTTTGTGTTCATGTGTTATAAATGTTTATCTTTCTCATGCATACAATATATTAGATGAATGAATGATGAATGGATCAAGTATTGAATTGATTTAAAGTTTTGAGGTTACTGATTCACCCCTCCTCTCTCAATAACATAGCTAGTCTTGATTATTTCCAACATGAGCTACCTGCAAACCTAGGCTTATCACCAATCTCCAATATTGCAAATTTGATTGCCTACAAAGGACTTGTCCAAGATGTCGATCAAAGTCTCCAAGAGGTCACACAAGATGTAATAGACCTCCACCTAAACCCTCCTCCACCTCTGTAAGTAGATAGGATATTAGATTCAAGTATCTATAAACACACTAGGAAAAAAGACTACTTGGAACATCTTGTAAAATGGCTTGGCAAGGATGATGTTGATGGTACTTGGATTAGAGAGATAGACTTCAACAGAATGGGCATTGATCCCAACCTACTAAATCCAAAAATGGATTAACTTATTTTTGTTTGGGGGAGTATGGTGCAAGGAAACCTAGTTAAAGCCCTCATTTTGGTTTCTAGTTCAATTGGCATGTACTGACTCTAGCCAAGTCAAGGGTGTGAGTGAGTTTGGACCTTTTCAAGGTCATCTCTTTGTTTGTAGTTGTTCCTAGGTGAAGTTTCCTCCTAGGAGATTTTGGTGTGTTTGTGAGTGTAGCTTGTGTGAAAGTATGGGGAAGGCATGGTTTTAACCCATATTTTCCTCCATGATGTTTTTACATCCTCTTGCATGCATTGGAGCTCCTAACATGTCATGTAGAGCAAGAAAGGGAGAAGATGTCAAAAAGATGTCAATTATGCTACAATTGGGCAAAAATTGTCAATAAGGAAAAAGTGGCAAATAGCATATCATATGATGTCTTGGAGGCTAAATCATGCCTAGACATCATTAATGGATCAAATTAGATAGGTTTGGAGTTTCCCAAGTAAAGGAAAGCAAAATTGCTCAAAGATGCAAAAAGTTGTCAAAGTTGTGCAATTTGTGGAAACGTTGCTTGACAACTTTTTGACAAAAAGTTGCAAAATGAAAGAAAGAGGTTGGTGGTTAGTCCAACTACCTAAAACCTCTTTGGGATCCTATAAAACCATGAAATAAACACATCCCAAGGGTTGGGTTTTGTAGTTAGCAATTTTGTGCAATTGGATTCACGATTTCCAATTCAGTTTTAACAATTCTTAGAGTTTTTGATTGAATGTACAGAATAATGGATTGAAGCATTAAATCTTGTGTTGGGTCTTTTTTTCTCATGTTATTAAAATAATTTTTCATTTAGGTTTCAATTTTGTAGGTGTTCATTCAAGCAAGTCCTGAAATTCATTTAAAAACTTCTTGTGTGTTGGTTCATTTTTTACTCTTTAAGCAATAATGGCTCCCCCATGAGTTCCTACTATAATTTATTCATGGTTTTAGGAGACATGGGAGTAGATCCAATGTAAATAATGTGCATAGTTGTTGGAGCCCTAGGAAGTTTGCTAAGCTGTTCAAATGTGATGCCCTAGCCAAGTTTGGTATACTTGGTTAAGCAATCACAGTATTGGAAGAGGAATTTTGGGGTTTGAATGTGTTGGATACTTCAAACCAAGTTTTGAGTAATGAGGAGGGGTGATTAGTGTCAACATATGCTAGAGGAAAAGGTTTCATGACAAGTTTTGTAGAGGGAAAGATCATGCCTTAGTCAGATCTGTCATCCTTATTGTGAAACCCTTAAATATAGGCATAAAAGTTATTTTCTAGTGTATGGACAAATTGAAGACCTGAGACCCACAAAATATTTGAGATTTTCCAAAATGGTATTTGAATATAATTTTCTTTTCACCTTATTTAGAGAAAACTAAGATTAAAGTCCAAAAACTCAAGTTGGAGGGCTAATTCTAGTAGCCTTGTTTTTAGCAGTTTCGGGGTAGGAGTAAGGAACTTGATGGTAACTCATGAAATTTGATGTCCATAAGTCTAGGAGAGTCTGAAATCACTTGTAAGAGCTCCTCACTCTACAAGTTTGAGAAAAAGGGTCAGGAAAGACTAAGGAAGAAGGTCAATATGTGAGCTTGAAGAGGTTTTTGGATAAAGAAGGAACTATAACTGTTGATGTAACTAGGTTGTGGGTAGCTAGAGGATGGGATGGATTAGGGAATAAAAGGAACCCTAATAGGCTAGGAGAAATCCTAAGGAAGTCCTCAAGAAGGTAGGAACTAAAGGAGCAAAATGACCTAGCATTACATCAACTGTGCCAATCTTAGGTTGTTCGGACAGTGGTTTAAATTCCCATTCTGGTGATTATCATAGTCTTGGGTTTTCAATGAAGGACCACCTATCCTTAGACTCATTATGTTCTACATGACTCTAAGGGAGCTAGAGGTCAATCGAACCTTGAAATTATGGCTTTCTTGCTTCCCAAAACCCTCAAGGCCTATTTGGTTGCAGGAATAGGAATACGGGAATAGGAATACATATTTTAGATTTGCTAACCTAAGAATAGAAAATGAGTATACATATTTCTGTTCTCTATTTGGTTCACCAGGATTTTAGCAGAGAATATGTTTATTCCATGTTTGGTTGTGTAAAATTGGAATAGGAATAAGGGGTAAAAGTACAAAGTTGTGTCACCTTTTAGGTTGACTTATCAAAATGGCTAAATTTGAGTATTTCTATCTAAAAATCAATTTTATTCAAACATATGATATAGAAAAATTCACTCTAGCTAAGTTATATTTGGTCTCACACTTTTCCAATTAGAAATGTCTATTAAATGCATGTTTTATACTAGTTTGTATCCAATTACTAAAAAAGAAAAAAAATTCAGAAAATTGACATTTCAATAACTCTTACTATTTTTTATGATATTTTTAAAATAACATATAAACACCATTTTATAGAGTTCAAAGTCAAGAATATTCTCATACATAGTTTATAATGTTTTAATTAGATATAGTATATTGTAATTAAAAAATTCTTCAAGTACATATTTTAACACTCGAGAAGATGTCAAGTTTGAAAAAGAAAAAATAATAAATCATATCAAAAAAATTTAAAAATCACATGACGTTCTAGAGGATAGAGTCATTTTCAAGAATGCATAATTTTTCTTTTGGTTAGAAAATATTTGTTTTGAAAAATGTGGTGGGAGATGAAAACCATTGATTTCATATGAGTTAATTTTGAGTCATTACAAAAGATAAAATATAGGTCTAAAGCCATTTTTTATTTTTTATTGTTCTAGCTATATATGTTACCTATAACATAATCTAAGATTGAAGGGAAATAAGTTTATTTCCACATTATTTTGTGGTGGGAACTAGACCCCTAAATTTCAGCATTTTTCAACAAGTACAAAAATTTCTTTAAAAATTAGCAAAACATATCAATTCTTATTCCAAATGATTATTAAAAATTATAATCTTAAATTCATCCATTTCTACACATTTCATTAGTTTACTTCATTATCTAATTCTAAATAATACTACCATTTTTATGTCATTGAAGATGAACTCTTATACTTTTGTGAGCCTTTTCCTTTATAAAAGGGTGACACAGGTTTGTGCTTTTACCCTAAGATTATTTCTTAATTTTATTCAATATTTTTTCCCTTAAATTTTATTGAGTTTTTTTTTTTTTTTTGAAAAAAGTAATTTTTTTAAAAAAATTTATTTTATGTTGTGAAGTTAAATTATTGGGAATTTTTTTTGCACACAATCATGAACAATTATACACAGTAAGATAGTCATCAAACTAGTGTAATTTATTCATTTATTATTGTTATTATTTTTATAGTTAACATTATTGGTATTATATTGATATTAAAGAGAGATTAAAATATTTTTGGTATGGCCATATACCTTACCTGCCATAAATCTACTTGTCCCATGGCCATACATTTGACATTACAAAAGACATCAGAGTATTAACACTCTGCCAAAAGCCTAGATCTCCCAACCCAAATACAAAAAACCAAAGACTAAACAAGATCAAAGATGGTTGCATGCAAACATCATTATCTCCACCATCATCTAATGCTACTCCTTAAACCAATGCGCTACTTCCTCTCAAGTGAACGTTGGTGTTGAGCAATCATCCATCACCAAAATCCCTTGCCTCACCTGACGACGCTTACAATTGTCACCCCCTTGTTCCTCAAGCAATGAGGCATCCACCCAAACTCCCTTTGATGTGGAAGCTCCCCCTCCTATTGATTCTTCTTCACTAGTTGGTGATGCAATGGTTTCCCTGGAGCGAGCGTACTCTTTCTCAGTGTAGCCTTCATGAAGCCTCACTTGCTCTTAACCGACACCCAAATTTGCCCAAGTAGAAAATTCACAATTTTTCTCCAACCCTTCTTTGACTTTGGGAGATGCACTCCATGTGGATTTGTAGAGGACCACACTACCAATGGTTGGACAGACATTTCCCCACCACCAACCATTCTCCAAGGCTCCTCTCCCATCTCTACATCCATGCCCAAGACAACACATTCAATAATTTCCTCTAGCCCCAAAAGCCATTACATAGCCACACAAGAAGCAACTACACGACAAACCTCCTCCTTTATTTCCCCCACCATTAGTGCCAGCGCCAAAAACAAAGACACCATGTCTATGTTCGATCGTCGCTTCTGATATGCATCCAGGTACTCCGGCCCAAACATCTACTGAACTCCCTCCAAGAAATTTGGATCATTATACACAAATATGTTCTTAAGGTGCAAAATAGTGATCTTACCCTCACAAGTTTGCATCTGATTCTTAGAGCCTAAAGCAATATTAACCTCTATTTCTATCGCCTTTGAAAAATTTTGAGTTTGGCTTGTCTTCTGCTTGAATTTAATGTGCTTCGAACTCTCTGGAAACAAGCTAATGTAAGAGTAACAAAAAAGATTTCACACAAGCTGACACATGTGGAGGATTGGGATCTTTGTATGTCATAAAATGATAAATGTCATCGGGAGAAGGAGTCATGATGCCTTCCCCAAAAAAATTGGCCAAGATGTAAATCTATTAATTTGTAACATTGGTCAAGGTAGAAATATTTTTCTCTTTAATCTATTACAAGGTATCATAGATCCTCAAAAATTTCATTCTAAGTGCCCATTACTACATTGGCGCCCATGTTTTGATTATGTAAAAATAGGTTTTAAAGGACCCGAAACCTTACATCAGCAGAGTATTAAGAAAGTATCAAGAAAAGAGAACAAATAAACAACATGAAACATACCTCAGAAAACAAAAAGAGGTCATAGACAACATTTGCACCCATGTTAGCTAACATGTTTGCCACCCTTTTTGCTTCTCAGAATATATAGGAAACCTTGAAGTTTTCAAATTCCATTAGTAAACCTTTGATTTGTTGAATATATTTATCAAGGTGCCAAGCCTCCATGTTCCCTTTCTTAATGCCATTTATAATGATCTCTAAGTCCCCTTCCAAATAAACTCTTCTAATGCCAAGTTTGGTTCCTAAGATAAGAGCCTCTTTTGTTGCATAACATTCAGCCACATTATTTGTGTCATCATGCAGACGTTTTGCCATGAAGGTGAGAGTATTGCCCTTGTAATCTCTTACTACACAACCACACCCTAAGACCCCCGATTTTTCCCTAGCTACCCCATCGACTTCCTCTGGTGGTGTCTAGTAAACCTTTCACCTTTTTTTGAATATTATTAACCCTACCAAGCCCATAAATGGGTCGGTACTTGATTATTGGGAAGCAAGACTGTAGATGTGCGTCATGCCTAGTAAATATTAAGTGTTGAGGACTATACATTGATGAAGATGAAGAGATTAATTCTGCTATATCTCTCTCTAATCTTTGTCCAAACCTTGGTCACTCTTCCTCCTTATCCTAGAAGATTCTCCTATTCCTTTCTTTGCATATCTTCTATAGCATAATTGTCAA
This sequence comes from Cupressus sempervirens, assembly GCA_028749045.1. NCBI lineage: Eukaryota > Viridiplantae > Streptophyta > Pinopsida > Cupressales > Cupressaceae > Cupressus > Cupressus sempervirens. Next base: position 517,205,563 of record CM053785.1, on the reverse strand, counting down.
AATTATCCTCCATGCTGCCACAAACACCTATTTGTTCTTCTTTGTTGGCCAAACTTCCAACCAACCCTTTAGTGTGGTTGTTAATGGACTCACCTAGCCAAATTTAGTCCTAATCACATCCCATGCCCTTTGAGAAAAAACTACAATGTAGTATCAGGTGGTCTACCTTTTCTTCCGTATTTTTACAAGGGGGGCATCTAAACGGGCCTTGGAATCCCATCTTTTGCAATCTTTCTCTAGTGAGAATTTTCCCATTACCTGCTAGCCAAGTGAATGCTCTTACCTTGGGTAGGCATGCTTTGTCCCAACACAAATTCTCCTCCCATGGTATATGGTTATGAACTCCCTCTAGAAGTTGATATCCTATTTCAACTGTGTACTTCCCACTCCCGGAACCACTCCACACCAGCTGATCCCTATTCTTAAATGAGGCTATCACTCTTTCCTTGAAGATCTAATCCAATATTTCCTTATCTACTAAATTCAAGTTTAACTCAATCATCTCCTTCCACCATCCTGACATAGCTTTGTCATGGTTTAGGTACTCAAAGGAGTCTTTAACTTTGATACCCCATTATTGTCATGTAGTTTTAATAAGGTGATCTGAAACTCCCAACTTATCCAATTTTTAAACTCCATCCCATGAGTCTCTCTAGAAATCTACCTTCTCACCATTCTTGATTTTCCAGGACAAGTGTTTAGTGATTAAATATCTAAAATTCATTAGGAATTTCCAAATTACTGATCCCTAGGGAAATGACAGAGTCTAACAACACCTTCATCCTATTTGCTATAATCTTTGTAATAATTTTATAAACTATATTATAAAGTGAGATGGGTTGAAATTCCTCATACCTTGCCAGGTGAGCTTTCTTTGGGATAAGAGTGATCAACGTGTTATTGAAATATTTCAAAATGAATCCATCCCTCCTAGATTCTTCCACCATGTCTAGTAATTCCACCTTCAGAAGTTCCCAAAATTTTTGGTAGAAGAAGGCTCGGAAGCCATTGGGTCCAGGAGCCTTGTCTCCACCAAGCCCAAAGAAAACAACTTTTAATTCATTCATCTTAATTGGATCCATGAGTATTTTGTTATCATCTTCAAAAATCATATGTGGAATCACTCCCAAAATCTTCTCCTGAACCCTGCTTCTATCAGCCTGCTCCTACCAAAGATCAGAGAAGAAATCAACAACTTTTTTATTTATGTTTTCCATTCCTCCAAAAAACTCCATGCTTGTTCTCAATGGAAAGTATGCAGTTGATACAGTGTCTGACTTTTATCGAACTATATAAATACTTAGTATTTCTATCACCAACTTTCATCCAATTCTCCCTTGATTTTTGTTTGAAAAATATTTCCTTCCTTTTTAGTACTTTGAGATACTAGCCCAACAAGTCTTGCTCCATTTGGAAGTCAACCTCATCCATCCCAAAATCCAAAAATTTATTGTTTAGAGCAACAAGGTCTGCTTCTAAACCTTCCCTCACCTAAAAGATATTACCAAAATGAAATTTATTCCATTCTTTAAGCATTAGCTTAAGGTGCCTAAGCTTAGAGATAAATTAAAAAGAAACATTTCCTTCCATAGCCAACATGTTGGCCCACCAAAATTGTACTTTATCATAGAAACCTTTCTCCCTAAACCACATCATCTTGAATTTAAAAGGACATCTGATTGGTATGCCATCTTGTTGCACCACCAAAGAAATCAAGTAATGATCAGAGTCTGACAATCCAAAAATCCTTCCTTCAAAGACAATAGGCAAAGGCCATCATTCCCCTGACAAGAAGATTCTGTCAAGTATTTCCGCAATATGAGAGAAACCCTTCCCTATGTTCATCCATGTGAAATAGCGACCTTTTGTAGGTACTCCCTAGAGCATGTTGTTCTGTACAAAATTGAGGAAGTCATCCTACATAGAACCTAGAGGGTGAACAACCCCCTTTTTATCTACCTCACTCAGAGTAACATTGAAATCACCAACAATCACCCTTAGCTCATTGCCCAAAGTAGCACAGAAGGTAGAAATCTCCCTCCATGTGACCTTTTTCTGCTCAGATTTAATGGATCCATACACATTTATCAATACCCCTATGAAGTTCATTATCAAGGATGAAAATTGAAAAGATTTCTAAAACCTATTCTTCACCATGGGATCTCACTTGAGAAGCCTTGGATTCCAATGGATCCTTAGCCCCCTCGAAGCTCCATTCACCTCTACAAAGGAAACTTCACCATTTCTATTTGACTCCAAAAACCTTAGCTACCTCCTCAACTTCCATCTTCATTTCTTGAATGCAAACAATGTCCTCTTTTGCTTGATCAAGGGATCACTTGATCAAGCACCTTTTGGTAGGGGCATTGCAAGCCTTAACATTCCACGTGAGAAGCTTCATAGCTGCCTAGGAGAGACAATGTCCCTACCAGATTGCAAGCAGGTTTGACCATGCATATTCCTAGCATCTACAAGTAATTGCAAATTATTTTTCCTTTCTTTTTTCTTCTATGAACTTCCCTTTTTTTATCCTTGCTAGATTTTGACTAAGAGATGGTGAGCAAATGTGTATTCCCCAGTCCATCTTCTTTAGCCTATTCACCATCTCCCAATAGTTCTTCTATCTCAAGGATCCCCCCAAATAAGAAACCACCATTTTAGTATGAAAGAGAGAATATCATCCCCAACATCTTCCTTTGGATCTCTCAGAGGGTCAGTAGACTTAGACAGAAAAATGGGTTCAAACTCCTCCCCCTCCTCCTGCGAGTGTGCTATGTGTTCCAAGGAATCATCTATTCTGACCTCCAAAAACTTGGTGAAATCCTCTTGTGCAATCTTCATAATGATCTCCCTGTTGAATTCTTGTGAATCCATATTGGTGGTGTCTACCCCTGGATATTTTGGTTCCATGATATCTAGTCTATTAACATCTTCCTCTACCTGCAGGCACTCTGTTCCCAAAGCTACTTCTGGGTCTGAGCTAGTCTCAAAAATACCTTCATCCTATGGAGGTTCAACCTCATTGCAGTTCTTAAAGGGCTTGGGTTCCTATCAGCCTCAAAGGACCCACACTCCACTTGTTTCTTACCCTTCATTTTGGTCATGCATTCCTCTACCAAATGACCCCAGATTTTGCATCTTTTGCATCAACTAATGACTTCCTCGATCTCAATCTCCTGCCACCAATAACCTTCTATTGTTTTGATCTCAATTGCATGTGGGAGTAGGGGATAGGGTTTCCACATGATACAAATCCTTGCATATTGGCTAAAGTCTTTATGCTCTATGGCTTGATCCACTTTGATAAACGATCTCAATCTATCACCTATCATTTTGAAAATATCCTTATTCTAGTATTCATGAGGAAGATTATACAACTTGATCTTTATCTGCACCTCCTCCACCTTTGCTTGTTTAGGGTTAAAATTGGGAACCCAATCTTTTATAAAGAAGTTGACTCCCTCCATCAAAAAAGGCCAGTTGAACATTACCCTAGTTTTCTCCTACTTTGTGTCCATTATGATCATGAAGAAACCATTAGTGAAAGTCTTGATCATTGTCATTGGCCCCCAGGTGTTTATAATCCATAGTTTCATCTTGACTAGGGATGACCATCCTCCCCCCCATTTCATGAAGAAGACCCTATCCCTCAATAATGAAATGGTGGACTACCATTCCTCATAATCAACATAGATGTTGATTGCCTTATTGTCCACTATCATCAGGGTGTCCTTTGTTAGAAGTGCAAATGTCAGTTGCCTTTCTTCCTCCCTTCTTACCCATCTCCACTTATTTCATATCATCCTGACCTAAGAAGAAAAATGTTCCCTTTGTAGCTTGAAACCCTCTTTCTTGTTCTGATGATCTCGTCCCCTGATCTCCCTATGCTGAAGATGAGAATAAGTCTGGAACCTTGGTGGCTTCTATGGAAGCCTAAACCCATTATGCCAATCTTTGCCCAATTGCAAACGATGTCTCCCTCCATGGTCTTGAAACCTTAGTTTCCACCACCTATACACCATTTTGCTTGTTTTTGGTTATTTTATTATTTAACATGAATGGAATGTTTTTTAATATATTTGATTTAAATGTATGTTTGCTAACTCCAAAAATAAAAACTACATTAATTTATAAATTTTTATGACATTACAAAAAGTTTTCCAAATATTTGTATACAAAACTCATAAAACTTGTAGCAAGGTTCTATCTTTATTGATTGTCACATAAGGTTTGAACATACAAGGGAAGTAATTACACATAGAAGACTAATAATTACACGTATAAGGCATAGAAGGCAGTGTAAAAAGATTATTTTAGCCTCTCGCTCCTTACACATTTTGCACTCATCATTTTCTTCATCATGTATTTCAGCTTTGGCTAAAGCAATGCCAACCCTAGCTACCTCTTGTTCTTTACACATTTTGCACTCATTTCCTCCATCATGTATCTAAGCTTTGGCAATTGAAGCAATGATAGCCCTGGCCACATCTCGTTCCTTCCATATTTTGCACTCATTTCCTTCATCACGTGCAATTGTAGAGCGGACAACATCAAACCACTTGAAATGTCCACAACCATGGTTCCCCTACAATGTAAAATCTATATTAGTTCGTGCTAAAGAGATTGCATGTCATTAATTTTAAACCTACTATAAATAACATGTCATTAATAGCCTTATTTCTATCAAGGCAACAACAAAATTGGTGCCCAGGATTTTTCTTCATGTGCGACACTTTTAAAGGGCATGACCCAACACCACATGGACAATTATGAATTGGCACATCTCTCAAAGCCATGAATCATGTACCAATAAACAATGCACCATGAAAACTTATTAGAATGACATGCAAGAATAAATCCTATGCCAATAAAGAATGGATCTTGTATAATGCAAAAAAAGCTTTGGAATATATTATACCACTAACCAATTTAATAGAAATCCAATTAAACAAAAGGTTTCATTTACTCTCTTGGAACAATAGCTTCATTGAATGTTAAAATCATGCTTATTCATGAAATAATTGTCTATAAGGAGATGAAGTTGCTATGCTATTGATGGTTTCCATTGATGAGATGTTTTATTAGAGGTATAATTACAGTCATAGTAGGGTCGTTTCCTAGTTTTGGAGTGCCCTCCTAAACACATGGCATTCAATATTCAATTGTTTTAAAACTTCCTCCTAAACACATGCATAAGATGAAAGACTATGTGGCTCATCTTTCCTCAATATGATGATTATGTGAAGATTAACTCACAATATAACACATTCCAAACTAAAATTTACATATAAAAAAATGCATGGAAACTAAAATCTCTTCCTTTCTTCTTTTATTCACTCTTGGTCTACATTCTTACCATTTTTCTCCTTCATCTCTCTCATCCTCGTGATGGATCACATAGTGTGATCCAAAACATTGGTGCAAAATTAGAACACAATCTACCCAGAAAATACAACAAACAATGCATGGAAACTTAAATGAATATAACTAGTTCGATAAAAATGTTTAGAAAATTTAACAAAACAATACATTTAAATAATTTAATCATTTAAAGAAAAAAATTTCCATATTCCTCATGACTATTACCTCCTTATTCATTCCTTCTATATTCAAATTTGAAGAAGCAACAATAGTGCTAGAAGAATATACTCAAAATGCAAATAAGACAAAGAAGCATCTAAATAGAAAACATGAAACTTGAAAGAGAATAATTCAAACAGAATGTCGAGAATCAAAACATAAAATGTCAAGATGATAAAATCTTGCTTGAACATCAAAAAGCATTACTAAACTATGCCAGATAAATAAAATAGCAAGCTACTTTGACTGCATATGTTGTCAAACTTCAGCCTCAGGTAAGAGAGAACGAACATTTAAGTAAATTTGAATGTGTGTGCCAGGTAATCATTTACACCACTTAAAAAATAGAAAATTCTCTCATTAAATGAATATCCATGAAAACAACATTTGGTAGTTTGCAATGTTGTAATGCTCAATCAACATTAAACTTTATATTTCAATTTTTATAAACATCACCGAGAAAAGGTCATCTAAGAAAAGCATAGTTATTGATAAGAAAACTCATATTTTTATGTAGCAAAATAAAATACAATATGACTTAAAAGACTGACATTAAAAAAATCCTATATACATGTACACAAGAATGAATAAAAGATTGCAAAATTGGTTTTGAAGAGAGCTCAAACTATGCATATTTCATCTTTAAAAACCCTACTTAAGCATAACCACAAATTTGGTCTATAACTATGGCTATATGCAAGCATATTACATAAGTCTAAAACAAGCTATAACCCAAAATCAATCATATGTAATGAGTATGAAGCAAATAGTTGATATCATCATCCATTTGACAAAATATCGAACAAAGGTAAACAAAAATAATGTTTCATAATACAAAATTTGAGTAATGTTGAAAAGACATGTAACATAAATAGAGTTTGATACATTAGTTTAACATAGGAGTTAAAGAGTGACATTTAGCATAAATGTTGGTTTCAATAAAAACATTATAATCCTCAAAACTTATATCTAACACACTACAACATTTGGGGTCAAATTGTGATGGTGGTGTCATTTATGGTGATTTTAATAATTATTTTTTAATTGTCCCTGACCTCATCACAATACTAGCATTGGTGTTGTAATTGTGACACCATCGTGAGTATAAATAAAAAAAAGAAACACAACATAAATCATTCTCCATTTGTTTTGATTGTGTCGAGAGTTGCATGCAAAAGAGGTTGGAGAGCTCTAAACAAGGGTGGAGATCTCTAAACATTGTCATGCCATTGTGATTGGTGCATTTCGTTGTTGTGATCTTTGCATTTCATTATCATGCCCTTGCTCTGCGATTTCATTGTTGTGATCTCTGCATTTCGTTGTCATGCTCTTGCTTTATGATTTCATTGTCATACCCTTTTGATCTCTACATTTCATTGTCATTCCCTTGCTCTACAATTTTGTTGTCATGTTGTGCGCTTGCCTTGCGATTTTGTTGCTGAGACCTTTCTCTATGATTTTCTTCAAGGGCTATGTAAATGTTCATTTATTTTCCTTCTAAACATGTATATCTTAAATATATTTTTTAGGGTGCTTATTACATCTTAGCACAACAAAAAAATTGATCCAACTAAATACATATTCTAGAATCCAAATAATAAATAATAAAACTCACTCAACCTGTGCTAAGTGACTTACGTCAAATCCTACACAAATAATGCAAACTAAGAAAAACGGGCAAAGTTCGCAAGATTTTTTACAAAAAAAAATCATAGAAGATATTTTTAGAAAGAAACTAGCCATAACCTAGTTAAATGGGTTTAGTTGCTAATTAGCTAGTTTAATTAAAAACTCCCGTAGAGTTGTCAAAAAATTAGGTACAATAAAATGAACAATTAGTTGTTCCCAACTAGTAGGATCAAATACAGTTTTCCAAGGTGAAAAAATTGCATATGCAGATGCATCACTTGCATGTCAAGCACGAACCACATTCTCCAATTAATAACGAATGGTTGAATATAAAGGTTCCATACGCTAGCCCAACAATGGAAGCCAAGGATGTAACCATGCATGTATTGGCACACTCTCCCTATGAGGATCCCAAGTATCTACTACTGTTATTAATGTGGACATCACTATATGATCTAGAATGTTATGAAGTACTGAAGCCAATAGTAACTTATCTCATGTGTCCAGAAAATGTAGCATAGGTTTAGGGTCCCTTGGCTCCCAGGAATTTGTAGCAGCTATTCTAACTGCTGGAAGAATAACTTCAATGACGAGTTGAGCGTAAGGAGTTGAAAAAGCAAGTTCTGCTTCTATGTAAATGCCTTAATCACGAGGCTCATTACCTTGCAGAAACATCTTCCACAATGACATTACCTCTAAACCATGCAAAGGATGTTAAAGTGGTTCCCAACCTTGAAACACTCTTATAAGAATTTGATACTTGGGATCATCACAGGGAGATTGTGCCAATACTTGAAACACTCTTATAAGAAAATGCAAATGCAATACATGACAAGTTGCACAACTTGTAGTCCTCTTCGTATTTGGACTATAAATTCTCAAAGACATTTGCAAGTGATTCCAATGTCAGTACCTACCACAACACTTTCGTGGATTCTATCTAGTGGCTCCCATAATACCCTCTATGTTGTCTAGCTATTGTTTCTATCGTTCAGTCTCTTTCTAAAGTCATTGCTTCTCCTTTTCTCTCATGCCTTAAATTTTGACTATCAAACTTCTAAATATTTGTCTCTACCATATCTAAAATCAACTTCACATTGTGTTGTAACTCTGACACAGGTGTTTGATCATCGATAGCTTTCATTTCAGCATTCAAGTTTCAAGATTGGTCAACACCCTCACTTGTGGACCTCTCATGTCAAGCACTTTTTGTATTGTTTCAACACCATGTTCTTTCTTTTGAGGTAACAATTCTTCAGGTGCATTTTCTTGTAAAACATTAAATTTGTTGAACAATTGTTCTCTCTTAGAAAATGCATTGTTGTTTTCATGTATGTATGTATGTATGTATGCATATATGTATGTATGTTTATATATGTTTATACATACATACATACATACATACATATATATGTGTGTGTGTGTGTGTGTGTGTGTGTGTGTGTGTGTGTGTGTGTGTGTGTGTATGTATGTATATGTATATATATATACATGTATGTATGTATATACATATATATATATATATATATATATACATATATATATATATATACATATATATATATATGTATATATATATGTATATATGTATATATATATATGTATATATATATATGTATATATATATATATGTATATATATATATATATGTATATATATATATATACATATATATATATATGTATATATATATATATATGTGTGTGTATACATACATATATATGTATACATATACATGTACATGTATATGTATACATATATATATGCATATGTCTTGTGGATTATGGATAATGGATTACAAACAAAAAAGAAAAGAAAACATGACATTAATCATTCCCCATTTGTTTTAATTGATTGTGGAGAGTTGCACACAAAAGAGGGTGGAGAGCTTTGAACAAGGGTGGAGAGCTCTGAACGAGGGTGGGGAGCTCTGAACATTGATGGAGATCAGTGAAGATCTAGGATTTTATTGTTGTTCCCTTGTGATCATTGCATTTCATTGCCATGTCATTCCCTTGTGATCTTTGTGCCCTTGCTCTACAATTTTCTTCAAGGGGAGAAGAGATACCTATGTAAATGTTCTTTTTTTTTTCATTCTAAACATGTATCTCTTGTTCATATATAATAGCTTTGGTTAGATTCAAGGATAACTGATTATGGTGATTGTATGCATACGTGTATTCATGTATGTATATCAGTTCACTATATGAACTGCTTTACATGCATACATACACACTTGCATAGTACTTGTGCTAAATTAAATTAAAAACTATGACATTAATCATCCCCCATTTGTTTTGATTGATTGTGGAGAGCTACACATGAAAGAGGGTGAGAGCTCTGAATGAGGGTGGAGAGCTCTAAACATTGGTGGAGATCAATGGAGACCTAAGATTTTGTTGTTGTTCCCTTATGATTGCTGCATTTTGTTGCCGTGTTCTGCCTTTGTGATCTTTGTGCCCTTGCTCAGTGATTTTCTTCAAAGGGGAGAAGAGGTACCTATGTAAATGTTCATTTTTCTCCCTTCTAAACATATATCTCTTGTTCATATATAATAACTTTGGTTAGATTCAAGGATAACTTATTATTATGATTGTATGCATATGTACATGTATGTATGTATATCAGCTCACTATGTGAACTGCTCTACATGCATACATACACACTTGCATAGTACTTGTGCTAAATTAAATTAATCATTCATGTCTTGAATTCACACAAGCATTTATCCTTGAATTCAATCAAAACTATTCATACCAAACAAAGTATGTAGAAATTAGTACTTACAAATTATATCATCTATTGGTGATTGAGTAAAGATCTTGTGCATAATATCATCTAGGTAATGATTATATGCATTCACATTAAGTCATAATAGGATCAAGCAGATGATCCATCTATGTTACTTTATACTTGTTTATCAATCATTCATGTCTTGAATTCACACAAGCATTTATCCTTGCATTCAATCAAAACTATTCATACCAAACTAAGTATGCATAAATTAGCACTTACAAATTATATCATCTCTTGGTGATTGAGTAAAGATCTCATGCATAATATCATCTAGGTAATGATTAGATGCATTCGCATTAAGTCATAATAGGATCGAGCAGATGATCCATCTATGTTACTTTATACTTGTTTATCAATGATTTCCTCCAATTCAATTACAATGCATTTCAACTAGCTGCTCCAATGATGCAATCACCCATCTATCTCCAAATTATGCAAGCACTTGTTGTTTTACAGAATCTAGATAGATACCAAGAGTTCCAAAGCCATAAACCTAAAGACCATCATGTGTGCATCCCACTTTAGGAAAAAAATTGGATGTCATGTTCTTGTGCATATATTTCAATCACTTCCTTCAAACTCAACTGAGGTGCACCCATGGAATTATTTAGGTGAATCTCACTGTCCATGGAAGTTGAGGCTTGTTGTTGAGCATATGTTGTTGCTAAAGTGCCTCAAATTGGTGTTGCTTCATGACCCTAAGATAGATTACATTCTCTCTAGCCCCAAGTTGTTTCATAGTCATACCCTCTACAACTTGATTTATCATTTCAAGGGTTGCATTTAGCTAACTTCTTATCCTCTCATTAGCAAGAAGCTCAGGGCGAAATAGTCCTTTCCACCGTAAAAACCACTTTGTTACTTCATTCAAATCAAGACTTGAATAAAGCTAATGATCAAATACAATTTTCCAAAGTTATAAAATTGCACATACAAATGCATCACTTGCATGCCAGGCACAAAGCACATTCTCCAATTTATAACGAACGGTTGGATATAAAGGCTCCATATGTTGGCCCAACAATGAAAGCCAAGGATGTAACCATGCATGTATTAACACAATCTCCTTGCAATGATCCCAAGTATCTACTACTATTGTTAATTTGGCCATTACTATATGATCCCGAATTTTCCCCCACATATATATATATATATATATATATATATATATATATATATATATATATATATATATATACATATATATATACATACATATATATACATACATATATATATATGTATATATATGTATGTATATATATATGTATATACATATATACATATATATACATAGATGTATATACATGTATGTATATATATGTATATATGTATATACATATATATACATATACATATATATATATACATATATATATATATACATATATATATGTATATATATGCATATAAATATATATATATACATATATGTATATATATGTATATGTATATACATACATGTGTATACATATACATATATGTATATATATATTTATATATATCTATATATCTATATACATATATATATGTATATATATATATATATATACATATATATATATATATGTATACATACATACATACATACATAGATATATATATATATATATATATATATCTATGTATGTATGTATGTATGTATACATATATATATATATATGTATATATATATATATATATATATACATATACATACATACATACATACATACATACATGTAATGTCCCTTTACTGATTTTTTATGATATTTCCAGCCTCAAATCAGAACTTTAAAATCAAACAACCAATATTACAAAGATCTGCCAATTTTCCAATAAAACCCAAATTGGGTATGTCCAAATTAGTGCCAAAAACTTCACAACTTCAAAAATTATTAATAAATCTGAAAATAGACATTTTTACAGAAATTTCAGCAGCATAATAGCCTACAAAATGGCATTTCCAGATTTGTATAGCCTTTACACAACAACTCACAAATGTAGGGCAAAACTATGCTCAATCGGGCTCCCGAAATTAACACAAAAAATGCCCGAAAACATCACAAAACACTCATAAACTATCTCAGAAGTTTAATCACGACCCAATACATATATTCAGCCCTATTTTAACATCATAAAGTCTGAAATACAACAGCAAACCAAACTGATATGAAACACTCAACTGAAAACCCAAACTCAAACCAAAAACAACCCCGAAAACACCCAAATCGGCACTATTCAGCACAAAGGCAAACTCTGTATGAGCATGCACATGGAATGGCTTCAAAATCCCATCCTTAGCCTTCCTGGAAACCTACAAACTCTCGTTCTTGGGTCTCCTTCTCCACAGGTTTGGCAGCCTCTGAAGAACAACAAGAAAATTAGCAAGAATCAAGATGTAGAATGAGCCCAAAATGCCTCCAAACCCCTTTTAAAGAGGGCATAACCCTAACTCACGTCCAAGAGAGGTTAATAAAATATAATTTAATAATAATTTTTATTTATTAGTCCATTGGTTTCCAAAGATTAGCCCCTTTTTCCAAAATTTCACCTTTTTGGAGCCTGCCTGCCTTAACAAAGTTTTTTTTTTTTTTAAATTATTTGAATAGGGGACATGACAAGTACTCCCCTCCCAAATATTGCTTTTCCTCAAGCAATGAAGGTTGGAATTCTCAAGAATATATGCTCCTTCCCAAGTTGCATCCTCTAGTGGTAATCCTTTCCATTTGACCAAATGCTCTATGATGCTCCTATTTCTCAACCTTTTCTCTCTTGTATCCAAAATCTCTTCTGGTATCAAACTAATTTCCCTTCATCATCAAGAGGTGGTAATTCTGTAGATACTATGGTTTGCTGGCCTAGAACTTTCTTTAAGCAAGATACATGAAAAATATTATGTATTTTGCTGTTTGGTGGGAGCTCCAATTCATAAGCTACCTCTCCTACCTTCTTGATGATTTTATAAGGCCCATAGAACCTTGGCTTGAGTTTCTCTGCCCCACTTCTCTTCAAGGTGCTTTGCTTGTATGGCTTCAACCTAACAAATACCAAATCTCCCACCTCAAAAGATCTTTTAATCCTTTTCCTGTCAGCATATATCTTTTGTTGGTTTTGTGCATGTTGTAGATTATCCTTGAGGGACCTTATTATGTCTTGGCTTTGCTTGATGAAATCACTTGCTGCGGGTACTCTACTATCGGAAAGTATTAGATCAACAAAGGAAAGGGCATCATAACCATAAAGAGCACGAAAAGGAGGCATACCAATAGACATGTGATGAGATGTATTGTAACAATACTCCCCTAGGTGTAACCATTTCACCCAAGCATGTTGTTGATTTGAAACATAGTTCCTCAAATATCCTTCTATCCATTTATTAACTATCTCTGTTTGTCCATCTGTTTGAGGGTGATAGCTAGTACTGGGAGTGAGTTCAGTTCCTGCCAAATGAAAGAGCTCCTTCCAAAAAGAGCTGAGGAATCTACTGTCTCGGTCACTAACAATGTTTCTAGGCAAACCATGTAATCTAAAAATTTCCTTGAAGAACAATTCGGCCACTTGTGATGCCTTGAAATCAGATGTGATAGGAAAGAAATGTGCATACTTAGTTAGTCTATCTACCACCACATATATGCAATCCTTACCTTGAACCTTGGGCAACCCAGTGATGAAATCCATGGAAATATTTTTCCATTTTTGTTCGGGAATAGGAAGTGGCTGCAACAATCCCGCAAGAAAATTTTGCTCACTCTTGCTTTGTTGGCATACCATACATTCCTTAATGTGTTTAAGGACATCCTCCTTCATACCCTTCCATGAAAACCACTCTCGAATTTGCCTGTATGTCTTGAAGTATCCCTGGTGACCAGCCAAAGGTGTGTCATGAAAGGCCCTCAATATCCTCTCCTTAGTTTTTGACCCTGGCACTAAGAAGATTCTGTTCTTGTAATAAATCAATTCATCAACAACCTTGTACCTGTTATCATCCACTAACTTATCCAAAATCTTGGTGGCAAATGAATCTTTAGCATACTCTAAAATTATGGAGACTTTCCAATCAGCAGAGATAGATGATAAGGAACACAAAGTGGGCTTTCTTGAGAGAGCATCAACAACCACATTATTCTTTCCTTTCATGTATTCAATATCAAAATCATAAGCTTGCAATTTGCTTACCCATTTTTGTTGACAATCATTCAAATCCCTTTGGTTCAAAAAGAACCTGAGGCTATTATGGTCTGTCTTTACAATGAATCTCCCACATACCAAATATTGTCTAAACTTATGAAGTGCATGCATGATTGCCAACATTTTCTTATCATAGATGGAGTACCCTTTCTCTGATTGATTTAATTTTTGACTCTCAAATGCTATTGGATGTCCCCTTTGAGTTAGGACAACCCCTATACCTTCTCCCGAAGCATCACATTCAACAACAAAAGGTAAAGAGAAATCTGGAATTGCAAGCACAGGGCATGAACTCATTACCTCCTTAAGCTTATCAAATGTTTTTTGTGCCTCTTCTGTCCAAACAAAAGCTCCTTTCTTTGTCAAATCAGTCAAGGGGGCAGCAAGCTGAGAAAATCCCTTGGCAAATCTCCTATAGTAGCTACACAACCCGAAGAAACCTCTCAACTGTGTAAGATTAGTGGGTGGAGGCCAATCCAAAATTGCCTGGATTTTTTGTTGATCAACCTGTACTCCTTTAGAGCTTATAATATATCCCAAATATAGGATCTCTGTCAAACCAAACTCACATTTAGATAGCTTAGCATAGAAGGATTGCTGCTCCAAGATTCCCAAAACAGTGTCTATGTGCTTTAGATGCTCTTCCCATGTTTTACTGTATATCAAGATATCATCAAAAAATACCATAACAAATTTTCGAAGATGCTGACTGAATACCTTATTCATACAAGATTGGAATGTTGCAGGTGCATTAGTGAGTCCAAATGGCATAACAAGAAATTCAAAGTGCCCATAGTGACATCTGAAAGCAGTCTTTTCCACATCTTCACTCCTCATTCGGATTTGATGGTAGCCTGATCTTAAGTCAATTTTTGAGAAGTATACAGCACCATGTAACTCATTAATGAGTTCATCTATGCGTGGTATGGGATACCTATTTTTTATGGTCTTCTTGTTTAGAGCCTTGTAGTCTATACACATTCTCATTGTACCATCCTTTTTCTTGACAAGTACCACAGATGATGCAAATGGACTAGAGCTAGGCCTTATGAATCCCATGTCCAGGAGTTCTTTAATAGTTTTTTCAATTTCTTCCTTATAACCTCTTGGATGGCGGTATGGGGTTGTTATAACTGGTTTGGCACCCTGTTCTAACTCTATAACATGCTCAAAACCTCTATCTGGTGGTAATCCTGGAGGCAAATCATTGAAAACTATACTATGCTTATCAAGAATATTTTGAATTTCAAAATGGAAATTACCTTGATTCTTTGGAGAGCTTGTTGGTTGGATTATGACTCCTGTTGCCCATGTTACTTGTCCTCTTCGAAAAGTCCTCTCCATCCTCTTTGCAGAGACCGCCTTAGGTGCTCCATTCGATAACCCTCTCAATATGACTTCTTTCCCATTGGAATGAAATTTAAACTCCATAGTTTGATGGTTCATGTAATAGCCTCCGATAGAGTTCAACCATTGAACACCCAATACAAGATCTGTCTCCCCAATACCAACCACATAGAAGTCATCACATAACTCATAATCTCCTAAGGTCATCTTGAGTTGTTTCACCACCCGTGTGCAAGGCATAGTGAATCCATCAGCTACAGTAACATTGAATCCCTCAAAATATTCTGCTTTAAGCCCTCTTTTCATGACAAATCCCTCATCAATAAAATTGTGAGTTGCCCCACTATCAAGAAGAACAATCAACCTTTGCCCTGCTAGTACCCCTCGAATTCGGAAGGGATGGTATCTTGGGACTCCTGATAATGCTGCTAAAGTGCCTTCCTTGCTGATTTCTTTTACTTTCTCTTCTTCTACCTCCTCCTTAGTATCATGAAATTCCTCATGCTCATCTGAATCAGATTCTGAAGCAACTTCAATATAGTGCACTTGACCTTTCCCCAAACATCTGTGTCCTGGAACCCATGGTTCTCTACAAGTAAAACAAAGATTTTTCCTTCGTAATTCACTCCTAGTCTCTTCATCTACCTTCTTTTTTGCCACATTTGTCACATCTTTTGGTGGTAGTGTTGGGAAAGTCTTTTTCTGAAAATTTCCCTTATGTTGCCAAAGATTTGGGGGTTTTTGATTAGTGATTGATTTCATAGGCACACAAGTTTCAAGTTGCAAGCTTCTTTTGATAGCTTCCTGTAAGGTTGAGGGTGAGAAAGCCTTAACCAAACCCTTAACAAAATCTTCTAAACCATCAAGAAAAAGATAAACGATCCTCTTTTCACTCATATCAGGTACCATAACAGCCACTTTTTGAAATTCTTCTATATACTCATTAACTGATTTGGTTTGCTTCAAATTTGACAATTCTCTAAAGTACTCTTCATCATCCTTGAGGTCAAATCTATCTATCACCCTTTGACTGAAATCTTCAAATGTAGTTACCTGATCGTGACCTTGAGTAGTCATTCCATGATACCACCAATCATAGGCTGCATCTTCCAAGTGTAGACTTGCAAATTGAATAGCATCACTCTCTTTCATGGGGTTAAGTGTGAAGAAAGTTTGTAATTTTTGTAGCCATGCTCTAGTTGAAATTTTATTTGTTCCATCAAAAGTAGGTGCTGTAAACTTGCTTATTTTATTTTTGAGCTCTCTTCCACTTGTGTCATGCTCCCTCCTGTTCTCTTTCTTGGGCATCAAAGCGTTCATCATATCCTTAATATTCTCTAAAAGGAACTGAACTACGAAAGTCATCATCTAAGCCATTGTAAGTAGCTCTTAATGTAATCAAATTACCTGTAACCTCTTCCACTGGATTAATGGCTGGATTTGGTACTAGTGGCTCATCTACAGGCAAGAAAATAGATTTGGTTGATTTAGATGGTGTGGATCTCCCATTTCTTGGCTCCTCTGAAGTGCTCCCTTTCTCATTAATAGATGCAATTCCTTGCAATTTTTCTGTCAATATTCGCAAAGCCTCTCTAGTTTCCGCCAAACCATCCACTGTTTGCTTCTGAGTATTTTGGATGTCTTGGAAGAATTTCTTTGCCATCTCATCTGGATCAGCCATACTTTTTTCTTCCTTGGATTTTGTACTTTTGCTTTCAACTGGGGGTTTGATCAAAATTTCTTTTTTCTTTTCTCGCTGCAAATATCTTTTTTCTCTTTCACTTAGTTGCGTGCAATAATAAAATATGACATGCAAGATCTGGGTAGTTATCAAAACTTGACATGCGAGATCTGGGTAGTTGTTAAAACTGACATGCAACTTCTACAAACCCTCAGGCTGGCAAGATCACGGCTCTAATACCACTGTAATGTCCCTTTACTGATTTTTTATGATATTTCCAGCCTCAAATCAGAACTTTAAAATCAAACAACCAATATTACAAAGATCTGCCAATTTCCCAATAAAACCCAAATTGGGTATGTCCAAATTAGTGCCAAAAACTTCACAACTTCACAAATTATTAATAAATCTGAAAATGGACATTTTTACAGAAATTTCAGCAGCATAACAGCCTACAAAATGACATTTCCAGATTTGTATAGCCTTTACACAACAGCTCACAAATGTAGGGCAAAACTATGCTCAATCGGGCTCCCGAAATTAACACAAAAAATGCCCGAAAACACCACAAAACACTCATAAACTATCTCAAAAGTTTAATCACGACCCAATACATATATTCAGCCCTATTTTAACATCATAAAGTCTGAAATACAGCAGCAAACCAAACTGATATGAAACACTCAACTGAAATCCCAAACTCAAACCAAAAACAACCCCGAAAACACCCAAATCGGCACTATTCAGCACAAAGGAAAACTCTGTATGAGCATGCACATGGAATGGCTTCAAACTCCCATCCTTAGCCTTCCTGGAAACCTACAAACTCCCGTTCTTGGGTCTCCTTCTCCACAGGTTTGGCAGCCTCTGAAGAACAACAAGAAAATTAGCAAGAATCAAGATGTAGAATGAGCCCAAAATGCCTCCAAACCCCTTTTAAAGAGGGCATAACCCTAACGCACATCCAAGAGAGGTTAATAAAATATAATTTAATAATAATTTTTATTTATTAGTCCATTGGTTTCCAAAGATTAGCCCCTTTTTCCGAAATTTCACCTTTTTGGAGCCTGCCTGCCTTAACAAATTTTTTATTTTTTTTAATTATTTGAATAGGGGACATGACAATATACACACACACACACACACACACACACACACACACACACACACACACATATATACATATACACATATACATACATACATACATATGTATATGTATATATATACATACATACATACATACATATATATATATGTATATATATACATACATACATACATACATATATATATATGTATATATATACATACATACATACATATATATATATATATATATATATATATATATATATATATATATATATATGTATGTATGTATGTATATATATACATATATATATATGTATGTATGTATGTATGTATATATATACATATACATATGTATGTATGTATGTATGTATATGTGTATATGTACACACACACACACACACACATATAGGCACACATATAGACACACATATTGCTCATTAGCTTTGCATTATTTGTGTGCAGGATTTTGAGGTAGGTCACTTAGCATGGGTTGAGTGAGTTTTATTGTTTTATTATTTGGATTCTGGAATATGTATGCAGCTAGATCAATTTTCCTCTTGTGCTAAGATATAATAAGCACCTTAAAAAAGATCTCTCTGTATACATACATACATACATGCATGTATATGCATGCATGCATTCATGCATGTATATACACATATATAAATATGTATATATACATACACACATGTGTGTGTGTCTATGTATGTATGTATATATACAAAGAGATCTTGTGGATTGTGGAGATCAGTGGAGATCTAGGATATCGTTGTCATACCCTTGAGTTCGTTGCATTTTGTTGCCATGCCTTTGTGATCTTTGCATCTCGTTGCCATGCCCTTGTGATCTCTGCATCTCATTCATTTTATTGTACCTAATCTAATGACAATTCTACAAGAATTTTTAATCAACCCAACTAATCAGCAACTAGACCCATTTGACTTGGCTATGGCTTGTTTCTTTCTAAAAATATCTACTATGATATATTTTTGTAAAATTTCTTGTGAACTCTACCCATTTCTCCTAGTCTGCATTATTTTTGTGTAGGATCTTGAGGTAAGTCACTTAATACCTTAAAAAAGATCTCTCTATATATATACATAAATACATGTATATATGCATGTATGTATATATGTATGTATATGTATGTATGTATGTGCCCTTGTGATCACTAAATTTCATTGTCATGCCCTTGTGATCTCTACGTCTCGTTGTCATGCCCTTGTGATCTCTACATCTCGTTGTCATGCCCTTGTGAGCTCTATATATGTATGTATTTATGTATGCATATACATACGTATATGTACACATATATGTATGTGTGTGTGTGTGTGTACATACATACACACACACACATATGTGTGTCTATGTATGTATGTATGTATATAAACAAAGAGATTTTGGCACAAAAAAAAAACAAAAAAACTCACTCAACACTTAGCATGACCATAGAAGCGATGGAAACACCTATTGGTAAGTAGATTCCTTCTTTTCTCTCTCATTTTTCATGTGTTTATTTCACTTGAACTATTATTGCTTAAGGGGCATTTTATAATATTGGATTCATTTTATGCAGGATGCGATGAGGACATTCCTAGATGTACCTGTGTTAGATGTATGGGAATCACTAAAGAATTGTGATTAATTTCTCGTGAGCAATGAAGATGGACTTCCCCTGAGAGTAGCAGGACGCGATGATGACATTGCATGTACTTTAAAGATTGATCCTTTCTTAAATATTTTAGATGTTAATGAGGAATTTAGATGTTGGGGGGGGAGGTGGGGCCAAATGAGCTTCCACCTTCATGTGTTTGGCCCTGATTAGTAGAGAATATTAAAATATTCTCAAAACCAAGTGAAGCTCAACATTAACCTATGATTGCATTACAACTAATTGTGTGAAACTCTTGGTTTCAGGCAATGCAAAAGGAGGCCATATTTCAATATGCAATCTCAATTCATATGCATACAACATTAGATGCAACTGAAAAATGTATCAAGTTTGCATTTTTGTTAGAGGTCTTTAATTAGGTATTTTAAGTTTTAGACCATCACAAAAATGATAGCTTTGACTCTTATAGGCAAGGGTAATGTCCTCAACATGCAAGCAAATTAAGACTTTCTATGTGTTGGCTTGCTAAGGACATTCTCTTGGCCATAACAACTAGAGTTCTAATGTTCATGATGGTCTATAATCTAAAAAAAATTAATAGACCTATTAAATAAATGTAATTGTGCTACATTTTTCAGCCGCGCCTATTAACTATGCATATAGAATGTAGTTTCATGTGTATTCTCGATTTAGAGTGGCATAATCTTATTTTGGATGTGGGGGGCAGGGTGTAATGTCCCCACTTTAGCAGTTGTCTAGTGTGCGACCGTTAGCCTTTTTCTTTATTTAATTTTATTTTATTTATCCCACATTGCTTGTGTGAAGTGGCCAACCCTATGAAGTAGGAATAAAAGGAGAGCTTGTAGCTATTGTTAGGCACAGTGGAATTTGAGAACACGAATGTGTGAGTTACAGATCTATTCTTGGCATTAGAGTGTTGGGTGATGCGATGCGCTCCCCTGCCCACAGGTGGTTAATTATGTGGTGTTCCATGTTCACTAATAGTCATGGCTTTTGGTGCAACGGCAAATGGGCCCTACAATTGGTATCAGAGCCTGGTTTTGGCTTGGTCATGGGTTCAAATCTCCCCGGTGCCTTCCCGACCCGTGTAAGCACCTGGTATGCGCGTCGAGGGGGAGATTGTTGGGTGATGCGACGCGCTCCCCTGCCCACAGGTGGTTAATTATGTGGTGTTCCATGTTCACTAATAGTCATGGCTTTTGGTGCAACGACAAATGGGCCCTACATAGAGGACATCTATCCTCTCTTGTGACATTATAGACGTCATTCCCTTGGGGTTTGACCTTTGAAATTCATTGTTATCAACTTCAGTAACAGGTAGCTTGGGCACATTTCCAGCTACAGATAGATTGGGTGTAATTAGTGAGTTGAAGAGTTTGTTATGTATTTGATTTTATGATGCTGGAGTAATTAGTGAGTTTGCTTTGTATTTAATTTTATCAGTTTGAAAACTAATATTATTTCAGCAACAGTTCAATCTTTAGTTTGCATAAATTCCTTCCTGTTCATGTTATGTGGTTTCAAATTCTATGCAAAAAAATATTAAAATCTCTATCAACAGTTGGTTCAGTTTTTGGGTATTTCTAGTGTGCCCATTATACTGGTATTAGAGCTATAAGTCCTACCATCCTGTGGAGGTCTTATAGGAAATTTGGGATAGCTAGATAGAGGAAAAGGTGTTTGACAAAATGTCAAAACACTAAAATCAAATGGAGTATTTCTTAGCAGAGGAGTCATAGTCTAAGAGCCCCTTTGCTTTAGCAATAATGTTGGTAAAGAAGAAGGATGGGACGATGCGCATGTGCATTGATCATAGGGCATTAAATAAGAAGACCACTAAGAATAGACATCCCATCCCACAAATAGATGAGCTCATTGATGAATTGCATGGTGCATGTTTTTTTACGAAGATTGA
Source organism: Cupressus sempervirens (assembly GCA_028749045.1). NCBI lineage: Eukaryota > Viridiplantae > Streptophyta > Pinopsida > Cupressales > Cupressaceae > Cupressus > Cupressus sempervirens. Next base: position 517,183,717 of record CM053785.1, on the reverse strand, counting down.
TTTATAGTCAGAGTATCATCAAATCAAGATGAGGGAGGAGGACATTGAGAAGATAGTTTTTCAGTGTCACTATGGCCACTTTGAGTTATTGGTTATGCCATTTGGGCTAACCAATGCCCCTGCTACATTCCAGAGTTGCATGAATCAGGTATTCAAGGGGCAGCTTAGGAGATTTGTCCTGATTTTCTTTGATGACATTTTAGTCTTCAATAAGACTTGGGAGGAGCATTTACAACATCTTGAGATAGTGTTGTCCATTTTGGAGAAAGAGTCACTATATGCCAAGGAATCTAAGAGTGAGCTTGAGTTAACTGTGCTACTATACCTTGGGCATATCATTAGCACAGATGGAGTTCAGGTAAATCCTGAAAAGGTTAGAGCTATTGTTGATTGGCCTGCTCCTATGAACTCACATAGCTTAAGGGGTTCTTTGGTCTCTATGGGTTTTATAGGAGATTTTTTAAGGGATTTTCATAGACCACTGCACCCTTAACAGACCTTACTAAGAAAGGAGCCTTCGTATGGACAGGGGAAGCTCAGAGATGTTTTGATCACTTCAAAAAAGTGATGTCATCATGTCCAATATTAGCTCTACTAGACTTCACGAAACCATTTGAGCTTCATTGTGATGTGTCAGGAGATGGGATTGGGGTAGTATTGATGCAGGAGAAGCATCCCATTGCTTTTGAGAGTAGGAAGCTCTGTGGAGTGGAGAGGAGCTATTCCATCTATGATTAGGAGATGTTGGCTATTATGCATGCATTGGCCAAGTTTCGGTCCTACCTAATTGGGGGGAACTTTGTTATCAAGACTGATCACAACAACATCAAATACTTCATGAGTCAGTGTGATTTGAATGATAGACAATAGAAGTGGATTACGAAGTTGTAGACTTATGACTTTGACATTAAGTTTGTCAAAGGTAAGAAGAATGTGGTGGTAGATGCTTTATCCAAGAGACCTCATATTTGTGCTCTAGCTGAGATTATAGGAGATTGGAGAAATAAGATTATGAGAAAGTATGCGAGGGACACTTGGGCTTCTAGAGTGATTGTAGGCACCATACAGGATGATTGTTATGTGGTGATGGACGGATTGATCAAGTTCCAGGGTAGGATGTATTTGAATCCTTCATCACATTTTAGGGAGGTAATACTAATTGCATTTCATGATGCACCTATAGCTTGATATCTAAGGGTCTTTAAGACCTATAGACAAATTCATGAGCAGTTTACATGGAAAGGGCTCAAGGATGATGTTCAGAAGCATATCAGGGAATGTGCAGTTTGTCAGCAGAATAAGGGAGAGCACACATATCCTACAGGGTTGTTACAACCTTCACCTATTCCAGATAGGATATGGGAAAGTATTTCTATGGACTTCATCACTAGGTTACCACGAGTACAGGGAGAGATTGCATTTATGTGGTAGTTGATCAGCTGACGAAGCTTGCTCACTTCTTTGTTGTTCTATCCACCTACACAGCAACACAGGTGGTCGATCTTTTCTTCAGAGAGATATTCAGGTTACATGGGCTACCTAGTTTCATTGTCAGTGATCAAGATAGTAAATTTATGAGTGTTTCTTGGTAGGAATTGTTTGGGTTATGTGGTACAGATCTTACACCTAGCACTAGTTATCATCCGCAGATAGATGGGCAAACATAGATTGTGAATAAATGGGTGGAAGGATATCTGAGGAACTATGTGACTGCACAATAGAGAGCTTGGGTCAAATAGCTACATATGAGAGAGTACTATTATAACACCACTTATCATATGTCCATCAAGATGAATCCATTCATGACATTGTATGGTTATGAAGCACCTAGATTCATAGATCTGGTTTTGGGCGATAGTAGAGTGCTTAGAGCCAAAGACTTCTTATAGGATAGTCAAGATATTTTGAGGGTGCTCAAGGAGAATATATAGTAAGCCCAAAATTAGAATTTTTTTTATGTTGACCAGCACCAGATAGAGCGCAGCTTTGAGGTTGGGGATATGCTTTACTTGAGGTTACAACCACACAAACAATTATCACTCAAAAAGAGCAGAGCAGAGAAGTTGAAGCCTAGGTTTTATCACCCCTACATAGTGATTCATAGGGTGGGCGAGGTTGCTTACGAGATTGAGCTTCCAGAGGGCAGTTGGGTGCATAATGTGTTTCAGGTGTTGAGGCTCAAGAAAGCCATTGGTCAAAGAGTTGTGCCTTTTGTAGATTTTCCACCATTAGATGAGGAGGGGAAGCTTGTATTATTTCCTAAGGCTATTCTAGATACTAGGGAAAGGACTCTACAGAACAGGGTGATTAAAGAATATTTAGTCAGATGGAGAGACTTGGTAGAGGAAGATGCTACTTAGGAGAGTGAGCCGATGTTACAATAAACATGACTAAGATTGCTTGAGGACAAGCAATTTCAAGGGGGCAGACTGTAATGTCCCCACTTTAGCAGTTGTTTAGTTGTGCGACCGTTAGCCTTTTATTTTATTTTATTTATCCCACATTTCTTGTGTAAAGTGGTCGACCCTATGAAGTAGGAATAAAAGGAGAGCTTGTAGCTATTGTTAGGTATGGTGGAATATGAGAAGAACATGGATGTGTGAGTTACAAATTTGTTCTTGGCATTAGAGGACGTTTATCCTCTCTTGTGACATTTTAGACATCATTCCTTTGGGGTTTGGCCTTTGGAATTCATTGTTATCAACTTCATTAACAAGCAGCTTGGGCGTATTTCCAGCTACAGGCAGATTGGGTGTAATTAGTGAGTTGAAGAGATTGTTATGTATTTGATTTTATGATGCCAGAGTAATTAGTGAGTTTGCTTTGTATTTAATTTTATTAGTTTGAAAACTAATATTATTTTAGCAATAGTCAATCTTCAGTTTGCATAAATTCCTTCTTATTCATGTTATGTGGTTTCAAAATCTATGCAAAAAACACTAAAATCTCTATTAGTAGTTGGTTCAGTTTTTGGGTATTTCTAGGGTGCCCATTACATGGGGCCAAATGAGCTTCCGTCTTCATGTGGTTGGCCTTTATTAGTAGATGAAAGGTTTGGTGGAAACTCTCATGTTTTTGAATGAGTGAAGATTCACAAAGAATAACTTGGTTGTAAACGCTTAAAAAATTATAGAATAAATGCAATAAGTAGTTACAAAGATTCATTGTTTGAAAGGAAACCCCTACATTATATGGTGCTCTGCATATAAATATTTATTTAAAGGTGACACTTCTCTTGTATAGTCTGCAGTGCATTATTAATCCTGTAATGTACTGTTAATACCTTGTTTTTAAGTTCGTTACCTTTCATTGGGGTATGCGCATATTGGTACCTTCCCTAGACAAAATTGATAGAGAAAGAAAGAAGAAAACATGATTACAAATGCCTCGGGATGCCTACGCCTCTAGAGTTTTCTACCATGGCAAGAACTAAAAATAGAATATTAGAACTACCAATTTTTAATATATATAATTCATTGTGATGGCTTGTCTGATGGGTAGCCATCGCTCCAACAATATTGCAGTCACATACCGTTGTAGTTACAACAACCATTTTTGATGGATGACCATCGCTCAAACAACATTGTCATCATATACCATTGTCATTATGATGCCCCCTTCCAATGGATGGCTATCGGCTCTGTAGCATAGTCGTCGCACTTGTGAGGACAAATTAAAAATTTAAGTCGTCGTAATTTTGATAGTAGACTGTCACAATAGCTACGACATGAAGATGAAATCTTGCCCTTGCTTTCTTCCAAATTTGATGACTTTAGGTGTCTCAATTGTGTTAGACGAGCTTGCCATCACAATTTGCAACGAAAAAAGTTCAATGCTTGTTTGACAAGAGCCAATTCATGGTATTGTCGCTTGGGCAATGGGTGGCCATTGCAATTCAAACCCAACTATAGTAGTGACATAATCTTCTCTCGCCTCTCCATCCATCTCTAAGAACCAAATAGCTCTTGTTGGTTCATGCATAAAATTGTCAGATGCTACAGTCATTGTCTCTCAGCTAAGTTTGAGATCACTTTTAAGGTAGCAAACATGTTTGCAACATCTTTCTTAGTATCCTCTCTATCAACTTTGATAGTGTGAGGCATTTTGATTCCATCCCATATCATATGGATGCTTTCATATATTACATCCAAAGAAGTGGTCATGCTTGCCTTCCTCCTCTTTGTCCTCCTTGTTGTTGGTGTGGAAGGATTGCTTCTAGCGGATGGAGTCGATTGATTTGACTGAAATAAATCTTCATCTAAATCAACAACAATGTTCGTAGGTGTATTAAAATCCTCATCATCATCCATATCAACAACCTCATAAAAAAGGTTACCATCTTCACTATCTTGTGTTGTTGTAGCTACATTTCCTTCCTCCATGTCATTCCCGACAATTATTTCTAGATCATTAAGATAGGTGAATAGTTGCCTCCTATACACTTTTACAATCCTGAATTCACTTAACTACAAGTTGGAAAAATTAAATAATTAGATATTTGTTAGAAATTAGAATTGGACATGAATTTGAAGAGGACAATACCTTCAAAAGTTCATCCCATACGCTGTCCTTAGCATCCATGCATTGAGTTGTCTCATTCCAAGAAAATCCATTTGTATTCACAACTCTTTCATTATTCTATACACAAACTTCCATGTTTTAAACTTATTTTTTAAGTTATCTCTTCCAAGATTCAGCTTCAACTCTTCATTGAATCTCCTCTTTGTCACTATCCATGCTTCTTTCCAGAAACCTCCTTCACCTTTCCTCCCTAGAGTAAATTTCTCGAGGAGCAAATCTATAAGTTTTTGCTCCATCTCTCTAGTCCATACTACTTTCAAACTTCTAGAAGAAATACCAATGGGGGTAGTAGTGGTGGTTGCAACAGGGATAGCAATGGGGGCACACAAACATCCTCATGTATGCTCGTCAATAGATTTGTGAAAGACATTCTCAGCTTTGAAATAAACATTTGTTATATTGCTGCAAAACTTGCAATAAATAGTGAGTTGTTAGTAATAATGAGTTGTTAGAGTGTGTTATGTAAAAATTCATTTGGAAAAGAAAAATGGATGTTGAATATTTGATTGTAAAAAAATACGTACCTATCTATTTCCCTCTACGTGTAGTATGCAAAAGCTTGTTATTTAACCCAAGATTTTGTAAAATAGAAGTGGAATTTATTTACACCATGTGGTACAGAATAAGGATATTGTTAGGTCTCTATTGAATGCATTATTTAATTTGTAAATGCAATCAAATAAAATGCCAGATAGTGCCATATGTTTTTGGGGCACTCTTGTTGGTTGCTATTGAAAATTGATAAACATCAATCATTAACTAAGCATGGTGAATAATATCAATGGGATAAACAATGATATAATAAAGGGATTAGCAATTGTTATAAAGGGACGCAAAGACATGACTTGTCAAGTTCAATGGTTGCCACCTTTTAACTCGAGAGATATAAGAGTTAGAACAAAGTCCTCTAGTAGGAACCATTGGTAGGGAGAATAAGGAAAAGGGAAAGGGGATGTAATAAACCCAACTTGTTGATATCTTTATGTTAATTAATGTAAATATTGGGTAGCATTTAATCGATCATAAATTGAATTATTTGTATAATAGCTTTCTTTATTGTAATTAGTATACATACATACATACATACATTTCATTATTGAGTATTATTCCCAAGGGGATATCTTGAGTGAGCCTTATAATCTTATCTCTGTAAGTATTCATGTCTTGCATAATTTCATCAACTTAATAGAGGTTATATATGATGTAGCTTAGTCCTTGATCTAGTTTCATCTTTTAGGACTAGGTGTCCATTCGACACTACTATAGTGCTTTTAGTTTGTATCTTCACTTGTGATTTAATCTTGTTAAAGATTACCCCTAAGAACACCTTCTTGGGTCTACCTGAGCCCAAAGATTATTCACTCCTAGCATTCACTTTGTTTACACGAGTGGTAGATTAAATGGATTTATTCTATAATACAAACCTTTTTTAATTTGGGAGGGGGTGAATTTGCCCCCTTCTTGAAACTGGAAGGAATGATCACTAGCCATGATCATGCTTTTCAATTAAATATTTCTATTTACACTTACTTTTCATTTTTATTTTATTTTATCACAATTAACTATTTGAATAGTCCAGTGTAGCATTACTATTTAGTTATTGCAATCTCTTTTAATCAAGATGTAATTTGGTAACATTATAATAATCATCTTGTGCTATTTGTGTATTGTAGTCTAAACCATTTCTTCTAGTATATACTATAGATTTGAGCTTGATATTAGCTGAGCAGTATTTTCTGCTTCTAAAATAGAATACTCATGCTTTATTTTAAGCCTTTTCCCTTTATTGACTCTTGTAGATGGAAGAAGAAGAGAATGTTCAGAAGCTCTTGACATTGGTAATTTTAGACCTCTTTGTATGATTGGCCTGACATTTCCTGCCTTGTTTGTTCCCACTTACTTGATAGCTTGCTTTCTTGTAAGAAGAAAAAAATGAGATCTATTGAGTTTTGATTGGGGTGGTTATGTTTCAAATCATATGTTACCCTGGAATGGAAAACACAGATTCTTGTGAGACATGTATAATCCTATAGATACTCTTATGGTGCGATCGACATTTCATCCACTACACTTTGCATTTAATTTCTCCTCCATAGCTTTCAAATTTAGCATATTTAGCATTTCATTTCTCCTATATAGTTTCCCCTCCTTCCCCTTCTGTATTTATTTATGAATTCCCCTCCTTCACAGGAAACTGAGGAATCATTATGAATTCCCCTCTCTTCCTTTATGCCTTCCAAGTTTTCTGTAGGGGATGCATCTTGTAGAATGTATATTTTATAGTTTCCTCCTGTTGGTAGTTCAATTTAGTTTTATCTTTAGCATAATCTTTCAGTTTATGGATTCTACATGGAGACGTGGCTTTGTTCATCTTGTAACTAAATTTGATTGGTTGTTTGGTCTGCCTGAAATTCCTTGTAGGGTAAGCTACATTGGATACTATCGCAGTCATTTTAGTTTGTATATTTGCACTTGTGATTAAAATTAAGAGTATAATGGATCAGGGGACCAAAAGAGTAATGCCTCTCTTTAAATTTGAAATAAAGTAATCATGGGATATGTAGCACAGTTGTCAAGTTGTAGTAAATTATTTTATTTACTATGAGAAACACACACCATAGAAAGCAGATTTTTTACAAAGCAAAATTTGAAATATTTAAACTAATAATTATGAGCTTAGTATTAGCTAATAAATTTTTTTGGTTTTCTCAATTTACTGGTATTGTTACTCCTTCACCTTCATAAAATCTCTGTCAAAGCTTTTTTTTTAAAATTATTTTTGGAAGGGTCCCTATGAGCATAAGGTTATCCATTTTAAATGGCTGCTGTTGATTAAGAAGCTTGTTGTTGGGCCAATGTTGTCATCCATTAATGTTGAGCCTATGACCTACAATTTGTGTAATAAACCCGAGAGTTTTGAACACGTCTTTTTTTATTGTATTTATGCAAGTAAAGTTTGGGCCATCTTCTTTAGTTATCCTATTGATTGGAATAATAGTATTGGATTTTCTTGGTGTGAAATTTTGGTTGGTTACGTGAGATCTTTTGACTTATTTTTAACAGATTTTTGTTTGCTCTTACTGGTAAAGTACTATGGTTTCTTTGGAAGGAAAGGAACAAGGAGATATTTCCAAACGTGAGAAGGTGCCCTACTGAGTTTAATCTTAAACTCATACATTTTTACATCATGTCACATGTATCTTTTTTCTTGGAGATTCCAAAGTCTAGATTCTGAAGCCGATGCATGGCGAAGTTCTGCAAATCTAGAAAGATGAAGTCAAGGTAGCACAATACATCGAGAAATACCAAAGTTTCCTTACACAAACATAAATTGATGAGCTTAGCAGTCTTTTGGATAAATGTCATCTAGATTTTGGTAAGGAGACAGCTAAATATTTTCTATCTACATTAGCACTTGTTGATACTACTGTTTAGCCAAAGCATGACTATTAGATATTATAGTTTTTTACTACTTTTCTTGTTATTGTTGAGCTTTTTGAATTCAATATTGTTCTAGATGCTCATCTTAGAAACAATATGCACAATCCTTTGATAGTTTAAACACGTCCCTCCATTTTTGTATAGTAATAAGGGTTGGTTGTTTTTTAAGTTGATAGTTATTTGGGTTGTTGTTTAAACTTTTTCAATAAAAAAAATTCTCTATCAAAGCTTTGAATTCTTGCAGAGTTGTGTACATAGGCTAAACTTTTTGACTGTAAATTCTTCTTCACGGTCCGATTTGAGGAATTTCGAGCCTAAATTATAGGCATAGTGTTTGCTCGTGGTGTCTTTGAAGCTCTGCAAATTTGATGGCATTTTATAGAGGTGGAAATTGAAGGAGGTTCGATTTTAATGGTCATTACAGGTTTGAATTTTTTTTACACTCAATGTGTTGTCTTAGTTGATTTTGATGCTAAAATGCAATGATTTTCTTTTTGGGAATCATCGAAATGTTGTGAAAAGAACCACAGTGCATAAATTTTCCTCTCGTTTGACCCAGATAAAAAATTTAATGCTATATTTGTTGAATTTGGATCCATATATCTTAGAACACTTTCATGTGTCTAGCTCGATCCAAATTATTTGGTTTTCTCAATTTACTCGTATTGTTACTCCTTCGCATTCATACAATCTCTGTCAAAGCTTTGAATTCTTACGGAGTTGTGTACGTAGGATGAACTTTTTGATGTTTGATTGTTCCTTTTGATTGTAAATTCTTCTTGACGGTATGATTTCAGACATTTCCTAAATTATAGGCATAGCATTTGCTCGCGGTGTCTTTGAAGCTTTGCTAATTTGATGGCGTTTTATAGAGGTGGAAATTAAAGGTGGTTCAATTTATTACTGGTCTTCATGGTGGCATAGCGTTCGTTCAATAAATATGAGCTTAGTATTAGCTAACAAGTTTATTTGGTTTTCTCAATTTACTCGTATTGTTACTCCTTTGCCTTCATAAAATCTCTATCAAAGCTTTGAATTCTTACGAAGCTGTGTACATAGGCTAAACTTTTTGATGTTTGATTGTTCCTTTTGACTTTAAATTCTTCTTCACGGTCTAACTTCAGGCATTTTGAGCTTGAATTATAGGCATAACATTTGTTCGTGGTGTCTTTGAAGCTCTGTAGATCCGATGGCATTTTATAGAGGTGGAAATTGAAGGAGGTTTAATTTATTACTAGTAATTATAGGTTTGACAAATTTTTGGACTCAACATGTTGTCTTTCTTGATTTTGATGCTAAAATGCAATGAGTTTCTTTTCGAGAATCATGGAAATGTTGTGAAAAGAACCACGATGCCTAAATTTTCCTCTTGTTTGACCTAGATTCAAAGATTTTAATGCTAAATTTGTTGAATGTGGATCCATACATCTTAGAACACTTTCTTGGGTCTAGCTCCATCCAAACCCTAAGCATTTGGAATTTTTATTAAACTAGGCATCTAACATCTAAGCCTCATTTTGAATCACCTATAAGTTTCATAATAGTAAGATATCATCAGCTAATAAAGCAACCATAATAGAAATTTTGCAGCTTGTGCATATTGCAATGCAACCAAGAGAAAGAAATCCTTGAGGAGAGTGAAACTATGCCCAAGCACAAATATCACAAAGTTGTAAAATTTGCCGTAGTAAAAACAATGCAAACAAAAATATTGCAAGATAATTTACCTCATAATGGATTAAAACAAGAATATTCTGCCTCTGTCTTTGCCCTGCCTCTAAATCTTTGCCTTTGCTTTAATAGTGCAATGCCAATAAAACCCTACACCAAAAAAGCAAAACAAAACCTTGTAATCGCTCCATACTGAGTAAAATTTCCTTCGACTGATACCAATTTTCCTTCGACTGCTACTAGATGCATGCAAGCTGAGAATGAGCCGCGTAACCATGAAACAAATCTAAACTTTAGGGCACAAACCCAAAATTTTATTTTTTTGGGCAAAGTAATAAGTATTCCAATTCCACCTATTTGTAGAATTGTATAAGCCCATTTTTTGGACAAAATTGGAATACTTAATTTTATCGTATTTCTGTTCACATTTGAAAGTTGTTGCACCCAAATAGAATAAGGATACACATGCCTATTCGAGGGTATTCCTGTTGCCAAACAGACCCTAGGGGCCCGTTTGTTTGCTGGAATAGGAATAGAAAATGTATTCTCTGTTTGGTACCCCAAATCGAAATAGGGAATAGACAAATATATTCCAATTTTGCCCCTAAAATGAGCATATATTCATTCCAAAAAATAGTTGTTATTGGAATGAGCCATTCCTATTCCCAATTTGATTTTAAAATTTTTTTTGAATTAATTTTTTTTATTTTTTAATTTTTAATTTTTAATTTTTAATTTTAATATTTCAAAAACATTTTTTTATTATATTTATTTTTAAAAATACAAAACTTCAACTTATTTCTATTTCATTTTTGTACAACCAAACAAGGAGTAACATATTTTCAGTCAAATACTAGATTAACCACACAAGAATAAGATTGCTCTTTTCCATTCCTATTCCAATGATATTTCCTATTCTAATGGCATCAAGAATGAGATTGCTCATTTTCATTCACATTCCACATTTTCATTCCTATTCTAATAGCGTATCGAATATCGAGAACTAATTCGTCATATAATATATACGGCGATCAATATTTTTGGAGAAGATCGCATAACTTGAAATGACATGACATGTATGTTTTGTCTCTACTGTTCAACGCAAGCAGGCACTCTATATCGCAGATTTCTGCAGTTGAGAGCAACTCTTTTCATATTTAGGGTGTTAACTGGTCATGAATATCGTAATCACACCATCTCTGCATTTCTATAAGATGGACATGGTTTTCTATATTACCAGTAGAGTTGGCTTGGAACATTGTCGAACATGTATTCTGTAACTGTTTAATTGCCTGCTGGTCTGGAGCAATATAGCAGTTTATTTGAATTTCCATGCATGTGAAACATTAAAGAGGTCAATTTCAGTATAGCATTTTATTTGAATTTCCATGCTTTTGAAACATTAAGAGCTATGTTTTGTATTATGAAACCAAAAGTTCAAAGAACCAAACCAAAGAACAAAGATTTCAAGTAGTAAGCCAAAGTGTTTGTCAAATTACAGTCAAAGTGTAAGTGCTAGAATTCCGCATATAATTTTCACTTTACTGTTTGATCAGATACCCAAGCTGTAAATGTGTGTGCATTTGTGATATAATTTTGGGTCAAAACTGGTATGGGTTTTTACAATTCCAAAAACTAATTATTTTCTAGAATTTATTATTACATGATAGTTTGAGCTAATTAGGTTTTTTTTTTTGAACTCAGGCTTAGGTAATGCTCGGTTTGTGTGGACAACCAATAGACCTGGAAGATATCTTTGAATCTGTTGTAAACCTCAAACAAGAACATATTCAGCAAGGATACAATGAGGGTTTCGCAGAAGGAATAGAGTTGGGGAAAGTAGAAGGAAGAGATGTGGGTTTAAAACACGGTTTCGAAGTAGGGGAAGAGTTGGGATTTTATAGGGGTTGTATCAATGTATGGAAAGCTGCTCTTGAGATTGAACCAACTGTATTCTCGGCAAGGGTTAACAGGCAGATAAAACAGCTAGAGGAATTGTGGTGCAAGAGCACCCACATAAAGTATTTAGGTCAAGTTTTATGTATTTAGGTCAAATAGCTCAAGTTTTATTTATTTAGGTCAAGTTTTATGCATGAGCCGATTTGAGAAATTTATCTTGATTTCGTCATTAAGATAAGATAATTTTCTTGAGATTTGTACATATCATTGTGGGGTCACTCTTCCCCATTCTATACTGATTTAGAATTTTCTATTTTGTAATAATCTAAAATTTTTCGTAGACCGTCTTAACAAGTATAAATAGAGTTTTAAGTTTAGGTTTAGGTCAAGCTTGAGAGAAAGAGCAAAGTTTTTGGAAACAAAGTTACGAAAAGAAGAAATCTACAGAGGAGCTAATGTATGTACTGTTTGTTTGATAAATTAAATAGAATTTTTTTCTGATGTATCTCTTGTTGGTACTGGTTCATAATGCTATTGTGTTTGCTTCCATTGTGTTTTACGTCTGCATCAAATTGGCAGATAAATATCCTCTTTTTGAACCAGAAAATGAGACTGTCCAAGATATTTTAGAATCCATGAGAACAAAATTCAAAGCCATCTCAGCAACACTCTTGGGCAACCTTGAATATGATGGATATCCAAAGAGTAACAATTCTGAATTTTGAGTGTACAAAATAGCTTCGTCATATGTTTGGCACATGCTTCTTAAGGAAACTATGGATTGCTCTTTTGCCTGTTCAAAAGAACATTGTTCTTTCAGTAATGATTTGAGACCTATTTAGTATAAGTTTGGTAAATCTAGCACTAAGCATTCAGGTGGACTTTCCCCAAACATTTCGAATATTTGTTGCAAGGCAAAGCGAGTCTGAAACAGGTATCCCAGCTGGAGCCAGAGCCTGTTCTTCAATCTTTAACAGCCTTTGCCCCTGCAACAATAGCTAATCTTGGACTAGGGTTTGATTTTCTTGGTTGTGCTGTTGAAGGCTTAGGGGATCATGTTAGTGTAGAGGTGAAGGAAAGTGTACAGCCTGGCAAAATTGTGATCGCATCGATATATGGTCATAACAATAGACTTAGTCTTGATCCACTGAAGAATTGTGCTGGGATTGCAGCTAAAGCAACCATGGAATTGCTTGGCATCCATTCTGTAGGCTTGTCGCTTTCTCTTCGCAAAGGTCTGCCATTGGGAAGTGGGCTTGGCTCAAGTGCAGCTAGTGCGGCAGAAGCTGTAGTAGCTGTGAATGCCTTATTTGGGAGTAAATTAACGAAGGCAGTCCTTGTTATGGCTGGATTGAAATCAGAAGCAGCTGTAAGTGGCTATCATGCAGACAATGTTGCTCCTTCTTTGATGGGTGGTTTTGTTCTTGTGCGGAGCTATAGTCCACTTGATCTTATCTCCCTTCCATTACCCAATGATAAAGAGCTCTTCTTTGTGCTCGTTACTCCTGCTTTTGAAGCCCCAACAAAAAAATGCGAGCAGTGCTTCCAACAGAAATTACTATGAAGGATCACATATTGAATTGTAGTCAAGCAGCAGCTCTTGTTGCCGCTGTTCTTCAAGGGGATCCTTGTCTTCTGGGAGCTGCACTATCATCAGATTCTATAGTTGAACCCAAAAGGGCCCTCCTAATGTTAGGAATGTTGGCAGTCAAGGAAGCTGCTCTTGAAACAGGTGCATTTGGATGCACTATAAGTGGAGCTGGGCCTACTGCTGTAGCTGTTACACACAATGGAAAAAGAAAAAGCTATTGCTGAAGCCATGGTGGATATGTTCCTAAGGAAGGGGAAATTAGAAGCCTCTGCAGCTGTTGAGAAGCTTGATATAACTGGTGCACGAGTTGTTTAACCAATGATTGAAAATTTGGTTCTCTTTACATGTGTTTCCGCTCTGATGTACTACTAATAACTATTTCTTGTATATGAATAACTTGCTTGCTTATTTAAACATTTGTTACAGGATTTTGATGTTTTTTAGCTAGTTTAAAAGAGATTAAGCTTTAAGAAGTTTGAGATATGTTTGAATTTTTAATTAGTCTATTCGTGAAGAACTTGAATTTCAAACTACTGCTGTCTACTGCTACATTTTAACCATATCGCCTGGTTTCTTCTAAGTTTACTTTAGCCAGTATAATTAAATCTCCTACAATTTTCAACTTTGCTTTCAAAAATACCTTTTCAATATACCTGTGCGAAGAACACAATGAAGAGTGTGACATACAAGTGGACTTATTCTTATATGCCTTGATAAACCATTTCTCGGCCTATACACTTTTCAGTACAAACTGAGTTAGATTTTAATTTTTCAAAGCTTGCAGAATATTTATGCATTCTTCTATTGATATCCAGAAACACATTCATACGTTCCACAGTTAGCCAATATAATTTTAGCGCAAATCAATTTTTCTACAAGTTATGGAGGAAGAGAGATGTATTGATGATATAGTTCTATTTATCTGTTATTTCAATCAATGAAAGATTATAGGAGGCATTCATTTTAACTTTTGATTGTGTTTACTAGTCCCTGCCTTCTAAGGGCAGAGACTAATGTTTTCATGTTGCTTTCTGCTATTAATCTGCTCCTCGAAAAATGGGAATACTCTTTAAAATTTATCTTATGCTATGGTTTGCTTGAATTTCTCTATTTAAATGAATTTATAATTTTTTATTCCTTATTTTTCATTGGCTGCCATAATTTTTCCGGGTAGTTTTTTTTATTTCCTACCGAAAAAAATATGAGAATATATTAGGTATTCGTGGCATTCTGCAATGTTTTGAACAGAGATACTCCATGTATCTGCATGTTCCTAAACAAATGGCATCAATGTGGAGTGAACCTCGCATAAAGAAAAGACTGGTAGATTTCTAGATTTTTCTTTCAAACTAAAGCAACAAAGGCTATAGAATTCTTCAACAGAAGCTGAGGCTGCACAGCATTTTCCTTACCTTGAATAGAAATTTCTACTCTATGCATAGCCTCCACAGTTCTAAGCATTAAGCATGCCAAAGTCTAAGCGCAACACAGTATGTTCAGATTTCATTTCTTTGATTTTGCATTATATTTGAATATAAATTTCTGCCACCGGGGTCACTGAAGTGTTTTCTCTTTAATATAAGAATGAAAACATTTAATTTTCCCTCTTGTTTATTTGCCAGCTTCAAAAAGGGAGGGAGGGGAATATTGTTTTGAAAAAATGGCAGATGAGATGGGTCAAGGTGGTACAGAAACAGCTGCAGATGGCGAAAGACCTTCTCCAACAATTGGTAGTGAGGGAGGTGAAAATAATTTAGTTCCAGAGTGCAGTAGAAGAGTATTTCTAGAGAAAGCTAGCTGACCTTAAACTTGATGAACTCCACATTTGACAGCACCCAATTAAAATCTCAGGTATATAAAAAGCTCAGAATTAGTTATTTGCTAAATAAATAAATAAAAGTAATTAGAAAGGGTTGTAATAGTTCAGATGCTAGCTAGCAATTGAAAAAATATATAATTTGCAATACACAGTTTCAAGCTCACATTAATTAACAGTTTTAGGTGCAATATATTTCTAAATTTGGTTTTAGTTTATAAGTTCTGTGAAGTTCCTGATTTCGGAACCCTTCCACTTTGTATCTAGTATTTTTGTTTGATCAGTTATCATTTTTACTTTAAACTTAGTTGCCAATGTTAAGGATACATCACCATTGATAGCTTCTCAGAATCTGCCAGCGGTAAGGAGCTTCTAAAGAATGCCTCTGTTAAAATTTCTCATCGAAAGCGCTACGGGCTTGTTGGACCAAATGGGAAGGGAAATTCTATCCTGTTAAAGTTCTTAGCACGGAGGAAGATCCCTGTGGCCAAAAATATTGATGTACTACTAGTTGAGCAAGAGGTTATTGGCGACGATAGATATGCCTTGGAGGCTGTATTTTTTCTGCAAACAAGGAATTGGTAGATCTGCAACTAGAGGTTTAGATGTTGCGACACTTGTCTTTGGAAGATAGGGCTGATGATGACGACAGCGGTGAAAAATTGGCAATTGTATGAAATATTGTAAGTGATAGGATCCAATGCAGTACAGGCACATGCGTCAAAGATCTTGTCTGCTTTAGATTTCACAAAAGATATGCTAGTCTATCCTACCAAATCTTAGTGGAGGTTGGCGTATGAGGATCTCTTTGGAAAGAGCTTTGTGTGTTCAGCCTACCCCTCTTTTACTTGATGAACCTACCAATCATTTGGATTTTAGAGCTTTTCTTTAGTTAGAAGAATATTTGGGTAGGTGGAAGAAGACTTTTGTTGTTGTGTCTAATGATCGTGACTGTACTGATATCATTCATCTGCATGATGAAAATATTCGTTTTTATAGAGGCAATTTTTGATGTTGGATATGAGCAAATATGAAAGGAAACCAATAAGAAAATTGAAATATATGAGAAATAAATAACAGCTGCAAAGTGAAGTGGAAGTAGGACTCAACAAGAGAAAGTCAAGTACCATACAAGATTTACTGCAAACAAGGAGGCAACAAAGAGAAAGGGTACGGGAAAGACTACAGATGATGATAAACAACCTGTAGAGGCCCCAAGATGATGGAGAGATTATAGTGCGGTGTTTCACTTTCAAGAACCTCGTCTTTGACTTAATAATGTTGATGTGGGTATTGACATGGGAACACGTGTGGCAATTATAGACCCAATGGAGCAGAGAAGTCTACTTCACTTAATCTCCTTGTTGGCGATTTGCAACCTTCAGAAGGAGAGGTAAGGATGAGTCAGAAGCAGAGGATTGGTAGGTATTCTCAACATTTTGTGGACCTGTTGACTATGGTATGGAAGAAACTCATGTTCAGTATCTTCTTAGGTTGCATCCAGAATAAGAGGGGTTTATTCAACATGAAAATTTGTCCTTCCCAGCCATAATCATCTCACACCAATTGTGAAGCTTTCAGGAGGTCAGAAGGCACATGTTGTTTTCAATTCAATTTCAATTTCAATTTCAAATCCCCATATATTTCTACTGGATGAACCTACAAATCACTTAGACAAGAAGAGTATTGAAGCACTGGGAGATGCACTAGAAGAGTTAACTAGTGGAATTATGCTGGTCAGACATGATTCTATGCTTATATCTTGAGTTTGTGACGATGAAGAACAGAATCTGGGTTGTGGAAATTGAAGCAGTAAGGACATTTCCTGTAACTTTTGAAGATACAATTAAAAGCTTCAAAAAGAGATCAAAGCAGAGGTTGATGAGTGATACACAATGCATGTTAAAAGACATATTAAGTGTTCAATTGTGGTACCACAATTTTAATTTTAAATATTATGCCTTTTCTTCTATGTTTCTTTGGTGGCGCTTGAAGTTGCATCTTTGAGTTTAATCTATCCTTCTGGTCGATGACTGTAAGCATGCTTATCTGATACCATTGCATAGAATAGAGAGAGAACAAAACCAACAAAATCATTAATTGGTTTTGTTTTCTTTCTGTTCTATACATGTATCCGCTCCAACTTTTATTTGTTCATGCCATTGTTGTTTTTATTTACCATATTTTGTGTTGAGTTTCCTTGAAGCTATGCTTATTCTGCTTGCTATATTCTTGACGCTTTGTTGGATAAGGATTTCAGAGGTTGCTCCACATTAGTTCTGAGATCGCATTACTTCTAGCATATTCTGACATTTTTTTTGGGCAGAATGCAACCATAAAATTTTAGTTCTTTGGGCAGACAGCAGACATATTTACATTTTTTAGCTATGGTGCAAACAATGATTTTTGAATGTTACTTTTGTTGTAAAAGGCAATCTACAATTAGAATCAAATTGTTCAATTTTGGATTACCAAGTTGATGGGTTATCTATAACCTTGTGGCATCCATATTTTGCATTCCAAATTTTCCAAAAGAAAAAAGCAGTTGTTTTTCCAATAACTGTGAAACTCATCGAATAAAATTATCCTCGGTTATAGCACTTGAATTTTAGGTTTGCCTAATGATTAAATTAGACAATTATGTCAAAACCTAGAGTGCACAAAATCCATACCATCTACTAAACATAAAAATGGTATCAGAATGGAGAATCTAAAATCTACCAAGGCTTTTTGTTCATAGAAACTACTGCTGCTTTTAAGAAGTTGTCAAAGAGTTTTCACAGTTGTGATGCCCAAGTTTTAGTGATAGAAGTTGATCCATGCTTGTGAGAGGGACAAGGAACTATGATAGGTCTTTGGGTGTGATGTCCAAGAGTTTCAGAGAGTGAAGAGGTTTAGTAATTTTGAAACTGTGTTAACATTATATATCTCCCTTTTAGATTTAAACCTGCCACACTTTGCTCTAATAAACTTCCTTACAACTTTCTTCTATTCATCTTATTTTTTTTTGGCAAAATGGCAATGATTTCTTAGAGGGTATACTCTATAGGATTTTATGACAATTTATATTTATTTTTGTATTTCTTAGTACTTCTCAATGTTTATTGTCAATTAGTACCTTCCTCGGCATGGATGACTTATTCTTTTAATTGATGCTCTACCACTGGCCTTTTCCCGTTTTCCTACTGCTGTATTGATGCTATTTTTATAATTTCAATCATGTCTCCTGTGCAAGATTTAGCTGTCTACTGTGCAAGATTCAGCTAAAACAACACATTTTTCTATGGCCCCACCTAAGTCAGGGACTCCGCCTGCCCACAGCCCTTGTTCCTTTTAGTTTTCGATGAGAAGCATGCATCTTAGATGGGCCATGCTTAAAGGCTATTGTCATATTGTACTTATTCCTTTGCTTCATTGAGTTGGTGGTAATTGAAACGATAATTAGATGTCCTCTGCTTGTTAAATTTAATGTTTCTTAAGTGTGGCAAGCTGGGTAAGACTTCGAACTGGGAAAATTGTTGATCTTCACTTCAGTCAACACCTGAAGACAGTTCAATGTTATGATGTTTTTGCTAGGATTGGAAAACAAGTAACACAAATGTGTTAAGCCATGTTCAACTAAGTTTTCCATGAACAAGGGTTTAGCAACTTAAATAGATACTAGGTTTTCCTTTAATTCTTGGTACAAATAGTACAACTACTACAACATGTAGTTGAATAGCAATGCCTGAATCTAATTTGATGTTACAGGTCCCCACTCCTTTTACAGGATGTGCGGAGTCATCTCCGATGGTCGCCTCTTCCTCAATTTCTTCAACCATAGTGAACTGGTATACATGTATGCATACCCAGTCATCAGTTTTACATCCCTCCATACTGACCGATGCTACCATATTTAACAGAATCATTTAGTTTTAGATGTTGGCTAGCAAGCTTTTTAAATGGGCCTCTTTTTGCCTCTTTATCTAAGTGCTTATAGTAAGGGATGCATTGTTGTATTTAGTTTTTCTGCAATAATTTAAGGTCCTGTTTAGAGTTATACTTTCTACCTAGAGAAAACATGCTTTATATGGTGACAATTCCAGTGAAGTGATTGATGTCAGTTACACACATTACCAGTGAAGAAACAACACTTGATGAATTTTCTATGTTTTCCATTGCTTTTGGTGTATGCTTTAATCATAATAATGTTTCATTGACATTTAATTAAATGAAAAACAGTGGCAGCTACTTGGTTGGTGTTCGATCTTTGAATTTGTATGGTGTGGATTGAAATTTGAGGATGTTAAATGTGATGTCCCTGTTTCCCGATTAGGTTCTAAAGCTGTAACCTGCAAGCATTTGTCAGTACAATATCAAATTTTTTTATGTAAAACATATTAGTAACATCAGATTTAAGTAAATACTAATCTAAATACTACCCAAGCTACCCTTCCCAATCCTTCGGGAGAGATCCTTTCTCCAATCACCTAACCCTTTGGTGAGAACTACGTCTCGATTAGGTAATTGTCATAGAAAGAGCTTCTGCCTTAGGCCTCTTTGGGATCTCTGGTAACACTACTTGGTAGAGATCCCACCTCTACCAAGTCTCTTATCTCTGACGTATGCATATGTTTGACCACTACAATAAATATTGTCTCTAAGAGATTCTCTATAATTCTCTCTCTAAGATTCCAATTTGAAATCCTGACATTCGATTACAAATGCCCTCTAATCTCTGAGTTCTTTTTATAAGAACTCAACATTCATTTAGAATGCCTTCTATCAAGTTTATCTTGATTTCTCTAATGATAGTTACAACGTTATCATACCTCTATTTTCTGCCTTGTGACTAATCGCAATATATTCACCCGCTTGTATACACTGATGGGAAGAAGAAGTCTTACTCTATTGTGCACATTATTCCCTTATATATCAAAATTGGTTTTAATGTACTTCCAACCTATTTACTAGGGTTTATTGTCCCTGTTTACTTCTACATTCTCTCCTTCGTTGTTCACTTATATTTATCATTTAAGAGTACTGTTCAATAGCCAATGCTTGTAGTTTTGTTTCCTTGGGAATTTTGATGTTCGCATCTTATTTCCTTGATCTACATATATGTCATCCTAGTCTTTATTCGTTGTCCTTATTGGTCAATATGTCTTTGCTCCCATGCTTACTTTTCATGTTGGTGTATATATAGATAATCAGTCTTTTCATTACATTCTCTGCCTATCATTCATGGTTATTCTTGTCGATGTCTTTTGTCTTCTTCTTTAGCATCATGCTACATCATTACTCCTTGTTTGTCTATATTATCTCTGCCCTGTTGAATACCATCACCTTCCATAGCTGGGGATAAAGATTGTACATCTTTAATTGTTACTGATGTAGTCCGTAGGTATAACTCTTATTAGAAGTGTAGTTATGATCTGCAACCGACTTCTATATCGAGCGTACAAGTTGGACTTTGACAATCTTCTTTCCTTTGCTCGCTATTGCATATGATTTCTATGATTTTATATTGCTATGTTCTGTACTTGGATTCAACATAAACATAAGTTCTATGTCTGAGTTGATTCTATCTCCGTTCCCATACCCGTTCTTTGTTCTGTTCTCTTCTTTCGCTCTAGAAATAAGGATATTATACCTTGCATGTCTCTGAGTTGTTCTGACTTCCACAACAATATTCTATCCGTGTATTTCATACCTTCTAAAGTTTCACTGTTCCCCCAATGACTAATATATCAAATTGCTATTTCTGGTATATTTTCACAGATGGCAACTACTCTTCACTGCCCTTAGAAATTGTAATTGTTTCACTACCTTCTGGAGCTCTTGTTTATGATGTGCTATATCAATCGTTATGGGCCTTTAAAGTTTATGAGAATATTTGTCATCTCTGTTCCATGCGATGGAGGATGCCCACATTGCTGACAGTATTACCGCTTGACTGAATACTTTCGTAATTTACAAATAGCTTCATTGCTCTCTCTAGTCTAGTCGATAGCTTGTTTGGCTCAATGATTGGTGAACTCTGACTATATTCTTCTCCTCACGTAACTGGTGTCATGTCTATGAAATTTTCTAATTAAGTTGTTATGTAACCCCAATAATGGTTCTTTTGTTTGCCGACCATGTTCTCTCTTCCTTCGCTTATGAAGATCGTTGTTTTTCCCTTTGATGGATTCCTTGTCCTTCATGGTTGCCGTCATATATTTGTATGTTTGCTTTTGCCCTCTGTTTGTATTCTCTGTCGCACATATATTCTGATTCGTCGACTACTTTTTTCGGAATGATTATCATTCCATGGTTTCCTTTTGCTGATTGCTATGGTCATGATAGCTCTTGAGATAATATTATTATTTTTTTGTCTCTCTTCCTTGTCGATATATCCACCATGATTTGTCTAAGGTATTTCAATTATTATTAAATTGATTGCTTTGTAATGCTCCATTTTATCCCCTTCTTCGATGCCTCTTCTCCTCTTTATATTAGATGCGTATCTTGAATGGTCGTATCTCTTCATTTGAATGATAAGTTTATTTATTTTTTAAATTAATTTGATATTTATTTATTTAAGATCTTTTATTTTATTATATTATATTATAATATAATAAATAATCATATTATTTATTTATTATTTATACCATAAGATAATAAGACATAATAATATATATTATATTTATTAATTATAGCTCATTCATTAGAAAATTATATTTATATGTTCATTTTTGGGGGTTATCACATTAAATAATGAAGGATCTCTGCAAACGTAATGGATATCTACTAGTGATAATCAATATAGAATGGATATGAATTAATTCAACACTGAAAACTGTTTGCCAGGTCTGGATATATAATTCGATCACTGATTAGAAGTCCTAATCTGAAGAGATAAAATCATTTATGAATCTCGATAATCTATCTCTTGTGATTGGTCATCTTATATATCGCAATCAAGAGGCATATAAGGGATGGTTATAACTGTTCAACTACATGTCTCTTTGAGGATACACAAAGGCATAAACTTAATTAGCCAACAAACCCAAAGGTTATCGGTTATGATTAGTCACCAAACAAATTATCAAGAGACCCTATGGTTATCGGCATGATTATTTGCTAAGCCAATTTCAACTTTAAAGCCTTTGTTCTAAATATAGAGGATCATAATTGGATCCCATATGATTGTCATTCAATCGATCTTGATCAAGGATTTACTGCCTAATCCAAGAGATAGATATAATCTGATAGTAGACTTTCGTACTTAGTTTGATAATGATTATATCAATTCAATACAAGTATGATCTCAAGAAGATAATTTAAAAGTCTACGCATATGTATGTGTATGCATGTATATATGTTTACATGGTGAACTGGTATACACACATGCAGACACCTGTGCATACAGTTACCATGCTAGTATATCCTTGAATTCTGACTGATGCTATCATGTCTTGACACTCCCTCTTCGTTAGGGAAGATAACTAAGTATGAATTAGTTTAGATATCACCTAACACATGATATCAAGGAGTATATAGGACATCAAGTCACATGGCATTCATATATCCTAGTTATGGTATGTGCACTAACACCACGTCACATGATGTATACCATAACCTATCATAGCATGTCCACGGATAGTACATCATGTAATATCCACCATGATTATCTCATTAAAAACATATTGATATACAACTATTATCAAGTCAGCATGATATCCATCAGTAACTTCAAGAGATATTAACTATTAAGACATTTCCATGAATATCAAGTCAACATGATATTTGTCATGATAGGAAACATTGTAAAGTTGTCACCTTACAATGTTGAATATAAGTCTACTTTATCAGAAAGATCGTCACCTTTCATTAATGTACACAGGGGGCCCATAAAGTCATGGTGTCACACATATGACAATTAAAGATTTTACATAGAGTTACCACGAAGTCTCTCATGTGGTGTTCTCATGTCATCACACACATGACATCCACCATGAACCATATCAATGGGTGGATCCACTATGGCTCAGTCCATAGGGTGCAAAATAATGTCTTTCTCCGCAAACTTTTCTCTCAAAAGAAAGAATATTCAAGTGTACAGGTAATAGATCACTGGTGCTGAAGCTTCCTTTCAGCTAAGGCTTCATTCTCCAATATATCAAGATTGTCCAAAAGTACACAAAACTTCTTTCTAGCATGAGGCTTGGTGAGAATGTCGGCCGTTTGTTCTTCAGTGATAATGTACCTCAACTGAAAGTTAGAAAAACCATCTCATCATGGTCTACTCCTTTAGAATCAATATCATTGGATGCCAACAGATGTAGATCCTTAGGCTGCTCCCTCTGTTACGGAGGCATGATCTGTTCATGTACTCCAATCATGGAAAATATTTTGTTCCAAAGGACTCATCATTAGGCACATTTATTAGTTTTAATAAACACCACATTGTTCACAAGAGCAACTTTCCATACACAAATATACTTTCTGATTCTATGGTAACATGAGTGAATGCAATTAACAGTGGATTTATCCCCTGATTTGGCTACATCATTGATTCATGCTAATTTGGCTTCATTCTAAAGCTCTAGCTACATTTGTCAACCTCCTGAACTCCTCATCCAAGGTTGCTTCTAATGTAATGTTATTTTCCTTTCCTTCAAAAATGTTTCAGCCATCAACTTAGTCACATGACTGTAAGCATTTAAGTATCCATCTATCCTCAAAGATCAATTTAATCAGATACTCTAGCTGCTCCCTCTTGTCAAAGAAAGATATCCAGTCATAGAATATAATTTTCTTAAATAGACTCACATCTAATGTACCATTCTTGTTTTCTTATATGCACGCCAATATCCTTGATACAAGTTGCTTCAATGAAGGTCCATCAGAAAACGCCTTCATATAAGCATCTGTTAAACTATGGGATTTAGACATTGGTTATTATTCCCCCCCACAATGTGAAATTCCCACTTACTCCATTTTATAAAGTTTTTAGGCACTATCAAGTCCAATGAGCGGCTATCAATCAAATTTCACTCAGCTCTGCAGCTACATTAATACAGTAGTAGTTCATGTATAATCATCCAAAAATAATGTCCCTTGGCCAATCTTGTGCAATGTTCTTAATTAATATTCAATCATAATGCCCATTTACTGTATATGGTGGCAGGAAAAGCTAGTTGAAGGATTATGCCGCCTAGATAGAATTCTTCAACATCTAACATTTATGTTCTAGAAATGCCAAGTAATTTTATAATTGCAAACATAAATATATATTCTTGTCTAAACTCCCTTCAATAGGAACCAATGTGATGGTACTATATATTTTATTTATTCAAAAATCATTGAAGAGTCTCTTGCTGCTCTTGATAAATCGTGTCAACCATTGAGATTTAAAGCAGGCAGTCAATCTGCAACTCTCGCATTGGAAATTAAGTCAATGCTCTAATACCATGTATTAATGCTGGAAAGACTCTGCAACCTAAATCTTTATAGCCTTCTGATTATATAAATAATATCTCACCTTGACATAATACTTGTGTCAGATATTTCATAGCTATATATCATAGACTGACAACCTTATTCAGTTGTGACTTCTGCATCTCATTTTTGAATAATCAATCCGGTAGTAGGCTGTGATCGTAGAACACATATTGTCATAGGCAATACATATTTAGACAATATAAGTATTGATATAGAGCTCAATGGAGGGGGAGAAATGTGTAGTTCCAATGACGTTCTCGTAGTTTATCAGTAGGAGAAATTGAACAAATCAGTGGTCTGATCAGAGATTCTGTAGATCCCTTTAGTCCAAAATATCATTGATTCTTTTAGATTTCAACATTTACAACTTGCAAGCTTGAATAGGTAAGGTTCAACTCATCTTCTCTATGATCAAAATTGTTAAATATGTAAAATCTTGGACCCTTAAATGAAGATCCAATCCTTCAAGCTTCATGGATGGAAAGCTTGACAATTCCAAGATCAATACAAGGAGGTGCAAAATGATTTTGGAAAATTAAACGGTTAATGACATTATTCCAGTCCTCCTAACGGGGGAGACAGAGGGCCTCTCCTTTCCTCTGATGTTTGTCCACAAAGCAATAAGAAACAAATGCCTACTTACACTGCATTCATATTTATAAACTAGCTCAAAATATTAGTTCTTGTACCATTGTTTCAAATAGATACCTCTATCGGGTGATCAGTTACAAAGAAGTTTAAACTGCTGAGAATTGCTTATCTGATGAGACTTTCCACAAAAGATATCTGATTTTGTTATTGATGTACTGAAAAATAATCATCTTGCATAATGACACTCAATGTCTTTATTCATTCTTCAACAATGTTTTGATATCGCAAATACTATCATTTCTTGCAAAACTATTAAGAATATTGGAGTATAATCTCATTAGAAGCTTCAGATTATAGACTCTGAGTTTCCCACACATAGAAATCAGTGAAAGTAATGCATCCACGCAATGTGAATATAGAGCACGAATATTCATCCTGATGATGGATCACAGAATGTGATCTGAAATGTTGATGAAAAAAAAGAAAAAAATTCTGACACAATAGATCTCAAAAGCAACAACTGAAAATATCATTCTCTCCTGTGAAAAGAAGCATCCAACCTATCTCATATATTCCAATTATCACGTTGGCGATGGATAACTCTACCAATCATTCACAAAGTTTGAAATATTGCAGGCCCCAAATCGCATCACATTCTGGCAGTATGATGGAGCCTCTATTTAGGCAATATGAGTATTGATATAGAGCTCAATGGAGGGGGAGAAATGTGTAGTTCCAATCACGTTCTCATATTTTATCAGTAGCAGAAATTGAACAAATCAGTGGTGATGGAACCTTAAAATTTGCAGAATTTTGAAGTTCTAGAAACAATACTGAAAGGAGAATCTTTATGTATGTATGTGCAAATGCAAAATCATCAACAAGTTGTGTAAATCTTGAAGAGTTAGATGTTCATGTTGGTGTGGCTCATAGTTAAGACCTACAGGGGGCATGTTAGAAGAATGGTTTTCATGTTGCTGTGGGATAAATCAAAATCATCTGGTTACTCATACAGATCTGTGAAAGATTGCACATTCAGCAGGAACTAAATCCTCACTAGCTATCTCTCCAGGAATCTGAAGCCTTCCATTCACTAAAGAAAACTTTCCCTGAGGTAATGGAGAAACGGGATCTGACTATGATAATGCACTAGGCCCAACTCCAGTGCCATCTTGTAAAGATGTTGGCTAGTTCGGAAGATAAATCAGAGAACATATATATATATATATATAACATGAAGCAAAAACAATAGGCCTAGAGTAAATGAGGCAGAGACAACAAAGTAGAAAGGGAACAGATTGGAGATGTTTTGTGTGCCTGAGGAATCTATACAACTGTGCGCGGTAGACAGGTCTCAATGTTCTCTTTCAGTACATACTGCCATGTCAGACAATTTCTGGATGATCACCTCCAGCAGCTTCAATGGATGTCGATGAGTTTCTCAATCCAAGAGAAGGGAGAGTCAAGTTGCCACCACATTTTCTGCTACAGTCAAGTTTGACAGAACAAAGAAATATATATGGAGTTGCAGATATTCAACGATAACCATGAACTAAATCAGTGAAGTTTGAGAGGGAGAATAAATCAGATGTCTCCATTAGCGAGTGAGGGGCAAGTTCAGATCATGTTCTTAGATCCTGTTTTGTCACCATCGAACAAGCAATTGATAAATGAAGAAAGCCACGTTGGACAAAGTAACTTGCCGCATGAGGAGACCATGATCACCAGCAAACACAAAAAGGAGAGACAGTGAGGAATGTCAAACAACAAGTGTTGGAAATGAACCCGGGAACCATCGTAAAGATCATGAAGAGTACTTTGAATTATGAAGACCATGTGTTGTCCAGGTGTGGGATGCAAACTAAAGGAGTGATAATTGGATTCACACATTTCAGATACCCAATGACACAAATATGTGTTATAAAAGGAAGTGGCGTTGAGTAGTCAGGCAATGATATAGGGAAGTAAATGTAGAGATGAAAAATGTTACTATGTATGGCACAACTATAATAATTTGTGGATGCTAGATAAAGTCATGGCACACCAGTATGACAAGGAAGATGCACGTATTCATAAACTTCAATTGAAAAACAAAGTCATTGCAAAACCAAATACCCAAAGAACACATATTTGCCAAGTTGCACATCACGGGAGTAATGAAGATGCAGATTCTCATATATTGTGTGGTCTTGAAGGTACGGTCTCGACTAATAGGAACACCCAGAATCTTGAAGCGCTATCTATGTGGAATGAGGAATGGTTTGAAGGAGACTACACAGGAAACAACAAATCTTCCTTGCATTGCCGTTGAGAATCCTTTTTAAAGCTTAAATGAAAGAAATAAAGGTTAGCGAGAATATAATAATATCACTTGAAAATATTTATTCCTACCATAGGTTAAGGTCATCATAAAAGCATAGTAGTAAGAGTGATTACAATTAAGAGATGTAATTTATTTCCAAAGGATATGACTTTTCATTTTTCAAAAGTCACAATTTTTTCATTTGCATAGGATATAAATATGAGTTTATTATTTGTGACAAGACATATTGGGGAAAACATTCACAGATTCATAAAAAGAAATATTTATATTATTTTGTATGGAGGGATAAGGGCTATATTATGACTTTGTAATATAAATTCTATTATTTTATTTTTATAATAAAATAAAATGTTTTTTGTTTATTTTTTAAATGGCATGGAGATTTAAAGTGCAAATGAATTGTCCTTTGTAATTATTTTTTGGAATTCTGTATACAATTTAAATGTCAGATAAGTGGACACGATCATTTAGCATTTAAATTCGATCACCACAAATATTGTGGAATATCAAATTGTTTTCGTATTTGTGTCCAGATTGTCTCCCTACAAAAGGAGTAAAAACTCAATTTGGACTAATTTAAGATTGCATAAGTATTTGATCCGTCGCATCTTGATTATTTAATTGTTGGCTGTATAAGTGCATAAAAACTGTATAAAGTTGTACGTGAAAATTCATTGAAGTTGACTCTGTTGCCAGGATGAGCAGAAGGCACTGGTCTTTCTATTATTGAAGTCAGAAAATCTATATATTCCTTCCTACAAGCATCAAAATTCATTATTAACAAACCTTATACAAAACATTCAACGATTATCCAGCATCCAATTTTCATTTTAATTGAGTTCGAGGACCTTGCCAGCCAGAGAACTCTAGAAGTTTAAATTCGCTATAGAAAAGCCTTGAACTAAACAGTTAGCGTTTGAGGTGAAGGTTTACCTACCTGGGTGTAGCGGAGCCTGAAGTGCAAGGGAATTGAGAAGTATTCCCGTTTGTTGGCCATAACTGATTGAGAATTTCTATCGGAGAAGTGGCAGGCTCTTGGATTTCCAATCTGCGGTTTTAGGAACCAACGGATTGGCGACTCTACTGGGGTACTATCCATTAGATATTTTGAAAGTTTACCTACTTTGATTTACAAAAGATCTTGAGAATTTTTACTTGCCCCATCCGAGTCCACCAACAAATTGGTGACTCTGCTGGGGAGAGTTGCTCGCAATAGGTGCTGTGAAGTTGTCTAGAGTTTCAGATTTTGTAAGACCAAAATCAGAAGATAGTTCCATTAGTTTGATTGGAAGCGTATTCTGATGGAAGTAGGAACCCAGAAGATCAACATATTTCTCGAAAGAGGTGGCGACTCTATTCAATAAGAATTTCAGTTGGTAGCTCTGTTGAGGGAGAAGACTTAGAAGGAAATAATTTGATTACCTAACATGGACGATATGTACTACGATCAGGAGGTAGATCTATGTTACACCATGGCGGAAGAATACATACACCCCTTAGATGCATTTTTCAATCTAGAAAGATATGAAGGTGAGACATCGACACACTTATTTATAAGGATGGTGGATATTTTTCGGGAAGTGCCTTCAGACACCATGCCTTCATGCAAGGAATTGACAAGAAAGTTTCGTGAGTTGGGAATCTCACCAAAAGATCCTGATTTGATGCTTCTCTTCCAAATATCGGATGAAAGTCCAAGTTATATATCTCCTTTGGATGCATATTTGAATTTAGAAAAGCAAGAGGATGAATCTACAACACAATTCTTCATGAGAATGTTTAATGCATATCAAGAAATACCTTAAGAGTACAGACCTCCATCATTTGATCTTCTCTACAGGATGCGGGAATTAGGCTTCTTATATGATCATCAATTTCTTAACTTTCTCAAGCTTATGGATAATGAATTGGTTGCAAAGGAAAATGAATGTAGGACTGAAGTAACATATGAGTCAAATGAAGTTTCAGATTCAAATGGAGATGAAAATTTTGAACATTCTGAAGGAGAATCAGCCCATGATGATACTTATATGCCTACAGATGACATATAATTTCAAAATGAGAAAGAGGATTCTCTTAGTGTGGAGGAGATTTCAGCCTTGTTAGATCTGGAATATTAGAAACATATTGAAAGAAATGGTCCAAATTGTTTTTCAAATCACCATGGTGAGCAAGGTGATGGATTAGTGCATTCTCAAGAGGTATTGGATGAAGGAAATAGTAATTAACAGGAATCCATTTGTGAAGATGAAATAGAATTTCATACAACATATGAACATGGCCAAGTTTTAGGAGATAATGGAAACATTAGCCTTGTTGATGAAACATTTGTTGATCCAGATGAAGCTCTCATGATAGTATGGATGAATTCTCTATATTTTTGAACCCATTGTTCGAAGTAGAAGTAATAGAAGAGAGGTCTGAATTTTCTATATTCTTGAATCCTTTATTTGAGGAAGATCTTCCATGCAGCCAAGTTCATCAGCAAAATGATGAAGATAACAGGCCCTTTTGAAGTTGATAAAACTTGTGCATTCAAAAGGTGAGATATCTTTCAGGTCATCACATGAGCAGCAATTGTATCAAACATGTGAAGCAAAGATAGAATTAGACATGCATAATAAGGAGAATGTGAAGAATAGTTCTGAAAATTGTTCAAATGTCCTTAAGTGTGAGTTGTCTTTGAAGCCTTGTTGTGAAGAGAAACAATATTTGAAGTATGGGGCAGATTGTGTAGAAAAGGGCATTCAAAACGATGTTTGTGCAATTGATCAAATACATGAATATGGAGATCTTCTATTCAGCAAAGACCACATTGCACCTCATGATCTCTCAAGGGCAAGTAAGACAGATACCAAAGACTTCATTTATGAAATGGGGCCAATGAATATTCTTCATGAGGATGGCACACCTACTACAAGTTTGATGTTTGGACGGCAGACTGAAATGATGAAAGGAAAGCATATCTTGATTAGAAGAAAGGAGGTGTTACATGATCAGAATCGAGTGTTTGATAGAGGGAAGAATTAAATGTTCATTTTTTGGGGGGCCTGGGGCCACCCAATCTCACCTTGCATCATGTAAAGCATGGATGCTCGGTCTGCTCTTCCAGAGATAGCTAGAATCTCATTATGTACACAAGAGGCATATGTCCCCAACAAGAGCCACTGATGGAACCTTAAAATTTGCAGAATTTTGAGGTTCTAGAAACAATACTGAAAGGAGAATCTTTATGTATGTATGTGCAAATGCAAAAATCATCACAAGTTGTGTAAATCTTGAAGAGTTAGATGTTCATGTTCGTGTGGCTCATAGTTAAGACCTATAGGGGGCATGTTAGAAGAATGGTTTTCATGTTGCTGTGGGATAAATCAAAATCATTTGGTTACTCATACAAATCTGTGAAAGATTGCACATTTAGCAAGAACTAAATCCTCACTAGCTATCTCTCTAGGAATTTGAAGCCTTCCATTCACAAAAGAAAACTTTCCCTGAGGTAATGGAGAAATGGGATCTGACTATGATAATGCACTAGGCCTAACTCCAGTGCCATCCTATAAAGATGTTGGCTAGTTTGAAAGATAAATCAGAGAACATCTATATATATATATATATAATATGAAGCAAAAACAATAGGCCTAGAGTAAATGAGACAGAGACAACAAAGTAAAAAGGGAAGAGATTGGAGATGTTTTGTGTGCCTGAGGAATCTATACAACTGTATGTGGTAGACAGGTCTCAGTGTTCTCTTTCAATACATACTGCCATGCCAGACAATTTCTGGACGATCACCTCTAGTAGCTTCAATGGATCTCGATGAATTTCTCAATCCAAGAGAAGGGAGAGTCAAATTTCCACCACAGTTTCTGCTACAGTCAAGTTTGACAGAACAAAGAAATATATATGGAGTTGCAAATATTCAACGATAACCACAAATTAAATCAATGAAGTTTGAGAGGGAGAATAAATCAGATGTCTCCATTAGCGAGTAAGCAGCAAGTTCAAATCATGTTCTTAGATCTTGTTTTGTCACCATCAAACAAGCAATTGATAAATGAAGAAAGCCACGTTGGACAAAGTAACTTGCTGCATGAGGAGACCATCATCGGAAAACACAAAAAGGAGAGATGGTGAGGAATGTCAAACAACAGGTGTTGGAAATGAACCCGAGAACCATTGTAAAGATCATGAAGAGTACTTTGAATTATGAAGACCATGTGTCGTCCAGGTGTGGGATGCAAACTAAAGGAGTGATTATTGGATTCACACATTTTAGATACTCAATGACATGAATATGTGTTAGAAAAGGAAGTAGCGTCGAGGAGTTAGGCAATGATACAGAGAAGTAAATGTAGAGATGAAAAATATTACTGTGTACGACATAACTATAATAATTTGTGGATGCCAGATAAAGTTGTGGCACACCAGTATGGCAAGGAAGATGCACGTATTAATAAACTTTGATTGAAAAACAAAGTCATCGCAAAACCAAATACCCGAAGAACACATATTTGCCAAGTTGCACATCATGGGAGTAATGAAGATGCAGATTCTCATATATCGTGTGATCTTGAGGGTATGGTCTCGACTAATAGGAACACCCAGAATCTTGAAGCGCTATTTGTGCGGAATAGTTTGAAGGAGAGTACACGGAAAACAACAAATTTTCCTTGCGTTGCCATTGAGAGTCCTTTTTAAAGCTTAAATGAAAGAAATAAAGGTTAGCGAGAATATAATAATATCGCTTGAAAATATTTATTCCTACCATAGGGTAAGGTCATTGTAAAAGCATAGTAGTAAGAGTGATTACGATTAAGAGATGTAATTTATTTCCAAAGGATATGCCTTTTCATTTTTCAAAAGTCATAATTTTTTCATTTGCATAGGATATAAATATGAGTTTATTATTTGTGACAAGACATATTCGGGAAAACATTCACAGATTCCTAAGAAGAAATATTTATATTATTTTGTATAAAGGGATAAGGGCTATAATATGACTTTGTAATATAAATTCTATTATTTTATTTTTATAATAAAATAAAATGTCTTTTGTTTATTTTTTAAATAGCATGGAGATTTAAAGTGCAGATGAATCATCCTTTGTAATTATTTTTTGGAATTCTGTATACAATTTAAATGTCAAATAAGTGGACATGATCATTTAACATTTAAATTCAATCACCACAGATATTGTGGAATATCAAATTGTTTCCATATTTGTGTCCAGTTTGTCTCCCTACCAAAGGAGTTAAAACTCAATCTGGACTAATTTAAGATTGCATAAATATTTGATCTGTCGCATCTTGATTATTTAATTGTTGGCAGTACAAGTGCATAAGAACTTTATGAAGTTGTACATGAAAATTCATTGAAGTTGACTCTATTGCCCGGATGAGCAGAAGGCACTGGTCTTTCTATTATTGAAGTCAAAAAATCTATATATTCCTTCCTAGAAGCATCAAAATTCATTATTAACAAACTTTATACAAAACATTCAACCATTATCCAGCATCCAGTTTTCATTTTAATTGAGTTCGAGGACCTTGCCAGCCGGAGAACTCTAGAAGTTTAAATTTGCTGTAGAAAAGCCTTGAACGAGACAGCCAACGTTTGAGGTGAAGGTTTAGCCACCTGGGTGTAGCGGATCCTGAAGTGCAAGAGAATCAAGAAGTATTGCCGTTCGTTGGCCAAAACTGATTGAGAAGTCCTATCGGAGTAGTGGCGGGCTCTTGGATTTCCAATCTGCGGTTTTGGGAACCAACAAGTGGTCTGATCAGAGATTCTGCAGATCCCTTTAGTCCAAAAGATCATTGATTCTTATAAATTTAAACACTTCCAAGTTGCAAGCTTGAATAGGTAACGTTCAACTCACCTTTTCTATGATAAAAACTGTAAAATTTGTAAAATCTTTGACCCTTAATGAAGATCTAATCCTTCAAGCTTCATGGATGGAAAGCTTGACAATTCCAAGATCAATTCAAGGAGGTGCGAAATGATTTTGGAAAATTAAATGGTTAATCGCATTATTCCAATCCTCCTAACAGGGAAGACAAGGGGCCTCTCCTTTCCACTGATGTTTGTCCACAAAGCAATAAGAAGCAAATGCCTACTTACACTTGCAATTCAGATGTATAAACTAGCTCAAAATATTAGTCCTTGTACCATTGTTTCAAATAGATACCTATATCGGGTGATCAGTTACAAAGAAGTTTAAACTGCTGAGAACTGCTTATCTGATGAGACTTTCCACAAAAGATATCTGATTTTGTTATTGATACACTGAAAAATAAACATCTTGCATAATGACACTCAATGTCTTTATTCATTCTTCAACAGTGTTTTGATATCACAAATACTATCATTACCTTCAAAACTCTTAAAAATATTGGAGTATAATCTCATTAGAGGCTTCAGATTATAGACTCTGAGTTTCCCACACATAGAAATCAGCGAAAGTAATGCGTCCACGCACTGTGAATATAGAGCACGAACATTCATCCTAATGATGGATCACGGAGTGTGATCCGAAATGTTGATGAAAAAAAAAGAAAAAAATTCTGACACAATCAATTTCAGAAGCAACAACTGAAAATATCATTCTCTCTTGTGAAAAGGAGCATCCAACCTATCTCATATATTCCAATATCACATTGGCAATGGATAACTCTACCAATCATTCACAAAGTTTGAAATATTGCAGGCCTCGAATCACATTACATTTTGGTAGTATGAAGAAGGAGCCTCTATTGAATGCTATGGACAACTGACACTAGATTGTGGTTGGTGTTTCAGACTGCTTCTTGTTTGTGTAAAGGAAAAATAAAATTTTCATATCACATAGGAAATAATAGTGATCATCATAGCCTTTGTTGTGAGTTCCAGTAGCATAAATCTCCAACCCCAGATATAAATACTGTATTACATTTTGCATAAGTCTCTTTTCAAACAATCCTGAAATGCTATTAGATCTCATAGTAATATAGAATTAGATGTCATATCTCTTAGAAATCAATCTGATATGTCCTTAGTATCAGCCGAATCGTCAAAATAAATTGCCAGGAATCTGCAAAGATCATCTCTGAGTGGCCCACTTTTATTACTTTGAATAATACCTATTGCAAATTCATCCACCGCAGTGATTGCTTCGGGCTAAAACCAATTTAGATAGAGGAGGATGCAGATGTGCAGGATCCAGGCCAAATACTACTCGGCAAGTGTTATCGAAACTAAATATGTGCAGAATATCTTACAAATCTACATATACTCTTTTGTTGGAGACATCAGAGAGGGCGAACATGAGGTGACTTGTAATCTCTCACCATCTCGGGCACAGAATTTCTGAGGCATATGGTATTGATTTCATAGGTGGCAGCCTTCCTCTCTTAAGGTGATACCTTAACCTGGCTCTGATACCATGTTAAATAATGAAGGATCTCTGCAAATGTAATGGATCTCTCCAGGTGCTAATCAATATAGAATGGAAATGAATTAATTCAATACTGAAAACTGTTTGCCAGGTCTGAATATATAATTCGATGAATGATTAGATTTCCCAATCTGAAGAGATAGAATCATTTATGAATTGGGATAATCTATCTCTTGTGATTGGTCATCTTATATATTGCAATCAAGAGGCATATAATGGGTGGTTGTAACTGTTCAACTACATGTCTCTTGAGGAGACACAAAGGCATAAACATAATTACCAACAAACCCAAAGGCTATCGGTTATGATTAGTCACCAAATAAATTTTCAAGAGACCCTATGGTCATCGGCATGATTATTTGCTAAGCCAATTTCAACATTAAAGCCTCTGATCTGAATATAGAGAATCATAACTGGATCCCTTATGATTGTAATTCAATTCATCTTGATCAGGGATTTAGTGCCTGATACAAGAGATGGATGTAATCTGATTGTTCAGATTTTCATACTTAGTTTAACAATGATAATATCAGTTCAATACAAGGATGATCTCAGGAAGATAATTTTAATGTCTATGCATATGTGTGTGTATGTATGCATATCACATGGTGAACTGGTATACATACATGAACACACATGCACATACAGTTGCCTTGCTGATATATACTTGAATTTTGACCGATACTATCATATCTTAATAGAGGACATTGAGTTCTTGAACAGATCACCAAAAAATGACAGGGAATTAAAAGTTCAAATATCTTCTCCTAGCCCAGATGGATGAAAATTTCCCAGCTGAATAGATAAAGGAGTATGTTTTCCAATTCCTTTCAGCAGCAGAAGAACTAGCAACTTAGATAGTTGTCACAAAACATACAAATGAAAAACAAATTAATTTCAAAAAATGTGTGAAACACTAAATTCTAGAATGCAAGTGTAAACATAAAAGTTTAAAACAAAACAAAATTAAAAACTCACTTGTGATAGGACTTTGATTGCAAGAGGTTGAAGATGCTTGAAATGTTGACCATACATGTACCACCATGTGATAGCTCCTATTCTATTTTGGTCCTTTAGTGCAAATGGAGAATTCTTTAACCCTAAAGCAAAAAACCCAAATTCTACCCTCACTTTTTCATGCACTTCTTCCAGTGGGAAGAGTCTTGTAAGAGCCTTGTGGCACCCCTTAGCAACCTCCTCATCCGCACATGGAGCAACTATACCCAGCATACCAAGTACTTCCTCACTATAGTACCCAGGAGATAAGGCATATGCAAGGAGGTGCAATGGGGTAGTCATCTTATTCCAGTGATGGTGGATAATTGCTTGTACTTGTTTGCATAAGGCTTTGCTTTGTGCAGGGTCACTCTCATGTGCCTGTATAGAATGTTTTACTTTCTCAACCATGGTGTCCATCCCATCATACACATCCCCCAAGAAAGGTGTATTTATATCAGCAAAATGGAGCATAGTCATGATGGGCACGGTGAAAATACAATACATATGCCGCACGAGTCCACCAACTCTCATTCAAGATCAAATCCTTGACCCTTTGTGCTCTTTTTGAATTTGAGGCCTTCCATATGCCCCATTGATTACCGATGATCATTTGGTCCAATGCATCTTTTACCTTGAGGAGTCGTCTCATAACAATTGTATGAGATGCAAAACGGGTCTCAACAAGCTAAGCAAGTTAACAATATGTCAATTGCCAATAAACTTATAAATTTTAATTTTTAACTAAATTACAAATCCATGAAATTTAGTAAATTAAAAAAATCAATTTACCCTCAGCAACTCCAATTTGGAGTATGTTTTAAAAATGGATTGTGACATGTGGTGGTTTGTCACAAACATTTGTATCTCCTCCCCCTCTTGGAATATTTTCTTCACCCAATCTATTTGAGTGCCAATCTTTTGCATGGTCAAGTTCAGGGAGTGAACAGTGCACGGGGTCCAAAAAATATGGTCATACCGACTCTCAACCAAAGCACTTGCACCCTTGCAATTTTTGGCATTGTCTCTGACCACCTGTACCACATTCTCACTACCCACCATCTCGATGGCCTCGATGAGAATTTTAGAAATGAATTCGGAATCCTTCACTTGCCTCTCACAATCAACAACCTTCAAAAACATTGTCCCTTTGGGGGAAACTGCAATCACATTAATCAGTGGCCAGTTTCTTGTATCCTTCCAACCATTTGACACAATAGTTAGACCCGAAGTTTTCCAAGATTTTTTGATTGGTTAAAGGTCTTTCTCTATATGTGTCTTCTCTTGTTGCAATAGAGTCGTATGCACCTTTTCATACCCCGGTCTTATGTAGTTAGTTGGTGATTGTTTGATTGCTGCCACCATTTTTTTCCAATATGGTGATCTCTCCAAGTTGAAAGGAAGCCCATTCACATAGAGGAAACGTGCAATAGTTTCATCAACACGATCTCTTGCCTCCATTTTAAATGCGGTGTACAATGGACCTCTTTTGTGGGTCAAAATTCCCACTTCTTCCTCATCCTCTCCTAGCACAAGTACTTTCAAGAATGGGTGTTGGGAGGATGCAATTGGTTCAGTGGGTATATACATCTTGCTCTTTGATGATGGACCTTGATAGTAGCTTTTTTTTTATCTATTAATCAATGCATCAACAACTTCTTCTTCTCTTACAAATGGAAGTATTTCTGCACTACTCTTTCCAGTACCATTTTTGCCTTTGCACATTCCAAATCCTTTGCCACCAGGGCCCATAAAATGAAGCTCACCCGAGAATATGAGCTATTGAAAGGTTTTCCTTTGTTACTTTGACAATAATTGCACTTCCAATAATAGTATGAGCCACCTCCTACAACCTACGATATCCGTGTTGTATGTCTCCACAAAGGAGAACCTATATCAGTTTTGAAATTATCAGTCTCTTCCCCTCCTTGGCCCCCCACTGAACTTTGACTAGTATCACCAACGGTATCTATTCTTACCTAGTTTTTTGCAACCTATTCTATAAGAAAATAAATTAATTTTAATTAGGGCCTAACAACTATGAACATCATGCATACAAGTGGAAAGAAGTGAGAAAAAACTACTAATAGATACCTAGACTTGTTTCTATAAATCTTTCAAAAAAAAAACTTGAAAAAATTCATCAAGAACTCAAAAAAATTCATAAAAATACTCAAGAATGGGATTGATCACTCACCTGGAATGATTTAAACTTCTTTAAGAAAGCTATCTCTCGCCCTTCAATTGATCCTCTTCGAAAATGCTGAACTTGGCTTCACCATGGCAATGCAAACTAGAGACCAAATGAGAAGTGGTTGTAGGTGCAAACAAAGTTCCAAAATGAGTTGTGAATGCTTCAACATTCACCTTTAGGGTCATTTTAGGGTTTCATAGAAAAAAACAACCTAAAAAAGTCAATTACAACATGCATATTGGGCAACTTAAGTTGTTTTTGGGATTTTTATATTTGTTTTGGCCGCTGGGCCTACGGATGCTCCCGGATGTGTCCAGAAGCCCTGTGGAAGCTGGAAGCCTGTGGCTGGCTTCTGGCCAGCTTCCACAGGGCTTCTGGACGCAGCCGGAACCCGTCTGCATCAGCATTGGCACCTGCGGGTTTCCCTGAAGAATCGGTAACTTAGCTTTTGGATACACTGTCACTGAGAGATCAGCAATATCATTCGCATCCAGAACATAAAAGTGTTGAAATTCTGGTAGCTGTGAGACAGATTATTCTTACCTATGTTGAACATCTCTGCATTTCTCTCCAGTCTCTTCGTATTGGTGCTGTTAATTGTCTTGGTGGAACTAATTCTGTCCGTGCTGTATTCTGAAGATTCACCCAACTTCTTTGAAGACCTTCTTGTTTATTTATATTGCTATCTTATTCATACTGTATGTGGGCAAAAGCTTTGTGCAAAAGTACTATGTCCATTGTAGCTACTTAATCCTAGTCATTGTGCTCTGCCTTGTTGTCTTTTTGTTCTTATCTGGCATTGTGACACGGTACCGCTACGTTTTCTCATTGCATTGGTTATTCCTTCATCTCCATTCTTTATTGTCGTTGCTGTCTGTTAAGGCAGTAGACAAAGCAGTTTGTGCATGTTCAACCATTCATTTTTGCTGATGGTTTTCTCATGAGTGGTGATTATCTATATTAGTGTTGCCTTTGTTTAAGGGTGGCTGCTTCCTGGTTGATTACTTTCAGAGATTTTTGGTGTGTGCATTGTTGGGTGACAAGAAGTGTCGGCAATTTTTGGTAGTTCTGTGTGTGAATATTTGTTAGAGCATTGCACTTTCTTTATTCTGGTCCGTGTTCATAGAATTCACAAGGAAAGGTGATAAGAACTGTCGACAATTTTCTTGGTTCTGTGTGTGAAGATTTGTTAGAGCATTGCACTTGCTTTATTCTGGTCCGTGTTCATAGAATTCACATGGAAAGTGATTCTGAATGATCACATATATTTTATATGATATTCATCTAAGATATGAAGTTCAGATATCAGTGTATTTCATTCAGTGTTAGATTCTGATTTAGAGCTCAATCACAGAGCAGTAGCTCATGAGTAATTTTGTGTTAAGTTGAGTATCAAGTCTTCTGTATGTGATACTTTGATAATTTCTTCTCTGGTTCTGATCTTTGAGAGATCATTGTGCTTTGAAGTCTATACTAAGAGTAGACTTTGTAATTGAATCATTGCATATAAAATAAAGGCTACAATTTTGGGGGGTTGTTTCCCTCGGTGAGGAAGGTTTTTCCTAGAATAATACCTGTGTTCTCTAATCTTTGTTATCTTAGTTCATTGTCTTCTTATTTTTCTTGTTCAAACTTAACATATTGTCAGAGCCAGGTTAGGCAAGATCATGAATAAAAAAGTATTCTTTATTAGAAATATCAGTGCTTTCTGATTGAAAATCAATAAGGTGAAGGATGTCTATATGTAGTTTGAAACTGCACAAATCAATCATGAGCAGTGTGTATGCCCTATGACAAGTGATGATTGCCAAGGTGCAGACAATGGCTGTGATGGCAGTGAGTTGCCCTAAAATTGAAAGTGAATACATCTGTAGAACACATTATGGCATGCAACAATGATCACCTCCCGTTATTCGAACCCGGGTTGATTGATG
This sequence comes from Cupressus sempervirens, assembly GCA_028749045.1. NCBI lineage: Eukaryota > Viridiplantae > Streptophyta > Pinopsida > Cupressales > Cupressaceae > Cupressus > Cupressus sempervirens. The sequence goes on along the minus strand of CM053785.1, from coordinate 517,143,783 downwards.
TGATGCAGGCATGTCGTGACCACAATCTCTTCTTCAGATTCTAGGTTGAGTAACATGTTGCAGAAGCTGAGACTGTCTTTGTTTCTATAAAATTTTGCTCACCAGTTCACACGGCTTGGGTGCATGATTGTGAATATTTCTGAGTCTGTCAAGATCATTGTTAAAGAAATCCATCGCTCCATTTGAGACAGCAGATGTGATTAAATCTTTTGTATTCAAGAGATTTACTTTCCAATCCTATCGAATTTAGAGTTTCTGTCGTAGAGGACCTAATGGTGTCAGACACAGCCCTTGTTAAGGGCTGTGAAAGTGTTGAGCGTTTTAAGGCTGTTTCAGCTCTTGCAGCAGTTTATGCTCATTGAGTACCTCAGGATCGTATCATTATTGTGAATCTTTGGTCTGCCAAAGTTGGCAGTAATGTATTCCTGACTGAGCTGGACATAAACGAAACATGAGCTGGAGTGTTGAAGTGAGCTGCTGCATGTACAGTTTGAAGGAGATGGAGTTTGCTGACAGTATGATTTTATCCTAGTGTTATGCAAGGTCATGAATAATGTTGAAATAAACATGCAACTGTTTCTGATATCTTCTTGGAGATTTATGAAAATGATCCCAATTAATTTGCCTGAATGAATCAGATACTAATTCTGTTTGATTGATTGTAAGTCTTATGTTAATCTGAATATCTTAAGAGAAAAGGTTTTAATGATAACATGAATGAATAATATTGATTGCCTCTTTATAGCTTGCAAAGTAAAGGTTTGCACTTCTTCATGCTAGATAAGACACAACCCATACTTTAGTGGTTTTCATAACCATGAGTTCTGTTCACTTAATCAACTCTTTATCTGATTAGTAGCTGCTATCTACTAATTGATGATTTATCTGCTTAATCATGATTACTAAATAAACACTGATTGATATTGTCTCACACTTGCATGTTGATCTATTATTTTGTTTGATATAATTCCTGATTTCTTCTTGTCACCATAGTATTGATTAATACCTTTTCAATTTATTGATCAACATAGTTACTATTTAGTAAATATCTTCGAAGGATGGAAAGTCTTCTTCCCTTTTGTTGATACTCAAAGGATATTCTTAGTTATGAATAGTACTGCTCCTCAACTTGTATCTATTTCACCAAAAACGTGTGTGCCTACCTGCTTGCCAATGTGTCTATCTATTTCTGTCTCTCTGTCTGTCTAATAATTGATCTATCTGCTTGCGTGCGTACATGGCTCTCTATTGATTCATCTTTTGTATCTATCTGTCTATCTATTTGTATGTCTATCTATCTATCAATATATATGTCTATATGTCTATGTATATGTATGCCTATCTGTCTATCTGTATGTATGTCTATATGTCTTTCTATCTATCAATCTATCTATCTTATATCTACATGCCTGTCTATCTTGTTGAGGTTGTAGTTTCATTCGGATTGAAGCATTTAATATATTATTATTAAATTGACTCGTATACATGAATATGAATTTTTTACACATAGACACACGCACACACTTCTTTCTTTTACACACACACAGACACAGACACACATGCACACACAGGCACGCACACACACACGACATATGTATAAGGACTGTTATTATCAGCAACATATAAACTCTGATTCAACGTACAAATTAAATATATATACAGTCAGTATATTGCTGTATTCACAATCAAGTCTTGTATAAGGTTTTATATATATATATATATATATATATATATATATATATATATATGTATGCATGTTTAAATCAGTAATATTTTGATAAGTAATTGTATTAAAAAGTTTGTAATTTTTCTCCATCATCGATCTATATTCCTTGACATGGTATCAGAGCCTAGTTAGAGAAGAATAAATACAAGCAAATTTGAGTCAAAATTATCAAGAATTCATAAACAAAAGTACAAGTAATCAAGATGGTGAACGACATACGAGTAGAGGATAGACTTGAAGGTGCCTTAAATTTTATTTCATGGAAAATCAGGATTACAGCAATACTTCAAGAACTTGAATTAGATTCATATATAGAAGAAGACATTAAGATGCATGAAAATGAACTTGATAAGGCATCTTGGAAGAGACAAAACAAGGCTAAGAAAATAATGATTAATGTTGTCAAAGATCACATCCTTCCATCAATAGCATAACTGACATATGCTTATGAAGTGTTTAAAACCATTCAAAACACTTTTGAAATTAACAATGCAAGGAGATTACTTACCTTAAGGCAGCAACTCTTAAATATCAAAATGATTAAAAGAGAGACAATTTCTTCTTACTTCTTGAGAATCATTGAATTAAGAGATCAAATCTCTACTATCGGGAATAATCTTGATGATTAGGAACTATCACTAATAGCTCTTAGAAGATTACCAATCTCATGAGAATCCTTTATCCAATGTAGTAGTTGACCTTCTCTACCTAAATTCGATCAACTCAAGAATGATTGTACTCATGAAGAGTCTCAACTAATCTCAAAAGGGATCAGTCCAAATAAAGAGGGAGAAATTCAAGCACTAAATGTAAACTCAAGCAACAAAGGGAAGAAAAAGAAATTCAAACAAAAGAGAGGAAATAACTACCAAAATCACAAAACAAAGATCTCTCTAATGTCTAGTGCTACAAGTGTGATAAGTTTGAATATACACATAGATTCTATCTAGAAAGAAAGAAAGCTCAAGCAACCATAGCCAAAGTTAAAGAAATTGAGAATCTTGTATTCTAGCTAGCTTTATCAAGTGAATTAAACTCAAATAGAAACAGTTGGATAATTGATATCAGAGCTTCAAGACATATAATCGGATCTAGGGACCAGTTTGAAACTTTAGAAGGACATTCAACTAAAGAAGTCACCATTGGAGACAATTCCACCTATCGGATCTAGGGACCAGTTTGAAACTTTAGAAGGAAATTCAACTAAAGAAGTCACCATTGGAGACAATTCCACCTATCTAGTGACGGGAATAGAGACACTTTTACATGAGCCTAGGTTTATAGAGTAAAAGCGCATGTCTGTCAGTTGCTTCCGTACTGGATTCTGATATGTTTCAATAACCCTAAAAGGCCTGTGAACAAGAGGCCTGAGAACAACTTTATTGAATCATTCTCATATGTGTTATAATCACTTCCTTACTACTATTGAAAATTGTATTTACTTGCAAGTTCTTGTACCAGGTACAAAGCACATTGCTAATAATAAGACAATCTCACCGACTTATCGCTTTATTAAGACAATATGTTGCTTCTAATACTAGGAGCAAACATAATATTGATATAGTTAAGACACAATATGAGCGACTAAAAATATATATACAAATTGCATGTTTTCCGTTAGTCTTTATTAGTATTAGATCTTCAACATAAAGATATTTGTGATAAAAGTTATGACCATTCTTTGCACTCAAACAATATCATTCTTTATAGAGTACACCATATTCATGTATAAGACCACTATCTTGATATTTCGTATAGATCAGTAGTATGTACATATACCATATTTTGTATAGAATACATTGTGTATTATATACATATACAAGAATATTATGTTCATATTTACTTTGGCCCCACATCATGTAGAGTTCCTTTTTAATGTGTTATTTTAGGTCTAGCTGATCAAGGCTATCACGTCACCTTCCATGAAAATAAAGTGTTACTTTGGCCAAAAATTCTAACGTTGAGAATGCTATTTCTATAGGATCTAGAGATGGTAGCTTATACAAACTATGTAATAATAAAAAACATGCACTAAACCATGAAATATCAAATCAAAATGAGATATGGCATAAAAGATTATGACATCTTTGGTAGAGTAACCTACCTACTATAGGAAAGATTACTAATGGAATACCTCACTTAAAATCTAAACATATTGGAATTTGTAAAGGTTGTGCTTTAGGGAAGACCACTAAAAGGTCTTCTCCTCCAAGTGAACATAAGTCTAAAAATGTACTAGAACTTGTTCACACTAATTTATGTGGTCCAATATCAACACCATCATTAGGGGGATTTTTGTAATATGTAATCTTTGTTGATGATTATTCTAGGAAAACTTGGATATATTTCTTAAATCTTAAGGATACAATTAAAGTGTTGTTGAAATTCAAAGCTTTAGTGGAAAATCAATTAGGGAAGAAAATAAAAAATCTAAGATCAGATAATGAGGGTGAATATATATCTGAAAACTTTAAAGAGTTCTGCATTTCTGTTGGGATTAAGAGGGAGAGTACAATGCCTTATAATCCTCAACAAAATGGAGTCGCAGAAAGGAAAAATAGAACCATCATTGAAGTTGCATAGGCCATGATGCATGATCAAAACATACATTTTTCATTTTGGGCTGAAGCCTCGAATATAACTGTGTACATCTATAATAGATACCCCCATTCAATCTTAAAGAATATAACACCTGAAGAAGTCTTTACAAGGATTAAGCCAGACTTAAGCCATCTAAGAATCGTTGGTTGCCCCGTATACATTCATGTTCCCAAAGAAAAGAGGACTAAACTACAACCCTCTAGGAAGAAAATAATATTTGTTAGTTATAGTGAAACCACCAAAGGATATAGAGTGTATATTCCAGGACAAAGATCAGTTGAAATCAGTAGAGATGTTAAATTCGAAGAAGATATAGCTTATAAAATCTCTCTAAACTCTAAAGATGATTCAATCACATAAATAGATACAACTGAGAATTAGAGGGAGAATATTATAGAAAATTATTAACCTTCATCATCATCTAATCTTGAAAATGTTGAAGTTTCCAACAAGAAAAGACCATTACGGGCAAGAAAGATGATTGAAGAAAATAACATGGAGCCTAAAGAAGTATTTAGAGAAAGTAAGAGAACAAGAAATCAAACATGCTATGTTGCACTTATGATCGAGCTTACCAAAACTTAACCATCAAATGTTGAAGAGACTTTGACATGTCAAGCTTGGAAAGATGCTATGATCAAGGAATATTAATCCATCCTAAAGAATGATGTCTGGGATGTTGTACCCAAACCTAAAGACAAATAAGTTGTATCTTCAAAATGGTTATTCAAAATCAAATATGCATCTAACTATAGCATTGAAAAACACAAAGCCATATGTGTTGCCAGGGGGTTTTCTCGAAAAGCCGAAATCAACTATGAAGAGACCTTTGCTCCAGTTGCCCAATATACTTAGGTAAGATCCATTATTGCCATTGTAGGATCCAAAAGGTGGAAGATACAACAGATGGATGTCAAGATTGCATTTTTGAATGGTGTCATTGAAGAAGAAGTATATATAGAACAACCTAAAGGATTTTCCACTCATGACAAAAATCTCTATGCATGCAAATTGAAGAAAGCTCTCCGAGGTCTTAAGCAAGCCCCTAGGGCGTGGTTAGAAAGAATAGACAACTCTCTCTCCAAACAAGGATATTCCAAAAATGAAGTTGATCTTAACATATATTTCAAAATATCTAATGGTGACATGTTAATTCTTGTTCTTTTATGTTGATGACTTATTAATAACAGGTGAAGATCATCTTATTGGCAAATGCAAATAAGAACTTGTGGCTGAATTTGATACGAAGGATCTAGGGATTTTGCACTATTTTTTGGGTTTAGAAGTATGGCTCTTTTGTCTTTCCTATTTAACTGTAATTTTTACCAATGGAGAGGATTATGTTTTTGGTATTGAGTTAAACTACCCACACATCCTAATATAGATTCTCTTGATTATATGGTTAAAACCAATTTAGATAGAGGAGAATGCAAATGTGCAAGATCCAGGCCAAATGCTACTCAACGAATGTTATTGAAACTAAATCTGTGCAGAAATCATACAAATTTACAGATACTCTTTTGTTGCAAACATTAGAGAGGACGAAAATGAGGTGACTTGTAATCTCTTACCATCTTGGGCTCAAAATTGCAAAGGCATATGGTATTGATTTCATAGCTGGCAACCTTCCTCTCTTAAAGTGATACCTTTATTAACCTGGCTCTTATACCATGTTAAATAATGAAGGATCTTTGCAAATGTAATGGATCTCTCTAGGTGATAATCAATATAGAATGGATATGAATTAATTCAATATTGAAAAATGTTTGCTAGGTCTGAATATATAATTAGATCACTTATTAGAATTCCCAATCTGAAGAGATAGAATCATTTATGAATCTTGATAATCCATCTCTTGTGATCGGTCATCTTATTTATTGCAATCAAGAGGCATATGGGGTGCGGTTGTAACTGTTCAACTACATGTCTCCTTGAGGAGACACATAGGCATAAACTTAATTAGCCAACAAATCCAAAGGTTATCGATTATGATTAGTCACCAAAAAAATTATCAAGAGACCCTATGGTCATCGTCATGATTATTTACTAAGCCAATTTCAACATCAAAGCCTCTAATATGAATATAGAGGATCATAACTCAATCCCATATGATTGTCATTTAATCCATCTTGATTAGGGATATACTACCCGATCCAAGAGATAGATATAATGTGATTGTTCATATTTTCATACTCAGTTTAATAATGACAATATCAACTCAATACAAGGATGCCAATCAACTCACTGCCATAACTGCTAATGCTTCTAAATTAGCACAAGTACTCTATATTATGTTTTTGGTACTGAGTTAAACAAGAAAGAGAAAAGAGCATGATTAGTTGTCACATATTATTTGGCCAACTCAGTGCCAAAAACACAACCTTTAATGTGAAGTGAGGAGCTGCAACAGAGTGCAAGGATTAGAACCTCTCCCCAAGTTTTCAGTAGACTAGGGAAGATGAAGATTTAAAATGTTGTAATGCAGTTTATGAATCATGATGATGATTTTTAAAGATAATCACTGTAAAGACAATCCTAATTTTGGTTGAGTCCTAAGTATGCCAACCATGCAAAAAACTTTCTATGATGCTGCAAGGAATGCATTGATGCATTTTTGGATTTAGTCTTCTCAATTGAATTCAAATGAGTCAACCTTGATAGAAAACACTTTTGTACTCATTTTTGGACTCATTAGATATATTTTATCATTTAATTTTGTAAAATATATATTTTTCTATCCCTTTTGCTCTCTAACATCTAGATGATAGATCATAGAGTGAGATTTGAAACATTGTGATTCAAAAAACATATACAATCTCTTCTAGAAACAACATCAAGTAAAATCTTGGATAGTAGAAAAATTGTTATGTATAATATAAAGTTGTTTTTAAATAAACTTAAGCAATTTTTAATTTACCAAAGTTTTTGCAAAGCCCAAATTTGCCAACTGTGTAAGGAACTTCATATGATGGTGCGAGGAATGTGTTGATGAAGCCAAAAAATGTGATTTTTTGATTAATCACTAATTGCCAACATTCATGATTATGTAATTGTGAAGGACATGTCTGAATTGTATCTACTCTGATTTACAATCAATTTTCATCCTATCACTGTGAAAAATGGTAGTGTGATCTTCATCCTATCACTGTATGTATTTGTCTTGTGAAGTGGTAAGATAAGATAAGATAAGATAATATTATTAATGTCCAAAAAAAGACCACAATGAGGGTCTATGGGACTAGAAGATTACATCAAGAAAATAGCCGACAAACAGAGCACCAAACGGTGACTACAAAAGAACAAGAACAAAAAACAAAGAAGAAGAAGAAAGCATGAGACATCACGTGAAAGATTAGGTATCCGTCCTCACAGAGAAAAAGTCCAACAACAACTTATCAATGCGGCTACCAGAGTCATTGTACGATTTTTCATGCACTTTTAAGAACTTTAGGCATTTTGGCGCAATTGTTTTTACCTAGCTATCAAACAATTAATACATTTTGACTAGTAAACTATAATATATTCATAACATATTGTTCCAAATAAAGACTGTGAATGACCCTGACGAGATCAATCTAGATTCTATGTGGATTACAAATGATGATGTTCCTGATGATCATGATCTTTATCTCCTTAGGGAGTGAAACTATGATAGTGACCTGGTTGATTAACTCAAAAGATCCTGACTCGGGCTCCATCATTAGAATCTTCAACCCCCATCATTAAATCCAATCAGATTCTTCAACTTTAATATTAGTTCTTTGAAGAATAAATATATTGGTTAGGACTAATGAAATATTGAGAACTCAATTTTGAACAAAGTAGTGACGAAATAATGAATGGCATGTACCCTGAGGGTGTGTGTGGTTTCAAAGGGCTCAATTTGGTCTTGATAGCAAGGTACTTGCCCCTTGACTCTACAATGTATTACAAAAGGGATGTTGCTTGTCAATCTTGCTGAGGGTACTAACCCCAAATCCCTATAAGGGACATTGCCTCTTGACCCTTTTAGGTGCTCCATCCCTAAACCTGTGCCAAAGATTGTCCCCAAATCAACCCTTGCTAACCACCATCCCCAAATCAAGATCCTAGGTCCCACCCTTCTCAAGACTCTAGAGGAACATAGAATTTTTTGCAACTTTGTACTTAGTTTTTAGGTTGACTTCATACAAAGGAAATTGTAATTGAAAACTATCAACAATTAGTTATCATTTACGCAGTGTGTAGTATGTATTGTGCAATACAATTTAATCAAATACAATATGAACATAAATAAGAAAAAATGTATCTCATAGTTTATGGAATAAGCTTTCATTTTATTTTATTTTTGTATCTCTATTCTATAAAACCATGTTTTGTTAATTTTTTCATCTTTATTTTACGTGTGTTGAAAATATGATTTTTTCTTGATTGATTCGTGATAGTTCGATAATTTCTAAATCTTTTGGTTTTCCTTTTTTTTACCAAGAAGATTTTTACTACTATGGTAGATACTATAGACCTTGGCAATGAGGGCCATACTTTCATAACTATGCCAGATATATAATACCACTGTATTTCTGTGTAAGATACATGCAACCAAATGTACTTTTTATTACTGGCCATTTTGTGGACTTAGGGCCTTTCATTTCCAATGAAAATAATGTTCTATTATTACTTTTATACTTGAATTAATGAATATTGAGCAAGTATTTTTGAATTTTATTCATTATATGAATGTTTAAACTTGAATCTTGATCTCATGTAATGGGATACTTGTAACAATTTTCCAACTTGTATCCCAAATTTTTAATATATAGTAATAAATCTATTGCTACCATCCTACCATAATGGGCTTGGGGAGTGAGATCTTACCACCCGAGGCTATGCAAAATAGGCCCAGTTTCTTCATTACGTGCTTAATGTTATCATCTTCCAAAAGTAAGTTAATAATCATATCATCTGCAAATTGAATGTTAGAAAACTCCTCTCCATTAGGTAAGGAAATGCCTCTTACATGAGGTGAGAGGGTATTGTCTCTAAGAATATAGGACACCTGTTGCAATGACAAATAACACAATTGAAGATGGGCAACCTTGCTTGATGGATCTAGACATTGTGAAGGGTTTAAACCTCTTACCATTGATCTCTACATAGGCATTTGCATCTTGGCAAAGTGTATGAACCATAATACAATAGAATTATGGAAGCCCAAGTTGCCTCATCATCATTGTAATAAACCCTAATTCAATTTTGTCATAGGACTTTTCATAATCTAATAGCAACATAATGTCTTATTGATTGAATTCATTTTGTCAATCAAGAGCTTCCCAATAAGTGCCCAAGTTTTCTAGGATATATCTACCCTTCACAAACCCGGTTTGGGTTTTGTTGATTATCTTTGAAAGAATATTCTCTAATCTAGCAGCTAGCAGGTTAGCAAGGATCTTATAGGAGATAACAAGGAGAGTAATGGGTCTCCAATTTTTTATTTGTCTCCTATCTTCATATTTGATATAAGCTTAATAATCAAGCACTAATATTATCTCCTAGGGATCCTTTAGAGAATACTTCTTTGTAAATCATCAATAGGTCTTTCCCTATCCACTCTCTGTTTTGCTTGTAAAATTCTATGGGCAATCCATCTGGGCCTAGAGCCTTATCATTGTTGATGCTTTGAATAGTATTTAGGATTTATTTTTCTGACACTTCTCTATCTAATTCTAATACATCTTATGCTTCCAATTGATTGGGGATGATATCAACAACTTTATTTGTAGTGTCACTTATGGAGCATCTCGTATCTTGTGTAGTAAATATGATTGTATAGTAGTTGGCAAAAGCTTGTAGGATGTCTTCTTACTTGTGGAAATCCTCAATTCCATCTTAATCCTAGCTTCTTTTGACTTTAGCATGTTGGAGAAATACTTAGAGCTCTTGTCTCCCAAGCTGACCTAGTTGAGCCTTGCTCTTGTCCTCGCTCCTTGTATTTTTTTTAATGTTGCACTCTCCTCAAGCCATCTCTAGTAAAGGCTACCTTGCCTTGAAATCCTTCACAATTAGGATACAATTGGGATTACTTTTTTTTCTTGTAAGAGTTCATTTTGGAGTTCCAATTCTACCTTCCTGCCATCCATAGCCCTTTTCTGACCTACTATTTGGAACAAGGTTTTCCAAGATTTAATTTTTTGTTCCAAAGGTCTATAATAGATTTCCTTGGTTATGACATGTCATTGAACCATATAATAATTTAAATTGTAGTTTCTATGTGTTCATCTTCTAACAAGGTATTATTGAGGCAAAAACTATTTGACTCCCTAAGACTTTTCAGTATTACCAACAACATATGCAGAGGCTAACATTTGGTGGTGATCTGACATAAAGAAGGGGACAACTATTATTGGTGCACAATGGGGTCCCATATCAAACCTAAAAAGATCCTTACTAGCATATATTATGTCAAGCCTAATATAGATTCTTTTCCCACCTTTGTAAATTATGTTAGTTTGTGGTGACTGATCAGGAAAGTACTGTACATACTTCATAAATTCCTTGGGCCCTATTTTATTGGGATTTTGGGCCGACACATAATTATTAATTATAACCCTAAAGCGGTAAAAGTACTTGTATAAAAGGGCTTAGGGTTAGGGATTATTTCATAAGGTGATGCGAGAATTGGTTCTTTCGGCGATATTGAGCTGTAAGGGATTATAGATTGTAATCACTAGATCATAATAATATCAAATTTTTTGTTTGGTGGACGTAGCCCAGGGATTAGGTGAACCACTTTAAATCTTGGTGTCTTTTGTTCTTTTATGTGTGATCTATTATTTTCTGATATTGGCTATATTTGCATGTAATTGTTATAACTGTTCGTGGTTTATTCCTAACAAGTGGTATCAAAGCAAGGTTGTTTTTCAGTTATCCTCTACAAGAAAGTCTCATGGTTGAGTGGGAGTCTCATAGTTGAGTGGCAGTGATGGCAGATGAGGGTAAATTGAGGGTTGATAGGTTTAATGGGCAGAACTTCCAATTATGGAAGATGCAAATAGAAGACTATCTTTATTAGAAGGATTTATGGAAGCCGTTGGAAGGCAAAACCAAGAATCAAGGATCTATGTCAAAAGATGAATGGGATCTTTTGGACAGAAAGGCACTTGGAAGCATTCAATTATGTCTGGCACCATCGGTGGCATTTAATATTACAAAAGCGAAGACAACAGAAGAGTTGATGAAAACCCTAGCCACACTGTATGAAAAGCCCTCCACTTCAAACAAGGTATTTCTCATGAAGTGTTTATTTAATATGAAAATGATAGAAGGTAGATCTACTGCAGATCATTTAAATGAGTTTAATACTATTACTAGTCAGTTATCTTCTGTGGATATCAATTTTGATGAAGAAATTAGGGCTCTCTTGATTTTGTGCTCTTTGCCTAAAAGCTGGAATGGCTTGGTAATGGCTATGAGTAATTCTGTTCTTGGATCTAGTACGCTAAAATATGATGATGTGATCAGTGTTGTTTTGAGTGAGGAAACTTGTAGGAAAACCTCAGGTGGATCTACATCAAAAAGTGCTTTGAATGCACAAAGAAGGGGTAAAATGACTAAGAGAGGAAGTAATTCTAGAAGTCATAGGAAATCAAGAGGAAAGTCAAAGGGGAGGAGGTCTCAATCGAGAGGACCAAATGATTGTTGATACTATGGGAAACCAGGGCACAAAAAGAAAGATTATTGGAATCGAAAGAAAAATGAAGGAGATAAACTAGATGGAGACAAGAAGGCAAATGTGGTAAGTAACAAATCTGAAGAGGATGCTTTGCTTCTATCTTTAGAAAGTGTTGATGACTCATGGGTTTTAGATTCTGGTGCTTCATTTCATGCTACACCGCATAGAAGTTATTTCATTGATTTATTTGGGGGATAATGAACCTTGTCAAATTGTTGGAAAGAGAAAAATTAAGATTAAGTTGTAGAATGGGAATCATTGGCTACTACATGAGGTAAGACATGTTCCAAGGCTGAGTAGGAATTTAATTTCAACAAGGCAACTCAGTGATGAGGGTTGTGTAGTTACTTTAAATGATTAAAATAGGAAGGTTTCGAAAGGTTCCCTTATAGTAGTAAAAGGTGTGAAAGTAGGCACCTTATATCTTTGTACAAGTCATATTGTTCCTTCTACTTTAATTGTTTCAGAGAAAAATTAATGTTCAGGAACAATTGTTGCAGTTGAGCAAGGAGAACAAATAGTTGTTGTAAATTCTGATATAGTGCTCTGGCACAACAGACTTGGGCATATGAGTGAGAAAGGTATGAAAGTACTTCATTCCAAGAAAGTTCTACCAGGTCTAAAATGTGTTAATATGGATTTCTGTGAAAGTTGTGTGTATGGAAAACAAAAGAGAGTGAGTTTTGTGAAGACTGGGAAGGAAAACAAAAAGAAGAAATTAAAGCTTGTGCATACTGATGTATGGGGATTGGCTCAGGTATCTTCCCTTGGTGGCTCTCATTATTATGTTACATTTATTGATGATGCAATTAGAAAGGTATGGATTTATTTCCTTAGACATAAATCTGATGTATTTCAAACTTTTAAGAAATGGAAATGTTTGGTTGAAAATGAGACAGGTAAGAAATTAAAATGTCTCAAATTTGATAATGGTGGTGAGTATTGTAGTCATGAATTTGAAGATTATTTCTCCACTAATGATATTCCTAGACAAAAAACTGTTCCAAGGACTCCATAGAAAAATGGAGTGGTTAAACGTATGAATAGGACAATAATGGAGCATGTAAGGAGCATGAGGTTGCATGCTGGGTTACCCTTATACATGTGGGTGGAGGCTATCAATACTATTGTATATTTGATTAATAGAGGTCCCTCTACTCCTTTGGGTTGTGGTATTTTAGAGGAAGCATGGATTGGTAAGAAGGTGAGTTATTCTTTCTCAAAACCTTTGGTTGTGAAGCTTTTACTCACATAGATTCTAAAAATAGAACCAAGCTAGAAGCTAAGTCAAAGAAATGTGTATTTTTTGGATACGACATTAATGAATTTGGTTATAGGCTTTGGGATTTTGAAAATTATAAAATTGTAAGAAGTAGGGATGCCATATTCAATGAGAAAGTGTTGTTCAAAGATCTGTTGCAACAACATGAGAAGAAAGAAGATGATTATGTAGTGTTGGATGATACTCCAAAAGATGATGTTCTAGCCATTCCTCATGATGTGTAACAACAAAAACAACAAATACCACACACACTAGTGAATTTTAGACGATCAACAAGGCAAATTAGACCTGTAGAAAGATTTTCTCCCTCTTTGTATTCTATTTTACTTTCTGATGCTGGTGAACCTGAATGTTATGATGAAGTTGCATAGGTGGATACTAAAATTTAGTGGGAGTTTTCACTGAAAGACGAAATGGACTCTTTGCTAAAGAATAAGACATGAGATTTATGCCAGTTGCTTGTAGGTAAAAAGGCTTTACAGAATAAATGGGTTTACAGGTTAAAAGAGGAGGATGGAGGTAAGAAAAGATTTAAAGCCAAGTTAGTTGTAAAAGGATTTGCACAGAAAAATGGCATTGATTTTGATGAGATATTTTCTCCTGTTGTTAAGATGATTTCTATCTGTATTGTTTTAAGTCTTGTGGCTATTGAAGATTTGCATTTAAAGCAGCTTGATGTTAAAACTATCTTCCTTCATGATGATCTAGATGAAGATATATATATATATATATATATATATGGCTTAGCCACGGGGATTTGAGGTCAAAGGTAAGGAGAACTTAGTCTGCAAATTGAAAAAAAGTTTATATGGCTTGAAGTAAGCACTTCGATAATGGTATCTAAAATTTGATAGTTTTATGCATGAGCATGGATACAATAGGTGTCATTTAGATCATTGTGTTTATTTTAAGAGGTTGGATGATGCCAACTAAATTATTTTATGTTTATATGTTGATGATATGCTTGTAGCTAGGTCTAAGATGGATCATATTAAGGGGTTGAAATGCCAGTTAGCACATGCATTTTCTATGAAGGATTTGGGGGCAGCAAAACAAATCCTTGGTATGAAGATTTGTAGAGATAGGAAGAACAAGAAATTGACGCTATCTCAAGCTGATCATGTTGAGAAGGTGTTTCAATGTTTCTCTATGGAGAATGCTAAAGCTGTCAGTACACCTTTATCTAGTGATTTGAAGTTGAGTAAGGAGATGTGTCCCAAGAAACAAGAAGAGGATAAGATGTTCAAGGTACCCTATGCTTCAGCTTTAGGAAACTTTATGTATGCTATGGTATGTACCAGGCTAGATATTGCACATGTAGTGGGAGTTGTTAGCAAGTATATGAGTCATCCAGGAATTGAGCATTGGAATGCAGACAAATGGATTCTCAGATATTTGAGAGGAACATCCAATAAGTGTTTACACTTTGGGGGCTCTACTACTGATTTATAGGGCTATGTTGACTCAGATTTGGTAGGGGATATTGATACTAGGTAGAGTACTACAGGTTATGTCTTTACCGTTGGTGGGGCAACCATGAGCTGGGTTTCTAGGTTACAAAAGGTTAATGCTTTATCCACTACAGAGGCAGAGTATGTATCTGCTACAGAGGCAACCAAGGAGATGATATGGCTTCATTTCTTCTTGGAAGAATATGGGACACCCTTAGAGGGATAATTATTTGTTTACAGATAATCAAAGTGTCATTCATCTTGCGAAGAATTCAACTCTACATTCCAAGACCAAACACATACAATTGCGGTACCATTTCATTTGGTCAATTTTGGAGGATGGAAAATTAAAGCTGGACAAGATACATACAAAAGAAAACCTAGTAGACATGTTTACAAATGTAGTAAGCAGGGCGAAGCTGAATTCCTCTTTAGCTTCGGTTGGTCTTCTAGACTGAACATGAATAAAAGAACGATAGAGTTCAGGGTGGTTTGATCCAATGGGAGCCTCATGGAGTAGTGACATAGCTACAGGATCAATCTCCAAGTGAGAGATTGTTGTTGTGTGGAGCCTGATCATTCCCCAAGTGGGAGATTGTTAGTTTGTGGTGATTGATTAGGAAAGTACTATACATACTTCATAAATTCTTTGGGGCTGATCGCCCCAGAAAAAAATTTGGGCCCTATTTTATTGAGATTTTAGGCTGACATGTAATTATTAATTATAAACCTAAAGTGGTAAAAATACTTGTATAAAAGGGCTTAGGGTTAGGGGTTATTTCATAAGGTGATGTGAGAATTGGTTCTTGCGGCAGTATTGAGATGTAAGGGATTACAGATTGTAATTAGGTTGTAATTACTGGATCATAATAATATCAGACTTGCTATTTGGTGGATGCAACCTAGGGATTGGGTGAACCACGTTAAATCTTGGTGTCTTGTGTTCTTTTGTGTGATCTATTATTTTTTGATATTGGTTATATTTGCATGTAATTATTATTACCGTCTGTGGTTTATTCCTAACAAATTAGACTAGGCAAACTAGATTCCTTGGTGGTTATCTTTGGTTCCTTCTAAAGTATCACATAACCTCAACTTGTTGATCATTTTGAACCAATAAAATTTCTCATTCCCCTTCCATTATAAATTATTTCCTCCCATTTTGTCACGGGCTACAACTACCATATTTAAATCTCCACCCAAAATCCAAGGAAGGTTAAGAAATTTATTAATTTAATTCCATAGATCAATGTTGTCTTTATAGTCATTAGAGGCATACTTATTACATATACCAAATTCTTAGTCATCATCTTAAAACTTAACCCAAATTTCTCTATTGCATGGTAAGGTCCCCTATTCCACAATATTATTGCTCCAATTGGGGCCAATTAGGATGGAGGCTCCACCTTTTTCTTTGTTGTGGGCAGTTGATATTGTCTTGGCATCTCTCCAAAAGCATTTGAGGGCAATTTCAAGCCCAAATTCCAACATATTTTACCTCTTGTAACATAAGAATATCAATTACTTTTTTGTACATCAAGAACCTCTTAGTGGTGTATTTTGTTAGAGAAAAAGGTTAATTTAATTTCATTAATTAAATTACCTTTTTCCCCTTCTTAAGATTTCACTTTATGCACCTTTTGCATTCTCTATTTGATAATTAATTAGTAATTATTAAATATCTTTTACCTTTTAGGTTACCCTTTTGGGTTTCAATCTACCTTTATAAGGATTGGTCTTTTGTAATAATTCACATCTTTTCTTTTTTTGAGAATACAATTTGCATATTTTTAGAGCAAACCCTTACTCTTCTTGTCTTTTTCTTCTTTGTGATAGGTTTTCTACATGTAGGTATTCGAGGGCTTCATGGATTTGTTTTGCATATTTGCTCAAATCATTCATGGTACTAGAGTCAGATTTACTGTAGCTTGTTCAGTATTTGAAGGAAAAAAAAAATGAGGGTTTGACAAGATTTGGAGTTTTTTGGGTATTTTTTGTGAAAATGGGGGAGGGGGTCTCTAAAATTTGGAGCACTTTGAGGCCAAACCAACCTCATGGTTGGATTTAGGAGGCATCAAAACTCCCATTTTCATATAAAGTTCATCCATTTTGGACAACATTGATCTGGGAGGCAAAATTGTTTTGCCTAGAAGGCCGTACGACATCTTGCATGCACTCTGAGGTGAATAAAAAATTTTAAAAATTGAAAAAATGGACCACAGGTCATTTTTTAGCCCATAGACCTATTTTATGGAGCCACTTCCCTATTTTTTGGCCCTCGACAGCATTTTCTAGTGCGCGCAGGCTTTCCCGACCCTCGATGACATTTTTTTGGCACGCATAGGGTTTCCCGCAACTGGTGCTCCATCTTTTTTTTTCCTGCTTTTGCAACCCGCCACCACCATTGCTGCTATAACTACTTGCAGCCACCGTTGCTTATCCACCATTGCCCACCGTCCACCTGGACTCAATTGGCCATGTGGGAACTTTGGCACCTGCCACGTCAGCATCTGGCATGTGTTAGGTGCCACGCCATCTTTTTTGGGCCCACTACTTTGTGGATGCCACATGATAGTTTTTTTTTTGCTGCGACGACCCTTGGCCATCAATTTTAATGCTGTGAAATGTTGGCGGTAGCACTACATCATCCCTCCTATATGCCCTTCAAGTCTATCTTTGACCTATTGTTAGTTTTTTGGTTGTTTCTAGAGCATACAGAGGTCTTTTTTCGATCCAAAAGAAGTGTCAAAAAGCTGGTTTTGAGATGGATACAATGGTGCAGGAATTTTTTAGTTTTAATGAGTTTGGTTGCCTATTTAGGCAATCAAAGCTGGGTGTTCTTTTTTCACTTCGGAGGGCATATCTTGAGCATCCCAACTTCATTCTTCAAGAAACATCATATTTTTGGAAAGCTTGTTCAGTACTCTTTCTAGAAATGCTAGTTTTTCTTCTAAATTCTATTCTAAGCTCTTTCTATTATGGTTTTTTCTTTATTGTACTATGGTGGATAACTTGGGTGTTTCAGGTTTGAGGATTATTTTCGTGGCATGGGATTTGTTCTTTTGGATCGTACCACCTATTGTAACAACTCTTTTCCCTTTGTGATCATTTTTTATATCATTTTTATGCATTCTTTCAAACACATTGAGATAAAGTGTCATATTGCATCTATATTTTTGTTTTAGTAGTTTTGCCTTATTTTGCCTTTTGATTTGAGCAGTGTCATCTGAGGACACTCATGTAGATTATTGTATTCTTGGGATTCACCATATATTGTGCCTTATTGTACATGCACTACTCATGATTAAAGTGCCATGGGGGTTTGACGTGTTGCCTTTGTTTGCCATCTTCCTTTGTCCAGTGAGCTTCCCTTCTAAGACATTAGCCTTATGATGTGTTTGAGATTGATCACCTCAGTACACACATATGTACTCTTTTGTGCATCTTGATCATTGTTCCTTGACTTGAAGTTCTTTTGGCCCACTTTTCTAGTTGCTCGTCACCTCACCCTTGTCTGCATTAGGGGGGGTTCTTCTATTGTTTCTCATGCTTCCTTGGTTCAATAGAGTGAGCTATATATATTCAATTTTTGTTCCTATGTACTAGATGAATGTAGTAGCTGGGTACTTATGCATTTCAGTGAGATGAATCATTTACCATATAGACACTCTTCTTTTCATTCCTACTGTGGTTGCAGCCTTCCATGTTCGATTGATCAACTCTTCAGGCTTTGGTGTTTCATGTCATCTGTATCTTCAAGTTTAGTTGTTAAACTTTATGTGCCTTCTGATTTGATGCAGATTACAATCTTCTCTACCTGGTCAGGTTCTATTTCAGTGGAGGTTTTTCATATCAGTAGTTACTTTTGAAAAAGCTTTGCAACTTCTACATGCTTCAGTGGTTTTCTTCATGATTGCTCTTTGTTCCTATTTTTTGGAACAATCCCCTAGTTGGAGGCTTCTATAGTTCTTCACTAGGTTTTCAACTATCTCTTTTTAGAGTAGAGCTTTCCCACTGAGTTTTCTCTATTTCTTAATTTGATAGATATTTGGTTATGATTGGGTACCTCATCAGTCCTTGTTGTCAGGACCCAAGTTTGCTTTCAGTATTGCATTGTAGTTTCCTTGCTCTTTTTGCATTGTTGCTCATCTTAAGGGGGGTGTTAGAGTAAAAGGTTAATTTAATTTCATTAATTAAATTACCTTTTCTCCCTTCTCAAGATTTCACTTTATGCACCTTTTGCATTCTCTATTGAATAATTAATTAGTAATTATTAAATAACTTTTACCTGTTAAGTTACCCTTTGTAACTTTTAGGTTACCCTTTTGGGTTTCGATCTCCTTTTATAAGAATTGATCTTTTGTAATAATCCACATCTTTTCTTTTTCTAAGAATGCAATTTGCATATTCTCAGAGAAAACCCTTACCTCTTCTTATCTTTTTCTTCTCTGTGACAAGTTTTCTACATGCAGGTATTCGAGGGCTTCATGGATTTTTTTTGTGTATTTGCTCAAATTCTTCATATTTTCTATTAGGGGACTCAAGACCCCTGAAATTCCATAAAGCTAGGGTTAATCTTATTAAGCAGTAGGGCTATTGATGTTATCATTTGGGAATTTGAAGGCTTTGAAGCAATTTGGCAATTGCTTTCTCTATTTTTTTGTATCTTTGGGTGTATATGTAGATCTTGGGGGTATACCTCTCTTCTTAGGAGACTTCTCTTGAATATCCTCACCATCTTGATCAATACCTCCTCTATTTGTTAGACTCTCCTTTCTAGATTTCCTCTTTTATTTTTTGAGACTTAAATATAAACTCTTCCCCTTCCTTGAGGGGGATTTCATCAATGACCATACCTTCACTTTCTACCTTATTGCTTGCAAAATGATTCTCAATTACCTCCATACTGGGTGGGGAGGGCTTGGGGGGGGGAGGTACTATCATCCATCAAAGGTGAAGCTTTATGAGGTTGCGGGTTAGATTTTACAGGGATAACT
Organism: Cupressus sempervirens; assembly: GCA_028749045.1. NCBI lineage: Eukaryota > Viridiplantae > Streptophyta > Pinopsida > Cupressales > Cupressaceae > Cupressus > Cupressus sempervirens. The sequence continues at coordinate 517,124,018 of CM053785.1, read as the reverse complement.
ATCACCTCAAAATCAACGAGTCTATCAAATCCTCTGTAAGTACCTTGTAGTTCTATAAGACTATTGCCATAGTTACCCTTGGAAATGCAATCTTTGTAGTCAATTATTTAACTTTGACTTCCAAAATCACTATAAAGAAACCAAATTTCTTCATTGATACAAGTGTTTGATATTGAATACTTCATTCAAGCATTGACATCAACCATATATAATCTTAGCAAGCATTCTAGATATCAATTTCTACATTGAAATAGATTATGGGGATGACTAGGTGTACTTTTTTCCATCTAGGGATTGGTAGATTTCCTTGTTATTATTAGATCTATTCATTTATAACTCATAATTTCATATTTTGTATTTACATGTATTTGGTCAAACATTGTTTCAATTTACATGCTAGCATTTTACTCTATCACATATAATGATAGATCTCAACATTTACTTTTTCACTCTAGATCATTAGTATTCTATACATACTCTAGATTCACAAGAACATTGTATTTTACATATTCTAGTGGCTATCTTTGAAGATGGGAATAACCAAAATGGGGGTTAGAATAAGGTAAACCACTATATATCCACCAACATACATACTTTCAAGAGTTGCAAGTTGTAGAAGAGAAAATTGAGTTGTAGATATAGGAATAGAGGCTCAAGGTTGTATCGGATCCACTCTAAATTTTACTCTAGAAATCCTTGAGATTACAAAATAGGTCAACCTTGTCCTTTTCTAGATTAAAAAGTTTGGAAATAGACTGGCATATATTTGAGATTGCCAAATCTAAAAATCAATACAATCTAGGATACTAGTAGTAGGAAAATTTAGGTACAAAGTACAATCTTCCACTTCCTTTTCTAGGTGCACCAATTATTATTTCTATTTCCTTGCATTTACTTTCATATATTATACTCATCATTTATATTTATGTATCATTTATAATTTCTATTGGAATTAAACAAATCCCACTTACTTTTTGTATATCATCCTAATGGATGTTACTTTGATGTTCTTTCTTTTTAAGTGATCATGTTAGGACCCATGATTAGTCTACACCTTGGGGTGATTTAATTGATGTTGTTAGATCAATACATTGGTTATGATTAATGTTTGACTTATGAGATTTATGATGTAGTCAATGGTTTCACTGAGGTGTGTGCCAGTGGTTACCTATATTAGTATGGTATCATGATGTTACACTATGAGTACGCTCAACATATGAACAATGGTTACACAATGTTGCATTTATCTACTACACCTAATTCTAATTCGTATATAAGTGTCAACTTATGTTATATTATGATGTTAGTCTAGTATTTTGACAATATCCATATGATGGTGCCTAATGATGTTGTCTAGTTTACTTTGCATTTGAGATTATTAATGTTGCTCCAGGATGACTATCTTAGATTTATAAAGTATTATGCCATATAAGTTGTTCAGTACATCAATTACTTTTTTACATTAATATATGCTTAGAATAATCATGAAATGGTTTACTTACCTTTGGGTTTAGATGATGGATAACATATCTAGAGGATGTTCATTTGAACTCATTGTTATTGTGCCTTTATGTTGTGGACACCTATATTTTAACTTTAGTTTATATATATGCTCAAAATGATTATAAATAATGATTTAAACATTTTAATATAAATGCAATATCATGTGATTTTATGTTGTTATGTTGTACTAAACCACTAGTATGTGTTGTTGCTTGTTAGTACTAGTACGAAGTGGAAATAAAGTCGTAGTTATTTGCTTACGAGATATATTATAAGCCCTATTTTCCTTCAACATGACTATGTATCTATTTATGCTTTGGCTATTTATACATTGAGAGTTTACACTTTCTTTTCTTGTTTATTGAAAAGGTACTAGGTATATTCAACATGATTATAGAATCTAAGTGTGTACCTATATCCTCGATAGTGAGAACTAGGAGACAGTGACTTGACCTTTCACATAGAGCCAATGTCATCCATGTATGACAATGTACCCATAACATTATTACTATTAACCCTCTGATTATTTTGTAAGTCTAGATTTATAATGAATTATGTGTTTAGACCAGTGAGAGCATCTATGCATTTAGGATTCCACACTTGACATGAATTTTTTAAATTAAAATGCTAATTTAATTGAATATTACTGTCTTTTAATTATTTAATTATTTTATTTTATTTGTCGGCTAATTTTTCATAGTTGAATTTCAAATGTCTAGAATTATTTTATTTTATTTGGGAATCCACCAATTATTTATTAAGTGACCTAATATTGTAATTTATAAGTCAATTTAATAAAATATCCTATATTAGGCAAAAAGTGAGTTTTAACACTCCTCATTTTATGTTAATAATTTTGCTTCAAAACCTTCTTGGAGAAAATAATTGTTTTTCTCATTGTGTCTGATCTGGTTGTTGGATTCTTGCACAAAATGACTTATTGGATTCCCATTGGGATTGCTTTGCTTTTAAAAGATTTCAACCAATTCAATGGAGCCTTCTTTTAAGGTTTCCTTCTTCTTGGTTTCTACAAATTGTGCAAGGTAGGACACCTCATCTTTTTAAAATGGCTATGTTAATTTGAATTAAATATTTTGTAATAGTTGTATGGCTTGAGAACTAGTGCTACCTCACTGTTTCATTTATTTCCATTACCCATTTGGATGAGAATGAGCATTAGAGTATTTTCATGCTTTGGGAGTTTGAAGTTTTTATCTATTTATGCTGCTAGATTTTGCATGTGTGCCTAGAACTTGAATTTTATTGTACTTTTTGGGAGTTTGGGCATATTTCATAAATGAGTTTTTAATTTTACCAAATGTTGAGATGTTTGATTTTTTGGGGTTTTGGGTGTTGTCTTTTATTAACTTGTCTAGTAATTTTTTGTTGTCTTGTGTGGATTGACTTAAATTGTGCATTAGTAGGCTTTTCTCTATAGAATATGATCATAGAGTCAAAATAGATATATGACATTACAAATGATTTAATATCTCAATCCAAATGTGTTTATCCAATTGTAAAATGTGGATTTTTTTCCTTTGCCAATTTTTATGCCAAAATTTGAGTATTGGTCCCTTTTTGGGCTTTATACCATTCTCATATGCTACAAGATTATCTATGGATTCCATGGGAATTTGTGTCTTGGCAAAGTGGTTGATTGAAATATGTGTTATTGTATCTCCTTATGGTCTCCACTTGGTTTTTTTCCTAAGTCTATTTATATTTTTCTTGTGATGTTGCTCCTTTGGTTGAATTTTTATTGTATCTCCTTACAATCTTGAAAACTTTGACATCATCATTCAAGCAAGTTACTCAGATGATTCACCTACTAATACCTTGGACTAAGAAGTTACCAGGGAAACATTGCTTGGAAGATTGGAAGTAGTAGAAGTAGATCTGAATCAATCAGGTGAATTGACAAGAGTTGAAACAACTTTCAATGCCTTGAATATTCAGTCAAGGATGTGTAGAAGTACAAGCACACATGGAGATTTTTCTGGTAGCAAAAAAACCTGATCTGATGAAGACAAGAAGATTGAGGAAGGTATTCCACTAAAACAAATTTTTTGGTTGCTAAAGTTGATAACAATTGGTTATGGCATATGAGATTCTATCATATAAACTTTGATAATATTATAAAGGTTAGTAGCATGTTTGGAGTCAAAGATCTGCATAAGATAATTAAGCCTACTAATGTGGTTTGCAAAGAATGTATTTTGGTTAAGCAGAAGAATGTATCTTTTCCTAGCAAGAAGTTTACTACCACAGAGAAGCTAGAGATTGTTCACATAAATCTGAGTGGTCCCTCTAGAACAAGAGGATTCTATGGTGAAAGGCATTTCATGATTTTTTTTGATGATTTCACTAGAATGATGTGGGTAACATTTCTTAAAGAGAAGTCTGAAGCTTTTAAGAAGTTTAATTTATTTAAGAATAGAGTTGAGAATGAATATGGTGTTAAGATATAATGTTTGAGATCAAATAGAGGAGGAGAATTCACCTCTAGAGAGTTTAACATATTTTGTGAAAATAATGGAATCAAAAGGCAATTATCTTCACCTAGGACACTTGAACAGAATGGGGTTGAAGAAAGAAGAAACAAATCAGCAGCAGAGACAACATGAGCAATGTTGTTTAAGAATGATGTATCCAAGACATTTTGGAGAGAAACAATCAATACAATAGTGTACACTATGAACAAAGTACAGATCAGAAAAGGTATGAGCAAAACACCCTATGAACTATGGTTTGGTCATCCACCATCACTTAAGTATTTCAAAATATTTGGTAGCCATTTTTATATCAAGAGAGATGACGATGTTGGGGAGTTTGATCCAAGATGTGATGAAGTTATGTTTCTTGACTATTCATTGAAAAGAAAGGCATACAGATGTATTGATCATCGAATTAAAACAATAGTTGAGTGCACAAATGTTAAGATTGATGAAAAGTTTGGAACTAAGGAAAAGATGTTAGATTATAATTCAGATGAAGAAGAAGATAATTCTGGAATTGTTAGACAAAATGCTAAAGTTTCCTTTGAGACTAATAATGTTATGTAGAATGATGTTTAACTATAGAGAAAAGTGGAGAGGAGAGATTTGAACCTACATATGAGATAAGAGTTGAGATGTCAACTCCTACCCCTAACATGAATCTAATAAAGAATCACTCTCTAGAGCAGATAATTGGAAGCAAAGGCAAAGGTGTGATGAAAAGAAACAAAGTTAATGAAGAGATATATTTGATTTCTTAAGTTAAACCTAAAAGTGTAAATGAAGCATGTAAAGATGATCATTGGATTCAAGCAATGAAGGAAGAATTATATTAGATTGTGAAGAACAAAACATGGGAGTTAGTTCCTAAACCTAAAGATAAGAATGTGGTAGGATCCAAATGGGTTTTCAGAAACAAGATGAATTTGTGACAAATAAGGCTAGACTTGTATGCAAATGATACTCACAACAAGAAGACATAGACTATGAGGAGACATATGCACTTGTAGCAAGAATGAAAGTAGTAAGAATGTTCTTGGCTTATGCAATGAATAAGAAGTTCAAGGTATATCAAATGGATGTTAAATCAACCTTCCTGAATGGAGAACTTGAAGAAGAGGTACATATTGAGAAGCCCAAAGGTTTTCCTTTGATAGAAGACAAATACATGGTATGCAGACTAAAGAAAGATCTATATGGTCTAAAGAAAACACCTAGAACTTGGTATGCAAGGTTGGACAAGTATTTGGCAAAAAATGAATTTTCTAAAGGTACAACAAATAGTAACTTGTATTTGAAAGAAGTAGAGAAGGGTTTGGTGATAATAGTAATATTTGTTGATGACATCATATTTGGAGGAAATGATGAAGCAAGTGATAAGTTTACAGAAGAAATGAAGAATGAGTTTGAAATGAGCATGATAGGAGAAATGATATTTTTCCTAGGATTGTAGATTGTGAAGAATAATGATGGAACTTTCATTTCACAAGCTAAGCACTTGAAGGATTTGTTGAAGAGATTTGGATTGGAAAGTTGTAAGCTTGTTGGTACACCTATGATAACTGGTCACAAGTTATCTAGCAAGGATGAGACACCTACAATTGAGAAAAAGAAGTATAAATCCATGATTGGAGGTTTACAATATTTGACTTATGCCAAACCAGATATAGAAAATGTAGTTGGGATTGTAGCTATATTTAAGGATGATCCTAAGGAGTATCATTATGCAACAGTAAAGAAGATATTCAAATATTTGAAAGGAACATTTGACTATGGAATTTGGTATGATACATCGAGTGATTTTACTTTATGTGCATATACTAATGCAAATTGGGTAGGCAATATGGATGAAAGAAAGAGCACCAGTGCTGGAACATTTTTTCTTTGAGGAATATTGGTTTCTTGATTGAGCAAGAAACAAGATTGTATTCCTTAGAGTACAACTAAGACAGAGTATGTTGCAACAACAAATAATTGTAATCAAGTGATGTGGATGAAACAAATGCTGAAGGATATCAAAATTGAGTTTGCAGAACCTGCTATGGATGAAATAGATGCTGAAGGATATCAAAATTGAGTTTGCAAAACCTATTATCATTTACTATGATAACACAAGTATAGTGACTATGTTTAAGAATCCTGTATTGCATTCTAAGACTAAGAATATATCTATTAAGTATCATGTGTTGAGAGAAAAAGGAATAGAAAAAGAGGTCAAATTAGAGTATATGAGTACTAAAGATCAGATTGCAAATATCTTCATGAAGCCTTTACCTAAAGATACATTTGAGTACTTGAGAGGTATTCTTGGGGTTATGCCCCTGCCTACTTCTGAGTAGATGATGTTGTAAGTGCATCAGTCCAGTGGTACATAACACTGTTGATAGACTAGACTGAATGCTGATGCTTCCTAAATGGGGGAGTATTTGTGATGAGTTGAGTCATTAAGGATTCTTGGTATTTGGTCTTGAACAATGTCTTTGAACACTTGAGTTGGTTGAAGGTTTGGAACAGTAAATTGACATAATGGGGACTTTGTCATTGATGTCAATGGGAGAGAATATGCATGAAAAAACATCTCCTAAGTATGTATGGGGGAGAGTGCATGGAAATCTTACTTATTTCAGGAGAATTGGAAAGATTCATGTAAAGAAGAAGAATGAATATCTCTATGGGGGAGATATGTATTGCAAGTTGTTTACTATGAACAATTGTTTTCAATCCTAAAGAAGAAGAAGAAGAACAAAGAAGTATTCCAAAGGATTTCAGATTTGATTAATAAAGAGGATTTGAGAAGATGAGAACAACAACAACAACAACAATAGAGTACTATTTTGGTATTCTTGGAGCTTAGATGTTTTTCATCTATGTTTCCATTAATGCCAAAGAGGGAGATTGTTAGCATGAATGCTGATGATACTAGAATGGGGGAGTATCCTAAGCATTGTAGAGTATTGACATGTTGCATTCATGACTGTGTTTGTCATTGATGTCAACATAGCAGTAAGTATGTGAAGACTAGAAAAGTAACAAAGAGAGATCGTAGTTGTACAGATAAGGTTTTACTTGTATGGTGATGTGCAGTCATAAATATATTTAGTACAGTGTCCTGATGATGTGGTACAATGCACATCACGTAAGTCAAAGACATACGGAAGTTTTACCTAATTTACTAAGATTAGTTCAAAAGATAGAGTTCTTGGAAAGCAGTTTTTGATGTTTGTTCACTATATTTCATCTAAGATGCAATGAAGTGATGCATAGTTAGCCAGTGATAGAGGAAACTCAAATGATGGTGTCAATAGATGCATAAGCTCTAGTATCACACGTGTCAAGTTTTGTTTAGACTATGAGCTGACAATGCTCTTTTAATTGTAATTAATTGGGAAAGTCTCAAGACTGACTCATGGAATTATTTTGAAGATATGGTATAAAGGAAAGATGTTTTCCTTGTTTTTAAATAGTATCAATGATTGTATTGAGTGTGAAGTGCAAAAATGACCAAAGTATTTGGTGAATACAAGTAAGCAATCCAAGGGATTATTGGATGCGAGTTTTGTGATTTGGGTACAAGATCAAAAGGAGCAGAGGTCTGCTTGATAGGATAGAGGAAGGAAATACTATTCAAATCTATTATTCTGCAAGGAATAATACATAGAACATTTGGATAGTGGATTCATTGGTCTTGCCCCTTAAGCTATTCAGGCAGTGGGTCTAGTTGTATTCCACAACTCCTAACAGGGTTGGTACAACTCCTAACAAGGTTGGAATCTCCTAACAGGGATTCAAAGTCTCCTAATAGAGATTGTTATGTATTGAATGTTGTTATAGACTCCTAATAGGGTCCATCCTCTAACAAGGAATATTTATATTAGTACATCATCTTGTGGGTACCATCCCCACTAGGGTTTTCCCTCTAATCAAGGGTTTCCCTAGTTAACATATATGGTGTTATTGTGTATGAGTATCTTGTTGCGGTTTCTAATTATATTACTCATATGGTTAAGTTTGTTTAAATTTGATAATTGTGATATTAGTTGGACAACTGATTCACCCCCCCCCCCCCCCCTCTTAGTTATATTGGCGAACTATATATTATAACAGTTCCCACCCACAAACACATGCACATGCCTATATTGGGATCTTGCAAGAACAAACTCCCAGATTCAAGCCAGTTGAGTATTTTTTCATTTGGGGGTTGGGTTGGGAACTTGAATTTCCTTATGGAACTCATCATATGATAAGAAAGGGTATGTAGAGTAGTGTAGTGGAATGGTCTCACACAGGTACCCTACCTCAAAAGTGGCTAACAAGGTAATGTTGGGAGGTTCTAAAAAGTGATAACCAAAGTAAATACATCAAATGATAAAACTTAATATAATACAAGAGATCTACCCATCTAGATCGTAGTTGTAAATTCCCAAGGAGTTGATGCAAGGATGGTGTGTCCATATGGTAGCTAGTATTCTGGAGGATTTGGTGTGAGGGTACAATATACAACACCTTGGGGGAGTTGATTTACCATGCCCACTATATGAATTGAGCTAGAAAAAATCAAGAGATTTCACTCCACTAGATTCCTACATTGTTATCTCATAGTATGTTTTGACTAGTGACTTGATGTACTACATTTCATTCATGATCATGTGTACTTGTGTCATGTACTCTTTAGCATGCATATAGGCCTTAGGCCTTAGATTTTTATGTCTTATGTGACTATGGTTAGGTTATTATCTCCATGAGCACAATGGGGTAGGCCTATGGATTCCACATGGTCGAGAGACATTGCTACCTATACCACTACTAGGGATCAATGAACAAGAATGTATATACTCTAGTTACAAGATATTTTCCTTGAACATCTTTCTTTTCTTGTCCTCTTGATTATTGCAATTGTACTCTTAATGCAATTACTTGATGTGATATTTGTTCACTTGATGATGCACTTGTATATGTACTTGATGTTGTTATTCACATGGTGATGGATTAGATTAGTTGGCTTATACTGCAATAATCTAGATTTACATGTATGATGTATTTTATGCTTTGGATGTAATTGATCGTCTTCATCATTGATACAAAATTTTTTGGTACTCCCTAGTATGGAGTTAGTTTTATTCTTTAGGCTTTAATGTTATCTTTCCAAGTTATTTGACATATTATCATATGATATGAACACTTTATCTACATTGAAATAGATTATGGAGATGGCTAGGTGTACTCTTTTTTAACTCTAGGTATTGGTATGATTTCCTTGTTTTTATTAGATCTATTCATTTATAACTCATAATTATCAAGCCTTATGTTTCCATCAAAACTTAATAATTGGTCATCTCATATATGTATTTAACTAAAAGGTTACCACTTGCAAGTAAAAAATGGGTTTAGTAAACCTTTTTCATTTCACAATAGGCAATATGTTTGAACCCTTATAACTCAAGCCTAAATACAATCACCTAAAACACTAGATAAGGGCATCTATCAAGCATAATGTTAGTGCATTTGGGAAAAATGTGATGGTTGGAATGCACCGATAGATATACATGTAAAAATATAGAAGAACAAATAATTCTTGGGGAATGTTGGGAAGACTATCTCAAAGACTAAAAGAGATTTCAGGTAGGGCATTACTATGTATCCAAGTATTAGGAAATGACTTTTGACTTGTACTAAGACATGTTCCATGCTTTTGGGATTTAGAAATGCGATAGGAAAAAGAATTGTGCTAGCATTTAGGAACATGACACCCTTCCAAATTTGTAGACATTCACGTGTATGCAACTACACATAAATGACATAGGCGACACATGAAGTATAGACAAAAGATCAAACTACATACAATTAAAGTGAACTATATGCCACTCCAAGTTTGATAAAAAATGACTCATCATGTAAACCCAAAGGAAAGGTTAGAATATGTTAGGATTAACCTCAAATAGAAAAATAGTTACATGCAAATATAACCAATACCAGAAAATAGTAGATCACATAAAAGAGAACACAAGACACCAGGATTTAACATGGTTCACCCAATCCCTAGGTTACATCCACCAACAATAAGTCCAATATTATTATTATCCAACGATTATAACTTGATTACAATCTGTAATCCCTTATAGCTCAATACCACCGCAAAAATATACAATATAACCATTCATCATGAAATCCCTAACCCTAAGCCCTTTTACACAAGTTTTTTCTATTTACAAAATTAGGGTTAGAATAATAGAAAAATAGTAGCCAATGCCTTCTACAATATAAGGACATTTTTGGCTTTAGGGGTGCTGCCCCTGATCCCACCTTGTACTATGATAGGGAGCGCACCTGGGGTGTTGCCCCAGGACCCCGTAGGGGTGCTATTCTCCCAAACCCCTATAGAAATAATATGGGGAGAAAACCATGCCGAATAAACCTCTGAGTCTAATTAGGCTCCATATCACAACAATCTCCAATTTGGAGATTGATCAGACTCTACAATAATAACCTCCCACTTGGAGATTGATCATAGCACTGCTAAACTTATAGCTCCCACTAGAATATCAAACCACACTGGACTTTTTTGTTCTTTTATTCTATTTAGTCTAGAAAACCAACTAAACCTGAAGAGGAATTCAAATTCTCCCTTGTCACAACCTTTGTAAACATATCTGCTAGATTGTCATTTGTATGTATCTTCTCTAGCTTTAACTATCCATCATCCAAAACTAACCAAGTAAAATGGTACCACAACTGAATGTGTTCTATCTTTGAATGTAGAGCTGAATTTTTTGCAAGATGAATGACACATTGACTATTTGTAAATAAATAATTATCCTTCTGAGGGTGTCCCAATTCTTCCAAGAAGAACTGAAGCCATATCATCTCCTTAGCTGCCTTTATAGCAACAATATACTCTGCCTCTATAGTGGATGACACATTAACCTTCTATAACCTAGAAACCTAGCTCACGGCTGCCCCACCAATAGTAAATACATAACTTGTAGTACTTCACTTGGTATCAATATCCCCTACCAAATTTGAGTAAACATAGCCTTGTAAATTAGTAGTAGAACCCCCAAAGTGTAAACACTTACTAGATGTTCCTCTCAATTATCTAAGAATCCATTTAATTGCATTCCAATGCTCAAGCCTTGGATGACTCACATACCTACTAACAACTCCCACTGCATGTGCAATATCTAGCCTAACTAGTACATACCATAACATACATCAAGCTTCCTACAGCTGAAGCATATGGTACCTTAGACATCTTGTCCTCCTCTTCTTGTGTCTTGGGACACATCTCCTTAGTCAACTTCAAATGACTAGGTAAAGGTGTGCTAACAGCTTTAGCATTCTTCATAAAGAAACGTTGCAACACCTTCTAAATATAATCAGTCTGAGATAATGTAAATTTCTTGTTCTTCCTATCTCTACAAATCTTCATACCAAGGATTTTTTTTGCTGCCCCTACATCCTTCATAGGAAATGCATATGCTGATTGGTGCTTCTGCCCCTTAATATGATCCATGTTAGACCTAGCTACAAGCATATCATTGACATATAAACATAAAATAATGTAGCTTTCATCATCCAACCTCTTAAAATAAACATAATGATCTAAATGACACCTACTATATCCATGCCCATGCATAAAATTGTCAAATTTTAGATACTATTGCCGAGGTGCTTGCTTCGAGCCATATAAACTTTTCTTCAATCTGCACACTAAGTTCTCCTTACCTTTGACCTCAAATCCCTGTGGTTGGGCTATATATATCTCTTCATCCAAATCACCATGAAGGAAGGCTACTTTAACATCAAGCTGCTCCGGAAGAAAATCTTTAGTAGCAACAATACTTAAAACAGTGCAAATAGAAGTCATTCCAACAACAAGAGAGAATATCTCATCAAAATCAATGCCTTTTTTCTATGCAAATCCTTTTACAACAAACCTGGCTTTAAATATTTTCTTACTTCCATCATCTTCTTTCAACCTATAAACCCACTTATTCTGTAAAGCCTTTTTACTTGTAGGCAACTTGCATAAATCTCATGTCTTATTTTTCAGCAAAGAGTCCATTTCTTCTTTAATTTCCCCTTAACCCTATCTTGGGGGCACTACCCACAAACCCCCATGGAAATAATATGGGTAGAAAACCATGTCGAGTAAACCTCTAAGTCTAATTAGGCTCCATATCACAACATAATAATCAAAAATCACAAGTGGAGGATAAATGTTCTAAGAAACAAAACCAACCTAGATGCAAAAATATACTAAGGACCAAGAGAAGATAAAAAAATGCTAACATGCTCATAAAAGAGTACATTCTTTCAATTGATAGAGGATATCAATTTTATCCATTAAAAATAGAGGAGGACTAAATATGAACTCAAATAAATGCCTTAAAGCTATAGAAGAAATTAACCAAAACTTAACAAGGGAATTGAAGGAAGGAAATCCCACCCGATGATAACATGCACGACTGTGCTTAAGTTTCCAATCGTAATAGGGAAGTATTGTTTGAGCTTGTGAATATACGATATTTCTTTGTAGAGAAACATGGTACCTCTTTCAAGATAGACAACTTAAACATCAACTACTAAGGCTTAATTTCTAGATTGAAAGTGTTAAATAGTCAAAGTTGATTTATTTTTCCAAGCTAGATTTTTCCATTAGTGTGTGATGTTTAAGACTAGCTTTTCTAAGAATGTGAAGTATGAATTATCCTCTTTAACCCCACCATTTGGTGCCCCTTTTGATACTCATTCTTGTTCTTAGGAATTGTATACAAGAAAACCTAATCGGTCGGGCCATCAACTAAAGCAAAGCTTAGACCAAAATGAACTTTTGAAGAGATGGACTTGACAAATCATAGACTTGATTCTTGAGCTTATGATATGTAGATCATCATCTCCAGTGTATGCATTATTCCTCAAGGAACAACTTGTTAATTTCAAATTGACAAGAATTGTAGAAGGGCTTAGTCCCTCTATTTCAACTCCTCATGAATTTTATGATGCATTCCACTCTATTCCAATGACTCTAAAGAATTTTTTGTGTGAATTATATCTATATAACTTGGCAGTTCCAAATGATACAGAATGGAACTTGATCCTTTATGTAGGAGATGTGCAATTGAGGGCAGTTATGTCTTGGATGCAGAATGAAATAAGAAGGGAACACCAAACTACACCATACAGGGACAATGAGATGACAACTCCTTTTCTTATGAGGCTTAAAGCTCAACATTCCCAATGAACATTTATAGACTGGATTTCTATTCTAGGAAACCCAAGTAGAGCTAATAAAGTATACTTAGTAAGAGAGCAAGCCTTTATATATTGGGAGGAACATTCATCTCATGATGTTGAAACAACAATTGTTGCTTCAAGAAAAACATGGACACATATGTCACATGATTTGAGGATAAGGGAATCCCACTCTCTGCGAATTTTAATTCTTGCCACTATAAGAGTCCCATGGTATATCAATTTGGAAAGGAGTTTGCACCAATACTGGCTTCCATTAAGGTTTCATCCTCTCATACTCTTGCAACCATTACTAGAAATGAATGACAACGTAGAGGATCATGATATGTCTATAGAAGTTCAGCAATGGAGAAGGCTTAGAGAAAATTATGGATACTTTGATTATGTTAAGAACAGGCCTCAGGAAAGGACAACTAGTGATTGGAGAGTTCGTGCCAGAATCTAGAATTTCATGGTTGTTGGAGACTAGCAATAGTTCTGTTGGGGGGAATGATGGGACTCCAAAAGGCCATCTTTCTAAGTTCTTTTTATCTTAATTTCAAAAAATTATTTTGCAAATATTCATGACTTTATGGTTTCAAGCATACAAACTTATGATTTTTATGTATATATATGTGAAGACATGAAGTAGAAATATGAATAGTTTAAAGACACTATATTTGCTTGAATTCATGGATAGAAGTGGTATAATGAAGTAGTTATACATGCTAATAAATGTTTCCCCATCTATGCTATGTTTTGGGTAGTTTTCCTCTTGTAGCCAGAGGACTTGCAAGAGTGTTAATTGGAACTTTACACATTTTCTCTAATATTGATGATGAGAATATATATGTTTATGGAAGGTTGTGTGTGCATTGATTATTTTGTAGGTGTTTGCCACGGGTATTGAAGAATCAATATTTCAGTGCTGGAGTAGTTAAAGACAACTATGGATTGTTAGACCTTCACAAGCAGGGCACATTATTATTGTTTTCTGTCGTTGCAATGCACAAATCTAGTTTCCACAACTATATATTCATGGATGATTTATTTGTGGTCAATGTTGTTTCTATTTTGAAATTTATGAGTCTATAATTGATCCTCATTAATGGAGTGATCTTAGATTTAGGGAGTAGTTGTAGTTTCCCTTCAAATAATGGTTGTAACTTTGAGGATAGTCAAAAAAGTAGAATGAGTTGATTTTCATAGCAACACTATTGTGATATTGTTCTTTAATCAAGTGTAATCTTTCTCCATGAATGAATATAATGCACAGTTCAAGTTTATATCTCTTTGTATACAAAAAAATCTAACCTATCAGGAGCACGCGTAAATAAGCAAATGTTAGTTGCACATGTTTATCAAAGATTCAAAATAAAGCAAAAAAAAACTAATTCTATGCTTGAGTTTTACAACTTAATGCAATCGAAAAGAAAGAGTCCTCATGCAACCTCGGAGAAGCTCAACAAGGGCACCCACAAGAGGCCTTGTTGGTGTGCTCAATAGCGAGGGATGTGGATGTGCTCTCAAAATCACAACTATGGATGAATTCCATGATTTGATGAATGATCAATGATATGAAACTATGCTAAGATGAATGAAGAACACTTCAAAAAATGGTTATGGAAGCAAGCATGCTTGAAAGCATTCAAAGGATGTAAAGATGGATGCAAGTAATCAAACTAATAATGAAAATCTATGATGAGAATGCAATATCTAAGACTAGAATGCTAAAAACTACCAAAGATTAGCTCTAAGAATAAAAATCTCTAAAAGCTCTATAATTAAACTAGCATGATAACAATGCAATGGAGGAGATGAAAAATGTTTGAGACAAGGGCTCTATTTATAGGTTTGAGAGAGGGCTTGGGGAGATGACATTTATGTGGCATCCACATAGGTGCCACAAGGGAGACACATGAGCTAAGGAGACAAGTCATGCAAATTTCAACATAAGTCTTTTGGTGATAGAGATGGTTCAATGTTTTATCACACATGTGTGAGCAACCTTGGAGAAAGGAAAGGGGGACAAGTGTGTAAGAGTGTAAGAGGCTTTTTGGATAAATTAATAAAAGGGAGGCTTTCTTGGGCTTTGATTTTCTCACACATGTGTGAGCAAACACTTGGGGACTAAAAGGTGTTTAGGATAATTAAGTGGGATTAACTAGTGGGTAGACTTAGAACAATGAGAGTAATGGGTGATAGACTAGGTTTTAGGTGGGATTAGGACTAAATTAAATAGGATTTAATTTAATCATAGGATTATGGAATTTAATAAAGTGGAGGGAATGAAATAAATTGGAATCTATTTAAAAGGCGATTTATGAAGCACTATGCATTAAATAAATTTAGCACAATAGAAGGGATGTACTAAAATTAAATTAAAATACATTAGGGAAGTGAACCTATTTAATTAAATAAGTAGAAGAATATGAAAAATATAATTAATTAATAAATAATCAATTATAATGTCAAGGGAAATATTAATAAATTAATAGTGTTTACGATAATTTTAAGTGTCTATAGGAATATTCACATGTGAATCTTTCTTCCCATTTGTAATCAAACCACATGAATTTTGTAGTGGATAAATGGTAACCAAAAAATAATTACCCAGAAATGTTCTTTATTTTTTATATCCTAAAATCATAACTGACTTTTCCTCTTCCTTATCTATTGACAAATAAATATTCATTGACTATTTTATCTTAAAAAAAATTCAATCATGACATCGTTCTACTGTTGGATAATGTATATTTATAAGATTTTACAATAACTCTTAACTATCAAGCATTCATAAATTTAAAATAAATTAATTATTCATAATAATTATAATTGTATATTTAATAGGATCAAAGTTTTAAAAAAACTATTACATATATTAATTATAAGTAGGTATGGATTATTTTCTTAAATGGTTTTGTATATGATTTGATGTATCAAATTTAGCCAACACACCATCCCCATCTCTCTAGCATTAATATCTACCATGTACTCTAGCTCAGGAAATGCATTATGAATTTACAAGGATGTTTCAATTAATATTTGTGTTGTTAGGCACTTAGACATTTCTTGTCATCACCCTTTATCACTGCCCAAACTACCCTAGAAAACTAGTCAAGAAATAGATTGCAATGTATGAAAAAAACATGAACACACCCAAATTGTAGGTAATATGGTGGGCTACATTGATCAATCATGTTGCACTGAGAGAAGACTTATCTTCGCAAATAAACACCAAGTGTTTCCATACAAAAAATTCTTTATTTTTTGTTGAAAACAATTAGCTCCTTCCAATACCCATATGTGACTAGAATCACCATTTAAGGAAATGATAGTTTTTTGTAGTTCACATATTTTTTATCTACTCAATATTATAGGTCAATATGTTTAAACTTTGAGAGAATATGTAGAGTCTCACTTCAACATCTTCTATTTAAAATCCTATTTTTTATTCCATCCATTAAATTCTACCATGTAGCTAAGGCTTCCTTCAAAGTATTGCCTATTACTTCATTAAAGATCACATTTAAAAAAGTCATACGACCCAAGACAATTGATACCTTATTTTGGATTATTATTATTGAATTGAATGGATTGATGGTTTCAAGTGTAAAATTCTTTGTAAATATTGCTTTGCTATTTTTATTAGGTACAATCTTTAAGGGGGTCGTATGGATCTTGTTTTTCTATATTTAAACCATGTTCCTTTTTATAGCCTTCTAGTTATCTTTTTAGTTTCTTTCTTTTATCAATCTCCTTATTATTTGAACCTCACACACATGCCCAATTTAATATAGGCATTTTATTTAAGAAGATAAGTTGCGCCATTCTTAGGACCCATTAAAAAGTCATGCTTAAAAGACTCAATTTATATTCATTGATTTTTTTGTAATGTGCACACCAAGAAAATACATCCACACAACCATCTACATGTTTAACTGACATCTTAATAACAAGGTTTAGGGTGTTTACAAGATAGTCAACATGGGCATTAAATTCAACCATGAAGATCTAATAATCAATTTTGTATATAATGTAGTATTGGTTAATCATGCGATTGAAGTATATATAACTCTCATTTGCTAAACCTATATGGTTATGTACACATAGAGCACAAACAAAGCTTACAATGTTAGGATGTGTTCTAGAGTGTTTTATTAATTCAAAAATTTTGAGAGCTTCCTTACAAAATAAAACTATGGATATCTTACAACCATTTCATTTCATTCTTTTAAATATCATCTCTTTGAATTTACAATTCAGATGCTTTATTTATGATTCCACGTCTTGCATGCATTTCGACTAAAACCTTCTAACTATTCTATATCTAACAAAAAAATTTGTACCCTAATGATTTGATGCATATCCATACCTTATACCAAAGATCCCATTTTCTCACAGGTAGGGAGGACACTTTTAAATAATTCGGCTTTATACCTCCTTGATGGATTTGATTGAAAGTTTCTAAAGCCTTTTCAAAAAATCCATTTTTTGTGAATTTTGTAATCATTAAATTCCATCAAATATAGAGGCATTGTGGCAAAAACTTCACAAGCTTTGTACTTTCACATTTTGCATACATATATACTAAATATTTTCTACCTTTAACTATGCTAGAGAAATTCCAACCATGGTATTTGACAAAAAATAACTTCTATTATGTTTT
Organism: Cupressus sempervirens; assembly: GCA_028749045.1. Lineage (NCBI taxonomy): Eukaryota > Viridiplantae > Streptophyta > Pinopsida > Cupressales > Cupressaceae > Cupressus > Cupressus sempervirens. The sequence goes on along the minus strand of CM053785.1, from coordinate 517,106,120 downwards.
GATGGATGTGCATGTATGTGCATACTTAGTTACACGGCTCCCCTTTTGTCACAAACATGTAGAATGTTGGAAAAGTTTGTTGAATCAGGCTTTACACCTACTTGCATTTGCTTGAGAGTTTCTAAATTATTTTCAACAAATACACTCTATTCATATCCTACAATCATTTAAATCTACAAGACCACATTTTTTCTTAGGGATATTTTCATTGATGGCATTATAAAAATATCCTAGGTAATATGCTCAAGAATTCAGCCACCATACAATCAAGGAAATCTTTAGGCTAATTTTCTTTCCTAAATCTAAACAGTAAAATAAAATACAATGGGCTTCTAATGTGCTTTGATTAATCCATTAATGAGCTATGAGGTAGTATGAATTTCTTGTTTGGGTCCACTACCAATAATGGTATGGTGTAATTTCATAATCCCAAAGACCTATTTATTCTGTTATTGCATATCTTCTATATTGTTTTATATTAGTTCTCGCACTTAAATGGAGTCCATATTGTGTATTATAAGAAAAAATTTATGTACAAGACTTCTTTCAACAACTTGTAAAATGACACAAAATTTATTTATACTTTCACATCAATGACCTATTAGTTTATTCCTTCATCCTCCTCGTTTTGGTGCAAGTTCTAGTAGGGAACAAAACCTATATTGATGAAGGAGAACCAAGTAAAGAATGCTAAGTTGTAATAGTGAACCAAAACCCTTGAAAGCCACATATGCACTCAATAAAAATGAATAAATGTGGTGTGGTTTGAAGTGCATCTATTTTAGACTCCTTTTGATTATCATTCCATATTGTTTTCACCAAATCCTTGTGCATTGCTCAGGTATTTTTACATGTGTGGTTTTGCTAGACTTGTCATTTAAACTAAATTTATACATCTTTTTTAGTCAGTCTATCCATCATTCTATGGATGAAATGTAGAACTAAACCTAAGCTCAATATTCAATTTCTTCCAAAACATCCTCCAAAAATAACCAGTAAAATTAGTATTTCTATTTGAAACAATAGTCTTAGGCAATCCATAAAGTTTAACAATCTCCCTGAAAAGAAATTTTGCTATGTGTATTACATCTACTATCTTTTTATAAGGTATGAAATATGTCATTTTAGAAAATCCATCAAATACTACAAAGATAGAATTGTTTCCCCTCTGAGTTCTAGGTAATCCCAGAACAAAATCCATACTAGTATCTTTCCAAGGTTTGTAGGAATAGGAAAAGGTATGGATAATCCAACATTTTGACTACTTCCTTTAGTAACTTTATCTATTTTTCAATTCTTTAACATCTTCTAAACATCCTTATACATTTGCGGCTAGAAGTATCTCTCTAAAATTGTAAGAAACAATAGTCCACCAAGATAACTAAGAGGAGGGGGGGTGAATCGATTATCCAATAATTAAAATATTTATTATCCTTAATTAATCTTCTCCATCCAACCAAAGTAAAAAAAAAACCATAATAAGATGTGCATAGATAATTACACCAGATATGTTAACTAGGGAAACCCTTGATCAGAGGGAAAACCCCCGCGGGAATGATGCCCACAAGATGATGCACTAATATAAATATCCTTGTTAGAGGATGGACCCTGTTAGGAGTCTATTACAACATTTAGTACATAGAGTCCCTATTAGGAGACTTTTAATCCCTTTCAGGAGATTCCAACCCTATTAGGAGTTGTGCCAACCCTGTTAGGATTTGTTGTACAATATATGCAAGAAGATCCCACTACCCAAACATGCAATTTCAATTACAAGAAGAGCTCACTACTCAAACAAGTAATCTACTATTAATTTCCTATTTCTTTTGTTTTGTCAACCAAACCAATCATTTTCAAACCTTGTAGACCAATTCATAAACCTTGAATCCAAATATCAAACCTTAGATCACACAATAGAACCTCGACAATGAAGTTTTCTTCACTTTCACTCTACTTTTCTCAACTCCACATTTCACTTACAATCACTTCTCCATGTCATATCCACATATCATGATAAAGGAAAATTTCCTTCCTTTATATTAAGTCCATAAGACAATTCCTTGAGTCAACTATTAGACCTTCTCAATTAATTATTATAGAACCACATTAAGAACATGTTATACTTAACGATAACATTAATCGTTTGCCTTGCAACTTAAATATATTTTTGTACATGCAATACTATGATGAGAGAACTTAACCACCTCATAACCAACATGTCTTCTACACACCCTCAACCTTTATTCTTAGAATAACAACTCTGTTGTAAGATATAACAAGTTTACTAGGAACATGCCTCTGTAAACTCTATCTCAGAATAAATATCACCAAAACTTACATAACTTCTTCCAGACTTATCATTTATTTATCTAATGTTAACTAAATATACTAGATACTCATAAGTATCTCCCATAACCTTGGATAGTGAGAATACTCAATTAGTCATCCGTACTAACTTGATCTTTTCGATGTTCTTATGTTAGATACTATACAAAACTGCTATGTTGACATCAATGAAAAACTTAGTCATGAATGTAACATATCATCATAGTAACATATCTATAATACTCCCCCATAGGAGTATCATCAACATTCATGCTTCCAACAATCTCTCCCTTTGGCATTGATGGCAATATAGATGAAAAACATCTAGTTCCAAGAATACCAACTGTAAAAGATTGTTAATCTTTCTTTTCAAATCCTCTTCATCAATCATTCTCCCAAATTATGATTCTCCAACCTCATGCTAAACTTTTCAACTTCTCCCACATTGATATACCTCAATGATGTTTTTTCATGCAATGCTTCTCCCCCATTGACATCAATGTCAAAAGTTTCAGCTACCATCAAACAATGGTGCTTTGTTACACTGGACTGATGCACTTTTGCATTTTCTACTCTAATGTAGGAAGGGGAATAACCCTTAACATACCTTGTAAATAATCAAAAGTCTCTTTGGGAAGAGGCTTAGTGAATATATCTGCAATCTACTCTTTGGTGCTTACATACTCCAGTCTAATTTCCTTCTCTGCAAGTTTCTCTCTTAACATGTGATACTTGATAGAAATGTGCTTAGTCTTAGAATGCAATGCTAGATTCTTAGACATATTTATTATGCTTTTATTCTCACAATGTATGACAACAGGCTCACTGAATTCTATCCTTATATTCTTCAGCATCTGCTTCATCCAAACAACTTGATTACAATTATTTTCTATTGTAACATATTTTACTTCTGCTATCATTTTTGAGGTGAAATCTTTCTTTTTGCTTAGCCAAGAAACCAATCTTCCTCTAAGAAAGAAGGCTCCACCACTGCTGCTCTTTTTTTCATTCATACTACCTACCCAATCAACATTCGTATACGCACTTAGAGTGAAATCATTAGATCAGTCATACCACAACCCAAATTAAGGTGTTCCTTTTAGATATCTAAATATCCATTTGACTGTTGCATAATGTGCTTCTCTGGGATCAATTTAAAATCTTGCAATAATTCCAACAAAATTTTCTATATATGGCCTTGTGTGAGTCAGATATTGCAAACCTTCAATCATAGATATGTACTTCTTTTTCTCAATAGTATGTGTCTCATCCTTTGTAGATAACTTGTGTCCAGTTACCATAGGTGTTCCAATAGGTTTACATGTTTCCAAACCAAACCTTTTCAATAAATCCTTCAAGTAATTAGTCTGAGAAATAAAGATTCCTTCCTTATTCTATACAATCTACAATCCTAGAAAATATTTCATTTCTCCTATCATACTCATTTCAAATTCTTTCTTCATTTCTTCTCCAAAATTTTCACTTTCCTCATCATTTCCTCCAAATATGATATCATCAACAAATATTACCAAAATCATTAGTCCATCATCAATTTATTTCCAATAGAGATTACTATCTGCCATACCTTTATTATATCCAAGATTTTTCAAATGCTTGTCCAACCTTGCATACTAGGTTCTGGGTGCTTGCTTCAAGCCATACAATTCTTTCTTCAATTTACATACTATGTCCTTGTCATCTATAAAAGGACACCCTTCAAGCTATTCAATGTATACCTCTTCTTCAAGTCTTCCATTCAGAGATGCTTTTGACATCCATTTGATATATTTTGAATTTCTTATATGTTGCATATGCTAAGAATTAACTTACTGCTTCTATTCTAGACATAGGAGCATAGGTCTCATCATAGTCTATTCCTTCTTACTATGAGTAACCTTTACATACTAGTCTTGCTTTGTTTCTTACAACTTCTCCTTGCTCATTCATCTTGTTCTTGAATACCCATTTAGTTCCTATCACATTTTTTTCTACTGGTCTGGGGACTAATTCCCATGTCTCATTTTTTACTATTTGATCCAATTCTTCTTTCATAGCTTGTTTCCAATGATCATCTTTACATGCTTCATCTACATTCTTAGGTTCAACTTGAGATATCAAACATAGTTCTTCATTGAATTTTTTTCTTGTCATCACACCTTTATCTTTGCTTCTGATGATCTGCTTGGATGGATGATTCTTTGTCATATTCTTTCCTAAAGTAGGAGTTGTTATGTCAAATCTTGGCTCTGCTAAAGGTTTCAAGCTTTGTTCCTACCTTGGCTCTCCTTCATGCTGCAAATCATTGTTAGTCTCAAATAATACTTCATCATTCCTTGGTTTAGTAATAATATCATCATCTGAATTGTAATCAACTATTATTTCTTGTATTCATAATTTCTCATCTACTCTCACATTTGCACTTTCCATAATAGTCTTAGTTCTCTGATTATAACATCTATAAGCCTTTTTTTTCAATGAATAACCAAGAAACATACCTTCATCACTTTTAGCATCAAATTATAAATATCATCATCTCTTTTGATATAACACTTACTACCAAAAATTCTAAAATACTTAACTATAGATGAGTGACCAAACCATAGTTCATAAGGGGTCTTGTTTGTGTCTTTCCTAACTTGTACTCTGTTAAGAGTGTAGACTATTGTATTCATAGCTTCTCTCCAAAACATCTTGGATACTTAATTTCTAGCTAACATAGCTCTTGCAACTTCAATTACTGATATGTTTCTTCTCTCTGCTATACCATTATGTTCAGGGGTTCTTAGAGCTGATAACTATCTTTTGATTCCATTTTCTTCACAAAACATGTTAAACTCATTTAAAGTAAATTCTCCTCCTCTATATGATCTCAAACATTTAATCTTCATGCTTGATTCATTCTCAACTCTATTCTTGAATATCTTGAACTTACTAAATGCCTTATATTTTTCTTTAAGAAATGTAACCCACATCATTCTAGAAAAGTCATCAACTAAAATCATGAAATACCTTTCACCATAAAATCCTTTAGTTTTTATAGGACTACTGAGATCTATGTATACAATCTCCAATTTTGTTGTAGTAGTAAAATTTTTGTAGGAAAAAGAAGTTATATTATGCTTTTCCAAAGATGCACTCCTTGCAAATTATGTTAAAAGGTTTTACAATATTAGGAAAATCTCTAACTGCAAACATACTACTAGTCTTCACAATGTTGTCAAAGTTTATATGAAAGAATCTTTTATGCCATAACCAACTATCATCTACCTTTGTAACCAAACATGTCATTTCAGTAGGATTCAACTAAAATACATTACCTCTAGATCAGGTTCTTATTCTAATTACCTTTCCATCTTTGCCTTTGATCATGCATGTCTTTTCTGTGAGCTGCAACTGATAACCTTTATCCACTAGTTATCTAACACTCAGAAGATTTTACTTCAAACCATCAACAAAATATACATCCTTAGTGTTAGTTTTTTTAGATTTAGGATCTTTTCAAATGTAATAACTATTGTGAGAGCTTCTCTATAGGAACTATAATAGTTTGATACATCTCCCATATAGAAATTTTGATTATTTTCAAAATATGTGAATGTATTGTATATATTCTTCATTCTATCTTAGTTGCAAAATTCATCACATCATGATCCCGATAACCTGTGCAATATTCAATACTTCTGCAACACTCAATACACTCAATACATCAACACTTTTGAGTATTGATGTTGCATTAACTACTAATAAAAATTATTCTCTTCTTATACAGATTACTAATAAGTAATTAGCTCCATCCTCTGACCACTCCTTTTCCACTGATGAAGTTGTTGGTTTCATTAATTCTTATGTCTGAACAACCCATCTTTGGTAATTGTTGTCATGCCTTCTTAATGAATATAAGAGCCATTGTGAAGGATCAATCAATTATGATGCGTACAATGACAATGATTGGTTTGCTAAGGATTAGAAGGTTTAGTCTTCAATCAAGATAAAATGTGAAGTTAACCAACTCTAAAATCAATCTTAGTCGATCAAATTCTTTCACCTATTACTGAGTCAATGGCACTTTGGAACTTGATTCAATATTATTATGCAGTAGGAACTATTGCTACCAAGAACTAGTGTCATCCAATGACTTTGGGTAGATTCAATATTGGATATTAAATGATGTCTTTCTTATTCACTATATGTGTGGAACCTATAAATATCATCTCAAATATTACTACGATTCCTATAATATTACTTTATCCAATATGGGTTCCATCGCTTACAATAATGAATCCTTTTATCGTATGTGATAACTAATAGCATCTGTAGACTGAACTTCTAGAGGTTCCCATCAATATTAATTCTTCTTTTATATCTGCACCAATTTCTTTTCAATCTTCTTGCGTTTGAACATTATGAATTTTGTCTTACTTTTTCTTCTGTGTCACAAAGGGAGCATATAAGAATTGCATCAATATTCTCATGGTGTTTCAATTTATTATTATTACTCTTCCTATCTTTAGGTACCACAGATACATCCAATTCAAAATCTTTGGGAATTATGAATAGTTGATAATAATATATGGATATGTTCACATTATTAGATATGGAAGCTTTGATAAATTTCTTTGAGGTATATTCAAACCCTAAGAAGAAACTTCTCTTTATCATAGTATATAATATATCTGTAGTGAACTTCACAATCCATTGTTGACACACATATATTCATCTCTGACCCTATGCTAGTTGATGTCAATGTGACAGGTAGAAGCTCCTATTGGTAGTTTTCTACTGTGCTATTGTTATATATATTATCCCATATTTTGATTAAGATATGGTTTACTAATTCGAGCCTTTCTAAATCTGTGATACTGATAGAATATTAATGTCCTCATTTTAATGACAATACTCCCCATTTTCTCTATGATATTATGTAAGGATATTTACATTCTCCAAACCTACGGTGATTCCTTCTATACCTTCTGTGATGTTTGTGCAGTTGTTAGAACTTCCAACATAGGGTATTTTTGTGTTCGATGTCTACTTGATGGAACTATTTTGGGATAAGTGTACAATTATACACTCTCATAAGAATCATACATTAGATTGGGTCTTTGATCTGGGTCAAAAATTTGGATGCTGTGACACCAAAACCTGTTTGGTATAACCTGAGATAGGCTGTCTTTGTAATGGCACCAATCTATCTAATCCTCACTCCATAACACAACATGTCCACGATGAATAAAATCATTACATTCAATGTTTATGTACTATAGAAGGATTTTGCAACTTGTTCCAGGACTATTCTTACGGTAGCAGGTTGAATGCATATTTGATGCAAACCACACCATTAATTATTCAGGCTACATCCTTCGTTAAGTTGGATTATTGCCACTGAGTTTCTCAAACATTATTTCACCTCCAATATATTTTCTTTGACCAATAATAAAGGCTTGTTCATAGTTACCTCGATAGTGTTTTCCAACTATGAGGTACTGTTTCTATAGTTAAAGCAACTTCAATCTTTAGATGACAAAGAAAAATCGAGGCCCACAAAAAACACTACTAAAATATTTTCCCAATTAAATATAGTCTCTGAATTCAATGAGTGGGTCTCCTTCGTAGCCAAAAACAACATAGTTTTAATGTAATAAGGATCATCTATATTAATGAGTGGATGAAGATGCATCTGTTTATCCTACATTTTCAGCCTAAGCTCTGATACCATGTTTGATTTAGGATCTCTGCAAATGTAATAACATTGTTGTAATTCTATGTGTTTCAATTGCAGATTTCCAAGATATATAAATATATCTTTAGGAGGCATGTCTTGTGAAGAGACATGTCTCTATGGTTATATATATTAATTAATCATTAATTAAAACATTATTAATTATAACATATCTATATTATATAGAAATATATTATATAGAGCATACAATATATATATATATATATCTATATATATATATATATATATATATATATATATATTAGAGTATGTATAATTAATGATTAACAATAACCATAGAAAGGATTAACTCTAGGACAGTTCAATCCGACAAAAGCTACAATTTAACAAGTTTTACCATCAAGGGTCATAGATCCAATACCTTTAACTTGGCATGCTACATTGTTTCCAACTCTGACAATGCCTTCATTCTAACTTTTAAAGTTCACAAATTTGTTCATATCACCAATTATATAATGTGAACAACCACTATCAATTATCCAATCAGATTTCTTTTCAACCAGTGATACCAAAGCTACTTTCTTTGGGCTTTCTTATTTGAATGCTACAAATCCTATTTCATCATCTCTAACACTTACTGCTTGTTTATCAAATTCATTTTCTTCATTTGCATACAAACACTCTCTATCTCTTCTAGGTTTATAATTTTCTTTATACTTTTTTCTCTCTTTTACGACACTTAGATACATAATGACCAAATTCATTGAAAGTCTAACATTTAAATATTTTCTTACCATCTTTTTCTCTTCTTACTAGAAGGGTGAATCCTTCAATCTTTTTGTCCTCATCAAATCTGCTGCTACTAGCAAAGTCTCCTCTAGCACTTGTGCTCCTTGATAAACTAGGTTGAATATTTAAGGCACTGAAAGTTGTTTCTATTCTGGTCAATTCTCTGGACTATCTAAGCTCATTCTCAACTACTTCAAGTCTTCCAAGCAATGTCTCTTTTGTAAAATCTTTGGTACAAGATATCAACAACTGTATCATTTGAATTGTTGACTTGAACAATGGTGTTAAAGTCTTCAATATCTTCCATATGGCCTCATCATCTTCTTTTGCTCCTCCTTGGATTTAATACCTATAGTGATTTCTGATATTTTGCCTATATATGATCTAATAGATTCATCTTCCATCATTTTAGGATCTTAAAATGCACAAACCCAATTTTGCAGTCTCAACCTTTTAGAATGTTCATCACCTTTAAAACTAGTTTCCAAAGCTTTCCAAATCAAATGTGAAGTAACAAGTGCCTTTACTTGATTGTATTCAATTTTAAGGAGTGTAGTCAATAGTGCTTATCTAGCGCTCATGTCACATAAAATATCTCTTTCATCTTTGGTACAAGATTCCAAATCTTTTTCAGAAATGATTGTCTTTGATGTTTTTGTCAAGATCCAATATCCTAGACCCATACACAACAGATGTTTCTTCATCTCTTCCTTCAAGCTGTCATAATTTGTTTCATCAAACTTTAGACTATCTCTCTCGAATATTCTTTCCATGGATCTCCCAAACTTGTTAAAATTTATCTTCAAGGACATGATGCTTTGATATCAATTGTTAGAAATAATAGTCCACCAAGATAACTGAGGGTGGGGGGGGGGGGGGGTGTGAATTAGTTATCCAATAATTAAAATACTTACTATCCTTAAACAATATTATCCATTCAACCAAAGTAAACAAAAACCATAACAAGATGCACATAGACAATTACACCAGATATGTTAACTAGGGAAACCTTTGATTAGAGGGAAAACCCCAGTCGGAATGATGCCCACAAGATGATGTACTAATATAAATATTCCTTATTAGAGGATGGACCCTGTTAGGAGTCTATTACTACATTTAGTACATAGAGTACCTATTAGGAGATTCCAACCATGTTAGGAGTTGTAGTACAATATATGCAAGAAGAGACCACTGCCCAAACATGCAATTTCAATTACAAGAAGAGTTCACTGATCAAACAAGTAATCTACTATTAATTTCCTCTTTCCTCTATTCTATCAACCAAACCAATCACTATTAGACCTTGTAGACCAAGTGTCAAACCTCAGATCCAAATATCAAACCTCGAATCACACAATAGAACCTTGGGAATGAAGTTTTCTTCACTTTCGCTCTACTTAGCTCAACTTCGCATTTCGCTTTCTTTGCTACTTACAATCACTTCTCCATGTCATATCCACATATCATGATAAAGGAAAATTTCCTTCCTTTATACTGAGTCCATAAAAAATTCCTTGAGTCAACTATTAGACCTTCTTAATTAATTATTATAGGACCACATTAAGAACATGTTATACTTAGCGATAACACTAATCTTCTGCCTTGCAACTTGAATACCTTTTTCTACATGCAATATTGTGATGAGAGATCTTAACCACCTCATCAAAAACATGTCTTATACACATCCTGAACCTTGATTCTTAGAATAACAACTCTACTATGAGATATAACAAGTTTACTAGAACATGCCTCTATAAACTCTATCTCATAACATATATTGCCAAAAATTACATCACTTCTTCTAGACTTATCATTTTTTCATTCAACATTGATTGCATATACTAGATACTCAAAAGTATCTTCCATAACCTTGGATAGTGAGAATACTCAACTTGTCATCTATACTAACTTGATCTTTCCACTATTCTTCTATTTCATACTACAAAAAATTGCTATGTTAACATCAATGAAAAACTCAATCATGAATGTAACATATCATCATAGTAACACATCTATAATAATCACCCATAGGAATATCATCAGCATTCATGCTTCCAAAAAAACATCTTCACTATCCTATCAATCCCAAAATATCCTGCAAGTCCACCACTATATTTCTCTTTAATGACATTCTCCTTCATAGATTCAATAGGTATAGATAATTGAATTCCTTTAAACAACATGTCCTCCTGAATGAAATAATCAACCACTTATCTTTTTTATTTGTTACCAAGTTCTTACAAACTTTCAAAGGTTCTGCAAAATCAGGGTTAGTTTCATATAAGCTCTTCAAATCCTCAAATCCAAGCACTTCAACTCTCATCTCCATCTACAAAATTCTTCTTTTTCTCAATGCATATTCTAGCTTATTAGATTGTCCACTCTTATGTTTCAACATAAAAGAAAAGTTATGCATGTATTCAACCCATTTCACATGTCTCTACTTCAATTTATTTTGATTTCTAAAATATTCTAAGGCTTTATGATTAGTGTATAATATAAATTCTCTAGGTATCAAATAGTGTCTCCATTTCTTCAAATCTTAAATAATTGCATAAAAGGCTTGATCATAGATTGAATATTTTCTCTTAGCATCATTTAATTTTTGTATATAGAAAGCTATACACTTACTTTCTTGACTCAAAACAATGCTAATGGCATTTTCATTAGCATCACAATCAACTTTAAAAACTTTGTTAAAATTAGGTATATCAAGAAAAGGTAATTATGTGTCCTTTTCCTCCAATTTTGTAAAGATTTTATTTGCTCCATGTGTACATTTGAAATTATTTTTATAAGCTTTGATAGGCTCTATCATAGCATTACAATTTGAATAGAAATTCATGATAATTTTTTTGTAGAAACTTTCCAAGCCATGAAATGATATAACTTCTCCAACATTCTTAGGTGTAAGACAATCAAGAATATCTCTTACCTTTTCACGATCCTTTGTCAAACCATCAATAAAAAATACAAAACCAAGATACACAAGCACCTTCTTCATAAAAGAACATTTCTTCAGATTTATCAACTTCTCCTCTTTTAGCCTTTGTAAAACTTGTCTGATATGCTCAAGGTATTCCTCCTTAGTCTTACTATAGATTAGTATGTCATCCAAGTATACAATCACAAACTTACCCACTAATTTGTTCAAAACTTCATTCATCGGCCTCATAAAAGTACTAGGTTCATTAGTTAGACCAAAAGACATGACCAACCACCCATAAAAACCTTCATTTGTCTTAAAAAAATTGTTCCATTAATCTCTTTCAGTGATCCTAATATGGTGATAGTAACTTTTCAAATCAATCTTTGTAAAATACTTTTCTCCACTCAATTTGTCCATGATATTATCCATCCTAGGCAAAGGAAACCTATACTTCACGGTTATTCTGTTTATTCCTCTAGAATTAGTGCACATTCTCCATTTTCTATTATTCTTAGGTGCTAATGCAATAGGTACTACACAAGGACTCAAACTTTCACTAATCAAAACTTTCTCAAGCAATTCCTGCACTTTTCTATTCAATTCACTACTACATTTGGGCCCAAATTACGATGACATGTCCTTGCAATTATGATGGTAACCTATCACCCAACTGATATTAGTTGGAATTGGCTCCTGTTGGATGGGCATCAAACTTTTGTTGTCACAATTTATGACAGAAAGGGTTACTATTTCAATTGAGATAGCTACAAGTGTCATAAATTGGGCTACCATTCTGGCAAACCATTCATTTTCATCATAAGGATTGTGATAGAAATCTGTCAAAGATACCATTATAATTGCAATGTCTGTGCAAAAGAAATGCTATGGGTCCCATGATAAGCCATCAAGAACCTCCATTGCAATTGGGATGGGTATGTGGTAGGAATGTTGTGGGATCAACAGCCAGCCATCGTAATTGCAATGTCATGCTATATTAATAAAAAAAAATGGTGGCAAGCATTGAATAGGTATGATGTAATCATAGGTTAATATTGAGCTTCAATTAGTTTTGAGAATAGTTTAATATTCTCTACTAATCAAGGCCAACCACATGAAGGTGGAAGTTCATTTGGCCCCACCCCCAACATCTAAATTCCCCATTAACATCTAAAATCTTTAAGAAAGGATCAATCTTTAAAGTAATTGGAATGTCCTCATCGCCTCCTACTACTCTTAGGGGAAGTCCATCGTCATTGATCACGTGCAATTCATCACATGGGTACATCCAAGAATGTCCTCATCACCTCGTGCATAAAGAAATAATAGCTCAAGTGAAATAAAAACATGAAAAATGAGAGAGAGAAAGAGGAATCTACTTACCAATAGGCATTGCCATCACATTTGTGGTCATGCTACCTATTTATACAAAATGTTCTAGACCTGCAAAAGTGACATCATTTTCCCATCTTCTGGTGCATGTCATTTTTATGTTGCATCCAAAATAAGATTCTGCCACTCTAAATCGAGAATGCGTATGCAACTATGTTCTATATGCATGAACAATTGGTGGAGCTAAAAAATGTAGCACAAGTACATTTATTTAATAGGTCTATTAAGTTTTTAAAATTATAGACCATCATCATGAACAATGTTTGTGATGGTATATAACTTAAAATACCTAATTAAAGACCTCTAACAAAAAAGAAAACTTGTTGTGTTTCTTAGCTTCACTTGATGTTGTATGTGTTGGGACTCAAAATTGAAGCCTTGATTTTGAGTACCATTCTAAAAATCAAGCCCTACAAGTGCTTTTTAATGCATGTGTAACCATATGTCCTTTTGAGGCCTACGAGGTGTTTAATATTTCTAACACCTTGCATTCAATATATCCACTCATCCCATGGAGATAAATTGCCATTCTGAGTCATTTTGTGAAGTTTCATTTTGAGCAATGTTCAAATTTGCATTTTTTGCCTAAGTGTCAAACAATGACAAGAGGCCTAGTTTGCAATTGAATATCTTGCACTTGGTTATGTTTCATGACTCTCCACTTTGGTAATATTTAATATCCATATCAGAGAACCTATATTTCATTTTTGAGTCATTTCAACATGTTTTGACTAGGTTTTGAATCCCCCAAAGTCGGTTGTTTATTGTTGTCATGCTAATGTAAATTGTTTAGAATTCTAGGAGGACCTGATGAATCTGTTTGATCAGTTTTTGAATGCGATTCCATTTGCAATTTGTAAAGTTTTACTCTTGTCATAAAATGTAGATTGATCGGTACCCCTATTTGGGATGTCATATCTTTGAATCCATGATAAGTTAGATTGAATGGATTGTACCATTGTGTTCTACTCTAAAAATTCTTTAAGTGTGTTAGTTTGCAAGTCTTGATGAATCTGGTTGCACACTTTCCTAGGTCCATTCTATTTGTGAAAATTGCTTTTCTACCAGTGTTTCCAATTATGCAAATTCAAATAGCCCACTTTGATCGCTTGCCAAATGTGTCAAGTTATTTGTCATGAGCCCAAATCCTAGATTTATACTCTCCTTGTGATAGTAAACCAATGTTCCAGCTTTCATTTTCCCAAGTGTCAATTTGTCCTGTTTTCAAAGCCAGATCTATGAACCTTGTTATAGTGAATATGAAGTTGAGAAATTATATAAAAACAACTTAGATGGTTCTTGTTAGGATGAGAATGAATGTTGTAATAATTTTGATGTTCCAAATTGTTATACTAATGATTTTGCTGTTGTAAGTTCTTCATGTCATCCAGATGATAATCACAACTAGGAGAAGATTTGTGAGATAGTCTTCTTGAGCCTTGATGAAATTTCAGCTTTGTTGGCTCATGATTTTGAAAAGCATGTGAGTGTTTCTAAGGATGCTCATATTTTCCCTCATTATTTTTCTTCATTCAGTCAAGTAACTTCCCCAAAGTTTGATATGGAAAGAGATATAGGATCCAAACAATCTTTGTCAGATTTTAGAGGTGTATGTGACAATACCTCAAATTTATTTGCACATGATGACTTGTTAGATGCAAGGGATGTTAGTGAAGGGAAATTTCATATTGTTTCAAATTCTTCTCATGTTGGTATTGTTACAATATGTTTTTATGTTTCATGTGATGAAGGGGAAAAAATTGAAAGTTGTTAATCTAAATATGGATTTTCTTTGTGTTGATAAGTCTTGTAGTCATAAGTTCAAGGTTCATTCTAACAGTTTGTTAGATGAAGAAAATAATTGTGATCAACATTGTTTAGATCACAACTTTCATGATAATTTTTTAGAATTGGTAACTAATTTGTTGTCTGAAGAATCTGAAGGATATTTAGTGAAAGATATATTTTATTTGATGAGTAACATGATTGTAAGTAGGTAGCGATCAAATTTCACATTCTCGTCACATCCGGTTACACAAGATGAGTTGCAAAATTTTGACAAATACAACTTTTTGAACAAAGTAGAATAGAATCATTCGTGTTTCTGGTTGATAGCATGCAACAGTCATATGTAGATGATAGTTTTCAAATTGATTCTAGTTTACATGAGCATGATGATCTATATTTTCATAATGAGCATAATGTAGAAGTTAATGTTGATTCATACATGCACTATGAGAATGAAGGCATAGATTTTGTTTTGCCAAGTGATTTGATTCAGGATGATAATCTGATTAGTGAAATTGATAGAAGTGATATTTTTAGCTTACCTCATGAAAGTGTAGATGAAAATAAGATCTATGATAGAGGTAAAAAAAAATTTGTTGAAGTTCGGTGGACCGGGGCCATCGTTTGTATACTTTAGGAGTAGATTTCCTTGCTTTCTATAAGAATTTGGTATAGCTCTGATACCATGTAAGAATTTGGTATAGCTTTGATACCATGTAAGAATTTGGTATAGTTCTAATACCATGTAAGAATTTTCCTTAGGGAAAAATAACACCAAGATCACGAAGGTCAAACACTAGCACAATATGGAACAATAATAGATGATATGAATAAAAATAATATCATATGTGTTATTCTAATCATCCATTATTGGTCCATATTGTGCTAGTGTTTGAGCTTCGTGATCTTGATGTTATTTTGCCCTAAGGCAAATTTTTACATGGTATCAGAGCTATACCAAATTCTTACACTTTCAGTAAGTTGTTCGAGAGAAGTTTTTTACTGTCAATTGTGTGGTATGATTCTTCTAGATATTTGTATCATTACCATGCCTGAAAGGGACATGCATCCCCAGACATAGCCACTATTGGGACTCAAAATTGAAACCCTGATTTTGAGTACTATTCTAAAAATCAAGCCCTACAAGCACTTTTTAATGCATGTGTACCAGGATGTCCTTTTGAGGCCTAAGAGGTGTTTAATTTTTTTAACACATTGCATTCAATATATCCACTTGTCCCATGAAGATAAATTTTCATTTTCAGTCATTCTGTGAAGTTCTGTTTTGAGCAATGTTCAACTCTGCATTTTTGCCCAAGTGTCAAACAACGACAGGAGGCCTAGTTTCCAATTGACTATCTTGCACCCGGTTATGTTTCATGACTTGCTACTTTTGGGATGTTTAATATCCATATTAAAGAACCTATGTTTCAAATTTTGAGTCATTTTGACATGTTTTGTCTAGGTTTTGAATCCCTCAAAGCCGGTTGTTTATTGTTGTTGTGCTGATGTAAATTGTTCAAAATTCTAGGAGGCCATGTTTGACCCATTATAACTTTGATCAAGTTGACCAAAATGAGAAAATTCATTTTTTATTTCATTCTAGAGGTTAGAGACTTGTTATGTTTCAGATTTGAGCTTATAACGAGTCCGTTTGATCAGTTTTTTGAACACGATTCCATTTGCAATTTGTAAAGTTTTACTGGTGTTGTAAAATGCAAATTGATTGGTAACCCTATTCGGGATGTCATATCTTTGAATGCATGATAGGTGAGATCAAATGGATTATACTGTTGTGTTCTACTCTAAAAACTCTTTAAGTGTTTCAGTTTGTAAGTCTTGAAAAATCTGTCTACACACTTTCCCAAGTCCATTCTCTTTGTGAAAATTGCTTTTCTGCTAGTGTTTCTAGTTTTGCAAATTCAAATAGACCACTTTGACCGCTTTCCAAAAGCGTCTAGTTATTCATCATGAACCCAAATCCTAGATTTATACTCTTCTCATGAAAATGAACCAATGCCCCAGTTTCCATTTTCCCAAGTGTCAATTTGACCTGTTTCCAAAGCCAGATTTGAACACATTTTGTGGTTTTTTGACATGTTTGCTTGCAGGCAGTTTTGAGAAGAAAACTTTGACAACCAATATCTTTTGACTAAGAATTCATCATGTGACAATATTTTATAGGGTGAAAGAATGCAAGACAAAGAATTATTAGGTTTGATTTTAGAGCCTGGTTAGGTATTTTTGTAAGTTTTTAAAGCTAGCCAAAGGACCTCTTGGTACGAAATTGGCAGTTTGCAAGAAAGATTGAAGGTTGGTTCTAAATGATGCAACAATGATTGAATCTTGATCAAATCAGTATTAGATGTTCAATGGATCAATTTAATAGTTTAGTTGGTTGGAAATGAATTTTTTTAGAGCCAGACCCACTTTGGGGCTCGATTGATTTCACTAGATTGATAAGTTGTGAAATTGAAAATATTCAAAGGCAAAAATGATATTGATTATTAGAAAGGTATCAAAGGATTCATCACCTTGTAAAAACTTAGGGAGGTGTGTAGGTTTGAGTTTTTCTTAGACCAAGTCAAAGAGAAGACTTTTTGTCATTTTTATTCTTGTCAATAGTTAGAGCTGATAAAAATGATGATGCAAGTGATAAGTTGGGGTTGCTTTCCCTGATTATAATTCAGGAATGGGATATTGATTTAAGTTTGATTTCTCATCATCTAAATGGTGTGGAGCCTAAGGAGCCATTTAAAACTACATTTGAAAAAAGTTTCCTATTTTTGATATTATGATGGATTACAATGCCCTGTTCCAAAGCTCTCAACTTGGGACAAGCTAGAGTACGCTTGTTTGGAAGTTGGTTGGTTGCATTTAGTGGGAATAAGATATATGAGTGCCTAATTCCTCAAGATTCAATGGGCCACGATGGAAGAAATGTTAAGTAAATACAATTGAGTTATGAATGTCATATGGAGGGAACTAATTGCCAATCATTCAAATATATTTCAGTCTATGTTGAAAGAGGGATAATATTTTCCTTGTTGAAGGGTGGGATCCTCATATTTCATGGGTCATTCATCCATTGTAGATAGCCTCATATGACAAAGGGAGTTCGGTGGTAGTGGTCTTAAGAGATTGAGCAAAAGCAACGGTTGAGTAAGGAGATGCTGCCATGCATGAAAGGAGGTATGGTTGGATAGAAACTCATGCAACTAAATGTTAGAATAGAAAACTAAAGTACCATTATGCTTCTAATGTTTCTAACATGCACAAGAAGGAAGGGGCACTCTTGGAGCATATAAACAAGTAGCTCACCGATTTTGAAATGGTACATATAATCATGGTGTTAGGCGTGTTTAGGAGGTTACATGCAACAAGTTTAGAGATTTGTTTTGAGGGAAGTTGCAATGCTTGTTATTTTAATATCACCTAGTGAGTTGTAGTCAATGCTAGTGAAATGATGTTCATGAGAGGAAGTTCCACGATAGTTGTACGCCATGTAATGGTGATTTCAATTAGCCATGACCAAAGACACTACTTAGAAGGCTTGGAGAGGTGTTAACTTTGCTTTCAAATTGGTTTTAAAGACTGAAGTGGTATTATTAGGGCTTCCAACGAAAATGAACATAGTCTATCTCCTAAATTACAAGGGCAACACCACTGGAGCATCATTTGTAGTGAACGAAGGTGCATCATATGCAGCATACTCAAAGGGGATTAATAGCAGATAGGCATGAGTATAATTGTCTGCAAAGACCAACTCACCATTGTTTGAAGGATTCAAGTTTTGAGTGAACATCCCAGAGTTGGAGCCAACTAAATTTTGCAGAGGCGCTTTGCCTTGAAATGTAGTGGCAAAAGAAAAGTAGTCCTCATTGGTTAAGAACATTTCATATATGATAAGAAATAGAGTCATAGTATTGAAAGGAATAGATCATGCACATTATGTTGAAAATGGCAGAAAGAGTTAATGAAGGGCAAGTGAAGACCTGCAAAACCATTTAGAAGAGGATCAAAAGGAAAAAACTGAAAGGAACAATATCCCACATTCACCATGCATAGGGCTTCAAAGTAGTTTAAATACCCTAGCACTAACATTGTTAGATGTCTTAAAGACGTCTTGCCTTTTGAAGGCAATTGATTACATATGGGGCCTGATTAGTTTGACTAATGGCAAGGTAATTTTGAACAAACATGATGACGTTAGATGCTAATTGGACCTATACGAACCAACTAGGAGGTGACATGTGGTGCTAGATGAACCAATTGCATAATGACATGTGTCAAAGGACTTCTGATGTGGCACAAAAATTGAGGTACCAAATGGCACAAAGGTGCATTCCCACATGCGACGTG
The DNA here is from genome assembly GCA_028749045.1 of Cupressus sempervirens. NCBI lineage: Eukaryota > Viridiplantae > Streptophyta > Pinopsida > Cupressales > Cupressaceae > Cupressus > Cupressus sempervirens. The sequence goes on along the minus strand of CM053785.1, from coordinate 517,086,858 downwards.
GTAGCTACTAACTATGCATGTGGGGATGCACCTAGCTAAGACATGGTAGTAGGCACTGATCAATGGTGACATGGTAGGTACAGTTAGAGGGTGACATGGTGATGACTGGATAATCAAGAGGACCAATGAGATAATGACACATGGAAGTGCTCTAGTGGACCAGTTAGAGGATGCCACGTAGCACCTAGATAGCGTATGATGTGGCAGATGTCAACCAATGGCATGTTGCCACATGGCACAAAAAGTCAAACTCAGTTGACTTGGATGGAAATTCTGGAGGGAAAAAGTCAAATTGAAAAAAAAAATATTTTATAATTTCTCCTTTGAAATTACATGTAGAGAATTTTTAAATAAATTGTTTTTTAAAGCTATAGTTCTAACTTTAGGTAAAAGTTAAATATTTGTTGAGATGTAGTTTCAAAGCCATGAAAGGAGCCTAAAATTCAAACAGGGATTTTGGGTGTTTCTGGTAAGCCAATATAGAAGTATTATATATCATTGAAACTGGGAGAGAATGAACTTTCCATTTTTTGAGTTTTTTTTTGTTTTGCACAAGAAGTTGCTGGTTCAAGTTATGTGAGGATTTGTCTTAGGTATCCATTTTTCAGTTTCATTCAGTTGGTGTGGTTTGGGTTTGATTTCTAGTGAAATGGTGAACTGAATGAACATAAAAGGTAGTAAAAATATAGTTAGGAGAAAAATTTGTTACATCCAAGTCAGTTAAATGGAGGTTTTATCAGCATTTCAGATATTTTGGTAATACAAGGGTTTTTATCATTATGGAAGAGGTATTTCAAATTTGTTACAGAATAATAATGAAAATCATATCAAATTTCATGTGTAGAAAGATGAGAGATGCTTTATAACAACAAGGAATGAAGATTCAAGTGGACACATGTCACTTCCAAATCAGATTTAGGACTTCATTCATATAATATATCTCTCTCTCTTTCCAATTCATTTTAGGGGTTCCAATCTTGAGTTTTCTCAGATTTGTGAGACCAAGGGTTCCAGTTTGTCTATGAGACCACATTGTTGGATCTAGAGCTGTGATTCCACCATATTCTTAAGCATATTTCTCTTGTATGAACAACAATAGTTAAGCTAATATAGCTAGTTCTTATATATTTAGTGGTTTTATGAATTGTTCTACATGCATCTGAATGTATAGTTTCAAAGAAATGAATACAATGAGCAAAAATCTCCTTAGTTTCATTCTGATTCTAATCTCCTATCTCTATAATCTGCAATGTTATGTGGTTTAGGGACAAATAACTTAGACCCATTTGCATCCCCTTAAGGTTGTATGTCTGATATATTTTGTTGTTGGAACAAAGGGCCAAGTAAATGCTTCATGTTGTTGGTTATTCAAGAAGGATATTTCATGAGAATGAGGTCTTTATGAACACCGATGTTTGATTCACAAAGTGATAAGATATATCTGATATCTTGAATGTATGGAACATGTCAATGGTATCATATATGTATGTTTGTGATCTATGGAATTGCACAATAGATAAGATATTGATTAGCTATAGGATCAAATTATTCTTATTGCTACATATTTGGGGTTTTGCTAAAATCAACATCATTAATCAAATATCTTTCCCTTCAATGTTGAAGGAATTGAAAAGAATTGTCCTCACTTAGCTTATCAATTTCTTAGGTCATGTCATTAGCTATTTCATGTCTATGATCTTTGCATTAGTACAAAAGACATAAGGGTTTAATCTACTTTGTTAGATTTAAGTGTATGTTTTAGCACTAGTACCATATAAGTGAATTTGAGGTCTACCCGCCTAGGATTTGCATAGCCTGAAGTAGAAGAAGGGTCTAGCCTTATAGTTGGCCTGATGTCTAAAATGATACATTGAAAATGGGAAGTAGCTGCCACTAGATGCATCTTGTTCTCATTGGGGTAATTTGAAGCTAAGATGTTTCAAAACACCAATAGTATGCATATTAATTGACATTGCATATTGAACTATGACATCCTTCTGCATTGCTTGGAACCAAGAGATTCACACAATTAGTTATCATACAATCATAGGTTATTGTTAAGCTTCACTTAGTTTCAAGAATAGTTTAATATTCTTTACTAATTAGGGCCAACCACGTAAAGGTGGAAGCTCATCCCCCTCCTCCCCCCCCCCCCCCCACATCTAAATTCCCCGTTAACATCTAAAATCTTTAAGAAAGGATTAATCTTTAAAGTACCTATAATGCCTTCATCATCTCCTGCTACTCTTAGGGGAAGTCCATCTTCATTGCTCATGGATAATTTATCACATGAGTACATCCAAGAATGTCCTCATCGCCTCCTGCATAAAATGAATCCAATGTTAGAAAATGCCCCCTAAGAAATAATAATTCAAGTGAAATAAAAACATGAAAAATGAGAGAGAAAAAGAGGAATCTACTTACCAATAGGAGTTGCCATCATATCTATGACCATGCTACTTGTTTAGTGAGTTTTATTGTTTTTCTATTGTGCCAAGATCTCTCTTTTTATATACATACATATAAAGAGATCACAAGGGCACAACAACAAGATGCAGAGATCACAAGGGCATGAAAATGAAATGCAACAATCATAGGGGAAAATACATACATACATACATACATACACATACACATACATACATACATACATACATACATACCTATATATATGTATATATATGTATGTGTATGTGTATATATGTGTATATATATGTGTGTGTGTATATATATACAAAGGGATCTTTTCTAAGGTGCTAAGTGACTTACCTCAAGATCCTCCACAAAAATAATGTAGATCAAGAAAAATGGGCAGAGTTTGCAAGAAATTTTACAAAAGCATAACATAGCAAATATTTTTAGAAAGAAACAAGCCATAACCCAGTTAAATGGGTCTAGTTTTTTATTGTTGGGTTGATATATACATATATTTAACTGGGTTATGGCTTCTGCAAGGGAATGAGCCTCATGATTATGACATTTACACATAAGCATAACTTGCTTCTTCAACTCCTTACAATCAACTCTTCACTGAAATTATTCTTCCAACAGTTAGAATAGCTGCTACAACTTCCTGAAAGCCAAGGGACCCTAAACCTATGCTACATTTTATAGAGACATGGGAGAAGTTACTACCAACTTCATTACTTCATAACATCCTAGATCATGTAGTGATGCCCAAATTAACAACAATAGTAGATGCTTTAGATATAGAGATCAAAAGAGCACCATTTTTTTTCCTATAGAACTATCATCATATTAGGTACAATAAAATGAATGAGATGCATAGATCAGAAGCACATGACAATAAGATGCGGAGATCAAAAGGGCATGGCAATGATATGCAACAATCACAAGGGCACGAAAACAAAATTCTAGATCTCCACATGATACATACATACATACATATACATACATACATACATACATACATATACATGTATGTATGTATACAGAGAGATCTTTTAAAAGGTGCTTATTACATCTTAGCACAACATAAAAATTGTTCTAGTTGCATATGTAATACCCCAAAATTGGCACATTGTCGTACTAAACCAATTTTGGTATATTCAATCATTTCTAAGTCCTATTTTACTAGGCAATTCTGATTCTAATACTTGCTACTTGACCTAAGTGTCAAATGCAGAAAATCCTAATCTGCATTAATCACACTCTTTATTTAATTCCTAAGTATTGACTCAAATCAGCTACATTAAACCTATTGATTAAATTTAATTTAATTATAAGTATTTATACTTTAATTAAATTAAATTAATTCTTTAGCTAATATACATGAGGAATTAAATATATTTGATTTAATTAAATATTCTTATTCTAATTGTTGAATCTAATTATTCAATTTAGAATACTCAATTATGAGATCATATTTAATTTCCTTAAATCAAATATCTTCTCCAATATTCTCTCTTCAATTTAGAAATGGAAACTCTTAGTTAACTGAAATCAGAAAAGGAAAGAAATTAGTTAATTCCTTATTCCACTTAAAAAGAAATTAGTTAACTTCTTTTTCATAAGGAAACTTTTCATTCTAACTAAATCTCATTTCTAATCTTGATCGTTCATCCCAATTAATCTTGACTATTGATGGATTTCAAGATTTCTATTTAAGAGGCTTTTAATCCCTCATTTCATAAGAGGTAGATAATTTTAGAATTTGCATCGAACTTATGCTAGAATAGTTGCTCATCTTGCTCACATTTTCATAGCGTTTATTTCTTGTATTATAATATCATCTAGATTTTTAAAATGCATTCATTTAGCATAGTATGCTCTTTTATTTTCTTAGCTTAATTGCATTTCATCTAGTATAATTTTCATTCTCATATAGCTTAAAATCCTTCATTCTAGAGGTTTTGTTTTTGCTTCTCATTTTGAAAGCAAAGACATAATTCTTCTAGTTAGAAGGCAACAGGTCGATTTGTCAAACTATTTCAAATAAACAATTCAATGTTTATTCTGGGATGGTTTCACATATAATGACCATGTTGAAGTGTGTGTGAGGATCTGAGGCCCGCATTTCACATACACATTTTTGGTGCCCACTGTGGGGCTAAACATGATATTTAGCCTCAAATTCTCACTTTTTAGATGCTAATGAATTTTGCCTACAAGATTTTAAAGATTTTTTTCATATCTCCTAAAAGACATGGAAATTATTAATGATTTTTTTTTGCAAGTTTATCTTGATGTTTTCAAAAATAAAAATAAAAAATCAGATTTTGTTGGACTAATTTTTGATTTTTTATGCCTTTTATGATTTTTCATTAAAAAATCATTTTGGGCTCAAATAATTGAATTGGGAAATGATTTTTTTTTCTATAGATTTATATCACATGTGCAACTTAAAGAAAAAAATCAAATTTTTTGGATTGATTTTTCATTTAAAAAAATTTTAATGTTATTTTTCATTAAAAAAAATCAAATTTGGCACAAATCATCGATCTGAATAATGAAATATTTTTTGTAGATTGATGTGGATATGTGTAGCTCACAAAACAAAACTCAGATTTTTCTGAACAAAAATCTATTTTTAAAATCATTTATCACTCAAATAATGGAATTTTGATCTGGATATTTTATTGTAGATTTGGGACAAGTTCAAGAGCTTCCAATAAAATTTTCAGAATTTTCAGATCAAACAACTATTTTTAATTTTAAAAATTATAATTTTTCATAAAATAAATTTATTTATGACACAAATCACATAATTTTAATCTGAAAATTTTATTGCAGGTCCGTGGAAAGGAGCAAGGAAGCACATGGGAGGATTTTAAATTAGAAAGGAATGAACTTGAATGATTAATCATTTGTCTTTGAATGAATGTTGCAATTTAATTTAAAATCCAAACACACTCTTGAATGCCTTCAAATCTAAAACAATCAAATTCAATCTTGAGTATCTTAATAAATTGACAAATCTTTCATTGGAATGAATGTGCTAAAAAATCAAACTTGAATGTCATGGATTAAAATCTACATGTTTTTCATTGGAATAAATGCTAAAACACACTCTTGAGTGCCTTAAAGAGAACACATTTTCATTGGCATGCATGTTAATCAACACAATCTTGAGTGCTTAAGGATCAAAGAACCATTGCAATGAAATATTTGGATTTTGGTGCTTAAAATGAATACATTCAATCTTGAATGCATAAAGGAATTTACTCTTTTTCCTATCAATTTCTTATGTTGATGACACTCGATTTACTTTTGTTGACGAATTCTCAATTTATTATGTTGATGACGTTGTGAGTTGGAAAGAACTGTGCATGCTAAACATGAGTGTCTTCAAGATTAGAATACAAAATATAAAGATTCATTAGGAAAGAATGAGTGTCTTTTAAACCTCAAGGCCACTTACATATTCACTCCTCTTGTGCCTTTGGGTGATCTTAAGTGCACAAGAAATAAGTGGACTTCTTTTATTTTTAATAGGTCTGCTTGGGGATTTCATCATCCCTTGGGACGACCTCAACTCCCATGTTCTGGTAGAGTATAAATATTGGGAGGTGAATCAAAAGACACCTCTCTTGGAAGTATAACCTTGTCACTCTTGGCTAAGCCCCAAAGAACTTTATACCTTTGGGAAGTGAAGGTGGAGATTTGGGTTACTATCTCTCCTGGTTGTATGGCGTTATTTTCTTTCATCTAAAAATTTGGGCCTCATATACCTTGTTTATATCGAGGACACCCTATAGTTGATCTTTGTATATCCTAGTTGAAAGCCTTAATAGGATTGTTGATGTGTTTTGTGTGCTTGAGTATTCAAAGTCCAAAATCTGCATAAATATCAAACAAGTCAAAACTATTGAAATGATGAGTTAAACATCTGATAAAAAATTGCTTGAAAATGACAACTCTACTATCTTCTTGAATATTCACTGGTTTATGTTAAGAAAACTCCCTATAAAATTCTACTTGCAACTATCTAAAGCTAAACTATCTTGGTTGAACACTTGTGAACCACATCTAAACTAGTCTCTTTGCTCCACTATTATACTTTTTCTATTGTGTTGTTATCCATTTTTATCACGATAGTCAATCTCTTGGTTTTTCTAGCCACTAACTATTTGTACCTTGAAAAACATCACTCTTGCTATCACTTACACCTACTTGGAGATGACGTTTTAAGTGTGGTCTTAGTATAAACCTGTCAAACTTTTTTTGCCTATGATTATTGCAACTAAGGGTGGAAGAGAGTTTTCTTGCTTCACATAAACCTAGGACATCACGATGGCTAACAAAAAATGCACTAAATCCAATATTCCTAATGAGAAAGAAGAGATACTTACTGCAAACATGAAGAAACAAATCCAATCAATGAGCGCTCAACTTCAAAGAATGAAGGAGGAAGATGACACATCATTGAACAAATTCTCCTTGCAAGATTATTTACATTCCTATAATGTTAAGTCCAAGCCATCTCAAAACAATCCACAAACACCCAACAAATCTAGTAATATCTTTGAAGAAAAAAATTGGGAACCTAAACCAAAGCATTTTTCACCCCTTTGGGAAGATCTTATGAATCAACTTTGGAAGAACTTCTTCAAAAGAAACTCATTGTTTTGCCTAAAGTCACTTTGGCTAGAGTCTTCTTTATGAGTAATTATTTTGCCTACCATAGACATAATCTACATGAAACTTCACATTGCATGGAGTTGAAAAATAAAATCCAAGATCTATTTGATGTTGGCATAATTCAAAAACTTAAGAACTTATCTATCAAAGATGCTACTCTCAAGCTTGATCAACATCATGAAACCATGTCTAGCAATGGTTCAAATGCAACTTCTACTTCTTCCAACATGTCATCACCTTCTAAAGTGTTTAAACTTTCCAACATACCCCCACCAAACAAAGCACCTAATTCTTTTGCTATTGACTTTGTGTACCTTCAAGGATTGTCTCTAAAAGAAACCCAAGCTAACCTTGACTTAGCTGCAAACCTCTCCCATACTAGTCAAACTAAAGATCCAAAACCTTCATGTGCTACTACTCCTATTATTCCCACTCCAACTAGCCCTTCACTATTTCTTCAAGAGCCTACCATGAAAACTCCACATTCTACCTTGTCCTTAGAAGTGGACCCATGTCAAGAGGATTTTAGAGAATCTAAATATCAAGATCAAGAACCCTCACATATCCCTCAAGATGTCATTCCTCCATCTCAAGAGCCACATAGTCCTCCATCTCCCATATCATGCCTCTCTACTAGGCAAGATCATGATATTCCTTCCACCATCTCTAATGAGATTATTGAAGATCATGAGAAATATAATTTTCCTATGCTATCTAAAAATCCTTGTCAAGATCAAACTATCCATTCTTGTTCTACTTCTCCACATCCACTTCAAAATTATACTCAAGCTTTAAGTTCTCCTATCAAAGGTGTTGCTCCTATTAAAGTTATTCACGAGTATATTAATGGCCTAGGTCATGTTGTTCACTCTAAGGATGTTGATATCCATATCGACTATCCATTTATATCTTCTAAATCTAGGCTTAGGCCTTATCCATCTAAAATAAAGCCTTCAAACCTTCCATCTATTTTGGATCCTTATGTTCCTCAATCTCCTAATTCAACTATTAACTAATTACCTACTTCTCCTACCCTACCTCAAGATCAACAAAGACACAAATCCTTGAGTCCTTCACATAAAGCTTTCCATCTAAACCTTCCATATCAACCTTCTTCATCCACAAGTCCCAAGCCTTTTGGAAGCAATTTGGATGATCAACTTAAAAATAAACATGAGAATCCATTTAAAAATGATCACCATGTCTCCTTTGATCAACATGTGAATCCAAAAATAGAACTATTCAAGAGACCACAAAGGTCCACTAGAAAAAGAACAAAATCAAAGAAAATATGGGTTCTTAAATCCATCATTGAAAAATTATGCTCTAAAGCATCCAAAAGTGAAGAAAAATATGAATCCATATGGATTCCCAAGTATCTCTTGAAAGATTTAAATTTTTAAAGAAAATCAAAGTTGATATTCAAGCTTCCAAAGGCTTCCACTTCATCTTCTTCCAGTCATCTTCCTCAAAAGATTATGAAGCCTCCCACTCCATCTCCCTCCAAAATTATTCTACCACCTCATTCATGAAAACCTCAAACTATTTCATCCATATTTCCTCCATCATTCCACTACCCTTTAAGGTATGTGTCAATGTTGATCTTGCCCACTTTTTCTTCTCCCCTTGCACATTCCTTTCAATACCCTATCCACTCCACCTTTTATCCTTCCATCCCATTTATCTCATCCATAGCCTAAAACCTTATTCTCCATATATCTTTTCTACTATCTCCCTTCCATTACCCTATCAACATCTTTAAGGATATCTTTCTATGGTCTTGGCTTATCATAATTTCTCCTTCCAATAGGAGAACTATTCAAATTGAAACAAGTTTGAATTATTTCCAAAAGCTCTAAAATTACAAAAAAAAAAATCAAAAAGAGGAAAATTCAAAAAAAAATTGAAAAAAAAGGTGCCTTGGTGAAAACTTGGAAATAGGTGCCTTGGTAGCAAAAGTAAATAAAAATAAATCCATCCTACGGTGAAAAATACTTCTTGTGGCATCTTGGATAAATACCATGATGAAAACCTGGTAAACGAACATCATGCATAATTCTTCCATCGATGACATCCTATCATGATCTTTCTTATCCTTTAGTTGTCCTCATTCCCAAAGTCATTCACTCATGGCCTACATAACAAACATTGCTATCCTATTCAGTTAACCCTTTCGTCTTGATCAACGAAAGAAAGAAGAAAACTTAGTTCTTAGAAATCTCTTGACATGGTCATTTTCTTGGATCACTTACATGAAACCCTTCATTACACCATGAGCTTATATTGTTATATCTTTTTCCCTAGGTAATCTTCTGAAGACTTTCCTTGAGGGTAACATTCACCACTTCATACTCGTTGCTTATCCATCTTCACTTATCCACTAGCTTGCCACTACATCTCGTCCTACACCTTGCTAGACACTGGAAAAAAATCAAGGTAATCCTTCTTGAGAGCTAGTAGTCTCTAAAAAAGTTCTAAAAATTTAAATGTCCTAAAAAAATCTAAAAATTTCAAAAAGTCCTGAAAAAATCTATTATCTTGGTGAAAACCTAGCAATAGGTGCCTTGGTAATAAAAAAAATAAAATGAAAATTTTCAAAAATTCCAAAAACATTTGAAAAATTAAAAAATACAAAAAAATTAAAAAATAGAAAAAAGTGTCATTCCTCTTCCAGAAGATCTCTTAAGTGACAGTCACCAATTCTTCTAATTGTGTCTGCCTACTGTTGCTTGTGTCACTTTTGAGATTCCTCTTATAGATAATCTCTTAAGCATTAGTCACCAGTTGTTCTAACTGTGTCTGCCTACTGTCACTCCTTTTTGAGATTCTCCTCATAGAATCTCTTTTATGACAGTCACCAGTTGTTCTAATTGTGTCTGCCTGTTGTCACTCGCATCATGGCTGAAATTCTTCCCCCCCCCCTGGAAGATCTCTCTTGCATCAATCACCAGTCATCCTGGTTGTGTCTGTCTACTATTGCTCAATCCTGCATATGAGCAATGTTAGTATGCTAATAGAAACCAAATTTAAATAAAGCTTCTACAAACTAAACAAAATTCATAAACTTCAAGATAGACTAAGATGAACTCTCAATTGAGAATATGAGCCATTAATGGAATCTCTCAATGAGAAGCTCTCTTGTTGAGTGGCTTTGTCTAAATAGATACGATGTATGCTCAAGCTTATGCTTCAAAAAGGGCTTCAAATGGAGTTGGAATTTGGGTGTGAGTGTATGGTTTTGATGTAAAATGGCTTCTTAAAATGGCATTATGACTTTACTTCATGGATTGTGTTATTTTGCAAAGGGGAAGGATCCAATTTATAGGCAAGAGGCTTAAGGGATTGAGGGCTAAGATGCAAGGATGGGAAAAAGCTCATGGAGGGCTCAGATTGCATGAGAAGAGAACACATGGATTGTGCTTCCTTACAGCCAATCAAGGAGTGACACATGTCATAGGGTGAGAGGATGGAGGAAAGGGGGAGGATGAGTCAACAAAGGAGGCTCAAGGGATAAAATCTTCATAAAGACCCTCATAATGACTTGTAATAGCAATAAAAGGGCTTGGAAGAGTCATTTATGACCTTGTGGGCTTCATAAAGTTTTATGATTGAGATATTTTGAGGGAGATGAGAGCAATTTCGACTTGGACTTGATTAGGAGGGTTTTGAGCATGCTTAGGATTGTGCAAATGATTAGAGGATGGATTAGGATGGTTTAGGATTAGCTTAGGGATAGGCAAGTGGATGGCATTTAATGAGGGTGGGTGAAGGAGGAGATATTTGTTAACTTTGGCTTGGGTTAGTAAGTCTTAACCCATTTTTAGGAAATGTGACAAGGTTAGGAGGGGATTAGGATTAGGTTTAAAGACATCTTCTAGAAGAGTCTAGACTTTGGATGAGGATAAAGACTTTCTAGAATAGTCTAGAATTTCCTAGGATGAGGATGAAGACTTTCTAGAAGAGTCTAGAACTTCTTAAGATGAGGATAAATTAGATTTTTAGGAAATAAATAAAGTTTTATTTATTTCAAGGGTTTGGGTTGAGGAGATATTTATTAAATTTTTTTTAATAAACATGAGGATTAATATTTAATCTTAATTAAATATTTTGAGTTGGGATTAGGGGTAGGAAATGATGGGATTAGCCTTTAATCAAAATTAAAGAAGGATTAGAAGATTTTGGAAGAGGTTAGTGGTCTTAAGGAAATTAGCCAAGTTTTGGGCAAAAAATAAATTTTTTATTTATTTTGGGTTTTTTGGTCAATTTATTAATTAAATAATTAATAAATAAGGAAATAATGTTTAAATAAGATTTAAACATTTTTGGGAGGGATTCCTTAATTAAATATTTTTAATTAAGATAAAGGGATTTAATGGCATAAAAAAAAAAAAATTAATTAAATAAATAATTAATTAATAAATGATGATGTCATCAGGAATTTTTCAGAAAATAAAAATACTTTATTTTCTAAAGGTTTTTAGGTGTCTACATTTTTCCCTTCTTTTATGTGATGCCACAAGTGGCATGGCATCAAAGATAAGAAACTAAGATGCCCAAGGCTAGAGCAGAAGAGGAGAGAATGGACTACAAGATGCCCCCTCAAGAAGGTGGCGGGGAGAGAAAGAAAGGCTCGACGACTTCTTGAAAAGTACAAGAATTCGAGATGAGCAAGAAGACTCAGATTGGCTTAAGAGAAGAGGTTTAGTTAGCTCAAACTCTCACTACGGGAGAATGATAAAGGGAGAATCAGAGGCACAAGAGGAAGCAAGCTTAAGATCTCAGGGATTGCAGAGGATGAAGGAGCAAAGCACTATAAAAGAAATCCAGGATGGGGAGATGGATGAGGGGATTAGAAAGCTGATGCAACAGGATTTCAAAGAGTTAGATTGGCGAAAGATGAGTTTCGGAGATCCCTAAGACTAGGATTGTGGATCTCGAAAGATGAGGCTTGGTGGATTGATTTGGATTGGTGGATCCCTAAGACTAGGATTGTGGATCCCTAAAGGTGAGGAGTGATTCAAAGAGATACTGATGCATAAGCTGGGGTAGGAGAGACGGATGATGGATATGGATGGGGGACAATGGAGATGAAGGAAAACCATTAAAGCTTTTTGAGGGGGGGGATACTTCAAAGAGAAGTACCACCATGTAGTTGAGCACTAGATTTGCTATAGGACTGTTGGTTAATTGCCAAGGTTACCAAGAACATCAAGGCCTTTTTACCAACTGTCCAGAGGATTGGCGAACTGACTCAAAACAAACACGCAAGGATTGCCCCAGTATCACACATGAATCCCAGAGGAAGCAGTGTGGAAACGACGCTGGGTAACCCACAAGCAGAAAAGAAAACAAGCAAAAGACATGATCAAGACCTTACGCTCTGATTGCCCCATTCACAGTATACCATGATATGGAAGATTGTGGCAACCTTGAGGAGGGAACAAGGAGATTGCTTGGAAAAGATATTTCAAGACCCAAAAGGGAAGATTCCAAATCGAAAGAAAGTGAAAATCCAAAAGAGATCTGTTTGCCAATGAGATGGGTAGGACAAGGTACTAACGGACCAAGATCAGACATGAGGAAAGCTATATCCTGCAAGGATCTATTGGAGAGCACCTAAGCTAATGGATCTAGATGAGTAATGCATCTGGCAAGCTGAACTAAGAAGGATAACACTTGTGTGATAGGAGATCTAGTTAAAGGATGCATTGGAATAGTCAACCAAGGGTTGTGCGATGTGTGCAAGATGTTGATCAAGGAGGAACTGACACGAAAGATGGATAGATACAATGGTACTAAGCTAAAGAGGATGTACAAGCTGACGGACCAAGATATTTACAAGCGAGCTAATCAAGATATGGTATAAGCTAATGGACCAATGATAGGTATGATACAGATGGATAAAAAGCTCAGGATGAGAGGATAGCGGGATGGTTCGATGTTGTGCAAGATGCGAAAGCTAAGGGTGGGGTGATAGCGAAAGCTATGGATTTGGCAGGATGCATCCAATGATGATGAGAGATTTTGTGACCAAGGATAGCTAGAGGAGTAGGATGAGATGGCTGGATAGGATGGTAGATAGCTAGGATTATGATGGATATAAAGAGATGACATTGGGTTTGCATGAGGATAGCTTAGAGCTAGATACCAATGACAAGGGAGGATGGACAAGACAAGATCTCCAAGGAATATAGTGCCCCCAATTAGAAGATAACGTGCAAAAGGAGGTCTTATGATGGATGTGATAGGATTGAAGCTAGGATGGAAAAAGCTGAAGGAGCTAGGGAGATGGATGATAGTTGGGATGGTTGGCTGAAGCTGCAGGAGGTAAGTGGATGGTGTGAGATGGAAGATGGAGGGTGGAGGATAGGTGGATAGATTAGAATATGGAGTTGGACGTCAAGAGATGACCAAAAGCATGAGGGTGATAGGCTAAGCTGGCGATGGCGAGATTACGCATGACACTTGTTTGCCAAGTTTTCATCATGGTACTTGTCCAAGGTGCTTGAATTGCCAAGTTTTCACCAGTGGATGCTTTATTTTTATTTTTTATTTTTTTGGCTTTTTGACTTTGGACTTAGCTGGAATGATTTTGGCTTTCTTCAACTATTTTTGGCTCATAGATGTTGGTAGGATGGATGAAAAAGGATTGGATTGAACAAGTGGAATGGTGGGTGGGAGTTTGACAGATAATGGATGTAAAGACATAAGGCTTGTGGGTAAATGGATGAGGAAAATGGAAAGATCATCATTGGAACACACCTTGAGAGGTGATAAAGTAGTGGGAAAGATGGTTTTGAGTGAGGTTGAGGAGAAAATTGAGGAAAAGAAAGATAAGGACTAAAAGTAGAGTTGGAAGATGGAGGATGGGAAATTTAGGATAAGAAGCATATGGACTAAAAGTGGATTGGGGGGATGAAGGATGCTTATATGGGGATTTGGATGAAGGATGGATGGATGAGGCTTTTTGAGTAGCATGAATGGATGCCAATTGAGATTTTTCTTTGAGATGCATTTCTTTTATGAGCATCTTGGGTATCCACATGATTTTTGACTTTTTTAACTTGGGCTTTTGTGGCCTCTTGACTTTTTCTTTGATTGGGATTAAATTTTTCTTGTTTTGAACATGTATTTTAGAAGGGACATGTTGAGACTTGGATTTTTGTAGATTTTTGGATTTATGCTTTTGTATTTTGGCATCCAATATGCTTCTATTAGCCATGGTATGGGAACAAGAGCATGGAGGAGATGGAGGGATAATTGATGGAGTGATAGGGTTTAAAGGTTGGAAGGGATTCAAGGGTGAGTGCCTTTGATGATCTAGCTGGTGGATTTGAGGGGATGGAAGGATAGATTGGAACATAGGATATGGATGGATATAATTGCCCAAAATGGATGGAGGGAAGGAAGGATATGGGCCCAAAATAGATGGAAACGGGGAAGGTGTAGGTCCCAAAATAGATGGAGAGGATAAAGGATTCATATTAGGTATGTAAGGACCCAAAATGGATGGAAAGGGTGTGTGATTTAGATAAGGGATATATGGACCCAAAATGGAGGGTTGGAGATAAGGAGTAGGATGAGGGCCCAAAATAGATGCAGAATAAGATGGATGGGAACTTTGGGGTGGAGATGGAAGGACTTGGGACCATGCAGGAATAGCGGGGATACCAACATCTAGAAATACATTTTCATTTCTTTTTTCAATATGATGTTCATTATTTGGAACACAAGATGTGAGTCCATTACTAGCTGAAGGAGTTGGAGCTTCAGATATGATAATTAGTTCTTTTTCAATGGATCTATCATCATGGATTATGGGAGATGTATGATCATGAAGCAGAGGAGATGGGAGGATATGATCTTGAGTTGGGTGAGCTGAGGGAAAGGGATCTTGAGATGGAGTAAGTAAGATGGTAGGATTTAGATATGGAGGGGATGGTAAAAGTGGATCATGTAGGGGAATAAGTGGGATGGCGAGATCTGCTATTCTATCAAAGGATATTTCAACATGCTTTTGGACAAGATCTTGATAGGAATGGATGGGAGTGGATGCATGAGATTCATTATATGGGATTTGGATGATGCTTGGAGGAGGAGATGTGGATGGGATTTGGAGCGATTTGATGGGTGGTGGGAATTTGATGCTTGCGGGAAGTGGAAGGATTTTAAGCAACTTGATGGATGGTATGGGGATGATAGCTATGGGAGATGGGGGTGATATTATAGATGGGGAAACTTCATCACTAACTACTTCACATGGTTGGATTAGATGACATGACTTATTGACTATTGGAGGCGGCTTTTCTTGTATTTCCTCTAGGAGATTCCTTGGAGACTCGTGTGTCAGAGGTGGAGGTGGTGGATTGATAGGAATAACTGGTGTGATAAGGGTGGAAGATTGGAAGCTTGGTTGATTGGGCGATGAAGGAGAAGCTGGGATATCAAATGGCATGACTAGATAGTTTGGAATAACTCTTGGATTTTGGGGGATGGTTGGGGGAATGTTTCTAAGGCTTTCAATATACCTATCATAGTCAACAAGATTTTCATCATCATTGGAATAGGAGGTGGCGGGAGCAAGGACAATATGACCGAACACATCATGATAGGTTTGGGATTTCATGTTTTGATGATGAGTTGGATGGGGATGGGGTCTTGCATACGGATGAAGACGGAAGCTCATGGTTGGATTTGGATTAAGCATAGATTTTGGATTGGCTGATGAAGGATTTCCTAGGGAGAGTCAAAGCTATATGACAGACCTAAGGAGGATTGGCTGAAGATTTTTGGCTTTCCTATGGATGGAAGACTTCAAGGGCATGCTGTCAAAAAGTGAGTTTTTCTTTCCTATGCGCTGAATTGGTGGAGATTGTGTCAACTTAAGGATAGACTAATGATCCTATGGGCATGACATGAGATTGACCACTTGTGGATCCCAACCTTTAGCTCAAGGTGATGAGGGATAACAAGTGAGAAAGCTAGATTACCCTAGACAAAGCTCTGTCAAAGGGATAACCTTGGTGAGGCTGGTGGATTGGTCGGATTGATTGGATAGAAAATTCTAGCAGAATGACAACAATTCTCTAAAGGCTTGGGTGTGATTTTGGATTGGGTTGCTAGCTGGCTAGGGGGGATGATTTGGAGAGACTTTGGATTTGGGATTATTCTAAAGCAAGGAACTAGATAGATTCGGTTGCAGCGGGGGAGCTTGGATGATTTTCTGATGAGGCAGTGACTACGCTAAGTATGCCTTGAGCTAGGAGATTTTTGATTTTTTGGGATTTTGACCAAAGTTGGAAAACATTCATTCAGAATCTATGAACAAACAAGCAAACAAAATTTTGGAGCAAGCACGTCAAACACACCAACATCCTAGGAAGCTTTCTACAAGGATGAAATTTTTTATAGCTAGGGAGTCCTCGATATACACAAGGTACGTGAGGCCCAAATCTGTAGATGAAACCAAAAAGATGTCACACAGCCGAGAGGAGCGGTAACCCACTTCTCCTCTTTCACTTCTCAAGGGTATAAAGTTCCTTGAGGCTTAGCCCGAGTGACAAAATCTTGATTCCAAGAGAGGTGTCTTTGGATTCACCTCCCAATTTTTATACTCCGCCGGAACGCTGGAGTTGAGGTCATCCCAAGGGGTGATGAAATCTTCAAGCAAGCCTCCTAAAAAGTGTAAAACAAGACCACATACATGATCTTGGGCTTTAAAAGACATGCATTTATTCCAATTGATGATTTAGATTTTGTAAGCTATGATTGAAGACACTTGTGATTATGGCATACAATGTTCATTCCAATTTGACAACATCGTTAGCATAATGAAAGTCAAGAGATTGTCAACTTAAGAAATGCGAGCGTCATTGAAAATGCGTCAAAACCATGTGATGTTCATTGATTGTTAAGCATTCAAGATTGAGTGTGAGTTTGTTTTAAGCCCAAAACAAAGATGTGTGAAACTCGATTGTCAAGCGCGCGCCCAGAGGCCCTCCACATCAAGATTTGTCCAATTTTTATGCCCAAATGAAGTGTGAGTGAGATTAATGTGCATTCAAAGAATTTTCTAACTTAGAAAAAACACTAAAGACCCAAGTGAGTGGAGTTTGATCTTTGTGGAGCACTTAACACCCTCTTAGGTAGACCCATCCCCATAGATGGTACTGAGATTGCAACTAATGGTTAAATTGATGGGTGATTAAAGAGGGTGAGTCCAACTACAAACTTACTCAAAGCGTCTTTATTAGTTTTTATAACTTAGAAGATTTCAAAAATGTGGATTCTTTTTATACCCCAAAAGATGATTATTTGATCTATGGAATTCAAGATTGGGTTTGTTGTTTTAATCATGCATTCATAGAAAAAAAAAACTTGATTTTAATCCATGGCACTCAAGAGTGATTTTAGCAACATGCATTCAAAGACAAGTGATTAAAATTCAAGTGTTTTCCTTTGAGCATTCAAGATTGAGATTTTGTGTGTTGTTTTAAGAACTTTGAAGTGCTTTGTTTTAACCTTAGATCATTCAAGATTGTTTTGGACTCAAAAGTGAAAATGACTCTTTGGACTTTGGTCTTCATTCAATATTTTGTGTTCTAGTTTTCATATTTTAAGCCCAAAAATGATATTCCTAGATTGTTTTGATGCATGAAAAACCTAAGAAACATTCAAGATTTTGCAACAAGACATTTGTTTGGAACAAATAACAAAGCTTTTAGGACAATTTTTGGCAACCATTTAGGACTCTTAGTTTTCATGAGATTTTTAAAAGAACTTTAAAATATTTTCAAATGAGATTCATTTTATCCTTGATTGATGCTTTGAGTTTGATTTAGATTTTAGTGTGCACTTAGTGTTGCTTTTGAACCTTTTGAAATGGAAACTTGAAGTTCTTTTTAAATTCCCAAAAATGAAGTGTTCCTAACTTTGCATGAATGCATCTAAAACCTTGATGTTGCAAGGATGCAAATGATTGGATTGGTTTAGTTTCACTTGTTAAAAGATTTTTTCTTTTTTGCAAATTTTTAATTTTTTAATGGATTTAAGTATGATTTGAGAGTTCATTTTAAGCACTAAAAAGAAGTGTGTATGATTTTGCTTCCTTAAAAAAAATGGCCAAGATCTCCCACAAGAAGAAGAAGAAGAAGTAGATGGAATAAGAAGAATATAGACAAGAAGAGGAAGAAGAATTCCAAGTTCTTTGTCCACCTATAAGCTTGAAAAATCTGCAAACACTATGAGATAGATTATGAGTTCCTTTGTCTTTTTCATGCTCATGTGGACCTACAAAACCAATTTATACAATCCTACCAATCACAAAAACAAGCAAAATTAGCCAAAATTAGCAAATGACATACAAAACTTGACTAAAAAAGCTAATGAAGATGACCCATACGGGGTCCCACCGGGCGTGCCAAAATGTATATGAGCAATGTTAGTATGCTAATAGAAACCAAATTTAAATAAAGCTTCTACAAACTAAACAAAATTCATAAACTTCAAGATAGACTAAGATGAACTCTCAATTGAGAATATGAGCCATTAATGGACTCTCTCAATGAGAAGCTCTCTTGTTGAGTGGCTTTGTCTAAATAGATACGATGTATGCTCAAGCTTATGCTTCAAAAAAGGCTTCAAATGGAGTTGGAATTTGGGTGTGAGTGTATGGTTTTGATGTAAAATGGCTTCTTAAAATGGCATTATGAATTTACTTCATGGATTGTGTTATTTTGCAAAGGGGAAGGATCCAATTTATAGGCAAGAGGCTTAAGAGATTGAGTTCTAAGATGCAAGGATGGGAAAAAGCTCATGGAGGGCTCAAATTGCATGAGAAGAGAGCACATGGATTGTGCTTCCTTACAGCCAATCAGGGAGTGACACATGTCATAGGGTGAGAGGATGGAGGAAAGGGGAAGGATGAGTCAACAAAGCAGGCTCAAGGGATAAAATCTTCATAAAGACCCTCATAATGACTTGTAAGAGCAATAAAAGGGCTTGGAAGAGTCATTTATGACCTTGTAGGCTTCATAAAGTTTTATGGTTGAGATATTTTGAGGGAGATGAGAGAAATTTCGACTTGGACTTGATTAGGAGGGTTTTAAGCTTTCTTAGGATTGTGCAAATGATTAGAGGATGGATTAGGATGGTTTAGGATTAGCTTAGGGATAGGCAAGTGGATGGCATTTAATGAGGGTGGGTGAAGGAGGAGATATTTGTTAACTTTGGCTTGGGTTAGTAAGTCTTAACCCATTTTTAGGGAATGTGATAAGGTTAGGAGGGGATTAGGATTAGGTTTAAAGACATCTTTTAGAAGAGTCTAGACTTTGGATGAGGATAAAGACTTTCTAGAATAGTTTAGAATTTCCTAGGATGAGGATGAAGACTTTTTAGAAGAGTCTAGAACTTCTTAAGATGAGGATAAATTAGATTTTTAGGAAATAAATAAAGTTTTATTTATTTCAAGGGTTTGGGTTGAGGAGATATTTATTAAAACTTTTTTAATAAACATGAGGATTAATATTTAATCTTAATTAAATATTTTGAGTTGGGATTAGGGGTAGGAAATGATGGGATTAGCCTTTAATCAAAATTAAAGAAGGGTTAGAAGATTTTGGAAGAGGTTAGTGGTCTTAAGGAAATTGGCCAAGTTTTGGGCAAAAAATAATTTATTTATTTATTTTGGGTTTTTTGGTCAATTTATTAATTAAATAATTAATAAATAAGGAAATAATGTTTAAATAAGATTTAAACATTTTTGGGAGGGATTCCTTAATTAAATATTTTTAATTAAGATAAAGGGATTTAATGACATAAAAATAAATAAATTAATTAAATAATTAATTAATTAATAAATGATGATGTCATCAGGAATTTTTCAGAAAATAAAAATACTTTATTTTCTAAAGGTTTTTAGGTGTCTACAAATCCTACTCAGGTTTTTCTTACTGAATATTCCTCTTTGGCTTCAGTCACCAGTTGTTTCGACTGTGTCTACCAATTGGTGTCCCCCTACTGAAGAGATTTCTTTCAAACATGTTTTGGACATTGACACTTGACATCAATCCATCGAAACTAAATTGCACTCAAAATGAAGAATTTGTTTGGATGTATTGAGCTTTTCTTTGCTTGCTTTGCTTTTTGCTTTCTCATGCCTCTTCAAGAAACTCGATGATGTCACTTTTCAACTAGATAAGTAAGGTCTAGGGGCATGCCCTTTTTTTTCTTTCTGTTTATGGTTTAGTTCCAAATAATCTGAAGCACCCATATAAGATGGGTGTCCACTATAAGAGCCTCCATCTTGTATTGGATGGCCGTGTGTACCTCGACTCCTTTTATGCAGATACATCAATAACATTGGTTCTTCTCCTTGCTTGTTGGAGTGAACTCTTCATGCTATAGTAAATACTGATACTCATCTTGCTAAGTGAATGTATGGATCATTGCGAGTAATCTAGCACACTTCTGTCTTAGGTTACGAATGCAAGGGTCGTTGCATGAAGAATACTTACTGATTACTTAGCATAAGAAGGATCTCTCATGTGTCTGGTGTGTCAACATGCAAGAACCATTCTGGTCATCCTAGCGTTTATGCTCTGATGCTTATGTTAACTTGCTACATTAAAAGGGACAAATGCTATTGTCATTTTGGCTTCTTGTACCTCAAATGCTTACATTTAATCTTGACAAAACTAGAATAGATGTCCTATTCATATTCCTATGATTGTAATGTCAGTGCGGATTGTATGACATCTAGGGTTTTGCTATACACTTAGTGATGATAATTGTCGAAGCTTGGTAACCAGACCTAGGGTTGCATCTAGCATAGGGTTGCATTGCATAAGCACATGGTTTGGTTGCAGATCTACTTCCATCCTTTGTCATGAGGAATTGTTAGCTTCTTCAAAGCATCATGTTCTTCACGATTGCACAAATGATCGATTAATCACCCTCTTGGCTACTTTGGCTACTCTGAACCCATTATTCGAGATCAAATTCCAAATCTAACACACTTAAGCAGCTCAAAAACACATTTTAAAATTTTGGGACCGACGCAATTGAATGCTTGTGCAGTCCATTTTTCTGATACTTTGTGAATCTTGGAATCTTTTCAAATCACATTTCCTTCAAATTTTTCAAAATTTTTAGAAAAAGTCAACTCATGTCAACTCTAGTCAACCTTTGTTCAAACTTGGTCTTCTGGACCTCGAAATCACTTTGAATTGACTCCAAATTTTCTTTTGATCTCTTCTATATTCTTCTAAGTAACATATTACTTCTATATCTCTTGTTATACCATCCTATATCATATTTCTGGTGTGTCATCTTTTGATTTCACTCCTGAGGGGGCAAGATGATTACATCATTGAATTTGAATTTCAACTCAATCTGAATCTTATGTCCTCATCACTCATGGCATCTCATCACTAGGGGCATCTTGTTCCCCTCTATCTGTCATCATTTTCATCTATCTCATCTTTTCATTAGCTGATCACGTCTAATAGTAGTCTTTATAAGAGTTCGATGGATAGGTATTGGGACAATCTAAACCTCGACTCTTGAGGATCAAGCCTTGTTCTAGGGATGATTCTATGACTCATGGTTGGATCTTACTATCTTTTATGGATAGGTATCTAGGTGTTCTATCTGGATCCCTTAAGGTTAAGCTCTATTCTAGAGATAATCTTTAAAAGCTTATCAATTTAGGTATCTAGGTGGTCTATCTAGATTCCTTAAGATTAAGCTCTATTCTAGAGATAATCTTTAAAAGCTTATCAATCTAGGTATCTAAGTGTTCTATCTAGATCCCTTACGATTAAGCTCCATTCTAGAGATAATCTTTAAAAGCTTATCAATCTTGGTATCTAGGTGTTCTATTTGGATTCCCTAAGGTTAAGCTCCATTCTAGAGATAACCTTTAAAAGTTTAGCAATTGGTCTTTGTATCATCAATTTTGGAACCAATCTCATTTCTTGATCTATGCATCATACTTCTTATTTCTTTGAATCGAACGTGCTGCTCACAATTCATTCAAAAAGGGGCAAATGCAATACCCCAAAATAGGCACATTGCCATGCTAAACCAATTTTGGTCTATTCAATCATTTCTAAGTCCTATTTTACTAGGCAATTTTGATTCTAATACTCGCTACTTGACCTAAGTGTCAAATGTAGAAAATCCTAATCTGCATTAATCATGCTCTTTATTTAATTCATAAGTATTGATTCAAATTAGTTACATTAAACCTATTGACTAAATTTAATTTAATTATAAGTGTTTATACTTTAATTAAATTAAATTACTTCTTTAGCTAATATACATGAGGAATTAAATATATTTGATTTAATTAAATATTATATTCTAATTTTTTAATATAATTATTTAATTTAGAATACTCAATTATGAGGTCATATTTAATTTCTTTAAATCAAATATCTTCTCCAATATTCTATCTTCAGTTCAGAAATGGAAACTCAGTTGACTGAAATTAGAAAAGGAAAGAAATCAGTTAACTCCTTATTCCACTTAAAAAGAAATTAGTTAACTTCCTTTTCATAAGAAAACTTTCCAACTTAACTGAATCTCATTTCTAATCTCGACCGTTCATCCCAATTAATCTTGACCATTGATGGATTTCAAGAATTCTATTTAAGAGGCTTCTAATCCCTCATTTCATAAGAGGTAGAGAATTTTGGAATTTGCATCAAACTTATGCTGGAATACTTTCTCATCTTGCTCACATTTTCATAGCTTTTATTTCTTGCATTATAAAATCATCTAGATTTTAAAAATGCATTCATTTAGCATAGTATGCTCTTTTATTTTCTTAGCTTAATTGCATTTCATCTAGTATAATTTGCATTCTCATATAGCTTAAAATCCTTCATTCTAGAGGTCTAGTTGTCTGCTTCTCATTCTGAGAGGAAAGGCATAATTCTTCTAGTTAGAAGGCAATAGGTCGATTTGTAAAACTATTTCAGATAAAAAATTCAATGTTCATTCTAGGATGGTTTCACATATAATGACCATGTTGAAGTGTGTGTGAGGATCTGAGGCCTGCATTTCACATACACAGCATACATATTCTAGAATCCAAATAATTAAACAATAAAACTCACTCAATTTCTGCTAAGTGACTTAGCTTGAGATCCTGCACAAAAATAATGTTGATTGTTCCTTTAATTGTACATAATCTGATGACAATTCTACATGAATTTGTAATCAATCTAGGTAATCAACAATTAGACCCATTTAACTAGGTTATGAAATGTATATATACGTATATTTAACTAGGTTATGGATTTTGTAAGGGAATGAACCTCATGATTATGGCATGTATATAGAAGCAAAACATACTTCTTCAACTTCTTACACTCAACTCTTAATTGAAGTTATTCTTTTAGTAGTGAGAATAGATACTACAAATTCTTGGGAGACAACGGACCCTAAACCTATGCTATGTTTTCTAGAGACATGGGAGAAGTTACTACTGGCTTCAATACTTTATTACATTTTGGATCATATAGTGTTGCCCAAATTAACAATGACATTAGATACTTGGGATCCTTGTAGGGAGAGCGTGCCAATACATGAATGGTTACATCCTTGGCTTCGATTGCTAGGCCAATGTTTGGAACCTTTATATCCAACCATTCATTATAAATCGAGGAATGTGCTTCATGCCTGGCATTCAAGTGATGCATTAGCATATGCAATTTTATCACATTGGAAAATTGTGTTTGATCCTACTAGCTAGGAACAATTGATTTTTCATTTTATTGTACCTAGTTTGATGACAGTTCTACAAGAATTTGTAATCAATCCAGCTAATCAAAAACTAGACCAAATCAACAGTAGTAGTGGATACTTGGGTTCCTCATAGGGAGAGCATGCCAATACAATTCGAAACTCATAGAATTTAAATCAAGTTGTTTATCTAAAATTCTTTTAAACTTTTAATAAGATAGGCATAAAATACTGAGTCTACTAGATCCAGACATTCTAGTTAAATCTACTAGCAAACAAGGAACAAATAATAACATAGTCCACTAAGTTTCCCAACATGTTCCTACATTGTCAATATCCTGTCTTAGCTAATTTTCAGCTGGGAAAGTTGTTTTCAGCACTAGTAAATTAAATGGGCATCAATAATTAGAATGTGGATAAAATATTGACCACCTATTTCACTTAATCCACATTGATTGACATTGTACGAGATCAAAAACATCTAAACTTTCTTAATTTATCTTTATGTTCTTCTTTATATCTAAGCTCTTATAATCTTAATTTTGATAAGGTAGTTGTTTATAATTTGGATAATCTTTTCTCCTTCAAATAGTTGATGATTGTTGTCAACTTGCAATGCACATTCATAATTAAATATTGCTGACTAAACTCTGAGTCATGGCATTCTGGGGGTAAGAAATGTCAATTCAAGAATATCTTTGGTCACAATGTCAAACACTTCTAGAAGATTTCATAATGCTCTTGGGTCAAGAAAGATTACATGCAAGAATTGTCTATGTGGTATACTTGCATTTAATAATTAACAAATCAATATAGAATTATAATCTATATTTTTATATAATTATTATTAAATAAAGAAACATGTCTTATCACAAGACATGGGTCTTATCACCTACCTAATTAGTTTGGAATTTTGTCCTCCCCAAAAATCATAAAATGTAAGAACAATTGTGCCAAAAAGAATGTAAAAAGATGATTATAATAAAAAGATGATTATCATACACAATCATTCTTACAATTTTTTGGCTCAATCTCCAACTAGTCAGTTTGTGTTTTGAAAATTTATTCTTGGATTGTGAGTCAGGAAAAAGATAAATATCAAACTTGAAAAAGATGTACATAAATACAAATAATTTTTAAAATTCAAATTCATAAAATTACAAAGAGAACCATAGAATTATAAGAAACTATTGTGGTTTTTACTATTTAAAAATTATAGTTACAAGTGATAAAGTTACATACCTTTGATTCAGAGAACACAAATAATGGAAATGAAGTATTGTTGAAGGTGCAAGCTCAATTGCCCCCCCACCCCACCGACATGGGGATGACACTGTTAAGTAGAGAATAGTTACATACATACATGGTTAAGTGCTACCTAACTATATCCAAGGTGTCTATACACTAGTGGCATACTCTGCCTACTAGGCTACCTATATACTTGTATCCACAGGATCAAGACCCTTGAACTACTCACTCTAACAAAGATGCAGTTCTGGTTCCTAATTGTTTTGATGTATTTGTATTCCTATAACCACTGGCGAGCTTTACTCACCTAATACAACTCTTCACCATCATACACCCACTCAGGCGAATCAAGTGGTTTTCTATAATTGAAATATTGTAATACCCTAGAGCAATTGTTGTGTTGTAGTTTATAGCTAATTTAAGGTTAACCTATATATTTCCTAACTCACTCCTTATATAGTTATGTTTAAAAGCTTGTGACAATACCCATGACCATGCTACACGTTGAGTGAGTTTTATTGTTTTTCTATTGTGCTGAGATCTCTTTTTTTATATACATATACATGTGTGTGTGTGTGTATACATACATACATGCATGCATATATATATATATATATATATATATATATATATATATATATATATATATATATATATATATATATATATATATATATATATAGATAGATAGATAGATAGATAGATAGATAGATAGATAGATAGATAGATAGATAGATAGATAGAGGGGGGCATGATAATGAAATGCAAAGATCACAAGAGCATGGCAATGAAATGCAACAATCACAAGGGCACAACAACAAAATCCTAGATCTCCACAATCCACAAGATCTCTCTATACATACATACATACATACATATATATATATATACATACATACATGCATACATTTGCATATGCAACTTTATCACCTTGAAAAATTGTATTTGATCCTACTAGTTGGGAAAAACTAATTGTTTGTTTTATTTTACCTAATCTGATGACAGTTCTATAAGAATTCATAATCAACCCAAATAATCAGCAAATAGACCAATTTAACTTGGTTATGGCTTGTTTCTTTCTAAAAATATTTTCTATGGTATGTTTTTCTAAAATTTCTTGCCCATTTTTTCTGGTCTGCATTATTTTTGTGCAGGATCTTTAGCTAAGTCAGTTAGCACAGGTTGAGTGAGTTTTATTGTTTTATTATTTGGATTATGGAATATGGGGTGTTTTTATCATTGACTTTGTTCAAATTTTGATTTTAATGAAGTAACAAAGTGCTTTTTAGGGTGGAAAGGACTATATAATCAAGAGGAAACTTCAAAAATTGAATGTTGAAATGCTAAAATGAAAGCTATCAAGGATACAACACCTATGGTAGAGTTACAACACAATGTAAAGGTTATTTTAGATATAAACAAAAAAAAAACATGACATTAATCATTCTCCATTTATTTTGATTGTGGAGAGCTATGTGCGAAAGAGGGTGGAGAGCTCCAAACGAGGGTCGAGAGTTTGAAGGTTGGTAGAGATTTCATTATCATTCCCTTGTGATCACTGCATTTTTTTGGCATGCCCTTATGATCTCTGCATTTCATTGTCGTGCCCTTATGATCTCTGCATTTCATTGTTGTGTCATTGGTAGAGATTAGTAGAGATCTAGGATTTTGTTGTCATGCCCTTATGATCTCTACATTTTGTTGTCATGCCCTTGTGATCTTTGTGCCCTTACTCTGCGATTTCATTACCTTACCATACCCTTGTGATCTCTATGCCCTTTGTAGCACTATAAAATTTGAGGTCAAATTGTGACAGTGGTGTAATTTGTGGTGTTCGGGCCCAAATGTAGTAGTGCTTGCTCTGCAATTTTCTTTTAGGGGAGAAGAGGTACCTATGTAAATGTTCTTTTCTTTTCCTTTTAAACATGTATCTCTTTATATTTCCCCCAGCAAGTGATTAGAGAAGCTTCTCTTTATGTATATGTATGTGTATATACACACACACACACACATGTGGGTATGTATGTATATATACACACAAACATACATATATAAAGATCATAAAGGCATGACAATGAGATATCGAGATACATACATACATACATACATACATTTGCATATGAAATTTTATTACTTTGGAAAACTGTATTTGATCTTTACTTAGTCGCCAATAGATAATATAATTTGTAAGTATAGATTTTTGTATACTTAGTTTGGTATGAATAGTTTTGATTAAATTCATCTGAGGAGAATGAGTCTACTCATGATGATAATGGCTCCATGTATTGGGTCTTTAGAGGAGAGATACTTACAGGAGATTAGATGTTGTTTATGGATATGGGGTGATTTTTTTGTGTAAATGGATTATCACGCTAGTTGCAAAAAATCAAGGTGTCAGTTGCAAGTAGTTTCATTAATTAGATAAGGGAATGAACTTTGAAAGCGGGATTATCAAAATTGGCATGTCCATCCTTATGATAGATGTCTCTATCTCATAATAGAAAATTATCTCAAATGTCAAGTGACAAATTATTAAATATATGGAAAATTAGAAGAACATTCACCTATATAGAAAATCAGAATGAGCTATATGGCTCCACATTGTGGCTATTCCACTGTCTAGTAGTGGAAACTCTTCATGTTAAATATGAAGATCTTTAAATTAAAAAACATAACTATTAGAGATCTATATTTGTGTTTTAGTGATAACAAATATATAGTCTAACTTTAAGAAAAATAATAATATTAAATGTATATGATTAAATAAAATAAACAAGAGTACTAGTTGTAGTTGTATAATTCTAGTATTATTGATTATGTTAAAAAAAATGTTCAATAAAACAAGTATGAAGTAACATAAATGGATCATCTGTTTGATCCTATCATGACTTAATGTGAATGCATCTGATCATTACCTGGACGATATCATGCACGAGATCTTTACTCAATCACCAAGAGATAATATAATATCTAAGTACAAATTTCTACATACTTAGTTTGGTATGAATAAATTCGATTGAATGCAAGGATAATTGCTTGTGTCAATTCAAGACATGAATAATTAATTTAATTTAACACAAGTACTACGCAAGTTTGTATATATGCATGTAAATTAGTTCACATAGTGAACTAATTTACATACATACATGCACATATGCATACAATCATCATAATTAGTTAGCCTTGAATCTAACCAAAGCTATTATATATGAACAAGAGATACATGTTTAGAAAGAAAAGAAAAGAAAATTTACCTAGGTACCTCTTCTCCCCTTAAATAAAATCACAGAGAAAGGGCATCAAGATCACAAGGGAATGACAACAAAATCTGAGATCTCCACTGATCTCCACCAACATTTAGAGCTCTCCACCCTCATTCAGAGCTTTCCACCCTCTTTCACGTGTAGCTCTCCATAATCAATCAAAACTAATCGGGAATAATTAATGTTGTGTTTTCTTTTATTTTTTGTTAATAATCCATAATCCACAATCCATAAGAACTCTCTGTACACACACACACACACACACACACACACACACACACATATATATACACACACACATACTAATATACATACATACATATATGAAAGCAACAATACACTTTCTAAGAGTTTAAAATTGTTCAACAAAATTAATATTTTACAAGAAAATACATCTAAAGAACTATTAGCTTAGAAGCAAGAACATGGTGTTGAAATGGTACAAAAATTTCTTGACATGAGAGGTCCACAAGTGAGGATGTTGACCAATCTTGAAAACTTGAATGCTAAAATGAAAGTTATTAATGTCAAACACCTATGCTAGAGTTTTAGATTATGGTAAAAGCAAGTTTTTAAGGGACCAAAAACCCTTTACAAAAAACTAAAGATAAACATTAAGGCACTAGGTTTTACAAGGACCTGAAACCTAAAGTTTAAAACATCAAAACCAAGTTTTACAGGGACTTGAAACCAAAAGTTTAAACCATAAAAAGTGACTAGGTTTTACAAGGACCTAGAACCTAGAGTAAAAACAAACTAAAAAGAAAAAAGTAAACACCAGAAAAAACTCCCAAACCAGCAACCAACACATCTAATCCATAGCCAACACCTATAAGAAATCTTTGATAATGTTTGCCACCTCTTTACCTACTTCTACAATACTCTAGATTAAGTCAACCAGAGTAAGAATGTGAGCCTCAAGACCCTCAACAACCTTTTTCCTTGTGATATACCTAGTTCTCTTAGTAGATCATCAACAACCTTTGTCCTAGACTCCCCATCCTTGCATTAACAAGAGACATTATCTCCTCATTATTCTTCTTACCCAGACTAACCACCGCAACACACAGACTAGAAGTGACCTATTCCATTTTTTGACCACTTTCCTTTATAAGGTAACAAAGCTCCTTCTCATATTCTTTAAGCTTTTCAGGGATCTTACCAATTTGCACTTCCATCTGAGTTCTCTTAATGCATTCAACATCAAATTATTTCTGCATAACCCCCAATTTCTTCTTGAGAACCATTATTTCATTATACAACCAAGAATCAACCTGAAGAGAAGTCTCTGCTTTAAGCTTAGTAGTGTGAAGAAAGGATATTTTTGCATCTTGAGAGTTGTCCCTCCCATCAACCACATCCCTAGGCTTAGATTCAACTGTAGTAGTCACAGTATTGATTTGGGTATCAATATTAATATCTAGATTCTTTGTCCTTTCCTCATTTTCTTCTTTACATTCATTGTTATCCTTACCCACAAGGCCTTTATCTTCAATCTCCTTACCAATATTCTCATCTATTTTCTCCTCACTGGCATTATGACAAGGGTGATCACTCCATTTTCCATCACCTCCCTGAGGGCTTCTGACCCAACATTTGAGTTAGTATTTCTATCCTTACTTCCATCCACATTGTCTTTACTAAATGACACCCCTTTGCTCCCAGAGAAACTGTCCAAGTTAGAACTAATTTCCCCCATTTCTATTTTCTCATCGTTATTTGAATTCTCAAATTCTATAATTTCCTCAACATGTTTCTTAGTCCTCTCCTATTTGAAAACCTTCTTGCTATCACTAGCCCCTTCTTCCACCTTTATTCTCTTAGAGTGGGGATCATTACCAAACCCTTTCCTCTTCTTCAGAACTAGAGAGGGCTTTATAGCCTTACTTTTACAAAAGTTTTCAATAAGTAAAATTAAACCTTCATGAAGCACAGTACAAGACTCTTTCTTCCTATGTATATATAGGCTTTGAAGTAGAGAGTATTTCAAAAAAAATGGAAAGGAAATCCTATCTTTGTGCCTAAAATAATTTAGGAAAACAAAGTGAAATTTATGGACTCTCTTAGCCCTACCATCAAGAATAAAATACTCATGGATACATGACAACACATCTCTTTAGATATATTTTATTTGATTCAGTTCATAAAAGTCACCATTTTTCTCCAAATTCTTCTCTTTCAACTTCCATCTTTGGAAATTTCTTGAAAGCCACATTGGAGATACTAGTCTCCTTGCCAAATTTAATCCCTTCCACAGGAAACCCCATAATCTCAGCAATAAACTCTTTAGTCAATTTCATCATGACCCCATGCAAAGTGACCCTATCTTCAAACTGGTTTTTAAAGAAGAAATCTATAATGTGAGGTTTATACCCATGGAGTCTCTCAATGAAGGTCGTAAACCCACCATTCTTTTTCATAAATATTCCAATCGTAGGAAATCTTTCTTTCTCTAGCATATGTCCTGCCATAATTAACTATCATCGTTAGCTCTACATCCTTGCATAGGTTAGCATGCCACCTCAACTTGCTTTCCCTCTAGATAGGTTGGTTGGAAATCCAATCAACAAGTGAATTACCCTCCCAAAAAATATGAGAGAATATAAAATTATCAAATTTATTAATAACATTTTATTTTCCATAATACTTCCCTCAATTGTCCAAGTAACCAAAATCTTGTTATTAAGAATATTAATAATGTTAAGTGAATCTCCTTCCATCTAAAGATTCTAATAACCAATATTTGCAACCAGCCTCATAGTATACAATGTTGTTATTGCTTAAGTTTTATGTCTAGTTGAAATCCTTATAGAAATAGCAATAGCATCAACAATTATGCTAGTATGGTCCCTCAAAACCCCTCCACAACCATCTTTTCCTTGATTTCCTTTAGCAACACCATCAAATTTACCTTTAATCCAAATCACAGGAATAGATTCTCATTTAACATTCTGCCTCTAATTATCAACTTTGATTTTATAGCCCTTAGTCTGCATAGGGTTGTTGATTTGGATATCATCACTCAATTTTATGTAAGAATTAACGTTTTCCTTGATAGCTTTAATTGTATTATGACCAAGTACCCACTCAGGAATTTCTTTGTCTCTAAAAATTCTATTATTTCTTTCTTTCTAGATTCCCCACCAGAGATTAAGGTTGTAACTACACACTTTAAGGTTGTAACCTAATCTAAATTCCAGTATTTAAGGTTGTAACTCCACACTTTTTCACTATAATTGCAATTTAAGAAAAGATGATTCCTATCTTCAGAGTCCTTTTTACATAAGCTACATCTGTGAACCACATAAACCCCTCTTTTTTGCAAATTGTCCAATGTTAAAATTTTGTTTTGAAGCAAGATCTAGAAAAAAAAATGTTTATTTTAGGTATAAAAACTTTAATCAAAACTTTAGTCCATAAAGGTCTTAATTCCTTTTCCTCATTTCTAAAAATAGAAGAGACTTTAAAACAACCTCTTGATTCAAATCCCCAAACCATTTTATCTTGGATATGAGGAAATAGGCTAAAGGCATTCAAGATTAATTGGATACTATAAAAAGCCATATTACTTTCAACAAGCTTAACCCAATCACTATTAATCTAGTAATTCCCCACAAGAATAACAAGAGTTTGTTTACATCTATCAACAAGAGTTCTATCCTCATAATCCTCAATTAGAGGATGATCTAGAATCCATACATCATCCCAAAACCTAATCTTTTTCCCATTACCCACTTTCCAAATACAACCTTTGATTAAAATATTTTTAGCTCCCTGCAAGCTCCCCAAATAGCAGATGGAGATAAAACATTAGGATAAGAAATAAAATTAGACAAAGAAGGAGCATCAAAGAGGTGTTTATATTTCCAAATAGTACTCTACCCCTTATTGTCATGATAAACTCTTCACACCTGCTTAGCAAGAAGAGCTTTATTCATAATCCTAACAAACCTAATCCCCGAACCACCATCCAGTTTAAGCTTACAAGTTTGATCCCAAGAAATTAAAGCCATTCTCTTCTTATCCTTAGATCCAAACTAGAGGAAATTCATTTGGATTTTGTCAATAGAATCAACATATTTAGTTGGAATCCTAAAGAGACTCAAAGCATATGTAGGAATACTTTGGAGACAAGCCTTAAGAAGAGTAATTTTACTAGCTTGACCCAATAAATTACCTTTCCACCTTGCCAATTTCTTTTTGAATTTTTTAATAAGATATTCCTAGAAATAATCTAAGGGAATAGGCCCCAAATAGAGACCTAAATAAATACAAGGAAAAGACCCTATGGAGCAACCAAGAATATTAGCAATCTTACTTTGTCTCGAAATAGAGGTATTGATAAAATACAAAGAACTATTATTCCATTTGATTAGTTGACCTAATGTGGAAGAATAGAGATTAAGGGCCTTTTTGAGGTTCCTTGCTTCCCTAACCTTAGCTTTTCCAAAAAATGTGTATTGTCCACAAATTTTTCATGGGAACAAAGAAGAGGACGAGAAGAGGGCCACAAGCCTTTGTTTTATCCTAGAGAAACCAATTTCCCAATATATCTGCACAAGCAATCTATCATAATAGTGAAGATGATAGGAGGTAAAGGATCTCCCTATCTCAACCCCCTAGTAGGTTTAAAGAACTCCGAGGAACACCCATTAACTAGAACAACAACTATAGTAGTAGAGATCATTTGCAAAATTAGCTTCACCATATTGACACTAAAACCAAAAGATAATAAGATCTTATGAAGAAAGGACAATTCAACTCTATCATAGGCTTTAGCAATATCAACTTTCATAATAAAGTCGTGATTATTAGAAAGAGATAAAGAGTGGATGTTCTCATGCATAGAGATAATAGAATTAAGGATTTGTCTACCAGGAACAAAACCATTATGTTTTCAAAAATAAGAGAAGAAAGTAGAAGCAAAAACCTCAAAGTCAAGAGTTTTGAAATAATTTTATTGAAAAAATTGCATAGACTAAGAGGCTTGAATTGATCTGAAGAATTTGCACCAACCTTCTTTGGAATATGGCATAGGAAAGTTGAATTAATTTCCTTCAACATCCTTTTAGCCCCAAAAAAATTCTTTAATAGCATCGCACACATCTTTCCCAACTAGATTCCATTCCTTTTGAAAAAACAACATAGGAAAACCATCCGGCCCTAGTGACTTATCCCCATCTAATGATTGCACAAACAACCTTATAAATTTCCTCTTCCTTAGGGATAGAACACAACATTTTAGTTTGTTCTTTAGTAACCATAGAAGGAATGACATCCAACAACTCTATTTGATGAGTCAAGTCAATATTAGGATCTGAAAACATCAAAGAAGAGAAAAAGGAGACTATTTCCTCTGAAATTTCCTTTTCCTCAATTAACTTTGTTCTACCTTTATTAAAACTTGAAATATGAGTTTTAGCTCTATGTTTTAAAGTAGATAAATGAATTTTTTTTGTGTTTCTGTCACCTTCATCTAGCTAAATATATATGGATCTCTGCCTCTAGTAAATTTCTTCTTTAGTAACAGTGTCATGATACTCCACCATCTTCTCATTTTCTTCCATCACTAAATCCATAGAGTACCCTTTG
Organism: Cupressus sempervirens; assembly: GCA_028749045.1. NCBI lineage: Eukaryota > Viridiplantae > Streptophyta > Pinopsida > Cupressales > Cupressaceae > Cupressus > Cupressus sempervirens. Next base: position 517,052,905 of record CM053785.1, on the reverse strand, counting down.
CTTTGAATTCTTTCTTGGATTAATTACAAATCCTCTTTAATTTTAGATTTGTTATAAAAATGTTACCAAAACATCTTTTATTCCAGACTTTAACTTTCTTTTTGACATTTTTGAGTTTAGAAGCCACATGAAACAAAGTTGTTCCTTCAATATTTATGTTCCACCATTTAGCCAACTGATCTTCAAACCATGGATGCTACAACCACATTTTCTCAAATTTAAAAGGAATTTTTTTTCTATTATGGATAGTCTCAGTAGTAAAAATCAAAGGAAAATGGTTTGAACCAATCTTTTGAATAGGCTTAAGATTACACACAAAATCTTTAGTCCAATCTAGAGATATAAGAACTATATCCAAGTGAGCTTGGATACATTCATCACCTACCCTTTTGTTACTCCAAGTGAACTCAATCCCATGAAGATCTAAATCCATTAAACCTTCCTTGTTTATAAAATCCATAAAATCTAGTCTACCATCCAATTGACTAACATTTCCCCATTTTTTCATGCTCATAAAGAAAAACATCAAAATCTTCCAAAAATTCCATCTACCATAGTAATTATTACTCTTCATGTTTTTGATAAGAAAAATAGGTTTTATAGGGACCCTGAAACCCAAGAGTAACTACAGTAACATGGCTGATAATAAGCAATAGAAGCCCAGCCAGATAAAAACATGTCGAACGGCTGATAATAAGCACAAGGACCAGCCAGAAATAGAGGCCAATGGAAAGGCTAGAAAAACAACCTATCTTTTAACAGAACTTAGAAAAAGCCAAAACCAAAAGCTAAAAAAGATACAGTAAAAAATAAAAAATATAGAACAAGAGGGCTACTCTTCATTCTTCCTCTTGAGTTCTTGCATGGCCTGGGCCACCTCATAAGCCTTTTGGTTCTCCTCGACCATCTGCTCTTGGGATTTTTGTGCTTCCTGGTCCAAATTGGTGTAGATGATATTAGTGGCCATATCTTCATCAGACCTGGCTCTACCTCTGTCCTTACCGTCCTCACCAACCAACAGGCCTCTATCTTTAAGCACATTGGTTAAGGAGAGAAAGTTGTCATTGATCAAATTGAGGAGAGTTATCATCTGATTAGCCAAGTTATGGTTGTAGTTTTCTAGATTATGTATTCTCCTCTCAACCAAACTGTATTCTGTATTACTCTTTATGTTAGAAAGAGTAGCCCACAATTTTTTTTTTGCACTCTTGATGTTAGATGCATACACATTGACAATATACCATTCATTATTCTAGGAAATACTCTTTATCTTGATCACCATAAAATGGTTATTAGCATTCAACAAGGTACCTAAGAACCAAGATCACTTCCACATAATCATTGTTCCCCCTAAGGCTCCTTTTGAGCTACTAGCCATTATGCAGTAATTATTAAAAGATTTAAGCTTTTTAGCTTTCTCTTTATCCATTTTAGTTTCTTGGAGCATTAAAATATCTAACTTATGTTCTCTAACAAAATTTTGAACAATATCTAATTTATGAATACTATTCAACCCCCTAATATTCCAAGTAATAATATTCATCATAATTTTTTAGGGGTAAAATCTAGAATAGTTTCTTGTTTCCCATTAGCAATATTCTTTAGACTTTCACTTTCTCTACTTTTTTTAGACATTTTTCTTCTAGGTTTCTCTGGAGTACCAACATTCGGCTTCAGTTTTGGAAAACATAAGTCCACTTTACTGCTTTGAGTCTCCACTCCTTTAGAAATAGTATTACCTTTCTTCTCTATTTTTTCTCTTTGAGTCTATTTCTATTTAGACTCCTTATCTGAATACACATCCATTTCTTTGGCTTCAAGGACATTCTCAAATGAAATAATATCTTGACAAAGGGGAGGCTCTTGAAACTAAAGTTCAACAACTTGTATATTGCTATAGCCAGAGTACAACTCCTTTCCCCAAGAATTTTGCCTTGCTCTATCTCTTCTGATTCTTCTAAATCTTCCCATTATAATTCATTTTTCTGATAGATAACCAATTGATTCATAGGATCTACAATATTCTCTTTACTCTACACACTAGAGATCTCTTCTAGATTTGTTTGCTTACTTGAATCCTAACTTTCAAGGATATCTTTGTCCTCAATCACCTTCTCAGGCATTGCTTTAGGTTTCCATACCTTTTTTTGGATCTTAGCTTCTTTCTTTTTCTCTACATTGGCCAGCAAAGGCTTATTTTTACTTTTCAAAGGACAATTTTTGACCTAGTGACCCTATTTTTTACAAACAAACCAAGCATTTGGAAGATCTTCAAAGATTATCTCTTGTATCCTTTTACCAAGTTTTGAAATCAATTCCACCTTCTTGGGAAGGTTCTTCAAATGAGCAACTTTCACATAGATTCTAGCACACTACAGTTTTGATTTTGAAGTCATGACATTGTCAATAGTAACAAGTTCACCAAAATACCCCCCTATTCCTTTGAAAATATCTTTATGCCATAACTCCAAGGGTAAACTAGGAAGTTTTACCCATACCGGAGTGGTAAGGAAGAAGGCATCAAATAGATCCATATTTGGCTCCCATTATTTAATCATAAGAGTACTATTACCAAAGAACCAAGGTCCACCACAAAGCACTATGTTCAAATCTTCCTTACAAGTAAAAACAAAAGAAAAGAAGCCATTCATTATAGGTGTGATTTTAACTTGACCACAGATAACCCATTTTCTTTTGATCATATTTATCAAAGCATCAATGTCAGGCCTAGCCCCCTAAAATTTCCCAACTAGAGGAAAATCCATAGTCAAGATAGAAAAATCAATAGTTGAATTTGGAATAAAGATTTGAAACTCACCGTTCTCCCAATAGGATTTTATGTAACCAGAGGAAAAGATGATTTTCCTCCAATTCTTCTCCCAAAAAAAGAAGGCCACTTCCTTTGATCATCTAGAAACTTCTCCTTTGTCTGGACCTTTGACCTACAAACATTTGCATTCTTATCCACATTCTTTGAAAATTTATTTTCCTACACTGGGTCCCCTTTGAGCATGTGATAGGCAAGTAGGGGAACGAAAAAAGCATTATCGTTCCCACATCTTGTGAAGCCAGAAATTGATAGTTTGTCTTTTTCTTCCAATGTTCCACTAGACCCTACAAAACTTGTCGAAATCCTCATTTTTTGATTCCCTATCCCTCCAAGATCAGTCTCTACCACTAAGTTTCCTCCTTCTAGATTCCCACCTACCAGAGCTCCAACCATTTCAAAAAAAAACACCTATGCCAAAGTTACAACACATTATGAAGTTGATTTTAGATAAGGTAGAGGTTGATATTCAAAATTTTGATAATCAAAATTTAAGACACAAAAGAAAAAGAGAAGGAGCAGCTTTAGAAAGAGAACAAGAAGGGGAAGCTTTAGAAAGAGACTACACGACAGAAACAACAACTAAATGACATAGAGGATATTATGGAAGCCATTGGATAGAATCCAAGAAAGTGTTGCAATAGGTACCATGACATTGGAATCACTTGCAAGTGTCTTTGAGAATTTACAATCCAAATATCAAATGCTTATAAGAGTATTTCAAGTATTGGCATAGTCTCCCTGTAATGATCCCAAGTATCAAATGCTTATAAGAGTGTTTTAAATTTGGGAACCACTTTGATATCCTTTGTATGGTTTAGAGGTAATGTCATTGTGGCAAAGGCTTTTGCAAGGGAATGAGCCCCATGATTATGGCATTTATACAGAAGCAAAACTTGCTTCTTCAACTCCTCACACTCAACTCTTCACTGAAGTTATTCTTCAATTCCTTGCATATGCAAATTTTTTACCTTGGAAAACTGTATTTGATCCTCTAGTTGGGAACAACTAATTACTCATTTTTATTGCACCCAATCTGTGATAGTTCTAAAGGAATTTGTAATCAACCCAACTAATCAACAACTAGATCTATTTAACTAGTTATAGCTAGTTTCTTTCTAAAAATATCTGCTATGATATGTTTTTGTAAAATTTCTTGTGAACTCTGCCCATTATTCTTGGTCGGCATTATTTTTGTGGAGGATATTTAGGTAAGTCACTTTGCACGGGTTGAGTGAGTTTTATTTTATTATTATTTGGATTTTGGAATATGTATGCAGCTAGATCAATTTTTCTATTGTGTAGCTAAGATGTAATTATAAGCACCTTAAAAAAGATCTCTAAATATACATGTTCAAAAGGAGATATAAAGAAATTAATGTTTAGAAGGAAAAGAAACCAACATTTACATACCCTTGAAGAAAATCACAGAGTTAGGGCATGGTAACAAAATCACAGAGCAAGGGCACAACATGACAATGAAATCGCAGAGCAAGGGCACAACATGTCAATACAATTGCAAAGCAAGGGGATGACAACAAAACATAGAGATCACAAAGGCATGGTAACCAAATTACAGAGCAAGGGCACAACAAAAAAATGCAAAGATATATCACATGAAGGAAATGCACCAAACACATATGCATAATCACAAGGCTCATTCCCTTGTAGAAGCCATAACCCAATTAAATATACATATATATCAACCCAACTAATCAGAAACTAGACCCATTTAACTAGTTATGGCTTGTTTCTTTCTAAAAATATTTTCTATGATATGTTTTTGCAAAATTTCTTGTGAATTCAACCCATTTTTAGTGGTTTGCATTATTTTTGTGCAGGATCTTGAGGTAAGTCACTTAGCATGGGTTGAGTGAGTTTTATTGTTTTATTATTTGGATTCTGGAATATGTATACAACTAGATCATATATGTAATAAGCACCTTAAAAATATCTCTCTAAATATATAAAGAGATACATGTTTAGAAGGAAATATAAAGACACATGTTTACAAGGAAAAGAAAAAAACATTTACATATGTACCCCTTCTCACCCTTGAAGAAAATTGCAGAGCTAGGGCACATAGATCACAAAGGCATGACACAACAATGAAATCACAGAGCAAGGGCATGACACAAGAATGAAATCACAACGCAAGGGCATGACACGAAAATGAAATCATAGAGCAAGGGGACACCAATGAAATACAGAGATCACAAGGTCACAACAACCAAATTTATCGATCACAAGGGCCACGACAATGTTCATAGATCTCCACCTTTTTTTTGTAGCTCTCTCCAAAATCAAAACAAATGGAAAATGATTTTTGTGTTTCTTTTTTTTTTTTATGCTCGCAAGGGCATTGCAATTACTATGTTGATGTTAGTATTGCAATAATGTCGAGGATAATTGTAAAAAAAAATTGAAAATGACCACAAATTACACCATCATTACAAATGTTGTCGTAATTTGACCCCAAATGTTGTAGTGAATCTTTATTTTTTGTAGGGATTAGTTTATATGGTGCTTTATTAGGCAAACTATATCCAAGTATCAGATACATACAATGACTTATACTTATCACAAGGGATAATCCATTAGGAACATTATCATAAATAATATCTTGAAATTCTACCAACAAATATCTAACCTCAAGTGCATGTTCAAGTTCATCTTATTTCTTCGTCTTTCTAGGAATTAAAGCAAAGAGAACATTTTATTTCTTCATGTCTTTCACAAACTAATTTCCATCAACCAAATAAAATTTCTCAACCAAAGGAAAAAATAGTTGTTTCTTCCCTTTAGCCCAAGTATTATATTGAATCAATCTAGCATCATTCAAAGCTCTTCTATCATACTGCCAAGGTCTTCCAAACACTAGTAAATTTGGACATATATTTCAACAAGTGTTGGTTGATATTTCAGCAGACAATGGTCAAAAAATAGCATTGCTATAATTTTGTCAAAATTTTAATGTAATCCAGGGCTATCAATATATTGATGGACAACCTCGTCAAAAATGATCCCAATCTCCATCACAAGGTGGCGTCAAACCATTACTAGGAAACTTAAACTTTGACAATTATGACATTATTATCGATGATAGTTTTCATCTAAAATTCCATGTTTAGAAATTTTTTATTGATGAGCTTACCATGTCCTTGATGGTAGGCCTCGTCAAAATATTGATGAGCTTGTCATGCCATCAATGACAGGCATCATCAAAAGAATGACTAATGTTCATTGAAATTTCAACGATAGTCTTAGTTTTTTTTTTCTAAATCAATGACAAAATTTCAAAGCAAGACCTCTCTTGGTGCCTCTTGATGAGGATATTATTATCAAATTATACCACAACCCCTAATTTCTTGGGCCTTCATGAAAAAGCATGCTCTAGTAGCTTCTTCCAACCTAGCCCTTGTTAAGACTCGTGTGACCATTCCCACAAGGAGAAGACCCTAGAAAATGTTGGAGTTGCCAACACACCCCCAATACCTTGAAGGCTACATTCCATGAAGAGAGAGAGAGAGATCTAATGGAATTCATGAAGTGGGATACTGAGTTGGAAGTTAAGGGGTTGAATTAAGATGCAAGACATTTACCATATAAGCTAGCCTAGGTTGATTTTCATGGTTCATGTCAGTGTGTTATTTTGTTTCCTGAATGTAGCTAGATACCTGGTAGTTGATAACTGAAAATTTCAATATGTTATTTTTTAATAGTGTCTAATTCTACAATAGTGTGGAATTGGTTAATGCTTTGATATTTCATAATCCAAGCATTCTTCACTTTTATGTTTCCTCACATTCTTAGTTGTATGAACAGAGAATCCTTCATTTTCTTAGCAAAATGAAAATAATACACCCTTTAATTAAACTTGATAAATTATACAAAATGGAACTTCATTATTAGTAAGCAAGTATCTATTCACCCTATGATTTAAAAAAAAGCCTACACACATTGCAAGCTAATTTTTTTTACCAAAGAAAACTAAGATTTCTATGAAAGAGTAAGTAGAACAAACATTATGAGAAGCAACACATGACTCACCACACATTCTTTGATATATCGATTATAGAAAGGATTATGTGCAATGATGATGCTTTCAACATTTTTATGGGGAGAGTGATCGATCCCTGTCATTTTACAAAAGTGATCCAACCATGTTGGAGTCTTCAAAGTTGGAGCATCCCCATCTATAATAATGACAATAATGCCTATGAGAGACAATAATTACATGATACAAAATAAAGTTATAACTAAAATGATTTTAACAAGGAAATTAAAACCATTAATGTTTTAACTAGATCATAAATTAAAAAATGGAATTGTTAGTGTAGTAACAAACCTCAAGTATCAATATTGTCAAACTTGGGCACTTTAACTTAAGTTTCTCAAGAACAAGACAATGACTGAAGTGAAATCATTCATCACAAGATATAAGATGGGATTCAAACTCTTTTTAAGGGGGGGTCAGCCAAACATTATCCTTTATAGATTAATACAATTAGAGAAGACTTAACAACATTCTATCCAATTGGAATAAGAAGAAGAAGATCATCGACTAATGTCACTCATTCAACACCAAACATGTAAAAAAACAACATTAACGAAAGTATCTTAAAAAACCATTGTCATTGATACTTTTCTTCTAGATTCAAATCATAAATAGATTCATTCTTTACCTAGAATTACCCTCAAAGGATGGAGAGATTGTTTCTTTACCATACAACCTCAATTTCTCATTCAATTCTGTTGCTTGGTACCTTCTAACCAAATACAATGAAATCATGATCAATTAACGTTATAACAACAAATTTAAGAAGACTAAGATCTGCATGTTACCAATATGGTTGCAATTAGCAGAGATCAATTTTAGTGAATGAAGGAATGACACATTTCAACAAAGGAAACAAAACATCAAAATGTAGAATGTAGCAATAGTCAAAAAATGGAACTCAGGGAGAGAACTAAAATGTAAATAGTGAAGAATCATTGTTTGTAGCCACTTAAACATCCATATGCCTTTTGTTTTATCTCTCTCCCATCCAAAATAATATTCAACTACTCTAAATTGAGAATGCACATGCAACAATGTTCCATAAGCATGGACAATAGGCAGAGCTGAAAAAATGCAACATGTTTACATTAATGAACTGTATGAAAAAATGCAAACATGTTGCATTTTTCAATTTCACCTAATGTCCTATGCATATCAATTGAGATTTCATATTGAACTAGGGCCTCCTTCTACATTTCCTGAAACCAAGACAGATGAAACAAATTAATCTAGAATATAGATTTAATCCAAAATATAGATTTATGGAACAAGTGATATGTAATAATGACCCAAATTGTAAAACCATTGGCCTGAGTTGCATATATAAGCCATCATAGTCAAAATGATCAAGGGGATGAGGTTAGAATTTGGTTTTCTTAAGTGTTGGGAACATTTTTAAGTCATATTGTACTTATTGTATGAGGTTTGAAATGGTTTGGGTGTAATTCGTTGCAAAATGCAAAAAATATTCAATGTTGTTTGACAACATTGTCAACATCTAAATGCAATCTCCTTAAAAATCTCATCAAATACCTCTCTCATTGGCTAGATGGTTCAAATTTTGATTGATTGAGAGGGTATTTATATATTTATGATCCAAGGGGTCAAATTCAATGATATATATGTATGAAGGGTTGGAGTAGGGGGTTCAGAGGAACACTAGGGTCACAAGGTGACCTAAAAAGCAACATGAAAATTGATAAGGACTTTAAGGTCATATAATAAAGTAACCATGGCCATTAGATCCATTTGAATGAAGTTTGAATAAACAACATTTCAAAATTTTAAAGGTTACCATTATGAGAAAATAGGCCTAACAAGGGCCAATAGATGGGTTCAAAGATAGCTTTATAGTTTAGTTGATGTTTGAGTCCAAAAGGGTAATAAGAGGCTATTTGATGTAATGGAATAAGAAATACATGTTAAAGTTGCAAAAATGGTGTAATTTGTCAAATTCACAACATAAGGGATTAAGAAACAAAATCAGTCTATTATCTTTATAGGGTAGTTACAAAGGTGGAGGTTGGTTTCAGTAGATTGTATTGTTCTATAAAATATGTCAAAGCATGATGATAATTGCAATGGTTGAATGTGTTTTGAGCATCAATTAAGGGCAAGTTTTTGCATATTTATATGTTTTGACTAATATAATATCACTTTAAAATGGTTCTTTCATGGTTGATCTATTAGTCCTTAAATCATTTTTTTTTATGGATGAAATCATAGTGAATATCCCTGAATGACATTTTTTTGTAGAGAAACAATTGTCAAGGGTTTCAGAGTCCTAGTTTGTAGAATCAGGACACATTTGAAGGATGAAGTTGTGATAAGAAGAAAGGGATGACAATCATTAAACTGTTATGTGATCGGTACTTAGGTGTGATCAGAGATTGATGGAAAACCAATATGTGGAGCATGGTGGTTGGATGAAGTTGTTTGTGATAGGTTCTAACCATTAATAGGTATTAATAGAGTCATTAAGTGATTAGATAATTAGTTAAGGGACTTGGTGTTGGTTTAATTAGTTTATTGGTTTAAGAGGATATATTTGATGTGAGAAGTTGTATCTCACTGGAATAATTAAAGAATCTATCCTTGTACATGGGAAAAATGTATTGAACCACTATGCTTTCCATCATGGTGGTGTTAGATAAAGGGATTAGATCCTTGCAAGTTGGTGAAGGTTGAGAGGAAGTCTACGAAAGAAAAAGATGGGTTTGATAAAATCAGAAAGAAATATGCTTGAAGCATACAAATCATTGAAGGGATCCTTGAGTAATGGAAAGAAGAAAAGAAAGCAAGATGAGAAGAGGAAAAAATTATGTTAGGAAAGGAGGTAGAGCTATACTACTATGAAAGAGATAGATAATGAGGCTTGAGAGAGGAAGATGGGATTGAAGCAACAAAAGGAAGAAGAACTTAAAAATGAGTTGGTTCAAGATGTTTAAGTAGTGATGGATGGTGAAGAAGATGAAGAACCTAGTGTTGAATAGGTCCAAGGTGTTGAAGCAGATGTGGAAGACAAAGGTGTTAGTGAGGACAACAAGGAAGCAAGTCCTATGGGGCTTGAGTATTATGAGTTAGTTTTGTTTGGGATAATGACAAGTCCTTTGAGTGAGCATAAGGGTGCAATGGAAGAGAGTACCCCTATGGCAAAGAGTATGGAGGCTAATGATGTAACCTTGATGGTGAATGAAGACTTAGAATGCCAACAAGAATGGCATGAGGTAAGTGACAATTTGGTAGAAGAAATGATATTAGTGAAAAGGATGTAATGGTGTTGGTGATGGGTCATGAGAAGATCATGGAGGTTGTTTATGTTACAAGAATGAAGATTGGATATGTCATTGTTATCAAGACATAAGAATGTCCTTGGGTGGCATACTTGGCAAGTTTATAGATGTATGTAGTTGGGATGATGAAAATGAAGATATCTGACTAGATGAAGAGCAGTGAGCAGGATGGAGTGTTCACAATGCCAAGGAAGAATCTTCCCAAGCCATCTTTTCCCTAAAATGCCTTTGCATGTGTAAAATCTCACAATAGAATATTATCTTCAGGCAGTGAGATTGGTTATTTTATAAAGTTGACAAATGTGTGTTAGGTGGAGTTTGGTGGCAACCAAAGGAGTCAATTAGACACGTCTATATCAACATAGAAGAAATGGCAGTCTCCTATATCATTCCATGAAGTTTAATGAGATGAACCCTCACATTGGATGGAAATTTCTTTTAAGTTATTTTTAGTCCTTGTGTAGAAAAGATATTATCATAATGTCTTGACCATGATAATGATAGTCATATTAATATATTGATTAATTAAATGTTAGATCTATATGGTTGGGAACAAAACATTGTGATTGACCTTGAAGTGCATTGAGGTTATTTATTTGGTTTGAAGTGTGCGTTGGGAAGGTTTGGATCCTTTCATGTGTCACTGTTATGCCACAGTCATAGTATGACATTCAAATCAAATTGTGATGGAAATGGTGAAGCTTCCATTGGGAATTTTTTTATAAATCCTTTGTAATAAGAAAATGAGTTTGATCCATTTGATTCTATTTAGAAGGTGTTATGATGATTTAGTGAAGGTTTATTCGAGTGTCAATTTGGTAAGGCATTTGGGAAGAATTGATGGGACCATATATTGGTGTTTAGTTTTGATAGGTTTATTTTGAGCTTCACTTGGTTTTGAGAATCCTTTTATATTCTCTACTTAACAAGGCCAACCACATGAAGATGGAAGCTCATTTGGCCTCCCCCCCCCCCCCCCATAATCACTCTAAATTCCCCATTAACAACTAAGTAAATATTTCATCCATTCATTTTTAAGAAGTATATTATTGAATCATTATAATCACATAAAATTCATTAAAACAACATACAATTAATTAATATGTATAGACATTCATCAATAATTTGTGAACAAATCAATCATTATATTCACATAACATTCATTAACACAACATATAATTCATGAATATGCATGAACATTCATCAATAATCCATGAACACATCAATCATTATAATCACATAATATTATTCAATAAAATGACATAAAATTCTTTAATAAGCAACATTTATGAAAAATTCATCAACACATTCATCATCAAATGAGTTTTTAACATTCATTTTGTAAGAATTTTCCTAAGGCAATAATTCAACACCAAGATCAAGAAGCTCAATAGATAGTACAAGAGAGACTAATGATGATCAAATGAGAATCTCAATAATGATCAAAATAATAATTGAAATCAGATGAATACACACCAGAAGTGATTGTATATAAAGGCAACTAGAATGACTAGGAGTCAACAAAGAGACAAACATCACAACTAAGCACATGTCCACCAAAGGTGGATCATCCTCCATTGAGCATAGGAGTTTGTGCGATGATGAGAGGATAAGTTCACATAGGTGAATCTCATAAAGAGATGTTGTAGACACCATGCGCTCAAATAAGTTGCTAACTCCTGTGTTGTCAACAAGACAACTCGTATGACTATGCATATTCCTAAGTGTCTACATGATAACTAATATAAAAATACATTATCCTAAGTAAACTTAATTAAAGTGTAATAATAATTAATTATTTACACTAACACATTTCTTCTTCTTCTTTTTCCTTTTACTAAAGATAAAGGCTAGTAGGCATGTTGTGACTATCTTCAACATTCTCTTGTGGCTCTTGTGGTTCTAATCTTATGACATGAGGCTTCCTCTTTTTTTTTGAGGACAAGGATGATGCACCCCTACAATAAGAAATAAATGAGTTTAATTCTAAATATTTTTTAAAATGTTATAAGTATTTCATTAATCTAAAGAGCATAGCAAGGATTTTTATTTACCTGATAGTGCCGCATAATCTACTATCACATTTTATTCAGCCCCAACATCAACATGCTCAACATTAACATCACACTCTGCATACTCAAAAATTATCACGTAAAGGTTACCCAATTGCAATTTAAGATGTTAAATTTTATTAATAATTACATAATTAATTTTCAATAGAAATTGAATTTGTACCTATATCATTGTTATGCACATCAAGGCCTTCATCATGAGTAGGATTTGTGCCTTTGTCACCATTAGTAGGATTTGTGACGGGAGTAGAAAGTTGCAGTGAAATGTCATGCACATTGTCATCATTGTTCAGAATTAACATCAAATAGATTATTTCTCATGAAGTTTTCAATTTCTATTATGATTCATTAGGCCTATTTACATGTGTGTGAACTGGTGCACCAAAATCTTCTACCTCTCTTTGGCCACTGGAATCTGTGCAGTGGCAGGCAACCACTTCTTTATAGCCTTGCTTGAGGCTATTTTTTTCCCCTCTTTTATGGGTGCTACATTAAATTCAATGCCCTACATTTTTTGAATAATATGAATCAATATTGAATGTATTGCTTATTTTTAATTTTATATATATAAAAAAATTGATACGAAATTTATTTACTATTACTTACAAGTCATGAGTTAATTTTCCTATATCCACCAGAGCCAAGATGGTGTTGACCAACCTTCTCTTTCCTAGCTTGTGTAGCCTTTGATGTGTCTTGCAGCCTACATATGTAAAATTTGAAATATGTTAGAAATATGTTAGATTATATAAATATAAAGATCACTAATTTGCGCATAATTACATTAATACTACCACATACCTATTTTTGTCGGGTGTTGGGTTAATTCCTTTATCTCTTAGTCTTATCTCTTTTGCATCTTTAATGATTTCATTCCACTCCATCTCTAGAGCCATAGGAGGATGCTCATACTTTGGGTTGAGCTTTAGAGCCCTTCTGTATTGGTCTCTCACAATCTTTAGATGTTTGCATGCTTTTTTAAGAATTTGGAATTTGTTCAAAATATTTTTACCAAAGAGCTCCTCCATAGTTTTTGTGAGTTGAACTTTTAATTTAGGGCCTTTCTCATTCCACCTTTTAACAAAAAAAAAAAAAAAAAGATAAAAAAATTAGTTCAAGCTACGTAACTTGAATATATTACAACAAATGGATAAATAGAAAAATATAGCAACCAATTATATGAAGCTATGCACATTTTACATAATGTGGGCCCAAATATCTTCAATGTTAAATCATAAAAAGTTTCATAAAAAAAATTGTTTCCTAAAAAATCATTACGAGATCATTAGTCAAAAATGAGTTATGAATAAGTAAACTATAATTACACTCTAAATAATTACAATTTTAAAGTACCCAAAAGCTTAGGCAATTTTAAGGGAATCATATCTTTCTCAACCATCAATAATGATGCCTCCAACAATCTAGTAGAACTAACATGGGCTACTCCAAGAAAGGCTGGTAAATTATCACCAATACTAGTATTTTTTCTATCATTATGAGAAGGTGTACCTATCCCTACACAAAGTTAATCAATGCCATACTATGATCAAATGAACAAGAAAGTACAAGTCAAATCATATTAACACATTAAAAAATGTAGCAAAACAAGGATTTACCAGCTCTAGTTGCAACAGGTGTGTATGTTTGCATGCTCCTTGTTGTCGATCCTGCAATCAATAATCTCAGAGTGTTGGTTGACCTTATGGAAGGAGGTGTATGGATGTCATCAGCACCTAAAAAATAATCATATATATACGATGTATTATCTTTTAAAAAATATAAATTTTAAAAACATGACAACAATAATATAAAACTATCAATAGTAATCATGAAGAAAATAGTGTCCCTTCTGATGATTGAAAATTGAAATCACATACTTGTAGGAGCTATACTGGTACCCTCGTTAGGTGGAACAACTCAGTAAGGTCTCAAAAATTGATGTAACAAAACATACTTATTTTGGTTCATGATCCACAAATTAGTATAAAACATAAAGCTTTATTGAACTATTGTCCCAGCAAAAGATTCATTGTTGGTTACTTCCAGACAACGTGCTCTTCGACACAATTCATTTATTGTTGCCTCTCTCTCTTTGGTTGGATTTGGATCCATTACAAGCCCAAGAATTTATATATTGATGCTCTTGAGGGTCTTTTTACACATTCTTATAGGGTCATTGCTATATGCCATGTCATCATCACATAATATAGTGGTTGCCATATCAACAAATATTAAATTCTCGTGTAATATATTCTTTTCCCTTTCCCTATGCATCAAATTGTGACAAAAACATCAATAAAACAATTGAAACAAGTCCAAAACTTTAACAAAAATAACATAATAATATGATATTTTGTAAAATTATAATTACACAATTTTGTATACAAAAGGTTTACCTATGCTAGAGAAGGCGTGGGAGAAACATCCCTGCCTCTATCATTTGATGGATAGGCCATGTCATCCTGTGACACAGAATATATATAAAAACATTACATAATGAAAGGAATAGTTGACTTAGCAAAAAAACTTATTAATAAAATGGTATATTGGGTTACTTATTAGTTGACCCAAGATGCGTACTATTTATAAAGCCTACAATGTTCCTTATTGCTTTTGACCTTCCATCAATGTATACAACAAGTCTTTTATTTTGATCATTTTATTTCCATTGTAGATAATTTTTTGACAGTGCATACCTATGCATACTTTTTTATTTATTGAACTATCTGCATCCAATTATTGTAATTGTAACAAGGTCCTACATACTCCATGAATTCAACAACTTTTTTATAACCGACCTTTATGCTATCCATGGAAAATAGGCCCAAACCATGTAATGATGATGGGGCTATATGATATATCCTCTCGTTAACACAAAAATTAGTGTTAATTAGAGGTACTTCCTTTGGTACCCATTCTTTCTGAAGATGTGTGTACCTCAAGGGAACCTTGATGTCTCCCTTTATCTCATCATCATAAGAACATGACCTTCCTTGAGAAAGGAAAAATTGCATGTGTTTATTAAATTTTATTCTAATCTTTTGACCTCTGGTTTGTCTCTCTTTCATAGACCTACTACATGTCTCACTATCCTCTTCTATTCCCTCATTTCCCTCACTTGAGGAAGAAAAATTTGATAGATACCTATTTGGTGGTACCTATAGCCCATCAAATGAGAAATATAGTTGAAAGAGAAAAATATTTTTCTATAAAATGAGTTTAATATTGATGAAGTTTTCCTAAAGTTAATGTTGAAGGTAAAGAGAAAGAAACAATGTAATAAACTTATACCTCCTGATCCATGTCACTGTGTAATATACTCATCAAAGGGGTATAGTTTTCTACATATGTAAATCATTTTTCTTAAGTAAGTTATAAATTATGTGATACTTATGCTACAAATTACATATAACATAACATGGAAAATATGCATACATCATAATCATTTTATACTTTTTAATTTGTTACCTCTACAAAAACACATTATAAGTAATTAGCACCAAGAATTGAGCATCGTAACAAATATTTCAACCTAATCAGCACCTAATACATTTCCATTGATCTTCTTTTCCCATCTCATCATTATTGTTGTCATCATCCAAATTGTTAGAATGATGATCATCATCATCATCATCATGATTGTCACTATGACCATCATCATCATCGTTGTTGTTGTCATCATCATCACCATCACCATTACCATCACCACCATCATCATCATTGTTGCCACCACCACCACCACCACCACCATCATCATCCTCACCACCATCATCATTATCATCAATGCCATCACGATCATCATGAAGATCTTCACCATCACCACCACCACCACCATCATCATCAGCATCATCATTTCCTTCTTCATATTCATCATCATCATCATCTAATTTATCTTCCACTTCTTCAGTGTCTTCTTCTTGAATCACATTATACTTTATCAGTCTTCCTCTTGGATCGTGTCTAATGACAAATGACTAACCTAGTTTATGTATAATGCCAAAGTAAAGAACTTATTCACATTGGCTTGGAATAATATAGGGCTCATTTCCAAATGGCTCAAAGGACCTTGTATTAATCATTGTAAATTCATTATCATGTTTAATAATAGTTCTATCAGGATCATTCTGATTCAGTCATAGCATGTACCATTTGACAACAAATAGAACTAGTTTTAAGGAATTAAAATTGCACTCAACAATAGCATCCAAACTGCCATGGTATCTATTTTTAGATTGCTAAGGATGCATGTCATTTCTAAATAGAATATTGGTGACCTTAAAGACTGCAGTTATCCTAGAATCACAAGTTCTCTTAGTGTCATCCATCTTTTTTATGCAAAATTGATGGCTATTGTAGTACATAGATTTGTGGTGCTTGACCTATTATTTTTCAAACATGTCAAAATTATGCATCCATCTATGAGTTGATATTAAATAATTAGGTCATGATAGATTAACTTATGCATACCTTTCCACCTCTTAAACCATTTGCTAGATCAATTACCATTGGTGTAACATTGGGATCTCCATTATGATGAGCTTCTTTAGCCAATGAAGCAACACCATCCCACATTAATGAGAAACCATTTTGTTGAGATTGTTCAATCCATACCATCATCCAATCAAGATTGTTTGCAATATACAAATGAAGTGCATCCCACTCATGAGAAACTGTATAAAATAAATAGACTAGTTAGAAAAAAAATTATATTGATGATATGGTCATCGAAAACATGGTATAATTTGAGACGAAGATGGTTGGAGATGGAGCAAGTAGGGTTGGAGCGGTGAGCAGGAAAGATGGAATTCAAATTTCAAATGGGATTGGTGCATGCCCGTTAGGAGAGGGAGGTCAACATGAGGTGATTGTGGAGGTAGGTCAGCAAGGGAAAAAACTTGATGGTGGTGGGGTACCTGGGGACCCAAGGGGGACCTAGGTCTATTGTTTCTATCCCAATTCCTACCAAAAAATGGTCAGGTTTGTTTGACATCAAGTTGGTTGGTAAGTCTTCTTTCCCTCCAATTAAGAATGTCTCTATTACTAAACAAGGCTCGTTTATTCTGGAAATCCTAGATCAAATCATTGATATGCATTATCTAGAATGGATCATACCCTTGTGTGGAGATTCTTGGGAGCTAGCTCAAATATTGAGATAGTCAAAGCCTTTGTTAAAAGGAAATGGGTTTTGAAGGGACAAGTTGATGTTGTTGCTGTGTTAAAAGGTAGTCTTTACTTTTGCTTCTCTTACGATGAAGATCGTAAAAATATCTTGTGTAGTGGACTGTGGTTAGTGGGTAGGCATACCATGATCTTACAAAAGTAGAGCCCTAACCTAAGTAGTCAAAATGAATCAATCGTTCAAGCCCTTGTTTGGGTTAAACTACCAAGAATGCCACTTGAGTTCTGGGTAGAAGATGTTTTCCAAGGAATAACCAATACCTTTGGAGAGCTTCTATCAATGGATCTAGTGACAGTGTCAAGAAGGAGATTTACTTATGCTAGAATTTGTGGGGGAGTCATTTAGGGGTTTGATATGTCAGATTCCATTACACTTCAATCTAAACTAGGAGCCTAGCAGTAGAAGATTGATTATGAATCCATCCCATTTGTTTGTTTTCATTGTAAAAAGTCAGGGCATTGGGCAAAGAAATGCCTTAATAATGTCAATATCCTGAAGAAATCTAAAAAAGAATGGGTATGAAAAGGTACCAAGGAATTTGAGTCTATGGAGCAAGCTCAAATAGAGAAGGAGGTGAAAGAGGATAATATTTGCCCCTAGGCTGAGCCTATTGAGCAAAATAGTAAGGAGAGTAAGAATGGGAACTTAATGGATCAAATCCCAGTTCTAGAAAAGGACCCAGCTAATCTCCCTATTTATTTAGTGATAATGGATACATATGATGGGGAAGGCTAGAGAAAGAGGATAGAAATGGCAAAGAAAATTGATATATGATGTGAATATTGTTGTAAGAGAAACATCAAGAGTTAGTGGCAAGAGTGTTATTAATATAAAGGAAATGGATTATCAAGATGCCCAAGGTTGTATTATTCTAGGATTGGGTTTATCTTAATGTTCTCAAATGAACATCAAGGATAATATGAGAGCACTACCCAAGGCTAGAATCTTAACCCCAAAAGAAGATTGAACACCCAAATGGGGAGGGATGTAGAAGATATTGATAGGGCCCTACAAGGTGGGGAAGAAGGAAATGGAGAAGAATGGATAGAAAAAGAAGAATAACCAAAAAAATAACAAAGAAAATCAAATGGTTATTAGAAGCACAAGGAGCAACAAAATAGGGGATGTTGGTTATTATCATACACCAATAAGGAGGCCTTCAAATTAGGAAAAAAAAAAGAATTATGGAGGTAAGAAGAAGTATAGCAGATGGTAGTCAAAGGACTATCTTGGACTCAAAAGCATTACATAAGCAATGAAGATCATCTCATGGAATATTAGAGGATTAAATAATGCTCATAAGCAAGACATGGTAAGGAATATGATAAGAGATAATAAACTGGATATTGTGCTTCTTCAACAAACTAAGATGCCAAAGGATAAAGTAGAAAGTCTATTTTTCTTTAGTAGTGGTAAGATCTTAGGTGGTGATGTAGATGGGGCCTCTAGTGGTATGGAAATTATATGGAATGGTAAAAATATACATGGGGAACTTATATCTTAGAGCAGGAATATGATCAATGCCATATTTTTGAATACTAAGGATAGTACTTCTTGGGTGCAAACTAATGTCTATGCACCCAATACGAAATGGGGAAGAAAATCTTGTTGGATAGAAATTGCTAACCATAGGAGACTGGTTAATTATGGGGGATTTCAACACACCTTTGAAGGAAAATGAGAAGATGGGGGAATTCAACCCAATTTTGGTAGTAGCATGGACTTGATGGAGTTCATTGACAATTATATGCTTCATGACATGGACTTGCAAGGTATAGACTATACTTGGATGAACAGAAGAATGGGTAAGGATATTATACAAGTTAGACTTGGTAGAGCACTTATTATTAATGATTGGTTTCAAAGTTATAATTTCTATTTAACGGCTCATGTCAGAGTGGGATCTGATCATTATCCCATTTTTCTTTTGGTTGACCCTGTCTCTATTAAAAAGAACTTTCCTTTCCGATTTGAAAAAATGTGGATATTACACCCTAGGCTAGAAAATTTTATTGAAGAATGGTGGAGGGTTAAGGTTGAGGGAATTGCAATGTTTAAAGTCATAAAGAAGCTACGAAATGTCAAGGATAACATTAAAAGATGGAATAGAGAAACTTTCAGGAATATCTTTGAAAGAAAAAGAAAGATTATTGAGGAATTGAAAGTGATACAGGACAACATTCAAGTTGAGGGATATGAGAAAGTTTCTAGAGAGGAGGATTCTAGGTTGAATGATATACATGATATTATCACTAAGGAGGAGATTTACTAGAGGCAACAATATAGAAAAGATTTTATCAAAGAAGGGGATTGGAATACAAAGTATTTTTATATGACCACTATGAAACATAGAATGGTTACCAAAACCTCTAGATTAAAAGTAAATGCTAGTATTACTGAGGATGATGAGGATATCAAAAGAGAAGCTATTAGGTTTTTCTAGTGGACTTTTGGGTAGAGAACCTCAACTTGATAAGGAGAAACAAGAGTTCTTGCATTTTATTCCCAAGAGCATTACTGAAGATCAGAACAAAGGCCTCATTGCTATTCCTTCTAAAGAGGGAATTACAAAGGATGTCTTTTCCTTTGATGGAGATAAGGCACCTAGCTCAAATGGTTTCCCCTTTCTTTTTTTCCAAACTTATTGGTATGTCATACAAGAGAATGTTATCGAAGGGGTTAAAGAGATCTTTGGTTCTAGAAAACTTCTAAAAGACCTGAACAATACTTTTATTGCTCTGATTCCCAAAAAGTTGGGGGCAGATAGTATGGACTAGTTTAGACCCATTAGTTTGTGTAGCTCTTTTTATAAAATTGTTTCTGAAGTCCTCACTCTTAGAATTTTGACTTTTTTACCTTCTATGATTTCAAGACAGCAGAATGGGTTCACTCTAGGAAGGAAATTCTAGACTCTATTATCTCAGTCCATGAAAATATTCACTCCCTTACCAAATCAAACAAAGAAGGGTTTTTATTGAAGCTTGATTTGTTTAAGGCCTATGATAGGGTGGATTGGGAATTTTTGAGATGGGGATTGGAAGCCTTTGGTTTTAATAACAAATTCTTGGATATGGTCGACAAGTTGATCTCCTCTACCACTTTTTATGTTTTGGTTAATGGGTCACCAACTCCTTTTTTCCATGTTTCCCGAGGCTTAAGACAAGGGGATCCTTTATCCCCTATCTTATTTTTTTTAATGGTTGAATGTTTGGGAAGATATGTGAAAAAAATGGTTCAAAAGGGGGATTTTGTGGGGTTAAGACCACCATCAAAGGAAAAAACTTGCTCACACCAACAATTTTTGGATGAATCGATTGTGATGGGAGAAGCCTCAGTTAAAAATGCTAGGAATATCAAAAAGGCACTTGAAGATTATGGGTAGGCCATGGGACATATTATAAATTGGAATAAAAGATCAATTTATTTTATTCATGTTAATGTGAAAAGACAAGATAAAATCCAAAGAATTATGGGGTGCAAGGTGGGTAGCCTTCTGGGGTCGTATCTTTGCTTACCTCTCTTTCTTGAACCTCCTGAGTCTTTTTGGATTTTTTTTATTCATAAAATCCATACCAAGTTGGCTAGATGGAAAGACATCCTCTGTAGCCAAGCTGGTAAGATAATTGTGCTAAATTCTACCATCCAAAACATTCCACTATATGCTTTGAGTGTTTTTAAGATACCTAGAAAATATATTGCAGCTATAGAAAGAATCCAAAGAAACTTCTTATGGACTGGTATAGAAAAAATAAAAATGGCCGTTATTGCATGGGATAAGGTTTATAAGCCCATTAAAAAGGTGGTTTGGGTCTAAGAAAGATAAATAATATGAATTATTTCTTAATTGCTAAGCTCATTTGGAGACTCTATAATGATGTTGGAGAATGGAAAGACATCTAGAATAAAAAAATATAATATGGAGAACAAAAGCTTTCACTATTTCCTTAGCAGTGATAATGCTCAAGGTGGTTCAACTATTTGGCAACATGCCCATAAAAATAAGTAGATAATCAATAGAGGGATGAGATGGAAGGTGGGTAATGGTAGGACCATTCAATATTGGGATAGTATATGGATTCTTGATCATGGCCTTAGTTCTGATCAGCAGTGAAATGGATATATATTGCAATACAAGATTACCTTTGGGTAATCTATTGTTGACTACTAGAAAGGAGAAAAATAGGTGGTTCTTACTAGAGTGGATGAATCTCTGAAGGACCTTAACAAAATGTTGGATGTTGTCCTTTTAGTCAATGAGGAGGACTCTCTCATTTGGAAGTTTAATCCTAATGGATTTTTTTCTATCTCCTCTCTATATGGTAATACCTTTGATGATTTTCATGAACCTTTTTGGGCTAAATCTTGGTTCAAGGGCATGACCCCTAAAGTTAACATCTTTTTTTGGATCTTATTGTAGGATAAAATTCTCACTACTAATAACTTTTTAAAATAATGACTTTCTCTTGTTTCCAGGTGTTTTCTCTGTAAGGACAAGGAGGAGTTAGTCAATCACTTGACCATACATTGTTCCTACACTAGAAACTTATGGGAAAGGATCTTTAGACTACTAGAAATGGAGTGGGTTCTCCTTTATAGTATTCAAGATTTATTCTTAAGATGGAAGTCACCATCCCATAATGCTTTGATTAACAACTTGTGGAATTACATTTTACCTTATTTATGTCAGGGTGTATGGAAGGAAAGGAATGATAGGGCCTTCAGGGGTAAGGAGCCAAATTCCAATTAGATATTTCATAAGATTAAGAGGATGGTGATTGGGAATGTTAGGCTAAGTGGTAAATTCCAAGAGCCTAAAGATGAGTGAGAAACCAAAGTCATTAAGAATTGGAATGTGGAATGTGCAATGTCAATTCCTACTAGAAAGAAAACTAATCACATAACAAAAGCTAGTGTTGCCCTTTATGGAATTTTACATACTAAGTGTAGAACAAGATTTAGTGTGCAAAGAACATTAACAATGAGAGAAACATTCACAAACTAAAACTAAATTCACATATAAGTTTAGACAAAGAAAGCAAACAAGAAATGCAAACCTCAAAAGAGAAAACACTCCATGCTTCCTTGATTTTGTAGATGTGTCCTTTGATGTGGATGTATGCTCAATTGCTTGCCCAATTACTTTAATGGTGGAGATGGGTAATGGCAAATTGGTAGCCTTGTGAGCTCTCAATTTGGCATTATAAGGTTAAGATTGATGACTTTGGTTCTCAAAATAGCATGGTAACTTTAGCTCAAGGATTGTGATGAAATGGCTTGGGAGGGGATTCAATTTATAGGCCAAGGGGTAGAGGGATGGATGGCTAAGATGCAAGGATGGAGAGATGGTTAAGGAGGGCTAAGATGCACTCAAAGGGGAGCACATGAATTGTGCTTGTTTAGCACCAATGGGAAGGTGACACTTGTCACAAGGAGGATGAGTGTGAGAGGGTAGGATAAGGGGTTGGTTAAAGGCATGAGGAGGGAGATTGAGTATGGAAGAGGGATGTAAGAGTCATGAGTGGGCTTGTAAGAGTCTTTTATGGTTTGTAAGAGCACTCATGGCTTGGTGGTTGGGATATTTTGGAGAGGGGACTTTGATTTGGTTTAGGAAAGTCTTAAACTTGTTTAGGGAATGTGACAACATTAGGGGGTGGATTAGGCTTGGGTGTAGGATTAGATTAAGGATGTTAGAGATGTGCAAGTGGATGGCATTAATGAGGTTGGGTGAGTTAGTGGCTAAGCTAGGTTAGTATGGGTGGATGGGGTGGATTAGGCTAAATGGAGGATTAGGGATAGGTTAGGGGTTTTTTAATTTGAGAATTTTATTTATCAAATAGATTTATTTAATAAATGGGGATTTTTGAAATTAGATAGGAGAAAAGGATTAAATTGATAAATGATAGGTTATTTGATTTATCAATTAGGACTATAGATGATTAATTAAATTAATTAGCTAGGGGATGACAAAGGATTAATTAAATAAGAATTTAATTAATGATGCCTTTAGAGATAACTAAATAGGATTACTAAAGCGGTGTAATCAAATTTAGGTGTCTACATTTTGCCCCTCTTTGACATAGTGTTGAGACAACACTATTTCAAATAAGTTTGAGTGAAGACAACACGAGGAAGATGTTTTAGCAACAAGGTTGCCCTAGTCTCAGATAAGAAGAGGAGAGAATAGACTTAGATGATGCCCCCTCAAGAAGGTGGCAGAGAGAGAAATGAGGCTCGACGGCTTCTTGAAAAGTACAAGAAATAGAGATGAGCAGAGACATAGATTAGCAAAGAGAAGGGGCTGAATTAGCTCAAACTCTTACTACAGGAGAATGATAAAGGGAAATCAGAGGCACAATAGTAAAGCAAGCTTAAGACTTTCCAGGATTGGGGGGGGGATGGAGGAGCAGAGTGCTATAAAAAGAATCCATGGTAGGGAGATGGATGATGGAATGATAAAGCTGATGCAACAGGATTTCAAAGAGTCAGATTGGCGGAAGATGGGTTTTGGAGATCCCTAGGACTAGGATTGTGGATCTCGAAAGATAAGGCTTGGTGGATTGATTTGATTGGTGGATCCCTAAGACTAGGATTGTGGATCCCTAAAGCTAAGAGTGATGATTGATTCAAAGAGATACTGATGCACAAGCTGGGGTAGGAGAGACAGATGTTGGATATGGATGGGGGATAATGGAGATGAAGGGAATCCATTGAAGCTTTTTTTTTGAGCGGGGGGGATACTTCAAAGAGAAGTAACACCATGTAGTTGAGCACTAGATTTTCTATAGGACTGTTGGTTAATTGCCAAGGTTACCAAGAACATCAAGGCCTTTTCACCAATCGTCCAGAGGACTGACAAACTGACTCAAAACAAACATGCAAGGGTTGCCCCAGTATCACACATGAATCCCAGAGGAAGCAGCATAGAAATGACACTTGGTAACCCACAAGTAGAAAAGAAAATCAAACAAAAGACCTAATCAATACCTTACACTCATATTGCCCCATTCGCAGTATACCATGATATGGAAGATCGTGGCAACCTTGAGGAGGGAACACAAGATTGCTTGGAAAAGATATTTCAAGACACAAAAGGGAAGATTCCAAATCAAAAGAAAGTGAAAATTCAAAAGAGAGTCATTTGCCAACGAGATGGGTAGGACAAGGTACTAACGGACCAAGATTAGACATGAGGAAAGCTATATCCTGCAAGGATCTATCAGAGAGCACCTATGCTGATGGATCTAGATGAGTGATGCATCTGGCAAGCTGAACTAAGAAGGATAACACTTTGGTGACAGGAGATCTAGCTAAAAGATGCATTGGAATAGCTAACCAAGATGTGTGATGTGTGCAAGATGTTGATCAAGGACGAACTAACATGAACATTGGATAGATATAATGGTACTAAGCTAAAGAGGATGTACAAGCTGACAGACCAAGATATTTACAAGCTAAAGCTGACCAAGATAGTTACAAGTAGGCAAAAGCTCAGGATGATAGGATAACGGGATGGTTCGATGTTGTGCAAGATGCAAAAGCTAAGGATGGGGTGATAGCGAAAGATATGGATTTGGCAGGATGCATCCAATGATGATGATAGATGTGTGACCAAGGATGGGGACAATGTTAAGGTTGGTGGTAGTTGAGTTGATAGATGGCACTAGAGTGAATGGCTAATGAGAGAATGATATTGGATTTGCATGAGGACAGCCTAGAGTGAGATACCAATGACAAGGGAGGATGGACATGACAAGATCTCCAAGGAATACAGTGCCTCCAGTTAGAAGATGACATGCGGAAGGAGGTCTTACAATAGATGTGATAGGATTGAAGTTAGGATGGAAAAGCTGAAGGTGCTATAGAGATGGATGATAGCTGGGATGATGGGGTGAGGTTACAGAAGATAAGTGGATAGTGATAGATAAAAGCTGGAGGATGAAAGATAGGTGGATAAATGGGAAGATGGAGTTGGATGGCAAGATGTGACCAAAAGCATGAGGATGATAGGCTAAGTTGGGGATGGCTGGATTACACATGACACTTGTTTGCCAAGTTTTCATCATGGTACTTGTCCAAGGTGCTTGAATTGCCAAGTTTTCACCAATGGACGCTTTATTTTTCTCTTCTTCTTCTTTTTTTGACTTTTTGACTTTGGACTTAGCTAGAATGATTTTGGCTTTCTTCAGCTATTTTTGAATTTTTTGGAAATTTTCACTGGCTATTAGAATGTTCAATTTTGTTTCTAGTTGTTGGTACACTGGATGTGTGATTTATGTAATAGATTGGATTAGATAGGATTGATGGTAGATGGAGGGATGAAAAGGCTGGAAAGGAGCATGAGATGGGGATGCTTGCAAGATCAACATTGGCACATGTTGGGACAGGTGTGAAAAAAGCATATGGGGGATAGATGGTAGATGCGGGCTTGATGGTGGATTTGTGGAAACGCGCTTGGGGATATAGGCACCCAAGATGGAGTTAGGAGATGGGAGACACGAGTCACTAGATGGGGGATTAGCAATGGTGGATGCCATTATGCATTGGTTTTCAACTTTTTTCTTTGGGATCCACATGGTTTTGGATTTTCTTTTCATAGGCTTTTGCATTGTTTTGCATTCTTTGATTGGATTTTTCCTTTTTGGAGTATGTCTTTTAGAATAGACATATGATTGCCTAGGATGTGGATTTTTAGCTTTATGCATTTTGAAGTTGGAATTCACATTGTTGTGGTAAGCTTTAGGAAGATGGTTAGGAGAAGCTTTGTGAGATGGAGAGGATATGGAAGAGCATGTAGGGGGATGATGATGGATGATGTGCCCTGATATGTGCCTTTGTTGATCTTGCATAGGAATGGATGGAATAGGATTTTTATGATGGTTGATAGGAGGATGGAGGATGGTAGATTTTGGGACATAGGGACCCAAAATGGATTTAGCGAATGAAGGGGGGATATGGTAGGTTGTTTTAGGTTGCAAAGATGGTGGAGGGGGGATGACATAAGATTTCTTGAAGGAGTGATGGGAGGCTGGCATGGTGGGCTTGGAGATAGGCTTGGTTTGGTGATGGCGTGTACCAACACTTTTAGATGTTGAGCCTTTGGATACATATCCAAGACCATGAAATCCTGGATTCTTTTGTGCAATAATAGGCTTTCTAATTCCTTGCTCTTGTGGTCCTAAACCTTGACCTTGATAATGCCATCGATTGAGCATTTGAACTAGCTAAGGATACTTTTTGCTTGCGAAAAATGGTGGAAGTGCTTTATCAGATGTACTACAACGGAGAGATACTATTCTTAATTCTTTTGCTGAGATGAGGCCACCATGGATGAATGTAAGTGAACCAAGAGGGTAGATTATAGATGGTGGAATAGCTTGGATAGGTGGTAAGATGGAGGCATGGAGTGGAGGAGATGGTAGGATAGGATCTTGATTTAGCTAATGGGATGAAAACATATCCTGCAATATAGGAGGTATGGCTTGAGGTTTTGGAGATGGAGGGGATGGTGACTGCACTATGGATGGAAGACATGGTATGATGATATCTTTGTTTATGCTTTGGGGGATGTCAACATGCTTTTGGGCAGGATCTTGATAGGATTGGATTGGAGTGGGTGGTGCGATAGGAGGTGAAGGGATGGATTCTTCAAAAGCAGCAAATGGATAGATGGGAGATTCGATAGTGGAGATGGGTGAGTAGAAGATGGATGCATAAGGGTCATTACGGGAGATTTGGGAAATGCTTGGAGGGGATGTGGATAGGATTTGGAGGCATTTGACAGGTGGTGGGATCTTGATGCTCACGGGAAGTGGAAGGATTTTAAGCAATTTGATGGATGGTATGGGGATGATAGCTATGGGAGATGGAGGTGATATTATAGATGGGGAAGCTTCATCACTGACTACTTCACATGGCTGGATTAGATGACATGGCTTATTGACTATTGGAGGCTGCTTTTCTTGTATTTCCTCTAGGAGATTCCTTGGAGACTCATGTGTCAGAGGTGGAAGTGGATTGACAGGAATAGCTAGTGTGATGGGGGTGGAAGATTGGAAGCTTGGTTGATTGGGTGATGGAGGAGAAGCTGGGATATCAGATGGCATGACTAGATAGTTTGGAAGAATACATGGATTTTGGGGGATGATTGGCGAAAGATGTCTAAGGCTTTCAATATACCCATCATGGTCAATAAGATTTTCATCATCATTGGAATAGGAGGTGGTGGGAGCAAGGACAATACGACCGAACACATCATGATAGGTTTGAGATTTCATGTTTTGATGATGAGTCAGATGGGGATGGGGTCTTGCATATGGATGAACATGAAAGCTCATGGTTGGATTTGGATTAAGCATAGATTTTGGATTAGATGATGAAGGATTTCATAGGGAGAGTCAAAGTTGCATGATAGACCTAAGGAGGATTGGCTGGAGATTTTTGGCGTTCCTGTGGATGGAAGACTTCAAGGGCATGTTGTCAAAAAGTGAGAATTTTTCTTTCCTATGCACTGGATTGGTGGAGATTGTGTCAACTTAAGGATAGACTAATGATCCTAAGGGCATGACATGAGATTGACCACTTGTGGATCCCAACCTTTAGCTCAAGGTGATGAGGGATACAAGTGACAAAGCTGGATTACCCTAGACAATGCTCTGTCAGAGGGATAACCTTGGTGAGATTGGTTGATTGGTAGGATTGATTGGATAGCAAATTCTGGCAAAATGACAACAACTCTCTAAAGGCTTGGGTGTGATTTTGGATTGGGTTGCTAGCTAGCTGGGGGGGATGATTTGGATGGACTTTGGATTTGGGATTGTTCTAAAGCAAAGAACTAAGCGAGCTTGGATAATCTTCTAATGAGGCAGTGACTACGCTAAGTATGTCTTGACCTGGGATGATTTTTGCTTTTCTGGGATTTTGACCAAAGTTGGCAAACATTCATTCAAAAGCTATGAACAAACAAGCAGACAAAATTTTGGAGCAAGCACGTCAAACACACCAACATCCTAGGAAGCTTTCTACAAGGATGAAATTTGGTTTAGCTAGGGAGTCCTCAATATACGCAAGGTACGTGAGGCCCATATCCGTAGATGAAACCAAAAAGATGTCACACAGTCAAGAGGAGCGGTAACCCCTCCTCTTTCACTTCTCAAGGGTATAAAGTTCCTTGAGGCTTAGCCTGAGTGACAAAATTTTGATCCCAAGAGAGGTGTCTTTGGATTCACCTCCCAATCTTTATACTCTGTCAGAATGCTGGAGTTGAGGTCATCCAAGGGGTGATGAAATCTCCAAGCAGGCCTCCTAAAAAGTGTAAAACAAGACCACATACATGATCTTGGGTTTTAAAAGACACGTGTTCATTCCAATTGATGATTTAGATTTTGTAAGCTATGATTGAAGACACTCGTTATTATGGCATACAATGTTCATTCCAATTTGACAGCGTCGTCAGCATAATGGAAGTTGAGAGATCGTCAACATAAGAAATGCGAGCGTCATTAAAAATGTGTCAAAACCATGTGATGTTCATTGATTGTTAGGCATTCAAGATTGAGTGTGAGTTTGTTTTAAGCCCAAAACAAAGTTATCAAGCACGCACCCGAAGGCCCTCCACGTCAAGAGTTGTTCAATTTTTATGCCCAAATGAAGTGTTAGCGAGACTAATGTGCATTCAAAGAATTTTCTAACTTAGAAAAATTAATAAAAACCCAAGTAAGTGGAGTTTGATTTTGTGAGGAGCACTTAACACCCTCTTAAGTAGACCCATCCCCATAGATGGGCTAAGATTGCAACCAATGGTTAAATTGATGGGTGATTAAAGAGGGTGAGTCCAACTACAAACTCACTCAAAGCATTTTTAATTAGTTTTTATAACTTAGTAGATTACAAAAATGTGGATTTAGGTTCTTTTTATTGTTAGCTTAAAGAATAAATTTGACAACTGAGTGTCAATACACTTAACCAAGATCAAGAATAGGTGCCGAGAGCAATAGATGCCGAGTAATCTTCAGGTGCCGAGTAAAGTGTAAGTGCCGAGTAAAGTGTAAATGCCGAGTAAAGTGTAGGTGCCGAGTAAAGTGTAAATGTCGAGTGAAGATTAGGTGCCGAGTAAAGTTTAGATGCCGAGTAACACAGTTTTGTGTAAGTGCCGAGTAACTCAGTAGAACAATATGTGCCAAGCAAAAAAAATATTTCAGGAGCTGACTAATCCAAGATATCAGCATAAGAGTTTGGAATCGCACAAACTATGATGAAAACAGTCTTTACAGCCGACATAAGGAAATCTCGAAGGATTTAATGATCAGATCGAATCTTTTATATTTCCTATGTAATTTGCATGAAGCCAATAAGAAAAATGATAAAGGCATGCAACCAATCAGCAAAAGATAAGTATTAAGCGGAAATGAAGATTGAATATGGATCGTAGATCTAGACCTAACCCTAAATCCTCGAATGTCTTTATAAGGAAGACGATATCTCATAGAGAAGATATGATAGAGAAGGAGATGATGAAGATGATGATATAGAGGAGAAGATATAGAGTGGTTGATATACTATTTTCAGAAGTGAAAGATATCAGATCACAAAGGATCAAGATCAGACGAAGCAGAACAGAGCCAGCATTCAACAATCAAGGATTGTAAACTATCAGGTTCATTTTACCTAATACTTTCTAGCCATTGTATTAGCATGGAAATCCTATGGTGATAGGTTAGCTTAACAACTATTTCATTGATCCTAGAGATAGGTGATTAAATCCTTTAACAGGGTGACACTTCATGTTAAGTGTTTGTAAATCCTCTAACCAGGTCACTATTGACACAGTGTAAAGCCTTTAACAGGGCAGGCCTTTAACAGGGCAAACCATCAGAAGTGGTTAAACAATATTGCTGCAGTAATTATTGTGGGTATCATCCCCACCCCAGTTTTACCTTCTTATTCCTGGAGGGTTTCTGGGTTACCAATTTCAAGTGTTATGTGTTATTGATGCATGTGTTAGTTTCATGTTTACTTAATGTATTTACATGCATGCAATTTATTTCACATAAAAGTTTTATAGGACAAATTTTAGTACTTCTGATTCACACCCCCCCCCCCCCCCTCTCATAAGTACTCTTTCCACATTTGAATATTCCAACATTTATGCCCAAAAATTTTAAGTGTGATGATATTGCAATGGTTAATTGATTTTTTGCATCCAAGATTGTGTTTGTTTGTTTTAAGCATGCATTCCAAGAAAAATTGATTTTAATTCATGGCATTCAAGAGTCTGTTTTGAGCAACATACATTCAAAGAAAAAGATGGTTAAACATTCAAGTTCATTTTAGCAATATGCAAACCTGCAAGAAACATGGTTAGTAGTTTCATATGTGCTCCAACCTGCAATAGCTACAAAAAAAAAGTCAAATTGATTAGTAACCCAAAAATCTCAAAATTTGAAGCTTAACTATGGAAAAAATAAAATCAACTCTCTTTGTTCTTTTTCCTAGGCGTAAAAATGCTTAAAATAACCTCTACTCTATGGAACCACCAAAAGTTAAAATTTGATTTATACTTTCTTTTTTTTTTAAAAAACTACAAAGTGCAGAAACAAAGATTTTAAAACAAAAATGCAACAAAGACAGGCGGAGACAATAGTTCATCAGGCGCAGACACCAAACTGCAGAGACGCTGATCTGCGGACACGCCGATCTACAGAGATGACAAAGAAAGAGGCAGAGATGATAGTTCAAGTTGGCAACTGTGAAGACGATAGTTTAGGTTGGCGATGATGAAGATGACAGAGTATCTTGCAGAGACGACAGTTTGCAAGTGCAGACACCAATCTATGGAGACGACAGTTGAGGTTGTGGAGACGACAGAATAGCTGGCAGAGACGACAGTTGAGGTTGCAGAGACGATAGAATAGCTGGTGAAGACGATAGTTTGCAAGTGCAAACATCAATCTGCGGAGATGACACTGTGCGAAAAGAACTGAAATGCATAATTTTTTTCAAAAAAAAATTTTAAATTTTTTTTTTTTGAGTTTTTAGAGGGTATATCTTCTTCCTAAGTGTGCCTTTCAACCTGCAAAAGCAAGGAAAACACCCTACAACCTACTCAAACAACAACAAACATTAGAGGGTTAGTTTATAAAAGCAACATGTAGATTGAAATAGATAAATAAATGACCCATAGTGGAGTCCCACCAGGCATGCCAAAATGTAGAACAAGATTTAGTGTGCAAAGAACATTAACAATAAGAGAAACATTCACAAACTAAAAGTAAATTCACATATAAGTTTAGACAAAGAAAGAAAACAAGAAATGCAAACCTCAAAAGAGAAAACACTCCATGCTTCTTTGATTTTGTAGATGTGTCATTTGATATGGATGTATGCTCAATTGCTTGCCCAATTACTTCAATGGTGGAGATGGGTAATGGAAAATTGGTAACCTTGTGAGCTCTTAATTTGGTATTATAAGGTTAAGATTGATGACTTTGGTTCTCAAAATAGCATGATAACTTTAGCTCAAGGATTGTGATGAAATGGCTTGGGAGGGGATTCAATTTATAGGCCAAGGGGTAGAGTGATGGATCGCTAAGATGCAAGGATGGAGAGATGGTTAAGAAGGACTAAGATGCACTCAAAGGGGAGCACATGGATTGTGTCTGTTTAGCACCAATGGGAAGGTGACACTTGTCACAAGGAGGATGAGTGTGAGAGGGTAGGATAAGGGGTTGGTTAAAGGCATGATGAGGGAGATTGAGTATGGAAGAGGGATGTAAGAGTCATGAGTGGGCTTGTAAGAGTTTTTTATGGTTTGTAAGAGCACTCATGGCTTGGTGGTTGGGATATTTTGGAGAGGGGACTTTGATTTGGTTTAGGAAAGTCTTAAACTTGTTTAGGGAATGTGACAACATTAGGGGGTGGATTAGGCTTGGGTTTAGGATTAGATTAAGGATGTTAGAGATGTGCAAGTGGATGGCATTAATGAGGTTGGGTGAGTTAGTGGCTAAGCTAGGTTAGTATGGGTGGATGGGGTGGATTAGGCTAAATGGAGGATTAGGGATAGGTTAGGGGTTTTTAGATTTGAGAATTTTATTTATCAAATAGATTTATTTAATAAATGGGGATTTTTGGAATTAGATAGGAGAAAAAGATTAAATTGATAAATGATAGGTTATTTGATTTATCAATTAAGACTATAGACGATTAATTAAATTAATTAGCTAGGGGATGACAAAGGATTAATTAAATAAGAATTTAATTAATGATGCCTTTAGAGATAACTAAATAGGATTACTAAAGCAGTGTAATCAAATTTAGGTGTCTACACTAAGAGTGTGAATGTGGAGACAATATGGCTAGAATGAGATTCTTTAAATATCATCAATTGTCTTAACAAGGTCACTACCCCCTCATGAACTATACATAATATTATATGCAAAGCTATAAATTTTATCAATGCCTTAATTGAATGTGGTTTTACTCATAATTACAGAGAAACTAATAAAGTAGCTATCTGGGTAGCAAATGTGGCTTATAAAAGTCACATGAAGATGATATGGAATAATGGCAATGACATCCCAATTGATGAGCTATCTCTTATGGAGTACGATAGGATTGGAAGCAGACAAATTTAATTTAATAATGAAGGTAATGACATTGAGGAGTAATTATGAGATGTGATGGAGAGGGGGTTTGTGGATGACGATTAAGTATGACACAACTACTTACTTATTACCAAATGGACTGTGGGTGTTTTTGTGAAAAGTTAAGCCTATTGTGACTTTGAAGCTGAGAACTTGAACCTGCTTGAGATCTTTGGGAGGATCATAATTGTTTGAAAAACCAAGAACATGGGAGGTAGGAGAAAGAGGTGTGAGCCAGGGAATTGTTAGGAATGGAAGAAAAAATTAGAGATATGGGACATATTGGATTAGGGCAAGTTTACAAGATATTTGAAGAAACTAAAGGGAAGTAACCCATGTTAGAATGAATGCTATTGATACTACTTTGGGGGAGTATCCTAAGAATTGGAAAGTATTGACGTGTTGCATTCATGACTATGTTTGTCATTGATGTCAACATAGTATGATTTCTGTAAAGATTGGTTGAGTAGCAAACAAAGATCTTAGTTCTATGGACAATGGTTTGATTGTATGGTGATGTGTGGACATGGAAATGTTCTTTAATATGTCTTGATGATGTGGTTTAGTGTGCAGAGTCTAAGTCAAAGACGTACAAAAGTTGTACCTAATTTACAAAGAGTAGTATAGAAATAGAGCATTAGGGAAGTACTTCCTAATGGATGTTTGATATCTTTCATCTGAGATGTAATGAGAAGATGAGTATTTAGGAAGTGATAGAGGACAATTTGTTGGTGATGTCAACAAGTGTAGAAGCCCTAGTATCACATGTGTGAAGTTTTGTATAGATTATGAGCCAAAAATGCTATTGTAATTATAATTAATTAATTATCTTATTCTAATTAATTGGGAAAGGCTCAAGGCCAACTCAAGAAATTATTGTGAAGATATGGTATAAAGGAAAGATGTTTTCCTTGTTTTTAATGTGTTGCGACCATTGTATGAAGTGTGAAGCTTAAAAAAGAGTAGAGTATTTGAGGAATGTGTGTAAGCAATCCAAGGGATGATTAGATGCGATATTTGTGATTTGGTTACAAGATTAGAAGGAACAGAGGTCCAGTTGACATGACAGAGGAAGAGGAAGGAAGTATATTTCAATTCTATCATTCTGCAAAGAATAATACAAAGATCATTTGGAAAGTGGGTTCATTGATCTTATCCTCGAAGTTGTTTAGGTAGTGGGTTCAATTATCTTTCATAACTCCTAATAGGGTTGGAATCTCCTAACAAGGATTAAAAGTCTCCTGATAGGGACTTATATGTACTGAATGTATTCATAGACTCCTAACAGGGTCCATCCTCTAACAAGGAACATTTATATTAATACATCATCTTATGGGTACCATCCCCACTGGGGTTTTCCCTCTAATCAAGGATTTCCCTAGATAACATATCTGGTGTTATTGTGTATGAGTATTTTGTTGTGGTTTTTTATTATATTGCTCATATGGTTAAATTTTAATAAGATTAATAATTGTGATATTAGTTGGATAATTGATTCAGCCCCCCACCCCCACCTTTTAGTTATATTGGTGGACTATATATTCTAACAACCTATCCACCACCAAGTAGTTTATCAAAACTTCAAAAAATGGTAGTGTTCTTGTTGGAAATCAAAGAATAGAGCTCACAGAGGAAATCATTACCAAAGCCACTAGCATGGAAATGGAAGGGATCAACTTCTACAAGGATAGGAAGATGTCTAATAGAGTTGTGGATGAATTTGCAGAGTTGACCAAAGAGAGAAATAGGCTGGTTAAAATTATCGATTCCTACATTTTCCCTATTTCTATTTCTTGACCTTGAAGTTTCATTCTATTTTTTTTGATTGAATATATAACCTTGGATGGTCACTTTACCAAGATCTATGGCCACCATTTCATGTCAATTAATCACTTTAGGTATGGGGTTAGGATAAACTTCCCCTTCTATCTTCAACAATCTCTAGATAGTACCATTTTAACCCTTCAGAATAACCCAAAAGGGGATCATGCTTGCCATAAAGGATTGATGGTTCTGATTATGAGTTTGTTAAAATCAAAGAAAGTGGATAGAAACCTTTTAAGTAAAAAGACCTTGGAATGTGAAACTAAGGGGAGTGAATTAGAAGAGGCCTATGAAGAGGAAACCAAGGAGAATAAGTTGAGCCAGTGGAGAAAAAGAGAAAGAAGCTAACCCATGGGGGCTCATCCTCTAAGAGTAGGAAAAGAAATGAGGGGGACTACAAGACAGAGACTAGAACCAATGAGGAGACTGAGGAGGAAAAAAGGAAGAAGAGTAAGGGCAAAAATACTATCATAGGAATAATTGGTAGCAAAATTAGAACTAGAAATAAAATGTAGAAAAATGAGAGATGCATGAACATCCCATTGGATGAGGATCCGTTAACTCAAAAGAAGGAGAAGGATATGAGAGGTAAGAAGAATATGCCTCAAGGGGATGTTGAGGAAAAGATAATAATGATGTTGATGTAGAGAAAGATAAACTAGACCTGGATGAGGATAATTTGAATAAAAGCTTTTTCCTAGATGAACATGGGTATATGAAGGGTATCTTTGGCAACTCAAGTGTGATAAAGAGGGACATTAACACTATGAAGGAGAAAATGTAGGATCTTAGAAGGGAGTTTGATCATCTAAGAAAACCCAATAGGGGTGAGAAGAATTTAGGTCAGCATCTGGATAGGCTCTCGATGTGATTGGGAATGCTGAAGATGTCACTAACATGATGAAGAGAGTCCCACCCCTTGAAGTTAAAACTAGATTTGTGGATCAAATGGTAAAGGATATGCAAAATAAGATTGATGTTTTGGACAACAGAGTTGAGGGCATTAAGAATGTTTTGAAAAAGATTGTTGGCTAGAGTTGTTCCATTTTGAAAGATTTGTTGAACATATCAAGGTTTTGCTAGATAAGCTTGAGCAAGAGAGAAAGAACTAGGGTACAAAGGAGATGAAGGATGATCATGGCCCCAACAAGTGCATAAGGGAAAGCTTGAAGAAGATAGAGGTCATGGATGATAAAGAGATTGATGAGCTGAGGGCTTCTGTTGTGACCATGAACATTTTGGCTAATCAGGTTGTTGACCTATTGAAGACTTTATAGTTGTCTTCTTGTTATTTTTTTGTTTTTATTATATACCTGTTGTTGTAGGGCATTTTTTCTAGCTAGTTTATCTGTTTGGTGTTGATGCACAGTTTCTCTTGGACTTTTATAGATACTTTGATCTGCTCTTTGTTAAAGATTTTGGGTCCTTTCAAAACCTATTTTTACTTAATCAAAACTTATATTGATGATGTATAAGAATTAATTGACTACAATAACATCTTATAATTATCGT
Source organism: Cupressus sempervirens (assembly GCA_028749045.1). NCBI lineage: Eukaryota > Viridiplantae > Streptophyta > Pinopsida > Cupressales > Cupressaceae > Cupressus > Cupressus sempervirens. The sequence goes on along the minus strand of CM053785.1, from coordinate 517,016,500 downwards.
TCCCTTTCCTTGATCTACCTTTCCCCATCAATCACTCTCCTTCGAATCTGTTAATGGAGTTGGGATCCCAAATGTGATCTACATGGATCTTTGATGCAAACTTGGGAAGATATTCACTAATGTACACCATGGTCTGGTATACCATATATCCCTCAACCATGGAACCCTTATGACATGCTCTTTGTCAAACCAAGCCCTTCAAAAAACTTAAGTGCCTCTCAACCATCCACATTGACCTAGTTGGTACAGGTCTACACAATTCAATCTTCTCAACTAGATGTATGAGGTAGTGTTCTTGTGCATTGAAAAAAGTTGAAGGTAGACAATTCTGCATCTCACATAAAAGCTGAGGAATTTTTCTCTTCCAATGCTTTATGTATTTTTTATAAAGTTCTTAAAATGACAACTACCTAGAAGATATTCATCATGTAAAAACATATTAATGAGACTCTAGAAAAAATTATACAATAAATTATAGAAAAAGAAGAGGACGACACAAAAATAATATCTATAGAACAAATCTAACAAATAACACTTCTAACCTCACGTAGTTCCCAAGATCATATATAATGTGTTTGACACTCATGTTATTGAAATTGTATAGGAGAGATAGAGGTAGAATGCACTATAATAATAATAAAATGATCTTTTCAATATATAATAAAATAAAACAATCAAAAGTACATGATGTTTTACAAATTTATTGTAAATAGAGAAGAACATGACTTACCTTGATGAAGGTATGCCAATCATGCATTTTCAACCCTAACCCAAAATCACCTTTCATTGATATGAAATTGCTTATGTTTGGAGAAAATCCTATGGGAAATTTAGTTTTTTTTTTATGGCTTCAAATATGACATCAGTTTGTTGTTGCATTAATAACCAAGGAATAACACTCGTATTAATTTGGTTTCCATTACTATTTGATTCAAGGAAAAACTTCAATGCATGATTGGATTCATCAATGTCATTACAAATTTTAACCAATTTTTATTTGTCATGCCTTCCATCCAATATTTTCTATAGTGTCTATGTAACATTCTTTCCAATATGCATAGCATCAAACAAATGTATGATTGGGAGGTCCTCATTGTACGACAACCTACTAAATTGTCTAGGATAGCTTTTAAGTTCTTTTGCAAGTTTCTCATCAATGCCTTGATGACCTTCATGAACATCGATTACAGCATTAATAAATAAAAGATAGTATCCAAATTTTAATTTCATACAAAAACTTTCATCAAATGGAATGACATTACCTCGATGATTCATTCTATTATATTCCAACTTCCACATGTAAGGTTTCATTTTTCATGGCTTTGATGTTGTCTCTTCTTTCCCACTAAAAAGATATTTTTTGGTAATTTGATACTTATGATTTTGGTGAAGAAAGTTTCTACGCTCATCAAATGCCTACTTTCCTAAACTTTTTGAATGGTGAAATTTCATCTTTGCACCACAAATTGGACATGCACTTTTTCCCTTTGTTTGAAGACCTAAAAGATCATGTATAACTAGATGACATGTGTACTAGAACATTCAAATTTATAATTATCACATGCAATTTAAATATACAACAAAAATATGTTAGCACCATTACATACCAAAAATATGTGTTACCAATTTTACATACCACAAAAATGCATTAGTCCAAGGGCATCATGTATTGTCTATACAAGCATTGAATGGAATTGAAATTATCTTTCACCAATTGGTCTAGAGATGTTGTACATAGTGACCCCATTCCATAACTCTAACAACTCATCAATCAAGGGCTCAATATATACATTTGTATCTTTCACTTGGCACTTACCTAGTTGAACGTGTTAGCATGATTGTTGATGATATTCCTTTGGGGGAGTAGCCTAAGAATTAGAGAGTATTAACATGTTGCATTCATGACTGTATTTTTCATTGATGTCAACATAGCAGTAAGTCTGTGAAGACTAACAAAGTAGCAGATAGAGATCTTAGTTGTACGAACAATGTCTTGATTGTCTGGTAATGCGTGTTCATGGACATTTTCTTCATTGTGCCCTAATGATGTGGTTCAATGCACAACATGTAAGTTGAAGACATACAAAAATTGTACCTAGTTTACAAAGAGCAGTACAAAGATAGAGTACTTGATAAGTGGTTTTTTATGTTTACATTATATCATTTGGCAATGATATAATTGGTTGATGCGCTATCAGTCAGTGACTTATGATAGTATGATGAAGACATCAACAGATGTGCAAGCCCTAGTGTCACACATGTGAGAAGTTGTGTAGACTATGAGTTGGTAGTGCTATTGTAATTGTAAATTAATTATCTTATAATTAATTGGGAAAGCCTCATGGTTGACTCAAGGAATTATTTTAAAGATATGGTATAAAGGAAATTTGTTTTCCTTATTTATAATATGATTGTAAGATTGAAGTGTATGCAAAGTGCAAAAAGGAGAAGAGTGTTTAGTGAATGTGACTAAGTGATCCAAGGGATTATTGGATGTGAGATTTGTGATATGATTACAAGATTAGGAGCAAAAGTTAGGTTGATAGGACAGAAAGAGGAAGGAGCAGTACTATTCATTTCTATTATTCTACAAGGAATAATATAGAGATCATTTGGATAGTGGGTTCATTGATCTTTCCCTTGAAGATGTTTGGGTAGTGGGTCCAATTGTTTTCCACAACTCCTAATATGGTTGGAATCTCAAAAAAGGGATTCAAAGTCTCTTAACAGGGACTGATATGTATTGAATGTTGTTATTGACTCCTAATAGGGTCCATCCTCTAACAAGGAATATTTATATTAGTACATCATCTTGTGGGTACCATCCCCACTAGGGTTTTCCCTCTAATCAAGGGTTCCCCTAGTTAACATATATGGTGTTATTGTGCATGAGTATCTTGTTGTGGTTTTTGATTATATTGCTCATATGGTTAAATTTTAATAAGGTTGATAATTGTTATATTTTATTGATAACTGATTCAACCCCCCCCAAGTTATATTGGTGGACTATATATTCTAACATTTGGTATCAAAGCATCAGGTCCTTGAAGGATAAGCTTAACAACTTTGGGAGATCGTTGGTGACTCTTTTCAGAAAGGATAGTCCTATATTTGATTGGGCCAACTATGATAGTTGGAAGTAGAAGATGAAGACTCATCTATTATGTATGGGTCTAGGTTTTTGGCTCTTGACAAAAAGTGAAAAGAAAATTCTAGAAGAAGGGAAACTTGAAGAATGCAGTGAAGTAGAGAGAGATTCATTCATGTACAACATGAGAGCTAGAGAAGCTTTACTATCATCTCTTATAGAGAATTAATACAACAAGGTAAAGTCATTCCAAACATCTCATAAGATCTAGATAACTTTAGAATCTATTTTTGAAGGTGATACACATACAAAAAGAGTAGGATTGCAAAATTGGATATGTACATTTCAAGATGCCAAAATGTTGGAAGATGAATCTATAAGAAGCTATATTGGTAGGATATCAAAAAATTTTGTAGGAACCAAGGAAGAAGATGAAGTGGTGTAGAAAATTCTAAAAACTTTAACACCACCATTCAAGCACGTAGCTTAGATGATTGAACTATTAATCCCCTGTACTATGGAGTTTTCCAATGAGACATTTCTTGGAAGAGTGGAAGTAGCAGAAGTAGGTATGAGAAAAACTAGAAATCTGACTAGAGTTGAGACAACCTTAAGTTCCCTAAATGTTCAACCAAGCTTGTCTAGAAGTGCAAGTACACATGCATATTTTGCTAGTAGCTATAGAACCAAATTTGATGAAGACAAGAAGATTGAAGATTGTATAGCACTTCTTGTGAGAAGAGAAAAAGATGGTAAGAATATCTTTAAATGTTGGACATGTAATGAGTTTGGTCATTGTGCATTTAAATTTCCTAATAGAGAGAAAAATTATAAAGGAAAGTTTAATCCTAGGAGACCTAGGAATTTCTTGTATGCTAATGAAGAAGAAGAATCTGATGAAAAAGTTTAGTTTGAAAGTGATGATGCACTAGGATTTGTAGCTATTTAGGAAGATGGTCTTGATAGAGAAACTAGAGAAGAAAAGGCTCTAGTTTCCCAAGTTGAAAAGAAATTTGATTAGATAATAGATAATGATTGTTCACATCACATGACTGGTGATATGAATAAGTTTGTTAAATTTAGGAACTATGATGGATGTATTGTTAGAGTTGGTAGCAATGCAACCTAACATATTACAGGATTGGATCCATTACTTTAGATGGAAGAACTAACACTTACAATGTTTATTTTGTTGATGGATTAAAGCATAATTTGTTAAGTGTTGGATAGTTGGTCGACAAAGGGTATCAATTGCAATTCATAGAAAAGACTTGCACTATCAACGATAAAGATGGTAAGATGATTGGGACTTGAACTAGGTCCAAAGGTAATTCATTTCAATTTAATCCCATTGAGATGACATGTTTGGTTGCTAAAGTGGATAACAGTTGGTTATGACATAGGAGATTTTGTCATATAAACTTTGATAATATTGTGAAAGTTGTAGCACATTTGCAGTTAGAGACTTGCCTAAGATAATAAAGCCTACTAATGTTGTTTGCAAAGAATTTATTTTGTCTAAGAAGAAGAAGGTATCATTTCCTAGAAAGAAGTTCACAAGCAAAGAGAAGCTCGAGATTGTTCACATAGATCTGAGTGGTCCCTCTAGAACAAGAAGATTTTATGGTGAAAGGTATTCCATGATGTCTGTTGATAATTTCACTAGAATGATGTGGGTAGCATATCTTAAAGAGAATTTTGAACCTTTTGAGAAGTTTAAGGTATTTAAGAACAAAGTTAAGAATGAATCTTGTGTTAAGATAAAATGTTTGAGATCAGAAAGAGGAGAAGAATTCACCTCTAGAGAGTTTAATATATTTTGTAAAGAGAATGGAATAAAAAGACAGTTATCTTTGATTGCCTAATTTTCCATCTAGTAAAAAAATTTGTGATATCCTATGAAGATAAAAAAGAAAGTTTGTTTCAATTGCTTAGATTTTCAGAAAATATGTTTTTTCTCAAAAAAAACCTTAGGGCAATGGTCATATCTCATGTTTTATTGAAATTGTTCATAAATTGTCATGCAAGTATAAATAGGGATACGTAAAAACTTTGGTTATATGTTATTTCTTTATATCCCTAATTTTATTGAACCTTTTTCATCTATTATAAGTTACCTTATAAGTCATGCATCTTAGAGTTTTTATGTTGCAATATTGCTTCAATCACAACATCACCCCTTTATGATCATTAACTATTTTGAAGCATGCAAAGATGTGAAGTAGTCAAGATAACATTCATCTCAACATTGAAGATGTTAGCACTAACTATCAAGTTTGGGATGCGAAAGAGTGATTCATTAAGATTGCATGATTGCAACTTGTAGTTGGCTTAAGGATTTAAAGTTGCAATAGTGCAGGAGAAAATCATGACAGTCAAAGTTTGAATGATTGCAGCATCACAAGCAGTTAGATAAACTCTAGAATTCAAGTTGCAAATGTGTGAATTTTAGCAACAACAGTTAAGTTCAAGGTTCTCGCTCCATCATAAGTAGTTAAGAGTAATCTAGGATTAAGGTGGAAAATTAGCAAAAACATGTAAGCACGGCTTCGCAAGGTTAAGATATAAGTTAAGGTTTCAAGTTGTGAGGCTGCAATGGAAAATGATAGTTAGCTTCAAATGGTTATCACAACATCATGGGTGGCAGCATAGTTAAGATGTTTTAAGTTGCGAAGAAGTGATAAAGAGGCATAACAGTTAGAGTTTACGTCATCATAGCTTCACATTATTAAGACACGAGTAAAGATTTTGAGTTGTGAAACTATGAAGAGTATTTGATAGCTAAAGAAGTGGTTATTGCACCATCATAGGAGTTTGAATTGTAGTAAAAATTAAGTTGCAAAGCTACGAAGATTGCTATGGGTGGTTAAGTATGACGTTTTTGCAACATTGTCAGGTTCAAAGGTGAGATGAAGTTTGAATTTGTGAAGTAGAAAAAGGAGTAATAATCAACATCAAAATTGTCATCACACTATCATGAAATATAAAAGTGCTAAGTCCTTAACAGTTACAAAGTGGCGACACAGTCAAAATCAAGGGTTTCTCTATTTCATAGATGACAAGGTAGATAAGACTTTCTAAGTCATCAAGGTGGGAAAAGTGATCATAATAGCTAAAGTTAAAGGCTATCACATCATCGCAAGGTTTTAGTGGTAGTAAAGTTCTTTGGTCATGAAGCCATGAAACAAGGTAGCAGCCAATCAAGGTAATGATCGCAACATCGCACAGTTAAAACAAGTTTTGTGTCTGGCAGTTGCGAAGAGGAAACAAGGTAAATATTTGAGTCATTGCAAGTAAAAGAAATGTTAAGTCTTAGACCGTGAAGAAGTTGTGAAATGGTTATTCTGAAGATCTTTTCTAGTTTGTAAGGGTTAATAAAGTAAACAAATTCAAAGCAATGATGATGCAAGATATTCAGTCTGATAGTCATCGCTAGATCGTAGTGGTTAGTACAATGCAGTGATGAACGGTTGTGAAGATGCGATAAAGGCTAAAATGAAGAGATCATAGTTTTTCAAGCCTAACTAATCAATAGGGAAATCAGTTTGTGAAGTGGTGAATACAAGAAAGTGCAAGATTGCAAGCTTGGCCTGGCAGTTAGGAAAAGGGGTAGTGAAGTCAGAAAATAGTTAAAGACAACCCATTTCAAATGATCATAGCCAGAAGCAATGAAAGATAGAAAACTATGCTGAAGTGACAAATAAAAAGTAATCATAATATCACAACCTTCAATTTTTAAAGGCTTAAAATAGTTTTAAATGACCATGCGAGATATGAGAAAGCGAAGATTTTGCCATCTTTTCGAGGATTGAAAGGTTTTAAAGTGTGCTAATTTTAAACGCCATTAATGTCATGCTCCCTTTGTAGAAATAGATAAATTCCAAGAGAAACATAGATTTCATTACTAGTTGCACAAGTATTTGAGATTTTCAAGTAAATTTTGAGTTGCAGAGTGAGTTTGAGAAAATTTCTAGCATATAGCATTTAAAATTACTAAGATAATCTTGTAGAAATGGTACAAAAAGAAGGTGAATTAATAGCCCAAGCTATAATTGATGAGTCTACCTTGATGGCAAAAAGCCCTAGTTCATTTGTAGAAGAGTGGATGTAGATTCTACCCGATTCTTCCAATGTATAGTCTGTAAATGACCATGTTTTCAGAGATCCTTATGTATTTTGTAGAGATGTAGATGTTCCTAATAGGAACATAAGTGAATTATTTTGGTTCTTCTATAGGAACAGAATAGAGAAAGTTCCAATTTTGAACCCTTGGACAAGAAACCTAGGAAAACTAATTATGCCTGAGGTCTTCGTGGATGTTGACCTAGTCAAGGCACTGATAAAATGTTACATTCCTATTTAGCAAGTTTTTCATAGGAACAATAGAATCATCTTCTTGGCATTGGATAAGGAGACATTCATAGAAGCATTCAATTTGGGAGGTTCAATTTCATTGCCTATTGACATGGGCAAATTGAATGAGAACTTCAAGAACAAGAAGAGCTTCTACATGGTAGAACAATGACAAGGCATATCCCTATGTCAAGGAAAGAGATGAGAAAAATTCCAAAGAAGGAGGTAGAAGATCTTATGCCCATGGAATTCTTCCAAAGATACATGCAAAATACTATCTTTATTCTCAACAAAGTCCTAGGTTTAGATGGAACCATGAATGGTCTAGGTGGAAATTATATTGTGGCATTGAATATCCAGGACCCAAACACTAATGTTGGGTATGATTTTGTTACCTATATCATCAAAAAAATTCATGAAGAAATTGTTGTTGCGCAATAGGGATAATTGGAGAACTTCGGGTTCTTTCACTAGTCTTTGATCATGCATCTAGTCCTGTTTAGAAATGTGGAGTTCTTCAATCAAAGTTTCTTTGAATGTACAGAGGAATGGGGAGAAAGATTGCCTGTGCAACACTGGACTAGGGTATGGAAAATATTTTACCCATACTCTAATGTTATTTATTTCTATAATAATTTTGTGCACCCTATTTTTAAAATGATAGGACTGGTTATTGAGAGAATACCTAGAAGTGTTAGGAGGGTGGTTAAGCCCAATATGTGTTTTGATGTGGTAAAAAAACTAGGTCATGATTGGGGAAGTGTTTTTCTATTTGAAGAATATATTGTTATTAAAATTTATGGATGCCTCTAACTACCTCACATTCTACCAAAATATGTCCTAGAGAGGCTAGGTTTTGTAGAAGTTTTCTGGCAATTAATATCACTGAATAGAGAATATCTAGGCAAGACTATAAAAAAGGAAACATTTTTGTGTAGATGCACCAAGGAAGGGTATTTTCATATAGGGAAAAATTCTATAAAGGAAACTTATGCTTTCCTAAGGAGCTTTAAATTGCCAGCTGAGCCAACAAGAACATATTACCCTTGCAATATAGTTAGGAATGCCTTAAAGAACATGAGGGGATATACTTTACCTCCAACAAAATGTCTATGGGAGGATGACATTATTGCTGACAGATTAGATGAAAATGTATGTAGAGAAAGAATGATCAAGTATAGAGGTGTTTTGAGCTTTGAACAAGAAATGAGAAAAGTAGATCCATCTTGCAAGGGATTCTATCTTGAAGAAGATCACCGGTCTAGGTTGGACAAATGTGTGCAGAATTTTGATGAGATATCAACACAAGTTCCTGAAGAAATAAAAAGAAAGGTTGATCCCGAATACTTTGAGGAAGACATTGTTGTAGAGGTAAGTGATGAAGAAGAAGATCAACCTGAAAGTTCAAAATGGGATCAACAAAGGAGCAAGGAGCAAAAAATGGTGGAGATTCCATAGAAAGCCTTACAGATATTACCAAGGGGTAATCAATATTTTGATGATGTAAGAAGGAATTATCTAATGGCTTAGGTTACTGAGGATGAGAAAAGGGCTAAGAAATTACAACTACATGCCCAAATGATTGATGATAGGATCATCGAAGCTAATGAGTTTATAAGTGATGAAAAATTCATTAAAACTGAAGAGTTTAAAAGCTTCTTGTTCAAGTTGAAACAAAATGAATTGTCTCTACAAATGAAACCAGATGACTTTGATGAGGTTGTTGCTAAACTAGTAAAAAAGCTAAAAGAGTATGATCCTACCACTAAAAATCTCATTGTAGAAGAAGCCAAAGAGTTGATACAAAGAAGTGGAATGATTTTATTCCCTAGGTGGGATATCAATTCTTCATTTTTACTGGACTAGATGAGGAGGTAGGACAAGACAATCTCATTTGAAGATGAGAATTAGCTAGGAGAGTTGAGAAGGTCTGGGTATAATATTGATGCTCAAACCATGGCACTATGGAGTTTAGTTCCAGAGCATCAAAATCCCACTCTCATGGAGATCAAAGAGTCCTCAAGGGGGAATGTTATATTTTGGAATGTGCACTCTACTTCCAACAGCCAAATTTATGGAATGCAAACCTCAATAGCCCTATTGGGAAAGAACAGGATTGATGTCCTAGAGGACCAGCTAGAAAAGGCCTATGAGAGGTATATCAAAACTAGGAGGCACTATGAAGAATAAAGGAAGAAGACTTATGTCTTGGAGTAAAAAAATATCAAGTTAGAGACTGTGATAATGGCACTAAAAAATATTGTCAGATCCACTATAGATATTGAAGCCAAGGGGATACAGACAGAGGGCCATGCATCTGAGATGGAAGATACATCAAGTCAAGCTATGGCAGTAAATGGAGAGGAAATGGAGTCTATCAAGAAGTTAAAGTTAGAACCATCATGAATTTGTTGATCCACAAGATAAACTCTTTGAAGGTTGTTTCAAAAAATGTGCATAGCAACTACATTGTTTTACAAGGGGTAAAATATAAGTGTTTTGAGGCAATTTCCTTATTATCTCCTTTATTCACTACATGGGGCCCTTATACCCAATTCTTTGATAATCTTGTACCTGTGTTGATACAGAAGGACTCACCAAAGGTAATGATTATCATTGTCAGAAAAATGATAAGGTAAAAGAGTTGAATGGATTCTTTGTAGGCAAGATGAAATTGATTAAGAACAAAATGAAAGTGATTGCCACAAGAATACAAAATTTTATACCCACCATTTTGGATAATGATGGAGGAATCAAGGAATGGCTAGAATAGTCATCTTCCTTTGATAACATCCTGAATCACTCTAGATTTTTCCATACTACAATGGAGAAGCTAACATTGTAGTAGTATATGATTTGATAGATATGTTCTACAAGCTAGAGTCTAAGATGGCAAAAATAATTGCAGAGATTAAAGTTATAATTGATGCCAAGTGGAACAAATTCCTAGAAGAATTGAATCGTATTAGGGATGCCATTTGGCTTGATGTGGATATAGACATAGCCATTTGGGAGGTCATAGTAGACATAAAGGCTTTACCATTCGGGGATAGCAACTAGGCAATTAAAGGCATAAGAGACAAAAAAAAGTAAAGAAAATGCAAAGAAAGAAATAGGTAGTTAGAAGAAAAACATAAATATGTTGAAGATTCCTTTAGAAAGTGCCACCTGTCAATTTTGCAACTACCTCCCCAATTTTGTCCAAATACAGAGGATGTTTGAAATGTAACATTATAATAAATATCTTTGTATTTTCTTTCCAATCAATTTTGACATTTGTCCTCCCATTAGAAGCTTGTTGCAATCCTTTCTTATAAAAGGATTTCCAAGATGTAGAGTGAGGGTCCAAATTCTATAGAATCTTAGTGTTTATTGCTATTGTAGTTAGTCCAAGTTTTTGTGTCAATAATATGTTGTATTCAATTTTGTAAATTCAAGAATAAAGTGACCATTGAATGACTAAGATTGTCAAGTTTTGAGTTATATTCTGAGTCTTAGATCAGTAATGTATGATTTTCAAGGAAGACTAATACAAAAAGGGGAGTTTTGAATATCTATGTCTCTAAATTCTATCTTTGTTTTTACGTGTTTGTTATCTTGAGATTGATTGAATAAAGTTCTTTTAATTTAATGTTTTTGGGATAGGTTGTATATCATTTCATTATTGCTTTTAATTTGAATAATTAATTAAATCCTTCTATGAATTGATAGGGTTTATATGGGAGAGATATCATAAGAATGGAATTTAGAGTTAACAACTGATAATTTTTATTGCAAGTCAATTCAATAGGTCAAGATTTTACTAGTTTGACTCTGTATAATAATGGGTAAGGCACTAGTCATAAATTTGTGAGGCAAATGGATGTATTCATATGGTTACACAATACACATTAAAATCAATTTTCCTTTCCTGTAATGAAGAATTAAATTACTGGTCTTACCCTTATTGTGACAACTTTCCTTGAATTTATAGTAAGCTGATGTAAATCAACTAGTTGATTGCATTCCAAGAATTTTTCTGACCATTTATCTACTATAAGGGATAGATATTATGAGGAGATAAATAATGAGAAAATATTGAGGAAGAACACCAAAGAAGAATCAATATCTAAATCCCTAGGTGCACTTGCCTTGGCCCTGCAGAGCCTAAAGAGTAGAAAGCCTTCTGTGTGCTTTGTTAATGTTGGTCTAGATCTAAGAAATTTTCTGTTGAATATGGGATCTAGCTAGTCCTTAGGCATTTATCTTTTCTTTGCATCTAGGTACAAGGTTTATACAACCTGTAGTTTGTTTTAAAACACCAAAAATGTTCACCTAAGACACCTAAACAAAATGGGATTGCCCAAAGAAGAAACAAATCAGTAGCAGAGGTAGCAAGAATGATGTATCCAAGACATTTTGGAGAGAAGCAGTCAATATAGTAGTGTGCACTATGAACAGAGTACAGATTAGAAAAGGTATGAGCAAGACCCCTTATGAATTATGGTTTGGTCATTCACCATCAGTTAAGTATTTCACAATATTTGGAAGAAAGTGTTATATTAAGAGAGATGATGATATTGATAAGTTTGATCCAAGAAGTGATGAAGGTATGTTTCTTGGTTATTCATTGAAAAAGAAGGCATATAGATGTTTTAATCATAGAACCAAGACAATAGTTGAGTGTGCAAATGTAAAGATTGATGAAAAGTTTGGAACTAAGTTAAGGATGTTATATTACAATTCAAATGAAGAAGAAGATAATTCTAGAATTTTTAGAAAGAATATTGAAGTTTTCTTTGAGACTAACTATGATTTGCATAATGATGTGCAAACTATTGAGAAAAGAGAAGAAAAAAGGTCTAAACCTAGAGATGAGATAAGAGTTGAGATGTCAACTCCTACCCCTAATAGGAACATGACAAAGAATCACCCTCCAAATAAGATAATTGGAAGTAAAGACAAAGGTGTGATGACAAGAAACAAAGTTAATGGGGAATTATGTCTGATTTCTCAAGTTGAACCTAAAAGTGCACATGAAGCATGTAAATTAAAGGTGGTCATTGAATTTAAGCAATGAAATAAGAACTAGATCAGCTTGTGAAGAATGAAATATGGGAGTCAGTTCCTAGCCCTAAAGACAAGAATGTGATAGGAACCAAATGGGTTTTTAGAAATAAGATGAATGAAAAAGGTGAAGTTGTGAGAAATAAGGTCAAACTTGTATGCAAAGGTTACTCATAGAAAGAAGCCATAGACTATGAGGAAACATATGCCCTTGTAGCCAAAATGGAAGTAGTAAGAATGTTCTTGGCTTATGCAATGAATAAGAAGTTCAAAGTATATCAGATGGATGTTAAATCAGCTTTCCTAGATGGAGAACTTGAAGAAGAGGTATATATTGAGAAGCTTGAAGGTTTTCCTCTGACAGAAGACAAAGAGATGGTATGTAGACTAAAGAAATCTCTATATGGTCTAAAGAAAGCACTTAGAACCTAGTATGCAAGGTTGGATAAGTGTTTGACAAAGCTTGGATTTTTTAAAGGTACGAGAGATAGTAACTTGTATTTGAGAGAAATTTAAAAATGGTCTATTGATAATAGTAATATTTGTTGATGACGTAATATTTGGAGGTAATGATGAAGCAAGTGATAAGTTTTTTGAAGAGATGAAGAATGAGTTTGAAATGAGTATGATAGGAGAAATGAATTTTTTCCTAGGGTTGCAAATTGTGCAAAACAATGATGGTATTTTCATTTCACAAGACAAGTACTTGAAATATTTGTTGAAGAGATTTGGATTGGAAAGTTTTAAGCTTGTAGGTACACCTATGATAACTGGTCACACGTTATCTAGCAAGGATGAGACACCTACAGTTGAGCAGAAAAAATATGGATCCATGATTGGAGGTTTACAATATCTGACTTACACCAGACCAGATATAGAAAATGTAGTTGGGATTGTAGTTAGATTTCAAGCTAACCCTAAACAGTATCATTATGTTGTAGTAAAGAGGATATTCATATATTTGAAAGGAACATCTGACTATGGAATTTGGTATGATTGATTGAGTGATTTCACTCTATGTGCATAGACTGATGTAGATTGGGCAAGCAGTATGGATGATAGAAAGAGCACCAATGGTGGAGCATTTTTTCTTGGAGGTAGATTGGTTTCTTGGTTGAGCAAGAAACAAGATTGTATCTCATAGAGTACAACAGAAGCAGAGTATGTAGTAGCAAAAAATAACTGTAATCAAGTTATGTGGATGAAGCAGATGTTGAAAGTTATTGAAAGTGAACTTACATAGCCTATTATCATATATTGTGATAACACAAGTACTGTAAGTATGTTTAAGAATCTTGTATTGCATTCCAAGACTAAGCATATATCTATTAAGTATCATGTCTTGAGAGAGAAGGAAACAAAAAGAGAGATTAGATTGGAGTATGTGAGGACTAAAGAAGAAATTGCAGATATCTTTGTGAATTCCTTACCTAAAGATACTTTTGAGTACTTGATAGGTATTTTTTGGGTTATGCCCCTACCTACTTATGAGTAGATGATGCAAAGAGTCCATCAATCTAGTGGCACAGAGCACCATTTTTAGACTAGACTGAATGTTGATGCTTCCTATATGGGGGATTATCTATAATGAGTTGAGTCATTGAGGACTCTTGGTATTTGGTATTGAATAGTATCTTTTGACACTCAAGCTGGTTATACATTGGAGCTATAAATTGACATAATGAGGCCTTTGTCATTGATGTCAATGGGGGAGATATGTACATGAAAAACACGCTCTAGTTGAATGGGTGAGAGAATGCATAAGAAAAGTATGAATGCGAGAGAAATATGTACTTTATTAGGGAGATTTAGAAAGATTCATGTGAGAAAAGGAGGAATGTCTCTGTGGGGGAGATATGTATGGTAAGTTGTTTATTGTGAACAATTATTGTCGATCCTAAGAAGATGCAGAACAAAGCAGTGTTCCAAAGGTTTTCATATTTGATTGATGAAGAGGATTTGAAAAGATGAGAACAACAACAACAACACTAGTAGAGTACTATTTGGTATTCTTGGAACTTAGATTTTTTTCATCTATGTTGTCATCAATGCCAAAGGGAGAGACTGTTAGCATGAATTTTGATCATATTCCTTTTGGGGGGGGGGTGTATCCTAAGCATTGGAGAGTATTGACATGTTGCATTTATGATTGTTTTCATCATTGATGACAACATACTAGTAAGTTTGTGAATACTGACAGAGTAGCAGATAGAGATCTTAGTTGTATGGACAATGTCTTGATTATTTGGTGATGTGCATTCATGGACATGTTCTTCATTGTGTCCTAATGACATGGTTCAATGTGTAGCATGTAAGTCAAAGATTTATGGAAATTGTACCTAATTTACAAAGAGCAGTATAGAGACAGAGTACCTGAGAAGTAGTTTTTGATGTTTGCATTATATCCTTTGGCAGTGACATGATTTGTTGTTGTGTAGTCAATCAGTGACTTATGATAGTTTGATGGATGACATCAATGGATGTGCAAGCCCTAGTATCGCATGGGTGAGAAATTGTATAGACTATGAGCCGACAGTGTTATTGTAATTGTAAATTAATTAATTATCTTATTATAACTAATTGGAAAAGCCTCAAGGCCAACTCAATGAATTATTTTGAAGATATGGTATAAAGGAGAGATGTTTTCCTTGTTTATTACATGATTGTAAGATTGAAGTTTGAAAAGGAGCAGAGTGTTTACTAAATGTGAGTAAGTGATCCAAGGGATTATTGGATGTGATATTTGTGATATGATTACAAGATCAGAAGGAGCAAAAGTCTAGTTGACAAGACAGAAAGAGGAAGGAACAATACTATTCATTTCTATTATTCTGCAAGGAATAATATAGAGATAATTTGGATAGTGGGTTCATTGATCTTGCCCTTGAATTTTTTTGGGCAGTGGGTCTAGTTGTCTTCCACAACTCTTAACAGGGTTGAAATCTCCTAATAGGGATTCAAAGTCTCCTAACATGGACTAATATGTACTGAATTTTGTTATTGACTCCTAACATGATCTATCCTCTAACACATAATATTTATATTAGTACATCATCTTGTGGGTACCATCCCCACTAAGGTTTTCCCTCTAATCAAGGATTTCCCTAGTTAACATATCTAGTGTCATTGTGCATGAGTATCTTGTTGTGGTTTATGATTATATTGCTCATATTGTTAAAGTTTAATAAGGTTGATAATTGTTATATTAATTGGATAACTGATTCAACACCCCCCCCCTCCCCCTCCCCCCCCCCCCCCCCTCTTAGTTATATTGGTGGACTATATATTCTAATAGAATGAACATAAATAAACCATAATTATTATGGCCATTTTGATATTGTGTTTATAAGCTAATTTAGATGACTATTAAATGGGAAAATACCTGGTACAATTATTGCGAACATTATGTGCTCCCTCTTTATGGACATCCAAGGAGGAATGTTATTGTTAATAACAAAAATAGGCCACACCTAGTAAACATATCTCATCTCTGCAAATGGATTGACATTGTCTACTGCCAATGAAAGCTTCAGTTTACAAGGTTCTTCTTTAAATACTAACCACCTATCTTCTATTTCCTTAAATGTAGTACCATCCACAGACATTCACGTAATGTCATCTTGACTTCTATTGCGTGCATGGTAATTGATAGGCCAACACTGGGGCAAATAATTAAGAAATAATTAATACTTTAAAAGAGTTTTAGCTTGGTCTAATCATGTCAATCTGAGACATAATCTTGTGAAAGGTGTCTGGGAAATATGCCATCAAGGGATGATAGTTGTGAGATGACAGATTATGAATGTAGCTACAACACGTAAAAGAAAATCTATGAAAAGCCAAATAAATCCCAGCGACAAGAACTATCACTTCCTGGCAACAAGAACATCAAAAACATAAGTAAACATTAATCTATAAAAACATAAAAACAAAAATTTATGAAATAGATAATAATAACATAAATATTTATACAAATATTAAATTCAACTATGAATAAACTTAGTTGAAAATCACTAAATAGATAAAAATGTGCACATCTAATTAATCAAATAAACTAATCATGAAATTAAACTCTTAAGTAATACATTAGAAAAACACACTAAATGGAAATACCATTGTGCTTTGCCAAAGAGCAGGCCCTATCTCCTCAACTTGCACGATGCATAGAGTAAAAACTACACTACTATGATCATGTGAAAATGGTGGTTTTATTTATTTCAAAAGAATGGGTTCAGTTGTTCAACAGTTTCTTCTGCAGAAAGATATATATTAAAATCTGCTTCCCATAGCTTACATTATATACTATTATGCTTACAATAAATGCATAAAAATAGATATTTTGTTTGTTTCCTATATCAAACAAACTATTCACAAGAATGATCCACTTAATTCCTTATTTTTGGATGTTGATTTATAAGAAACTTTGTTACAACAACAAAAATGACATAGAATGCAATAACATTGATATCCACATGTTGCGTTCTTCTTTCCTGCCATTTTTGTTTGGAAATATTATTGAATGGTATACCTTCCATAGATTGAAATAATTATGTTATAATAGCATAACATTTGCACTATCACACATTTCTTATCATCCACACCCATGTGTATCCAATCATATATAATAGTTTCTACCTAAATGGGAGAGGAAGTTATTATCAAGGAGGCGACAGGAAGATCTGTTTCGCACATCAACATACTGTGATAATAAAGATTAGTAAAAAGAAATCAATGATTATTTTTCCATGTTTTAATCCCACGACAATATTTAACACTACTTATATATATATTAAATCATATGCAACATAAAAATGGTAATAATGAGATGAAATGGAATGGAAATGGAACAAGGAAGTGAGTATGAAACTAAATGAAATGGATTAAAATATGGCATTAAATAGGTTGTAAATGGCTCTCATCATCCCCCCAACTTAGCATATTGCATGTCCTCATGCAATTGTTATGATCAAGAGGTTGTTGGTGTGAACTAGAAGCACTTTGAATTTATGGTTTTGGCTTTGTCGCCACCCCGAACAATGATAACTCATATAGGAGCACAAAGCACTTTTTTTACTTTATATGACATGCTTGGTTATTTTTTCAATTTTATGTATCCAATACTGATACATCCTTCAATTTTTCATCATTTTTTTCCTTTTTTCTTTTTCTTTTTTTTTCTTTTTTTTTCAAATTTTGATAGTGACAAGTGACTGTTGGCAAGCTAGTTTTCAATCACTCACCACTTAATGACGTTGTAAAAATGGTTTTCACCACTAAGGATTTATTCTGTAATTAATATCTACCAAAAACTGGTTTTCAAATATTAATTGGCCAACAATGCCTGAAGGTTTTCATTCTTGGATCTTTTATTGCTTTTTGTCTTCTTTTGTTTTTTCAAAAATTTTCATTTTCTTCTTTTTCAATAACTGCAAGAATGACAAAAGAACAATAAATGCTTACATGGATGATGTTCAAAATGATACCATCCAAAACTTGAGTTTTCAATGACCTCACAGAAGGCACTGTTGAAACTTGATTGCATAATGAACTTGGAATGATGACTACAAATAATCTCCACAAACTTGGGAACACTGAAACACTTCACAGATCAACCTTGATCCATGTATCTCAAAACACTAAATTTGAAATCTTCTTGGAGAACTTTGGAACACACTAGCACACTGAAATCATTCATAGTGATGGTGATACTTACATTTCTCTATGATAAAATAGGATGATATCACATGAAGATATGAAACTCTATTCTTTTGAAGCTTGAGAGATATACATTGTAGAAAAAATTAAATTTGCAAGTAACACACCTTCATTACCAAAGACACGAGTATGGAGTGAAGACTGATAGTAGTCACCAATGTTTCCATAAAACTTTAGAGAAGAGGAGACACATCTCGAGGAAGGAGTGTGGCAATGGGCAACATGTTCAAGATTATTGTACATGTTTTGAAAGAGTTTTCAAATGTGTAGCATAATAAAATAGTACCACATTGTTCATGGATCTCATAGACCAAGTTGTACATTGTCTTCTACTTTACCATGCACCAAATAAATCTCATCTCAAGGTGGTGAATGCCTTATGCCATATCCTTCTTGTGATATCAAATGTTAAAGCACAAATGAAATTGATATGTGTCAGATAGCTAAGAATCCCACACAACGTTAACAAAGCTAGCATAGTGTGTTGTACAATGCTTGTGTAGAGAAGCATCATCAACTGGTATTGATGCTAAGATCATCTCACCACAACAAGAAAACAAGCATATCAAGTATAGTAAAGCAATTTTATCCAATTAATAACCCTACCATCAAGTGAGTAATGCATTTCTACTAATGATAGGTAGAGTTATTAATATGAATAAATACTTGATAAAAACAAATGAATACAATTATAATGAATTACACCAATGCCAATCAACATAAGAATACATACCTTGATGTGGTCCAAGAATCACACAATGAGGTATATAATAAGCACCAATGAAAATTTATTATGAATCAATCAAGAATTAGAAAAGTCAATGGATTCCCCCAACTTAACTTCATATTGCAAGGGCATGAGAATATTAAACCAAAGAAATAGGATAATCAAAGATTTCAAAATTCAATGGATATCCTCCTAATTTAATTTCACATTACAAAAGCATGGATTTATTAGGGCAATCCAATGAATCAAGAAATATGATGGCAATACAAAGAATCAATATTGACATATATATACATATTAATACTTTGATCCCTTTGAAATGAATAATCATCCATTTGCAACATATTTTATTTGGCCATTAGTGTATATAATCTCTTAGAATTATTCTTAATTAATTATTGGTCCCAAATCAATAGGTATGTGAGGAGTGCACAATTCAACCATAGGCCTCCAAAGATCAATATACATAAGTACAAAGGTAATAAAATATAGATCTTGGAGAATTTGACAACACATTTGTGGAATAAGGAAAGCATATATTTTAATAATATTTCTCAATGCATGACAAATATCAATACACATATTTATGAGTTTGATGATTGAGTCACATTGAAATACGACCTCATTTATGTTAGTTAGTGATTCATTGAATAGAAAAGAAGAACAAAGTTAATTATAAATCAATAAATTATATTGTTCTCCAAATTAAATTATGCCAAAATCACATCCCTTATGTGCATCAATATATTCCATTGTTGATTTACCAATTTTACGCACATTATTAGATAGTAAAGGGGTCCTTGAAAGTTTATATGTAGTTTTATCCACCTTATTATGAAGTGTGTTATAAGGCATTATAGTTTCCTTTGGTGGATATGGAAAAATGGGTAGAATATGATGTGGGAATCATTGAGGATATAAAATGGAAGGAAATAGGGATGGTGAGGATGGATATGGTGGAATATAAGAGGGATATATGGGTTGTTGTGGCCATGTGTGATTATATTTATTGTGCATACTAGGTGGAGAAGTATGTTTTGAAGAAATATGTTGGTTTTGTAATGAAATAGAATGACAATATATGTTACCAACATAATGCATACCTTAATATTCTTGGGTTGGTATTTTAAATGGAGTACTAGGTACAAGGAAGAATTGTTCACTTGCATCCTCATCATGGTTGTTAGTAATAATTGATTAATTGTGTATTGTCTTTGATTTTACACAAAGTGTCATATCATTTCTACTCAGTGTATGTCGAGCTCACTAAGGCATTGAAGAAAATTTCTTGTGTCTGTCAAGCATTCTAGAGTTTTCCTAGTTCAGAAGACAGTGTCTATCGAGTTCACCCGGGTGACAAAGGAAATTTTGTAAAAGTTGAGTGTTAATTGAGCTCACTTGGTTAATGAAGGAAACATTGGATGGAACCAGTGTTAACCAAGCTCACTCAGTTAGTAAAGGAACTTTGTGGATATGCAGTGTTGACCATGTTTAATTCATTAACATAGAAAAATTGCTTTGAGTTAGTATCTATCAAGCACAGTCGGCTAATGAAGGATTTTCTCGGTTTGGCATATTGAGTTCAATTGAATTGTTTGTCGATTCTAGCTGACTGAGAAGATGAATATTAATTGTTCTATGTTGTATTCAAGATAACTTGACAATGTATAAGGTACAAATATAAGGTCAAGTTGAGGATTAAATGTGTAGAACATAATTAAAGATTTGATGATGCTTAGAGGAAGTGAATTAGAAGGATAAGCAGAATATCCTTGGTGAGTTGCAAAGATACATTCAATCAGGAAGGATCAAGTATACAAGCCAGAATTGAAATCTATAATCAACAATTTAGTTGTATAAAAAATTAGGTAATTTCATTGTTACTCTCTAACCATTGTAGCAGTGATCTAAATCTCTTAATAGAGTTGGCTTAACAACTATTTGTAAATCCTCTAACAAGGTGGGATTTCTACTGAAGTGTCTAAAGACCTCTAACAAGGCCACTCCTAACAAGGTGATCAAATCCTCTAACACCTTCTACAAGGTTGGCTCCTAATAGGGCTCACTTCAAAAGAGTGAAAATCAATAACTACTTGCAATTGGTGGTTTTTCCCAAATTGGGTTTCCACGTTAAATCTCGGTGTCAATTGTGTTCATGTTATTTATTTTACGTGTATGCAACTAAGTTAAAGTAAGATTAATCATAGATAATATCTTAAGGTTTCCATGATACGAATTTTCTAATTTATTTTAGTGTTTACCGAGTTACAACATTTGTTAGTGTAAATCGAGTGCATGTGTGTTTGTCAAGTATCAACATAACACAATTTACACAGAGTTTTGATTTGTATTTAAATCTAAGGGATTTGAGATTTATTTTTGTGGTAACTGATTCACCCCTCCCCTCTTAGTCACTCCTCTTATATTTCCAACAATTGATATCAGAGCTTTTGGTGCTTGCAGAGAAGGTTTCAAGGACCTAAGCTAAAGATCGGGCTGTCTTACAGAAGAGAGATTCCCAAGTTGAATAGACACAACTTTGCAGCATGACAAGGACTTATAAGGTTACATTTGGTAACTATCAATGATTCAAGATGTAAATATCTTAATAGTGAATAAAAGACTCCTACTGGAACATTATCAACTGAATAAATTGTTGAAAAGAAAAATCATAACATCATGATGATTGATATTGCTTCTGCTCTTAATTATGTTGAATTTGATGAAGTCAAAAGTTGCACTATAGCTTATGATATGTGGATCAAACTGAAAGCCATCTATGGAGGAGATGATAATATAAGAAGAGCTAAAGCCAAAAGTCTCAGAGGACAATTTGATCAGCTAAAGATGAGAGAAGATAAAAACATTGCAAAATATGTTGAGCGAATTAAAGCAAGTGTAAGTGCAGTCAAAGCATCTAGAGGAGACATCAATGACAAAATAGTTGTAAGAAAGGTACTCAAAACCCTTCTTCCTATCTATGCAATTAGAGTGATTGTTATTCAAGAGATGAGATGTGATCCAAATAGTAATATAACTTTGGATGATCTAGTTGGAAGATTGACAGCTTTTGAGTTAGATAACTATGATAACTATGTCCCTAGTTCCAAAGGTATTGAGTTTGCATTTGAAGCCAAGCTTTCACTCAAGAAAAATGGTAAGAAAGTAAAAGTCAATCAATTAGAAAGTGAAGAAGAGGAAGAAAGTTTAGACAATGATCTTGAAGTTGTTGAAGCCCTACTTGCAAGGAAATATTCCAAAGGTAGAGGGAAGTACAAAGGTAAGATTCCTTTAATCTATTTTTCTTGTGAAGAAGTTGATCACATCACTGCAAAATGTCCCAACAAAGAAAGAAAAGAAGAAAAGAAAAGTAATAAGTTCAAAGCAAAGAAAGAATTCAAGAAATACAAAGACTACAAGGACAAAGGTAAGAAATATTATTTTATGGATAAAGATTATGATAACAATAAAGATGAAATGGTATATATTGTTGTAAAAGATGAATCTGATGATGAAGGAGATAAAATGGTACTTATCTCTCATGTTAGCAAAAATGATACATGGATTATTGGTAGTGGTTGCTCGCATCATATGACTGGAGACAAAACAAAGTTTGAACACATGGAACATTATGATAGCGGTAGTGTGAGATTTGGAAATAATGAACCTTGTTACATAAAGGGAAAAGGTTGTATCTTATTAACCAATGAACTTAGATGTGACAATGCTTACTGGGTTGAAGGACTAAAGCATAATCTACTAAGTATGGCATAGTTGAATAACATTGGATTCAAGGTAGAATTCATGAATAGGAAGGCCAATTTGCTAGATGGAAAAGGAAATTTGGTTGGGTCTAGGAAACAAAGAAAAGGTAATCTATTCTACCTAGATCTCAGTGAATGTTAATGTTTTATTCCTCAAGTAGAAGAAAGTTGGTTATGGCACAAAATATTATGTCATGTGAAATTTGATAATCTGGTCAAGATAAGAAAAAATAGAAGAATAAGAGGTATTCCTAATCTAAAGAAACCTGATATGGGTCTATGCAAAAATTGTCAAATTGGTAAGATGGAAAAAACTAGTTTCAAAAGCAAGAATTATCATTCTAAAGAAGTCTTAGAACTTGTACATGTAGACGTATGTAGATCTATTGGAATAGAGAATTATAGTGGAGATAAGTTTTTCATTCTTTTTGTTTATGATTATTCTAGAATAGTGACTATAATGTATCTAAAAGAAAAGTCTGAAGCATTTCAAAAATTTAAGTGGTATCTAGAAAGAGTGGAGAAAGAAACTTAAAAGAAGCTAAAATGTTTGAGATTAGACAGAGGTGGTGAATTCATTTCCAATGAGTTTAAGGAAATCTAAATTGAAAAGGGAATTAAGAGATAGGTATCAGCCCCTGGTATACCACAGCAAAATGGTATAGCTGAAAAAAGGAACTAATATATCATGGATTGTGAGGGAACATTGATGATAGAAAAGAATATTGCAATCAAATACTAGAAGCAAGAAATCAGTACAACAACGTATACCTTGAATAGAGTACAGTTTAAGAAAAACTCAAATCAAACTCCTTATAAACTATGATATGGCTAAAAACCTAATGTAAGTTACTTGAAAGTATTTGGTAGCAAATGTTATATCTTGAAGGAATCTAGGAAAGGTAAATTTGATGTCAAAGGTGATGAAAGCATATTCCTAGGATACTCCTATATAAGTAAAGAATACAAATGTTTGAATTTGTCTTCTCATAAAATCATAGAAAGTGCACATGTGAGAATCGATGAGTTTGTAGAAAAGAGTGAAAAAGAGAGCAACAAAGAACCTAAGGATTATAGAAGGTTTGTGTATTTTAAACTTGATACATTGCCAAATCTATCTAAAAGTCAGAAAGCTTCACCTCCCGAGTCCCCAAAATCTCCAAAAGCTATTGAGTTGCAACCAATACAACCTGAGTCATAGTTTGAAGGACCCAAGTTGCAATTAGAAGCTACTGAGCTATTGCAAGAGCAAACTGAGTCTGATGGACCCAAGTAATAGACAGTGGGACCCAAGCTCAATATAGAATATCATGAAGAGGTTAGTGGAACAAACTCCAAATCCAAAGTACCCGTGTTAGTAAGATATGTCAGAAGGTATCATGCACCTAATCATATCATTGGAGACAAGTCAGATGGAGCAATGAAAAGAGACAAATTGAAAGGTACATGTTTGCTTGTTGAATTTTAACCTATAAATGTTAAAGATACTTTGGATAATGAAAGTTGGGTTGAAGCTATGAATGAATAATTAGAATAGATAGAGAAGAATAAGACTTGGACTCTTGTTCCTAGACCCAAGGATGAAAATGTAATTGGCACAAAGTGAGTTTTCAAAAATAAGCTAAATGATGATGGAGAAGTTCTTAAAAACAAATAAAAGTTAGTTTGTAAAGGCTGTTCTCAAGAAGAAGGTATTAATTATGGTGAAACTTTTACTCCTGTTGCAAGATTAGAAGGTGTTAGAACTTTACTAGCATATGCATCATGAAAAGGATTTAAACTTTATCAAATGGATGTAAAATCTGCATTCTTGAATGAAATTCTTGATGAGGAAGTCTACATAGAACAACTTGAAGGTTTTGTAGTCATAGCAAAAGAGATATGGTCTAAAAATTACACAAAACATTGTGTGGTCTTAAGAAATCCCCTAGATCTTGGTATGAAAGACTTCATAACTACTTGATAAAGATTGGTTTTCAGAGAACAAATGATAACAACAGTCTGTATATCAAAGAAGGACCAAACAAGAAGATTGTGTTGGCATAAATCTTTGTAAATGACAATTTATTCACTGGAAATGATGACTTGTGAAAGGAATTTTTAGTACAAATGAGTAAATAATTTGAGATGATGTTTGGAGAGATAAAATTATTTGTTGGATTACAGATCTAGTAGAAGAAAGATGGTATCTACATTACTCAATCTAAATATATCAAGGAGATACTAAAGAAGTTTGGAATGGAAGATTCAAGACCAATTGGAACACCTATGTCTACTAGATATAAGCTTTCCAAAAATGATGATTTCAAGGAGGTAGATCACACCATGTGTAGATCAATGATTGGAAAATTATAGTGTGTAGTACACACAAGGCTTGATATTGCATTAGCAGTTAGTATGGTGGCAAGATTCTCAGTAAATTCCAAAGAAAATCACATGATGGAAATCAAAAGAATCATAGATATCTTAAAGATATTGAAGACTATGGATTATGGTATAGAAAAGGAGGTAATTTAGATTTGAAAGCATTCACATATATTGATTGGGCGGGAAGTGTTGATGGCAGAAAGAGCACCAGTGGTGGAGCATTCTTTCTTGGTAAAAGACTAGTGTCTTGGACAAGCAAGAAACATAATTGTATTTCTCAGTCCACAATAGAGGTAGAATATGTGGCAACAACAGTTAATTGTTCAAATGTTGTTTGGTTCAAGCATCTGTTGGCTGGTATGAAGATAGAAATCAAGGATCTAGTGGTTATCTTTTGTGATAACACTAGTGCAATTAATATATCAAAGAATCCTATGATGCATACCAAAACAAAACACATTGCTATAAAATATCATTTTTTGAGAGAATTAGTACAAGATAAAGAGGTAAGATTGGAATATGTGAATACTAAAGAAAAAATTGCAAATATATTCACCAAGTCATTACCTAAGGATGCATTTCTATATCTAAGAGGTAAGTTAGGGGTCATTCCCCTATCTGAAGCTCATTAAATGAAGTTTAGTGATGCATCAACCAAAGCATGTTGAAGATCAATCAGTTGATGTAGTATTGAAAAGGACACATTGCAAATGAATTAGTACATGAGGTACATTAATGTTTATTAAACATTGTCTTTGGAATGAGATGTCAAAGAGAAAGAATGGACTTGGTCTAATATCAAAGAAAGAGTTTTCTATTAGAAGAAGATGTTGAAGACAAAGTCTTGTTAACAGAGGGAGAAGCTAAAGGTAAAGGGAGTTCATACTAATAGAGGGAGTTCTCATGGATGAGAATTAGAATGAAACTAAGGGTATGTTCCTTATTTTATTCTTGCTCTACAAATTTAATTGCATTATGACATGTTGTGTTGTCATCAATGCCAACGAGGGAGATTGTTGGTAATAATTGATTAATTGTGTATTGTCTTTGATGTTACACAAAATATCATATCATTGCTAGTCAATGTATGTCAAGCCCACTTGGGCATTGAAGATAGTTTCCTATGTCTATCGAGCATTCCATAGTTTGCCTAGTTTAGAAGATAGTGTCTACCAAGTTCACTTGGGTGATAAAGAAAAGTTTGCAAAAGTTGAGTGTTAACAAGCTCACTCAGTTAATGAAGGAAATGTTAGATGAGCTCACTCAGTTACCAAAGGAACTTTGTTAATATGCAGTTTTGATCGAGTTCACTTGGTTAACATAGGAAAATCACTTTGAGTTAGTATCTACCGAGCAGGGTTAGCTAATGAAGGATTTTCTTATTTTGGAATATTAATTTCAATTGAATTGTTTGTTGCTTCTAGCCAACTCAAAAGATGAATATTAATTATTATAAGTTGTATTCAAGCCGACTTGACAATGTATAAGGTATAAATATAAGGTCAAGTTGAGGATTGAATGTGTAGAACATAATTGAAGATTTGATGATGCTTAGAGGAAGAAAATTAGAAGGATAAGCAGAATATCCTTGGTGAGATGCAAAGATACATTCGATCAGGAAGGATAAAGTATACAAGCCAGAATTGAGATCTATAATCAATAATTTAGTTGCATCAAAAATTAGGTCATCTTATTGTTACTCTCTAACCATTGTAGAAGTGATCTAAATCTCTTAACAGAGTTGTCTTAACAACTATTTGTAAATCCTTTAACAAAGTAAAATTTCTATTGTAAGTATCTAAAGACCTCTAACAAGGCCACTCCTAACAGGGTGATTAAATCCTCTAACAGGATCACACCTAATAGTGTGTTTTGTAACCTTTAACATGGTTGGCTCCTAATAGGGCTCACTTTAGAAGAGTAAAAATTAGTAAATAGTTTCAATTTGTGGTTTTTCCCAAATTGGGTTTCCACATTAAATCTTGGTATTAATTGTGTTCATGTTATTTCTTTTATGTGTATGCAACTAAGTTAAAGTAAGATTAATCATAGATAATATCTTAAGATTTTCATGATAACCATTTACTTAGTTATTTTAGTGTTTACCAAGTTACAACATTTGTTAGTGTAAACCAAGTGCTTGTGTGTTTGTTGAGTATCAATAGAATACAATTTACACAGAGTTTTGATTTGTATTAACATCTAAGGGATCTAGAATTTATTTTTGTGGTAACTGATTCACCCCTCCCCTCTT
The DNA here is from genome assembly GCA_028749045.1 of Cupressus sempervirens. Taxonomy (NCBI): domain Eukaryota; kingdom Viridiplantae; phylum Streptophyta; class Pinopsida; order Cupressales; family Cupressaceae; genus Cupressus; species Cupressus sempervirens. Next base: position 516,989,186 of record CM053785.1, on the reverse strand, counting down.
AGTTACTCCTCTTATATTTTCAATAACGAAAAGGTTCACATATATCTTGTACTCCATGTATAATATGCTCTCGATTGTTTAGGCATATGCATTGGTCATCTTTCTTGTAGTAATTAGAACAAGAAGTTGTTCAATTGTCATCCTCAAAATCACATTATTCTAAGAATTCATCAATGATTTTCTTGTGTTCAAACATAGATATATAATTCTTACATACCTGTAATAATGGAAGATCAAGATTTTTTAAGTTGCATTCATTAGGTAGAGAGGGTATAAAAACATCACCTTTGGTTGACACAATTTCCCCACTAGTTTCTTCTTTTACTTTTAAATATGAAAGCAGGGGTCTGGGGGTAGAAGCCCCTAGTGGCGTCAAGGGGAAATTCCCCTTGTGAGGTCCTGGGGTAGCAAGGTGGGGTCAAGGGGCAATCCCCCCGATGCCAAGCACATTTTGCCTCTTGCATTCCCTTTAAATTTTGCATTTGTGAAACAATTTTCACCCAAAATTGATGTGTTGGAACTACCTTGAAAATGCATCATTTTTAATAAATTTTCTTCAAAATATCATTTTCTGTAACACTAACTCACAACAACTTTTGATGATGTTAAATTGAATCACTTATAAGAAATGTTATTAAACTCTAAAGTAATGCATCTATATGATTTGAGCAACACAAATTAAGATTAATTACTTAAGCAAGGCTAGAAACTGCAAAAGCTTTCATCCTAACACATTGTTCCTAACTCAACTCATCAAGCTAATATGCCTTTGACACCTTTCCCTAATAATGACACCAAAATGATAGGCCAACATTGGGGAAAATAATTAAGAAATAATTAATACTTTAAAAGGAGTTTCAGCTTGGTCTAATTGTGCCAATTTGAGATGTAATCTTGTGAAAGGTGTCCAAGCAATATGCCATCAAGGGATGATAGTTGTGAGATGAGGGATTATGAATGCAGCTACAACACGTGAAAGAAAATCTATAAAAAAACCAAATAAATCCCAGCGACAGGAACTATCACTTCCTCGCAGTAGGAACATCAAAAACATAAGTAAACATTAATTTATAAAAATAATAAAAACAACAAATTATGAAATAAATAATAATAACATAAATATTTATGCAAATATTAAATTCAACTCTGAATAAACTTAGTTGAAAATCACTAAATAGATAAAAATGTGCACATCTAATTTATCAAATAAACTAATCATGAAATTAAACTCTTAAATAATACATTAGACAAACACACTAAATAGAAATATCATCATGCTTTGCCAAAGAGTGGGTCGTGTCTTCTTAGCTTGCATGATGCATAGAGTAAAAACTAGGTTTCTTGATGATAGTTTGTTTGTTTCCTATATCAAACAAACTGTTCACAATAATGACCCACGTAATTCCTTATTTGTTGGTTGTCAATTTATAGAAAACTTTATTACAACAACAAAAATGACATAGAATGCAATAACATTGATATCCACATGTTACGTTCTTCTTTCTTTCCATTTTTGTTTGGAAATCTTATTGAATGGTATGCCTTCCACAAATTGAAATAATTTTGTTATAACAGCATAGGGTTTTCACTATCACACGTTTCCTATCATCCACACCCACATGTATCCATGCGTGTATCCAATCATATATAATAGTTTCTAACTAAATGCGACAAGAAGTTCTTATCAAAGAGATGACAGGAAGATCTATTTCACACATCAACATACTGTGATAATAAAGATTAGTAAAAATAAATCAATGATTAATTTTCCATATTTTAATCCCACAACAATATTAAATACTAGTTATATATATTAAATCATATGCAACATAAATATGATAATAATGAGATGAAATGGAATAGGGAAGTGAATATGAAACTAAATGAAATGGATTGAAATATGACATTAAATAGGTTGTAAATGGCTCTCAACAGTAATCCATAAATCGTGCCAAGCTAGTGCACCTAAATAATTATTACAGACGTGGAATAATGAGAATGTACTGAAGAACCTTGTGAGGCACCTTTTTGGTTATTTGATCTTATCAATATCAACTAATGTGACAATCAGGGCATTGTGTTGCAAATTCATGTTGTTTATGATATATAAAATGATCATTGGCACATGCATGTATTGTTTGATACTCCATTCCAATATCTTTCATAATGGCTGATAATTCTTGGTAAGAGTGGCATATACTGTTTGATGGTGGTAACAAACACTCACCTATCAACCTATGGAACAAAATTTGTTAATCTAAAGAACATTAATGGTATGCTAACATAGAAGATTTAAAAAATGATATTATACCTTAACATACGTTAGATTGCTATATTGGATATATCATTCATAACCATGAAGTTTACCAGCAACAATACAACAAAGAGAAGAGTTGTTTGGGAGCCTTGGTACAAGGGCTGATGCAGAAGCATCCAGTGGTGTAAGGGAAATCCTATATCACCCAAAAATATGCTTTGTATTAGTTTCTGTTTAAAGTGTTTTCATTTTTGGATACCCATTTATGTCAAATAACTATTCCAACTCTCACAACTCCACTATTGGTTTTATGGGTTAGAGTTTTTGACCACCTAGGGGTACGTGCCAATGTAGAAAATAGGTTATTTTGTAACTGAGCCACTATTATAATGAGTTAAAGAGTGTAAGTTGGAGGTATTATTATACTTGTAATTTAAAGCACTCCAGAAAAAAAATCGGGTCAAAAGGATTTATGATTTGAAAGTAATTGCAGTTTTAAGTTGCATGGAGACCTCCTAAGAGCACTTCAAAGTTAGATTTGAGGTACTAAGTGGCCTTGTACGGGCCTTAAAAATGGGGGACAAGGAAATTTTTCCATAGGGATATAGACTACTTGGAGAGCTTTCTAGAAATGTAAACGATTCATCAATCAAAGTCCCAGATCAAAAGCTATGCCTCCCAGAAGTTGGAATACCATATCTAGATTCTTCTAATTTTGCACCGACTTATGATGTGTTTTATAGAACCTTCTACTTTGGAAGTGGATGCCAAATGGCATATTTTAAAATTTATTCCTAACCTTAAACCTAATTTGGTTTACTTAAGGATATTTCTAGCATTGTAAAGGCAGTTTTTGGTGGAGTTCGGCAGAAGGTACTACAGGAGGGTTTTTCTCCAAGATTATACAATGTTGTAAGCCATAGGGCACATCTTTGGGTCAATTTTTATTGTATTTAATGTAATAGTAGATCACTTATGATAATAATATTCCCCTTTTCCTATTGTATTCATTTTTTTCTTGGGTTGTGTCCTCATCAAGTAGTATCAGAGCAAGTTTTCCTAAGTGTGTAGATAGAGTGCCGACTGTGAGGTAGTTTGCACCAAGACTATGTGGTTGTGTGTTTTGATACAAGAATATGCCTCTATGAAGGGAGCATGGTGGAAGGGTCAGAGTTATTACTCCTAAGGTTAGATCCCTCCAGATACAAGTCCAGGCATTGCAAGAGGAGATTCGTAGAGGGATGAATGTCGCCGAAGGGGATGAAAGTGAGGAAGAAAATGAAGAAGAAGGAAATATTAGGCAGGAAGAGGAAGGAGATGGAGAAGTCCTAAACTAGGTAGAGGAGAATCTTTTTATGGCTATTTCTAAGCTTTGAAAAAGACCTAAAATTGATGTCGGCATGTTTTCAGGAAATCTAAACCCGAATGAGTTGATCGACAAGATCAATGAGCTGGAGGAATATTTTGAGTATGAGGATATCAGGGACCCTAATAGGGTTAATTTTGTGAAGGAAAAAATGAAAGGTCATGCCAAAATATGGTGGCAAGAGATTCAGTTGGAAAGAAATAGAAGAGGAAAGGAGAAAATAACAAGATGGGATCTCATGGTGGACAAAATAAAGAAGCAGTTCATTCTTGTTGATTATGAGATTGATTTGTTCAAAAAGATGCAAGGTTTAAAGCAAGCGAGAAAATTTGTTCAGGAATACACAAAGGAATTTTATCAAGTCCTTATTAGGGTGGGGCATGTAGAAGCAAAAAAGGAGAAGGTTGCTCGTTACCTTAGTGGGTTAGGACCTAGCATTCAGGAGGAGTTAAGTCTAGTTAGAATGACTAGCATTAAAGAGGCATACCAGTTTGCCTTGCAATTTGAGGAGAAGCTAAACAAAAAGATTGATGGAAGGCAAAGAGGTCATAGTCAAGGAGGAAGGGTTGGTGGTAGGTCATTTGAAGGCCGAAATGAGAACCAAAAGAAAAATGAAGATGTGGGTACTAACCAAAATCAGAGGAATGAGGGTTTCAACCACTCCCATGATCAAAACTTTAGAGATTAGAGAGGAAGAGGTAGAGGACATGGACAAGGTTGAGGAAGAGGAGGCTTCTGTGTTACCTATTTTCATTGCGATGAAGAAGTTCATCGTGTCTTCGAATGCCCTCAATGCTAAGGAAGGACAAATAGGAGAGTTGATGGTCAAGCAAGGGTTGCTCATGTGGATGATGATGCACAATCATCACATTCAAAGGATGCAGAAAGAGGAGAGGTTTTAGTTAATGAAAGGGTCTTACTGAGTGGTGAGACTAAACTTGGACAAAGGAGGAGTTTCTTTCATACCAAATGCAAGTGCGAGGGTAAATGTTGTGATGTGATTGTTGATGGTGGAAGCATTGACAACTTGGTGTCAAAGGAGATGTTCTCAAAGCTAAAGCTCAAGAGGGAAAAACACCCCCATCCCTATCGAATTTCTTGGGTGTAGGATGATCATAAGGTCCTAGTTAGTGAGCAATGTTTGGAAAAGTTCAAGATTGGGAGTTACCATGACGAGGCTCTCTGTGACATCATTCTGATGGATGTCTTCCATTTATTGTTGGGAAGGTCATGGCAGTTTGATAGGCATGCTATACATGATGGTCATGCAAATACATACTCTTTGACAAAGGATGGAGTTTTCCACAAATTGAAAGCCTTGATGAAGGAGGGTGAAAAGGTCTATAGTAGTGCTAGGGTATGTCTTGTTGATGGAAGAAATTTTTTGGATGGCATGAAACATTAGCATATGTGTTATGCTTTAATTCCTAGAAAAGATAAGGAAGGTAGTAGTGAAATTCCACTTGAAGTTTCAAGTCTATTAAGTGAGTATGGAGATGTCATCTCTGATAATGTTCCAGAAGGGTTGCCGCTAATAAGGAAAATCAGTCATCAAATAGATTTATTCCTTGGAGCTAGTTTGCCTAACAAGGTTGCTCATAGGATGACACCTAACGAGATTGAGGAGCTAAAAAGACAAGTTTAGGAGCTATTGAGGAAAGGTTTGATTTGAGAGAGCCTGATCTCGTGTGAAGTACCTATAGTACTAGCACCAAAGAAGGATGGAGAGTGGAGAATGTGTACAGACTCTTGGGCCATAAATAGAATAACCGTCAAGTATTGGTTTCATTTGCCATGAATGGATGATCTAATGGACTGTTTGAGTGGAGCTCAGTACTTTACAAAGATAGATCTCAAGAGTGGTTATCACCAGATACAGATATGAGAGGGAGATGAGTGAAAGACTACTTTCAAGACTAAGGAGGGTTTATATGAGTGGTTAGTCATGCCCTTTGGACTGACCAATGAGCCAAGCACCTTCATGTGATTTATGAATGAGGTACTAAAGAATTTTTTGGGAAAATTTGTTATTGTCTATCTAGATGATATTTTGATTTTCAATAAGTCTTTGGATGAACATTTATTGCACATTCGTAGTTTCCTTTAAAGGTTGAGGGAAGAGAAATTATTGATTAATTTGAAAAAGTGTAGCTTTTTCAAAAGAGAGTTAGTGTATTTGGGGTTTGTTGTATCAGTTGATGGTCCCAAAATGGATTTAGAGAAGGTGAAGGTCATCTTGGAATGGCCTACTCCAAGGTTTGCAATTGAGCTGAGGTCATTCCATGGTCTAGCTAGTTTTTAGAGGAAGTTCATTAGAAATTTCAGTAGTATATGTGCACCCCTAACTAAAACAATGAGAGGAGATAGAAAAGAGTTCAAGTGGACTACAAGAGCTGCAAGGAGTTTTGAATTGTTGAAAAAAAAGGTGACAGAGCAACCTGTGTTGGCACTTCTTGATTTCAACAAAGTATTATAGGTGGACTGCGATGCTAGTGGCAGTGCTATTAGGCTTGTGTTGAGCCAAGAAGGTAAACCTATTACCTATTTTAGTGAAAAATTGAATGATACAAAGAAGAAGTATTTTGTTTATGCTCAGGAGTTTTATGCAATAGTTCAAACCTTAAATAAATGGAGGCTTTATTTGTTGCCAAAAGAATTTGTTTTGTATACTGATCACCAAGCATTGTAGTACCTAAAAAGTCAAGGTAGATTGAATTAGAGACATTTAAAATGGGTAGAGTTCACGCAAAGCTATACATTTGTATTAAAACATAGAAGCAGAAGGTCTAATAGAGTTGTAGATGCATTAAGTAGGACACAATTATTGTTGGCAGTAATGTAGGTTGAAGTGGTTGGGTTTGATGAACTCAAGAATCTGTACCCTAAGGATCCTAACTTTACAAAGGCTTGGAAGGCTTGTAAAGAACTTGTTACTCTAGACAGGACCAGGTGGCTAGATTACATGATTCAGGATGGTATGTTATTCAAGGGAAGTCAACTGTGTATTCCAAGGAGTTCATGAGGGAGAAATTGATCAAGGAGAAGCACAGTGGAGGGATGGCATGACACTTTAGTCAAGATAAGACCATTGCCATTATTAGAGAACATTATTTTTGGTTTTAATTGCTACAAGATGTAAAGAAGTTTGCGCAAAGTTGTGAAGTATGTCAAATAGCCAAAGGATTTAATCAAAATACTGGACTCTATCAGCCATTGCATGTTCCATTGAAGCCTTGGGAAGACATAAGTATGGATTTTGTTCTTGGATTGCCAAGGACATAAGGGGTAATGACTCAATATTTTTGGTGGTTGATAGGTTCTCCAAGATGGCACATTTCATTCCGTGCCACAAGACTTATGACGCAGTGCATATTGTAGATTTGTTTTTCAGAGAGGTGGTGAGGCTACATGGTCTCCCAAAAAGTATTGTTTCTAATAGAGATACTAAATTTGTAGGGTATTTCTAGAGGACCATGTGGAAGATGTTGAAGATAGAATTGAAGTTCAGTTCTACACATCATCCACAGACTGATGGACAAATAGAAGTAGTGAATAGGAGTCTGGGCAATTTGCTGAGGTGTTTAGTAGGAGATGAACCCAAGGGATGGGATTTGATTCTACCACAAGCAGAATTTTCTTACAACAATTTTGTAAATAGGAGTATTGGTAGATCACCATTCCAAATTGTGTATGGGAGTAGTCCAAGGACTGCACCAGAGCTGAGGAAGATGGAGCAAGGGGAGAGGACATGTGTTGAGGCACAAGATTTTGTTGAACATGTCAGGAACCTACATGAGGAGGTGCGAGCACGTATTACCAAAATGAACCTATGGTATTACCAAAATGAACGTATTACATTTTTGAAAAGCTCTCCAAGCACTCTATAGGCCTATGGACAATTCATCCCCCCATTTTTTAGGCCCATACGAGGCCATTTAGTGCCTCAAATCTGACTTTGAAGTGCTCCTAGGAGGTCTCTAGGCAACTTAAAACTACAATAACTTTCAAACCATAAAGCCTTTTGACCCGATTATACAATGTATAAGGCTAGGGCAAATCAAAAGAGGAGACATAAGGAGTTCCAAGTTGAAGATTAGGTTATGGAATATTTGAGGAAGGAACAATTTTCAGCGAGTACCTATAACAAGCTAAAGATGAAGAAATTTGGCCCCTACAAAATTTTGAAGAAACGTGATTCAGGGAATGCATATGAGGTGGAGTTGCCAGATGGGATTCACATTTCTCCTATTTTCAATATTGCAGACTTGACAAAATATCATGATGGTGCAGATGAGGAGTTGATGTTGGAGCCATGTCTAATTCCTACTTTTGTGAAGGAAGAGATTGAAGAAATTTTGGATAATTGTGTGGGCTGGAGTATTAGAAATAGGCAGTATGAAGAATACCTAATGAAGTGGAAAGGAAAACCAATAGAAGACTCAACTTGGATATCCACAATAGAGGTTTCCCATTCGGGTTTTCCTCTACTAGCTATAAAGTGACAGGGTCACTTTTCAATCTACCTTGGGTGTCTGATGCAGGAGCATCCAGTGGTGTAAGGGCAATCCTGTATCACCCAAAAATATGCTTAGTGTTAGTTTCTATTTAAAGTGTTTTCATTTTTGGATACCCATTTGGGTCAAATAAATATTCCAACTCTCATAGCTCCACTATTGGTTTTCTAGGTTAGAGTTTTTGAGTGCCTTGGGATACGTGCCAATGTAGAAAATAGGTTATTTTGTAATTGATCCATAATTATAATGATTTAGAGGGTGTAAGTTGGAGGTATGACTATACTTGTAATTTAAAGCACTCCAGAAAAAGAATCGGGTCAAAAGGCTTTATGGTTTGAAAGTTATTGTAGTTTTAAGTTGCCTAGAGACCTCCTAAGAGCACTTCAAAGTCAGATTTAAGGCACTAAATGGCCTCGTATGGGCCTAAAAAATGGGGGGACGAATTGTCCATAGGCCTATAGAGCACTTGGAGAGCTTTTTGAAAATGTAAACAGTTCGTCAATTAGAGTCTCGAATCAAAAGTAACGCCTCTCGAAAATTGGACTACCATTTCTGGATTCTTCTAATTTTACACCGACTTTTGACGTGTTTTATAGAACCTTTTGTTTTTTTAGTGGATGCAAAATGGCATATTCTAAAATGTATTCCTAACCCTAAACCTAATTTGGTTTACTTAAGGACATTTTTGGCATTATAAAGGTAGTTTTTGGTGGAGTTTGGGAGAAGGTATTGGAGGAGGATTTTTCTCCAGGATCATACAACATTGTAAGCTATAGGGTATGTCTTTGGGTCAATTTTCATTATACTAAATATAATAGTAGATCACTTCTGATAATAATATTCCCCTTTTCCTGTTGCATTCATTTTTGTCTTTGGTTGTGTCCTCATCAGGAGCTTGTATGCCTTTTCAATTATAGGTATATCAAGGTTCTCATCATCATCATCATCATTAGATGCATGACTATCATCGTCTTCATCAGTTGCACCAATAACATCTTCTTCAATCTTTTTCTCTAGCACTTTATCATCTATGCCAATGCCAACATCTTCAATTGTGTTCTCTGCCTTGGGATCATCTTCTTCCATGGGAATATTACCTTTTGCTTTGATATTCACACCACCATCTTCCACTAGCTCGAAATCCACACTCACCAAAGGATGAAAATCCTTTCCCCCTTCAATGTGATCATGTTGCCTATAATGTCTCTAAGTTGTGATTAGAATTCTTTTATTCTTTAAGCCCTTGCATTTTTTTCAAGGACAATAACATTTTCCATCACCTTTTATTTTGAATTGAGACCACAATCTAGCAATTGTCACCTTATTTTGTTATGGGTTCATATTGTAGGCATGGACTTTCTTCATAGGAAAATATTTGGGCTATAAAATTATATCAAATATAGACATGCAAGCATTAGTAGTATCTTGTATATAATCGAGAATGATAAAATAATAAAATATTACTATCTCTTCAGTAAGGGTGGCATCTAAACAAATCAAATGAATTATACAATATATATATATAATAAGAAAAGCTTTCATTAAAAAAATATCACTATACAGACATAGATATTCCACTTTACATAAAAACATAGGTAGTGTCTTCATGGCAAATCATTTGTACATGTAGACGTCATATGTTTTCTTTGTAGTAAATAATATTGGATGTTGGTCTTTATTATGTTTTGGACTAGGTATTATTTGCATTATTACATATTGAGATCAACGTGTACCAAGCTCAAAACAATCTATGGATGGATCTTAAAATTATCTATGATGCATAGCTGCCTAACTAATACATGAATTTTATGGGACAGTCAACGAGGAATGGAGAATATAGACTCAAAGCAACATTGATTTTTAGCAAAATCAATAACTAGCAAACAAATTTGTTCAATTCATCATGATTGGAATGCACAAACAATTATTGGTGCCTGAAAAACTACGATCCTTATTTTTATTAGCTTTGATTGGAGAATGTATGGAAATTAATCCATATTGAACCAACAACTAATTTGATTTAATCCATAAGAAATGAACATACCACAGTAACATGTGAAATTTTTGTACACACAAATGAGAATGAAATAGACATCTACAAAGTCATCAATCACTAAACATTCAATAGAGTCCATAGGTAGCGAAGAGCTCTTTATCAAGAGTACATTATGCTAAGGATACAATTAAAGCCTTTGACATTCACAATTATGTTACTTTTGTAGGCTGAATATTTAGATTGATTATACAATATCATTAGGAATGTCTTTAGATGATGGAATTATTCATCTAAAATTTCTTGTTATATACACGTTTGCCTGAAAATTTTCTTATTATATGCTTTTCTTGTTCGATTAAGAGAACATAAATGGATTTTATTGCAATGTGTTTAAACTTTAAAGAACAAATTTATCTACCAAGAATGTTAACTACAAATTGAGGAGAATGAAAGTAGCATTGAACAGTTATGATGTCTCACTGGAGTATACAAACAATTTTTTTTGCATAGTTGGACTCTTGAGGTCTAATTCAAACATTTTAGCAAGGATGTGAGACCTTGATAGTGAAGGCAAAAGCCAGACCATGATTTTTTATATTGTAAAATATGCATTATATATTTTTATTGTAAAAAAAAAGCCAAATGATGTGCTCAACATCTGATCTTAACAAAGGTGAGCCTGTCATCTTAATCAATTGAAGTGCCACCTCTGAAATCAAATGTTACTAGCATAAGATTGGTCCAAAATATGTTTAGTTCATCTAAATTGAAACAAGAAAAATAGAATTACAATTTTTATTATGAACTCTTTTACCCTAGAAAATGGAACTGATTTACCTGAAAGAATGATTAAGTGAATAGAAAGTAGAACTCTTTTGGTGCAGTGAAGCATATATTTGTAGACAAGTAAGATCTTATTCTAAAGGATTACTCTTATGATCTTACAATCATTATTCATTTTTTGTAGGTAGTTACCAGATGATATTCTTTTTGTTTTGCTAGGTTCCCACAATTGGTTTGGTACCAAAAATAGTGCACTTACCTTTACACAATTATTTTTGAAGTCATAGTTATTATCTTAAATCTTGTATTGAGTGCACATTTTTTTGTGATGCAAAGCTAGGCTATATTCAATAAAAGAAACACAAAAATTGTTATAAAGCATATATATTCTAAACTAACACTATTGAAAATGAAGGCAATGGGAGAGGCATATTTCTATGCAAAAATTATTGAGGAGCTCAAACATAACAAAAAGTGGGAGATAATCTATGCACAAAATATGTAACACCTTGAAAAAAAATCCTCAAAGATTGATAAGTGGTGTGATAAGAACAAGGGGTATGATCAATCAATAATTGAGTTTTATACAAGAATTTTCTTACAAAGGTCAAAACAGAGGATGTCATCAAGCCCTCAAGTAGATTCATTTTAACAAGTCAAGGTTAGATGGTCTAGCATGGGCTATCAAACTATTTAGCCAAACAACACAAAAACACAACACGTAAAATGAATGTAAATAACCACATGTTTATTGATGAAAATAGAATGCCAACATGCATATAGGCCTTCACATATCCATGCCCATTGGCACCACATGCAGACATAAAGGATGTTGTGGCTTATTACAATGAGTTACAAACTTAAAATCTTCCATAACTATTTTCACCTAAATACTATTGATGATTTGTTATGCCTCTATGTGTTTAGATATTAAATCCCACTAATGCAAGTGATCCCTATTGACCTCTTGGGTCCTATAATTAATATAGTGTGCATACAAGTTACTGGATATTAAAGAGGGTCTACATCTTGGTACATATAGGTGTGAATCCATCTAGATGTTTTGTTTTCCATCCAATGTATAAAAAGCTCCAGCTCTATAAGGATTATAAAGGTTTTTCATGCTTTTAGTATCAAGTCTAGTGTATTTTTCTTAGAAATCCTGCATTACTTTGATATACATCCCACTGTCCTATTCAACATGAAAAATGTGACCCCTAAAGAAACTCTAGGATAAAATGAAAATTCAATTCAAAAATATGGATGAAAGAGAATAGACTTGACTTCATGATTGATGCGTTTAGTAAAAATAACCTAATTTATTTAATAATCAAATATTGAAGTTGTTAATAATGTCCATTCAAAGTCCTATAAACTAGAAAGGATTAGCTCTTACAATATTTTAGGTACAAACATCATTTTCTAGCACCATGTCTCCTTTCAAGAAAAGATAGATTGTTTTGTACATAGTAATGGAGATATGTTAACCATCCTAGTTATTAATACATGCACAATCATAAGTGAAAAATGAGGTGGCTTCTTTTGTTGACTACCAATTTATATTAAATTGATTTGTTTTGTTCATATATGATTCCAAGAATCGGTTCGGTTCTTTGCAAGGTAGAACATGTTTTATCTAAAATTGTATTGAGTGAATTATGATCCTATTAAAATCATCAACTTTCATTATTTACTACTTTGGTATAGAAACCGATCTAAGTTGCATCCTTTCAGTGATTGAAAATATAAATAGAGTTTGCTAGCATTGAGAGTCCACTAATCGGGTTCATTCAAACACAAGAATACATTATTCTATGCATCAGTTCATAGGTTTAGTACCAATGTTTAAGCATCATTTATTACAAGTTATCTTTTCTTTGATAACTAGTTATGAGTCAAATGGAGTATGACCAAGTTATTTTTATGTCTTGGCAATTCTAGCTTGAAAGGCTGGTATTGCCTTTATCTACATTGTAGATTACTATTTATATTATCATAATATTGGTCAAGCTTTAAAACTCATGGGTAACAAATGAAGTGTTGATAGAAGCTTTTCTACGTGCCTATACTAACCTAGCCTCCCGCTACTCCCATGAGCCCTAAATGTGCAAGTTGTATGTAAGCTATTAGCTATACTATGTTGTGTATACAAAAGCCTTCCTTTTCCTTTTGGTTTTCTTCCTTTTCCATTCAAAACAATCACAACAGAGACATGGCCGATAAGAAATCAATCAATCAAAATTTAATGGCTTTTAGCTACCTTCAAGAGCATTGAGAAGTGGTTTCCCTTCAACCCTCCCACACGCTTGCACTTTGTTGCATCAAAATAAAATGAAGTTTCCCTTTTCTTTTTTTTCTTTATATCCCAACAATGTCAAAATTTCAACAAAAGTATGTAAGTATCATCAAAATTTTGACAAACATTTCAAGTATCATCCAAATTTTGATATTTTTAGGATCATATTAAAAAAAGTGAATTTGACAAGCCAAATTGGCCTGTCGTCAAAAATTTAGGTAAAAATAAGGACCTAAATGTACTAGTGAAAAAGTATATGACAACAATCCATAGGCATAATATCACACAAAACTACATCAAAGTAATTCTCAATCTTTAATTTCACAAGGTATTGTTCACTTACCAACAATTTATGTTCATACTTGATCGAAGAAATGTGATAAGGGTTAGGGTGCTCCAATCTCTTTAGTTTCAACTTAAAGACCAACTCTTCAATTGCCAAATTTTCAAAATTGCCACTACCAATAATCACCTTGCATCAGTTACCTCTAATCTTACATCTTGTCTTAAAAGGACTTTTCCTCAAAATACATTCATTATCCAATTGTTCATTCCACAGAGTTCTTCTCATCATTAGGTTATCTCCTTTCTTAGGTTCATTAGCTGCATCAATAACTTCTTCCTAAATCAAAGCATTTATGCTACTACATCCCACTTTCTTACCAAAAAAATTACATTCAAAAGCTCTATGTCTTTCTTCACCACACTTAAAACAAGTTCCTTTAAACCAAGATCTATCTTATCTCTTTCCGTTATTATATTCCTAAAGTAATCAATATAATCACCTCTAGTGTAGTTACCTCTTCCTCTACTTCCATTATCTTCTTTCCATTCAAATTTTCCCTTGTCATTAGATGTGCTACTTTCTCCATAAGATCTTCCTCTACTTCACTGAAATCTTCTGCATTTTTCTCTATGTTTGTGCTCTTGTTTCTTTTGTAACTTTTCTTTAGCCTTCAAGACATAAAAATATGCTTCTTCCACACTTTCCATCTTTGTAAATCTGATTTCATCTTGTATAGAAGTCCTTAAACCATTCAAGTATCTAGAAACCTTCTTAACATCATCGTTCACATGTCCAAATCTAATGTCCAACTTATAGTATTCTTCAGTATAATCTTTCACATTCATATCTTTTTTGTCTCAAACTTTGCATTCTTCCCAACAAATTAACGTGATAATTAATAGGAAGGAATTTATTTTTCAACTTACCAACCATCTTTACCCAAGTCTTGATCTTTTCTTCTCCTATTCTCTTTTGATTAGTTTTCAAGTGTTCCCACCAAAGAAATGCATGCCCTTTCAACTTTATAGCTATTAGCCTCACCTTCTTGTCATCAGGAATACTTTCATAGTAAAAATATTTCTCAATCTCAGAAATCCAATCCAATAAAGCATTTGGATCTAGTCTTCACTATAAGTGGAAAGTTTAAAAGAAGGTCTTGAATTTTCTCTATTCAAAGCTCTCAAAAGTCTCTCCTCATCTTGTTCCACTTTAGGTTCGAGATTAGGTGCTACTTCTTCTTCATCATCACTACCATCTTTAAGGTGTACTCCTCTTCTCTAAACTATGTCAACAACTTCAAGTCTAGTTGCAATCTGTCTCAACATGTCCATAATAAAATTTCTTGCATTTCCTCTACCTTGAACCATTTTGACAATAGTTTCTCCAAGAATCATAACCTTCTACAAGTTATAGGTCAGAAACTAGCTCCCAACCCATAACCAATTTTCAACAAGGTTTTACATGATCACAAATTTTGCAAGAAAGACACCTTCACTCTGATACCACCTAACATAAGGTAGGAGGGGATAGATTTTACCTCCTAGCTACCCTTTCTATGATTTACACACAAAATCCAACCAATTGGAGAAACCAAAAGAAATTATAGAGATATCAATGTAGAAATGATGAGACAATCTTCATTTGACATGCCATACATAAGCCTACTTGGTTGCAGTCATATACATCAAATTACAATAAGCAAGCTTAAGAGCTTAGACTTACATAACCAAAACCTTGTATTTTCCTTCTATCTAACTTCAATCTACTTTTCCTATTCCTAGATCTCTAACTATATAGCCAACAAGACTACAAGTTGGCCTATTAGACAAACTATTACAAATTATAGGTCCTTCCCCAAAGGAGAATTCAACAACCTTACAAACAAGCAAATAAACTTCTGCACTAACAAGGACAAGTCCACGCATGATCCAAGAAGAGGATCCCAAGTCTTTGGAATGTCATGATGTAAAAAAAAAAACCTTGTTAAAGCCAAACCTACACAATACTCTAGCTACTAGAAAATCAACATGCCTCGAACAAAGAGAAGGATAACTCCCACAAATGATGGAATTAGTTTATGTGAGCTTAGGTACATGATCCATGATAGGTCCACATTAAGGAGCTAATTCTGCAGAAAGAGATAATACAAACAAAAGAAACCATTCTTTAAACAACATAAATGAACAATAAAAATGTATTTTTTTGGTCGATGCAAGATTGCCAAAATACCCAACATGCTTCCGGATCCATTATATTGATGCAAAAAATATTGTGTATTCCCTATAAACTAAACATCCTAAAATTCAGCTAAAAAAATGTTTGAATTTTTTAAGAGAGGAAGGCAAGATGCACTCAAATTTTATAATATCAAGCTAGGTCAAGATACAAAAGACAAATAAAGACCTAAATTTCTTTCCTCCATTAAATCATTTAGGAAATATTTGCATTATTTTTTCTTTATGTTGTCATTTTTTTGAGGTAAAGATCATGTTTTGGATATTCATCCTTATTTGCCTAGGATTTTTGCTCCATTTGAAGTGAGATAGAAATGTATGTGGGGACATATTCATAGGAAAAATCAGCAAAGAGATTGCTAGACAACCCAAAGGGTATGGTATCATAGGTAAATTTTGGTACACTTCTCTCCTATTTTATCTCATATTGTATTAAAACCCAAGTATTTCTTTTAGAGATGCATGAACATGCATATAATAGGTGAAGAAAACATGAAACTTCTTATAACTATATGGACTCATTTGTTAGCATCCACCTATGATTGTCATGAGTTCTCAAAACTCTTTTTGGATCCTTCTATTATCATTGACTCCTTGCTTACTCTTGTTGTGTGTTTCCACAAGGCTATATTTGGATGACTCTTATTGGTTTATTGATGAAAGGTAATAAAGAAAAAAAAATTCTATAATATTACTCAGTATCTCAAATATCATAATGTGTTTTTGTATTGTCTACTTGGAGATGATGCAAAACATTGAAATTCCTCTTTTTTGGCCTATTCCATGTTTTCCCAAAAATTATTTTTCTTGTTCCTTTTATGTGTTCTTCTAAGATTGTGTTCCTAGCTTCACTATCTTCAGGGGATGAGGTCAATTCATTGTAACTATACTTCATATATGCATGAGATATCAAATGTACATACTAATCCTAGTTAGTGAACTTGTATGACCTCTATTTTTGTTTTCTGCTCCATAACAATTGAGTGTCCTTGATTGGGAGCATATCATTGTGGAAATATACTTTTCTTTGAATACATGCATGCTACCTTAAATAAGTTACCCTTGGTAAAGCCTAAATTTTTTCTTTAAATATGAGGGCATACACTCTACTTTTTTTTACACTTTGTGTACACACTACAAAAATAATTTATAAGCTACATCATTTGTTTTGTAATATTTTGCACCAATTTTTTTGATGGGTTGACTAGCATAATACAACTTGTAGTACTATTTGATTCTCTTTGCACCAATTCTATACATGACCCATAGTAAGCATTTACTAGGATAACATAGTCATTCTCTCTTTTGCACTCATGTGTTTCTCCTTTTATCTTTCTATTGGATTGATAAGATCCCAAGTTCCTTTGGGGGCTTGGTGTTTCTTGCCTCTTTATTATCTTGATGGAAATTTTTTCAGTGCCACTTTCTAGTTAATCAAGAGAATGAATGGAACTTATTATCCCCACTAAAGTTATTATTAAATATAGAATTGTAAATTATATCCCTGCATAATTTTATACTCAAATAGCTTGTTAGCCTAAGCTACATCAATTGAGCAAACGATGTGCAATGAACTCAAGAACCAAGGTAGAACATTGTGTTGTCATTGTTTGGCAACCAGGTAACAAGAAGTCTCAAAGCCATCGGTAAACTAGTGGATCGATCAAGATAGTAGAATAAAGAGTGAAGCATGAATGCCAAGCTATGACAACCCAATCACCACTGATGTGACAACATGAGAAGAAGTATGGAACACAACAAAGATATGTAGTAAAGTAGCATGGAAAATACAAGTAAAGAATGCAAGGTCACAAGTTTAGTTATAAACATGCAGATGACCCAACTGACCTATAAGGACATGTATCTAAGGATAAGAAATAACATATATCTTATGACTATGCTCAGTGTGGAATTCAAAATTTAAAAATTGTAGTTCGAGCAAGATACTTTTAAGGTTTTCATATGTGGTCTAATAGAGTGATTCAATTGAATCACTTGATAAAAAATATAGAGAAAGAAGCTACTGGCAAAAGTGTGTGATTCACTATGTAGAAGAAAAGAGATGAGAACATAACAAGTTAGGTGTGAACAAGAAGCTATGATGAGTGCTACATGCACAAGGAGAACAAGGGTAGAGAGCAAAAGAACTCTTACCAAAACCAATGCAGGAGAGGAAGATTGGAGCATCTTAAAAGTAACTTAACAAAGGACCTATCAAGAATGTGCCATATATTTAGATCACTACATTAGTTTTATTTCTAGCCATAACATCTCTTGTAATCCTTTAATAGGGCAGACTTGTAAGAATTTTTTGAAAGCCTCTAACTAGGTGTCTCTCAGAAAGATATCTAAATCCTCTAGTGAGGTAGTCGTAGTGGGCTATTGCAATCCTAACATATTAGTGGCATTCCTAATATGATGCATTCTCAAAAGAAATAGTTGTAAGCCTCTACCATGTCACCCTTTTTCTTGCAAGGAAAAGCTAGTGGGTACATTACTCCCACTGTGATTTTCACCCTCACCTTGGTGGTTTCCACGTAAAAATATCCATGTCATTGATGTATGCTTCTATAGGGAATATTGTGTATTTTTACTACATAGCATTTGTTATTTCCTGATAGTTAAAGGAGTAGTGATATAGTGTGTAGAAAAGATTAGCAGTCTTTAATGAAGTGTGTGTATTGATTCACCCCCCTCTCAGTACCATTTGGGACCAATGATTGGTATTAGAGCTCAAACCCTGGGAACGATTTAGTCTAACAACTTAGGGGAAGATCCAATGACATCACTTAAGAGATAGCTAGAAGAAGCACTAGACACCGTCAAAGATATGAAAGAAAGACTAAGAGAATCCCTACCCAAGTGAAATAAGATGATAAAAAGTTGGGAGAAAGTCAAGAGCTAATAGAGAATCTAGAAGAGAAAAGTTGTTTTGAAGAATTAGAAGAAGTGATAGCAGAACTTATGGCTGAAAATGATAAGCTAAAGAAAAAGATGAAAGTCTTAAAGGAGCAAGAACTTGTTGTATTAAGATTAGGTGAAGCTATGGATGGAAAAGGAAATGTTATCCTCGCAAGAGATCAAGCAAATCAAGAGCTAAGATTGGCTCAAGAAGCTAGGAAGCAAGTTGAAGATTTAGTAAAAGAAAAAGAAGATGAGATAGCTCTCATGGAAGAATAACACAAATATGTAGTACAAGAAAAGAATGTACTACAAGAGAATGGTCAAGAGAAAATATAACAACTTAGTGTTCTGACAAAGGATGTGAGACAAATGAAGGAACAAATTTGACAACTGATGGTCAAACTCCAAGTGGAAAAAGAAGAATGTGACGAACTTGTCAAGACAAGGCAGAACAACTAAAAGGAAGAGAAGCTATTGGATGCTCAAGAAGAAACTACTAACTCAATAGGCTTAGGATTCCAAGGAATTCATACAACTAAAAGATGAGAATCCTCAAAGGAAAAAGATACAAAAACTACAACAAGTGAAAGGAAGCTAAAAAGAGGTATGTTTCCATACAAACCCATTTGTCTCTATTGTGGAAAACTAGGACATACGTTAAATGATTGTTGGCATAGACAAGCAACAGCCAGTAGACATGACACAAACAAAGAACTTTGCAATGTTTGTTGTCGGTGTGGTCACAATGCACAAGAATGCAAAGATCTTATAAATGAAGTGATAGCAGAGAAATATCGCCACTACTATGACTTGTATGGTCACACTGAAAGGGACTATGGATTGAGTTTTGGATCACATCAATCATCTCCTACAAACAAGAGGTAGGTTTGCTTTGCCTATGGAAATAAAATACACATGGCATCATAATGAAAATGGTGGATTCAACAACAAAATCAAGTAAGACTATGGAACGGCATGAGGAAGACATGCTAAAGATTTCACAAGACAAGCTATGTAGTCAAAAACTATTGGGTAAAACAAAAACCAAAGCAATACAACAAAGATGATAGAGGAAATGACATGACCATAGATTTCAAACAAGTCCATAAGGACTTTCGCAAGATATGGATCAAGTAAAGATCAAAAAATGATAGAGTAAAGATTAGGGAAGCAACAAGCTCACTAAAAAGTGGTGTGTCCTCCCAATCGAGTTAAGTGAGAGCAAGATTAACAAGGGTCAAGTAAGAAGGACAAATCCTACACCGATCCCCTCATGCAAATCAATATGCTACAACTAGTGACTCAAAAAGGGAGGAAGAAAAAGTGCATCACACCTAAGAGAGGAAGATAATATATCATCAAAATCTAATTGTCGTTCCATCTGTCAGGAAACACACTGCACAAAGAAGAAGGCAGGTAAGAGAAAAAGTTATTGTTTAGAGAAAAGTATCACATTTTCCATCAAATCTACAAATACATGATGTGACAAAAAAAATTCACCTTTTACAATCTCAAAGTATTTGAGCTCTTCAATGCAAAACCCTAACTACCTAAAACTATTATTTGAGTGAGTTTTGTGTGAAAGGTTATCAATTGTTTCAAAACCCTAAGTTTCACCCAAAGTAAGAATCAAAAGATAGAGTTAGAACTGCAAAATCCCAATGGCACAATATGATAACTTATTTGATGTTGAACTAGTCGATGGATAGGATGAAGAACCTCTTGTCTATGAGCCAATCCTATTGGATGCAGGAGAGAAGAATGAGAATGGAGCCCTATCATCATTGCTAAGTAGTGTGTTGTTGTTGGAAGATGTTGGAAAGTATCTAAAGATGAAGATGGTCAAAATGGGAGATACTTTGATAAGAAATCAATACAAGAAAATCCAAGCAAAAAAGAACAGGAAAGATAACCTCAAGGTACTAGAAACCACAACCCTAGCTCATGCCATAGATATTCCAAACTTCATAAAAAAGGAATGGGTGATATATGTGCTCAACCAAGTGCACAACAATTATATGTGGCTAGAAAAATCATATAAATTTAAATAGAAGGTACTCAAAATGATAATAGGGTTTAGCATAACTGGAGAGAAACTAACCACCAAAATACACACAATAGTGGAAGTGGTTGAACTGACAAGATGCCACCCAGATGGAGGGATGTGTACTCTGTAAGGACATTCTAGATGATAAGGTGCAGTTTGCAACAATGGAAATAACACATAGGCTTTACCAATCTAGTCAAGAAAACAATGTGCCAATAGGAGCAACAAATGGAGTATATCAAATAATAGTTAAAGGAACCAAGATGGATCTTAGTGGTTGGTTACATGGACAATGATGGGAAATATTAGGAAGATCAAGATAGATAGTACAACTCACTTTCAAATTTTGGTGCTATACTAGTATACATATTTTTCTATTTCAAGGGTGAGTACCCATGATATAAAGTATTCTAGTAGAAATATAGGAGCAATTTTTTTGCACAGATAACAAGCATGCACAACAAGTCAGGAGACAAGGGTCTAGAAAAACTTGAAATCTACATTAAGAAGTTCCAAGAAGACATGCAAAAAAGAGGAAGGATACTAATAAATTTGATAAATGACTATAGATTAATCATTTGCTTCTTTGTAGACACAAATAACTACCTGGTGCAAGCAGTCAAACCAAGAACTCATTGGTTGAAAAAACTCCCTTATGAGATTAAGGAAGGAACAACTAAAAGTATCATCGAGGAACTATTAGAAAAATCATTTAGAAAGGACCAACAGAGGTTTGGAACAATTGAAGAGATAAAAAAAATCTCACTAAACAAGAAATCGAAGCTTCAAAGCAAGTGAAGCCAAAGAAAAAGAAAGGAACGAAGAAGGACACAAAGAAAGTTGAGCTAGAGAAAACTCAAGTAAGTGAGGAGACTCCACAGACTAACTTAGAGAAAAGCTCCACTCTAGGACCAAAGTCAAAAGAGGAGAAGGAATCAAGGAGTAGAAGAAAACATACAACCTTTAAGCCTCCTATAGTGGAGAATTACAAAAGGAAAGAAGAATCCTCCTAATCAATACGAGGAAAATGAACAAGAAGAATCAAATTTTGAAAGTTTGAAGTCTACAAAAGAAGGTATGAAACTTTCACTACAACATGTCATTGAGGATATTGAAAATATTGGTGACTACAATACCATTAGAGATAGATTCCTAAAATTCAATAAATCAAATATGAATAAGATTGTACATTCAGTATTGGTAAGTCTAACAATATTTAGCTTAACACCACAAGATCTAGTGTTCCAATTGCTATAAGAATTACTTGAAATAATCAAAGAGAAATGGTCTAAGGCTATAATTGATTGGAAGAACATGTTGGATGAATCTCTAACTAACATAAGATCCGATCTAAGCAGATAAGATATCAAAAATCTTGTAAGTTCATGTAGAACAAACACCAACCAGCCAAAGAATGTGGCATTAATCACCACAAGATTGAGTAGAGAAGCATTTGCAAATGCAATAATTCTTTGGTCACAACTCTATGAGCAAGAAATAAAAACTCTTAAGAAAGGAGGAAGTTAGGGAAAGACAACCAAAGATGTGCACAAAGAACAAGAGCAACTAGAAAATAGGTCTTAGGAGCACCAAGAAGAAACCAACAAAAAGATAATTGCACAAGTAGAACAAAGAACTCAAATAAGCCAAGATCTAAATCAAGAACCAAAGGAAAGAAAAGAAACATAACAAGCCACTACAACACCTTCAACGACACAAGAGAAACCCAAAACTGATACTCAAGCAACCAAAGATCAGGTAAATGTCACAAATGAAACCAAGGAAGGAGAGAATGAAGAGTAAGAAACAATTGGTCAAATGAAACAATTGGATAGGAAAAGAGGAAAGAAGCAATTTAGAAGACAGATATAGGAAATAAACCAAGTAATACACAAATACCTATAATGGAGGTCCAAATTGATGTAGGAGAAGAACAAACAAGAGAAGTAGATATAATGAACAAGCAAGAAGCCCCACAAACCACTCAGCTTTGGGAGACACTAATAGTCCAACCATCTTTGATGTTGTCCAAAGGATAAATGAGTGTCAAGAAGCCAGAGAAAAGAAAGAGACTTAGAGGATTTAGGAAGCAAGGGAGGGAGAAAATGGAAAGAAGAATCCTAGAAATTGGTAGAGTCTAATACATCAAAGGATAAGGAAATGAACCAAGCGATACACAACTACCTATAATGGATGTCCAAACTAATGTAGGAGAAGAACAAACAAGAGAAATAGATACAATGAACAAGCAAGAAGCCCCACAAACCACTCAACACTAGGAGACACTAACAGTCAAACCATCTTTGACATCGTCCAAATGATAAACGAGTGTCAAGAAGCCAAATAAAAGAAAGGGTGTCTTAGAGGATTTAGGAAGTAAGAAAAGGAGAAAATGGAAAGAAGAATCTTAGAAACTGGTAGAGTCTAACACATTAGAGGTTAATGGAGCATTATATGACTCTGATGTAGCCAAAGATGCAAAAATACTAGAACTTTGAGAATGAGTAAATGAGTTGAGCAAGAGAACTAATTACATGAAATCAAAGGAGTTAGGAAAATATACAAAACTCACTTAAAAATACAAAAATATGGAGTGACACAATAATATGTATGAATGTGCCAACACCCTGACCAACACTTGCGGCATTCTTAAGAAACTTGAAATAGATGTAATCTATGATGAGAATGATGATTTGATCACTTGAATCAAAGAAGTAACAAGACACCTTTATGGCAAGGCAGTCCAGATTCCAAAGGTATTGGAACCACAGGTTCCAATAAGGCCGCTCAAAGTGGAGATGAAACTTATCATAGAGAAGAAAAGGGGAACTTATGACACTCAAGGATGAGACATCTGAAGCCTTGAAGGAAATAACCCTAGTAATCCAAAACCAAAGCATGTCACACACCTTAATAGGTGACCTTGAGTAGTCGAAGAAAAAGGATCGACAAGAACTTTATGTCATTGCACATACATTTTTTCCACTCTAAGGATTAACATTAGAGCATATTAACAAGTTGTGGACATCGTGTACAAGTTGCATTGACCATGTGTTGAAGAAGAAAAGAGGACTATCAAATTGATGGAGCTTCAATGTTTCTTAATTCTAATGATCAAATCCATTAGTGATTTAGTGAAAGGAGTGAATGAGCTACTTATAATGCCACTAACGGAGACTGATGAAGCATCTTACATGCACTTAGCCTAAATATGAAGTGTAGCGATCACACTTAAAGACCTAAAGGAGTCATGGGAGATCCTTCTTAACTCATCCAGAGATAGGTTTAAGGACATCTTTGTAAAGTTATGATGAGCATGGCATAAAAGAATTGATATCACAAGGGGAGCATCTATCCAATCTATCTCCACACTTTCCATTGTCATTGATGAGAAAAAGGGGGAGAAGTTATGTAAAGGGGAGAATTATGTAAAGAGGTAAGTAAAGAAAAAGGGGAGAAAAAAGATACACAAGGGAAGAAGACAAGATAGAAAGAGATACGAAGAGAATGCATATACCTCATGGGGAGAAAGACAACAGAGCAGAATGATACAACAAAACAATCCCACTGAGAATTTAGATAGGTCAAGCCTTAAACCAATTAAGCATCTTGTTAACCTACAATGTAGTATAATAGGTTTTTTCATCAATGCCAAAGGGGGAGATTGTCGGCCTAAGCTACATCAACTGGGCAAACGATGCACAAAAAACTCAAGAACTGAGGTAGATGATTGTGTTATCATTTATTGGCAACTAGTTAACAAGAAGTCTCAAATCCATTGGTAAACTAGTGGACTGATCATGATAATAAAATGGAGAGTGAAGCATTAATGCCAAGTTTTCACATCCCAATTACCACTAATGTGACAACATGAGAAGAAGAACTAAACACAATAGAGACATGTAGTAAAGAAGTGCAGTGAATGCAACTAAAGCATGCAAGGTCACACATCTAGCTATAGACATGAATGTGACCCAAATGGCCTATAAGCATAGGTATCTAAGGATAGGAAGTCATAGATATCTTATGACTATTCTCATCATGGAATTCAAACTTAAAAAAATATAATTTTAGTAGGATAATTTTAGGGTTTACATTTGTGGTTCGATAGAGTGATTTAATTGAATAGCTTGAAAAAAAAATATAGAGGAAGAAGCTACTAGAGAAAGTGTATGAGAGAGAGAGAAGTTCACTATGCAAAAGAAAAGAGATGAGAACATAACAAGTAAAGTGTAAACAATAAGCTATAATGAGTGTTACATGCATGATGAGAAAATGTGCAGAGAGAAGAACTCTTACCCAAACCAAAGTAGGAGAGGAAGATTAGAGCATCTTTGAGATAACTTAATAGAGGATATATCAAGAAAGATGTGCCATATATTTAGATCACTACATTAGTTTTCTTTCTAGCCATAACATCTCTTGTAAGCCTTTAACCAGGCAGACTTATAAGAAGTCTTTGAGATCCTCTAACCAAGTGTCTCTTAGAAAGAGATCTAAATCCTCTAGCGAGGTAGCCATAGCAGGCTACTGTAATCCTAATAGATTACTGGCATTCCTAACATGATGTATTGTAAGAAGGAACAATTGTAAGTCTTTAATATGATACCCTTTTTATTGCAAGGAAAGGCTAGTGGGTACATTACTCCCACCATGGTTTTCACCTTCACCCTAGGGGTTTCCACGTAAAAATATTTGTCATTGAAGCATGCTTCTGTAGGGAATATTGTGTGGTTTTACTACATAGCATTTGTTGTTTTCCTAATAGTTAAAGGAGTAGCAATACAATGTGTATAAAAGATCATTAGTCTAACCAAGAAATTTTATAGAAGTGTGCACATTGATTCACCCCCCTCTCAATACCATTTGGGACCAACATAGGCATCTTAGCATTTGTAGTATTATTTGCCTAATCATTGAGGGTTCTTCTCATGTTGGTTTAACTCTAATAACTTTATCTACTTATTAGTCACTAGTCTTTGATTTAACTTTGATTGACTAGTAAATGTCACCATGAGTTCCCTTAAAAAGAGTTAATGGGACTTGGGGTGTCATTTACCTACCAAAAATGTCCTAATTTTGGACCTCTAATGGTAAGAATGTAGCAGTAGAAATTCTTCTCTTTTGTTAGCTTTCTTCAAAAATTCAGATACATTTTGTGAGGAGATGTCATATAAAGGAAAGCCTTACCCCTCATTTGGGACATTCTACATAAAAATCATCAAGTTCACATCCTATTTCATATGCAATTAAATTAAGCAAACAATCAAGCATTATCAATACATTAAATAAGAAGTAAAGTTCACATCTAGAAAAAATCAAGATGGTATACATGATCAAGCAATTATAAATTCAATCATGCAAGTCAACATTAAAAAATTCATGAATATTTTAACTCAAAGGAGACTGATGAAGGTTTGATATTTAATTGAATCATTTTAGTTTCATGTTTATCCTCTGCTCCTTCAAAGAACACTTTTAGTTCAATTACATTTTAATTAAATTTCAAGGTTAATTCCAAAAATGGGGTTTGACCAACGAAAACCCCTGACAACCCTATCTCCATTTCATGTGCAAGTGGACATATTTGAAGGACAAATATGGAATTAGGAAGGGTAGACAAAGACTTAAATAATTTTTTATAGAGCAAAAAATGCAAGGTCAATATCTCCTCTCCTAACAATGTTTGACACTTTTTTGACAAAGATGTTGGGGGAAGGTTTTCAATAATATTTTGATTCAAAATACACAAATTCCATTTGCATCCAACATTCTTAGGTCAATGGTACCTAAGGAAAAATTGGCCTTCTATTTTTAGGTCAAAATTTAGAGACAAGTTTCTCTTTGTCATATCTATTATAAGATTCTATACAAATATTATAATATCAATTTCTCATATTTATCCCTATATATAGCACCCAAATCTGCACCTTTCAATAGTCATTTTCAACTCAAACAAGGACTACCGAATTTACCTTGTGCCTAATCCTTTTCATTCAAATTTGAGATCAATAGGGGATAAGATGTAGTTCCTATTTTCTATGGACAAGTTAGTGAACACCTACATCATCTTCCCTCTTCACAAACATTACAATATATAAAATTCAAAATTATGTTTTTTCACTAAAATCAGTCAAAAGGTTTAAACTCAATTTAAAAATAATATTCTAATTAGTGTTCAAGTAATCCCAAATATCAATTTATTTTCATTGATATTTATGTTTGGTAGTTATAGTAGTTGAAAAGCTGGTTTTCCTATTATCTAGTGATTTGTGGGAGAATTCTTTGAACATGTGTATGCTTGAATGAGCTATGTAGAAGCCAATGGTAATGAGAATAATTGATCAATAATGGAAGAAGATGTTACAATTGTATCAGATACTTCTATTGAAGAATATCATATATAAGAGATTCTTAAATTGTATGCGATCTAATAGAATCAATAAGAAGTTGAGGAAATTATTAATATTTTAAAAATAAGTTGAGAAACAAAGGAAAAGTCCAATCTATAAGAAAAGATTAGAGAGTATTTCCATTTGTAATATTTCATAGTTTAATATCAGGAAGATGTAACGCCCCACCAAGGGATCCAAAAGAATTAACCTAAAGTTTTACTAAATTTGCCAAACAATTTTTTTTTTGAAACAAGAAAGATAAATCATACACATCAAACACATAGTAGTGGAAGCAATAACATACAATCAACTAAAAGCATACATAATAGGTTACATTCCTTAAGGATCCCAAGACATTGAATTACATATAAATTTAATCTAATACTAAGTCCATCAAAACCACATCCATATCAAAGAATAATTATAAAGTCCAATGTCCATAATATACATTTGTTCTGAATGCCTCTTGGCAAATTAATTTGAAATGCTCAATCACCCATTGTACATGTCACAAGGTATGAAAGGCTAAAAGAATATACATATGTAAAAATAGAAATACATCATCATCCTCGGATCCATGATACAAAGTACAACATAATAAATGAAACCATCCACCATACATGATACATCCATCCATCATAAAACACAACTATCCATCATAAAATACAACTAAGTGTGCAGTTCCTCCCAACCATCAATAGCAGATCATAAGACCATCGTGGGCCCTAGGCATCCCCCGTGCATAACATCCCAAGCCACCAATCAGATCATTGGTACTATCGTAATAGGGACATCACTACTAAACATACTGCAACATAAGCATAAGGAAATCTAACATACTAGAATAAAGCATAAGATGATCCTACAAAGTAGATAACATCACCTATCACATGCTAATCATCAATATAAGAAAATGTGTTAGTAAATAACATCATCTAAATATGATAAACCAACATTCCAAGAAGCTCCATCCATGGTGACTACGGACAAATCTCAATGGTAAGAGTGAAAAAGCACCACCACCTAACTGCATGGAACCTAAATGGCCCATTCCCACCGCGCTAAGGAGATAGTCTCAAGTCCTAAACACGATATCAAACCACATATCAAAAGTACTCTCTAAGTATAAAAAATCCTAAAATTATTCTAACTCAAGGGTTCCAAGATAGATCGACACCTAATTCCCAGAGGCACACAAAGACACGTAGGAAACCTACTATGTAAGCGGGCAAGTGTCATTGCATGAATCATGCTCGAAGTTACCCAAGTAGTCCTTTAGGACTCCCGGGTCCCTAGTGATCCCACTGCAGCCACTAGTATCAGCTCATACTGACAAGGCATACTACGGAATGCAAGGTCGTAACCAAGCGTTCTCTCTACTCCCATCCTAGTATGTACTAGCACTTGAGGCATGAGCGAGAACATACAATTAACTCTTATTAGGTTCACTTTAATCCCCATTTAGTGTAATTTTTTCACTTATTAAACAACTTACAATGGGTTACCCTCGGAGCCACTTAGGGCCCCCGACCCCCATTGCAAGCCACTTCCCAACACTACAAGTAGATAACCTACCCTAGGCTCATAAAATCACAAATCCAAGAATCATATAAAAAAATCTCAGCCCTATACAAGCAACTGGAAAGCATCAAAAGATAATCATAATAATCACAATAGTTCTCTATGAGCAACTGAAAGGCATCAAATGATAAAGCACAATATCCATTGGTTCTTAGTGAGCAACCAGAAAGTATCCCAATAATACTGATCAAAGACTCAAAATGGATAAGTCAACATGTCACAACATGACATCATCAAGAACATAGCAAACACTTCAGTCCCATCAAGGCAATTGGAAAGTAATCTCAAGTATAACTAATCGAGGACACAAAAATGGTTAAGTCAAGTAGAACATATATTCACCTCAGTGTCACACAAGATCACTGGAAAGCAATGACATACAATTAAATAAAAACTCATCATAGAGCATATCATCACATTACCATGGTTGGGTTAAAAGATTGAGATCAAACAACATAACATCACAATCACATAACTCCTAAGTCTTTGGCAACATCCTAAGACTAGTCAATACTAGGACAACCTGAAACCCCAAAGCATAGATAGTACATAGAAAACATAATAGTCTCACAGCTCGATTTGATTTGAAAATATAGAGTTCAGTTAAACTATAAGGATTCCAATTCCTATTTTTAGTTGAACGTATATTTTAAATAGATAACCCATAGTTTACCCTTACTAATTATATTGTTCCTATATCCAAATGAAATGCACTGTTAACCCTAATTAATTTTAAGTCAATGACCTAAACAATCCAAGGGTAATTATTTAATTAAATTATTAATAATACTTGTTGATCTTTAAATATAATAACCTACATTTTCATTAAAATTAATATTATAATAATTTAATAAATTTTAGACTTAATTAAACAACTTCCCTTATTAATTAATCCTAATTAAATCATATTCAATTAAGTTAATTAACAAAATACATAATTCGCAAATTTTACGATCCCAAATCATTATAATAACAACTTCATTAAGACTTAATTAAATGTTATTAAAATTTAAGTCACCTCATTAAGTTATTAATATCAATTGTTTATTTAAATATAATTTTAATTATAACTAAACGATTATTAGTTTATTAATAATATAATAACTAGTAATTATTTATTAACATTTATAAATTTTTTTTAAAAAACTTATTAATATTATATATATAATAGCATTTAGTATATATTAATCAATATATTAAAAAACTAATATTAATTAATTAATAAATAAATCTTAAAAACATAATTAAAACACTTTATTAATTATTTTTTAAAAATGTCATACACGTTTAAGGCCAATAATAATAATGACGACTATTGTGCGGGCAGGCGGACTACTGCCGCAGGCAGTGCCTGCGTGGAGCAGTACGCTTGCACATGCAGGCCGCAATGCAATAAAGGTAAGGGGGATGGGGTGTGGTAAAACCCCCCCTCCCTAAATGTGTTTGTATATATATATATATATATATATATAAACATTAATTTAACTTATTTAAATTATGATAAAGTAATACCCTCAGCAATTTATATATATATATTTTAATTAAATTTATTTTATTAAATTTTATCAAATATGAAATTTAAATAAAACAAATTCCCAATAAATTATGATTATATATATATATATATAGCCTTTTTAATTTAAGTCTAATAGGAAAGATACAATTAACCAATCAAATTTCAAATTTCAAATATTCTTTTTATTTCAAAAGCCTACCTAGGTTTAAATTTCTCGATCTTAATTCTACGGAATGAAGGTTTCTAATTGATTTATTTTTTTCTTTCAATCATATTATATAGATGAGATATAATACACATATCATAAATTTAAAATGAAGAGTTGACAGATTCATACAATGAAATTTGAGAAGACAAGTTTTTACAATCACAAAGTAGACATGAATATCAATTGCATAATTCAATTAGTGATCAATACACAAGACCCTCCTTGTGCCTGATGCTAATACACAATCTAAAAGATTTGTAAGAGAATTCACTTCTCCAAGAACTTCTCTCTAAAAAATTTCCCAAAATTTTCCCTTCCAAAATTCGCTTCCAAATTTGTGTCCAAATTCATCTCCCTCGAAAATGAACCCCCAAATTGAGATAAAGAGTCCTCTCCTCAAATCGAGGCACTAATTGTGTGTTCACCTGGGAAAACTCCGTGCTCACCAGACTTCAACTCCTATTAACTTTTCTTTATCTTTTCCATGCATGTTTATTAAATTATAAA
The DNA here is from genome assembly GCA_028749045.1 of Cupressus sempervirens. NCBI lineage: Eukaryota > Viridiplantae > Streptophyta > Pinopsida > Cupressales > Cupressaceae > Cupressus > Cupressus sempervirens. Next base: position 516,958,296 of record CM053785.1, on the reverse strand, counting down.
ACAACTTTATTTAATTTTCACTTGACTTCGCTTTTCAATCAATTTATTAAATTTAATCTCATGCACACACTTTATGCTATTAAAATATCTTTATTAAATTTACTTGTTTTATCTTTTAATTAATTTCTTATATTTAATCTCATGTACGCATCATGCGAACTTAAAACCTTTAATAAATTACTTCCTTTTCAATTTTTAATCTATTTTTGAAACTTAATTGATAAAATATTTATTAACTTAAATAATAATAATATTTAGCATTTAATTAAAAATGAACTCTAAATATATTATTATTAAATTAAATAAATATTATCACATTCTAAATTTAAACTTATAAATTTTATCCTCGAATTCAATTTTTTTTATTTAATTAATTTCTCAATTAATTAAATATTAAAATATCATAATAATTTCTATTAAATTAAATCATTAATTTAATCTTTTAATTGGATTTAATTAATAGAAAATTTACCAAAGACTCATAAAACAACATACGAAAAACCCATCATAGCAAAACACATACAAAATCAAACTAAAGGGTTATAACCACGAATTAACATCGTTCGATGCATTCAGAGGTTACTCAACTCAGATACTTGTCCAAATTTTCAATTAGGACAAATGGCTTAAAGGTTAAGGATTTGGACTTAAGAATTTATCTCCCCTCTCTTACCATTGAGATAATGTGATAGAGTACGCTCATCCTGGCAATTCAGGGAAGTCGATACCCAATACCTGCAACTAGCATAAGCTCCATGCATGTACAAACACAATATTCTAAGCTAAACAAGCAATGGTAGGAAGTGGTGCATTGTGTAGATCCCGACTATCAGGTGACTACGACTCCCTTCCTTAACCACATCAGAAATGCCATACATAAAGAAAACAAACATGCACACCATACACATGCAGTATGGGGTAAGTATCCATAAGAAAACACGTATAATAAACCATCTAACTAATCATCATCAATAATTGAAAGCATTGAATAATCATCATGCATACATGAAATATATAGTACCAAGTAATCTCATCATATATCAACTGAATCTAAAACAATATCTGATAATCTGAAAGTAATGCTACTAATCATCAACATAAAACTAGCCTAAAAGAGTTCGACAATGATAACAGAAATGCGAACTAGGGGCAGGCACTATAGAAAATAAATCCAAATAACCAATAAAATAAAAGCTTATTGTAAAAAGCATAAAAATATTTATCTTGAATTCAAAGGCATATTGATTTCATAGAATTTTTCAACTTAGAAATGAGGAACCCCTCAAGGGGATCTTAATAGAATGAACCTCACAAAAACCTTCAAATATTTAACAAAGAATATTTTGATTTTTTTTTAAATGTCAGAGAATGGAGAATAATTAAGATCAAAACCTTAAAGTTCTAAAAACAAACTACAAAAATAGAGAAATTAGTGTTTATGAAGATTTCTCATCATAAGGTGTTGCCTTCTAGTCATAAAGAAAAGAGCTCTAAAACCACATAAAGAGAAAGATAAGAGAAAAAATAGATTAGGAGACAAAAACCTTACCTTCAATACAAAATATCTTTGAATCCAAGCCATAAACATTGGAGAAAAGAAGAGGCAAAACTAGATTTATGAAGGTAATCTAGAAAGAAGGTTGGGTTATACTCATAAGCCACAAGTTGGAGAGGTGGATATTTACTTGGCATCTAATGAGTGTGAGTTCCAACATCTTAATGATGAATCAAGAAACACATTATGATTAGAGCATGAGATGTGTTAAAAATATATATTTATTACAAGAGTTTGAAAAGTACACATTTGATGCATGTGCAGTACAAATGCATTATATTAAATTCAATCAAGTATGATATTTGTGAAAATGAAAGTAAGAAAATTCTCTTAGACTATAAAGATATAGGTGTTCATGGAATAGAAGTATTAAGATGGAATTCACTAGGGATCAAGAGGAAAGAAAAGTGCTTGCGAAGAGAGGAACCCATTATCTCCCGAGCTCCATCAAATCACCATGGAGGTTTGTTTTACGGGCTATCATCAAATACATCACCCTGGATACCAGATTTGATTGACTTTACACCTACCATTTCGTGATACTCAATCACTTTAGGTATGGGGCCAAATTTTCTATCCCCTTTTATCTTTACGCTTCTATGAATAAAAACATCAATGAGTATCAGGAGAAGCATACTAGGAATTCGACGCTCCACGAGGGGCTGCTACTTTTAATTTATGAGTTCTTTAAAGCTAGGACAATGGGGAAATGAATTAAGTTAAAGAAGGAGGGTAAGAAGGACAGAGTGCACTCTGAAGAGTTGAAAGAGAACTATTTTCCTTCAAATGCCGAAGATAGCCTTGATATGCACACTGATTTGAAAAATGATGATTCTCCAAAGGAAGGCTCTAGGAAATAAACGATTAGATGGGAAAATAAAAGGAATACTACCCCTCATCCCAAGCATGACCTCGATTCCTCCTCTGATAGGGACTATAATGAAAGAGCAGAAAGCATGGACACAGGGGAGGATAGTGCTGAAGGTGACGAGGAGATTAGGGAAGGGGAGGGCATGGAGAGAAAAAGGGAAAGAATACCATCACCATCAAAACTCCGAGAAGCAAAGAGGACTCTGTTAATATTTCTAGGGGCCAGAAAAGGAAACATCCTGAGGCTGAGATGGAGAAATAGGGGGTTGAGATGGAAGGGGTGGAAGATGATCTCAATCAAGGTGAGAGAGCTGACCATGAACAAAGTTTTGAGGAATTTGGCACTAGCCGATACAGGTGCTCGATCACGGGCAGAGACATAAATGTGGTATGGAGAAACTTTGACACTACCTTGGCCAAGATGGGGATTAACAGAGAATTAATAAGAACACAGGTCAAAAAGGATGATGAAGGTAAAATAAAAATTGAGGAATTAATTGACCCGTCCCTGGTCATTTTCAATGATATAGCTAAGAAGCACCTAGATACGAACATCATCAATAATGCAAAGAACAACGTGGTAGATAGTTTCTGCACTACCAAATGAATTTTCCATGAAATCCAAGACCTCAAGTATAGTGTGTGCAACCTTAAAAGAGAAAACTATAGTCTCAAGAATAGGATTTTAGAGGAAGAAAAGAGCAAGGATGACAGAGTGGAGGAGGTAAAAAACAAGGTCTAAATAATGGAGAGCTCTTTGTGGATCATTGTAGAACAAAGCTAAAATATTCTAAAAGAGGCCAATGAGAATATCAAGATTCTCATCAGAACTAGCAAGGAAGAGGACCCGACCCCCCACAACACCAAGGAAAAGACTCCAAAAGATAGCTCAAGGAAGCACACAAGATCCAACATGAGGAAGAAGGATACCTAGGATCTTGACCAGGAGCACTCAAAAATGAAGGAGGCGTTGATAGACTGTTGGAACTAGAAATCAATGCAGCAGAAATGCTAAGAGAGATCTCCTAAGTGCCCTGGCTTTATTTGTTTGGCCTGGCTTTTTGTCTTCTCTCCCTAGCTTTTTACTGGTTCCTATCTTTTTATGTGGGGAGTTGTTTCTTTTGTTTGCTTTTAGTATATGTTGCTACTTTAAGTGTACTCTTTATGTCTAAATTTTTTATTGTATGGGTTTTAGGGCCTTGTTAAATTCCATTTTCCTTAATCAAAAACATAATATTTACTAAAATCTTTTAAATAGATTAATAAATATTATTTATTTAAATTAAATTTATCAAATATAAAAAAAAAAATTATTTAAAAAAAACCCATCAAAAAATCTATTATGAAAAATTAATAAGAGATACAAAAAAAAATATGTCTAAAAAATATTCTATTGACTAAATAAATTATAGAAACTTAAAAATAATATTTAAAGAAAAATTAAACTAATATATATTAAAAAATAAAAATAAAAATTCAAAAACTAAAATCTAAATCAATTTTAAAAATCAAAAGTTAAATGAATAGATCACAACATGAGGTAATGTGGAGATCACAACTAATTAATAGAAAAAGAAAAACAATAGTTAAAAGTAAAGATAACAACTAATAAATATCTAAACAAGAGTTAAAAGTGTAGAGAGATAAAAACTGCTGATAAATAATTAACGAAACAACCAACTTGCAAATTTTCCATCAAAAATTTAATTTCCGAGAACAAAGTTCCCACAAATAGCCTATCGACTAAACAAGAAACTAAATTTATTTAAAAAATCAAAATTATAACTCAGTTGTTTTATTTACAAGGTGAAATTAAAGATATGTATTCTTCATTTAAGAATTTCTTTAGAAATTATAACTTAGTTGTTTTATTTACAAGGTGAAATTAAATATATATATTCTTCATTTAATAATTTCTTTAGAATTACTTTAAAACTATTATATTAGTTAAGAAAAAATAATAATAAATTTTATATATATATATATATATATATATATATATATATATATATATATATATATATATATATATATATATATATATATATATATATATATAATTTAGTAAATAATGTTTTTAATAGACATGTTTAAAATATTTATAGTTTATATTACATGCAATTAAATTTGTAGAAATTAATATTGAACATGCATAATTGTCATAATATGTAATTAAGATTTAGAAAATATAAATATGTATGGTAGAATTTTTTTGTGTTTAATGACAATCTAATTGATTACTTATGTTTGCTAAATTCAAATTTAAAATTGAAATATTTTATATGTAAGACTTGCTCTTTGAAATTAAAGCTTTTAAAAAAAAAAAAATCATTTAAAAACTGTTATATGACTTCATACCCTTAAATAAAATTAAACAATTAAAACAACTACGAGACCATCTACTGAAGAAGACCAATAGAAGTGAAAGCCACAATGGTAAAATAACATTGTTAAAAAGATCGCTTCTCCCCATTTATGGTTTGCGGATGACATTCATTTCCAACATCTTTTTGCAGATGAAGCTCTGGAAAAGCGACAAAGAATTCCTCTGAGAGCTTATTCACAGACACATTAATCAGGGTCAAATGCAGTCTTAGATAGGCAAAGGAGCAATAAAATATGTAAGCTGCTTAGCTTTTAGGAGCTTTCAATGAAACTCGAGAACTTATTTGAGTGCTTCCTCGAGCAACCCCTTCTATTTCACTGCAGCTTCACATTTTCTCGTCAAAATTAGATATAGCATTTGAATTTGTGAGAATTGAACCACGGCATTTGCCCTATAAAGAGATGAAACTACTCTATTTTAGGGATTCACAATGTTGGAAGTTTTCACTGGATTTGGCTTAAATTTGATTTGCGACAGGAAATGCTCTTTGATTTTGTTCATCAATTCAATCTTTGGTTACAAAAAGGTTATAGTTGTTGTGGAGTGGAGTAAAATCGACAAAGATTCCATTTCAGAGCTTTGGCTATGTCAAAATAGAAATTAAGGTTTTACGGACCTCCTTCAACACATCATCGCTGTGATCTCTATCCCCTTTTATCTTTATGCTTCTATGAATAAAAACATCAATGAGTATCAGGAGAAGCATACTAGGAATTCGATGCTCCACGAGTGGCTGCTACTTTTAATTTATGAGTTCTTTAAAGCTAGGACAATGGGGAAATGAATTAAGTTAAAGAAGGAGGCTAAGAAGGACAGAGTGCACTCTAAAGAGTTGGAAGAGAATTATTTTCCTTCGGACATCGAAGATAGCCTTGATATGCACATTGATTCGAAGAATGATGATTCTCCAAAGGAAGGCTCTAGGAAATAAAGGATTAGATGGGAAAACAAAAGGAATACTACCCCTCATCCCAAGCACGACCTTGATTCCTCCTCTGATAGGGACTATAATGAAAGAGCATAAAGCATGGACACAGGGGAGGATAGTGTTGAAGGTGATGAGGAGATTAGGGAAGGGGAGGGCATGGAGAGAAAAAGGGAAAGAATACCATCACCATCAAAACTCTGAGAAGCAAAGAGGACTCTGTTAATATTTCTAGGGGCCAGAAAAGGAAACATCCTGAGGCTGAGATGGAGAAATAGGGGGTTGAGATGGAAGGGGTGGAAGATGATCTCAATCAAGGTGAGAGAGCTAACCATGAACAAGGTTTTGAGGAATTTGGCACTAGCTGATACAAGTGCTCGATCATAGGCAGAGACATAAATGTGGTATGGAGAAACTTTGACACTACCTTGGCCAAGATGGGGATTAACAAAGAATTAATAAGAACACATGTCAAAGAGGATGACGAAGGTAAAATAAAAATTGAGGAATTAATTGACCCGTCATTTTCAGTGATATAGCTAAGAAGCACCTAGATACGGACGTCATCAACAATGCAAAGAACAACGTGGTAGATAGTTTCTGCACTACCAAATGAAATTTCCATGAAATCCAAGACCTCAAGTATAGTGTGTGCAGCCTTGAAAGAGAAAACTATAGCCTCAAGAATAGGATTTTAGAGGAAGAAAAGAGCAAGGATGACAGAGTGGGGGAGGTTAAAAACAAGGTCTAAATAATGGAGAGCTCTATGCGGATCATTGTAGAACAAAACTAAAATATTCTAAAAGAGGCCAATGAGAATATCAAGATTCTCATCAGAACTAGCAAGGAAGAGGACCCGACCCCCCACAACACCAAGGAAAAGACCCCAAAAGATAGCTCAAGGAAGCACACAAGATCCAACATGAGGAAGAAGGATACCTAGGATCTTGACCAGGAGCACTCAAAAATGAAGGAGGCGTTAGTAGACTGTTGGAACTAGAAATCAATGCAATAGAAATGTTAAGAGAGATCTTCTGAGTGCCCTGGCTTTTTTTGTTTGGCCTGGCTTTTTGTCTTCTCTCCCTGGCTTTTTACTGGTTCCTATCTTTTTATGTGGGGAGTTGTTTCTTTTGTTTTCTTTTAGTATCTGTTGCTACTTTAAGCATACTCTTTATGTCTGAATTTTTTATTGTATGGGTTTCAGGGCCCTGTTAAATTCCATTTTCCTTAATCAAAAACATAATATTTACTAAAATCTTTTAAATAGATTAATACATATTATTTATTTAAATTAAATTTATCAAATATGAAAAAAAAATATTTAAAAAAAACTCATCAAAAATTCTATTATGAAAGATTAATAAGAGATACCAAAAAATAATATGTCTAAAAAATATTCTATTGACTAAATAAATTATAGAAACTTAAAAATAATATTTAAAGAAAAATTAAACTAATATAAATTTTTTTTAAAAAAAAATTAAATAAGTTAAAAACTAAAATCTAAATCAATTTTAAAAATCAAAAGTTAAATGAATAGATCACAACATGAGGTAATGTGGAGATCACAACTAATTAATAGAAAAAGAAAAACAATAGTTAAAAGTAAAGATAACAACTAATAAATATCTAAACAAGAGTTAAAAGTGTAGGGAGATAAAAATTGCCGGTAAATAATTAATGAAACGACCAGCTTACAAATTTTCCATCAAAAATTTAATTTCCGGGAACAAAGTTCCCACAAATAGCTTATCGGCTAAACAAGAAACTAAATTTATTTAAAAAATCAAAATTATAACTTAGTTGTTTTATTTACAAGGTGAAATTAAAGATATGTATTCTTCATTTAAGAATTTCTTTAGAAATTATAACTTAGTTGTTTTATTTACAAGGTGAAATTAAATATATATATTCTTCATTTAATAATTTCTTTAGAATTACTTTAAAACTATTATATTAGTTAAGAAAAATAATAATAATAATAATAAATTTTATATATATATATATATATATATAATTTAGTAAATAATGTTTTTAATAGACATGTTTAAAATATTTATAGTTTATATTACATCCAATTAAATTTGTAGAAATTAATATTGAACATGCATAATTGTCATAATATGTAATTAAGATTTAGAAAATATAAATATGTATGGTAGAAATTTTTTGTGTTTAATGACAATCTAATTGATTGCTTATGTTTCCTATATTCAAATTTAAAATTGAAATATTTTATATGTAAGACTTGCTCTTTGAAATTAAAGCTTTTTTTTAATAAAAAAATTCATTTTAAAACTGTTATATGACTTCATACCCTTAAATAAAATTAAACAATTAAAACAACTATGAGACCATCTACTGAAGAAGACCAAAGGTGGTTTCTAGAAGTGAAAGCCACAATGGTAAAATAACATTGTTAAAAAGATCGCTTCTCCCCATTTATGGTTTGCGGACGACATTCATTTCTGTTAGTCTTCTTGTGCTGCCAGTTGTTCTTTACAGGTGTGAATTATGGGCCAGCAACACTACTATAGCACAATGGAAACAAATCGAAGGAATCCAAAAGTGTTTGATCACAAGCAAGTTTAAAATCAAAAGCACTGTTCCATATGATATCATGTTAAGTGAAATGGGGGCTACTCCTATTGAGGCACTTGCTATGGTTCGCCTTCTAAGTTATCTAAAAAGAATTGAAAAAATGGGAGAGGATAGATGGCCTAAAGTGGTCTTTAGTGACACACTATGTCAGCGAAAAAGGACATGGATGCAACAAAACATCAAATAGATGAGTAAATGGAATATTCAATTCAATATGTGCCCCACAAATAATAAAGAAATAAAGGTCTTTGTCATGGAGAAATTCTACAAGAGAAATTGGAGAAGCGAGATCGGAAGGAAGAAATTATATTGTATAAATGAGTTCAACCCCGCTTGTGATCAACTCCAAAAAGCATACATAGGAGCCAACATTTCTTGGAGGGCTAAAATTCTTATTGCTCAGCTGAGAACCAACTCTCACCAACTTCATTGTGAGATCGGACGTTGGAAGAGGCCAAAGGAGGCTTGGGAAGAAAGAATTTGCAGATTCTGCAATTCTGGGAAAGTGGAAACTGAACAGCACTTTATTTTAGAATGTGAAGCCTACAAGAGTAGTAGAGATAAATTTGCGGACACTATATGTGACAGTTCTTGGCATAACTTATTCAACGAAGAGTACATTGAGCAATTGGGTGGACTCATCATCATCCTACACAAGCAATGAACATTGTTACTTAAGTCTGCTTGAGTTGTCTTGCTGTCCCATAGGCTATTTTTAGCCTCGTGGACGTTAAAATTTTATCTATCTATCTATCTTTCCAACATCTTTTTGCAGATGAAGCTCTAGAAAAGCGACAAAGAATTCCTCTTAGAGCTTATTCACAGACACATTAATCAGGGTCAAATGCAGTCTTAGATAGGCAAAGGAGCAATAAAATATGTAAGCTGCTTAGCTTTTAGGAGCTTTCAATGAAACTCGAGAACTTATTTGAGTGCTTCCTCGAGCAACCCCTTCTATTTCACTGCAGCTTCACATTTTCTCGTCAAAATTAGATTTAGCATTTGAATTTGTGAGAATTGAACCACGGCATTTGCCCTATAAAGAGATGAAACTACTCTATTTTAGGGATTCACAATGTTGGAAGTTTTCACTGGATTTGGCTTAAATTTGATTTGCAACAGGAAACGCTCTTTGATTTTGTTCATCAATTCAATCTTCGGTTACAAAAAGGTTATAGTTGTTGTCGAGTGGAGTAAAATCGACAAAGATTCCATTTCAGAGCTTTGGCTATGTCAAAACAGAAATTAAGGTTTTACGCACCTCCTTCAACACATCATCGCTGTGATCTCTGTGGTCTATGGTGTCGTGGAAACCCTAGTCACAGGGCCAGATAAAATAAAGTAGGCACTCCTGTTTGACATGGTTTTAGTTCCCAACACGCCATGGGTTCGAGCTCTTCTCCCTCCGCCATAGAAAAATGTCAATATTGCTTGCTCAGACAAGTGTAGTTGCGTGCCATCACTACACCATGGCTATATTTGGGCCTTCAATCACACATTAGGGAATTGTGCTACAGTCAGGCAGACATGCGTAAGCATTTACTAGAATTGCGAGGAGAAGCTCTTCCATAGTTTGGCTATGTTTTGCAGGCGCATGGGAGGATTATGACTATGGTCAGAACAATCTAGAATTTTATTTCTGGAATGATGGGCGAACCATTCTAGACTTTTATTTCTCAAATTTTTGGTCTCAAAAAAACTAATTTTACTCTTGGGAAAAATGCTATTAGCCAATGAAAAAATAGACGTTGTTCATTGAAAATTAATTTAAATTTTTTTTTTTTTTTGAACATTAGCATTATAATGACCTTAGTTATAAAAATTAAATATGGACTACCACCAAAAAAATTAGTTCCCTAGGGTTCGTTTGGTTGCAAGAATATGAAATCAGAATTGGCATCTAGAATCTTTGATTTGGGATTCAAGAACTTGAAATCCAGGTTTCGGTTTTGGGAATTCGATTTGGGCTCGTTTGGTTCACCAAGATTTCAATATGAGAATACACATTTCCTCCATTTGGTTGCACATTTAGGAATTGGAATTGGAATACCAACATGAACAAGTTATTTTTTTAAAGATGAATGAAATATATTTTTATTACATCATTTTAGTGTGATTACACATTATATGATTTTGAAACCATTATATTTATTGTCATCAAATTTGTGGAAAATACTTAGTCCACCAAAATAAAACTACATTAATTTATAATTTGTTGTGATATTACTTAACAAATGGTCGAATATTTGTATACAAAACAAGAGCTCTTGGAGAACTTGAGTCCCTGCCCTATGCAAATAGTGGAAGGTATCCAAGGCAGATGGTACTTGTCATTGCATAACACATATTACGAGGTGTTAACAATTCATGTCTCAGAAAAGGTAGTATTTGTCATTGCACAACACATATTGTTAGGTGTTAATAATGTAATTTGCATTGATAATATTTAATTTAAAATGGATAATTTTAAGTTATATGTAAAATACAAAAGTAAAAATTTTCTTTAGTCTATATAATATGTGAATTTAGTGCTAAATATGAATAATACTACTAATTTTTAATAACTTTATAACTAATTTTTTAAAAAAAAATTGTAGAATCTAAAACCAACGAAATCTCAAATTTTATCTAAATTTTGTATTATAAAATTTAATATAAAATAGAAAACGCAAGTATGCTTCTAATAATACAAATATATAAAATGTAAGGTTCAAAAAAATAGAAATAAATATAATATAACAATTGTGAAATATAAAATATATTTTAATTTAACTAGAACAATTTAAGTAGTAAGAAACAAATATAAAAAATATTGTACAATATTTAAACAAAATAATATTTAAAATGAGTTAGAATATATAAGAATTGTTGAACATCTTTATATTATTTGTATTTTTCAAATATTTTTGACACAACATAAAATATATTTTATTTATAATTTCTCATATTCCAAATTTTCATATAATTATCTTGGGATTGTTAATTTTGGAAAAGAAAGTCTAATAATTTCAAAATTTAAACTAGGAACTAAATTAAATTTACAAATGTTCTTTTAGCTTAACTCATAAAACATATAACAAAGTTCTATCTTTATTCAATCGTTCTCGCATAAGGTTCCAATATACAAGGCCGAGTAAGAGGCCAAAAGGCAACACAAAACATGTAATAAAGTTCTATCTATATTAAGCTCATTGTTAAAAAAAAGGCCCAAAATACAAGGCCGAATAAGAGGCCAATAATTACACATAGAAGGTAGCATAAAAAGATTATTTCAGCCTCTCATGCCTTAAACATTTTACACATTTCATCTTACATTTCATCTTTTGTCATTGAACCAATGTTAGCCCTGGCCACCTCTCGTGTCTTACACGTTTTCCACTGGTTTTTTTCATTATGAGTAGTTGTAGAGTCAAACCACTTGAAATGTCCACAACCTCTGCTCCCCTGCAATACAAAATATTAGTTCATACTAATATTATTACATGTCATTAGTTTGAAACATACAATACATAACATGTCATAATTAATAACCTTTTTACTCTCAGGACAACACCAAAATTCATGCCCAGGATTTTTGCTCGTGCGCAACACTTTTAATATGCACGCCCCAGCACCACATGGGCAATTATAAATGGGCACAATTTTCGAATCCATGAATCTTGTATCAAAAAACAATGCACCATGTCTTAATTGGTGTAGAGGCCAAACAAGCATACAAACATTCAGGAAATCAGTTGCAAGGAGGATTTATATTGTTATACGTACTAATGTATAAATGTTATGTAATAAATAGTCAAATAAAATGTTTATCAAGTGGCTAAGATGACCTTAACTTGTTTCAACTTTACTTGGTTCAACTATGGCAAACTTCATGAAGTCCAATACAGTGAAATTCAAACAGAACACCACCCTTCCACGTGATTTTAAGATGAATTTGATCTATGGTTGTGTTGAATCAACTACTAGTTATATTTTGCCTATAGAAACTAAAAAATCAATTCTAAAAAATCAATTCTAATATATACATACACGAGCTGCTAACATTCGTGCTCTTCAATAGAGGCTAACATCTCATTTTAGTTGCAAGTATAATGACATCTCAAATCGAACAAAAAACATCAAATGAGTAGTGTTGTCATTAGCTAATACAATGACATAACAGAGTAGCATCAATCTAAAGTTCATTCTAGTAGAAAACCTTCAGCAGTTAACAACAGTTAATATCCAACTAGCAGCATGTTAACAACAGTTAAAATCTAATATCCAACCAACATGTTAACAACAGTTAATATCCAACCAGCATGTTAACACCAGTTATATCCGACCAACATGTCAATAACAGCTCTCCAACCAGCACATCTCAAACAATACGAGCAACATGATACAATGGAGCATATAATTTTTTATACTATTGATATAGAAAAAGAAATGCAATTCATACATTAAGATAATTAAATTAAATAAGCACATGAAGCACGCACTCCATATCTCACAAAATAAAGCCTCATACCCAACTAGTCAAATCTAATTGTCACATATCAACATATAAGCAAACATTACCTACAAAACTGTCGTTGTTTCATAAAAGAAAGGAAAGTTAAATTACTACTAATTGAGGCTACTTGGTTAAATGTAGAACACACATAGCATAACTGGGGCTCAAGATTGAAGAATCACCAACTCTTTTTTGTGAACTGAAAGTTGTTGAAGTATTCAAAATAAAATCTGCTTAACATGCTGCTGGTAATTCAAGGATGTAACAGTAAACCTCTGGACTGGGTAATTCAAATCCCAACCACAATTTAGAATGTAAGAAAAACACCTTAGTATTATTTTCATGTCAGTTTTGATAAGTTACTATAAAAAATTAAGGATCTTGACACCATAGTCTGTTCGGTTAAAAAAAAGATCAATGTGAAAAGCTCATAAAATCTTGTAAGGAAACACATAAGTATACATTTTAGCACTTTGCACATGTGATGGTCCAAAAATCAATCTGCCCAAGCTTCATTCCTGTTTTTGCACAGTAAAAATGTTTTGCCCTCAACAATTAAGATCTTATCCTGTGTGCTATCAATAGCATTTATTGAGCTCACACTATTCCTCTTTAGAGGCATCCAGAATGAATTAGCTCTATGAGTAAGAAGAATAATAGATCGTGAATAATAGATCTCCAACAATAAGACTTTCAAAAAGCAGATAGAAATGACTATAATGATTGCCAACAATAGATGGATATATAAAACCATATGATTATATTCAGATCATCAAAACATAATTAACAATTTCAACATAAATATATGTTCTATATGAAATAAAACCATATGATTATATTCAAATCATCAAAACTTAATTAACAATGTCAACATAAATATATGTTCTATATGAAAATCCAAAGGTCCTAATAAACTTTTGCCAAAAATTTGTAAATCCTTGGTCACATCCATCGAATGTGATGTGAACCACCAAAATTAAGCAACATCCAACTGTTATAAAACGATTGTCATAACTATGTCAAACATAGTAACTAAAGCCCTAAAAAATTCATTCAAACATATTTTTCTCTCTCATCATCATTCATAATTAAGAACCATTTGGCTCTATCAGAATCAGCCACAAAGGCGTCAAACGCCGTAATCAAAGTACCCATACTAAGTTCACCAATGGCTTTTAGTGTAGCATAGACCTTTTCCAAATCTTTTGTCTTACGCTCTTCACTCAATTCAATAACTTGGGACTTGAGGAGGGTCTCATTTAGCTTATCGATTGAATGAGACATCTTGTTAATAGAATTAGCCATACTAGCCTTCATCCTCTTCAGCCTCCTTAAGGATGATGTTGAACGAGTATGTTTCCCAGTTGTTGTACTAAACTAAGTGGACATTGGAATACTTGTATCTTTCGCATCCAGATTAGAAACAACCCCAATAGGTGTATGAATTGCATCATAATCATCATTAAGATCTACTATCTCATCCATATTGTGTCCTTTTGCTTCTTGTGTAGTGCTGACAATGGCACCCTCAGTGGTATCATTGCCCACAATCAAGGCAAAGTCATTATAGTATTGGAAAGATTGCTTTTTAAACACTTTCGCACTTTTAAATTCCTTCCTCTGCATGTTGTCAAAGATATTGAATTATTCATTTGATTATCAATAATAACTTAATCAGTCATTAAATAACATTAAAATATTCAAATGGACATGTTACCTTAAGCAACTCATCCCAAACAGTTTCATCAGCATCCATAGATTGTGTAGACTCATTCCATGGAAAACCACTAGTATTTTTTAGCTCCTTTATTATTCTATAACCTTGTTTCCAAGTTTTTAATTTATTTTTGAAATTGTCCTTAGACAAGCTCATGTTCATATATGCATTAAAATTTCTTTCAATAGCTGTCCAAGCTTCCTTTTTGAAGCCTCCCTCTCCTTTCCTTCCAAGCGTGACTTGTTCATGTAGCAAGTCCAAAAGCTTACGTTCCATACACAGTTTCCAAAATACCTTTTTCGTAGAAGGTGGTGTGTCAACGACTTGAACGTCATCATTATCCATGCTCATTAGAAGCATTATATATGACATTAACTATTGTGTAATGCATACAAAGTAGATTTGCGGAGGGTAAGTTAAAAACATGTGTATTATAGTGTCTTGAAGTCATTACAAGTGAAACACAATCTTTTAAAACTCATTTGAAGACAGAAAACATAATTGTGCATAGACATCTCGAAAGGAGGCAACATCTAAAGTTAGATCAAAAAATAGTTAGCCTATGGTGGATGGAACAAAAAAAAACTCAAGCTCACCAAAATTCTGTATCCCATATCAAACATGAATGAAAATGGCAAGCATAAACATGAATGGAAATATGTCTATAGACAACAGCAACCCAAGCAGGGGCTAATAGCAAGGTGAAACAAATTAGTGATGTGTCGCATTTGCAAGGATCATTTATGCTTATTGAGGATACAAGTACACATCTGTGCATCTGGAAGATCATTGAAGTACCACGATTGGTACTAGGCTATTAACTACTGATGAATGCAATGTCATTCATTGATTTAACTACTCAACTGAAGTCGACAACTATTGAAGTGTAGCAACAATATAGAATGACATCTCATCTACTTTTTACAACTTGTTCTAGCATATTATAGTTATACATTTATGACACTATCTTAATGATGTGAACAATAATTTTTAAATCAATTCTCTTGTACAAGACAAACCCATTTCCTCAGTACTATCAATTCTTTGTCATCGCCAACTTTCATCCTCGATTAATGAGGGCATTCACAGAAACATTGATGATATCTTCCTCTACAAACAATAATTTACTATGTTTAAGCCTATATTAATATAGTCCTGCCTATACTTTATTAGCATATTTGCAGATTGTGCATGAGGGCCTCTCAGATCAGATCAGTTCAGGACTTCCAGGTATCTCTTCAAAAATTAAGAGTACCCATTTCATTAAATATTATCATGCTTATTGTTTTCCTTGTTCATCTGACTGATTTAATCACAAAGATTATGTTGCACCCATGAATTTATTTCTCAATATTATAAATATCACGGGAAGGTTCTGATGATCTCATTATTTGGGTAGTATAGAAAACTAGTTTGCTATTAATCTTGATAATCATTTCTACATGATCATCCTACACGAATTTTGCAGTTTGTTATTAGAGTTTCAGTCCACTTTGAATTGCAAAATCATAATGTAATGAAGAGGACAATCCTCCAAATAAAGCTTGAGATCTGTTGTGAATTCATTCTAAGCATTTTCGTATTCATTCCAAGCAACAATAAAGTAGTTTTTCTCATTGTGATTCTGAAATATCAGTCACAATAGACGCAAGCAAGTTAATTTCAAACATTGAACTTCAAGAGACCTTTTCACACGAAGTCACATTGCACTCACATTTTTTATCTTTTGTTCTTGCAATGTGGGAGGAACTAGTAAGTCATAAGGTGTGTATATGAACATTAGGCTATTTCATTCTCTTTTTTGGTTCTATCTTGAATATATGATTTGTAGTTGGCTAGATTATGCTCATTCTTTTTGTCTTTTTTATATTAGATAATTGAATCATTATATAAAATAATCTCCTTTGAAGCTCTTGAATAGTCTACAAAATGCAAACTACACTATTGGTAGTCTCGGACAAGCTACACTACTCTTTTGTTTCCTTGATCTGCAATTGTCTTGCTCTCAATATTGTCACCTAACTTCTTGAGGCTTACTGAAGAAAACATTTAAACTGCCTAAGATTAGTTCTAAAGATATTGTAGAAATCATTCGTCAATCAACTGAAATCATGTTATAAATTGGTAGCAGTTATTTGATTAGCAACTTTCTCATATGTGGGTAGCTAACTAGTAAATCAATATCACAAATTATGGCAAATAACTAGAGGATTAACCAAGTAATGAACATAAATTTGAGACAAACTAAGAATCTCATTCAAGTTTTCTGACTGAATCCTTATTAAATGTGCCATATGTTTCTCTACTAGAACATATAAAGACATATTTACCCCCAACTGAAGATTTATGCTTCTTTTACCAATGTGTAGGTAAGGTATCAGGATTATATTTAGCCCCTTTTCCAGACGCGAGATACAATTTAGAGTACTTACATAGAATAGTATCACCATCTACTAAATGTATCAGCCATATTTACATTAAAATTTAAAACAAAACATAATAAGTTCAAAAGTGTAAAAATGCATATTAATGAACCAAACAAGTTAAGAACAAGATGAGATATATATTTTTTCAAATACCTATGCTGAAGCATATAGTCAATAAATAATATCCTTCATGCAAACTTTGAGCACACAATGTGCTCAAGACTCAAGAGTGATGTCTTGAATTATTTAACAATGCCCAGAAAATTCATCTTCAGTAAGCATACTAGTAGTGTTTTTAATAAAAAAAAAATATAAGAGGTTTAAAAACCAAGAACACATTCAAAAACACAAACAAGAAAAAACATGATGACTAGTTTTTTCAACAAAATTCTGAAGCATATGTCAATAATAACATCATTAATTAAAAATGTGAGTAGTCGATATGATGACTAGTTCTGATTTTAAAATTTTGTCTCAGCAAGCTTGTGAACAAGCTGATATGCAGAATCAAGCTCTGAAGTCCTATAGTCTATAAACCTGAGCAACTAAGGCAATGGGAAAACTGTGTATTTGAAATCATCATATTTACTCGATGACTATTGCAATTAACGTGAAGGACAACTAAGAGAATGTAGGCCAAATTTGCAAACTCTCCAAAAATACAACGCTTTATTCTTGTTGGCTTATGCTATGAACTTTCTAGGAGGGAGCTTTAACTAGCATCTGTGCATTCATTGGGAAAGCTAATAAAGTTCAAGAATAGAGGTGTAGGGATTGGGTGGTTTTCGGCTGATAATGAAGGAAAGCACAGGGACGCCATTTTAATTTGAGGAGCAGGGTATTGAGTATTGAACTAAGATATGGAAAAACATTGATATGTGTGGTTCCCCCACCTCATATGTATTTGACTTCTCATACACATGTTAGTTCACTTGATTTGGAGAGTGAAATAGAAGTGTCTAAAGATAAATGTAGTGCAATTTTATCATGTTTTAATTCAATGAGAAAGTATCAAAATCCTCAACACAAGAATTTCTCTTTCAATTTGCTAATTACTAGCACATGTAATTTGTGAAAAAAGAAGGAATGATTCAAAATGATTTTTCAAATTTAGAGCTACAATAAGATTGTTTTGATTGTTGTAACAAGATGCACAAACAAAAAATGGAGTTTACAACTAGTATTAAATACTACGCTTTCACAACTAAGATGGAGCTCTATAATCATCCCACATCCTTTTTGCTATTTCATCTCGAAACTCCCACACCCCCCGCCCCCCCCCCCCCAATCATCTCTATCACGTTGAGTCATCCCATATGTCTCAAGTATTGGTACATCCATCCCCTCATGATCATCTTCCTCTTCAATGTCAACTTCAAAAGTAATGTCGTCTTCTATGGTGATGAAGTTGTGTAGTATGCAACACGCCAAAACAATATTTGTTTAGGTCCTGATTTGATATGACATCGCATGTCTTAAGATAGGAAAGCGCTACTTCAAAATGCCAAATGTGTGCTCTATTGCATTCCTGAGCGATGAGTGTTGGTGGTTAAACAACTCTTGTGGAGTGTTTATTGGGTTTGCCCTTGAGAACTCTTTTAGGTGGTAACGTGTGCAACGATAAGGCGCCAGAAATCTAGGTACATTGGGATATCTTGCATCCACTAAAGAATATTTTCCTACATAAAATGAGGTATATTAATATATTTTATTAAAAAATGTCATATGCATCAGTATATAAATATATTTGACATACCAGGGGGGACTACCAATGGATTGGATCTTGACAAGGTCGAAGCTAGAACATGACTATCTGCAGCTGACCCTTCCCATCCAACAAGGATGTACTGAAACTTATAATCGAATGAAGACACACCCATAACATTTTGTGACAAGTTTCCTTTTCTATCGCGATATGGAGCTTGCATGTCAACATCAATAGTGACCGGAATATGAGTTCCATCAATTGCTCCCACACAATCCTACATTAGGAAAATTTATAATCAAAAGGACATGTAATAATATAATTTAGAGTTGAGGAAACAAAAGTGTACCAATAGGGTATGTACCTTGAAGTACGGATCAAAATGATCTTTCCCACTAATTTCTGGAGGTGTGTGGACAAAGTGGCAAAAGAGAATTCTCATGGACTGCCAACACTGTCGTCAAAACCTTATGGAAATATTGGCTGATTGTCTCTCCTGAGTGACCAAAGTTGTGAGCAATCTTACGATTCCTTAGATTATGGCCAAGAGTATGGAGAAACATCACTAGTTGTTCTTCTAGAGTTAAGTGCATAGTATTTATGATGCTTCCTTTTTGCCTAAGAATATTTGCTAGACGAAAGAAGGTTCGTCTACTCATTCGAATTTGATCATGACAATCAGTCTCATTTGAATATGCAATATGTTTATAAAAGGGAATCTTGCCTCTTTTGTGCTTGCATATTGATCTTCTACCTTCTTGTACAACTGTTGCTATTGATGCGGCAAAGGCTGCAAGACTAACTACAAGAGCACAAATGACTCGTCTCTTCCTAGCAACGTGCCCTAGAATATGTTTGTCTTTGAGCACATCCATCAACACCCTAAAACCAATGTAGAGAAACTTTTTATTAGATCTGTGGAATTACTAAAATTCAACTAATCCTATGTTAAAAAATGATTAATGGCGAGAGAAAATTGTACCATAACCAAAGTGGAAATAGTTAACCACCCAATCTTTGGTTGACAAAATTTAAACATATTTACAAGACTATTAGACTAATAATAATGAAAAGTGTAGCTTTCCTATTAGACTAGTGTTGTCATGAGTAAGGACTGACTATTCATATTTATAGGACAGTGGAGTCTTATATTTATGATATTTCTACATCAAAAAGAGACCATCTTTTAACATATGCATTACATAAACTTAATCATGATCACATGAAAAATGTATTCCTATAAGCCAAATATCAATCGCACATTTTAATAGAACTGGGATTAAAATATATTGCATCTAATAACTTTTCAAGAAATAAATCTACTATTCTTCAAGCATATAAAATATATTGTAGCAAATAATGACTATAAATGAGAAAAATTAATATCTAAATCTGTTTGTATTAAAAATTTCACACACAACTATGAATTAGATTTAGGAATATAACCACAGATAGGATTTAACAAAATCTGTCAAATGAAAAATTGACATACCTATCAATATGGCCTAATATATCTTCCTTATAGAATGCTCAAAAAAATTTGTAACATTTCAAATAGAAAGAACAACAATACTTTTGCATTGCTATTAGTTTATATGACAACTATTACTTCTGCCTTGTTATTAGTTTGTACGACAAACATAACTTTAAAATAACAACAGACTTTTTTTTATCTTTATATTGGTGACAGGAAAGAAATAATCAAATATAATATGAGCACAAAGAACAATGGCGTGATATAAGAAAAGAAAACATCAAACACAACAAAAATAATATAAGATCGCTGCAAATAAACAATGTAATGGAGTGGATATAGATGCATTGTACATTCAAATCATAATTTAATCATTACAGTTTTTGTAAGGCTACACTCCCCAAGCAATCAGATGACACGATGGTTATTAATTTTTAAGTTTTTACTTTATCTATTTTGAACAAATTGTCAGCTAGTTAGCCTCTTCCCGATGCAAGGAATCAAAGGCTAGGCATAGTTTTCTTGAAGAAAATAAAAATGATAGCTATTTTGAAAAGAAAATTCCGTCTGGGCGTTGTGGTTTTCCCACCAAACAAAATGACATGGTTGGTGTAGGCATGTGCCACCTCTCTACAAACAGAAATAAGATTTGTTCAAAGATTTATAAAATCAAATGCAGGTATAATTTCAGATTTAAAACACATATCTCTAACAATTCTTTTATTGAAAAGAAACAGGGCTTCATAAAGCATTCAAATTCTAAATTTGATTGTGTGATTTCGCATGCTCTCCTCTCTTTTTTTCGTCTTTTTTCCTTTATCATTATCTTTCTCTTCCTGTCCATTGTTCCTTTTCAGTAGCCTACTACATTTTATACTTCTTTACACAATCAACACCACAAAACAGAAATGAAGTCCCTAATTTTTCTCTCTAAAACTTAAGATAAAATTAAAAAATATAATGGATTCAATGAATTCTAGACTTCAAAAGATTGTATTGAAAGCAACAAGCGAATAAATTAATTCCCATAAACTAAATGCATCCATTCAACAGAACAGTGATCAAAACCATCTACCAAAACAGTTTAGAGAACTAATAATGAACTTCCTTATGTCCTTCCCAAAATGTCATACATTTTCAGTCATAAACAAACAACTGCAAAACTGTAGATTAAGCATTTTTAGAAAAGAGGAAAAAAACAAAACAATTTCATTGGAGAGGCAACATCAATAGCTTAGATCTACAAAAAGAATAAAAGAATCCCATAACATCTTAGATCTCTCAAAAAGAATAAAAGAATCCCCAAGTACAAATTTCTTCTTTTCCCTACTCAACTCAAATCCACACTTACAAACTCCGGAGAATCCTCAACTTTCTTCTTCTTAGCACAATCATCACCATTTTCACCCTTCTCCTCCTTAACATCACAAACCACATGTGCCCCACCTGAGGGCTCCTCCTCAACCCTAGCACTGTTCTTATTCTTCTTCCCCTCCAAATAGAACTCATTAAACACATAGTAATGAATGATACAAGAAAGTGCCAGAGCAATCCACTGAACACAAAAGATCAAAAGAGAAAGCCCTGCTTTCAACTTCACCAAACTAGCTCCCTCATCAGAAGAAGATGGTTTCTTTAGATGTTGCAGAGACCCTGCTAGCTTTGTGAACAATACAACACGCCAAAATGCCTTGTAAGATTGCAGTAACAACAGTCATGACAACGTGACAAGTGTAGCATTCTGGTTGGCTACAGGAAACACAACCTACTATACCAGAGACCACTGTGAGAACATCTATGATTAGCAAAACCCAACCCCACCTAGTTGGGTTTAGTTTTATTAGAAGAATTGCAACAAGGATCTAGCTTTAATATTAGCTTTGGTAAAGGTTGTGTGTATAAAGGGGGTTTTAAAGGGATTTCTTGGGGAATAGGTGGCCTTTGGGGGATCTTTTAAAAATTTATTGAAGCAACGGGTATGTAATTTTTGTCTGTTTGTTTAGCCAAACGATAGTTTACTTGAGAATCACAATCCATGGCGTTTAAACAAACCCATAGAGTTTGGCCAATTAATTTCCCATAAGCAATCTTACAAAAATGTGGAGGTTTAAGGCTAGACTGATCTTTCGCAGGGTTTAATCAGCATTCAATATCTCGCGTTCTTCTGCAATCACGAACAAGGTTCAAATCGTAGCTGCAAGCGAGCATAATTAGGTAGTTTCTACAATACACATTCGTTTTTGTTCTCATGCTAAAAATATTATTAACCCTAATGCAAATACACATTCGGCTAGTCCTAAAGAAGATTCGTATAGTTTTGATAAACCCCAGATTGAAAGTATTTTTCCTATTGATGATTTCGAAAATGAGCAGAGAACGAGAACGAGCATACCTGTCCATATGAGCATACCTAATAAACCCCAGATTGAAAGTATTTTGCCTATTGATGATAAGAAATGTCCATACCTGCAGAGAACGAGTAGAGGCCCAGATGAGCAAGGCGTGAACTAGGCGAGATGTGCAGAGGCGGGAACAAGCAAGGCCAAAAATGTGGTCGAGTGCCAAATATCAGTCCATTGAGCGGACCCGACAAAACATTGTTTTTGCAATAATTTGTAATTTGTAAAAATGAAATTAAAATAAGAATTTGGACAATTTCACTTATTTTGGTGGAAGACCGAATCCTTGTTTTGGGGGGCCAAATAAGGATACCAGATCCCACTTTTTTTTAATTCCCATTCCCATTCAGCGGACCCAAATAGTGGATATAAGAATCTTGAGAATTCCGTATTCTAATTCGGGCTCTAATCCACGAGCCAAACGGGCGGGCCCTAAGGCAGCGAATTAGTAAGGCAGGGAAACCGTTAAACATTCAACGTAATTTTGCATTATCCTCTGAATCTTTGAACTAAAAAAATACCGTATTGCAGGGTTCATGCGAAGACTACACGTAGTATGATTGAAAAAACAGTGATCCAATGGAAATAACGGAGATTTATGGGAAGATTTCCTGTTTTTATTATCGTTCTCTGCTTTCATTGCTCCCTGCTACCGTTACACAAATTAGGGTTCAGAAATTTTCGTTAAATGCAGCTGTTCCCTGTAACCTACCGACTCTACAACCAACGAAATCATTCGGATATTGAATGGCATGGTGACGAATTTAACGGAGGGCTCTTGTAGGCAAATCTTTAAGGAGAAGGTTGAGTTGGGTTTATGAGTTGAAATTTGTGCGCGCTAGGGGAATTTGGCCAAGCACGCAGTTTGTGAGGGCGCTAAGGACAGTGCAAAGTTACCAGTGGCGGGTTGAGGAAGCTCAGGTAGGTTTTCTTATGGCTTCCTCTTAAAATGGATTCTCAATACAAATGAGCAGAACTTGATTTTTTTTCTTGCGGCAAACTTTTTTCCTGTGCAAACCA
Source organism: Cupressus sempervirens (assembly GCA_028749045.1). Lineage (NCBI taxonomy): Eukaryota > Viridiplantae > Streptophyta > Pinopsida > Cupressales > Cupressaceae > Cupressus > Cupressus sempervirens. Next base: position 516,934,723 of record CM053785.1, on the reverse strand, counting down.
CATAAGAACTATATGCCAAAGAGATGGGGAGATGGGAAAGTATTTCATTTCCCCATTTTTGAATCTTATCAAGAAATGGCAATGCTGTGTGTGGTTTGCGCAAAATGGTTGCCCCAAGAAAGCCTTAAATCAAATGTTTTGTTGTTTCACATGCTCATTTATATTGATAATGTCTGTTTAAGGGAAGACATAGGAAATTTATCTAGAGAACCCCCAACCTGTCCCTGGTAAGTTTTGTGCTGACCTTAGCTTCTTCAGAAACTGCGCCCACGATATAATTTCGTTTCCATTTTTCTCCAATTTCTTAGTACAGTGAAACAGAACTCCCACGCCGAGCTGAAGACATTTTAGATTTTGAAATTTGCTTGAAAGAATGGTGATAGACATACTTTCTTTAAGAGTCACTAAGCAAAGTTCCGAAAACTTTTACACAGCTATTGTCCGCTTCAATGGTAGGCGCTTTGATTTCTCGGAAGATCTGATATGTGCAGAAAAATTTCTCAAGAAAAGTCACCGCGCAAAATGCCAGCTTTCCATATTTGTTTGCTAGCCGCAGCAATTAGGGTTTCTGGTATGTTGTTAAAATTCATTGTTTTCTGTCATCATTTTTCTAATTACCATTTCTTTAGATCATTTTGTCAACAGCAATGCCTTTCTTTGTCGATGTTGTATATTTCCATTTCTTTGAGGTAGGGAAGTCACTGAAATAGTGATTCCCAGGTTTATGAGGTGATCTGTATCTTTCTTGGTTTTTGAGCTTGGCTACTACTTGCAACACACAGCGAGTGCGACAGTTTGCAATTTTGATAAGCTGTCTTTGGTTTATTTGAATTCTCAGGTCATTTTTCAGCAGGTAAAAATGGCTGCTTTATGGTTGAATTGATCCATGCTATTGCTATCAGGATTCAACCGTGTAGTTTTTGGGGTCAAATTCATTGACCCATGTCTCACGAAGAATGGTTTGCATGAAGACATCTCATGAGAATGAGTGGAATATTTAATAGTATGCTCATTGCATCTAGCTGATGGTCATAGAGGTGAAGCACTAGGACTTCCTGGGATCACCCATCTACTACTCCAGCTTGAGCACACTTAACTCTGAAGTTTGCTCCATGATGAAGCTTACTCTGCTTGCAACCCCTTCGCAAAAATTTCAGCAACTGTTGTGTCTTATTAACAATTCATTAGAAAGACCCTTAAGTTCATCAATTGATAAGTAGGAGATATTTTCCAAAGTAAGTTAAATCGTAATATTGCTATCATATTACAGTTGAATCCTGATAGTGATATCACAATTTGACTTGCTGTGGAAAATATCTTCTACTTATCAATTTGAAGTCTATTGAACTGTTAATTGTTCCTAACATGTTAACAATAATTTTTCGTAAATGGTCCCTATAATATTTAGTGTGCACCTGGGTCAAAAACCCCACGCACCGGGTGTGCATACATCCTTGATGCGGGTACTTCACGCACCCGAGTACCCCCACCACAGCCAAAACGCTGCCGCACCACAACTGCACTGGTCGGAGCACTTGGGTGAGACATGGGGACACAAGTGTGTCTCGGGTGCAAGGGTGCGTGCTTAGGTGTTTGCAGGGTGCACCCATGGTGCGTGAGGGCCGATATGTTGGATGAAAAGTAAAAAACAAGACTCTTTTTGCTTTTGTTTTTAATTTTATTTTTAAGCATGGGAACCATTTTTATTCATATTTGAACAATGAATTTTGAATCTTTCATCTTTGTCATTTGATAATTTGATAGTCAACAGTTGACTTACATGGTACATCATACTATGTATGGCTTATATTTTTCATTATCATTATCATTATTATCTTTAAAAGTTTTAGCATTTATAATTTTACTAAGTTCAATGGTCATTTGTAATGGTTGTGAAGTTTCAAGTTTCAAGTTTGAACTTATGGTTTGTGAATCTTTTAAACTTATGGTTTGTGAATCGCATTTCAATTTTCTATATTCAACTAAACTTGGTATTTAATATTGAAGTATCATTTCATAATTAGCATTTTTAGTCATATATGTATACCATACCTCCCCCCTCCCCCCACCGCACCCTGCCGCTGCACACCTATCATCCCCAAATCGAGGCCCTTTTTTCCCGCACTCAAAATTTGTCTTGACGTCTCCCCTGCACTATTGTACCCTCGCGCTAGTGTAACACTAATAATATATTAAATCTATAGCCTAGAAATCAATGAAGATAAAACAATAATAAGAAAGAGCCAAAACTGAAACAATAAACACCAGAGATAGCATGGGAAAGCCCTTCTAGAATGAAGGGACAAACCCAACCACACAACAAAATATCATTTAATTATCATAAAATTCAAATGTACAATATCATTCATTGATGCAAAAATATAACAATAGGAGAGACTCTTCGTATTACCATTGAAGGTCTCTTGAGTATTCCAAAGAATAATTCTTTAAAATACAACTCTATGTATTTCCATGCCCCAATGCATGTTGAATGACACATGCCATTATAATTTATATTACAATTTAATCATAAGTCTCCTCTTCAATTGAAGGTGACCATAATAATAATGGCCATATTTCTAGAGATAAAGATCTCTATCGCAGCTACAATCTTTAACACTCCCTCTAAGCGAGAGAGAGATCTTTAGCTAAACAATTAGTCAAGACTGTAACCAAAATGTTAACGATAAAATCTCATCACATAGATCCTATAAAATTCATGGAATCACTCAACATGAAAACCTATGACAATTACTCATCATTAATAATCATGGAATCGCTCAATCATGAAAACTTGTAACAATTACTTATTGTTAATAATCATTGAATCACTCAACATGAAAACCTGTAACAATTACTCATTTTTAATCATCATGGAATCACTCAACATGAAACTTGCAACAATTACTCATTGTTGTTAATCATCATGGAATCACTCAACATGAAAACTTGTAACAATTACTCATTGTTGTTAATCATCATGGAATCACTCAACATGATAGATTTGTAAGACAAATAGCTAAACCTTTAATCATAGGCTCTCTCAACGTGAACTGTCATGGAATCTCTCAACATGACATCCAACTCCCATCATAGAATCTCTCAATGTGATGACATAATGGACTCTCTCAACATGATGTTCACTATCGCATAGTGAAAGAGTTATCATAGCTGATCTTACAATCTTATTATTGATTACACATGAATAACAACTCATAAAATCATGTAAAAGAAACATAGGGTTTTTAAGAGAACTCCCTTTCAATCAAGAACAACTCCCTTTGATGCAACCTCTCTCTGAAGCTGATCATCTCCCACTGAATCATGAGTTTCTTTTGAAAAAAATATCTCCCCATGATCTTAAACAACATTCTCATGTTCATGCATTCAAAGTCAAACTCCTCCTCAAGGTGACCCCCTATGAACAAGAGACTCAACATGTTGGCAAGTAGATGAACAACCCCAGCATGCAATACACGTGATAGAGTGCCATACTCGGTGTTGTTTGACTACTTTATTCCACACAAGAGCTCCCATTTTCTCCAAAGTTGAGGAAGATGGAGCAAACACAGGTTTCTTCTTGAGGGGTTGGAATGAGATCCTTCTCAAAAACCTGATGGTATAGTTGTCTTGTCTTGAATCCTTGGGATAATTGTTGATGAATTGCCACAATGAATACTGCAACATTCAATATCACAAATAGAGTGATAAGCCAGGCACCTCTTTTCCTCCCGTTATGTCTATCATTAAAGAACGACACCGCAGAAGCCCTATTGCAAAATCATGAATCGGGTGGATTGTTTTACTGTCTCTTCGATTGATATCACATCAACCTCATCAGGGCATAGACTATTTGCATGAAGGACCTGGATAATAGGTGTATCATAGTTTACAGATTCTGTCCCCTCCAAAGTGTTCCATCATGCGTTACATATACTCACTATCATGGCACATGAATTTACTTCAATTATTGTTATTGAGCCGTTGCTTGAGCTGAGGTTGAGACACTTCATTGTCTAACTTTTAGCAAGTTAGAGTGGACGAGAGAGTAGTCACCGACGATAGAAAAGGAACAATAATAGTCACCGATGGTAGAAAAGGAACAATAAATTCCAACTTTGCATTCACATGACACAAGAATGAGCTTCGATCACAATAAACAAGTGAAATAGAACTTTCCATCTCTTGATGATTGCATTGATGTGCAAAGATATAAAATATATGAGGTTGGACTACTCCGACGAGATTGTAAAACACTGCCCCGTTGCTCCTCCTCTAGCACTTGATGCTTCCGCCTACGTCCTTCCAAGGAAACTAAACTGCCACTTCTTGACAACTCATATTTATAGCTGAGTCATCCCTCTTGAGTTTACATCCTCCATGCAATCTTTCTTGATCAGCTTTGGATTTCAATGGCTAGTCGCAAGGTGAGAGATCCAAACGTTTGACATTTCAATTGATGAAAAGAAGGATGAATCAAAGTCTTTAAAGAAACCAACGCATATGAATGAATTTTTTGATAGCCTCCACCAACATTGCTAATCATATATGATGTCAAGTAATCGGAATAAAATAGAAAACTATGCTGAGAAGCTTGAGTGATGCCAATCTTTTCTCTTTTGATCGCGATGGTGATAAAGATTGATACTCTTGTGTCCCTTGATCAAGTACACAATTACTTTAACCAACATATGATCAGAAGGTAATCGGTAGAAGGTGTATTCATGAGACTATTTCATCTCGACTTGACAAACCATGCATGCCTTACGAAGGAGGGGTTGTTTGCCCGATATTTATTCAAAAACATGTCACAATGAATACTTTAATTTTAAAAAAAAACAAGAATATATTTATGTCGCATAAAGAATAATAATCATATCGAATATACTAAGAGAGTATCAATTCCTATATCTCTATTAGATCAAACATGGACGAAGCTACAACTTACAAAAAAACTCACCTATTAAATGACTCCGCATAATATCACGATTCCCTAACTTGATCATAACCTGTCCAATTCATAATGAGGGAAAATTGTCTCTTCAAAACCATCAGGATTCAAACAGCTCGATATGCGTTTCTTGATGGCAACCCCTCTTGAGAGCTCGATCCAAAAATGTTATGATCTTCGATCCTGTAGGGCAATGTTTATTTTGCTTTTCCTTGACGATCATCTCTAGATGAAGAAGCTCCTTTAAAACCTCAAGGATCCCACGCTCTCACAACGTAATCCGATATTTACTGAAGCTCTTTTACTCATAAAATCATCAATGTGCAGCCTTCACCGCTAGGGGCAACCATGATGATTTCAATTTTCTACTGATGGAAAGATTTACTTCCATAGACTGAAACATATACTCACACCAAGAAATAAGAGGAAAAAGAAAACTAGGCTTTGATACCATGTTAAATCTATAGCCCAGAAATCAATGAAGATAAAACAGTAATAAGAAAGAGCCACAACTGAAACAATAAACACCAAAGATATCCTAGGAAAGCCCTTGTAGAATGAAGGGAAAAACTCAGCCACACAACAAAATATCATTTAATTGATCATAAAATTTAAATGTACAATGTCTTTCACTGATGCAAAAATATAACAATAGGAGAGACTCTTCGTATTACCAATGAAGGTCTCTTGAGTTTACTAAAGAATAATTCTTTAAAATACAACTCTATGTATTTCCACGCCTCAATGCATGTTGAATGCCACATGCCATTATAATTAATATTACAATTTCACCATAAGTGTCCTCTTCAGCTAAAGGTGACCATAACGATAATAATGTCCATATTTCTAGAGATAAATATCTCTATTGCAGCTAAAATCTTTGACATAATATACTTTTTTTTTCTGTTACTACTTTGTTTGAGTAGGAGCTTTTTAGCAGCTCCTATAGCTTAGAGAGGGAAGCTCTTTTCTAGTGATTCCTTTATATTCTTGAAGCTAATCAGCTGTTGTTTTCCTTCCCCGATCCTAGTTTATGCTCAAGAGTATTCAGCCGCTGGTATAGCATGTAATTTTGATAGAAGAGGTCTTTGATGCTTATGAGGTTTGTGCCTATATGTCTTTGCACATTGTGTACAAGTTTGGATGAATTTGCACTTTGGTCAACAGTAAATTATGTCAAAACAGTTGTATGATTGGATGCAGTGTGCGTTAGATTTTTTTAGCTCCTCTTGGGAAGAAAGGAAGCCACCATGTGTCCATATGATTCTCATTTATGGCTTATCTACCTTGAATCTGTAAATGCAGTGGTAAATAGTAGCAGACTGTAATTTATACAATTTCAGAATACTGATCTGATTGTCTTGTCTTGCAGGTATAAGCAATCACAATACTAAAATAATATTCAGACTTGAGAAGTAAATTCTGGAGTCAATGCTTTTATTGCTTCTAATATTCAAAGGCAGATATAGAACTATTTATCATTTCGATGATTCTATCTCTTGCAAGTTCATCCACATATATAGCCCTATGAAAGGGTGGTCATGTCTGTTCAGAATGAGAAGGCATGACGTTTCAATTATGATTAGTTATCAAACAGCCTCGATCCTGATCGGGTGTTAGCAAATTAATTAATACAACACCAATCTCATTTAGTGTTTGTTTGAGTAACAAATAGAGATCAATCTATATAAAGCAATATATACTTTGAACAATGCTTGATTGATTTGCACGATTTCAAGAGATAATCGTAGGTTTCATACTTGGCAAAATGTGCATAGTCAGATCGTTGACGGAAAGGATAGATGTATAGTTTATACATGCATACCCAGCCATCAGTTCTACATCCTTCCATACTGATTGACACTGCCTTATTTAACACTTGCTCTTAGCTATGGAAGACAACAACGTATGAATAGGTTTAGATATCACCTAGCATGTGATATCGAGTATACAAAATATCAAGTCAGCATGATACTTTTATATCCTAGCATTGGTATGTACACTGACACCACATTGCATGATGTCTACCATAACATGTCATGGCATGTCCATGGACATTATGTCACATAATGTCCACCATGATTATCTCATTAAGACCAAATTGATCTACAACAAATATCAAGTCAGCATGATCTCGATCAATTAGTTTGAGAGATATTAACTATCAAGTCAGCATGGTAGTAGACATTGTAAAGTCGTCACCTTACAATGTTGAATTCAAGTGTATATTATTAGAAAGAACCTCACCTTTCAGCAATATACACAGGGGAGGCCCATAATGTCAGAGTCACATATAACAAAAAGAGTTTACACATTAAACATCTTTAAAATATCTATATTAGTACAAATAGAACAAATTTTGAGATTTACTCTCAATGAATTACATTTCAACCACACCAAGTTTCTATTTGAAGTGCTCCACTTTAACTCTGGAGAGAGGCTTAGTAAGGATGTCCATTGTTTGATCATTTGTACAGATATATTCCAACTGTATTGCTTTCCTTTCAACCATATCCCTCACATAGTGATAAGGGATCTCTATATGCTTGGATCTATTAATGGAAAATAGGATTCACTAAGAGCTTGATGCAACTTCGATTGTCACTGTTGATGTTTGGTAGCTTTAGTCGGATAAAACTATGGCTATATATAATTATATATGAGATATGATTACAGATGAAATATAAATTTATTATGTGAAAGAAATTAATATAATAATGATTATATTTAACTATGATTATATTTGTTATTATATTAATTATCAAATTAATGAATAGAAGGGACATATCTCTTCTTATCCTTTTTTCATTATAAATAAGAGGTTGCTGCCATTTGGAACACATACCAAATATTATGACAACGTTTAGTACATTTGCAGCAATCCTTAGAAAAGCAACATGGTATCAGAGCTCGGTTCCTTCTATAAAGCCTAAACAATTTGAAGGTAGATCAACAAAGGGTTTTATAGAGATGCCAATGGACAAATTTACAGACCAGCAGTGATGAAAATAAAGAATCATCTCTGTCCAAAACAAACACAGTGAATGCAAATAAAAGGAAGTTTAAAAAAGTAGTAAGACGAGTTGCTCAAGCATCAATATGTATTATCAAAATCAAAAGTCCTCTACCAAGTCGAAGATTGCAAGGTGCAAGTGCAAGAAATAGAGACGAGTTCTGCATGGAGGCTAGTTGAAGTGAAAGGTGTTTATGCTGTTCAAATACTAAAATTCAGATAAATAGTTGAGTAAAGACCAGGTTTTGGGCTGGAATTTTTGACACAGCTGAGATAATTACTCATCCATCATTGTCCATATGCATCAAACGAGGGTCTCAATGTATTTTGCATTTCCAATTTGCTTAATAGTTTCGATTAAAAACATCATCAATCATAACATATTCAGGTACATGCATGAAAAATCGGTTGTGAATATTCAGCATACTCGTGAAGACAATGGAGATCACTCCCAAGACGAATTATTTGCCTCGTGGAATTCAATAGTATTAGGTGGTGACATATTCGGATTTGGACAATGTGGAAGAGTCAAGTTGGAAGGTTTTGGAATGGTTGTCAATGGAAGACATTCATAAGACATTGTTCTTTTTATCATCTCCCCACCTAGTCATCAAGAGAATAATATCTGAACAACCTAATCATGTCATCACAGAAGGAAGGAATTACAAACATTATTGAGCAGATCAATGTGGTTATAGGAGCTTACAATAGACATGCACAAAGTATAAGATAATTATAAATTCTGTAAATAGTTATGCAATCCTTGTGATCATAGATGAAATGTCACACATTTGAATCTCGAGTGTGATTGCTCAAAAGAGACATCAGTTTGGTTTGTAGTTAGCATTGGTAAGACAGAGAGTTCGAAGAGGAGCACACGAAATAGGCAGGAGGAATTAGTGTGCATTGCAAATATCAAGGAAAGTGACTTAGTCACTATTGACCGAGCGGTCACAAGGCATCCATGTCACCTAACGAACATGAAAGTTGGTCTTGTGAACAAGGTTAAGATGCACAATTTTTCAAATTGCAACCAATGACTCCTACTCAGTGAGCCCCATTTATAAAGGTAAAGTCATATGTAAAAGGTGAAGGCTAAGGTAATAGGGTCTGATAAGGTATGGAAATTATTATTTTTACTTTCATATGGTATGTTTATATGTAGGAACAAATTTGTGTATATATATATATATATATATATATATATATATATATATATATATATATATATATATATATATATATATAAGGATGTTAAAAGAAAATTTATATTAATCTAAAGAAGCTATTTAATAATTTGATGTTATTAATCGAATGGTATAAGCAAGATTAATAGTAGAATGTGTCATCAGAAACTTGAGGTAACTTTGATATGTCTAGATAACTATTAGGCTTTTTTGATTTAATCCATATGGAGGCAGTTTATGAATTGATACATATGAGATAAGTAGTTATTATCCTTGAGTATTATAGAAGTCTCTCTTAGTATTCCATTATGTCCTGCAAGAGCGTTTTGCCTTGACCTTTTTTGAGATTGTTACTTCAAGAAAAGGGAGATTGATTTGAGAACCATAAGGAGTTCAACAGTTCTTCAAAGGTAAAGGAGCTTAGAAGATAGATGTTTAGAGGGAGTCTGACACATTCATCTAAAGGAGCAAATAGAGGATATGATTCAGTGAACCTTTGGAGATCTTGGTCATATTGATTTAGAGGGAGTAAACCATGTTGAGATGGATTCTCGAGTGAACAATAAATTGTAGCAGTCAAGAGCACTGTGCTTTATGAATATACCTCGTAATTACATGATTTTAATGAGCCTACCCACTGTGGACATCATGAGGAAATGATGACTTCCAAATAATGTCACTTGTATTTGCAGAAGTTATTGAAAGACGATGATCTTACAATAACTTAATTTTCCATTATGATGGATATCTTACAATGTCTATGTAGATCATGATAGATTATACCATGCATGGTGGATGTTTATATGGTAAGCATTATGAGAATGCGTGTGCACATACCTTATAAACATTTTTTTGAGTATATGGTGAATGTAATGCAAATTGATGTTCTAGAGGCCATTACATAGAGTACGTGGTGAAGATCATATAACTTGATGTTCTGAAGGCCATTACTCACATTACTTGGTAAATATCTTGCATCTTATTTTGGAGGCCATTACTCAGAGAGTATTTGGTGAATATCATATGTTGATATTCTGGAGACCAATATGCAATTGTGATATCAAAATGGTGAATATCATATGTTCATGTTCTATAGACCATTACCTTATTGAGTACATAGTGAATATCAAGTGTTGATATTCTGGAGACCATTACTCAGAGTATTTGGTGAATATCATATTTTGATGTTTTGAAGGCCAATACTCATGATATCAAAATAGTGGAAATTGATCGAAGATTTCCTTAATATGCCATTCCTAAAGATTGTTAGTGGTGTAATATTTGTCTTGTGTTTATCCTTACTAGCTAAGAGGGAGTATTGATGTTTGATATCTTTAGTTGGATAAAACTATGGCTATACATAATTACATATGAGATATAAGTTTATTATGTGAGAGAAATTAATATAATAATGATTATATTTGTTATTATATTAATCATCGAATTAATGAATAGACATGTCTCTTCTTATCCTTTTTTCACTATAAATAAGAGGTTGCTACCATTTGGAACACACATACCAAATATTATGACAGTGCTTAGCACATTTGCAATGATCCTCAAAAATGCAACAGTCACAATGGATGGTAGTAGGTTTTTCCTTAGCTTCCATGGCGGCTGCAATATATTGTGCTTCAGTAGAACTTTGTGCTACAGGAGACTACTTCCTGATTATCCAAGAGATCATGGCTGATCCCATACTAAAACAACATCCAGACGTGCTCTTTCGATCAATCACACGTCCAACCCAATATGAATCTGAGTATCCATGTAAGTCTAGATCAACATTCTTATATTTGAGTTTGTATGTATCTCAAAATGTGCTTATTTCACGTGGTTCACACATAAACTGACTCAAGGTATTCACTACATAGCAAATGTTAGGCCGTGTGTTAACAAAGTATATTAGGGATCCGATCATTTGTCTATAGAGGGTAGAATCTACAAATCTGGATTCAACTACTGCTTCTTTCAACTTGTGTAAGTTTGTTTCCATGGGTGTGAACATAGGCCTACAGTTTAGCATTTCAAATCTTTTCAGAATATCAATGGTATATTTTCCTTGATTTAGAAGGATACCATCAGGTTTTTGCCAGACTTCCAATCCTAGAAATTAGTGTAGTATACCTAAATTCTTCGTATCAAATTTTGAAGCCAAATCCTTCATGCATTGAGTAAAGGTGATCATCTCCTGTAATCAGGAGATCATCAACATATAGAATTAATATTAGCATGTCACCTTTAATAACTTTAAAGTAGAGTTTTGGATCGGTTTCATTCTTAGAGAAACCTTCTCCCATAAGGTATTTGTCAATTCTTTTGTACCAAGCTCTAGGAGAGCCTATTCGAGTCCATATAGGGCTTTCTTCAATATGCATACATGGGATGTTGCAATATGAAATACAAAACCATCAGGTTGTTCTAGATAGATTTCCTCTTCGATAGTCTCGTTTAGGAATGTCGTTTTTACATCCATCTAGTGTATCTTCTAGCCCTCAGCTGCTACAATGGCTATGGCTGCTCTAATAGACGCATGTTTGGCAAGTGGTGCAAATGTCTCCTCGTAATCAATTCCCTTTTTTTGTGAGAAACCTCTAGCAACAAAACATGCCTTATGTTTCTTTATACAACCGTCTATAGCATGTTAAATTTTGAAGAGCCATTTAGAGGAGACAATGGACTTCCCTTCAGGTCTAGGTACTATATCCCACACATTATTTTTTAGAATAGATTAATATTCTTTTGTCATGGCATTGTTCCATATTTAGTGTTTAAGAGCTTCAATTACACTAGTAGGTTTTGAATTTATAATATCGTTCATTAGTGCCACATAGTTTGATAGTATATCAGGCCTCTTACTTTCTCTAAAAGTGCCTTTAGGGGTGCAGCAAAGTTTTCTGCTTAATCAACAACCTTGCTACCTCAAAGTGGTTGTTTCGTTTACTTAACATTATGATTTTGCTCCCTTTGAATTTTTGGATTGGTTTGGTTTTTGTTAGAGGTTTCTTCTGGTTGCTCCCTTCGAGGCTCAGAAGAAGGTTCTTCCTCCATGTTCTCAAGTGAGTCCCAAATTTCTAACTGATCTGAGCTCTTTGACCTTCTGAAGGCAATGTCTTCCTTGAAGGTGACATCTCTACTCAACTCTACTTGGCCTTGATCAGGTAGGTATATCCTACAACATTTAGAAGTTTCACTGTAACCTACAAAATCCCTTTTCCCCCATAAGGTTCTAATTTTGTCCTTTTCTCTTTAGGTACATGTATGTATACATGACACCCAAATATCATATTATGGCTTATAGCTGGTTTTATCTCAAAAAAGATCTCTTCTAGTGTTTTATATCAAGATGTGAGTGAGGACATGTATTTTGTATGTAGACAGCTGTTCTTGAAGCTTTTGCCTAAATGAAGTATGAAGATTTTGGTCATACATCATTAACTTTGTAGCTTCTATAATGATTCTGTTTTCCTCTCACCGATCCCATTTTGTTGAGGACTATAGGGTACAATGAACTCCCTCTTAATCCCGACATTAATTCAAAATTCTCTAAATATTTATGAAGTGAATTATTTCCCATTGTTAGTTCTCAAGGTTTTAACTTTCTTTCCAGATGAGTTTTCTATTGGGGCCTTGAATTCTTTGAATTTCTTAAGGATCTCTTTTGACTCTTTGTATTCCATTAAGTAGATCTAGGTCTTTCTAGAGAAATCATCCACACAAATTACATAGTATAGAGAGCCTCCCATTGATGGGGTTGACATAGGTCCACATAAGTGTGAGTGGACTAATTACAATATATTTTCAATTTTTCTTAAACTATTTTGGAAGGATCATTTAGTGTTCTTCCCTTAAGCACACCCCTTACATGTTTCATTATGGATTGCGTTTAGTTTGGGAAGTCTTGTCACTAATTTTCCATAGATGGTAGGGCTCGAAAATGTATATGCCCTAATCTTTTGTGCCAGATTTCATTGGAGTCATAAGTTTCATGAATGAGTGCTCGCTTTGACTCAGTGTAGAGTCTGTATAGATATCCATGTCTTATGCCTATTGTTTTAGCCTTCTTAAAAGTAGTACGCTTTGGTGCTGCCAAGACTTTTCCATTCATGAAAGTGATTCTATATCCATTATCTTCTAGGTCAGATATAGATACTAGGTTTTCCTTTAATTCTTGGTACAAATAGTACAACATGTAGTTGAATAGTGATGCCTCAATCTAATTTGATGTTATAGGTCCCCACTCCTTTTATAGGATGTGCAGAGTCATCTCCGGTGGTTGCCTCTCCCTCAATTTCTTCAACCATAGTGAATTGGTATACATGTATGCATACCCAGTCATCAGTTTTACGTCCTTCCATACTGACCGATGCCACCATATTTAACACAATCATTTAGTTTTAGATGTTGGCGAACAAGCTTTTTAAATGGGCCTCTTTTTTCCTCGTTATCTAATTGCTTATAGTAAGTGATGCATTGTTGTATTTAGTTTTTCTGCAATAAATTAAGGCCCTGTTTACAGTTATACTTTCTACGTAGAGAAAATACACTTTATATGGTGACAATTCCGGTGAGGTGATTGATGGCAGTTGCACACATTACCAGTGAAGAAACAGGGCTTGATGACTTTTCTATGTTTTTCATTTCTTTTGGTGTATGCTTTAATCATAATAATGTTTCATTGACATTTAATTAAATGAAAAATAGTGGCAGCTACTTGTTTGGTGTTCGATCTTTGAATTTGTGTGGTGTGGATTGAAATTTGAGGATGTTAAATAATGAAGGATCTCTGCAAATGTAATGGATTTCTATAAGTGATAATCAATATAGAATGGATATGAATTAATTCAACATTGAAAACTGTTTGACTGTTTGCCAGGTCTGAATATTTAATTTGATCACTGATTAGAAGTCCTAATCTGAAGAGATAAAATCATTTATGAATCTCTATGTTATATCTCTTGTGATTGGTCATCTTATATATTGCAATCAAGAGGCATATAAGGGGCGGTTGTGAATGTTCAACTACACGTCTCTTTGAGGAGACTCAAAAGGGATAAACTTAATTAGCCAACAAATTCAAAGGTTATCAGTTATGATTAGTCACCAAACAAATTATCAAGAGACCCTATGGTTATTGACATGATTATTTGCTAAGCCAATTTCAACATTAAAGCCTTTGATCTGAATATAGAGGATCATAACTCGATCCCATATGATTGTCATTTAATCGATCTTGATCAGGGATTTACTGCATAATCCAAGAGATAAATATAATCCAATTGCAGATTTTCATACTTAGTTTGAAAATGATAATATTAGTTGAATACAAGTATGATCTCGAGAAGATAATTTTAAAGTCTAGTGTGTATGCATGTATTGTTGGACTAACCGCCAGCGTTCCCCTTCGAGATTCATGACATTGTTTAAGCACCTCCTAGGTCTAGTGGTTGTATCGGGCATTGACAGGTTGATTTTTTGGTGCAACAACAACCATAGTTTGTAACAAGTGGTATTAGAACTTGATCACAAGTTCGAATCTCCTTGGGTAACACTGAGGGGGGGATTGTTGGACTAACTGCCAATGTTCCCCTTTGAGATTCGTGAAATGGTTTAACCACATTTTGTGTTCTATAAGTCTAGTGGTTGTATCGGGCATTGATAGGTCAATCTTTTGGTGCAACGACAACCCTAGTTTGTAACATGTATAGCAGTTCACATGGTGAAGTGGTATACATACATTCACACGTGCGCATATATTTACCATGTTGGTATATGCTTGAATTCTGATCAATGCTATCATATCTTGACACTCCTCCTTTGCTAGGGAAGATAACTAATTATGAACTAGTTTAGAAATCACCTAACACATGATATGAAGGAGTATACAGGACATCAAGTCACATGACATTTGTATATCCTAGTTATGGTATGTGCACTGACACCATGTCACATGATGTCTACCATAACCTATCATGGCATGTCCATGGATATTAGGTTACATAATATCCACCATGATTATTTCATTAAGAACATATTGATATACAACTGATATCAATTCAACATGATATCTATCAATAAGTTCAAGAGATAGTAACTATCAAGCCATTTCCATGAATATCAAGTTAGCGTGATATTTGTCACGATGGTGAACATTGTAAAGTTGTCACATTACAATGTTGAATAAAAGTCTACATTATCAGAAAGATTGTCACCTTTCAGTAATGTACACAAGGGGTCCATAAAGTCATGCTGTCACACACATGACGGTAAAAGATTTTATGTAGAGTTACCATGAATTCTCTCACGTGGTGTTGTCATGTCATCACACACATGACATCCACCATGAACAATATCAGAGGGTGGATCCACTATGGCTCAATCCATAGGGTAAAAAATAATGTCTTTCTTGGCAAAATTCTCTCTCAAAAGAAAGAATATGCAAGGGTACAAGTAATAGATCATTGATGTTGAAGTTCCTTTACAGCTAAGGCTTCATTCTCCAATATATCAAGCTTGTCTGAAAGTACACAACTTCTCTCTAGTATGAGGCTTCGTGAGAATGTCAGCCATCTGTTCATCAGTGATAATGTACCTCAACTGAAAGTTGGAAAACCATCTCATCATGTTCTACTCCTTCAGAATCAATATCATTGGATGCCAATAGATGTAGATCCTTAGGCTGCTCCCTCTGTCATAGAGGCATGATCTGTTCATATACTCCAATCATAACAAATATCTTGTTCCAAAGGACTCATCATTAGGCACATTTATTAGTTTTAACTTTTAGTAAACACCACATTGTTCACTAGAGCAACTTTCCATACACAAATAAACTTGTCTGATTCCATAGTAACATAAGTGAATGTAATTAATTGTGGATTTATCCCTTGATTTGGCTACATCATTGATTCATGGTAATTTGGCTTGATTCTAAAGGTCTAGCTACATTTGTCAACCTCTTGACCTCCTTGTCCAAGGTTGCTTCTAATGTAATGTTATTTTTCTCTTTCGAAAACGTTTCAGACATCAACTTAGTCACATGACTGTAAGCATTTAAGTATCCATCTATCCTCAAAGATCAATTTAATCCAATAATCTAGCTTCTCCCTCTTGTTATAGAAGGATACCCAATCATAGAAGATAATTTTCTTTAATAGACTCACATCTAATGTACCATTCTTGATACTTGATACAAGTTGCTTCAATGAAGGTCCATCAGAAAACAGCTCCATATAAGCATCTGTTAAACAATGGGAATGGGACATTGGTTATAATTCACCCCCACAATGTAAAATTTCAACTTATTCCATTTTATAAAGTTTTTAGGCACTATCAAGTTCAATGAGAGGCTATCAATCAAATTTCACTTATCTCTACAGCTACATTAATAGCAGTAGTAGTTTATGCATAATCATCCAAAAATAATGTCCCTTGGCCAATCTTGTGCAATGTTCTCGATTAATATTCAATCATAATGTCCATCTGTTGTATATGGCGGCAGTAAAAGCTTGTTGACGGATTATGCCGCCTAGATAGAATTCTTCAATATCTCACATTTATGCTCTAGAAATGCCAAGTAATTTTATAATTGTAAACACATATATATACTTGTCCAAACTCTCTTCAATAGGAACCAACTGGATGGTAGTATATTTTTATTTATTCAAAAATCATTGAAGAGTCTTTTGCTGCTCTTGATAAATCATATCAACCATTGAGATGTAAATAAGGCAATCAATCTGCAACTCTCGCATTGGAAATTAAGTCAATGCTCTAACATTAATTCCATGTATTAATGCTGGAAAGACTGTGCAATCTAAATCTCTATAGCCTTTTGATTATATAAATAATATCTTGCCTTGACATAATACTCTTATGTCAGATATTTCATAGCTGTATATCATAGATTGACGACCTTATACAGTTGCGGCTTGTGCATCTCATTTCTGAATAATCAATCCGGTAGTAGGTTGTGATAGTAGAACACATATTGTCTTAGGCTATACATATTTAGACAATATGAGTATTGATATAGAGCTCAATGGAGGGGGAGAAATGAGTAGTTCCAATGACGTTCTCATATTTGATCAGTAGTAGAAATCGAACAAATCAGTGGTTTGATCAGAGATTCTGTAGATCCCTTTAGTCCAAAAGATCATTGATTCTTTTAAATTTCAACACTTCAAACTTGCAAGCTTGAATAGGTAAGGTTCAACTCACCTTTTCTATAATCAAAACTGTAAAATTTGTAAAATGAAGATCGAATCCTTCAAGCTCCATGGATGGAAAGCTTGACAATTCCAAGATCAATACAAGGAGGTGCAAAATGATTTTGGAAAATTGAACGGTTAATGGTATTATTCCAATCCTCCTTGTATATGAGCAATGTTAGTATGCTAATAAAAACCAAATTTAAATAAAGCTTCTACAAACTAAACAAAATTCATAAACTTCAAGATAGAGTAAGATGAGCTCTCAATTGAGAATATGAGCCATTAATGGGCTCTCTCAATAAGAAGCTCTCTTGTTGAGTGGCTTTGTCTAAATAGATATGATGTATGCTCAAGCTTATACTTCAAAAAGGGCTTCAAATGGAGTTGGAATTTGGGTGTGAGTGTATGGTTTTGATGTAAAATGGCTTTTTAAAATGGCATTATGACTTTACTTCATGGATTGTGTTATTTTGCATGGGGGAAGGATCCAATTTATAGGTAAGAGGCTTGAGGGATTGAGGGCTAAGATGCAAGGATGGGGAAAAGCTCATGGAGGGCTCAGATTGCATGAGAGGAGAGCACATGGATTGTGCTTCTTTACAGCCAATCAGCGAGTGACACATGTCACAGGGTGAGAGGATGGAGGAAAGGGGAAGGATGAGTCAACAAAGGAGGCTCAAGGGATAAAATCTTCATAAAGACCCTCATAATGACTTGTAAGAGCAATAAAAGGGCTTGGAAGAGTCATTTATGGCCTAGTGGGCTTCATAAAGTTTTATGGTTGAGATATTTTGAGGGAGATGAGAGCAATTTCGACTTGGATTTGATTAGGAAGGTTTTAAGCTTGCTTAGGCTTGTACAAATGATTAGAGGATGGATTAGGATGGTTTAGGATTAGCTTAGGGATAGGCAAGTGGATGACATTTAATGAGGGTGGGTGAAGGAGGAGATATTTGTTAACTTTGGCTTGGGTTAGTAAGTCTTAACCCATGTTTAGAGAATGTGACAAGGTTAGGAGGGGATTAGGATTAGGTTTAAAGACATCTTCTAGAAGAGTCTAAACTTTGGATGAGGATAAAGACTTTCTAGAATAGTCTAGAATTTCCTAAGATGAGGATGAAGACTTTCTAGAAGGGTCTAGAACTTCTTAGGATGAGGATAAATTAGATTTTTAGGAAATAAATAAAGTTTTATTTATTTCAAAGGTTTGGGTTGAGGAGATATTAATTAAAACTTTTTTAATAAACATGAGGATTAATATTTAATCTTAATTAAATATTTTGAGTTGGGATTAGGGGTAGGAAATGATGAGATTAGCCTTTAATCAAAATTAAAGAAGGATTAGAAGATTTTGGAAGAGGTTAGTGGTTAGGAAATTGGCCAAGTTTTGGGCAAAAAATAAATTTTTAAATTTATTTTGGGTTTTTTGGTCAATTTATTAATTAAATAATTAATAAATAAAGAAATAATGTTTAAATAAGTTTTAAACATTTTTTAGAGGGATTCCTTAATTAAATATTTTTAATTAAGATAAAGGGATTTAATGGCATAAAAAATAAATAAATAAATTAAATAAATAATTAATTAATAAATGATGATGTCATCAGAAATTTTTCAGAAAATAAAAATATTTTATTTTCTAAAGGTTTTTAGGTATCTACATTTTGCCCCTCTTTGATGTGATGCCGCAAGTGGCATGGCATCAAAGATAAGAAAATAAGATGCCCAAGGCTAGAGCAGAAGAGGAGATAATGGACTACAAGATGCCCTCTCAAGAAGGCGGCGAGGAGAGAAAGCGAGGCTCGACGACTTTTTGAAAAGTACAAGAATCCGAGATGAGCAAGAAGACTCAGATTGGCTTAAGAGAAGAGGTTTAGTTAGCTCAAACTCTCGCTACGAGAGAATGATAAAGGGAGAATCAAAGGCACAAGAGGAAGCAAGCTTAACATCTCAAGGATTGCAAAGGATGAAGGAGCGGAGCGCTATAAAAAAGAATCCAGGATGGGGAGATGGATGAGGGGATTATAAAGTTGATGCAACAGGATTTCAAAGAGTCAGATTGGCAAAAGATAGGTTTCGGAGATCCCTAGGACTAGGATTGTGGATCTCGAAAGATGAGGCTTGGTGGATTGCTTTGGATTGGTGGATCCCCAAGACTAGGATTGTGGATCCCTAAAGCTAAAGGTGAGGAGTGATTCAAAGAGATACTGATGCATAAGCTGGGGTAGGAGAGACGGATGCTGGATATGGATGGGGGATAATGGAGATGAAGGAAAACCATTGAAGCTTTTTGAGTGGGGGGATACTTCAAAGAGAAGTACCACCATGTAGTTTAGCACTAGATTTGCTATAGGACTATTGGTTAATTGCCAAGGTTACCAAGAACATCAAGGCCTTTTCACCAACTGTCCAGAGGACTGACGAACTGACTCAAAACAAGCACGCAAGGATTGCCCCAGTATCACACATGAATCCCAGAGGAAGCAGTGTGGAAACGACACTGGGTAACCCACAAGCAGAAAAGAAAACAAGCAACAGACATGATCAAGACCTTATGCTCTGATTGCCCCATTCGTAGTATACCATGATATGGAAGATCGTGGCAACCTTGAGGAGGGAACAAGGAGATTGTTTGGAAAAGATATTTCAAGACCCAAAAGGGAAGATTCCAAATCGAAAGAAAGTGAAAATTCAAAAGAGAACTGTTTGCCAACGAGATGGGTAGGACAAGGTACTAATGGACCAAGATCAGACATGAGGAAAGCTATATCCTGCAAGGATCTATCAAAGAGCACCTAAGCTGGTGGATCTGGATGAGTGATGCGTCTGGCAAGCTGAACTAAGAAGCATAACACTTTGGTGACAGGAGATCTAGCTAAAGGATGCATTGGAATAGCTAACCAAGATGTGCGGTGGGTGCAAGATGCTGATCAAGGATGAACTGACACGAACGTTGGATAGATACAATGGTACTAAGCTAAAGAGGATGTACAAGCTGATGGACCAAGATATGTTACAAATGTACAAGTTTGTTCATGTTTTGGTTTTTGTGAGATGGAAATGTTTGTGAAGGATGGGATGTCTATAATAGGTGATAGGTGAATAGGTAGATGGTTTGCGAAAAGCTTATGTGAAAATGGGGTTTTGTGTGTGCACGTGATAGTATACAAGCTAGGATACACGATTATTTACAGGCTAGAATATGGTACAAACTTTGGACAAGATTTGGATATACAAGGTATGGTACAAGATTTACAAGGTATAATACAAGGTTTGGTACAAGATTTTACAAGCTGTACAGGAGGTATTTACAAGGTCCATTAGATTTTGGATATTTGGTTGGAACACCAAGGGAACAAGCAGGTGTTTTATGGGATGGTGGGTGAATGGATGAGGGATAGGATAGTGATAGATAATGGATTAGTCTTAGTACACAAGGCGCCTGAATTACCAGGTTTTCACCAAGGTACCTATCCAAGGCACTTGAATTGCCAAGTTTTCACCATTGGACGCTTATTTCTCTGTACTATTTTTTTTTTGTATTTTTCAAAAGTTGGGTATACCAAGGATCTTCAAGCATAGAACTTCTTGAGATGAATGATGTTAGTAGGATCATTCAAGAGTTCTCCTTCTGGTGTAGATAGTTGATAGGCTCCGGAGCCAAAGGAAGCAATGACAACATAAGGACCAAGCCATGTAGATTCAAACTTGCCTTTCTTTTCTCGATTTTCTTGGACTTTCATGTTTTCTTTGAGGACCATGTCACCTGGCTGAAAGTGTCGTGGAAGCACCTTCTTGTTGAAATTTCTTTTGAGACGAGTTTGATAGACTGTGAGATGATCATAAGCTTCTTGTCGCTTCTCGTCTAAGAGATCTAGCTGGGTGAGCTGAGCTACTCTGTATTCTTCATCTGATATTTGCCCTTGCAAAGATATGCGCAAGGAGGGAAGTTCAACCTCTATAGGTAGTACTGCTTCGGCACCATAGACTAGGGAGTATGGAGTTGTGCCTGTGGATGTACGGAAGGAAGTTCGATAGGCCCATAGGGCTGGATTTATTTGTAGGTGCCAATCACGGCCGGAATCATTGACAACTTTCTTTAGGATTTTGAGGAGGGTTTTGTTAGTTGCCTCTGCCTAGCCATTACCTTGTGGGAAATATGGGCTAGAAAAGCGGTGATGGATGCGGAGGGAAGTGCATAATTCTTCCATGTTGAGATTTTCAAAGTTACCTCCATGGTCGGTGAAGATGGTGGATGGGATGCCGAAGCGGCAAACAATGTGGTACAAGATGAACTTGGAGACCTGAACTCCTGTAGCTGAGACTAGGGGGACTGCTTCCACCCATTTAGTGAAATAGTTTGTAGCTATTATTATCCATTTATGTCCATCAGATGAGAGGGGTGTGATAGTTCCAACTAGATCAAGGCCCCAACAAGCGAAAGGCCAAGGTGGTGCAATAGGCTGTAGATCATGTGCTGGAGCATGCACAAGATTTGCGTGCTGCTGACATGGGAGACACTTTCTGACAAAGTCACAGGAATCTTCTTCAATGGTAGGCCAATAGTAGCTTGCTCTAAGGATTTGTCGCGCTAGGACAATACCACTCGTGTGGGCACCGCAAAGTCCAGAGTGTACTTCTTTTAACACCATCGCGGCCTCATTTTGGTCTAAACATCGAGAGAGAGTATTGTGATAACCCCGACGATATAGGGTATTGGCTATGATAACATAGCGGGAGGATTTTCGGATGAGGTTCTGGCGTTGGGTACGTGTGAGGTGAGGGGATATGATACCATCATTAAGGTAAGCGTGAATCTCATGATACCAAGGGGACTGGGGACCAACCAAGATACAAACACGGTTTGAATCCTCATTCGCATAGGCGGGTGTGAGGAGCTGCTCCACTAAAAACTCATACTGTGTAGCTGCTTGGGGAATTTCCAAGAGCGAGCCTATAGTAGCCATAGCATCTGCTGCTTTGTTCTGTATTCGAGGCACTTGTGTAAACTGAAGCCTTGTAAAATGCTGGGTTAGCTGATCAACTAGCTCTTTGTAGGGTAATAGCTTTTCATCTTTGGTTTGATATTCATTTAGGGCTTGCTTGATGATGAGCTGAGAATCGCCAAAGATTTGTAGCTCAACAATGTTCCATTCTGCAGCTATCTTTAATCCTGCTATGAGGGCCTCATATTCAGCTATATTGTTGGTGTTAGGGAATTGTAGCTTGAAGGCTTTTGGAATGTAATCTCCTTGAGGTGTGACCAACAATATTCCTGCCCTTGGTCCATGAGATGTGTATGAGCCATCAAAATAAAGTTTCCATGGGGGTTGTTCTTCAATTAGATAGATATGCTCATCTGGAAATTCTGTGATCAACAGATAAGCATCTATTAGAGGCGCATCAGCTAGGTGATCTACTATAGCTTGCCCTTTGATTGCCTTTCTGTCCACATACTGGATGTCAAATTCGCTAAGGAGCATAACCCATTTGGCCAAACGGCCTGTAAGTGCTGTTTTGGAGAGCATATACTTGAGAGGGTCGATCTTGGAGACTAGTTGGATGGTATGACTTAGCATGTAATGGCGAAGCTTTTGAGTTGAGAAAACAACTACCAAACAAGCTTTTTCCATAGGAGTGTAATTGAGTTCATAACCAACTAGGGTTCTACTGATGTAGTAGATGGCTCTTTCTCTGCCGTAGTCATCGAGCTGTGCTAGAAGTGCCCCTAGAGCAGTAGGTGTTGTTGATATGTACAAAATCAGGGGACAACCAGGAACTGGTGGAACCAAGATAGGGGGATTGATGAGATACTGCTTGAGATGGTCGAAGCTATGCTGACATAAAGGATCCCATTTGAAGTTCTCATCCTTCTTCAGTAAATGTGAAAATGGTGTACACTTATCTACAAGTTGGGAGATGAAGCGTCGAACAGATTGAAGCTTTCCCTGAAGAGAATGAAGTTGTCATAGTGTCTGGGGAGGAGGCATGTCTAAGATAGCCTTGACCTTCTTGGGGTCGATCTCTATACCTCGTTTAGATACTATAAAGCCTAGAAGCTTGCCAAATGTGACCCCAAAGACACACTTCTTGGGATTCAGCATGAGATGATATTTGGCTAACCTGTCAAAGACTTTCTCCAGGTCAGCAATATGATCCATGAAGGTATGAGACTTGACCAAGATATCATCCACATAATCCTCCAAAATGCTATGGATGAGATCATGAAAAATGGCTATCATAGCTCTTTGATAGGTAGCCCCAGCATTCTTTAGGCCAAAAGGCATCATGTTGTAACAAAAGGTTCCCCAAGGGGTAGTGAATGCTATCTTATGCTGATCCTCTTCTGCAATCTTGATCTGATTATACCCAGAAAATCCATCCATGAGGGACAGAATTTCATGTCTAGCTGTAAGATCTACGATCATATCTATGTTGGGCAAGGGAAAATCATCCTTTGGACAAGCTTTGTTAAGATCTCTGAAATCAGTGCAGATTCTGATGTCACCAGAAGGTTTAGTGATGGGGACCATGTTAGAGATCCACTCTGAGTAGTCGATAGGTCGGATAACCTTAGCAGCTAACATTCTTTCTAATTCAGCTTTGACCAATAATGCCACCTTGGGGTGCATTTTTCTAAGTTTTTGTCTGACGAGCTTGATCTTTGGATCGATTGCAAGATGATGAACTACAAGCTTTGGATCAAGCCCTGGCATGTCCTGATATGACCATGCAAATCGACCAATGTTCTCTCTTAAGACCTCAAAGAGGAGGTCAACTTGGTCTTGTGATAGGGATGCAGCAATGTGAACAAGCCTAGGGATCTCTGAAGAACCGATGTTGACTTCCCTAGTATCCTCAATTAGAATAGAAGATATCTTTGGTCGATTATCTTGAGGAGGTAATGCTAAATCCTCATGTTCTGCTTGTGGCTCTAGATGTTCTTGCTGAGGGGTTCTCTTCGCTGCCTTAGCTATTCTCAGATTCACCTTAGTTCCAGTTTTGGGTGTATCGGAACTAGGTTGGGGATTTTCTCCAAAATACCCCTTGGGATCTAGCTTGTAGATATAGGAAGAATCTGGCTTTGTTTTCTTGTGAGGTGTTTCAGCTCCCATGAATATCAGAAGTGCTTCCTCTGATGTGAACTCATCAATGTGTATGACGCTTGGTTGGTCCCAATCTATGAGTTGTGGATGGGCGAGTGGTAGGTCAATGAGGTGGATGGATAGTTCTTGGAGAACAGAGTCTCCGAGGGAGATTGGGTCTAGGATATCGTCGTAGGCTCTCTTTTCAACTTCCTCAGGAATGTCTTCGATTTTGACAAGGTCGCAGTGAATGTTCGAAAAAGCGTGACCGTTCTCATTGGTGCCCCCAGTTGTGGGTATGCCAAAGCCAAGACCTGACTTCGATTCCCACTTGTGTGCGTCGATGGGGTACTGCATGCCTCTTTCTTTTGGTCCTAGACCACCACCTTGATAGTTCCATTTGTCAGTAATGAGCTTATGTTCTTGGGGATACTTTTGACTGAAGTGATCAAGGCGTGCTTGATTTCTTTGAGGTGCATCCTTATGTAACCATTTGTTGATATCTGGAGTGAGCTCCTCATGAAGAGGGATTTTTGAGGATACAAAGGTTGTTGGGCCAAATTGTTTGTATCGAGGAGGTGGAATCTCCTTAGCTTTGTGATATGTTGGTCGTCCATGGGCATGTGGATCAAGTGGGAGTGCCTCGACAGCAAATGCATCTGATAGACTATACTCTCCACAACCTTTGTTATTGATCTTCACGGTAGATAAGGTGGAGGCGAGGATGGTTTCTAGGTCATTACAAGTGTGGGATGAGCTGGCGATGGCTGTGCCGATATCAATTCCAGGGCAATGGTTTGTATATGAGGCTTCAACCACATTGCAGTAAGCAAAGGGTTCTGGATCGGCATGGATAGTTACCTCAGTGCCCTGATGCGGAAATTTGACGCACTGATGGTAAGTGGATGGAACGGCTTTCATGGCATGAATCCATGGGCGACCAAGGAGGATGTTAAATGGTAGGTTTAGATCAATAACATGGCAGAGTGTCTCTTGGATGACTGGCCCAACCTTGATTGGCAGCAAAATAGTTCTTTCTGTGGTTCTTTCCAAGTTGTCATAAGCTTTGATGGTGATAACCTCACTGATGATATCTACCTCAGTATACCCAGCTTGTTTTATGAATTTTAGGGTGCAAATATTCAAGGCTGATCCATTATCTATCATTACTCTTTTCACGGCAAAATTGAATACCATGATGGCTATGCGAAGCGGAAGGGTGTGATCTAGCTCGACCACAGGTATTTCGGTGGGTTTGAACGATAGGGCACATGAGGATGAAAGGTGTCCAACAAGATTACAAAAATCAGTAGCATTGATATCAAAAGGGACACGGGATTCTATGAGAGCACTGTCAAGGATGTTCTTGTACACAGGACTAGTGCGAAGAGGGTCTAAAATGGAGATTTGGGCTGGCATGTTCCCAAGGTGTTCCAAGATATTGTACTGGCTTTTTGATGGAGCTGATGGTGCTGGTGAAACGGGTGGGCCTGGGATGTTAAATCAGGCTCTTCGAGTGGTGACTGCACACTCATTGTTTGGTCCTTGGATATTGATAACATTGACAGAAGGCTCTTTCTCAGATATACAACCTATAAGGCTACCATAGTCTATATAGGATGAAGTGTGGTCATTGTTCTTCCCATGTTGTTGGTTTGGCTAACGGTTGTTGGTGTTGTTGTTGTTGGTTTGGATAGGTGCTTTTCTAGGATTTTGATTGTTTTGAGGAGGAAAAGCATTTTGATAGATCTGTAAGCCTGCATTGGGAGAGGTTTGGGCACCAACAATGATTTCCTTCCGATCAATGAGGTCCTGCACATAGTCTTTTAGTTTCATGCATCTGAGGGTAGTGTGACCTTTTACCCTATGAAATTTGCAGTACTCATTGTCTTTGTACCATGCAGCTTTGGATTGGCTTGAGTCAATTTGCTGGGTAGGAGGAAATTTGATGAGGTTTTCCTTGACTAATTTCTCAAAAATGACATCCAATGGCTCACCAAGGGGTGTATAGTTTCTAGGTGTAGGTTGGAATCTGGGCTTTTGTCCTGCAGCTACATTGATGGCATTAGCTTGATTGCTAGACCCTTGAAAGTTTGGTCTTGGATTGTGGTTTTGATAGCTGTGGTTATTCTGCTGTTGGTAGTTGATAGCTTGCTGATTGTTTGGTTGATAGGGTGGGTTGGACTGGTTGTGAGAAGGACCAACAATATTCACATGTCTGGTGTCAGTGACGCCATCTGTTGCAACATGCTTGTTTTTGTTCCAATACCTAGACTTTTCATTGGAATGTGATTGATTTTGGTTGGCTTCCTTGTAAATCTTGACCACACCATCTTTAATGAGTCCTTGCTCAAGGATTATTCCTTTCTCTTTGATATCTTTGTAGGTCTGCAAACAGTTCATGGTCATGTGGTGAGCCAAGCTAGGATGAGCATTATCAATAAACATTTTCACCAAATGGCGCTCTGGCAAGGTACAAGATATGCGGGTGGTAAGGGTTTGCCATCTTTGCAGATATTCAGGAAGGCTTTCTCCACCTTTTTGTTTAGTGTGGACAAGATCAACTACTGATAGCTCTGTTTCAACAAGATGGGCATATTGGGCTACAAATGCCTCAGACAATCCAACAAAATTTTTAATTGTGCCATAGGGGATTCTATAAAACCATTCAAGAGCTGGTCCAACCAAGCTTTTGGGAAAGAGGCGCAAGAGGAAGACGTCATTGTATGCCACTTCTTGGCAGTGCATATAAAATTCTTTGATATGTGTGACAAGGTCTCCTTTTCCTCTGAATTTGTCAAATTTGGGTACCTCAAAGTGTTTGGGAAATGGTGTCATGGTAATGGCTTTGTCAAATGGGTAAGGACACATTCTCAAACTTGAATGTCTTCGGATCATTCCCTTCTTGGATGGCTTTCAGAGTTGTCTTCATTTGCTCCCATTCTGAATTGATAAGTGATGGCTGGGGTGCCCCCAATGTAGGAGTGTCTTGAGGTAGGTATGCGCTAGATGGGGCCACTGAATATGGATGGCTATGAGGGATTTGCTGATAGGGATTGTACATTGTTTGGGCAGCTGCATGGTGGATGACGGTTTGCTGAGGGGGAGGTGGTGCATAGTGCTGCATGTGCTGCGAGGCTTGCTGTTGATATGGGATTTGAGGTTGGGATTAAGGAACATAAGCTGGTTGTGGGATAAATGAATTGCTTTGTGGAGGTAAGGTATAAGATGGTTGTGAAGCTTGGGGAAAGGATCGGGGGGCTTGTGGGGTTTGACCAAGGTATGTGGGCTGTGCCCCCATTTGGGATGGTACCTGCAAATAATTGGTGGTTGGCTGGATTGGTGGGTTACCTCCTAGAAGTGGCATTGAAAAGTAGTTGGTAATAGGAGGTAATGGATTAGTTGGTGGTGGAGGTGGTGGGAATTGAAAGCTAGGAAATGGAATTGATGGGGTTTGATAGCTTGGTGGCTGGATTTGGAAGCTTGGTAGAGTGGTGGCGGGAGCTTGGGTCACTTGAGAGCTAGGCAGAACATTGGTAGTAGCTTGTGGGGTTTGATAGCTTTGTGGAGTGAGGGTAGTAGCTTGTGGATTTGTGGCTGATGGCACTGAGCTCCCAAGACCTAATGGAAATGATGGGATTGTGCTTTGGGCTGTGGTGAACAAGCTGGGGGTGATGAAAGGTTGATTACTTGGCCCCATGGGCGACATCCCTGTTGTATATTGCTGAAGTTGGCCAAAGATACTAGCACTGATTTGGGAGATGGGTGGATTTGGAAGGCTGGGTTGGGGAGCAGCAGCAGCAATAGTGAAGGGCGTGAACGGTGAGGTGTTTTGGGTAAAGGGGGTTTGGAGAGGAGAGGTATGAACCAAGGATGGAGTGGCGATGGCTGGGTTGGCTTGCGGCATGGAGATTTCAACTTGGGTGGATGATGGTATGTTTGGGTTTGTTGGATCATATGGATTGGCTGGAGGCTCTTCTTTTGGCATATATTGAGGATAATTTGGATCATAAGAGCCTATGGGTGGTGGCAACTGCCCAAACAACGGGTGAGATGGATCTGATAATGGAGGGGGTCTTCCAAAGTCAAAGGTTCTTACATTGTCCCTTCGAAAATTAGCCATGATTGTCTCTTTGTTCTTGTCTATAATGGTATTTACTAATACTGCATTTCCTAGTTGGTTCATGAAAGCTTCAATGTCAGTAGATGATGGCATAGCTTTCTCTGGGCTGAAGGATGGCTGAGTGCTCAAGGGGGGTGAGGTTGTTCGATCCAAATGATAGGGCTCCATTGTTTCTTTCTTCTTGGCTAAGCGAGTGACGGGTGGCATGAAAAATGCTCTTAGGGATGAGATGCAACAAATGCTGGTGGATGCAAAAGGGAGGAAGGCTTTTCTATGCAAATGATTTCCTAGGTTGAGGCAAAGCTATATGACAAAATCTAAGGAGGATTGGGTTGGGGAATCTAACTTCAAAGATATGTTGCCGAAGCACAAAAGGTCTGTTAAGAATATGATCATATTTGGCCATGGTTTGAGCCCTTAGAAAGGCAAAATTTCTTAGAATATTAATTTACTTACCTTTTAAAAAAAAAAAAAACCCTTTCGTAAGAAGACCCCTTTGCATGAAGGGGGGTTCAAGCGAATCCTCTTGAGCAAAAATTGGCAAGATTTGATGTGGCAAATTTTTTGCCAGGGGTTGTTTTCTTGAACCCCCAATTGGCCCTTTGACTTTATTGTATTGATTTTGATATAAATTAAGAGCACTTTTTTTTAATAATTCAAAATTGGCTAAATTCACTGTTTTAGAATAGAAAAATTTAAACAAAAATTTAATAAGGGAAACAAGTGTACAATGTATTTGACAAATTTTTTAAATGAGTTTTTTTTGAAGAATGAAGATGGGACATTAGAAAGGAAGGCACACTAAATTTGCAAGAAAAAGGTCACCTAGTAGAGAACCAAAAGAGTGTAAAACATCATTAGTATATTATCGCCAAAAAAGATGAGGTATGCATCTATAAATTCATGTCTCCATTTTTTATTTTCTTTAATTTATTATAATTTGATTCTTTTTTTTGCATACAACATGCAACCAACAATTACAAGATGAAGTAGAAGTTCAGGAGGAGGGTCATATCAAGTTAAAAAAATGGATGTTGGATGAGCTCTAAACCTAATTAAATCCTAAACTTGAATTAAATTTAACAACCTTAACCCTATTTATATTATAACCCTAGCCCAACCTTTATCTTGGAGCCCTCACAATAATTGAACCTAAATCATAATTGAACTTGAGGCCATAATTGAAACCCTATTGTATAGCTATTCATCCACTTGCCCTTTTCACATATTTTTTGAATCTTTATGTTTGCTTTATGACTAATATTTTCTGTGTACAAGGAGTTGGGAAATTTTACATTAAACTTGCTTTGATAAAAAAAATTTGTCCATTTCCTAATTTTATTTTCTTCCATCTATAATAATGCAATTATTTTTCAATTTTAGTTGTTTTTACATATATGTTACTTTTAAACCTTTCTAAATGTAAAATAGAAAGGAGTCAATTTCTAAGTTTAGGAAGAACAATGATTTAATCCAAAACATATTTTTCAAGAGAAAATAGATAGAATTAAATATATACTTCATATCCCTACAAATGCCCATACATTTTTACATGCACTCTTTTCAAATAAAATCATTTTATATATTGAAGTCCACACTTTCTAAAGTTTATCAATGCAAGGATATGTAAAATAATTTATTAACTTTTATTGCTTGTTTAATTATATAGCGAGGTGAATTCATTCAGACAAAATATGTTACATAGGAAATAAATGTTTGAATGAATGAATGAAGAAATTCTAAGGACCTAGGAGACCAAGTAAACAAAAGGACAAATATTCACAACATTAACACATGTTTATGTTCTTTTCTATGTCAACACCAATAAATTTACCACTGAAACCTTGTCTTTAAATCCTTTCGTTATTTAAAAATCTTAAAGATTTATTATAAACCACATTGCGCATATTCCCAGAACAAAATATTACAAATATTGACTAAATCAATTGTATGATTTGATAAAAAAAATAATAATGAATGGAACATGGAACTAAAAAATCTTTGTTATGATTCTTGATCTATTGGATTACCTACTCCTCGTTGTCAAGACCAGGTATAAATTCCAAGCTCACATCAAAAATGACAGGACTGCTAGGTGGTACCCTTGGCCTTCCTGCAGCAGAACTAAGGCCTTTTGGGAAGGCAAGCTGTCCATATATAGAACAATTTTTTATCACATTTCTAAGAGCACATAAAACAAACTAAATATAAAATATAAACAAAATAGGTCCTAAACATTAAATATAATCCTTGTAGAAATGATCTACATTCTCAACACAATGTGAGATGTTCAAAGTAAGTGAAGCTGCCATGAAGAATAAAATTTCGTAGAAAAAATAGATTATATTGATACTCACAAATGACCAAAGGAGTTCAATGAGCCTCAAAAGAAAATCTAGAAACAATAGACTAGCACTTGCACTTGAAAGATGTGCAAGGGGTAAGCTAATAGGAGAAAAAAAGAGCAAGTTTATATAAGATGATTGTCTTTTTTTGTGTGTTTAAAATTGTGCTTGTTATCAAGAAGATTGAGTTTATTGCAAACCTAAAATAATGAGAAGGTATATTGAATGATGTATTTTTCACTATCAAACTATTATGAGTATATTGCTTTAATTTCATTCAAATAGTTTAGTTTAATCTATTTTAAGATTTCTTTTTAATCGTTCAATTACAAATTTTTAATTATTTAAGTTGACATTCTTATTTATAAATAATTAATCAATATGTCAGTTTATATTATTATTTTTTGACTAATTTGATGTGTTAATAATTGAGGGAGTAATCATTAGATTGTATTTTATATAATATTGAGAATAGAGAAAAGTAAAATAAGTTAATACATGAACAAATCTAACAATTTATAATGAATTTTTGGCCATCAAACAAAATATAGTATATTACTTTGCATCTTTGCCTCTTCAGGATAATTGGTGAATCTCCAAAAATCCAAAATATTCTTTCTAAATATTGATCCTCTAGGACAACACAGGTTGATCTTCTTTAGGGGCTTTTCTTTAAGCTCCTTTGTAAATATTTGGGCATTCCTTTCTTTATAGGGTTTGAAAAACAATTTTTTTCGGAGAAGGTTGTATCTACCATATCTAATAAGATCATGTCCTAAAAAATTAATGACTAACCCTTCTTGGTAAAATCATGATGATTAAATTGACTTTGAATGCAATTCCCATCTAGCTTATGCCAGTGTTGGACATTCCAAGAAAATAAGTTCAAGAGTTGTAATCTTGGTATTCCCTTTTGTCTTGGGACAAGGTTTCTCATCGTAAACAATAAAGAGGGGTGGAATCCATGATTTAGCCCTTGAGAACAAAGCTTTGGGTGCTAAGCTATTATGGAAATTGTATCATTATGCAAATTTGAAATGGACCAGGTTTATGTATTTTAATTACCTGCAAGGGAAAGACTCTTCACTACTAACTCCTTTCCTAAGGACTTTAAGGTTTGAAATTTTATCTGATCTAGTAGAGACCTTATAATTCACTCCCTCTCTTGGTTCATTCATAATGGCTTCAAAGCTTGCTTTTGGGATGATTTTAGGAATGGAATCCTTTCTTTCTTTGAAATTCAAAATTGGTCCCCTTTAGAGGATCGCCTAAAGGATGTTGGGGTATTCATGTTTGCAACTACTTCATAACTGACACATCCTCTTTCCCTCCTTTTTCCAAGTGGAAGTTTCTCCCAATCTTAGATGTTTCTCAAGATTGTATTTTTGACCTAGAGTTTGAATTGAATAGATAATGGTTATTTTATCTCCCCAAGAATATGAATTCATTTGGACCCAATCACACTCTAGGCAATATATAGTCAAATCTAGTTATGAGTTTAGCATTGTAATAGATCATGTTGACTTGTTGCCCTCTAGATTACTCTGGGGTGTTGCATGCCTTCCCAAGGCTAATGCATTTGTGTGATTGGCATCTAGGATAAAGTCCAAGTACTAGGATGAGATTAGATCAATTAGGATCACAACTTTTCTTTCTTGTACTTTATATGGCTTCCTTGTGGAATCTTAGATGGATTGTTTTTACATTGTCCCTTCTCGATGAGTTGTTGGAACTGGTTATTTTCCAAATTGGGTTGATCATTGATAATGGGACCTAATCTTTTGTCATTATTTAAGGGTTGGTTGTTTTCATATAGGGCCTCATTTTCTACTTCTATTGAGGAGATAAGCCCTTCCATAACTATTTGGAGTATTTAGCTCTAGAGAAATAATAGGAGTTTTGGAAAAAAACATCACCATTATCTGAAGTCATTTGTAAGATTAAACAATCTATCTATGAGGTGAACATACTTGAGGTGACTATTGGCGATGTGAGAATCCATCTGAAGATATCGAGAATTTGGGCCAATAACAATAATATAATGAATATTGACAAAAGTAAAATTACTGCTCGACATCAATTGGCAATAATATTTGGTTATATATTTTATAGCAGCCCGATCTATATCTAGGAAATATCTTGATCAAAGAAAAGTGTTCTGAATATATTTAATGGCTGCATTAAAGTTTTAAGACAAAATGTTAATGTCATATCCTAATGTTGGTAGAGAAATTATAAGTTTGTTCCTTTCACAAATCACATTTTGCAGTCTATGGACTGGTAATTTTTGTGATTATTATTATTAAATTTTCAAGTGTGGCAGAGCGAATACTCATTGGTTGTAATATCATCCGCAGTTAAGGGAAAGGGAGGTTGAAGTAGAAATTGATAAAAATCATAATACTATTGACAACTTGAACCCTATCTCTTAAATTATTGGTTCACCAGTTTTTGTTCTGATTCTGTCGTACTGCTGACTATACCAATTACCCATCTCTCCCACCTCTTCTTATGTACTCCCAAATCGCTACGAGATTTAGTTTTTTATGTACTTGGATGTTGGTGGCTTTAATGAATCCAACCTGTTGACTATACTAATTATATATCCAACTTTCTATTGTCCATTTTCAAAATCTATTGGCTTTAAAATCTATCATATCATATCATATCAAATCAAAGGAGGAAGGGAGATAAGAATCATAAAACTGTAGTTAGCCAATGCAACAATCCTTTCAACATTTGAATGGAGTAAATTTACATCTCATTGGTTACAAACGAAGCAAATATAAAGGCAACATTAAAGTCTCGATGAAGAGTAATGGTGAAATCAGTCGTATATGCCCAAACAAATGTGTGCAATAACATTGGAGACTAATGCGACTGAGATTCGTAGAGTAATAAAATTAAATGAACTAAATTGAAAAGGCGTGAAGTTTGTAAGAGATAATCCCATTTATCAAAAGACATAACTCTTTAATATATATATTCTATCATTTGCAAAGATATGTGTGGAATGTTTGAAGTGAATAAAGAAGATAGATATTAGAAGAGCTAAAGAAGACAGTGCTGGTAGGAAATAAATGAAGTGATAAACGAGCACAATGGTAATCGTGTGGTTTAACAGACTTAAGTGGATATTCAAGATGAGTAATAAGTATATAAACTATACTCATATCTAAAAGGTAGAGCATGTGTGACAGATATTTATTCACAGTGAAAATAATCTGATGTAATACAAAGAATATGAAACTAGATAATACTGGATAGATGCATTTGGAAAGTATTCTGGAAAGAATGAAACGAGCATACTACAATATACAGATCAGATGTGAGATGAGTTTGTCTTGTGCAAAGCTTCAAGATATGAAATTGATCTATAGTCATTTTTTGAGTGAACATATATAGTCAAGCGGATACAAAGACAATGTGAAAATTAGTATGAGTGATCCAAGTATCTCATGACCAGAAACCATTTCTAGAGACACTGCCTCTTAAGGATATTTAGAGAGATAAGTATTTTTTGAGTACTATATTAGTTTCTTGCTTATTTTATTTTAATACTTAGTATAAGAGCTAATTACCTTGATCTTTTCTTCTGAGTGTGTTCTTGCAGGAAGAGGGAGATTGATATCAGATTCATACGGAGTCTGACACATCTATCTGAAGAAGCAAATAGAGGACATGCTTCAAGTGATCTTTGAAAATCTTGATCATAATAGAATCAGAGGGGGCTATAACTTCATGTAAACTTCTGGTATCATGTGTGTGATTGCATGATTCAATGGGCCTAACCCCTGTGTACATCATGAGGAAGTGATGACTTCCAAATGATTATCACTTGTGTTTGTGGAAGTTATTGAAAGGTGACGATCTAACAATAACTTGATTTTCTATTATGATGGATATCTTACGATGTCTATGCAAATCATGATAGATTATACTTTGCATGGTGGATGTTTATATGGTACACATTATGAGAATGCGTATGCACATACCTTATAAATATTTTTTGAGTACATGGTGAATGTAATGCGGGAATATCATGCAACTTGATGTACATGAGACCATTACTCACAGTACTTGGTGAATATCTTGCATCTCGACATTCCGAAGACCATTACTCAAAAAGAGTATTTAGTGAATATCATATATTGTTATTCTGGAGACCAATACTCAAATGCAATATCAAAATGGTGAATATCATATGTTCATACTCTGAAAACCATTATCTTATTGAGTACATGGTGATTATCGAGCGTTGATATTCTGGAAACTGTTACTTAGAGTTTTGGTGAATATCATATGTTGATATTTTCAAGGCCAATACTCTTGATATCATATGTGATATCAAAATGGTGGATATCTTCTTATGAAAGATATCTTTAAAATTTGTCATATCTAATATTACCAATGGTATAATACGTGTTGTTTACCGTATTGGTAAAGAGATCAACGCATACAGACAATGAACATGAACAGCAGAACTTATATTATTATTCGCAATAATAGATGAATGATGCTTTACAATGATCCCAGATAGGATATAAATACTACTGCCGAACCTTTCCGAAGGAGTCCGTTGGCCACAAATATTCTATCCGCTACAAACTATTTACCGACGATGTCGGCTACAGAATACAAAAACACCGCCGGACATCACCTCGTCGGCTACAAAATACAAAACACCGCCGGACATCACCCTGTCGGCTATAGAATATAAAACACCGACGACCATCATTTCGTCAACTACAAAAACACTGCCGGAACCATCCAGTCGGCTGACACCATCCCCCCCCAAAAAAAAAAGTAGTCTCCGGACGACAATTACAAAATATCTGAGACAAATTAACAAACAAAATATATCATCAGAGTGACTACAACAAGAAAAATCTACTTCTGTCACATCGCTTCACTTCGTCCCGTGCCTATAGCCTCTGCTAACACAATACTGTCTCCTGAAGCTGACCTTGATAGCCACCTGTGCTGCTTTCTCTGCTTCCAACACTGGGTCCACTAAGCTAAGTGTCACTGCACTGCCTCCAACTGGATGATTAGCTCCTCCCGAGCTCTCTACGCATCCACCAAGACAGTCTCCCGGCCAACACCTACTCCTAGTGCCTCTGGTACACAGAAAGTCCATGCCTGCAGCCACTTAAACTCTTCTCAACTGATCAGACTCCCACGACTGATATCCGCAACAACTGAGGGTCCAGGGGGCAGCGCCCCCATAGGGTCCTGGGGCAGCGCCCCTTGCCGCCAAGACCAAATTAGCACTTCGCAACCCACACGGAAATGCACGAAACCCACCATTTCTGTCATTTTCTGTCGATTCTGCACTCTTTCTAGCAACTACAAATGCGTCCCCTTTCCTTTGACATCATCTGTAACTCATTCTGAACAACTTGAATCTGTCATCATCTTTTTCTTTTTTCTTTTTGCAATTTCTCCTTGACGAAATTAGTGTGCCTCTCGAAACTCTTGGCGGAAATCCTAATCCTCTGGATGGAAATTGCCGAGTGCACAAATTGAGAACTGCCAACGGCAAAAGAATGATGGCCAACTGCCCGAAAAATGAGAACAACCTTCCCCCGTAAGCCGATGCCAATTACATTGTTCAACTGAAGCACAGAGAAAACCCAAGAACGCACCTGCGAAAAACAGCATGCTCCTGATGGACCTTGTTCTATTACTTCCCCGTCCTCCAAAAGGTTTGCGTCTGCTACAGATTAGAGCCCGCGGGCGGAAAAAAATGGAAGCCTTGTATTCCCACAGAGAAGTCTGCTGGTCGGAGGAGTTTGCTAAGTCTTTGACAGAGGACGTTATGTTTCTTTTTGAGCGGGGCTTTTATTTTATGCCCACAGACCATTCCTTTACTGGCGGAGACTGATTTAAAGCCCGCGGGCTTTCTTTTGCGAGAAAGTTTTATTAAAATTTATGCCCGCGGGGCTTTTGCACCACGGGGACCTCCGCTTCTGTGCCTGCGGATAAGCAGTGGTCTGCGGGACTTTCTCTGCCTGCGGACAGGCAGTGGTCCGCGGGACTTTTGCTGCCTGCGGACAGGCAGTTGCCCGCGGGCCTTTCTGTCCGTAGGGCCCGCTTTTTTGTTTTTTTTTTTAATTTTTTTTTTTTTTAAAAGAAATCAAATAACAGAGGTACCTCCATTTTGCCTCCAGGCGTCGCCATTCTGCAACGACGACGGAGTCAGCTGGCCATCCTGTGACAGCGACGGAGTCTTCCTGGCACCATATATTTTGAATTTGGATCTGTTGACTGCCGGAGGTATCTTCTGCCCGTCCAAAGTTGATAATCTGATTGCTCCATTGTCGCCGACCTTCCGAATCTGATATGGTCCAACCCATCTACCCTTAAACTTTTCCACTTTGATTTCATTCTGACCGTCGTACGCCTTACGTCTGTTCTGTGCCACCTCCGTCGCCCACTGTGCCTGCGGTCGTCGCGCAACTGGATTTTTTCCTTGCTATCGGTGCCCTTCCACTAATTTTATGCTGCGGTGTAACCTTTTCTTTCTGCGCGGTCTATTCACCATGTACCGGACAGTGGGATGTTTCGTTTTTCTATGTTCAAGCTGTATGTTCTTCCCCTCAGCTTCAGCCATGGCAGGTTTTCCTTCTTTCGCTTCCCTGCATTCCTCCGGACATTCATTTTCCTGTGTTTTGTCACGTTCGTCGACCATTAATATATTGCAACTCAGAAACAGTTCGTAGTCTTCTATCTGCCAGTGGAACAGGCCATTCACCGAGTCCAGGTCGTCGTCATTCGATCCTCCATCAAGTCTCAATACTTCCTCTTTGTCTGGTTCCATTCTGCTCTTTGCTTCGTCGTCACTCTCTGAATCTGACGATGCTGCCTCCTCACCGACCATTTGTGTATGCAGGTCAATTGTGAATCTTTTGCCTCCGTGCTCCATTGATAGGGTATTTCGTTTCCAATCATGTTTTACTTTTGCTTGCACCAACCAATCCCGTCCCAGAATAGCATTATATTCTTTTTTTTTTAATGGAATGACCACAAAATCCAATAAAAATAGTTGCGTACCAATCGTTACCGGTTGCGCTTTCAAGATTCCCAACGGTTTGATTCCATGTTGGTCTGTCGTGAGCAACTGAAATGCAGGTGACCACAATGTCGGCTTTCCCAACTTCTTCCAAGTATCCTCCGACAACACATTCACGCCGGACCCTCCGTCGACAATTGTGTCTGTCAAAACATTTCCCAAAATCCTCATCTTGACAACCGCCGGATGCCGTCTGAATGTGAGTGCCAGCAGCATTGGGTCTGTTGTCATCACTTCCCTACTGTCCCTTCCTGTGTCTTCCGGTGCTTTCAAAAACGGTGTATGATTCAGAATGGCCATCCCTAACTGGGGCATTGTAAGGAGGTCACTTATCTTGATCGGCATCTGCGTTTGTAAGATCTGTCGTACAATGTTTTGTTCTGCGAAGTTCCTTGCCAAGGTGCCGGTGATATCCTTCAACTGAGATGTCCCTGCCGACGATGCCTTTGCAATGTCCGCTTGCGCTTCCCCCACTTTTCTCTTTTCCTCCGCTTGCCTTCGTGTAATTGCCAGAACCTCCTCTACATCCGTGCCAAAAGTGATCAAGTTTACTCCAGCCTTTGGACACTTGGAATCTTCGTGATCGTCGGGTCCGCACCATCTGCATAATAATTTTGGTGTTTGCCGCTGTACAATCCCGTGCAAAATGACCCCACAAATTACACGCTCAGCATTGAACGATCGGCCATCCGTTTGCATCATACTGAGTTCGACTTCGGCTCCCATTATTATTGTTATTATTTTGCCCTCTGTTATTATTCCTGTATCCTCCGGATGTAGCACCGACGGTATTCGTGTTTTTGCTACTACCCGACGGGGAAGCCTCTTGTGTGAGAAGCACCTGCGGAGATCCTCTTGTTTTCATGTTAAAGGGGCAGTCTTTTGTCGAATGTCCCATGATCTGACAGATGTCATAGAATTGGTTCTTCGGACACGATCCTTTAGTATGACCGTCGGTCTTACATTCCGTGCACCACAGTTCACTACC
The DNA here is from genome assembly GCA_028749045.1 of Cupressus sempervirens. Classification (NCBI taxonomy): domain Eukaryota; kingdom Viridiplantae; phylum Streptophyta; class Pinopsida; order Cupressales; family Cupressaceae; genus Cupressus; species Cupressus sempervirens. Next base: position 516,895,743 of record CM053785.1, on the reverse strand, counting down.
TTTTGGCTCTTTCTGCATATTTTTTAAACTCCATCATTCGAACCATATCCTTCTATAAGGCACGAACCTTTTTGCTACTACCTTCGTCGTCGCTGCTATCATCTCCAGCAGATTCGTCGTTATCAGAGTCAGAGGAGCTAGTTTTCTTCTTCTTTGTCTTGTGCGCACTTTCAAGGTCCAGTGCTCTATTATAAGCATCCACATATGATGACGGTGGCACAATTTTCATTTTCCTCCGCAACTGTGAGCGTAGGCCGTCCACAAACCACCTTTTCTGCAATCCGTCAGCCGGCTTGCTTTCCATTTTGTTTATTAAGTCTTTTAATCTCCTGGCATAGACACGGACAGTTTCGTGCTTCCCCTGCTTGGTATTGAAAATTTCCGCTACGATTTCATTATCATCCCGCAAGAGTTTAAACTCCGCCAAGAATTCCTTTTTAATCTTATCCCAGGTGTCCAGCTTCTGCAGATCTGTATCCGAAAACCAATCAATCGCGACACCCCATAGGGTTGCCGAAAATTGCCTGACCCATTCGTCGGCATCTGTGATTCCATTTGCCCACCAAATCGTCTCACATGTCTTACAATGTCGGATGGGGTCGGCGGTACCATCACCTTCAAATTTCGACAGCTTTTCTTTGGGTCCCGCCATAACACTGGAGGTCTGCACTCCTACACTAGCGGTCGGCCCTCCCACACCGGCAGTCTGAACTCCTGCATCAGTGGTCTGCACTCCCACACCAGAGGTGTCGACAGCTGCGAACCTTGGTGAAGAAGAAGGATCCTCCGAAATTGTTTCCCGCGGAAGTCTATCCTGGACGAAGAGGTCACTCCACGCTCGTGCTCCATCGGCACTGCGAGCAGTGCGAGTTGATGCTCTTCCGTCTGAATTCTCTTCCCTCGGCGAACACAAATTCAAGAACTCCTCCCGTGCTTCTTCCACCAATTCCACCCGCTGCCGAGTCTCCTCCAACAATTCTTCTGCGCTACGGTTTCTGTCGGCAATCTTTTGAAATCTCCGTCAGTGTTCGGCTTGCTGTGCCAGAATTAAATTCTCTTGCACAGTACGGATTCCATCTTTTCCCTTAACCTTATTCCGATCCTTGTTAAGCTGATTTGGCATTAATCTTCATTCCTCCCACCTTCCAGATTCATAAGGCAACGGCGCCAAATGTTTACCGTACTGGTAAAGAGATCAACGCATACAGACAATGAACATGAACAGCAGAACTTATATTATTATTCACAATAGTAGATGAATGATGCTTTACAATGATCCCAAACGGGATATAAATACTACCGCTGAACCTTCCCGAAAGAGTCCGTCGGCCACAAATATTCTATCCGCTACAAACTATTTACCGACGACGTCGGCTACAGAATACAAAACACCGCCGGACATCACCCCGTCGGCTACAGAATATAAAACACCTACGACCATCATTCCGTCGACTACAGAAACACCGCCGGAACCATCCAATCGGCTAACACGTGTCTTGTCTTTATCCTCCCTAGCTAAGAGGGAGTGTTGATGTTTTGGTAGCTTTAGTAGGATAAAATTGTGAGAACAAAAAGAAATATATATATATATATATATATATATATATGCCATTATATTAATTATATTGATGAATAGACATGTCTCATGAACGGACATGTCTCTTCTCTTGGTTTATTCCTCATACAAATACAAGAGGACGCTACCATTTGGAATGTACATACCAGACATTATGGCAGTGCTATTACATCTGCAGCGATCCGGGAAAATCAACATCATGGATAGGCTACAAGGGATCAACAAAGAAGTCACGAAATTCCATGATGTATTATGTTTTAGATGGCACTTAGAGTTGTGTTGTGCACCTTCCTAGGAATGTTGGAAGCCATTCATGGCTGGGTATACATGCTTGCAATTATCAACAAGAAATAATGGAGCTTATTGGGGATGTTTGGAGTGGGTTTTGGATGGATGATCTTAATTTCGGAACTGATGATGATGTTTATATCCTTACCAGCCATGTTATTTCATTGGTTCATTTAGAAATACAAATGGATTGGAGAGAGATTTTTCGGATTGGAGAAATGCACGAATGGGCAATATTGGGAGTGTTTTTTAAAAAAGAATGGATCGGGATATCAGTTTTGAGCTTTCTTTTTGCTTGTAGACCGGTCACTTCACTGTATGGGGAGTTGGTACAATTTCTTTCGCGAAGGAAGTAAAGATTTTGTTGGAAATTACTTGGAGGTGTTTTCTAGCCACTGCTAAGTTATTTTTGAATATAAAAATGCTCGATTTTCAGGCTTGTACTTGGAGAACTCATCGGTACTATTCCTTTCCTCTATGTAGAGTACTTAAATCAGATTGTACTTCCCGATTTCAATCATATACATCACTAATTATTTATTTCAGATCTTCCAAACTCAAGAAGTTTACCCTATGAAGATGAGTAGGATGGTTTATTTTGTCCATCGAATGAGCAATTTTTCGTTGAGGATTGATGGCAGAGTAGATTTAATCATAGGAGATGGGTTCTATGTTGCTCCCATATTCATGAGTTCTATGTATCCAGTGAGATTTCAGATTGTTTACTGCTGTTCTAGCTTTTTCACATTATTTATGTTGACATCAATCCCGAGGCAATTTCATTGTGAAGATTTGCAGAAATTTGTGCAACCAGTGGGAAATCCTCTTGGTATAGTACAGTTATTTCCACTTCTACATGGGAAAGTTTGGGTCATTGAAGTCACTCCATGATGTTAGTATGCATGCTTCCATATATTAATTGGTTGGTTGCAGTAAGTTGGTTTTGTTGGTGTACTCAGGCTTCCTACCTTGACAATTGTAAGTTATGTGCCAGTAATATGATGTCAATTACTGATAACAGATGCATTACTTGGTTAACTGATTTCAGGGTTAGCTGTACAAACATCCTTATTAGTCCCTCATTTGTGATAGATACATTTCTCGTTTGGGACTTCATGAGGAGATATACTGAGGAATATGGTTTGAGAAAGGATCTTTTTTCCAACCGAACAGGATCATGATAGTTATTGGGATTGTTGTAATGGACCACACTAGGATGTCACAACAACAAAATAAAAATCATGTTGAGATCAGAGTAGTGTAGTGCCAGCATGGTGGTTCCTTTATGAGATTGATTTGGAACCCTGGGATCATTTGGGTTTACAGTTTAGCAGTTGAGGAGGAGGAAGCCAATGTTAGCTCATTGGAGGTTGCTTGTATGGTGTTCCAGTTTAGTTTTTTCAGAGAGCAGTTTCCAAAGGAGTTGACAGAAATAGTATAGTATTTGATTGCTCTACATGCTAGTTGTTGTCAAGAGGAGGTTTATTGTGTTCGCATCCAGCAGGGTAGTGCTTTCAACATTTGGTGCTATGGATCTCCTAGGTTGGCTTGGAACCACAGGATGATACTCAATTTTAATTTGGTTCTGCATTGTTATCTTGGGGGAGCATTGGAATTGCTTGAGAACAAGTAATTTTGGAAGGAGGGATTTCAATGTCCCCTTTTCAAGCATGTGTTGTATGGGGTTGTTGTTAGCCTATTTCTCCATGGTCCCATAGGCTAACCAAGACTTCTAAGGGATCTTGATGATATTTGGCCAAAGCAATTTCAGTTGCATACCATTTTAAAGGGATTTGAGGCAGTTTTGAGAATACTCATTATGTATAGTAAGTCCTTGTGGCTATCTTTGGACTTCTAGTGCAATGGTATGTCGATGGTAAATTGGTCAATATCAATAGGATCATCTATTAATGATTGATATTATTTATTATGCATAAATGATGCCTTTACCAAAATATGATTTAATTATTTAACCTTATTAATGCATAGTCTATAGTTGGTGGAAAATATTTAATTAAATAGCCCCCTTTATTCTATAATACATGGGAAACAAAGATAAAAGTCATTGGGGACTTCATTGAAGGAAATATCATATTATATGGCTCAAAAATAATAAAGAAAAAACAATCATGATAAAATAGCAGTGAAAAAGAAAAATCTCAATATAGGAAATGCCAAAAAGTAATTTTTTTAATCCCACATTGTGAAGATGAGTGAAAAAGTTCTTAGAAATTGTTACAAAAGAAATTGAAGAGCTCTCTTTCAACATGTTTGGTTTATGGTTGGATACCATATGAAATTGGAGAAATAGTGAAGATTTTTTTTGGAACTTGGAGGATGCAAACCCTTTTAGCTATCAATCTTGGTGCCATTGAAAGATATGGCCTTGAGATTTGTTCTTGAGCTTCAACATAAAATCTGAAGATTGTGATCTTATTATTTAATTTCCATTTTCAGTTGCCAAGCAGATTCAGTTTTCATTGCAAGGGTTTGTGACTGGAGAAATCATTTGGAGAGATTGCTATTAGAACTGTTGAGATTCAATTTACTGTGCTTGAGGTCGCAGACAATCAGATTTGGAACTATGACTGGCCTATTGTTCAAAAGGTGTTTCCCAAGGTCTACAATCATTCCAAGCGCTGAATCTGGAAAATACATATTGCCATCTATGTTGATAAGAGACTGAGCTAAACTACATTTAAGACACTATATATGACTGAGAAGAGTGCTGAAGTGATCAGCGAGAGTCCTTTGCTTGGGATTAGGAGGAATCCTAAGATAAAAGATGAATAAAAAGAAGTTGTTGAAGATATCAAAAATGATGAAGTTGAGATCCCTGCACAAGAAGGGAAGTTATTGATAAGTATGGAACAAATGGATAAGAATGGATGTTCGTAATTTTTGTAGTTCTTTAACTCCTGAAGATTTGATAGATTGGATTAATGAACTAGAGGATTACTTTGAGGTTGAAGATGTTAAAGATCCAAAAAAGGCTAGATTAGCGTGGACTAAGTTGAAGGGTCATGCTGCCTTATGGTAAGAAGAGTTACAAAAGGATAGAGAAGATAATGATGAACTTAAGATCACTCAATGTAGATTTATGGTTTCTAGACTTAAGGCCAAGTTCATACCAGAGGACTGAATAGGAATTTTTCAAGAAGCTAGAGAACCTGAAAAAAAAGGATTGGAGTGTAAAGGAATACACCAAAGAATGTGATGACCCCTTTCTATCATCCTTCTAGTTTTTTCCCAATTTCTGATATTGTAGTCCTTTCTCAATGTCTTTTTTCATGATATGATTTCTTCATTTATATTCTTACATATGAAAGGATGTGTCTATCCATCTCCTTAGTTTTATTATATTATTAATATAAATACTATATGTTCATATTATTATACTATCAAATATAATACTATTATATTTGTAAATTTATATATATTATAATATTATTATATTTTAAGATCAACTATATTTAATATTTAATATCTAATTATGTTAAATTTATATCTTTATAAAGTGTTGCAAATATATCATTATATAAAATAGATTACATTTTACTTTAATATTATTATTCTTAATTATAATAATATATTATTTTAATATTTATATATCCTATTAATTTGGGCTCATGACAAGTCCGCCCTTCCTTGAATTGTTTGCCCTCAAGCAATTTCTTATTTTCACTCAACACCTTATAATCTTAAAATCCATGACTTCGGTTATTTTAAAGCGATTCCTATGCCTTGATCATATTACTTTGGATTATTAAAATAATGATCATGCTCACAAAATAATGAAGTATGAATATATACAATGTATACACATTAATGCATGAAGACACGAAGTAGACACAAAGTATACATATTGATGCAAGAAGACAAGAAGCACACACAAAGTATACACATGAAGCAATAATATATGATGTATAAACTTCGAAGTGTACTATTTATCTCTTTGACATGCTTATTTATCTACATAGGCATGTTCTTACAGTGAGTGGTCAGATTATTGTGCTTGGCCATGGAAACAGTTTACTTGAAGCTCCCTCATGAACAAAGCCCGTTTTGGGAATCTCATCTCAATGTGACCGAATTACTTCCCTCTCTGTTCACAAGATCTGCATTCACTATAAGACTTTGAGCTAGATAGATACTTGGAAACAATAATGTATTGTTAACTTACATTGTTTAGTTCCTATAGTGAATGGTAAAATAACTGTGCTCAAGTAGAAACAGTCTCTAAGAGGCTCCTCATGAACAAAGCCCGTTTTGGGAATCTTCTCCTCACTATGACCGGATTACTCTCCCTTTCACAAACTCCCTATTCATTATAAGACTTAGGTAGACCCTTACACTTGGTGGTTGAATGTTCAACCTCAGCTGACATAAATGTTTAATGAGAAAGGGTGTGTCTTTTAATTAAGCCCCTCCTTGGTAGCCATATACTCCTCCCATAAGTTAGATAATGGTAGATTTAGGAGATATATTTTGATAATTCATCTTGATCTTATCTTTCAATTTAATAAAATTTCATCTTATTTCTAATATTGGTTGTTTTTTTTTTTTTCTATATATATTGTAAGCATCAAAATATACATTTAGAATTATAACTCTATTATATACATTAGTATTAATTTTGAATATCTATGTGACTAAGTATGAAGCAAATAAAACCCTCAAATAAGCTGCCCACCTTCATTTAATTTTCTTATTATTCTTTTCATCGTCAATCATCTATACTAGTGTTAGCAGCTATGGCCTTATAATAATTTATACGTTCATTATTTAAATTAGCTTTACTTATATCATTAATCATTTATGGCTATCATTTATTTGTTAACTTAGTTGCACAAATTAGTAATGTTCTAATTAAAAAATCATGTATTAGCAAAGAATTTACTTAATAAATAATATTACCTCCTCGATACCTTCATCTCCACGTGAGTTTGATGCCTCCAACGTGGTCGGTTCGTCTACTTAGGGGTCCATGTGGCAATGAATGGTTTAATGTTTTCCCTCTATTATCATCAAGCAGTGATCTGTACATCTGATGCTCCTATATAATCGATGCTCCAGTTCATGATCAGATGTATTTGTTTTCCCTTTCCCTTTTATGTATTTCAAGTATTCCCCATCGTATAAGATCACCGCTAAGCTAAGTAGTTGATATATCACTGATATCTAATTGGTTTACCGACAACTATGAATTCTGAATATCTTTGGATAGATTTCTATGTCGAGGTATATTGACATTAAGCAGTAGCTATTGTATTATTATACAGTCAATTGAATATCTCAGATGTTGTACATTATCATTCACATGTATTAGTGGGGCAAGGAATGGTTCGATTTAAACCTTATCCCATCTGATGATTTGGCTGAGAACTTAGAAATTTTCTTTTCGGATTGTTGATTGGTATGACCAGAACAATAATCCAAATTTTTTATTTGAACACGTTGTTTATATACCACTTACTGCTCCCCATAATCGAAATTTTTATTTATTCATAATCTCCCTGCACGAAGACCCACAGTTGTGCATTTTCACAGAATAAGATGCCCTGTCAAATCTGGGTTTTGAATAGAACTCGTTCGTTATCTTTATCCCTCTTCTTTTCTAATCTGTTCGAGAATTCTTCTAGTGCTTAATAAGCAGTCCCAACCTCAGCCGCCTGCGTTCCAAACTGAATGATGGTATTTGCATTCAATATGGCTTCTTGAAATATCATCCAAAAACTTAGTTGTTGCCCTGTATTGTTGTGGAATCTCCCTTCCATTGATCTAAGGCATTTTTTCCCTTTCTATTTGCTACGTAGTATCCATCAAACTGCAAGGTTATTCTTTTTATATTTTCTTTTACGTTGAGTTTTCTATGGTCAGTAATGTTATATAGTCACAGACTTCATATTGATCCATATCTTTCACTTAAAACAACAAAAATTTCTTCTTTATTTTCCTCTCTGCTATCATCCAATATTGCATTGCTTTCACTAGTTGGCTACTGATCACCGTGGTCTAACATCTCATAAGTTTTGATCCCTATACTTATTTAGATTTCTCTGTATATTATTTGCAGATCATATTGAATATATTTTTGTTGAGTCTAATGTCTTTTTCTTCTGTTCTTACTAGTAGTTCATTATCATCCACAGGATGACAGGATCATGCTCTGTTACCAATTGTGATGACCCCTTTCTATCATTCTTCTAGTTTTTTTTTTCAATTTCTGATATGTAGTCCTTTCTGAATGCCTTATTTCATGATATGATTTCTTCATTTATATTCTTATTTATGAAAGGATGTGTCTTTCCATCTCCTTAGTTTTATTATATTATTAATCTAAATACTATATGTTTATATTATTATAGTATCAATTAAATTTATATATACTATAATATTATTATATTTTAAGATTTAAGATCAACTATATTTAATATTTAATATATAATAGATTATATTTTACTTTAACATTATTATATTATTATAATAATATATAATTTTAATATTTATATATCATATTAATTTGGGCTCATGACAAAGAGTTCTACAAGATGATAGTCAGATCTGGACATCGAGAGACATCTAAGGAGAAGGCGGCCAGGTATATTAATGGCTTGAAACTTAACATTCAAGATGAGTTAAGTATGTTGAAAATTAGTAAGATTGAAGACGATTATCAATATGCCTTAAAGGCAGAAGATAAGTTGAAAAGAAAATAAAGCAACCCTAGGGGAAAGGATAAGAAAGTTGTTGATAAGAGTAAGAGAAGCTAGTAATTGAGGAGGAACTTGATCAAAAGATTCATAGGAGAGGCAGTGGCAACATAGAGTTCAAAGGTACTTATTTTAAATGCGGGGATCTTGGCCATAGAGTTCAAAGGTGCTTATTTTAAATGTAGCGATTTTGGCCATAGAGCTTTCCAATACTCAAAGGGTCCTAGTAGAGATGCGAGTAAACAAAACCTAGTGGCATGTGAGGAACAAGCTAAAGATGAACCTATTGAAGGTATGGATGCACCTAAAATAGGCGAATATCTAATGCTTCAGAGAGTTGATTTAGACAAGGCAATTGTTCTGAACTATTTGCAAATCAGGAGGCAAATGTTGCAAGATGATTAATGGACAGGTGGTAGTACAGATAACCTTGTATCAAAAGAGATGGTACAAAAGAATGGATTGAGGAGACTTAAACACCCTTGTCCATATGGAATAAGTTGGTTTCAAGGAGATCATGTGGTGGAGACGCAAGAACATTGTTGGTTCAATTTCAACATCGGGCCTTACAAGGATGAAGTGTTATGTCATGTGGTTAACATGAGCGCTTGTCATGTTTTGTTAGGAGGGCCTTGGTAGTAAGATGTTGGATCTATTCACGATTGTCAAAGGAATATTGTGTCTATTATGAAGGATGACAGAAGTTCACAATTCCTTTGAAAGAGGAAGGGAGGAAAGCTAAGAACTATAGTGTGATGAGGACTTACACCTTAAGAGATCAGACTAATAAGATTAGGAGATGAAGGATGTGCCCCAGGTGACTGAGAGTATTGCTAAGGAGTTACAGTTTATAGTGGTATTAGTTGAGCATAAGGATCTTGTGATGAGATCAAAGGAAAGGAAGTTGCTAAGTGGTGATAAATATGAAGTCAACTAGTAGCAAAGGAAACAAACATGTATTGTCCGTTGTAGGAGCGCTAAAGGTAGAAGCAATTGGTATAAGTTGAATGAACAAAACAAAAAGTAGGGAAGCAAATGTTGAGTGGTACCTAATGAGGAATGGTATACATCTAGGTTTGTGAATTTGAATGGTAGGCACAACAATTTGCATAATGTGATGGCTGTAGACAAAGAAGATATATGGATTAAGAATGAGCATGAGATTTATGAGTTGAATTTCATCAGATGTTCATAATCTCCTCTTTTGGAAGATCTTCTATTCACCTAGGGTGTCTGATGCAGGAGCATCCTTGGGAAATTCGCAATCTTGCATCCCCCACAAAATTTCCTTTATGTTACTATTCACGTTACTGTTTGTCAGTTTTGGTGTTCTAGGTAGCAATATTCTAGTTGGCTTCTTTTCTTATGTGATCCTTGTGGTGTGTTCTAGACTTCATGGAGATCTTATGTCTATCTTTACAACTCAATCCGTTGTTTACTTATAAAGTTATCTTAAGATTGGTCAGGTCCAATATTGTTCTTCCCATTCTAACAACCAGCGTGGAAAGAATTACTTTGAGACGGTTTTCACAATCTGCGATGACCAATGACACATTGTTTGAGGCTAACACATTTATGGTGAACCTCCATGTAGAATCACATGACACATCAACCTTATCTGATGGAGTTCTTATGGATTTGGGTCCTTACCTATGTTGTAACACATTTGTTCATTGTAAATATTGCGATTGGATTTGTAGCTGACAATGTTGTATATAAGTAGGGTAGTAGTTCTTATTTAGGTAGAGACAAAGTAGTCACGAAGGAAGGTGATGAAGTAGTGATGATTGTGAATAAGGTTTATGTCTTTATAAATGAGGCATGTCTGTTGTAAAATTGTAAGCTGCATGTTGTGGGCCAATTGAATGGAACCTATTGTTTTCCTATTTGTTGGTGTTGAATTATTGTATGGTATTGTGATTTCCGCTGTGTTGTCTCTAGCTACTAGGTTGGACAATCTCCTTTGGGGAGTCTCTTGCCTTGACTGCATCAGCCTCAATAAGTCTCTAACAACTTAGTCGTATTTATCCTTACCAAATTATCAAAATCTATGTGACACATTCTTTAGTACCAGAGCCGATTGTCATCAACTTGGGATATCAAGAATCCTTTTGTAGCTCCTTCTAATTGATACATATTTATGTCGATTCTCTTCCCAACCTCAATTAGTGTTTCGGATCTCTTTCTAATTACACAACCTTTACTTTTCATATAACATCATATCCATTCTCACACATTTGTCCAACACCCAACAAATTATGATACAAAACCTTCACCTAATAAACATTGCCAATGTAATTTTTACCATCAAAAGTAATTGATTCTTGCCAATAATATGTGTTTCTTTGTCATCACTAAATCTAATAGGACCACCATCATACTTGTCAAGTGAAATAAATTTACTTTTATCTCTAGTCATATGAATCAAACAACTACTGTCAATCAACCATTCATTCATTTTCCTTCTAACATATAGAGTAGTTTCAATATCATCAGTCTGAGCACAAATGTCAAATATATCAATTTCAAATTTCTTGACCTCTTCCTCATCTTCTTTAGCATAAAACAATATCACCTTCTTATCATCATCAGAAATACTAGCATCTTCATTCACATAATAAGCCTTTTTATTGAATCTTTTAAACTTATGTTTAGGACCTCTCTTTGAACATCTAGAAGCTAAATAACCAACTTTACCACATCTAAAACATTTCAAAAGTAACATACCTTTATACTCATTGGTACCTTTCTTCAATCTTCTTGCAAAGTTAGCTTCCATCTGTTCTTCATCATCACCGTCAGATTTTTCTTTAACTTTGGTTGCTTCGAAATCCATTTAAGATCTGCTCGTCATTGCCAAACTTTCTCAGCTCAAACACTATCAATTTGCCAAACACTTGCTCCTTGGTAAACTTCTTCAATAACCGAAACTTTGTCATTGTAACTGTCTGGTAATGTCATCAAGATTTTCTCCATAAAGTCTTCATCAATTATGTTACCACCTTGATTTTTGATTTCATCCACTGCACTTTCAACTCTTTAAAAATAACTCTTGATAACTTCACCATCTTTTGTTCTAAGATTTTCATAATGTCTCTTTGCAATCGATTTTGTAGAAAGCTTCATTTTATCATTTCCTTCATATATTTTTTTCAATTTTTCTCAAACCTGTAGTGAAATTTTAGCTAGATATGTTGAAGCTTTTGATTCTAAGCTTAATTCTTTTTGGTCTGTTCTTACATGTGAGATCTTATGGTTCCTTTGGAAAGCAAGATATGAAGAGGTCTTTTAGTAGAAAGATAGAGGACTTACCGAGTTTACTCGTAAACTCAAACATTTTTCTATTATGTCTTAGGTGTCACTTTCTTTGGAAATTTCTATGGTCCAATTTACGATGCTGGTCAGGGATGGTATGCTACTTATTCATAAAGATGAGGTCAAGGCTTTCTAGTATCTTGATTAGTTCAAAGATATGACAGACACGAATGATATTAAGAAAATTGAAAGAATGATGGAGGATCTGCACATTTCCACTAGTACCCACCAGCCTACTCCTCTTATTACTGACTGTTATGAGATTAAGTTGAATAATGATCATGTTGTAGCAGGATGGAATGATGAGCTGTTTGATGCAGCTTTCATACAAGCACTGGATTCTAATGATGGATGGGGCCCAACTAAATGAATAGCATGCCTTGAACCTGACAATCAACCTTATATAATTTTTTGATAAACATTGTAAATCTTATATCGTTTTAGTTACACTCTCAAGTGAATTAAATGTGTTGACTACTTTGTAAGTCATGTATAGTGGTGATGTTGTAGCTTAAAGTATATTACTCTGAAAGTTCTTTTCTATGCTGAACAGTTCAAGATGAACCTATTGTAATCAGTTTTTTTTTTATACTACTCTAATCGAATTTTTCCCAAACCTCATAAGCAGTCTTCAAAGAAATAACTTTAGCAAGTCCTAATTTCAATAAACCACTAGTAATTGCATACCTTGCCTTCTCATTTCCCTCACATGCTTCAATTTCATCTGAGGTTTGTAAGTCATTTTGAGGGAACACACATTATCTCCACATGCTTCCAAGTCTTGTAACTAGCAACTGATACTTGATAACCTTTTATCCGATCTTTCTTGAACTATAGTTTGATCCAGCAAACATAGGGATATTAAATTTGTGTGCTATCAGATCTATCTTGAGTTGTTAAGCTCAACATCGAGGAACCAAGCACTGATACTAATTGTTGAACAAGGCGAATAATTGAGAGGGGGTGAATTAGTTATTCCCACACACTTAATATTTTTAAAATCTATCGGTTAATACTTAACAATCAACAACCACCACTTAAGATATGTTGGCTATAGCACATTAAATTGCTAGTGTAAAGATAAGTATGAAAGAACAAAAACACCAATCCTAGGATTTACATGGAAAACCCAACCTGAAAAAACCATGAAAAATATAATTCTCATGAAATGAAAAACATCAATTAAAGTTACATCGGTTAAGGTGATCTTGTACAACAAGGCTAACAGCCTAAAATACTCACTACAATAAGAAAGGGTTATGCCGGTAGACTTTACTACCATGATAACAACATCCTCGAAATAAGGCTCATTGCTAACAAGCTTATAACCACTATATGATAGATGAAGTATGAACTACAAAATAAAGTTGTCAAGCCTTTGCAATTCTACTTTGCAACTTTCTATACCTCGAGTCAGCTAATTGAGTAAGTTTGCACTAGAACCACATATATTTCACATACAAGCAACAAGATCACATGAATTGAATATAAAATGTTGGATTTGAGGACTTGCATACATCCCTCTTGAAATGATACTCTATATATACTGGATGCATACTACAAATCTATCAGCTAAAATAGATTTGAGATAGGTTACACCACCTTGAGACCAACAATGATCATTGGTACCAATGGTTATGATTGAACATGCTAGGGACAACCACCAGGACCAAAATCAAATCACATGGATCTCAAAGGATTGACCCAAAAACACAATCCACCATAATGATGCAAACCATCACTGGGGCACAAAATGATAAAACAATTAATGCTCAACCAACAATAAAACACATCACTCAATGCATAAGCAATCGGCGAAGAAGACATTCAATTTGTAAATAATTGATATAGTAGACAAACACCATGTTGTTGATGCACTACTACCGACACACAAGACGTTGAGATTAGGATGTTGACATCAATTGACAACCATCAATTTCACATTCTAACAAAATGACATGCAAATTAGTTGATCACATCTTGTCTTCCCCTTTACCCTGGCATTCTCTCTTTTAAAATTTAAAATTAATATGAGCTTTACTTAAACATCTCATTGATGACCATGAATACAACAAATACCATGCATGCAAAAGAAACAAACAGAAATTAAAAAATTATGCAAATTCAATATTCAAATCCTATTTAAACCATGTTATACCTTTATGGAGTATAATTATTAGTCCAATGTTCACCATAACTAAAAAGTAACCCCAATTTTGAATTCGAGTTTCCTGGTGACAACAAGCTTCTTTTTATTTATCTCATTATAGAAGCTCTTTAAAGATTAAACTATCAAGCACTTGCATTCATACTAACATAATTAAACTCATTTGATTTTGGAACAACACTATTATCTTTTAAAATGCAAGAAATTAAAAATGATTCCAAGAAAAGAGAAAATGATGAAAACATCAAGAGTATGTACCGGTCCGGGAATGTATAAGCGACGTTTTCCACCCACTTTCATGGATAGAACACCTTCATCGAGACCCCTTATTACCTAGAGAACATTACAAATCACATGAAAGCAATAGGTTTAAAATTATTATTTAGAAATATTAGTATGGTAATATTAACACGCAAAATAATTGCAGGGACTAAAATATAATTAATGATAAGAAAAATAATGGATTATGAGAATTACAATGTGAAGGCAATATAAAACATTTGGTAATACAAAAACTGATTCTGAATGTAAAGACCATGAAGAAAAAATTCATTATCCAAGGAAATTATACAAAAAAGGTAGCTTAAAGTGTCATTGAATCGAAAATCTAGAAAGATACCACGGAATGTAGTAGTACTCATTAGATTGCTATTTGATTTTATGTGACTCTAGGAACATCAGGTATGAGAGATAATAATTATTGCATAAGAGCCATATCTACTTGTAAACACTCAAGGTAAGAAATGACACCACCTTATTGTATATATCTATGTCAAAGCATGTGTTGTGGAAAAGAACAAAGACCACTAAATATTTAAGTGCTCGCTAAGTAAATTGAAATGTTAAAAAAAATGTCTAACATTCTTTTACTAACATTTATGATATGCATTCTATCTTAAACGGGTCTTATTTTAGCTTCAATTCCCTTAACTGTTACTGGGTAATGCCTACCAATTAGTTATCTCTCTAAGACTATTTCTTTATATAAAAATGTGAATGAGTAATACACGTGATTATGAAAAATCTCAATGGACTTAAGTTGTTCTAAAAGATATAGAATGCTTGCAGGAAAATACATCAAAAGGGAATAAAGAAGTCCATATTCACTAATGGAGTGTAATGTCTGTTTTTTGGGACATTAGTAGTCAATTAAATAATTAATTTTTAAGCTGTCAAATTATATCAGATAAAATGACAACTTTATTTAATTATTTAATGAAGTATTAAAACAACTTTATAGAGCCTAGTGAAAAATTAATAGTCATTTTTAATGAGAAAGGAACATAAAAAGACATGGAGGAGGAAAATAAAGAGTCACATGGTTGTGCTTTAAAAGAACTTTGAGAGGCTCATTCTCATCATGTTGGGTTTTATGTTTGGTTATGTTTCTCTCTTGGAGAATTCTAGGAAGCTTTAACTTTAAGCAGGTTTGAGAACGGAAACCCTCAAGCTTGAAGGCATTAGATGGAAACCCATTGGCTGTTGAAGATGTCAAGTAGGTGTCTCATTTTGTTCTTCAAATTCATGTTTTTGGTTATCCAATCTGATTGTATAGCTACGATTGGATATTTTTTATGTTACTCTACTGAAGATTTAAAGACAATATTCATATATTATTTCAGAATCTCTGTTCTAGTTGACATTTTATAATTTTCTGTACAATGTGCAGAATAAATAGAAATCAATTGCATGCAAATTATTTGTTTAAATTTATGAGGTAAACATCTTGAACAAATATTCCTAGGGGTGTATCACAATGGTATTAGGGTTGGTTCTCTTGCTAGCTCGTGAAGTTTCATGACTAACAAATTTGCAGAAAAAAAAAAAAAAATTGACAGATTGATGTTGAGCAAATTAATATTAGCCAGATATCAGCTTGACATAGATATTGGGAATATTATAAAAGGCCGATTCAAATAATAATTATTTACATTGAGTATTGCTATTATAGTATTTGTGAAGGCTGTGTTTATTATACACAAGCAATATTAAGGAAGTTGATTTTAATATTTATGGACCCCACCATTATAGAAGAGATGAGTATGTAAGGAAATCAAATTTCAATAAATTGAAAGTATTGGGCGTTTAAATTTACTATGCTGATATATTTAATTTGTATTCAATGAAAAGGGTTGTCCGTAAAAGTGGGCATTGATATAATTATTTGGGGCTGAAGTATAAAGTCGGGTGAAAAGAATTGAGGAAGAAAAGAGAGTTCCTATTCATAATATCCCACCCAAGTGGAATACAGACAACACAAAAATTTCTGCCTTTTCTTGACGACTTTGGGTTTGTAAACCAAATGCTTGTTGGATAATTTAAATACATTGCCAAGATAAGTAATCATCTATGCAAATACCAAATGAAGGAAATGACAAAATTTTGCAAACTTAATTATTGTTGTAGCTAACTCCTTATATAGAATTATCATATCAGATTTACAAGAAATTGCAGATACAACATATTCGTGTTAACTCTTAATTCAAACGGTTGAGATACCAAGAACTATCATGTCCAGTATAAACATATGCAAAGGACTGGTCTGAAACTTTGATAACTACTAATTTGGAAATTCTCATTAGCCACCAAATACCCTAGCCATGGACACCTAGCAGCAGATTAGTATTTCTCCACCTTTCTTTTGCAGCAGTGTAGTTTCAAAAGTCACCCTCATACAAAATGATAAAATGTTGTTCGGTTAGGTGTCTCAGCCTCAAGGCGCATTCCCAATAGTGAAGACAAAACTACAGCAGTAATGGAATGCCTCTTAAATCCACACATGGTATTCAAAGAATGTAACATCAAATGATATTTCACCAATAATTGCTTTTTGCAAAATATGCAATCTGCTCTTCAAACCCTAATGAAATTCTGAAGATAATCACTTAATATCTACATTAGTATTGTAGCGGTCATCTGTTCACGTGCATTGTAGCATTACTATAGCAACCAACAATAAATATTTTTTACAATGCAACTTCAATGTCTTTATAACCTGCAACTCGATATTCAACAAACCCTTTGTATTCCTCGAATTTCTTCTCCAATTTGCAACAGTGTAGCCTCTGATTGAAGCTACCAACACATTGGAGCCTTAAAGTGATGTCTCACACCTTCAAGTGTGAACTACAAGCTATGAAAAGGGCTACGTTCTCCAAAGCTTAATCCAGCAGACCTTGATTCTCCATCTCCAAGATCCAAGAGAAGGCACAAAAGATAAACTCCAAATTATCCCAACATCAAATGAATGAATGAATAAATTCGATTTCTCTCTGAGGCTTTTTATTATATATATTTCACCAAGAATCTCCACTTGCAAGTCACTTTCATAAATTCAATTCATTTTCTTTTGATGCAAAGTTGCCTTTATAATATATCATTAATGAATTATACCATTTTAGAGTATTAATTACTCATTAACCTCAAAATGGCCACACTTCATTATAAAGTCAGCTTATAACTTTATAAAAAACTCAAATAATTTAACATCATTAAAGGCAATTAAAATATTAACATCTCATTAGATACTCATTATTTTGACAAGCCGTCTGAACCACTGCACCTATTACACATCCATCTTCCTTACTAAAAATAGTAAGGGTCCCTCTCTAACATGCACAAACTTACTATGAATAGTAAGTCCCTCAAACTGGAACTAGAAATCTTTGAATGTAAAAGCCTCAAAACAAATGAAGGATCTGGTGAGATAAATCCTTACATCAGCCACGTGAAGAGCTCCAAAACACCCAAGCTAGATCCTCTAATCCACTATACTAGCCTATGAGGGTCAATTAATAGGCCAATCCCTCAAAATTTGATGCTAAAAAATAGGGATATAATGGTCCACCCTCCCTAAGAAGTCATGACTAAAAAGAAATTCCACCCCGTCGGAGGTCCAAAAAATGAACAATGAAATAAACCACACATCTTGTACCAACTCTTATAAAACAACATAAACTTTATTGCGCAAGGACAAACATAGTAAGGGTCCCTCTCTAACATGCAAAAACTTACTATGAATAGTAAGTCTGTCAAATTGGAATTAGAAATCTTTCAATGTAAAAGCCTCTAAACAAATGAAGGATCTAGTGAGATAAATCCTTACATCAGCCATGTGAAGATATCCAAAACACCCAAGTTGGATCCTCTAATCCACCATACTAGCCTATGAGGGTCAATTAATATGCTAATCCCTCACATTTTGATGCTAAAAATTAAGGACGTTATAGTCCACCCTCCCCAAGAAGTCTTGGAGGTCCAAAAAATGAACTATGAAATAATTCACACATCTTGTACCAACTCTTATAAAACAACATAAAATTTACCGTGCAAGGACAAACATCATGCCAACTATCCAACCCCTACGCACAAGAATAGTGCATCAAAATCAAAACACATTCAAGAGGGTTGGGGATGAACATGTATACTTAACACACTAAACATACTACAATTCCAGTTGTAAATCTTGTCTGAAATCCAGATGCACCAAGAAAATCCCAAACTCTACACTCAATGCTCTAATGAATGTCATGATCCTAAATCACTTTATAGATTAGATCATCCAAACCATGTGGCGTCAACATAATACCATTTTTTATTGCAACTAATTCAACCCCAACCAAAAGAAGCAATCCACTAGCTTTAACAAGCCATGGATCCCATAGCCATTATGGAAATCTGCCAAAATGAACATCCTCAAACTCCGCTTGTCAACCTTGATCCCAATTTCAACATACCAGAATTGAAGCCAACCAACAGGATCCACCCAACCTATAACACTAAACTTGTCACCACCTAGGTCCCAATGCAACTGAGACTCACATTTATTTGTACTGTGGAGATAAGAACTCTTGAAGGTGTCTATATCACAACCACTATCTCCATCCTCTACTAATATGCTATGGATGTGATGACTCTACAAGTAGTCCTCCATCAACTTGGAGCCACTAATTCCATCTATTGAAGATGGTGAATACCCATCCCACAAAGGCTAGTATAATTTGGGAGTCAATCCACACCAACGCATCAACAAATCCTCCACATGTGAATCAAAAGAAAAATGATGAGCACTCTCTGTAGTTATGATAAAAAAGGCTCTAATCATTGTCAATAGCCATCACTGATAACTCTAGCATCAAGATGACTCCAATCATTGTCCTTGAATGCCTTGTAACCATCTATGCAAACTCAACCAAAAAATCTCTATGAGGAAGCATTGTAGTAAAGGTATCTACAATCGCTCCCACCAAATGTTGAATACTACAAGAACCTCGAAGGAGAGTATCCTCACTTACTCCAAATGGTCCCTCCCAAAACTTTGAACTCTCAAATAGGTACTCAATAAATAAATGTGTAGTAAAAACAATAACAGGGAGAATCAACCTATTCTTCTACAACCCTCTGTCAATCACTTTGACCTTGCGACTCAACAAGTTGTTCATCACCATCAACTGCATGAGAGGAAGTAACAAATTTTCTCCTAGGAGAAGGAAACAAATCAGCATACACCATACACCATACACTCACTCAATTTGGTGATGCAAGCAATTGGCACCCAAACAAAGTAGATGAAAGAAAATATACTAGGAGACCAAAGAGATCTAGATGTTTGTGACAAACCACCACATGTCACAAGCAATTTCTAGACATTTTTCAAGATTGGAATTCTTGAAGGAAAACTTAATTTGCTTAGTTTCATTTATGTCATGTTTTACATAATTGAATAAAATATTTTTTGTGCTATTTTTCATATTTTAAATGTATTACTACTCACTATTAACATGTCCTCAAGTTGATGAGATCCAATTTGCATCTCACAAATTCTTTTGATACAACTTGTGAAGGTGAAAGAAGCATTGGGTCAAATTGCTATCAGCAACCAATGGGGTATATGGTAGAAATCAAATTCAGAGAGAGTCCATAAGGTCAAGGTATTGATCTAGGATGATAAATGGTGGGTTTGTGTGGAATATGTATTGGAATTCACCAAATCTATCATGTGTATGATTTGGTTTGCTAAAACAGATGCACCGTGCTTTTGGGATGTCTACGATAACATGGACACAATGTTGGAGAAAATAAAATATGGTGGAAGGATTTGTCCTTTTTTGTTGGAACAAAATGACCAAACCATTGCAACTCCTTGCACATTCCCCATCTCAAAGGTACTTGGTGTAGAAGCACCTGGGCACAAGGATATATAGATTCTATGTCATATTGTTAACATTGTCAAAAATTGTTAAGAGAGAAATTTGTGTAAATGAATATTAAAGAGGGAAATTATGTCAAAATGACCATTTTATATGTGAATGGACCTATTTATATCCATATAAAGTAATTTGAGTCATAGGTTTGGTCTAGGTTGGGTTTATACATAAGTTGTAATGCTAAAGAGCATAAAATGCTTAAAATGTTGTCAAAAGAAAAGCATAATAATGTAAAGGGTTATAGAATGTAAGGAGTTGGTATAAAGGGTAGTTGGGAAGTTGTAAACCACCAAAGAGTCTATAAAAACTGATGTATGGTCAAACCAAAGCATAATGGAAGGAAAGAGATACACTTGAAACAAATTTGGTGTAATTCTAAGTGGTTATTTTGATTGATTTTTCAGTTATATTTTTGTTTACGAGTCTTGTACAGACTTTTACGACCTGGAAACCATGTAAACATAATGTAAATAGATAGTATTTTGAATAATATTCCTTTTGGCTTTGGTTTGGGTTGATTTCATAAAGAAATGATGAAGTTGTGGTAGTTTTGGTAAAAGTTGTTATTTGCAAATCTGAGAATGCCTGACTACAGTCAAATTGAAACATTTAGTATAGACACATTTGGAAGAATCACGACCTCTAAATGGATTTATTGGAAAGATATGTGAATTCAGTTTTATTTCCTTTTGGTTTAAGTTCATTTTATGGAGATTTGTGAAAGTTATTAGAAGTTTGGTGAAAACTGTTATTTAAAGATCTTCATCGAAGTTATAGGAAAGATTTGTGCTTGTATAATTTAAAAATTAATGGCTTATAGATTCTGAAACTAGACTCACAAATGGTCAACTTAAATTTGGTTCGGGATCATTTGGAGTTTTATTGAAAAAGATATTGGATGCCCTAGGCAGGGTTACAAATTTTATGTAATGTCCCCTTTTTGGGGCATTAGAAATATTAAAGGCATATTATATTTAATATTAAAATTGACTTGGAGAGCGTGGATTCAAAATATAAAAGGTCAATTTAATATTACAAAGTGGACAAAAAGGACAAGGAGGGATAAGACGAAAGGCTAGGAGAGAAGTTGAAGAGTCACAGTTGTGAGGATAAAAGGAGATGAGATTCCTTCATTTGAGCATGCTTGTTTTATTATTTCAGATTTCAGTTCTCTCTTGGGAGAGTATTCAGAAAGCTTTAGCTTTCAGCTAGTATAAGGATGTAGCCCCTCGGTGGACCCAAACCCATTGTCCGGGGAGACATCAGTTCCGGTATTTCATATGTGCTTACAGGTTCTTATTCTAGTATTCCAATCTAACGGTTACTTTGTACTTAAGATTGGATTTGTTAGTGTTGGTTATTGTATTGCTATTGTATAATGCAATAACATATCTCAAAGAGTTATAAGAGTTTGCTGGTTTTATCTTACTGGTTTGTAATGCATTGTTATATGCTCGAATCTTCAATGTTATTTGGAAATAACGAGTTATTATCTTGTGGAGAATCTTCCGATTTTATTGTTGTATCGTATTACATTTGCCTATATCTGAGTTTGAATGTTATATTCAAGAAGAAGCTAGTCAAATATCTATGGGGATTTCTACTAGTTTCGATTGTGTTCGTAATACATTTGAAATGTTCAGTCCTAAATATATTGTTAAGAAGGAAATTGAGTAAATATCCGGTTAGGGATATTTCAGTGGTATTAGAGCCTAGTTTTCTTGCCAACCTGTGAGATTGATATCAAAGATGAATCTATAAAGTCGTTATCAGAATTATCAATGTGTTGCATTCATATTATTGATAAGAATTAAAAGTTCCTTAAATTCAGTATCGGGGTAGAAGAAGGTAGAGTTGATAACCTATGCTTACTAGGAAGGACTGGTAAAACCTACAACTACCAAGCTTGCTTGTTTTTATGTCTTGATAGTAATGTGTCCAAGCCCTCGTGGGAGATTGTATTAGAGACAAGAAGTGAAACGTAGACTATTTGATGGTATTAGTAGATGTAAGTTGAATGGAAAAGTCAGTATGCATAAGATAGGTATGTACGTACTCCACTATTATAGTGGCAAATGATATTTTGTGGCTAAGGATTTAGTAGTTGCGAAAGGTGTGGTCTGTATGTAGTAGTAGTAGCTACACATTGTTAGAGAAAATCAACGGTCTATGGGAGTTTGAGAATAGTGTTTGAGGAAGGTGGGGTGTCTATCTACAATGTCTGTTACAATCCATCATTAAACAACCTTTAGTAAACACGTTAGATTGGATGCAGTAGAGGTAATTGGGCGGTCTTATAACAATAGAGTTAATGTGTATGATGGTTATCATAGTAATGTAGTGGGAAGCAACCCAAGCACATGGACGAAAGACAGTTTTGCAGTGATAGAAGAGTGTAAGCCGCAACTCATGTTCCAAGACCGTGGAATTATAGTGCCATCCTTTACGGGTTTGTGCACAGAACTAAGTTGATAACAAGTTGTGGTGATGAGAGATACTTTAGATAGTGGCTTGGATGACTCTACATATGCAGTGTTTGGAACAAAGGCCGTGACAAGGTATGGGTGACTTAATGATTCTTAAGGCAACCACAGTTAACCATCCATATTGGCATCCTCCTATTGGTGAAACTTGGAGAGGTGAATCGCTAACGTCAATAATAGATATCGAACCAAGGCTATAATCAATAGCATTAAAACAATCTCTGCCAATTTTATCGGCATCATATGCCTCATGTGATTTAGTCGTATTGGGTAGATTTGTTGTAAATCATGAACTAGAATATAGTGAGTGTTTCTTCTAAGAGATTGCGGGAAAACAATTGAGTTTGATATATATGTTTCGTAAAGAATCAGAAATGTGGATATTAAATGCCACGTGGAGGTTTGAAGGTGGTGCTTGACAGAAAGCCTTCAACAACATGGAGCCATTACAAGAATCTTTCGAGTGTTCTTTTACCGAGTGCCAGGTTACCGCATGTTAATGAAGATTGCCGTGAATAGGAAATATCGATAAATTAAGTATTGGACTTCTCTAGGAGCTATAATGCCTTTGGAACAGACAAATATAGACGCATTGCTTGTAATGGGAGGACTGAAGAGTTCACCTGTGGAGTTCACAACATTTGTACTTATCTTTGACATCGACACATGAAAAGCTCCAGAAGTTGTTAGAAGGATGAGCTTACACCTAGATTTATGGTTTCATTAGATATTTGTCGTTAATGGACTTTGAGCAAGTTTAGGTGTTGGATTTTGTTTTTTGTTTTTTTGCCAAGTGTAGTTGCAAGGAGCCGTCACAAGGGTGACTCTTCATTTGGTCTGTCAAGAACAGAGATTGGAGATACCATAAGTTTGTTCTTTTAAAGTGGTAATGCAACATGTCGTACATGCATTGAGACATGGTCTATTTTAGTTGTGGACGTAATTGAAATATGCTAGAATATTCAATGGGGAGCATTACATGACTCGAATCGGAAGAAAGTGTCTGCATGTAACATCTGAATCAATAGTAACCATGCACCTTAGAATTAACATTTTCGATAGAAGCTAAATTGTTGGAAAGTGTTACTTTCAATTAGTTCCTTGCTAACAGATATCAATTCGTATGAATGTCTACTTCCAAGAATTGCTCATCAATATGTGACAGATCGAGCAGAACATGACAAAATAGCTGCTGAGTGGGCAAGGCAATTTGCACCATGACTAATTGCTTACATATAGAGGCTCAGGTTCATAGAACCTATGTGGACGTTGTTAGTCTGATTACATCAATAGACATGACATTCAAAGCATTCCATTGCCAATGACCCGACAACCCTCTGTAGCATATTTTAGAAGAAATGGCTACATCAAGTTCTTTCCTCATGACACAACATAGTGGCAAATATTAGATTAATAGAGGAACATAGCCATCGAATAGGAAATCAACATGGGAGACATGGAATCACAGGAAATTTCACTCAATCAACTTTATTATTTCAAACTCAGAACGTGGGAATCATCACCATTGGGAGTACATTGAGCAGATTAATGCCAATACTTCCCAACCTGCAATCACATCAATAACATCATTTAGCAAAAATTAACAGGTTTTTTTTACTTAAGTCTGTGATATCATACAAAGAAGTGTTATTCTATATAATCTGAGTCGGATTATATTTACCCAACTTTTGAAGACTTTCAGCATGCAAAATCTCATGAAGTAATTTTGGGTGGTCAGTAAGTGTTGGGATTTCATAAGGCTCACTGTGACTCTAAGTTGTAGAATTAATATTATGAAGAATAGAACAGATTACACTATAGAATTGAGTCTATTGGCATTTTCTTATTCACAAGTTCCTAATTATTCAAAATTGTTGCAAAAACAAATAACTCAATGCCAATCTACAAAACTTAGATGTTTAGGAAACGTCAAGGCAATTCTAGGGCAGTATGTAGCTGTTTGTCAGACTATTAGTAACAAGATAACAACATTCAGCAATGGGAAAAGATTTGGACAAAACCAGGGGAGGTACTATGAAGCTCCCAGAGCAATTAGCCTAGAACTTTGAATCTGATATAAGAGCAGAAATCCTCAACATTTACAAGGAGTATCAAAAGCTTCCTAACCAAATTTAGAATGATTTATCGCTCAGTGATTATATGGATCTTTATCTAGAGCAGCAAATTAAGACGGATATGGAAAAAAGAAAGTATTTTGAATTAGCTCAGGATCTCCTTGCAAAAGACCAGTGCAAAACTCTGTATGAAGAATTTACAACAAATCAAAATCATCTAATAGAGGACCTTGAAAAAGAAGAGCAGTCAACCCCCATTGATTTGCAGCCTTCTAGTAATCACGCAAAAGAGGTGACATAGAGTGCAAGTTTCTATGTTGGTGATTTTGGTGAGTTGGAGATTAGCTTTGTCAAGCAAGTGGATGAGGTCGGTTGCACACAAGGTAATAGTAGGTTGGGGTTTTTGTGTGATGAACCATATATTTCCTACGCCCATGACAGGAATTTAGAGGAACAATCCAAGATGACACTACAAGACAACGAGCTATATCAACATGATAATGAAATGCATGCATTTAGAAACCAGTTGAAGGTTAATGAAGAAATGGTTGTGGCAACTTTGGTACATTATGATAGCACTCACAAGATGGTTGAGGATCTCTACATGAAGGCTCAAAAGGGAGTGGAAGAAGAATGACATGTTCTTGATTTGCAAGTGATCAAAACAGCTCTTGAAACTATGAAATCAAAATATTTGTATTTGCTTTCCGATAGGGATAACATTATTAAGGTTGTTGAAACACATGTTAATTAGTTGAATAAAGAAAGGAATGAGATTAAGGAGCTCAATAGAGAGCTTAAGGAAACCCAAGAGGCATTAAATGATGTGCAGATTTCCCTTCAGGAAGCAAAGAATCAAATTAGGATCATGAATCATTCTTAGGAACAGGAGGATAAAGAGAGGCAAGAATTTTTCCTAGAGGTAATTGATGCATTTGATAGCATTCAGTAGACATATGCTTTGGATAGTGGCCCCAAGCGACCAAGTTCCAAAACTTCAAATCACATTCAGATTATAGACAACCCTTTGTTTGGTTTTCCGATAAACCCACTTTTTGAAGTAGAGGAGAGAGTTCCTCTTGATTTCCAGGAAGAGGATGACCTTGGCTTTAGAGATTCAAATCAAGTTACAGTTCTTAATAGTGAAACTTGGTCAAAGGATGAGAGTGGTGAATTGACTACGGTTGTGCATCATTGGATCAGTCCAAATAGGGTTCCTGATTTCACACCATACAGGAGTTGGTTGGGTTATATACATCAGCCTTGGATAACTTTTGGTGTAGTATTGAGGAGAGTTATGTGTTGATCATAAGGAATGCTCTTTCAACTTCATTCTTATTCATAGTATCTATGTACTTGGAGGTTCTCCAAATTGATGATGACAGTATAGTATTTGATGCACCCAGGGTGTTACTTTCAATTTTTGAGCGGCTTGTGTATTTCATCATCTATTTTGGTCGGGTTGTCATCATCTACTGGGTCATGCATAGTTCATTGATACATTTCTATCTTATCATATTGACTGGTTATGACAACAGGGTTTGGGACCTAGCTGTTGGCCATTTGTACCTATGGCTTGTTAAGTACTTGGTTGTAATCTTATTCAGCTTGAGGTTGGATGTAGTGATGATCAAAGTTGTATAGTTTATAGGTGCAACATTTTTTCATAGAGTTATATGGGATCCAAGGATTTGATTGATGAAGGGATTGTAAAGGGGCACTTTGCTTTGCAGTATAGCCGGATTTATTTTCTGTTTGGGCTGCAGAGGTACTTGTAGACTTGCATGGGATCTTGGTACTGATTGCTTGAGGACAAACAATTTTTTAAAAGGGGAGATTTGTAATGTCCCCCTTTTGGGACATTAGAGATATTAAAGGCATATTATATTTAATATTAAAATTGACTGGAAGAGCATGGATTCAAAATATAAAAGGTCAATTTAATATTACAAAGTAGGCAAAATGGACAAGGAGGGATAAGACGAAAGGCCAGGAGGGAAGTTGAAGAGTAACAATTGCAAAGATAAAAGGAGATGAGACTCCTTCATTTGAGCATGCTTGTTTTATTATTTCAGATTTTAGTTCTCTCTTGCGAGAGTATTTGAAAAGCTTCAACTTTCAGCTAGTATAAGGATGTAGCCCCTTGTGCCGACAGATAGTGGACACAAACCCATTGTCTGGGGAGTCATCAGTTCAGGTGTTTTATATGTGCTTATAGGTTCTTATTTTAGTATTCCAATCTGATTGTTAATCTGTATTTAAGATTGGATTTGTTAGTGTTGCTTATTGTATTGTTGTTGCATAATGCAATAACATATTTCATAGAGTTATAAGAGTTTGCTAGTTTTATCTTACTGGTTTGTAACACATTGTTATATGCTCGAATCTTGAATGTTATTTTGGAAATAATGGGTTATTATCTTGTGGAGAATCTTCTGATTTTATTGTTGTATCGTATTACATTTGCCTATATCTGAGTTTGAATGTTATATTCAAGAAAAAGCTACTCAAATATCTGTGGGGATTTCTACTGGTTTCAATTGTGTTCATAATACATTTGAAATGTTCAGTCCTGAATATACTGTTAAGAAGCAAATCGAGTAAATATCCGATTAGGGATATTTCAGTGGTATTAGAGCTGAGATTGTGTATGTGTCGAGCTTGCCAAGTGCCAGTGTTGTTTTGGGTCTTCTTTGACCGAGTTGTCCGTGTCTAGTTCCAGTTTGAGCTGACCTTGTGGGTTACTTTCGTGCTTGGTATTGATTATTTGTTAGGAGCTGGAGCCGACTTGTGGTCATGTATGTATTTAAAAGGGTCTTGGGTAGAGTCTTAGGGGAGATGGTAGATCAACAAGAGCAGAAGTAAAGTTGGAATGCAAAGTTTATCATTGAAGATTGAAGTCTGAATTGTAATGTTGGTCGTAACCCTGAAGGCCTTACAACTGGGCATGTATGTTGATGATTTGAAGAATCTATAAGGCATTTTGGCTCCTCTATCTCCTTTGGTTGTTGTTCTTTGTGTTGTTTTTCTGCTGTGTTTACTCTTGTAGGTGGCTGGGATAGCTGGGTGCCTTTGGCCCTAGTTATCTCATGTCCTCCCTGCGTCAAGTGGTATCAGAGCTTGAGGTTCATCTTTGTGGATATTGGACCGTGTAGAACCCTGAGTTGATTTGGTTGTGGGGTGGCAGATTTGAGGATTTGACCTACAACTTGTAGAGGGTTTCGATCTTGCAGGAACCTGATTGTAAAGATGGTTTGAGGTAGAGGAAATGTTGACAATGCCGTATTGGATACATTGAGAGAAATTGCAGCCAAATTAGATGTTGTAGAGATAGCCCAGAGGAGAGGAGTGCATCTTGATAATGTGAGTGATGATGAAGTAGCAACACCAAACCCTAATCTAGAACCTAACGAAGATCAAGATGAGGCAAGATTGTTGAGAATATTATCTAGGAAAAATTCAAAACTTGTTGTAGAAGTTGTTCCTTATGATGGAAAATTGGATAACAATGCTGTGTTGGATTGGATCTCTAATATGGAGAAGTTCTTTGACTGTGAAAACACTTCTGATAATAGGAAAGTGAAAATTGTTGTTTCAAGGTTGAAAGGTCATGCTTCCCTATGGTGGGAGCATTTGCAAACTGATAGACAAAGGAGAGGAAAGGAGAAAATCAAGACTTGAGCAAAAATGGTGAACAAGGTAAAGAACAAATTCCTTCCTGCTGATTACCAAGTTAGCTTGTTAAGAAAGATGCAAAATTTTAGACAAAAGGACATGACTGTTAAGGAGTATATTGAAGAATTCTATAGATTGGACATTAGATTCGGACATGACGATGATGATGTCGAGAAAATTGCAAGGTACATAAATGGATTGGGATTTGGGATTCAAGATGAGACAAGTTCTGTGAAATTGGAAAGTGTGGAAGAAGCATATCAATATGCCTTGAAAGCTGAGGAGATCTTGACAAAGAAGCATAAACAAAGACAAAGAGGTAGAGGTGGTAGATTCCAAAGAGGCAGAGGTAGATCTTATGGAGAAGGTGGCAGATTTGACAATTCTATGCAAGATAAGGGAAAATCTGAATAGAAGAATGATGATAAAGGCAAGATCGAGTGGAAAGGTGGTGATTCTTACTGAGGAGGTATTGGTTCTTACTAAGGAAGAGGTAATTCTTATTCTAGAGGAGGTTTTTGTGGTAATTGTTTCAGATGTGGTAAAGAAAAGTATAGATCCTTTGAAAGTGGGCAAGGTAATAGAAATGTTGTGGTTCAAGGAGACATTGAGGGGTCACCAAGTGGACCTAAGGCTAGAGAAAATTTGATGGTTAGAAAAACCTTATGTAATCAGGGAACTAATGAGGAACCTGTCCTAAGGTGAAGTCGTTTCAAGACTAGATGTAAGATGGCTGAGAAATGTTGCAAGGTGATCATCGATAGTGTAAGTTCTATAAATTTGGCATTAGAAGAATTGGTTACAAAGTTGCAATTGTAGAGGTTGAAGCATCCTAAATTCTATCATATTTCATGGATCAAAGATGAGCACAAGATATTGGTAAGTGAACAATGTATTGTGAAGTTCAAGATTGGACATTATTTTGATGAAGTTCTGTGTGAGATTATGCCTATGGATTGTTGTCATATTTTGTTAGGTAGACCTTGGCAATATAATAGATATGTTATACACGATAGAAGATTGAATCAGTGTACTCTTTGGTTGAATGGGAGAAAGAAAATAATGTTGCCTTTGATTGAAAGTCCAGATGAGGTTAATTGTACTATTGTGAGAATTTGCATGGTTAGGAAATGAAGAAGAAACAAATTTGTTTTGCCATAATTCCTAGGAGATCGAGTTGTGCTAGTAGCAACCGAGTATCAGAAAATAGTGTTAACCGAGTGCCAGTTAGTAGCGACCGAGTGACAGAAGTTAGTGGTAACCGAGTGATAGCAGAAACTGGTAGTATCGACCGAGTGCCAGTGGAAATTACAAATTTATGAATGAGTATAAAGATATTGTTGCAGAAGATATACCTTATGGTTTACCTCCAATAAGAAGTATAAGTCATTGCATGGATCTAATTCCTGCAGCTAGTTTGCCGAATAAAGCACCATATAGATTAACAACTACAGAGAATAAAGCACTTAACAGACAAGTGAATGAGTTGTTGTAATAAGGTTTGATCAGAGAAAGCTTGAGTCCATATTTGTAGCTGTTGTATTAGCACCTAAGAAGAACGAAGAATGGAGGATGTGTACTGATTCCAGAGCTACCAAGAAGATCACAGTGAAATATAGGTTTTCAGTCCTGAGGATGGATGACATAATGGATTGTTTGAGTGGAGTGAAGTATTTTACCTAGATTGATTTGAAGAGTGGTTATCATCAGATCGGAATCAGAGAAGGTGATGAATGAAAGACTACTTTCAAGACAAAAGATAGATTGTATGAATGGTTGGTAATGCCTTTCGGTTTGACAAATGCATAGTACTTTCATGAGGTTGATGAATGAAGTTTTCAAGAGATTTTTGGGTAAATTTATGATTGTTTATTTGGATGATATTCTAATATTCAGTAAGACTAAGGAAGAAAATCTTGAGCATGTTAGACAAGTATTGTAGAGATTGAAAGAAGAGAAATTAATGATTAATCTAAAGAAGTGTTCTTTTATGCAAGAGGAGATTGTGCACTTGGGATTTGTGATTTTAGCTGAGGGCTTGAGAATGGACCCTAAGAAGGTTAAAGCAATTTTGGAGTGGTCTATACTTGAGAATGTGGGTGAGGTAAGAGAATTTCATGGTTTGGCTAGTTTTTACCGGAAGTTTATAAGGAATTTCAGTTCTGGTTGTAATGCTATGACTAAGGCAATGAGAGGAGATAAAAAGGAATTCAAGTGGACACATGGAGCTGATAATAGTTTTGAGACTTTGAAACAAAAGGTTGTTGAGTTACCTTTATTGGCTTTGCCTGATTTCAATAAAGTATTCCAAGTTGAATGTGATGCAAGTGGTAGTGGAATAGAAGTTGTATTTAGTCAAGAAGGTAAACCTGTTGCTTTCTTTAATAAGAAGTTGAATGACGCTAAAAGGAAGTATTTTGTGTATGATCAAGAGTTTTATGCTATTGTTCAAGCATTGAAGAAGTGGAGACATTATTTGATTCCTAAGGAGTTTGTGTTGTATATTGATCATAAAGCTTTACAGTACTTCAGAAATCAACATAAATTGAACCAGAGACATATGAACTGGGTTGAGCATTTGCAGAGTTTCACATATGTGATCAAACATAAAAGTGGAGTCACTAACCAAGTTGCTCATGCATTAAGCAGAAGAAGTTCTTTGTTGATCGAGATGAAAGTTGAAGTTCTTGGTTTTGATGGAATCAAGGAGTTGTATGATATTGATCCTGATTTTTCTAAGATGTGGAGAGACTGTAGAGCACCTAGTTTGATAGAACAACCAAGTAAGTTTGATGAATATTTTATTCAAAAAGGTATGTTGTTTAAGGGAATTCACCTGTGTATTCCTAAGAGTTCTATGAGGTTGAATTTGATTAAGGAAAAACATAGTGGTGGATTGGCTGAACATTTTGGAATTGATAAGACATTAAGTTTGCTGAAGGATAAGTATTATTGGCCACAAATGTATAAGGATGTTCATAAGTTTGTAAAGAGTGGTGGAGTTTGTCAAGTTGCAAAGGAGTAAGTCAATTTATTGGTTTGTATACACCTATTTCTATTCTTGAGAAACCTTGGAGCGACATTAGTTTGGATTTTGTTCTTGGATTGCCTAAGACAGAAAAAGGGTATGATTCTATATTTGTTGTTGTGGATAGATTTTCTAAGATGGCTCATTTCATACCTTGTAAGAAGACATCAAATGCCGAACATATTGTTGAGATTTTCTTCAAAGAGATTGTTAGATTGCGTAGATTACCAAGAAGTATTACTTCAGACAGAGACAGTAAGTTTGTTGGGTACTTTTGGAAAACTTTGTGGAAGAAGATGGGTACTGAGTTGAAGTTTAGGTCTACATTCCATCCACAGACAGATGAACAGACAAAGGTTGTGAATAGAAGCTTGGGTAATTTGCTGAGATGTTTAGTTGGAGATAAGCCAAGTAATTGGGAGTTGGTATTAGCACAAACTGAGTTTGCATATAACAATTATGTGAATATGAGCACAAGGAAAACACCTTTTGTGATTGTTACTGGAATGTAGCCTAAATGGATATCAGATTTAAGGGATGTTGTTGGTGAAGAAAAGTACTACAAGGGAAGAATTTGCTGATTTTATGAAGTCTCTGCATGAGGAAGTAAAATTAAGGTTGGGACAAAGTAATCAAAAATATAAGGAGAATGCTGATAAGTCTGGGAGACATCATCATTTTGAAGTTGGTGATGGTTCATCTGAAGAAAGGAAGATTCTCTATTGGGACATACAATAAGTTGAAGATGAAGAAGTGTAGACCTTGTAAGATCTTGAGAAAGTTTAACAGTGGTAATGCTTATGAAGTTGAGTTACCTGATGACATGGATATATCTCCTGTATTCAATATTGCTGATCTGTATAAAAATCACGAGTCAGATGATGAAGTTGTTGTATCAGATGATTATCCTAAGAAGTAGATTGAAGAGGTTCAACAAATATTGGATTAGAGAGTTAGTAAGAGCGCAAGAGGAAAAGATTAGCATGAATGCTTGGTGAAATGGAAAAATAGGCCAATTGAAGATGCTACATGGATTTCCTAATCTGAGTTGGATTCAACTTAAGTTGTGACATCTTTATGATTCAAGGATTCGGGAGAATCATTTCTTTCAACCCTGGTTGTCTAATGCAGAAGCATCTTGGATTGCATGGCTATCCTGCATAGTTTCTTGTTTCTTTGTTGCTACTGAGTTGCAATGCCTTGCATTGCCAAGTTTTCTTTGGTTGTCGAGTTCACAGTTGTTTCTAAGTTTTCTTTGGTTGCCACGTTCTCTGTGGTTGCCGAGTTCATGTATGTGTCGAGCTTGCCAAGTGCCAGTATTGTTTTGGGTCTTCTTTGACCGAGTTGTCTGCATCTGGTTCCAGTTTGAGCCAACCTTGCCGGTTAATTTTGTGCTTGGTATTTAATATTTGTTAGGAGCCGACTTGTGGCTTGGTTTGTATTTAATCTAAGTGTTTATTTAGTTGGTAATTTGTAACAGGTCGACTTGTGGCCGTGCATGCATTTAAAAGGGTCTTGGGTAGAGTCTTAGGGGAGATAGTAGATCAAGAAAACCAGAAATAAAGTTGGAATACGAAGTTTATCATTGAAGATTGAAGTCTGAATTATAATGTTGGCCGTAACCCAAAAAGCCTTACAATTGGGCATGTATGTTGATGATTTGATGAATCTATAAAACATTTTGTCTCTTCTATCTCCTTTGGTTGTTGTTCTTTGTGTTGTTTTTCCGCTGTGTTTACTATTGCAGGTGGCTTTGACAGCTAGGTTTGCCTTTGGCCCTAGTTATCTCATGTCCTCCCTGTGTCAGATTTGGATATGTTTTAGTAGGCCTAGTTTTAAACAATTACTCCAAAGGGTTTGGCAAGAAAATGTTAGAAACGAAAGTTATGAGTAATATACTCAGGAATAGAAGTCAAACTATGTGAATGGTGAAGTATTGATAAATATGTGTTGAAAAGTGTTTTGTTTACCTCATGAGATGCCTCTAACAATGGAATTATTGAATGGATGTTTAAGGGATCAAAATGGATCCTATTAAGTAGTTGGTTTGTAAGGATTCTCTGCATCAATACTATAGCACTTTTGTACTTTCCTAGGAGAGGTATCACCATTATAGAGGTTCTAAAGTTTCTATTGGGTACAAGCAAGTATTAGTAGACTCTTCAAGATCTAGAATTGGAGTCAAATGTTAGGCAAGAATTCAAATTGTTTGTCTCAAAAAAAAAAAAAAAAAAAGACCCCTTGTGTTGTCAAAGTCCAATCTTTGTATGTCCATGGTCAAGATTATATGAACCTCCAACCTCTTGCACTCAAGATCTCTAAAGTGAATTTTTTTTTCCACTTGCATTGTAGAATTTAACACTTTAAATTCTTGATTATTTTTTGTTGGTTTTCTCTATGGGTTGCAAGCTCTTATGCCCTTGAATGGAATTGGAGTATATACTCCTTTATCCACTCAGTGAAGTGTAACCGGTCAGCTGAAAAAAGAGTTGAAGGTTTGGTGTTTACTCATTCCAATTTCTGTCTTGTGTCACGTAATGATTCACAATACAAATAGGGGCAGAGAAGCTTTGGGATGCAGCACCCAAGTTTGCTTACTTGGATGCACCCATAGTTGGACTAATAGCCGATTAATTGGCAAGTCACAAGATTTTGTCAAGTAATCTAGCCCGACGATTTTTCCAACCAAAAAATTGCAGTATATTAAAAAATTAGAAGATTATTTAATAAAGCTACAAAAACATCGATTAACCATAACATGGTATTAGAGTGCATCAATGGGATTTCATAAAATTTGGCGATTTTAAAAAGAAAAAATCGAGCCTCTTTTGATCTAGAATTTTTTCTAGAAATTTGTTTTTCTATTTTTTAAAATAAAAATCATTAGAGGTATTTTATGAAATTAGTGGTATGTCTTCGAAGATTTGCTAAAAATCACAAGCTTAGTTGAGGGCTTTGATTGCGAAATTTCTTGGTTTGGGCAACAGTCTCTAATTTCCGAAGATCGCATGTATTTGCATATGAGTTGTATGCGATAGCATGCTGCTTGCATGTGTTGTTTTACCATGCGGAGTCTCATATTTTGCTGCAAGAAGATTTTTCTGATGAGTTCTCATGATTTTTTCCCTTAAAAATAATTTATTAGATTTTCATTAATGTTTCCCTACAAAAATTTCCATTTCTGTGTGATGTCCCCAATTTAGCAAGTTTTAGGAGTATGAGTATGTTAGCTCATCATCGTGACCCTTGTGAGCTGACACTTGGATTTAAGGGTCTTTGTTTGTTCAACTTACTATTTAAAGTAAGGAAAGTTAGTTTCTATTTTTAACAATGCTCAATGGTGATGCCTAGAGTCCATGTTATCTCAATATTTCATTGAGGTTTGATAATAAGATGCATAATGGAGGTAATTTATCAAGCTTCACTTGATTGAATAACTTTATGAGTTTATTGTTCTAATTGAATGGCGTGTTGAAGAAGGCTCTTCAATAAAAAGAGTGACAAGAAGACTCTAGTCATTGAGTTGTAAATGATTTATTATACTTAAAGTGGAATATGCTTCCAAATGCAAAATTATAACTCAAGTTAAAAGTGTGTTGAGGAAGTCTCTTATGTGAAAGGTGTGAGCAATAAGCTTTAGCCATTGGGTGTGTTGGTGAAGCTTTGAATTAAAAAGTTATAAATACAACTCTTTGCAAAAGTTGGATTTATCCTATTGCATATTTTATTTTATGAGTTGAAGGCATTAAGGGTTTGAAAGGTTAGAGCTGAAGAAATTGTGAATTTCTTTCAAATTTTGATTAAACTTTGAATTGGTCTCAAATGCCAATGAATTGTGCAATTTGTTGTCCTGCATTTTGTCACCACAAAATGTAGGTAAAAGCACGAAACTTTTCCAAGCTAGTTTCACGTTTCTCTAAGCTTGAATTTGATATTCAATTGCTTAATGTTGATCGACTGATCCATTTCAATTTGAATATCAAATTGTTTTACTGAAGGCCTTTGTCAAGTCGTTTTTGTTTTGCTTTCTGTCGAGCCTTTGCTTGATTTTTGAAGCCTTCACAGTCCATTCTTTGCTTTTGAGTTTGTGTTTGCTTGTTTTTGGTCCTTTGGATTTGCTAATGTCATGCCTTTCATTTTCCCCTTTGATTCGGTCTAACCTAGAGGTTGATCAGAGTTGTCAGTCAAGAGATACGGTCGTTTTAGTGCATCAAAAGTGGACATTTTAGGTGCAACAGCACGAATTTAAAAAATGATGTTATATTTTCATTTTGACATTCACTTTTTCAAAAATATAACATTTACTCACTTTTTGTTATGTTTTAAAGTTACTTTTCATTTAAATTTATAACTTAAAGTGACTTTAGTGCATTTTATGTTATAATTTTAAGTTGAGTTAGTTTTTAATTTTTCACTTAAAGTGACTATAGAACTATATAGTTACTTTTTTAAAAAATTTATTTTTAAATCAAATACTTATATAAATGTCACTTTAACTTAATGTTTATGAATTATATTGATTAATATGATGCATAAATGTTATTTTTGACCCATATTGATGACAATTTTATAAAAATAAGTGAAATACATAAAAGCCTTAAAGTGAACTTTTTATGTGCATATGCATGTAAAAAACTATGAAAAGTGAAAACTTTTCATGCTATTGCATATAAAAACTCACTTTGACGACATTTTTCATGCCATTACATCAAAAGCTTGTAAAAGTGGACTTTTTTGATGCAATGAGATGAAAAGATGAGTTTTTGTGCTTGTGCATCAAAAAGGTGAGACATGTTTATAAAATATGTGACTCCAAAAGGTCCGATTTTGGAGTCTTACACATTTTAAAATATGCAATGAGCTTCAAAAAGTGAGATTGTGTCTAAAAACATTTTTTAAAACATGCAATGGACTCTAAAAGGTCCGATTTTGCCTTCTAACATGTTTTAAAATATGTAATGAACATAAAAATGTCCTATTGTGTGAAGAAAACATGTTCTTGCTCCAAAAACCTTTGATTTTGATCATAACTTTTGATTTTCTCCATGGATTTGGATGAAATCACTTGCATTCAAAATGTTTTGAAGTGGTGATCATTTTGCCCTTATCAAAAATCAGTTTATTGCACCCAAAATTGTGTTCAAAACTCTCAATCTAGGGCATGAGTTTGCATAAAACTCCATAAATCTTCGAAGTTTGATCACGTTTTTGCTTGCAACCAAGTCGTTTTTACCTTATATGCTGATTACATCATGTTGTGATCATCATTTTGGTGTTAAAACTTCATATCATTTTGCTTGGTCAATCGCGTTTTTACTTGGAAGAACACGTTTTTGTAAAAACGTCTTGAAGAATATGAATTCTTTAAAACGTTGCAAGAAGGAGCTAATCTAGGGCACGTCTTGTCATCTTGCACAATAATCTCCTTGTTTGCTGCCCATTATCATTTGAATTTTGAGGATTTGAAAAGTTCTCACCATTTTTTAAGAAGATTTCAAACAAAGAGCATCTTTTCCTTCATTTTTGGCACATATTCTTCATGTAAGTGGACCTCTTCTTTCTTGCATTTTAATTCATGTTTATCCTTGCTGATTTTATGCATGAAATCATTGAATGTATGCCATTTGTAAAAATCTTTTCCTTAGAATGTGCATTTTTCCTTTAAATATGAATTTCTCCTTCATTTTGATGTTTTTGGTTCTTCCCCAAGTTCCAAATTTGAATTTCATCTTTGGAGTGCATTGCATCTTGGCATGTTTTGAGTTGTTTTTAAAGATATATTTTTCTTTTGTTTTGGTTTTGTGTGTTTGTTTGTCATTTTTTCTCCATTTGGAGAAGTTGCAAGTTTTTTCCCAAAAACTTGTTTTTCCTTCATTACATGCGAAAGCATTATCATTTTTCACATTCCATTTCTATGTCATTACATCTCACATCTCATCCAACAAATGCGATTACATGTTTTCATCTTATTCGCCATCTGCACATGCATGTAATCCCATTTTCCATTTCCATTTTCATCCATCTTATTTTTCGCTTCCATTCGCACGACACGATTACACGAAATGTCTTACGTGTAATTACACCCAAAAGGTCCGATTTTGATCAACAGTCATATTTTGAAAAGACAAAAGGATGTCATTTTCGCTTTCGGTGTATTTTGACTTATTCCTTCCTCCAAAAGTGACTATATATTTCATTAGCTCACCTTCATTGTTTCATTTCCATCTTCATATACACATTCGCACTTACATGAATAAGTACATGTTTCCACCTCATAAAATATTTTACATGTTACCCTCCACCTGCATATACGCGTAAAGTGTACCTTTCATTTACACTTACATCTCATTTCACTTTCCACTTTCCGTTACATATTGCATTTACATATATGCATGTTTCATTCAATAAAGCCTTGAAAACTTTAAGTCATTTTTGAAATCAGCAACTTTCACTTTGCACGCATTCCCATGCGTTTCACCTTCGTACATTTTCATTCCATTCCATTTCATTTCATTTTTCATATTTGCATTTCCATATCATTTCATTCCATCTCACTTTTCATTCCATTGCATATACATATGCTTTCTCTTTGAAAGTCACTCCTTTTCAAATCTTCACTGCTACTCCGGAATTCATTTGCATGGAGATTCCTTCTAATGATGTATTTGGGTTTTGGGATTTTTGTGTTGCAGTACAAGCACAAGAAATGTCCTCACCATCTAAATACAAAGGTAAGATGAAATATCAATATGGCAAAGAATTGGGTCATGCAGTTCCTTCTTCAGTAACATCTGTCTTGGACACGAAGATTGGTCATGTAGACGTGTCTGATTTTCTACAAAGGATTGAAGCTCCAACTACACATGAGATGAAACATATTAAAAAAAGCAACATCCATTTGGTTTCTACATTTCTCATGGCAGCTATAGAACATGATTTTGTTTATGGATGCGCTCAGCGATTCACTCCTAAGACAAGGAATATCAAAGAAGTTATTGAAAAAATCTTCAAAGTTCCTCGTAAACCAGAATGTGCTGATTTGACTAAAGGATCATCATTGGCCTGTTGGAATGAGCAAAAGGACAGTTATCAAAAGTATGTCAACCCTTACTGGTTAGACAAGAAGAGAAACAATTTTTCTAGATGGCCAAAGACTCTTCATCGGTCAAATTTTAAACAAGAATACAAGGATCTCATCATCCTTCTCAGCAGAATCTATGGTCTTAAGGATTCTTTTGATTTTGAGCCATGGATGTACAAATTTATGTTTCAAATTATAGAAAACAAAGAACACATTTTTGGGGAGAGCTTATCAGTACTACGCTCTGTCAGCAGATATGCAATGTAAGAACATCAGTACCTTTTTACATGAATTCTTATCTAGTTTACATTGTTGTTGCCATGGGGTCTTTTCAAGTCTTTCCACCAAAGGTGATCGTCTTCAAGTACTTGTTTGGGAATACTATGACCAAATCACTTTGGCTAATAGTAAATTCCATTACAGAAGAGTTCAAGATGTCTTCTTTGGACATTACAGCTGTCTGTTTGACAAATAGTTGTGTATCAAAAGAGTATTTGATACAACATGGGAAAAGCTAAACCAGTATGACTGCATTTTTTTTCAATTTTCCACTTTCACATACTTGAGAGTTGGGTATTTCAAAGGAGAGTTGTATACCTTACCTAGGTATGCTACAGATCGAATCATTCTAATGGAGTTACCCAGACAACTCATGGACGTGCAGAGTGATCAGCATGCGTCACATAGGCCCGGATTTGGCATCACCTCAGTTAGGCCTTTATCTATTGGCAATTATTCAATTGTTTCTATGCCTAAAGCAAAGAATATGGAAGTAGAGTTGCAATTGATTACATTGAAGAGGTTCAAAGCTAGATTTGATTTTGATTATCGAAAAATGAACTCTCAGATAAAAGAGGGCCTATACTCATGTTCATCGCATTGAAGATATTTGGATTGACATGAGAACAGAGCTTGATATTATGAAGATGGATTATTGCAGGTTAACCTTGCAACAAATAATCGATCTTAATATGTTGGAAATCCCTCTAGACTTCGAAGTTGAAGATGACGGCGACATTTTGATCCAGAATTTCATCAAGCCAATTTTGATAAAATGTGCCCTTTTCCTATTCA
Organism: Cupressus sempervirens; assembly: GCA_028749045.1. Lineage (NCBI taxonomy): Eukaryota > Viridiplantae > Streptophyta > Pinopsida > Cupressales > Cupressaceae > Cupressus > Cupressus sempervirens. Next base: position 516,856,062 of record CM053785.1, on the reverse strand, counting down.
ATGGCAACAAAAAGAAGGTACATCTATTATAGACAAGTTTCAATCCATCTTAGCAAACACTAACAAGTGGTTGAAAAGTAAAGGCCTAAAAAGAGTAAATCCTAAAATGAGCCTAGATTGTGGAAGCTTTGGTCCTCATGGCAGGAAGTCACAACTAGAAATTACAAGGAAAGATGGTGTTTCGTCTTCAAATGTCAAGAATAATCTCAAATTCAAATTAAAGGGCGGAAAAAGAACTAAATCATCTCAAGTTCTTGAACCAATTCAAGAATCAGTGACAAAATCAGAAGAAAAATTGGAAACAGAATCCGAGAAAGAAAATTCAGATGAAGAAGGAGAAATTAGGATCACATCTCTTCCAAAGCCTACACGAGCTTGCATGTCTTCTCCACATGAAGAGCCCTTTTTGCATGATGATGTAGATTCATTCTCTACTATTTTCACTCACTCCATTCCAGTCTCGGAAGTTGACACCATGGCTCTTCCGATTTCATCTGCTGCTCCTCATGTTCCTGCACATGATCAATATGAACACTTAGCAAATGTGTTTGAAGATTTTCCGACTCTTACCAGTGGTCAAGTTTCCCAACTTGATACATCTTTGATAGGATTTGAACTTTTCATGATAGAATTTTCACAACATATTCCTATGCCTACAGCAGTACAAACTGAATCTTGTTCAATCACTACAGATATACAATCTAGATCAATGCCAATGGTCTCCACTGTGCCTGCTTCTACAGATGAAAGTTTCAACCTACCTGCATGATCGAGTAGAATAACAACAAAGAGAAGGAAGGTGGTTGTTCCTCCTGACAACCTTCCTGTGAAGAAGACTAAATCTAAATCTTTGAAAGATAAGATTGTTTTCAAAATTTTGGTTGATTCCAACAAAACCAAATATGTTGAAGTTGTTGATCCCTTAGTAGATAAACCTGTTGAAGAGCTTACGCATTTTGACTACAAGTTTACTAAGGTTGAAGTTGGAAAGCAGTCTCGTTTGAGTTGTTTACAAGATGCTCAAAATGCATTGACAAATGTATCAAAAAGCAATCATGAGCTTTGGGAAAAGAAGAATCAGTTGAAACAAGAAATAGCTTGTTTGAATGAGGTCATCCAAAAGCAATCTTCTCAAAATATTATTGTTACATCACAAACATCTAAAGAGAGAAGGTTGATTGAAGCTGCTCAGTCTTGGATATAGGAAATCATTGTTGAAGGAGTTCGAGCTATCACAGAAACACTTGTAGTTCTAAAGTGTGTCATAGAGACGAACAAAATGAAACTAAGCTTAATTTCTTCTTTGACTCAAGAAGCAGATAACCTGAAGGAAATCCTTGAGGATTGGGATGAAATGATAAAATTTGATCTGAATGCTATGGTCTCATGTGACATTCTTCCGTCATGTGAAATGTTCTTCAGATTTCAAGGACTCATTGGTTACAAGGAAGAGACCTTAAGAAAGTTGATCACAAAATTGCAAGTGGCTCTTAAAGATTGTCAAGCAGTTGAAACAAGCATTACTTGTGATTTGGAGCAATTGAGATGCCATGCTACTGATAATCTTGGTAATCTTTTGGCAGTAGAGAGAGTGAATTTAAAATATACAATCAGGATCAATGCTGATGTAGATTCCAAAGATTTTGGGTCGCACACAATGAACAAGTTTGTTTTGTACAAATCCTTGACAAAACATTTGTTAGATAATACAATAAAAAATTCCAAAATTGTGCAATCAGCATATAAAAATGCAGTGAGAATTGAAGCCATATCAAAGACTATTTTACTCACTAAGAAACCAGATGGCTCTCTGGGACGTCGAGTGTTTCGGAAGGCCACGCACACCGATCTGTACCTTCATGCTTCTTCTCACCACCATCCGAGTCAAAAAGTTGGCACGCTTAAGACCTTAGCCTTAAGAGCCCTCAGGATTTGTGATGATGACCACTTAAATTCGGAGTTGACCCACCTCCGCCAAGTCTTTAGATTAAATGGGTACTCCCACAAACAAATCTCTAGGGCCTTTGTCCGTGCTCGCTCTTTCTTTTTTTCCCTCTCTGCTCCCCGACCCAACCCCTCTCCGCCTCCCGCTTTTGTGTCGCTTCCCTTTATAGATGGGGTCTCCCAGAAGCTTGCCAAGATTCTGAGCAGAAAAGGCCTTCGCGTGGCCTTCAAACCTTGGTTTAGGCTCAAGAATCGCACCCCCGCTCTCAAAGATTCCAGAGATGTTTTTTCAGCATCAGGAGTCTACAAAGTTTCTTGCTCTTGCGGGATTCCGTATATTGGTGAAACTGGTCGCTCTTTCAGCACTAGAATCAAGGAGCATAGTGCCGACATTAAACACGACAGGGTTCATCAGTCTGCTTTAGCGGAGCACTCGTCAGCCACTAAGCACCACATTTGTTTAGAAGATGCCCAAATCGTATCCAAGGAGGACAACTATTTCAAAAGGAAGCTCAAAGAAGCTATAATTATCAACAGTCACCCTGTCAACCTCAACAGAGATGATGGGTGGACCTTAAACCCTTCGTGGATTCCTTTGCTGACTCAAGACCAACGAACTTGATCCTTTGGTGTTCTGAGCCCGTCGGTCTCCCCTCGCCTCCTTGCTCCTAGTTTCTCCCTAGTTGGTGGCCTGCTTGAGGTTGGTGATTGCTCTCTTCCTTTTCTTCTTTTCTCCTTCCTTTCGCTGTGTTGTCGGTATCTTTAGGACGCTCCCATCTTTGGTTCCTTTGTTCCCTCTTACTTTTTGGTGGTCCCTGAGGTTCTTTTTATTTTTATTTTTTATTTTTCATTTTTTATTTTTTATTTTTATTTTTATTTTTTATTTTTTATTTTTTCCTTGTTGACCCCCCTTTTTAAAAATATTTTGTTTCTCATTCTTAGTTCATTCTTATTGTTATTTATTATTTGGTCTATTTTGGTTTTACGTTCATTTATTTTTATTTCTATTTTTATTGTTTTTTCAATTAGTGTTATTATTATTCTCATTTTGTGAGCGCTTTCATTGTTATTTATCATTTGATTGTTTGTTTTTATTTTTTATTTTTTTATTCTATTTAATTTTTTATTTTTACTTTTATTTTTTATTTTTATTTTTATTTTTCTAATTCATTTATTTATTCTTTATTACTTTATCTCCCCCTCAATCCACGTGTTCCCCCCCCCCCCCACCTCCTCTCCTTCCTCTTGTTATATCTTTGTGTTTTCTCCAGTCTGCTGCTTATTATTATTTTTCTCTTGCTCTTCATCCTGATGATGGATCACTGTGTGTGATCCGAAACGTTGATGCAAAAAACTTACAACACAATCAAATTCCAGAAGTACGACCAATTTTTACTAATGGATTGTGGAAAACAAATGACACTCAACTATGGAGATTGCTGATTTTCCCACAGTGTGTGACGTCATTGTGAAATTCAAGGCATTACGAAGCAATTTTTAAGATTGTTGTATAGTTTCTATTTCATAGTTGTTTAGAATGCATTACATGAAAAAGTGTAATTGCATGTAATGCGAGTTGCATGTAACCCTTTAGTTTCTATAGTTAGACTTGGTCAAAGTTGTTTGAGTTGCTTTCACTTTTTCGTCCCCCTTTTTCTCAACTTCTTTGCCTATATAAAGGAGTGCCCCTCTCATTGTAAAATCATCATTATCTTTATGCAAGAGAGCTCTGGAAAAATTGTGCCAGCCGAACTTTGTTTGTGTGAGCATTATTTTGAAAGAAAGTGAATACAAAGGAGCATTTGAGACTTAACTTTGATTAAGTAAAATTGTCACTTGTATGAATTGTAAGCTTTGTCTATAATTCATTCAAGTTATCTTTGATTCGTACTATCTTTTGTTATTGATATTGTATCTTGTGAATTGATAGAAAAGAGTTAAGAAACAATTGAAGCCCGAGCTTTGACCAGGCACAATTGTGAAAATCCATAGCTATAAGCTTTGTCTATAGCCTATATGTTCATCTAAATTCACAAAATAGTTAGATTGTTCTTACTTTTAGGAGTCTTCATGCTCTAATTGTAAAGCTTTTACCATATAGAAGTACAACAGGACTTAGAGCCAAACTGGTATGTTTTGGCTAGCCTTTGAGTTAGTTAAAATTTATCGATATCACTGTTTCCAGCTCGTGATAGAAGTGTAATTAAAGATTCACCTTGCCCATTATTCGCCTTATGAATAAGTGGATCCTTTCTTGAAAGTTAAGAAAAAAGGATAATAGTAACATCCTGTTTATAAATCTCTCAATTTCTTGCTTACCTTAAGTTGAAAATCCAAGGAATGGTGAGAAGGGGGAGCCTTCCCTTTAAGGTAGGAGAGACTCTGTCTCACACGGTGTGGCTGGTCATCCTATTTTGCGACTGAATTTTTACCCAAAACTGTCGGTTGCAAAATATCCACCCAACACAATTATCTGATGTTGGGAATCCATTATTGTTTTGCATAACTTTCTTTTGGTGAAGGAAATCCGAGGTAAGGGTTTGAAGATTGTATAATCTGCAGACATTGTTAATATTTGCAGAGTACTTGGCACTTCGAGTCAGCGTCTACATGCTGATGAATTGTGCATATTGGCATCATTATTCAGTAGCTGAGTTGAGACTTCGGCATAGGGTTTGAATAAGGAAATCCAGTATTTCATCTTAAGGTTAAATGTAGAGGTTTTTGGGTTAGTAATAATGTCAAATAGCAGTGAATTTATGGGCTGTGATCATCTTCCTTAGGTCAGTGTCGCAGATTGGATGCCACATTGGAAATTCTCAGCATCCGCATCCTTGGTTATATGTTTGGATTTGTGGCATTTACATTTTATTGCATTTCTTGTGTGTTGCGACTCATTTTTGAACAGCATTCTTGGACAAGAGATAAGATTTACTCCAACATATTCCAGGTTCTTTATAATAGTCTAAAAAATTAATATTTTTGATAGATGGAAATGTGTACTCTTTTTTTTCTATTGCACGAATAAAGTTTAAGACCTTGCAAATTACTCTCTATGCCTTCTATTTATTTCATCAAAATTCTGAAAAAGAAAATAAAAACTCATATTGCAAAAACAAACACAAAAAAAAAGAAACTTCCAAAATACAAAAAGAATTCAATGACATAGATTCCAAGTGAGCCAATATGGCTCATTATATTCTATAATTCGCAAAGTTGCGTTTGATTCCTTAGTGGGTTTATAATTTTTTCCCTCAAAAATTATTTGATGGGTTTCATTAATTTTTTCCTTTCAAGATTTTCTTATGGGTTTATCATTTTTTTCTCAAAAATTATTTGTTGTGTTTTACTATTTGTCCTAAAAAATAAAGCTTTGTTTTTATCGATCTGTCTCTTGGATTTTGTTGTCTGGTTTTGATTGATTTTTCACCTCAAAAATCGTGTCCAATTTTTCTCCTTCAAAATCATAGCTTTTTGTAGTCTATTTTGGGGCATCATGCTCATCTGCAAAGTTTTGCGGGTTTGTCAATTTTTCCTCAAAATTGTGCTAGTTGTTCTTAGTGTTTGTCTTTGTCTCTAGGGAAAAGCAGCTCCGTTATCCAACATCAAGTTGTATGTTTTGTGTTGAGTTATGGTCAGATGTATTGTTGATTCTAGGAGAGTTGGTGGCAAACTCATCTTAGTGGCAGAGTCAGTGGCAAGCTCATATCTCTTGTTGCAGAGCATTCTAATGAAGGGGGTACCCTTCTCTGCTTCGTTTTTTATTTATGACTTCTTGGTCATTAACATTTTGCAGACCCACACAGTGTCTCAGCAGCTCCAGAATGTTTTGAAGAATTTAAGACCAAAAGACAATAGTTAGATGATAACCATTAAGGGAGGGTATTAAAATATTATAATGTTTTCTTTAATAGTTATCTGAGTTAGTCTTTAGTTTCTTAGGTACTTTTTATTTGCGTCTTTAGTTCACAATTGTTTCTTTTAGAAACATCATCTTTGTAAATCTATATAAGGAGATTCATCTCCTTTGTTTATACAACTATAATAACATCGATTTACCATAACAAAAACAAGCAAAGTAATCGGCAATTTTTTAAAAAAAAAGCTCGCCAACATTTGCTTGCCTCCATTACAATACAAAAAAATGACATTTTCCTGACTATTTTTTGTTTGCAATGATTTGGTTTGTGAGTGGAGGAAAGGAGGCTTCCAAGCCCTTGCTAGGTGATTACAAAGTATTGGAGGCAGATTCAAATGGATTTAAGGCAGATTTCAATCAGGTTTTCAAGGAAAATTGCATTCCTAGGTAGGTTTGTTGAGTTCGTTTCTATATTTCAGGTTTCAGTAGGATTCAACCCTCGCCCTATATTGTTCACTATATTACTTTGCTCGGATTTGACAAATCAGAGCACCATCTTTGTTTTCGAATATAATTACTCTTCGGCAATAATTGTATGTACCTCTAGTTGCTCTCTCTCTCTCTCTCTCATTTGACAAATTGTCTATGTTCTATATATATCATCTTAAGTACAGTATTGTTTGGCATTGCCGAAAATACATCACACACTTTGCCAATAGTATGGTTAACATCTCTATCGATCATACACTTTTGCCCAATTCCGGACGTCCAACTGACCTGTCATCCACCATCCTACTATCCTTGCATCTGTATGACATTCTCCATCCTGCCATCCTCCACCCTGTCAATCCGTGCGTCATCCTGCCATCTTGCCATTTGTAGGCAATCCTACCATCTATACACCATCCTCCATCCTCCATCGTGTCACCTGTACTCCAACTTGGCATCTATACCCATCTCGCAATTCTCCTGCATGTCGCACGCAATCCTTCATCCTACCATCTATACGTCGTTCGCCCTCCTGCATATACTGTACAATGCCCTCCCTCACCATTTATGGGACAACTACATCATATGCCCAAATAGATCATAGGCCTTCCTTGTCCACCCCACTTCATTCGTTGTACATCTATCCGCTCCTACAAAACTTATAAACTCCCTATCGCCTTTTTGTCATACGATCACTTCATTACTTCTGTGCGCATTGGTTTTGGCTTTCAACTGGGCACTCGAACCAGACAACTTCCTGACGGGAACTAGAAGCAACTTCTTGACGAGAACCAAGAAACTTGCTAACGGGAATTAGAAGCAACTTCCTGACAAAACTAGAAGCAACTTTTGGTTGGGAGCTAGAACATAACATTGCAGTGGTATCAAAGTTGGTGATCTTGCTAGCCTATTGAGATGATTGATAGATTTTGGGTTATGAGATTTCAAAATGTGTTCCTTCTATTGCAGTATGTAAATTGGTCAATAACGTATTCAAGCATTGTGAAGAAAATTTGACATCGAAATTGCACAAGGATAAGGAGGTTCCTAATGTGAGACAGAGTGACAAGGGAAATGATGAGTCACGTAAGGATTTGCAAGAATTTGTTGCTATGTATACAAGTGAAGAGCACCTAAAACTTCAAGATGACAAAAAGGTGAAGAACATGCCTACACTAATTTCATCAAACCAACACTCGTCGATCAACTCGATGAAAAATTTTGGGCCCTATCAGTAATCCTTTAAATGAGCAACCTCTACTAATAGTTGTTCAAATTCATGGAGATGCTACCAGTGATTCCTTGTAGGAGCAACCACAGTTGGTTGAATATGGAGTTTATCCTTTAGTTGTGCCTAAGTTGTGCACGATTGCAATTTTTCTATGCGAAGGGTTTCCTCATTAAAATCATAGGATCTATAAGAGCCGTGAGGTTCCTGAGGAGATTGATGAATACATGATGGTTGTGGATTTGGACGTCGATGTAGTTTATGATTGGCTTCTCTAGGATCCTGGTGACTACAAACAGTTTCTCTTCACTGATATAGTCAAAGTGTCGACTGGCATAGGGCCTGCTAGTACAATTATAGTGCCAATGTCATTTGGTACGGTGGAAGCGATGACTGGTACAGGTACGATGGCAATGTCACCTGGTCTTATGGAAGTGTTGACTAAATTGGTAATGTAGCAATGCCAACTAACATGGCAGTGTTGACTAGTATGGTGGAAGTGTCGATTGGTACACATATGGTGTTAGTGTTGCCTGGAATCGTGGTAGTGCAAGCTAGTAAGGTGGAAGTGTCAACTGGCACGGTGGCAATGCTGACTAGTACATGTATGGTGGCAATGCTGATTGACATTATGGTAGCATTAACTGGTACAATGGAAGTATCATCTAGCATGGTAGCAGTATTGACTAGAGCATGTTCGATGGTAATGTCTCTTGACGTCATGATAGTGTGGACTGGTAAGGTGAAAAAATTGACTAGCATGGTATCAACCAGTATGGGTACAATGGAAGTGTCGACTAACATCACGATAGCGCTAATCAGCATAGTAAAATGTCATCTAGCATGGTGTCAATATTGACTAGTGCGATGATAGGAGTAGGTAGGGGTAATGTAGATAGTGAATAAAAGCACTCCTGGTTATCCCCTTCTACACAAGTAATCCCTAATCCACTAGGAATAGCTTTTCCCTTATCCTATCCTACCTATTCAGGCTTGCTCTTGAACTTGGAACTTCATTTTAGGCCTCTCTACTGAGTAACTTATTCTTACAAGGGTTGGAGGCTCTTCCTAGGGTTCAATAGACTTCTTTACAACCATTTTTCATAGTCAAAAAATTTGGTTTTTATACGATCCCCTCAAATTCACTCAAATCCTCTATTAGGCCAAGTAGCCCTCAATTAGCCCTCCTAATGGACAAAATTGGGATTTGTGCAAAATTTTCCTTAAAGAATCTCCAAACAAACTCTAGATGCTGATACCCTTTTTCAAGACCCTCAAGATTCTTGAGGTTTCAGATACTCAACTCCTACCTGATGCCCTAACCATGTTTTCAAGGGTTTGCTAGGGTTTAGTGGCCTTTTAGACCAGTCAACAGTAAGAACACTCTTGCTCTTTTCCTAGGGATCTTGGAGACTTTCCCTTCCACATGTAGTGACTCCATCCAATGCTTTACCATGTCATAACACCCATTCAACCCAAATAGCTCTTCCCTTGCAAGTATATCACTTTCCTTGGCTCAATTTCTAGCAGAGTTCCTCAAGGTCTCACGTAGGGCTTCCAAGAAATTGGCTTGGCCCATCATTGCTGACTCCATGCTTTTTCCCACATAAAATACAAGATGTCTACTAGCATTCCTCAAGGTTCCATGGGGTTTCAACCATGGGGAATGCCGGTAGACATCTTTTTTCCCAGACTGCTCAATACAAGCCAGTAAGTAGTCTGTTTACAAAAACATTTATTGCGCACTCAAATAGATTACTTAGTTCTCCTAACCAAAGAAAAAAGAATGTAATAACAATAGAAACTAGATCCAACAGCAAAAACATAAGTTCAATCCTATTGCAATAAAAAAATCTCTATTTCTCATTCAACTGTGATATATTTCTTCTACTGCTCTATGCATCTATACATTCCCAAAAACTCCAACTGTACAAAAATGCTTTAGAGGGCTTTATATACCCATTCCACAACTGACTCAACCAACCCTTCCTCGTTGGTAACCTCTTAATAACTTCTAACCAATTTTGCAACTTTTACAAGAAAAGTTGCATTTTTTGCAAAATTGTCAATATGCAATTTTTGCAAAATTGACAATTTTTGCATTTTTGCAACTTGGACTTGGTAGGCATAAACCTTATGACTCCAAAACAACTATGGAAGGTATTTAGGTCATATCTAGACTATTTCCATGCCTAACTACCCTTCTTTAGCTATTGAGCCCTCTAAAACACATTTTGTACTTTTCTCCTAAATGACAACAAATGCAATATTGCACTTAATTTGCTTATCCCATGCATACATTAATATTTCTTGTTTCACATGCATGACTCATGACTCCTTAATAACTAACTACTAGGTCTTATGTCCTAACTAGAATCCTAGACCCTTATTTGCTTCTTAGAGACCTGACCTAGGTGCTCTTGCACCATGCAGGTATTGTGGCAGTGCCAATTGGTATGATCATGGTGATGATTTCTATAGTGGCAATACTGATTGACACGATGGTAATGATGGGAGTGTTGATTGGTATAGTGACAATGTTGGAGTGCGATTAATTCAGCGAAGGCATTGTATTCACACTGATACAAGACCATCCTTTTGGAAGACACAAGATTTATTTGATTTACGAGATTTCAGAAAAGTTTGGTTTGCATGATCTCATGAAGGTTTTGGATTTGGGCACCGATGTGTTTTATGATTGGCTCCCATGGGATCCTGGTGCTTGTAGACATGGCAATATTTATATCTAGTTATATCAAGTGGCATAGCAGAAGCTTGGAGGTAGTGTACTCGTCATGACTAAATTCAATTATGAACATGTGATCCTAAAGCAACATGGAGTTTTCTGTCGATACATTTATCAATGTCTGCACATGTTTTGGGATCTTGAAATTTGCGGATTGCTTGAGGACAAGCAATCTTTGGGCAATGAGAATTTGTAATGTCCCCAATTCTAATAAAATATTTTAATTGATTAATGGTCCCAAAATTTAAATAATATTATAGGTGGACCTTTACTTGCTTAATAAATGGGCGCAATTTTTATTATCTCCAAGTGTTTTCCATGTCAGCATTCTTTTGTAAACCCTTGGGAGTTTTCTCTAAAGGGATATTTATGTCCGGCATGTAGGAAGTTGTTAGTATGTGATTTGGTTTTGTTAATTTGTATTGCGAATTCCTATTGGCGTTCTTATCTTACCATTTTGAAAGTGGAAGATCTTCCCTACTTGACTTTTGTGGTTTCAATAGGATTCAACTCTTACCCTATTCCATTCGTTGTATTACTTTTTTCGGATCTGAAAAATCTGAGCACCATCTTTGTTTGCAAATATAATTACTCTTCGGCAATAAATGCACATACTTATGATTGCTCTCTATCTCTCTTGACAAATATTCTATATATATCATCTTAAGTACACTACTGGTTGGCATTGCCGAAAATACATCACACACTTTGCTACTAGTACCATTTACATCTCTATCGACCATACAATTCTCCCTAGGTTTGTACATCCTAACAGAAACCAGGAAACTTCCTGATCATAACTAGAAGCAACTTGCTGACAGGAACTAGGTAACTTCTTGACGGGTTGTTAGAAGCAACTTCCTGACAAGAGCCAGACAACTTCCAGACGGGAACAAGAGCAACTTCCAGTTGAGAATAGTAACATGGAGAATTAGGGCAACAAGCTTTAAGCGTCAGAAATGCATCAAAAATGAATGGAAGGATGTTTTTTTATGATGACACTTCGTATTTTCATCATAAACAAACATGTATGCACATCAAAGGATTCACAATTATGGGTTTTTGAAAAACATGACAACAATATGCAAAATACGAAAGGACCATATGCGAACATGTAAATGGGGCTTTTTTGCAAGCAAAGCATGTGGTGAATGTTCTTTTTTTATAAAAGTTATTTTTAAGAATGGGGTTTTCAACCCCAACTCCATGTACAAGCAAGATGAAGTGCTTGCACATGCAACTTGAAGAATGTAGACGGAAAATAGGAGCACATCATATATACATACAAATCTGGAAATTGAAATGAAGAGACTTGCATAAACAAGACAACAAAAACCTTATTTAAAACGACAAGGAATCATACCTTTTCCTCAAAATGCAAGAAAATAAGTCTTTTTAAACACTTGTGAAAAATCTAAAAATCCAATCAAAGAGATTTCTTGGATTTGAAAAGATTACAAGATGACGTGTTAAATGGACTTCAAATCTTGCCTCAATCTTTGCAAAAAATGAGTCAAAATTCGTAGCCTGCCAAGTATAGGAAGTTAGAGCAAAACAAATTGCATCATTTTTAGCAACCATTTTGGCCAAGCAATGTACATGTAAAGAATTTGAAAAATGGTGTCCAAAGCATATCAAGTGATTTAAAAGGCTTGAATGCAAGCTAACATGGATAGAAAATGCTTTAGAACTTGCATTGATCTGAATACTTGTTGTTTTGTTGGTACAAATTGCTCAAAACTAAGGCACTTTTTAGCAATAAACATGTCCTAGATGAGTCGAGAAATGAAGAAAACACTTAGTAAACTCCCTTTTTGAATAGCCCAATGTAATCCTGAGGTGATTTTAGGCAAAAAGACCTATAGATCATCAAAAACTACCAAGTAATGCTCAAGAAATGAGCATTTGAATGCTGTAAAACCAATTTTAAAAGAAAAAAAGCCCAAGAAAAGAGAGTTTTGAGAGCCAAAACATGTATTTTTTGGCCAAAAGTCGCCACTTTTGGGTATTTGATCAAAATGCCTCATTTAATGAAGTAAAGACACTATTTGGTTGCAAAAGCATGTGCTTTTGGACCAAAAATTGCCGCTTTCCTCAAAACCATGTATTTCTCATTAAAGACACTTTTCAAAGCCAAAAGCATGTGCTTTTGAGCCAAAAATTGCCACTCACAAGCCTTGTAGTTATAAAATCATTAAAGCCACACTTTTTGGTGACGAAAGCATGTGCTTTTGGGTTGAAATCCCCCACCTTAAGTTATTTTAACATTAAACCACATATTACAAAAGTAAAGATGTTCTTTTGAAAGGCAAAAGCATGTGCTTTTGACACAAAAGTCTCCACCCATGTGCATTTTAACATTACCATGAGTAATGGTGTGCTTTTAGAATTGAAAAAGAAAGTGTTTTGGAGTTCAAAAAGCCCAATATATGCATAAACATGTCAAAAAATTCCTCATAAAGAAGTAATGTTGTGTTTTTGAGGAAGAAAAACACATGTTTTGGCAATTACATGTGTTTTTTTGGTTGAAATTCCCCACATATGTGCTTTTTATAACTAACTCAAGTTATTAAACACATTAATAAACTTCTAAAATACAATAACACATGCTTTTGGGTTCAAATTCCCCACCTTAAATGATTTAAATGATTAACTAACATGTTATTGTATTGAAGAAGCCCACTTATATGCATTTAGAACTTAAATTTATTGGTAGTGAGGTTTTAATCAGTGTTTTGCATGTTTACATATGCTTTGAGTGATAAAAACCCCACCTTTATGCATTTTTAATGTCTTGTGTAACTAAATTTTATAAAATGACTATAGTTTTCAATAAAGTAACATGAAAATAGACTTTAAAAGGCTAATTTTCATAAAACATTAAAAAATATGGTCAAATCAACTCAGAATGAGTTAAAATTTTGAAATGGATGCCAAAATCCACTTTGAATATTAAATATTATTTTATTTTATGGTTTTGCCAATTAAAAACCCACTTTTAGAGGTTTTTAATCACAATTTGCTTTTCACATGAACCCCACCTTTGCCTTCATAACTTGAACTAGGCAAGTCTGTTTGAGGCCTAGGTTAGCTCGAAACAAGCAGGTTTGCAAGGGCTACTAACTCTTGGCAAATGTAAGACTCAAAACTATTTACAATGAGAAGAAAAACTAAGTTGCCAATTTGAATTCTAGTTCGTATGTGGGTTCGACATTCGCTCAAACTTTTTTGGGGCTGGGGTCAGGTTCATTTTGGGTTCGTTCATACAAGTTTTTTTTTAAAACAATTATAGATATGTAAACATATGCTGCAGCAAATGAGTTTATACACCACTATGCTAATATTAAAGCAATTTAGCAATATACACCACCATATATATTTACGATTTAGTTCAAATAGTATGATAAAATGTCAAAATACACCACTATATCAATCTTTCAGTTCAAAAACAGTAATGTCAACATTATTAATCAATAATCACTAGCAGTCATGTGATAAAAAGTCATTAAAGAATTCATCATCATAAGGAACTTGCAGATTAGAAGCACAATTAGTGCCACAAGCATCAGTAGTCTTAGTTGTAGCCTTAGGATCAGCTTCAACATCACTATATATCTTATCATCATGTTCACTATCATCAATTGCAAGCGCATCAAAGTGGGCTTCCAACTCTGTAGACTCTAGTTCAACATCCCATTGTTTTGCCTCCTTGTTTTTGTAGGTATTCTCATTATGAGTTGTGAGCCTCAAGTTTGAATGCACAAAGACAAAGTTATCTCTTCTTGGAGTCTAGTCGGTTGCATTTTATTGAGTGGATGAAGTAGTATGTGCTCCAATTCCTCTCAGATGATGTTGAACTAGCAACCTATCAAGATTTACCAATTTGAAATTATAGAGTGAAGAATTTTGAATATTTATGAATGAGAAATTACAAATTAGATTCGTAAGATTAAAGAACTTACATGTGATAAAATTTTGATGGCAATGGGCTACAAGTGTTGGTACATTTTTCCATGGAAGTACCACCATTTATGAGCATTACCATTGTGCTTGTCTTCAAGAGCATCAAGACCTTAATCATCAATGCTAGTGAAACTCATAAATTCAAACCTCATTGCAGGTTGCAGGTGCTCGGGAAAGAGTCTTCAAAGGGCTGCCTTGTACCCTTGAGCAACTTCATGATCTCTATGTGGGGCAACTCTAGTGGTACTCTCCTTGAGGACAAATTGGGTATAGAACTTGGGGCTCAATGCAAAGACAATAATTTTACGATGTACAATTTATGATAGTAGATGCAAAGGGATCGTCATTTTGTTCCATCTCTCTACCATGATTACTTGTAGCTCCTAGAAGAACTTTTCACCAGGATCATGCTCTTTCTTATTTATGATGGTTTTAATATCCTCAATCATGTAGTCAATGCCATCATATACCTCACCCAAGAAAGGCCTATCCATGTTAGTGTGTCGGATCATGCTCAATATAGGCTCAGTAAATTTCAAAAGGTACTTAGCACGATCCCACCAAGAGTCTTGTAGTATCCTTGCCTTAATGACAATTGCCCTTCTACTATTAGATTACCTTCATATGCTCCAATTAGCACTGGTTACCATTCTAGACAACGCATCTTTAACTTTGACAAGGCGTCTCAAAACAATAGTGTTGGAGGCAAAGTGGGTATCAACAACCTATTTTAAGATCAAAACAATAGTAGATTAAAAATTAAAAATCCAGTAATCTATTTAAATTTAAAAACATAAAAAGTTGACTAAACTAATATGACTAGATTTCTAAACATGTTTTAAATTTTAAACAATTGAACTTACCTTCAAGAGCTCCAATTTCAAGAATTGTCTAAAGATAGCTTTTGTCATATGGTGGTTTGTGACAAACATTTGGAAATCTTGTGCCTCTTCATACAACTTTTTTATCCTCTCAACCTTAGTGCTGATTTTTTGCAGCATTAGATTGAGTGATTGCACTGCACAAGGTGTCCAAAAAATGTGTTTGTATCGCTCCTCAACCAATAACCCAACAGCGCTACAATTCTTGGCATTGCCCATTACTACTTGAACAACATTCTAATGGTCAACTTGCTCAATGGCTTGGATGAGAATGTTTGCAATGAAAGGACCGTCTTTTACCTGTCTTTCACAATCCATAGCTCTCAAGAACATTGCACCTCTGGAAGACACTGCAATAACATTCACCAAAGGAAGGTTCCCCGCATCTTTCTGTCCATCTAATACTATTGTGACACCTGTTTCGGTCTATGGATCCTTGATGTGCAGCATGGAAGCCTCTATATGAGCCACCTTATCTTCCAATAAAGTGGTGTGTATCTTCTCATAACCAAGGCCCTTGAACCCCTTTGGAGCCTCATTCACAGCTCTCATCATGTATTGCCAATATGGTAAGCAAACTACATTAAATGATAATCCATTTGCATAGACACATCTCGCTACGGCTTGACCGGCAATGTCTCTAACTTCATTTTAAAATGATGCTTCCAATGGTCCCATTGCTTTCTTACTTACAATCTGTTGTTCAAAAGAACATAAGAATGGATGACCCTCAATCGGGGGTTCATTGGCAACGGAAGTTGAAGACATAGATGACATTGTCTCTTTCTTTAAATGCCTGCCACTTTGCAACGAATGAGAAGCACTTTCCCTCCCAGCAACTTCATTTGCTTGCATTTGTTTTTGAATGTATTTATTCACAATATGGGTTGGAAGAAGAGTTTTAGGTAGCACTCTGTTTACTCTCGGCTTCCCTGTACAAAATTTAATGCCTTTCTAAGGAATAAAGCACAAATGTGCTTTCACTCTACTACAGGAACTACTTGACTCCTCTTTGCAATGGCTGCAAATCCATACATAACCTCCTCCACCCAGCATTGCTTGAAGTATTTCCACGTATTTCCATAATGGGGAGCATCTCTTGATTTTGAAGTGGGGGTTTGTCATGTCCCCACTCTAGCTCAGTCTAACAGAGACATGTGAGTCAGCTTATTATGGGGTCTTGTAGGCTGACAGGGTTGGATAGAGACCCAGTATGGTTATTCAGTGTTGGGGACTTGGTTTTCTGGTGGGTATTGATCAGTTGGGTGACATCCCTTGTTTTTAGGAGGCAATTCCTACATCTATAGGGTTCATTCCTACTTTTTAGGAGGTGTGATCATGCCCAGGGCTGGGTTTCCATGAGATGACCCTTTGGGTTCAGTTTCAGAGGGATAGGGCTTGTTTCCTAAATTTTAGGAGCATCCCTAGATTTTAGGGATGAGACTGCCAGTGGATCCTTGATTTTCGACTTCAGTCACAGACAGGTGACAGGATGATTTTATGGTTTGTGATGTCAGTTGGGCAATTTGTGGCTATTTGGGTTATATTTTTAATATTTCCTAAGTTAGCGTTTAATATTTAAATAAGGCTAAGTTAATAGCCATTTTGGAGTAATAAGGGAATTTTGGCCTCATCTGGATGCATATCCCATGTTATGATAGCTCGTTGGAAAGGTCTTGAAATTCTCTAAATCTTCCTCTTTGGTCTCAGGGCAATTCGGTGAACGGATTTATTACTATGGTGGAAAAGGTCATTTTCTAGTGACATGATCACTTTAAAATAAGATTTAATTCATTTTTTTATAGCCAACGCCAATTGGGGGTCACTTTAGGGTTCGAATTGCTTTGCAAGGGGTTATAAGGAGATGGGCGCCATTTCTCATGATTATACATATTTTTCAAACACTTCTTTTCAGATTTGCTCTGCTTGAGCGATTTGCATTCTGGGACGCAAACCCCAGGGTAATTGCTAGCTGGGACGTAACCCTCAGCAGCATTGGGTATTGGTTTGTCAGTAGTTTCAACAGTATTCAGGAGGAAGGTAGATGCCACTTCAGCTTGGGCCTACAGTTTGTTTTGTTGGGCATGTTCTTTGACGTATGGGAGGTGAATTCTAGCAGCCGTACATTGCCATTTCTTGCAGCCGTACTTGCAGCCGTACTCTGTCATTTACAGCACTTGGATACATAGAAAAATCGGTTACTTAGCAACAGATTCTTGTATCTTATCAGCCCGTTTTCATCAACCAGTTGTGGCGTCATTGTTAGAGGAAATGTACTAGATCTTTTATTTGGCTCTATAATTCAGAGATCTGCCTGCTACGATTTATATCAACTCTGACTTTACTGCATATTGTTATTTATTTCCAGACTCTTTTCTTGCCATTTGCTACTTCTCATTTCTATGTGGAATAATCATCAAAAACACAAAAACAAACAAACTCTTCTGCATTTCCGTCTAGTTCTACAAGAAAACATTAATAAACAGGAAAAAACAAAAAAATAAAATAAATCTACAGCAGATTTGCAGCAGAGATCCATCAGGGATCTTTCAGGGTTTCCGGTGCTAGAACCACTTGCAGTCATTCTTAGAATGATAGAATCTACAAACAATAGACAACAAAAAAAATAAAATGAAAACAATAATAAAATTACTAAGATAGAACAAATCACAATAGATTCCTTATATTCATATTATTGTTTCTTCCTGGATTCTATGTATCAGAGTTAAAATTCTATAAAAAACTATAAATAATTTAATAAAACAATATGATATCATATCTGGTTCTTAAATCTTAGTTCTTAAATGTAAATAATAAACAAAAATTCATTAGAGTTAGATGCCTGAATGACAAATAATATATTAATAAACTTTGAAAGTATAGACACCTGTGTACAAAGCCTCTATCGTGAATGGTTTGTTGACTATGAATGTGACTGTGAATGTTGGTGTAAATGGAATGGTGTAAACTGCAAAGCTGTAACCTTTGTGATAATTAAAAACTAGAACCTGCAACTCGTAATAATGTCGTCATTTTTGCCAGAACCCATCGGGTATTACAAACTCCAAATGCCGTCAGTTATTAAAAACTCTAGATGCCCTCGTTCTTCCCAAAAGCCGTCGATATTACAAACTCCAGATGTCGTCATTTTTCCTAGAAACCATCGGTATTATAAATCGTCGAGTGAAGCAAATACAACAATGTTTTTAGGTTTCGAAACTCCACATCACCACAAAGACAAAGCCACGTTAGTTTTGAGAGTAAAAAAGTCAGCAAAGTTGGTCAAACAAGACAAATTTGCCCAAATGAAGACAAAGTCGACTCCCGTTCGCTTGACAATTTTAAAACTCACACAAATTCAATAGACATTTGTCCAGGGTCTTGCCCAACGATTATTGAACGAATACGACAGGTAAATAACGAATTTGAGCCGGATTTGAATATGAGGAGAACCGACTACTGATTTGAGGGTTAGACTAGTATATATGGTAATGTAGAAGAAAAACAAACAAAAAGCATGAAAGTTAACCAAAAATCAAGTGTTTGCAATCAGAGAAGAAAAACTCTTTTTTGCAAACTTTGGGGATTAAACTTGATGGTAACTTCCAAAAGAAATGCACTAACAAAGCTACATAGAGTACAATTCAAGGATAACAGATTGCCTCAATGATGCATTATTAATACGTTAAAGATAAAGAGGCTAAACTTACAAATTCATGAGAGGATTGTGTAGGTTTGCCTCAATTTTGTGATGTCAAAATTGAGGACAACAAACTCAGGACTCGCCAAAACTCAAAGTCTCAGAGCTATGATATATACACACATACCCAAACCCCTAAAAAAAATTCATGCACCCACGTATGGGGTTCACATACCCAAAACCGAACCAACAACTTAGTTTTCAAGCATTTCAGTTAACAAGAAAGCAAGATTTTCAATACAAGTCAGGGAAAGCAACCTAGGATTTCAAGCTCAATTTGTACCTCAAGGTCGCATTTGACTTCCATGTTGGCCATTTTCCATCACTAAAATAATTAGTTTTTGGTTGTTTTGGTATCCACAAGATTTGCAACACATAAAAATACACATTTTCTACATAGGTAAATAGATCTCTAAACTCTCACATGCACATTTTGGGATCTCTTTTAATGCTTTGAACACATGAAAATCAACTGAATTTTTGCTAGAATAAGACAGTAGTTTTCAGTGATAAAATTGTTAGAATTTCAGTGGAGAGACATTTGTTTTCAGTCATTAAAAGGTGCTGGTTTGGTCCTAAAAGAACAAGTTTTCTATCAAATTTTGGAGGCAACATTTTTTTCCAAGCGTAAAATGTTACGTCCCCTAGTTTGCTCAATTTTAAATATTCTATATAGCCCTTGAGACTTCATGCGAGCTTGAGTTGATTGGTGAAAATCGGTTATTTGTTATGGTTTCATGTGAAATTGAAGTATTGATTATTCGTTATGATTTCATGGGAATAAGAAATATTGGTTAATTGTTATGATGTCATATGACTTGGAAATCTTTAGTTGACATGAGTATTTGATTTCATTAAAAATGATTTGGGAAATATGTTATTACCATGATCAACTTCTTTTGCATGAACGCAACGAAGGGAGGGAAGTATTGCCAAAAAAGGAAAGGGCATGAGGATACCACCTATCATTGAGCTAGTAGGAATGGCCCCTAAACCACCTTAATCAAGGGGAAATTGGACTAGGCAAGCAAGGGTTTACCAAGTGATAACCATAAGCTAACTGGTCATCGCACTTAATAAGATAATAAAATAATCAAGCTAAGAACAAATTGTTACCTTTATAATTTGGGATGATCTCAAAACTTCTTATTATGACTGACATGTCTTAATATAATGATACCATGGTACCTACATGTACATACATATATACATACATACATACATACATATATATATATATATATATATATGCACAAATTCAAATATAACGTACATGAACGTATACACTTACTTAAAATATGATGTATACGAGTATGAATATTTAGAATATTACATATATACGGTTATGTGTATATGCATATACGAGTAAAGGTGGATACAAGATGGCATCCTTATATTAACACATTGAGAACAATTTATAATTTCACCTTTGGCAATGTTTTAATATTATTATTTTGAGTCACTGGCCTTTATTTTTTTCCAATGGCCTATTTTGAAATTGTTAAATCAGCCATTTGTATTATCAGTGGCTCTTGGAGGTAACTTCCATTTCCGCCACCTTCCTCATCTTGACTGTAACTCCAACTGGGAGTGCATATCTTGGAACCGGACATGCATTTGAAGGAAAGGCCATTCTTTATTTATGCGATTGCATTCTTATTTAGTAGAACACATTCATTCCCAATCTGGGAGATTGTTTTTACCATCACGCTCTACATTCATAATGCTACATATCTAAGATTTCATTTATACTAGCCATCATTCATACCTGCGATTACATTCTACGACCCATTGAATTATATTGAGAAAGTATTTGTACTAGCTATTGTTATTATCTACAATTACATTTCATGAGTTGTTGATTTATTTCTGAGCTAACATTCGTATTAGCCAATTGTTTCTCATTTGCGATCTGCACATATAGTCTCGTTGTATTCACCTACGAGTTCAATCAATTGTGAGCCAAGGAGTTGTGTCAGGCATACCAGCATTGAGGGTGAACAAACCTCTATTTACAAGCCAAGTCGTGCTTTCTTTCTGCCCATCATTTTTCCATTTCTTTTTATGAGTATGGGTTCTAAGTTAGGCACGTAGCATGAGTAAATACTAATGTCATGAGTAGAGTTCGATAGACTAGAATCTATGTTGATAAATCGTTCATTTCGTTCAGCAATTATCATGAATTGCTCTTATGAAAATAGTTTGAACTATTTGTTGTATTTTTACATGTTTCATATCAGAACTTAAATAGTTTGGAAGATTGCATTATTCTGCAATCCCTATACAGTGGCATTACTCATATGTTTTTGAGATAGGGAAGGGCACCAACATAGATATTATTAATCATGATAATGAAATGCCAAAGAACCTTCTATTACAAATTTGTTATACACCCGGGTTGGGCTGAGAAATCATGCCTATAATAAACAGACTTAATCAAGAATGAAGGGACAGCCACACTAAGATTCATCAAGGATGACCAACAAGGTCGAGATAAAGGCTGTTGTCTGATAATCAAAGATTATGTGAACTAACCTGCAAGACAAAAAAATAATCAGCACTCAACAAATCAGTATTTAACATAAGCAAGTAATTTAGATAAAGTCAGCACATGTGGTCAATAGGTATAAGTCTTGTTTTTGGGCCATAGTAGGTTTAGTGGCACGCTTGCTGCTGTGATCACTAGAGGTCAGGATTTCTAGCAATTGGATAGATGGGCTAATGGAAAGGACTCCATAGTGCATAGCCGACACACTAACACCAAGATGCTCAATGGCAGGATAGGGTTGTCCTATGCCTAATCTCGTGTAGGGAGGGCCTTTCTCAGTTGAGATTGTGTGGGGATACTTAAAAGTCTACGGTTGGGAGGTTAAGTCCCTAACAATGCTTCTCCTCTCCACCAGATGTCAGGGCTTGCACAAGACAGGGTCAAGATCTATTTTCTTAAGCCTTCACAATTATCGGTATCATTCTTTTATATATTATTCAGGTTCAGTTAATGATGAAATTATTAGGTGATGGTTGCAAATATTTTCTTCACTATTGATCAGTTAAACTTAGTAGAAAATGATCTTTCTCTTTCCATTAAGTAATGGTTAGTTATGATGGCAATTATATATATTGCATTTGTTGGTTGAATGTTCTTTCGATTGTTAGTTAAGATAATTCAATTAATCTATTATAACCGTTAATCTCTTTCATATGAATATGTAAAATAGTTGTTATAACTGCCTTCTCATGCTCATGACTATGAAAAAGTAACCATGTTCAATGATATGATAGTTGTTAGTTAAGGCTGGGAAAAACAAGATGTTACATAGAATTAGTGAAGAGAATTCTTTTTCTCATCATAATGCAGCACCATTTCCAAGTGGTGGAATTTCCTTTCCAATTAGTCTCTAAATATTCTTAGATCAAGGATACCAATCTAGGACATGTCAATGTCTGGGAAAATGAGTTGGAAGAACATATTTGGAAAGAAAATAAGCTAGTGAAAAGAATGTAACACAGTGTTCTTATGGACACATCCTCCTTTCCAATCTCAATGCAAAGTCCTGAAATTTCACTTTTGTCAATCATCACAATACTAAGACAAGGGAGATTGGCTCATTGAATGCACGACTTCTTTGCAAGCTCAAGGTCAGAAGCATATTTTCTAAGATTTTGTCATTTTATTGTTGGAACTTGCAACCTTTGGTCAAGTTTTGCATTTCTCTTCATTTATATAATATATATCATATTCACATTGACATGAATAGTGAAACCAATTAAATTTTCTTAATTTGTCAACTCTCATGTGAACTCTCAATTCAACATTAATGTTATGCATTAATGATCTATAAGGGCCCGTTTGGTTGATGGAATAGGAATAGAAAATTTGGAATACGATTTTTATTTTCTGTTTGGTTGATGGAATAGGAATAGAAAAATTTGGAATACAATTTTTATATTCCCATTTTGCCTCTAAAATGAGCTTATACCCATTCCAAAAAATAGCTGTTATTGGAATAGCCATTCCTATTCCCAATATTACATGCCTATTCTCCATTCCTATGCCCGTGGCCAAACGGGCCCTAAGGTATAAGATGATTTTTTATCAACGTTATCATATCAATTTTTGAAATAGATTGGAATTTACCTATTATTATTTACTATTTGGCATTGTTCAATTTGTTATATGCTCTACTAGTTTGATACTATTTGTAATTTGGACAACTTGCTGCCAGATAGTTTGTGAATACTTGCTTGACTGCAACTTAGTTTACATATGCTCTCATCTTGCCCATATCAAGATCTTGGTGATCAGAAGGTTCTTTGGTTTGTGTTGATTAATTAAATAAAAACAATCATGAATTTGTGCTAATGGTCCTGCCAAGGAAATTACAAAATCTAATGCTGCCTATTCAAATCCATGTTTGAACTTAAATTGGTTCCATCAGCTTGGTATATCAGAATTGATCAATACAAAATTTTAGAATCAAAATAAGTTGCAACTATATTGTTTAGACAAATCAAAATAATGTTGTATTAGACAAAGTATTAATGTTCGCGATATGGCAATTGCTTATATATTGCCTGTGTCTTATAACTTTCTCCTTCAACAATGGATAAGATTACACACACAATCTAA
The DNA here is from genome assembly GCA_028749045.1 of Cupressus sempervirens. Taxonomy (NCBI): domain Eukaryota; kingdom Viridiplantae; phylum Streptophyta; class Pinopsida; order Cupressales; family Cupressaceae; genus Cupressus; species Cupressus sempervirens. The sequence goes on along the minus strand of CM053785.1, from coordinate 516,832,622 downwards.
TGTATGCCTATTTAACTCTCACAAAATACAAAGAAATAAACTCGAGAGATATGTTAAACTTAGGATCAAAATTTCATACATTGCCAATTTACACATTTAAAGCATATATGTGCATATGACAATCAAATATGAGACAAATAATGAAAATCAAGAAGGTGATCAAACAGGAATTATAAAGGGGCAACTCAAGGAATATCCACAAAACCGACATAAAACACTAATAAATATTCTCCAAAATAGCTATAGCACTGAAACAGTGGAAACATGATTTAATGGCCTCATTTTAATTAATATGAAGTTATCAAAATGTATTAAAATGAAATTCTGCATTCATTCAGTAAAAAAGATCGCCCTTGATGGCAGTATATTGAAAAAATTGAGGTCAAAAAGTACATTATGATTTTGTGGCATCAACTTAATAAGGGAACAATAATAGCACAAGACTTTTCGTGAATATAAAAGCTATAATATAGAAATTAAAGAAATATAAATGTCCTCACCTGCCCAGAACCTACTCGAAAGATGTAGGGTTGACCCTTCTCCAAAGAACTGAAGATCAACAGAAAATAAAATTAAAACGAATGGTACAATATAAACACTTACCATGATGTGGGTAACATTGAGCTTTTCTATATTAGCAAAGAGCTTTCTCTAACATTCTGCAACCACTTCTAAAGAATACATAAATTACTGTCTAGAAGATTAAAAGGTTCATAGTGTAATGCAGGAAGCATGATTAGTTTTTAAGAAAAATATTCTACTTCAATTCAATTTGAGTGAAATACTTTTATCTAGCCAAAATAAACATTTAAGTTTCAAGAGGTGCTATTTATTTCAATGTAATGTCTACATTTGTTGCCAGCATCAGAATTTCAGGGAGTAGCCTAATACTGGATCCTCGTAGGCTAATGAGGATGGTTAGAGGATCTTCTGAGGATTGATTCATCTCCAACATTCAGCGATTTATGGATTTGGCCTTCGTTCGATATCGTTTGGACTCCATTTGCTATACTATGTATAGTAAGTCAAGAGTAATAGAGATGGACCCTTTCTATTTTTAGAAAGTGTATTTGGTCAGATGGGGAATTATGAGGAGAGATTCCTATTTCAGACGGCATGGCAATCAGACAAGTATTTCAAGAGATGTTAAAGTTCAAATGACTTAAGCGATTTATTTAAATATTTTAATGTTATTATAAAGTTATAAAGTAACTTAAGTGACTAAAAGACGAAATTGGCTTTTAATCCCACATTGCTTAGTTGTTTGTGTCTTCCCTCATATCGAGGTTATAAAAGCATGGAGCTACATTGGGATTGAGGGCACGAATATATGTTGTTTAAATGTGACTATGCCTTCTTGAGGACGAAACCCCTTGGGAAGTTAGGAATCTGGACGTAGCCCCAGTATTCCATGAGAGAACTACATCAGGCTCTGGAAAATCGGTGGACAACACATTTGTTTCAAGGCAATATTCTTACGCTAGCTGTGAGGCATACTAAGGGAAGTGGCTGCACATTGACAGGGGAGAACTCACAGGACCAGGGATCACGTGAGGTGCAGGAAAGTGGAGAATGAGGTATCAGTCATGGCCCGATAACCCTGATTGTATATGTGTTCTGCAGTATAGTGAGAAGGGAGGTTCAGCTACAGGAAAACGACACTTACATCCCTAGAACAGTCTTACCCCAGGAAGTAAAGGTGAAGTCGAAGTTTGGTAGAGGCATCTGCTGGAACTACAGATACCGTGAGCAGGAACAGATACAGTCCTGTGAATAGGAAGCAAGTGCAACTCCAGCTAGCAGGAGTGACACCCGTCGGTTGTCCAGTCTTCCATCACTCACGTCAAGCTTTCTTACGGGTGCTAATTCATCACCAGTTGCAGGCAGAGTAACGAACTGGAGATTACATAGGCCGTAGAGCTACTAGCAGTGATATTCATTAGTCACGCATCCCTACAGGAAGGACAAGTCTGCCAATGATAATAGGGTAGACGGGACGATAGCATCATTAAGGAAAATCTGCAGACAGCCAGATCATTCACACACAAAATCCAAGTTCTTATATTATTGATTTACTTTGCTCATACTACAGATTGCTCTTACTGTACATTTCATAGGTGTTGTGAGTAGTGGAATGTTGTTGGTGTTATTCACACAACCATATTTAATGCAGGAAGGAACTAATAAATGTGTTCAGAATTGTCTTGTGAGTTTACTGTGATATCTTAAGTGTTGATTGCAGATTGTGATCTCTGACCAGTTTAATACTGTCACTATTGCATTGTATTTTGGTTATATCCATTAATGTCCACCATACTGGATGTTAAATATTAAGACAAATCTGTGACTTACCATTTCAAGTAACAAGATACATATTACAGAATGATTCTGTGTACTCCTGTACTGGGTTGGTATATTTCAGTTATAACCGAACTTAAATACCTGGGTTACATGTCAACTGTTTGACAAAATGCTCCTAGTCGCAGTTTGATAAATTTGACCAGAGCAAGCAAGGATTATTACATTCAATGTTTAAATTGCTGCTTGGACTTCAATATAATATTTCAGACTAATTTGCAAGAACAGCACTGAGAAAGAAATATTTGATAATATAAGTTTGTCACATCCCCTAGACAATGTAATATTCCCATCTATAGAAAATTTATATAGAACATCAATAAATATTGTAGCATGTAGACTTTATTAAAGGAAATTGTCAAGCATCAATTACTATTGTAGTTTTCACTGTGGTATTATGGAGATATTCCGTTGCACATACTTGAGGATAAAGAACCAGTCAAAGAAAAGGGAATCAAGAACAATGATACCAGCCATTGGAGTTGCAATAACAAATTTCCATCATATTCCATTGCTTCACTCTTCCAAAGGATAAAGAAGTGATGCTATTTGTAAGAAGAATAAGGATGAAAGTAAACTTTAAAGAAAGAAGTAATATTATCGGCCAAAGCAGCGAGTGATATGAGATGTTAGTTACAGAAACCCCTTCACGGGAATCACTATAATAGTAAAGTATTCAAAAAAACCACGACAACAGTAAAAGTATACAAATTGAAATGATATTTACAATGAGGGCATTCAACATTAACTGAGCAGTGATTACAATCATAATGATATTAGTGACTATCATCAGCGAGTAAGGAAGGAAAACCACTAAGAAATATGACTTGTTTACAGACTAGTTGATTGCATATGATATTCCTACGTAAGTCTAGACTGTTGTGGATATTGCCAACCAATACCGGATTAAAGGGATTATTCACAACCAATATCGGATTAAAGGGATTATTCACTACTCATCCTTATTAATTAATAATTTAATGGAAACACATGTTTATCAAGATTGATGAAAGTTGATAAAATAGCGTGGTCTTGGAAGAGTACGATACATAAACAGTGTAGTGGGAGATCATTCATTCTCGGTGGCAGCCCCTAACTGATCCATTAATTATGAGGTCATGCAATTTAAGAAAGAGGTGTACGGAAGAGGCAACAGATATGTCTCTTGATACCATCCTATCTATTCACAAGATACAAGAAGACACTCAATATCGCTTCGAATGGCACGAAATCAGTTTACTTATTACATCTGGGATTTAACAGCCAGAGATATTCTTTTATATATAATCCAACTGGATCTGCTTATATAAAGGAGACAAACAGAACAAGAACAAGAAACAGAAGAAAAATTGCAGGGATTTAAACTGAGATATATGAAAAATCTATAAATGCAATAACACAGTGAGATACAATAAGAAAATATTTATAAGAACCAAAATATATGAAGATATATTGATAGGGAGTATGGACTACGGAAACAGAGAAAGAAATATCAATGACGAAGCATGGAATGGTATGAAAGACATATGAAAATATAAATAAAGAACTTGTGGAATATGGAGAAAAGTATGTAAATGAAATAAATTAAATACACACCGGCAGAATAATGTGAAGAGAATCTGGTAGAAGACTTGTCAAAAGCACATTATATGAAGGAGATCTAAGAGAGATTATAGCAGATTTATGAAGCACAAATAAGCATATTTATAAACCATGATGGAACTGAGAAAAATAAGATACGTTAGGCATGTTTTCAGCAAAGGATGAAAAAGGAAACAGAGTCATGGAATGTGGAATTATCGAAAAGAAATCTAATACTGATCATATAGTTCAGAAAATGCATGACTAGGAATCCTTATGTGCAAAGGTTGTGAACCATATACATACATGCGTATATATAGCTGGCAAGCAGTAAAGGAGGTATACTGGGTACAGAATATTATATCTGCATTCTATTACGGAACATGGAATAGGAAGGAATGAAAAGAAGAAAAGAACAGAAGGAAAATTTAAAAGAAAATTGTGAAGGGTTGAATGAGAGAGAACGATGGTTAATGATAATTGGCATTTATCAAAGAAATGAGGCTGTAAGTATCAAGGAAGATATCAGAAACAACATAGCTCAAGTTACATATACACCAATGAAGATACCAGGAACAGCAGCATTCATTGTAATCCTAGACTCATATCAGATTATAAATCTCCAAGATCAAATAATTTATCTAGATCATTATTAATATGCAATGTTCAAATTCATATAACCTTATTGTATCAGTTTGATATCTATTTTGCAATTTTTTGTCTTTAATTTTGACATCACAAAATTTGGCAACCCTACGCAATTTTCTCATGGATTTATAGGTGTATCCTCTATGTTTCAAACTTTCAACGCATTGATAAGGTGTCATAAAAGGCAATTGATCTTCAATGAATTGTACTTTAGGTAGCCTTGTTTGTGTGTTCTTTTTTAAGGTTTCCGTCAAGTTATTTTTCTTCTCTAAATGCAAGCACTTGATTTTTGGCAATTTTCATGTTTGATCTTCATTTGTGTCTTTCTTCTTAGAAGTTTTTAATCTTTTTTTTCCCTCGGGATAATAGCCCTTGGAATTTCCCTCGTTTTGAGCTAATGTAGGCCTCAAATGGAGTTGTCTAGCTCAAGTTATAAAGGAAAAGACGGGGTTTCTAAGGGTGATAGCAGTCTTATGTAATGTTTCCATTTTTGTTAGCATCAGAGTTTGAGAGATTAGAATATTATTGTTATTCTCGTAGGCTAATTATTGTGGATAGAAGATCTTCTAAGGCAATGGCTTGGCTTGGGAGAGTCTTGTCTTCTTCACAATTCAGTAAGCTACAGGTTGGTCTTCGTTTGGCTCAGATTGGACTTCATTTGGGCTTAGATTTGTGTACTTATGATTTGTGGTAGGTAGGGTGTTGATTGACATAGACCCTTTCTATTTTTGGAAAGTGCATTTGATCACATGGGGAAATAATAGGCGTGACTCCTATTTCAAACTACATAATTCAATGAGTATTTTGGGAGTTATCATATTTTCAGTGGCCAAATTATTATTAAATTATTAATTTGCTTATTATAAAGTTATAACTTAGCTTTATAATTTCACTTAAGTTGAGGGTTGAGTCATCATTGGAAGGGGCCATTTATTATATGTCTAAGCCAGTATTAAATATTTAAAGTGAGTTGTGTTGGAAAGTTTCAAGAGCTGAGTTATCTTGGGAAACTCTATAGTTTCTAGAGTTGAGTTTTTTTGAGATACTTTTGGCAATAAAGGATTATAAATACAAGTTCATTTCATTGGAAAAAAGAATCTGATTATTTGATTATCTATTTGGCTCTGTTGTCTTTGTGACAATTTTGAGTTTGTGGAATTTTGTGCCCATGCTAAAGTATAAGGGTTTGGGATCTATAGTTGAAGTATTGTAGATTCAATTTTGAGATTTATTATTGTCTCCTCTTCCTGTATCAATTGTGGCTGAGGAGGGTTTGTCCATTGGAAAAATTAGTGTCTTCTCTTCTATTTAAACTGTGACTGAGAGGGCAATGCTTGTTGTAGATATTGGCAGCTCAAGGTTCTGATTTTGGTAATTCTTGTTCTGAATTATGGTTAGATTATAATTCTATTTGGAGATTCTACATTTTATTGTTGCCTGTAGACGCTCAGAAATGGTTTGCGTTTACAATTTAATCACATTTATATACTAACCCGTCCCATTTTCTCATTTCACTAATTCTAATCTTTTGGCCAACTTGATTATCATTCGAACATATTGCGATAGTATTCTTCATCACTAGCATCCCCTTTCAAATCAATTGCAGATCATTTCAGAATTGGTTCCTGTTTTATCTAAACTTTTTGGAATCGACTCTAAATCATGTCAACATCATCAAAATCTCATTCAATTAACCCGAAATCATTTCAATATCATTAGAATCTTTCTAATCAACCCAAAATCATCCCAAATCAACCTTAAACTGTCCCAAATCAACCCTAAATGATTTGAAACATGCCAAATATCCCTAATCAATCATCATTTGTCCAACCCTAGGCATTGCCGTGTCTCTCAGTGCCTTGGCAATCTATCAAACCTATCAAATCCGACCTTAGCATTGTCATGTTCGTCAGCGCTAGGTGAAATCTATCATTTTCATCATTCGATCATTGACATTGTCGAGTCTCTCAGGGTCAGATTGTGGCATTATCCAGCCAATTTAATAACATTGACAATGTTCGTCGATGTTATTATGATCAATCTTATCAATCAATTTTGATCCTGTGGGATTTACAATGTTTGTTAAATGTCACGTGCTTAATCCATGTCATGTATCCTTGGCATGTTACCAATCCTAATAACTCAATCTATTTGATCATGGCTTTGATCTACCCACTATCATTCTAGTCGATTTGCATAATCATCACATCTCATCAAAGGGATAATCTTGCATTTATTTCATCAAATTGGCCAATCATTTACTAATTCGTCCTATAGGATTAGATAACTCGTAATCTATTCCTATGTCATTTCAATCATGTTCATCCCGCATTACTAATTATTCTTACTAACCAACATTCTTAATTAATTAATTGATTCATCCTTTGCAAACTATGGGAATTATAAATTTCCTAAGTCCTATTTTCCATTTCTAATTTCTATTTTACTAATTTCCATTTGTGTGGTATTATGAATTTTTAATTCATATATTACACCTAGTCTTGACACATGGACATCATACGTCATAGATTCTCTCCCTACACTTGGCTAATGTGTCATACTTGACATATATTATTCCTTATGCATGAATATAATAAGCCACCTTTGTCATAGATTCTTGTCTACAAGTGGCTTGGATGTGTCATATGCACGTCATAGATTCTCCTCCACTTTTAGCCATGTTGACTTTCATGTGTCATAGAATCCTATATGTGGCATATTGTGTCATAGTTGTCATAGATATTCTAAGGAATATCATGCCAAGTTACACGTTCAAATTGACAAGTGTCCATCTCCTCATTCATATCTCACCTCTTGCATTTTGGCTATAAAATTAAGTCATCTTGCACTCATTTTCGATCCTTAGAACATCCTTAGAACCTATTAGCCTTGAACCATGCTTTTAGTATTCTCAATAGCATCATCATATCATTAGTCTTTTGCTTTCAATTGTGTGCACTATAGGCAATTGGAGCTTCATCAGAATGGAAAAGAAAGGAGGACATGGGAACTACAATTGAAGAGGGGGTTTTACTTATGTTGATTCTCTTTATTTTAATTGGTTTTCATGGTAGATTAGAAGGTTTTAGTGTATGTTGACTGATTTTTTGTGGTTGCTCATAGTATGCTACGTTCCAACCCGTTTTCTAGTCCTACACTGTCATTATCATCTTAGCACCCAGAATTCTTAGCCAACACGAGGACTAATATCTGGAAAAATCATCACTATAAATCTGTGACTTGGGCGTTAGTTTGCTGCAGTCTTGAGCAAGTGAATCTATGGGTTCAATTTGCACTATTTGAAGGGCCAAATTGCCCAATCAGGTGGATAGAATCAAATGCCTGCTGTAGGCATTCTCTGCATTATTTAGATGCCAAAACACTGGGTTTGGCATAAGTCTTTCCTCCCGCAACTTACAGTGTCAATCCTTGCTGCTGCTGCTGCTGGCATTTCCAGTCTAGCATTCAGCCTATGGACGTGTTACTTCTGAGGTGTTCACTGCAAATTGATACCCAGGTTGAAATTGCCAGTCCTCCTTTTGGTGGCATATATATGTAAATTTCTGCTGCGAATCAGATTAGAGCTAGGAGTTACAGGTTTAATATATTGTTTCTCCTATTTATACAATAAATCTACAAATAAATCTGATATCTTGTAAGAGTGTTAATGACAATTAAGTCTTAGCATTAGATTTTCCTTGAAACTTGTGGCTTGCCAAGTTATTATTTTATAACTGATTTCAGCTTTCAAACTGTTGGAAAAACTCAATGTATATGTTTCAAATGCAAAAGCAGTAAATAAAAGATTTATCATTAGTGTGGTATTGAATTCATTTGCCAAGTGTCTGATTAAATGCTGTGTCTGATTAAATGCCAAATCTCCAATTAGTCAAGGTAGTTGATGTTTGTTAAGGCCATACCCAATTGAGGTTATTACATCTTATTAAAACATCCTCCACAAGTTGTTTTTTTTTTTGGCAATTGCACAAAATAAAATTATTTTCAACATGTAAAGTGGATTTTGACATTCATTCTAAAAATCTCAACTCATTCTGAGTTGATTTGACCATAGTTTTAATGTTTTAATGAAAATTGGTTTTTTCTAGTCCATCTTCATGTTATTCTATTGAAAGTTTAAGTTATATATTAAATTTAATTACATGAGACACCTAAAGCATTAAAGGTGGGATTCGTATCACTCAGTGCATATCATGCATGTGCAAATCATCTTTTAGAACCCACTTCCAATAAAATCTAAGTCCTAAATGCATAAAGGTGGGTTTTTCATATGCAATAGAGCATATTTCATCTAAAATATATCATTTAACATGTGTTAGTGGGGTTTTTATGTGCTTTCGCATATATAAATCTTATTATTACAAAACTTTCATGGCTTAAAGGCTTTATAAGTGGGGAATTTGAATCCAATAACACATGCTTTTGAACTTGCAGGTTTTATTGCATTCCTTAAATCCTTGATACTTCTCCTAATGAGGCATTTTGACTTGTAAATGCATATAGCAAGGTTTTAAAAGAACATGTGTTATTGCATTCTAAAAACCCACCTTTACTCACTCCAAGTTGTGTTTTTCATCAAAAATCCAAGGGTGGCGATTTTTGACTCTTGACTTGGAGGAACCCATTCTTGCCCTTTTTTCTTGAATGTTTGAAGTTGGACGGTGTTTTGGGGCAGCATATGCATGTGTTTTGGACTCTAAAAACAATGTTTTTCTCCCTACACTTGGGCATTTTGGTTGCATACTCAAGGGCGGTGACTTTTATTGCAAAAACACATTTTTTTGCCTTCAAAACAGCCTGTTTAGGACATGTTTTTGCCAACTGCAACTTTTCATTGGCCTCCAAGCAAGCAAGATATCAGATTGGACATCCCTTGATCGAACAAATTTTGGACTCTTCTTGCCAACTGCAACTTGCTTGACTGGTTCATCAATCACTGGCACCTCAAGCTGATCGAAAAAACCTTGCTCATGTGATTCTAGTAATGACATGACATCATTGCTTACCTGAACATATTGCTAAAAAACTTCTAATTTAGAAATGTCTTTATTGTTTATGAGAAATTCCTTTCCAAGCTGTGGTGTAGTACATTCATGCAAAGTATACCCAAGCTCAAGACCTTGAGAGTTGAGACACAAATACATCATTTTCAGCTTGATTAAGAGTCAAGACTTGCTTGCATATCCACTTTTATGACATGATTATCTTGAACATTAGGAGAAATTTTCTCCTTCCTCAACTTTTCATCATCGGCTTTTTGAGCGTGCATGAACTAGATATGAGAGTCCCCAACTATGTCTACTTCCTTCTCCTGGAAGAGAATAGCAAGATCACTAGCTTCGGATACAAGATACTTTACTATTGTCATCGCTGATGGTGCCTCAATAGCAAACTTCTTGGATGATAAAATTAATTTTTATTGATTCCCAACAGTAGGACTATGAGCAACAGTTAGAAGAGGTGTCCTTTGTACATCTTTATGAGGAGCGAAGAACATGGCTTGAGCTATTTTCTTTTTGAGGGAAAGCAACTCATTTGCTAATCTATGCACCACAAAATCTATCCTTGTGATGGAAAAAAATGAATTAGAAGAAAAATAACTTCCCACTTCGATTCTAATCTTCTTAGCAACAATAAGATCATCTTCAATTTCAATTGCCAATGTCTATGAAACTGCAACAGTAACTAGGCCTTCTCTTAACAAAAAATTGACTTTGAGAATCTGAGCATTGACAAAGAAACACTTCAAATTTACAATTATAGGTTGAGCAACAACTAGACTTCTTTGTGCCAATTTGTTGAAATGAGCAAAAAATTCAAACATAAGCATGTGAGATGCCTTCCTCACTTGAGTAAGTTAGGCCAACAGGGCATGAGCATCTTCAGGAGGCTTGAACCTTTCTTAGAACTTGACTATGAGAGTAGCCCAACTTGTAATAGCATGTGACGCAAGATGATAAAACCAGTCAACAACCATGCCTTGATGAGTTTATATGAACAAGCTCACAGACATGTCCTCGTGTCCAACACCATGAACACTACCTTCAATGTAAAAAACAAAAATATGTCCATTTGGATGTTGTTGGCCATCGCCACACAACTTGCGAAAATTCTTCCACGAGCCATTAGGAAGAGAATGTAGAGGTAGAGATACATTCAATGGACCAAAAACAATTCCCCAAGGACCTTTGGCCATTACATGTCCTTGGTAAAATAATGCAACAACTATAAATAATAAATCACAATGAATAGGACACAAGTATACTTCAAATGAAAGTGTGAGGCTTTCAATGCATGTTTTGTGCTCAATAGAGTCGCCAAAAACAGTTGGCTCAATTTTTTGTAAGTCACTATGATCACAACTTACAAAACTGTGATTTTAGGCAACCTTTCATGAGATTTCTCTCTCCTCTCAGCAATAGGGGAGGCTCCCATCTTACTATAGGTGGCTTTAGTAGGAAGTTAATTGAAATTACAAAAAGGGTGGTTCTCTTAATCAAGTCCTCTTTTTTCAAGAATAATTTGCATACAACTATTAATTTCTAACTTAACAAAAAGTATCTTATTGCTATAACAATACCGTGACCCTAGATTGACGTAAGAACGATACCATGGGCAACAATTTACTTTTTTATATTTTGTGAAACAAAAATAGGAACCCAAAGTCCCCTGCACTTGTCTCGTGAGGATTAAAGAAGAATAGCCAATAAGGCACAAAGTTTCTTACTGGATACTCCCAAATTTAATAAAAACACTTACAACTGAAGCCAAAAGTCTTTAGCTCTAAGTAATTGCAGCTACCACTATCTATCATAATTTATCCTTCTACAACACAAAGTCTTCAAAAGTTCAAATTGGCTTTGCGTGCAACATGCAACTCAAAGTCTGCACAATTGAATCCAAATCCCTCTTGAATCAAAGCATTTAAACTTAGAAGTAACTCAAGAAAATGTTACCAGATAACAATTTCAATTGGCACAAAGTCTCAAAACAATCTGCCTCTTTCATTAAAAGCAAACCGATTTACTTCCAAACACGAAGTCTTAGAGTGCACGTTACAAACTGGGGGAATTTTCTTGCCTTGCCATGAGATGATTATTTACGATGACCTCCCTCTTTTATATAGGAAAAGAGGAGAGAAAAAGGTGGGGAGAAAAAGGGAAATCCTCAAGCACCTTGACTTATTCAAAAACAAACTCCTACCTAACTTTGACCAATTCAAAGTTGCATGCCTAATGCAGTTGCAAATTGATTTCCTGTTACAACTTTGCACGTGATACTATCACATGCAATTACATTTTGTTTTTCCATTACATGTAATATTTCAATAACAAATTACATATTCATAATTTGAATATTCTAATTCTTGAAAAGACACAACTTCTATTGCATCATGCTTTATTGGTCATGTTGCTACAAGTCACCCGAATTTTTACGATTGTTGTGCTCAGATTTGGTGGAAGCATCTTGTGCTTAGATTCTTCTGTTGAGTGTTTGTTGACCATTTTTTTTTCCTTAAAAGCATTCTATGCTTGTAATCTTTCTTTCACTTCCTTTGGCTCCATCATGTAATTATGCTTGCTTCATGTCCCTCCTTCCTCTTTGCATGCATGATGGAAGGACTTTCAAGAAATGAAGAATGAATGAATGAATTAAGGTAAAACTAGCTCTTACGATAGGGGAAAATCTTAAAAACAGGGTTTCTTGGAGCATTGCATATGAATAGACAACATCTTTTAGGCAAGAAAATAAAGAATAGATGAGTCCATTGCACACTTTTGATGTACAAGTATGGATTTTGGGATTTTGGCAAATGGGGTATGGCTGGAAACTTTTGGGACAGTGAATGGATACATGAATCTAAACTCAAAATATGTATTAATATGGTGGGAAATACCACCAACGAATTTTTGGAGGTCAAAAGCATGTGTGGATAGAAAGCTTTAAGCATGGAAAAAGTGCAGCATCACATCTACTTATAATAAATTGTTTGTGTTTTCATCATAAGAAAGCAACCACCATCATGAGTTTTAAATCATATGGTAGCGATATAACAAGCGCAAATAAAGTGTGTGCTAGCACGAAAGTGGGCATTTTTGATGCAAAATCATATTGGCAAGTGAGATTGCTTCCCTTGGTAGTTTCTTTCGTGAATGTGGTTTTTAATCTCAACTGCACATACAGGTAAGGTGAAGTACTTCGATGTGCAACTTGGAGAATTCAGACAAAATATAGAAAGGGGCACATCTTATACATTATGCAAATCTGAAAGTTAAAATGAAATGGTTTGCATAAAAATAAAAATAAAAATAAATATATAAAACAAAGTCCTGTGAAATTGGCAACGAATCTAACCTTTTTTCCTTAAAAAGCAAAGGAAGTAGTCTCTTTACTCTCTTATGCAAAATCTAAATATAGTCCAATGAGATTTAGGATATAGAAAGATTGCATGAATGAGAGTTTTCATGCAAAAACAACCCCATTGGAAGCAAAAATCATTAAGTTTTGGTGATGAAGCTTGTGATTCTTTGCTCCAAAATCTCATTTTTGCTGTGAAGTTGAAAACACCCAAAATAAGTGTGCTTTTTAATGTCAAAAACACATGCTTCCCTCTCAAAAATCGCCACCCAAGCTTGTTTCATGAAAAAAAATGTAAATGTGACTAAAGACGGGTTTTTAAGATGCAAAAACATGTGTTTTTGAGTTGAGAAAGCCCAAAGTTATGCACTTTTGATAAAAATGCCTTCAAGCTAAGTAAAGACGTGGTTTTTACATGCAAAAGCATATGTGCTTTTGCTCTCCAAGTCTCCATTTTATGAGTTTTAAGTGCAAATGGAAGTTAAAACATGATTTTAGAATGGAAATAACATGCGCTTTTCAGTTCAAAAACTCCAACATATGCTTTTACATGTCCAAACACCTCTATTAAAGAAGTATAGGCAGATTATTAAGATGCAAAAACACATGCTTTTGGGTTCAAATTTTCCACCATTATGCATTTAAATCCTAACTCTAAGTTAAAAATTATATTAATGGTTTTTTAAAGTGCAATAACATGTGCTTTTGGGTTCAAATTCCACACTTATAAGCATTTAAGTGATATAAAATATGTATTATTGCATATAAAAAGCCTACCTATATGTATTTAGGACTTTTATTTCATTGGCAGTGGATTTTAAAAGATAATTTGCATGATGATATGCAATGAGTGATAAAAACCCCACCTTTATGCATTTCAAGTGTCTTGTGTAATTAGATTTAATATATAACTATAGTTTTCAATAAAGTAACATGAAAATAGACTTTAAAAGGCTAATTTTCATAAAACATCAAAAATTGTAGCCAAATCAACTCAAAATGAGATGAAATTTTAAAATGGATGTCAAAAATATACTTTAAATATTAGAAAAAAAATTATTACATGAATTTACCAATAAAAAGCCCACTTTTGGAGGATTTCTAACAGGATGTGTTGTTGCACTAAAAAACCTCACCTTTTCCTTTATAACTTGAGCTAGAAACCTCTGTTTGAGGCCTAACCTCAAAACGAGCAGAATTCCAAGGGTTATTATCCTAAGGTAAAAAAATAAATTAAAAACTACTAACTAAAAAGGTAAAAATGAAGAAAAGATGTGAAAGTTACCAAAAATCAAGCACTTGAAATTGGAGAAGGAAATTCTTACTAATAAGCATTTGGGGATTTAACTTGACGGAAGCCTTCAGAAGGAATGCACTAATAAATTTACAAAGAGTACAATTCAGGGATGATGAATTGCCTTCGTGACACTTCACTAATACGTTAAAACAAAGAGGATGCACCTACAAATCCATGAGAAGATTGCCAGGGTTGCCACAATTTTGTGATGTCAAAATTGAGGACAACAAAAATACAAGTTTTGAACTTGTGTTATGAGACCAAAAGCTCATCTTCATAACTTTATTGCATTTTAAAACATTGGCATACTTGCATTAAGGCTACAAAAACCCGTCTACATGTTATAATTTTTTTACATGCTTACAGCCATCATAAAAAAGAACCATCACATGGCATTTCAAAGAAATAGATGTTAATGCAAAACATTTGTAGTAGCGTTTGGAGTTGCATCACAATCTCTAACATCTATCTAAGGCATTAAATGCATAGGTTTTCAAATACTTCCAGCACATGTGACATCAATTCAAAAGCCAGTCTAGGGCATTTATGGATGATTTTAAAAGGAAAAATTAATCTCCAACACTTGAGATTGCTATTTGGACTCCCAATGGCATTATAAAAGCTTGTTTTTCATCAAGCACTTGCAAAACATCTTCCAAAACATTCTTAAGTGATTTTTGTATATAAAACCACACATTCAACACTTGCAATGTCAAGGTAGAAGCCCATCTAGGCATTGGAAGCATTGTCGTTCAACTTTTGGCTGGCTTGAACAGCTTAATGCCTTTCTGAGGGATAAAGCACAAATGTGTTATTCTACCATAAGAAGCTACTATATTCCTCTTTGCAATGGATGCAAATCCAAATGTAATCTTCTCCCCCTAGCATTTGCTAAACCATTTCCACATATTTCCATAATGGAAAGTTTGGGTCTGTTTTCAATTGGGAGTTCTTGGTGCTAGAAGAACTTGTCATTCTATCAATCTATAAACAACATACAAAGCCGCAAACCAAAATGAAAAAATAAAATAAAACTAGAGAGTTCATTTCATTTTGTAAAAAAGGGAAAAGATTTTTTTTTTAAACTAACAAAATCAACAAGACCCTACCTCTTTCCCTCTTCAATGTATTTGAGTTTTCCAAGCAAGAATATCTCACAAGCAAGCTTAAATCATGCAACAATCACCTTTCAACACTCCTTGAGCAATGACTACCAAACAAGTTTAGCAATGGACAAGAAGTTTCTTTTCATTTACAAATGAAATATAAAACATCCTTTTAGTGGTCCATTTCAAGATTAGAGGGTTCAATAGACTAAATTAGACAAAAAACCTTTTTAAAAACAAAAAAGTTAATTTTTGTCCAAAGTTGGCCCGACTTCTGCCATCGAGCACAAGATTTGCTTCAAATTCTCCTAAGTTCTGCTTGAGTCCACCTAATAGACTTTGGGGAGAATTTGATCACCTACGATAGACTTTGCAATGAATTTGATCTAAGTTTGAATTTGCTACAAACAAAACTTGACTTTCAACCTACTAGAGGCGAATTTGGTAACTTAGACTCTATCATATAATGTGCACATTCCAGATATTTTACTAAAAAACCGTGATATAAACTTGCAGATTTAAATCCAAATAGTAAACCAATATTTGATACAAATTCCAGAACCTTAACCGATTTGTAACCCGCAAATTTGCATACAAGGAAACTCAGAAAACTTTGTTTTATTTTACCAATATTCAGAAAGTACATATATAAACCAAGAATTAACACAAATAACCACAAATATATTACTGTATTATACAACAACAATACAATAACGTGCAACAATTCAAGTAATCCAATCTTATAAACAGAAGTGACAGTCAGATTGGCAATGTAGATGAAACCTGTAAGAAGGCTAGGTTTGTGTCCAACCTTCAAATGCTTCTTCAAGGGTTTGCGTCCTTGAAGAGATAACCAGTAACTATTTCCAGCTCCCAGATTAATATTTGTTTTAAACATTATAATTTTCATAACTTCCCATGTGGAGCCTGATGGTACCTTTATCACTTTTCCCAATGTGATGCACGCTCTTTTAAGCAATGTGAGATAAAACACCTTTTTGTCCTTTAGTCACTTAAGTGAACATAGTACCTTTTTAAAATACAATGACAAGTTAAATGAACTTTAAAAGTCACTTAGCCAGTAAACCATATAATCGTCGGGCATTAAAATAACTAACCAAACAAACTCGAATAAGCATGTGCAATAGCTTGTCAGAAAGCTCTTGGCGAGACACTTCCAAACCAACAGTAGAATATCAAAAATATTGAGCTTTGTTTACTTACTAAAAATAGTACGCATCCAGATAACCTGCCCAAAATTGCTTTGATGGGTCTAAAACTGGAAATGTCTAGGTCAAATCTCGATCGGAACCCCGTAAAGAAACTTCTCACCCCCGAAACCTGGGCGAAGTGCGCTGGCAACACTGAATTATAATGTCCTAAAAAAAGGGGACATTACAAAGCACCCCTTCTCAAAGATTGCTTGCCCTCAAGCAATCCACTCATACCTATAGAGATCAAATGTCAGGATCCCATACTCGCCTCGAGAATGAGGTTCTACTCCTAGTCAATGTACCTCGGCATGCATCTTCCCAAACTCAGAATGGTGAAATAGTACAATAGGAATCAATGTGCCAAATAACTGAATGCCAGGATCCCAAGTCTCACCATAAAGGGACACCAACTGCCATGTGCTGCTGCCTTGTGTGCCAATACCCTCAATCAAAATGAAAGCCTCACTCCATGAGTGACCCTGTGAGTCTCTACTATTAAGTGAAGATGGAAGCCCAACAATATACCCATATCCACCCCAAGAAGATAGCAACCAAACTCTCCATCTAGCTCCTCAATAAAAGGCAATACCTAGGGATGCTCCACCTGGATCCCAAGTGAGGACTCGTGCGCTGTCTAAGATACCACTGACCAGTTCCTGTAATATCTATACTACTGTATCACTGTACCACTCCTATAATATTTGTTTCGATGTCAATGATAGATCCGGCCAATCCAACTCCACCACCATATCACTCTGGTGAAAAAGAAGTAATCCTAATCTCTGGAACTTTGATATGTCAGAAAGTTGAAACACACAAATCATAATCATGTGACTATGTAGCAACACAGCATAATCCACTAGATGTAAGATACTAATAACACCTAGATCCCTGACTACCCAAGCAACATGATACTGGGTAAATGAAAGAGTGGTTGGTGAATCACCAACATCATGAGTGCTAACATTGTCTTCAATACCCTACTGAAATAAAAATGTAGAGACCTCATGTGGAACGTAGCGTAATGTGTCATCTCCCCACTCACCTACAAATAACTCATTGACTCTAGAAGTCCAAATAGAATCAGCAAATATATTACCAACATACACTAGCAAATCATTGATAGTGGAAATATACCAACAAAAAAAATCACCAATCAACAAGTAGGCCGTGGCCATCTCGTAAGAGCAAGGTGATAAATCTCTAGGTAAGCTGAGAAATTCCTCAGTGCATGCGAAGGATAAATCTGAACTTCCTACCCCACCATAAGTACCCTCGCTTATGTCTAAGTCTTCGTAAGAGGATGGATCACCATTAATTGAACTCTCTGAATTATCCTCACTTGTTGTATCACTAACCATGTGCTCATGTGAAGATATACAACTGTTGTCATAAAAATCAGAATTTTCAGACTCATCAACTTGCTGATTGTGCACGTGGTGTGATTTGGGATTTTCAGACTCATCAGACTCACCATATCTCTATCCAAGGCTGATTTGCAATCAACGTTATGCCCTCTCAAGGCAACAACCTCTTGGCTGCAACAAGTATCAATCTGAGGCTCCTCACTATCAAACTCGAATAGCGGATTCTCCATTATCCGATCAACATCCATCTCAAAAAGTGAATTCCCATGTTTCACCCAATCAACACTATGCATACTAGAAGTAATAACATCATAGTAGGCTTCAATTTTCTTGTTCATTTGATTTGCATGCAAAGGCAAAACTGCTGCAATGTCATCTTTCCCATGCATAAACTCATCATGTGAAGATTATAAGTTGCTCTTATTTTGAATAGGACCAACCTAATCAAATTGTTTGTCAAGAATAATCTCTGAATCACCAAATAATCTGCTAGAATAATCCTTACTATTAATCAAAGTGGGTTCTCACTGATGTTTTTCATCAAGTTTAGGCTGAACTATGTATTTCCCAACTCCCTCAATGTTGATCTGCACTTCTTGTCTCTTCTTCCCTATTCTTGTCCCAAATGTGATCAAAAGACCAAACATGCTTACGAGTGAAACATAATTGCTCTTTTGTAAGAAGATCTCGACTCAATTCATAATACTTCTTTTTTGCTAGATCATTCTTGTTTTGTAGCTTTGGATGGAAATCCATGTAATCAATGGAGGGTAACTCTTTTTGAATCTTTGAAGGGAGTTTTTGGTATTCAGCATACATATTGAGTATCTCTGTAATCATACTTTGTATCCATCTTTGAAGTGGTGCATCTAGAATCTGATTATCTACTGATGACCCATGTTCAACTTCTTCAATGGGTAGTTTTTTGGAATTAATAATCAATTTTGCTTCTTTTAGTGAGATATTTGCAACACCTTTGACATTCACTTGACAATGCATCGGTTCATTGATTCCCTTTTTATGTACTGTCCTTGAGTGGTCCAAAACTGGCTGTGTAGTTGTGTCTGCAGGAAGCTCTACAATTTCAAGTACAGAACTCTGTGACTTCGCATTTTTCATTATGTTGCCTTCTGAATGAGATTTATCTTTGTAAAGAGATGCCATCTCTCCTTTTCCCCTACCCTTGGAAGGAGTTAAAATCCCCATCTCTTTAGTATTTCTACCTTGCTGTTCGTTTTCTTCATCCTGAACTATTCTGACACGCAAATCATTGTCTATTTTCACTGTTATTTTCAGATGATCTCCTTCCAAATTGGTATCAGCCGTATTCTTCTCTCTTGTCTTCTCTAACAAAGCACTACAAGAATCAAAAGGCAAGGCATTTTTCAAGGAATGAATAGCATCGGCAACATCATATGATCCAAACAAAACATGACCCACTTGAGTTGGAACGGATGATTCTCGAATACAAGGAGATAGCGATATTGACAAAGATCTAAGAGATGCAGAAGAAGAAGCAAGTGGTCCATCCGACCCATACAAAATCATAGGTTTTGATGAACCACCACTATGTTGTAATGCACCAGCCATCGACATGACATCGCCAGGTGTTTGACTTGACGGTGTTGAGGGTGGAGAACTTGTAGAAGGTCCAGTATTATTCACTGTTCTAGAACTAATTGCAGGACCAGAAAAGGAACCAAGCTGCTTTCTTTTCCTACCATCATGACTTTTGGAAGAAGCCTTCCCCGTACCAGTACTATTGGTGCTAGGACTTGGCTCCATCACACTGTATACCTGATCATTTGCGCGAAAAGAATTCGACAAGCTACTATCAACTGTAAGAACAGCTCCAGCTTTATCTTGCTTCTGATGAGGATGAAACACTTGAGAATGTTGTGTTGGCTATGCCTGCTGGATAAGCTGCTGCTATTGTTGACGCTGCTAAAAAGCCAATTTCATCTTAAACACAAAATTTGGATCAGATGCAGTGCCCCATGAAAGTGGAGATGCAACTTGCATTGGAGAACCAGTGTTGTTATCCATGTCACCCACTGCATTAGACTGACCATCCTTGCTTATGGGAGCATTTCTACCACTAAACATCATCCGAAGATTCCTGCTATCTATTTCATCAAGAATACTAGCACCCGACAGTGATGATAAATTCCCTTGCGCAAGCACAATCTGTTGCTGCTGTGGAGTAAGCTTCTGAATTTGTTGGTACCGAGGTGATTGAATAAATGATTTATGGAACTATAGAAAACCTGATCAAAATTGTTCTATACCCTGAAATGGCAACGAATTTTCTCAGACCACCCGACACAGTTCAAGCAACTCCCATTTATGAGGCTTCCTGCGTTGGCTTGGAGACCCTTGCTTCAACTTCAGGTAGTGCCAACTATAGTTGGTGCAATGCCCAAATAGTCACGCTTGAATTAATGGCTTTGAATCATGCCAAACTACTATCAAAGATGTTATGACAATGGTTGAACATTGGTGCATGCACTAGGAATTGATAGAATTTGCAAATGACCATACTCATTTAATAGGAATAGTCGGACCATGGATTTGCAAAGGATCATTTATTTCAAACATACTATGAACTCAGAGACTACTAATCATGACTGAACTGAATTTTAAAATATTAATGCGCACCTCACTAAGTCCCTTAAATCCTTTCTTGGCAATTTCAAGGGTTTAGAGCGAAGCCATGAGCTAGGTATTACGAGCATGTGTATCCACTAATGTGCGATAGCTGGCAGCGTTCGAACTGAGCCACCATTAATATGGTAGAAAGAACACTTGTCATAGACTGAAATCACTCTATTTATGAATTTCGCACATAGAATGAAGACACTATGGTGAGCTCGTTATCTCCACCAAGGATTGTAAAGTTGTGAGCTATTATCAATCATTTAAGATCTCATTGTAACTTGCAGTGTCATTTGGGTCCCCAAAATGGAAATAAATTCGCTCCATACATAATATTTATTTTCCTTGCTCTATTCTCAATCACTACCACCACTTTCCCAATTATGTTGCTTTCTTCCACTACCAACTATGCCGTTACTAATTCTCACCATTGTCGGTTACCACCCAATCACGACATGTTGCTATTTGGTGTCAGTTACGCCCCAGTTAAGACTGTCCTCGTCATTGCCCATTCATAAACATCTTCGCACGCATTAAACATTCATACTTTGTCAAAAATTCCCTAGTGTTTGACTGAATCCGCAACCTCCTTTGACGTGGTCACCTGTCGAACGTAGTTTCAATTTTTGCTCAATCCTACTGCCACATATCTCCTTTGTTAGATGCCGAAAATTAAGCTTATTCAGATATCGCAATCTGTTTTACCACTTCTCCCCAGACATGTAAAGTCACTCTATACTTGTGTTTCACTTACTGGCTTCTAGTAGATTGAGGTATTTGTAGGTATCTGGCAGGTGTCGATTCTAATCCTCATAACGCTTAGTCGCTACTGACAGATGCATAACGTCTCTTGCCAATTTCCCGCAAGCTGTTCCTTTCTGTAATTAGTGAACTGTCGATGGTTGTCCCAAATGAAGATGCTGGAACCACAAATGTCTTCCGCACACATATTTCTAGGTGTTATGGTCTATTTATTAAAGAAATATGGTGTAAACCAGCTGATGCCATTATTTGAAACTATAGCAATACTGAGATTTTGAGCGATGAAAATTGGAATGCCTTTCAGTTGATTTCCCCTTAACGCGGCTACAATCATCTGAAGAGTATCTCGATTGGTGGACGGATTCCTCCTTATCTCTACCAGCCACGACTAACACCCTACATCCGCTCCTTTCTCAGGCGTTCAAGAGAGTCTAGCAAAACATTTCCTGACTCATTGAATGTCCTCCTTTAACTAGCCAGTGTCGGGTTGAGGAACTGTTAAGTTCTATCACGTGGCCCTTCCTTCACACTAACTGCACGCAGTATGCAATGACCATTTCTAGTATTGAAGACACTGCCCTACATGATTCATACAGTCTATTCCATGCCTTTTCACTTGCCAGCAATTGGCCCGAATATGAGAGATAGACTCACGAACTTACTTCCGGCCTACACAAGGTGAAAACAACCCACACAACCCACACAATCCAATCTATAACTGCATTGACCCGACTGGGAGTCTTTCCTATGAAGCTTACTGCCTATTATTGCTGTGGCCGTCCAACCTCGAAGTCAACAACAAACAAATGCATCTGTTTCTCAGGCCCAATGCTGAGATTTCACACTTGAAATACGTCCTACGACTAGGATTATCTGCAAAATAGATATGAGTAAAAACGTCCCAACTAAATATACTGATAAGATTAAGGGTTTACCATTAAAACCTCATGTTCTTCCAACCAACTTCTAATAACTCAAATCTCAGATTTAACTCCCCAAAACACCAACTTACAGTCAAATGGAAGCTCGACCTAGCAAGTCTCCACTATCATGACCAAATCCAACTACAGTAGAGTCATATAGAAACAACTCCTTCAGTAACTTATCGCCCTTCTCTCACTCTATTCCCTATCTGTAACTATTTCTTCAACAGAACAAACAACTATCTTGGGCATGTGTTGGGAGATATTTTACTAGCTAAATACAAGTTCCAGCTCTTTAATCAAAATCCATCTGCAATTCTTGGTCTCTAATAGATTCTCTATTAACAAATTTTGATTAAGAATCCTCCGTCCGGCAACTCTAATTAAAGTTTTTGAATAAGCTTCACAAGCTGGCAGGAAAACCAGCTCTGATACCACTGTAATGACTCGTAACAGCAAGGCTATGAATTTACCAACACAGTATTAAGATGACCAATATTTTACTATTCCGAAACGTCCTTTTCCCTCCTTGTTAACTCTCAGAATCATAAATATACCCAGTTGCTTATAAATAACCAGTAAATGTGAATCTCATAACAATCACCCAAATAGAATTCGTCTAACTCCTTATTGGAGCTGATTTTAGAATGATATTAAGGATTCAAAAGTAGGAACATACATTACAAACCAAGTACTAAATCAGTAACCTTTCCATAAATCTAAAATACGTTATTGCATTAAATAACAATACAATAAGTAGCTACTTCTAGATAACTCATAAGACGTTATTGTATTATACAACAGCAATGCAATAACCAACAACTATAAATCCAATCTTAAACACAGTTCTACAGTCAAATTGGAAAACTAAAGAGAAGAACCTGTAAGAACAACCGAGACACCTAAAATGATATCTCCCCTAACAATGGATTTTCGTCCACTGCCTGCCTGCACGAGGGGCTACATCCTCACACTGGCTGAAAGCTAAAGCTTTCTGAAAACTCTCACAAGAGAGAACTAGAAATCTGAATAGTAAATCAAGCATACCAAATGAAAGGGTCTCTTCTCCTTTTATTCTTGCAGTTGTGACTCTTCGACTTCCTTTTCCGGCCTTTCGTCTTATCTTTCCTTGTCATCTTTTGCCAACTTGGAATATTAATTTGACCTTTAATAAATAAAATCTTAGCTCTCATAGTCAATTTTAATATTATACGATGTCTCTAATATTTCTAATGTCCCCAAAAAGGGACATTACATTTTTCATCACTTAGGAGAACTACATTTTCAGATATATCCTCTAACTCAATGTGTGCTAGATCATCTATCCTGCCAACATTGCAGTCCATTTGCTCCTCAAAATTTGACATCATTTCCAGCCTATTATCACCATAAAATTTATGCAAGCTAGTTTCCATGTTGCCAAATAAGATGTTGGAGTTTTCCATGTCTAAATAGGATGGGGAGTTGCCAACGTTGGCGGGTTGGTCAACTATTCTACGTGGGCCATCAACATGCTCATCAAAAGGACTAGTGTAAGAAACTCCATAAGATATTTCTATCTCCCCATTACCTATTAGTATACTTGAGCCATTATCAGTGCTACTATCCAGTTGATTGATATCGGCCCTATGCAAATTTTTGTAACTATCCTCTGTAAGGATATCTCAAGCCAATGTATAGTATTTGTTTCTCATCATATCCGTCTTGTTTTGCAACTCTAGCTAAAAGTCCACATAATTAATGAAAGGAAATTCTTTTTGATGCTTTGATGGAAATTTGTTATAATCACCGTATAGTCTCCTTACTTCAATTTTAATATCGAGTTGGAAATCTCATCCCACTTCCTCTGCCATGTAGCTTTACTAAATCTGACCACTGAGTTTTGATTCTGGTACTAGGGTATTTTGACAAACAGTTATCATGAAAACCAAGTCTTGAACACATTGTACTGATATGTTATTGTATTTTCTGGAATGTGCAATGTTTTGATTGATATTGCAATATTCTCTGTTAGAATGAAAACAATAATAGAACACTAGAATAGACCCATATTGCTTGTGCACCTTCAAAAACTATCATGAACAAATGCCCAAAGTCTAGAAAATAATAATCTCTACAAGTTCTGAATAATGAGTTCAAAAGTACCTAAGAGCATTGTACTCATCTTACTGTAAGGGTCAGTTGTTTTTCATGTCCGTTGAAGACGTACCCATGTCATTTAGACCAAACTCCTCATTTTGATCCATGATCTTTCATATTCTTCAAACTTCAACTGCTCAAACTTCCCCTCACGAGCCATCACTGCAACCCGTATAGATTGGAAGTTATATGATATGCCATAGTCTGAAAACAAAGTACCAAACAGACTTACATAATTGGGTTAGTGCCTTGCAAGTTGTCCTTCTTCATTGTCGTCTCACTATTCAAGATGTTTGGATGTATTAGCACCGATTTTTCCTGCACACTCCTTACTCTCATACACCACTGTAATATACTGACCCCAAATTTATTACAAAGTTCTGAAAACTCTAATTGATTAATTTTGTCAAACAGTTTTCCACCAATCACCTAATGTTTCAGTAATAGACCCACGAACAACTTAGCCACTGTTTGCTAATTCAACATCATTAAATGTTGGATTTAAACCCATAAACAAATCCTTTTTTGCACTAATAAATCTTAGACAGAACTTGATATTCAGAGTTCTTCAATCATCCAGTAATACAGCAGAACCAACGAACTTACAATCATATACTGAAGACAATAACAATAATGTGGATAAGAGAGTTAACTATGCGAACAAGCAAGAAGAACAGACCCGAAGTAGGTGATTATCCTTGGTGAATGTGTTGAGGCAGCCACTGTTATCCTGCAGGCCTAGTGTTTTCTCAATTAACCGGTTATTGTTACTGGTATATTTCAATTGCTTGTTATGGAGAAATTCTTCAATATATCTGTTCATGCAAGTAACAGGAATAGAAGGAAAACCTGGAGTTTATGGTTGGGGTGAAAAGTTCAAATCTCCTGTAGCTTAATCCAAACAAGGAGTGGATTCCCATCTGCCATTACCGAGATTTATGCAACTAGCAATGATCACAACTCAATATGTGAATGGCTCGGCCTCTTGAAATGCTACCCAACAGGGTCAATAGCAAAGAACTTCAACCACTATCTCCATTCCGGAGTTATGATCAAACATCTAGCTTTCCTGAATATCGATTCTAACCCGCAGTAGTTGCAGATGCAATGAAGTTATGATCACCGTCTACATACCCAGGAAACTTATGGCATAGCTTATATGAGTTTCAAGTATATGCTTCTTGCTCCACGATAGCAGTCGCCAACTCAGAAAGTTTGAAATCCCTCAAACATATCCACAATGCTATGTCACAATCCCGACAATGCAATGGTAAGCTCTGAAATGAGCTTACCCCAAATGATTGATTGGGCTATCATTCAGTACTTTAAGTCTGCAAATGATACACCGAAAATCTGTGATGCCATCCAGACTGCGAATGACACATGGAAAATATATGATGTCGCCAATGTCTGCAACTAATCCTCAGACGTTATGTTTGCTCCCTACATATTCCTTCAACCCGATTATTTGAATGTCCTCCTTAACCGGTCGGGTGCCAAGCTTATGGTCTGCTCGTTCCAATCACATGACCGGACCTTCTTCTAAACTGCTCTCAAAATGGCGGTCTCAATGCCCAATATTGAAGTTACTATCTTTCGTGACCCATGTTGTCTAGAAACAAGCTCCTTCACATGTGTCAAGTTGGCTCGAATTTGGGAAGATTGAACCACGGATAGCTCCCAGCCTGCCCAAGGTGAAACTGGTCTACGCAACCCACCTGTAGTTGTTCCTTGACCCGACTGGGGAAACTTCTTATGCTGTTGTAGGATTCTTCTGCTGCCACAGACAAATATTCGAACCTGACAACTGGAGGTTCATTCTTCTTCTTTTTTTTTTTAAATATTGAGCGATTTTCAATCACTAGAGGCTATCGTGTTTATTGAAGATAACTTCCTTGTTCATTTTTCGAACATGGGAGACTTGGTATCATAAAATTTATTTCCAAACGTTGATGGAACCAAGATACAACATCAATATTAGAGCTATAGAGAATTTTCTTTCGCTTTGGATATATCTCCAAGTACTTTGCTTCCCAGACTGTTATTGAACCTCATAGGCTGGCAAGACCTTTGGCTCTGCTACCACTGTAATATCCCTTTCCAAATATTTTACTAAAAAACCGTGATATAAACTTGTAGATTTAAATCCAAACAGTAAACTAATATTTGATACAAATTCCAAAACCTTAACCGATTTGTAACCCACAGATTTGCATACAAGGAAACTCAGAAAACTTTGTTTTATTTCACCAATATTCAGAAAGTACATATATAAACCAGGAATTAACACAAATAACCACAAATGCATTACTATATTATACAACAACAATACAATAACGTGCAACAATTCAAGTAATCCAATCTTATAAACAAAAGTGACAACCAAATTGGCAATGTAGATGAAACCTGTAAGAAGGCTAGGTTTGCGTCCAACCTTCAAATGCTTCTTCAAGGGTTTGTGTCCTCGAAGAGATGACTAGTAATTGTTTCCAACTCCCAGATTAATATTTGTTTTAAATATTATAATCTTCATAACTTCCCATGTGGAGCCTGATGTACCTTTATCACTTTTCCTGATGTGATGCACGCTCTTTTAAGCAATGTGGGATAAAGCACCTTTTTGTCCTTTAGTCACTTAAGTGAACATAGTACCTTTTTAAAATATAGTGACAAGTTAAATGAACTTTAAAAGTCACTTAGCCAATAAACCATATAATCATTGGGCATTAAAATAACTGACCAAACAAACTCCGATAAGCACGTGTAATACTCGTTGGAAAGCTCTCGACGAGACGCTTCCAAACTAACATTGGGATATCAAGAATACTCAGCTCTGTTTACTTACTAAAAATAGTAAGCATCCGGACAACCTGCCCAAAACTACTCCAATGGGTTTGAAACTAGAAATGTCTAGGTCAAATCTCGAACGGAACCCCGTAAAGAATCTTCTTGCGCCCAAAACCTAGGCAAAGTGAGCCAGCAACACTTAATTATAATGTCCTAGAAAAAGGGGACATTACACCTAGTCATAGAAACAAAACTCATCCAATACTCACAAGATTTTTCACTGGCCAAGTACTCCTAGGAAAAACTCACTATCCGTGTTGGCCCTAACCTAGAAAGTTACTATGAAAAACTTAAAGGACAAGGGACAAGTAATCTAACACGGAAAAAAAGTAGCATAAAGATTTGAATAGCACAATTTTGTGGCACTTGCGTATTCTTGTGTGGATTGAAATGAAAATACATGATTTTTTTCCCTTTTTGAAAATTATGAAAATGGTGTCTATCATTAAACTTTGTGGTTTTGAAATTTTTTATTTGGGTACTACTTCCTCAATTTTGCTAGGAGTGCTTGATTCAAAGACCACTAGGGGCATTGCCCCAAGCTCATTCAGTACATTTTGTTGCTAGGTTTTTTGTGAATTGAAAGTTTTTGGTGTACTAAGTTCAAGGTATCAACTACAATCCTAATGGATGCAATGAAATCATCCTACATGGAGGACACATATAGTCTAAATTGTGGTGTTAATGGGAATAATGTAAGCTTCTATCACCAAAATTCTAGAAATCAAAACACAAAAACAAAGGAACAATCATGTAATAAAAGACAACTACAAAAGAAAGGAATATCATATACCCATCATCAATGGTGAATGTGTTTGTAGATGCAATGCACCAATAGGTATCCTCCATTGGCATGATGAACATAGTTATGATCATATTTCTCGCCAAGAATTTCATCAATTTGTGAATTCAATCTCAATCCACCTAAAAGAAATCCCCTTTACACACCACAATTTTCTTTGACTACCTCTAGAATACAATTAGTGACTTACAGAGTCATACCCAATTCAATCATATACCGATTCTAAACACGATATTTAATATAACATTGAGAGCAATCTTGGCATCATTATGAGAATTCACATATCTCTACGTGCCAACATTTCCTAAAGGCCTATTGTTAATAGCTATGCTATTCAATTATAATTATCTCTTCCTTATCATCAGCCTTGAAAGACTCCATGGAGAACCAAAGTACACAATAGATAATTGTTATCAAAAGTGTAAAAGCTGACTAGCAAAATATCAAACAACACAAAATTGAAACAATAAAAGAATTGTAGTGGACAATTAGTATTTATCCATATTAGTATAGTGTTTTATTCCCGTTTGTAGACAAAGGTTCCGGATTCGACAATTCCCTCAGTTAAATCTCAGTTTGTAAGCCCGCCTAGTGGACACTAGATGTCCATACGGTGGATAAAAAGCGCAACCACAAAGGTGTACTACCTGGATACTGTAGAGTAATGTTGGCCTGGAGGCCATACAATGATGTGTCTCTACTGTACGGTGGAGGCACTATTCCATACAATGGTCTGTGGGAGCCCTACGGTGATGTTGAAGCAGTCTGTATGGTGCAAGTAGGGAGGGACTCCAATAGAGAAGGTGGATCCGTATGGTGTAAATCTAATATTCGGTGAAGGCTGTACGATTGAGTGTATGAGCCAAGGGTGATGGGATGTAATAACTTTGCGAGGGTATCGCATGCATCCATGCAAGAAAGATAACTCACTACCAATAACAATTATACTACAAATGATTGCACATAGAAAAATAACAATAGCACTTCAGATTTGCTAGACACAAATGATAGAGAAAACGTCAGTATAGAAAATTACACACAAAATGAATATTCACAAACGAAGATAGCTCTCCAGGTGTGCCAGACCCGAAGCAAGGTAGAACACAACAAAATAGGAAAAGGGTTGAATTCTACCGAAACCGAAATAGCCAAGTAGAGAAGATTTTTCACTTCCGAAATGGCAAACAACAGAGAATCCCAACTGGAATTCACAGTACAAAGAAAATAATTCAGATCATGTACCTACTACTACCTACATGCCGTGCTTAAATACCCTTCGGAGAAACTTCCCGATGGTTTACAAAGATAGCCAACGGCCACACCTATAGAAACAATTAAATAAAGATGGGTCTGAGATATTCTAAATCAATCAAAACCACATATACATATTATTAACTTGGGCCCCATCTTAATTAATTAAAGTAACTAATTAAAGGTCTTTTTATTATATTATTTAAATTTTGGGACCAATTAATTAATTAATTTAATTTAATTATTACATTAAAATTTGGGGACATGGAAAATAGAAAGCTATAGGCATAAGGCATGATTAATAATTTTTTCTCACTATGTAATCCTGATTTGGAATTATATTCCTTTGAATTTAAAATTATCCTTAACCAGAATGTAAGAGCGAGTCAATAGTACAAACTTGATATGGTGATGTGTATGGGCTTTGATCCAATGCTACCTTATACCACCCTCTTTATAACCATTATTTAAAATTAGTTAATCTTCTAATCAAATATAAGAAGAATAAATGACCTTCCTACAATGATATGGCAGCTCATTACCATCTTAAACTGTCCAACTTGAGCAGTTTGGCCCCATTGGTTTGAATCACCCAACCAAGGTATCCCAGCACACGTCAGCCATAACTTCTAACCTATGTTGTTATATTCTCAGGGATTATAATGGCATTTCTGCTTTCAGATAAGTGATCTAAGTCTGGATATGGATTCAAGATGACAAGTCATAAAGTTCTGTAACAGGCTCATCTGTTTTACACTCATTCCTGATCCAACCCATCTCATTTATGGGGAAACCTACAAGATGAGTTGTAAATTGCAGACTTGACCAAGATTTCACTAACTTAATACATTTTTTAAAATATATAAATAGCATATATAACATATCCATGTTGTATCATATCATACAATCACAGTCTTAACAATTGATCATGATGTATCTAGTATTACTTTTGCCAATTTCAATAGAAAATAAACTTGTGGATTCTTTTACATAACAGAGATACACATTTGAATTTGCTAACAATATGAATGAATAATCCATATTTACATATTTCTTAAGATGCACTTCACAATAAATTACAATGATCCCCTTAACTAATTGTTTTCTGTCAGATAACGTTTCTATAAACAAGGCTTTAATGTCAATGCATTTTTTTCATGTTCAAGATGCATAAAGATTAAAAAAAACCAACAGTTTTGTATCAATCATCTTTTACCTGTCAAAAACTTGTCCAGATGGTACCATTGCTACATAATTTGCTGCCACCTATGATGAAAACTAACAATGGCATAAATATATAGCAGAATAACTAATTGATATATCACAATATTATGTCACAAAGCTTAACATACAGCCTCCTATAAAAATTATTTACAAGTATTTGAAAAATAAAAACAATTACCTCATACTATTTAGGTCAAAGAAGGATTAGATGGAAAAGGATACAAAATTATTAAAATTAAGAAACAAGTTTGAGAAAAAGGAAATAGTAGGCTCAAGTATGTGAGTTTATCCCACACATTATTAAGTCATAAAGTTAAACATACAACCTCCTATCTCAAATATTTAAAGGGCTAAAACAACATTGATATTTTATTTTTTAAATGAGAAAATGAAAACAATATGGTTGAGTGTGTGAATTTATTCCACATTGACAATACTTGTACAGCAAAAAAGGCTTGTAAGGTACAACACACAAAGCCTCGCCATTTTAGAATCAATCCGGTTGATCATGTCTAAATTGTAATGTCCCCTTTCTAGAACATGTTGTATGAGGTTGTTGCTAGCCTATTTCTCCATGGTCTCATAGGCTATCCAAGACATTTAAGGGATCTTGAGGATATTTGGCCTCAAAGTTCCCAAACTCAGACCCGGCCCTGACTCGGCAAAGGTAAATCGATTCGTGAACTGGCTTGAACTCAATCATGACTTGGCAGTGACTCACCAGAGCGACAAAACCCTTGAAATTTTTAAGAAGATTTACCCTTTCCTTCACCCTTATTCTATCATATATTGAAACCAGCAGGGCTGACCTGACTCGCCATACCAGACCCAGCAAGGCTGACCCAACTCGCTGACTTGGGATACTCTCTTGACTCACGGAGAGTCTCGGAACTATGTTTGGCCTAGATAGTTTCAGTTGCCAAGGATTCAAAGGTGTTTTAGTGTGATTTTGGGATGCTACTTATACTAAGTAATCAGGCCAAGTAAGCTCATCCATGATTCATAGATAGTATTTTGCCGATGGTAATTGCTAATATTGACTAGAGAAATTAATAATTAATTGATATTATTAAAATTCTATCAAGAAAGTTAAGTCTTAAAATCAACACATTGAACTTTATTGATATGGGGATTTAAGTTTAAAAGGAAAGTTATTTAAATATTAAAAGTTCCCCTTCATCAGAGATACTTGGAGAGGTATATTTTTTTTAAAAGAAGTATCTATATTTATCTGGCATTGGTCAGCGAAGTGTGTGGGCTCTTCTAGGTATGTTATAAAATATTTTTGACAGTTCATTTCGAGTATGCTGGATTGAATAAGTAAACTTATAAATAGTTTGGAGAGTTCATCTTCAAGGGTTTGTGAGGACAAAATCCCTCAAGACCAACAATCTCGACGATCTTGAGAGATACAGTGAAGGTTCAACTTGGCATTTGTATTAGGGTAAAATTTGATTGCATCATTCAGCTATTCACTTTTGACTTAAGGGGTTTCAGTCACCTAGGGGGTTGATTTGAGTTATTGTGGGTTTTCCTTGAAGTGATATTGCTGCCTTTCAACTTCTA
The DNA here is from genome assembly GCA_028749045.1 of Cupressus sempervirens. Classification (NCBI taxonomy): domain Eukaryota; kingdom Viridiplantae; phylum Streptophyta; class Pinopsida; order Cupressales; family Cupressaceae; genus Cupressus; species Cupressus sempervirens. The sequence continues at coordinate 516,800,506 of CM053785.1, read as the reverse complement.
TTTGGTGGTCCTAATCATTAAGGGTTTGCATAAAGAGTCTGTTGAGCTTTACAAGTATGGTAGGATGTCGTACAGGCTTCAAATCATCTACAAGAGTGTCAGGTCTGCAATCTTCATCAAGGGAGCTCTATAAGTCTGAAACCATTAGCAAGGGCATCATTTAGGTCTGGACTCATCTAGAGGGAGCCACACATGCTTGGAATTGCATTGCATAAGATTGTAACCATTTGAAGGTTATGAGTAAGAAGGGTATCTGCTGATCTATGGATTGAGATTCTTCATTCTCAGCATGGTATCTTAATTGGTACGTATGAGACTATTTGTAAACAGATAATACTGAAAGTAAAGTTGAGTTAAAGAAACCATGTAATTTTCAGATTTGTCTTGAGATTCTATACAACATAATCATGATGTACTGAGTTGTGTGATTTTTTCCAATAAGTCTATGTTGTCATATATATCTACATTGTGATTTCTGTTATGCTTGGATAAGTCAATATTAAACACACCAATCAAAACATTGTAAAAAACCACAAAAATATCAGACCAAATTAGGCTGCCTCTTACAGTGGTATTAGAGCACTGTATCCATATAATCAACAAAAAAAAAAAAACCCAAAACCTTCAATACTGAACCATCAATACCAAAACTAACCATTAGTTTTCAATCAAACTCGAAATAATGCTATTTTTCTCAACCTAAGACCATGGAAGATGTAATGTCCCCTTTCTAGAGTTCATAGCACAATGTTTTTGTTGGCCTATTTTCCCTTAGTCCCATAGGTGACCTAGCTTCGCTTGGCCCCATAGGCTAACCAAATCATAAAAGCGACTTTGAGGTCATTTGATCTAAGCAGTTTCAGTTACAGCTGATTATGAGATGTTCTGAAACAAATTGGGGCATACCTACTATAGGACCTGAAAACGGGTTCAAACCTAGCATACTATGAGCAATCACAAAACTCAATAAACATACGCCAAAACCCTTCTAATCTACCATAAAAGCCAACTAAAACAAAGAAAGCAACATATGTAAAACTCCCTCTTTTAGTTGTAGCTCCCCTGTCCTTTCTTCTCCATTTGATGTAGCTCCAATTGCATATAGTGCACACAATTGAAAGCAAAAGCCTATTGATGAGATGATGCTATTGAGATTACTAAAAGAGTGATTTCAAGCCTAATGGATGCTAAAGATGAAGACTAAGAATTCTAACGATGTTGAAGGCTCTGAGGATATGGCTCTAAAGGATTGGAAATGGGAGCAAGATGGCTCAATTTATAGCCAACATGCAAGAGGAGAGACATGAATGAGAGGATGGACACTTGTCAATGCAAATGTGCAACTTGGTAGGATATTCCTTAGAATATCCATGACGCATATGACACAAGATGCCAAATGTGAGATTCTATGACACATGAAAGTCAACATGGCTAGAAGTGGAGGAGAATCTATGATATGCATATTGTTAGAGAAAAAGGATAATTTCATTTCATTTATTAAATTACCTTTTCTCCCTTCTTAAGATTTTGCTTTATGCATTTTTTAACTTTTTCTATTTAATAATTATTTTATAATTATTAAATAGCTTTCACCATTAGGTTACCCTTTGTAACTTATTAGGTTACCCTTTTTGGGTTTTGATCTCCTTTTATAAGGATTGATCTCGTTGTAATTATTATCACTTCTTCATCTAAATATACAATTTGCGTGTTTTCATATCAAACCCTTGCCTCTTCTTGTCTTTTTCTTCTCTGTGACAAGTTTTCTACATGCAGGTATTCTAGGGCTTCGTGGATTTGATTTGCATATTTTCTCAAATCCTACATGGTATCAGAGCCAAATTTGTTGTAGCTTGTTTGGTATTTGGAGAAAAAGAAAGAACAAGGGTTTGAAGGATCAAATCTGGAGTTTTTCAGGTATTTCTTGAGAAAATGGGGGGGTTACCAATTTTCGGAGCAGTTTGAGGCCAAACAGACTTCACGGATGGATCCAAAAGACGTCAAAACCTTTGTTTTCATATAAAGTTTGTCCATTTTGGATAACATTGATCCGGAAGGCAAAAAAAAAATTTGCCCAAGACACGTCATGAGGCAATTTTTTCAAAAAAAAATTTAGAAAATTAAAAAATGGCCCGCCATCTTTTTACTGGCGAGTGGAACCCGTTTTCACGCCCATTTTTCGTTTTTCCAGGCGCGGGTGCTTTTTCCGACACAGGCTTGTTTTTTCGGTCACCGCCAGTAGGTTTTCTGAGCGCCAACGATTTTCCCTGGTCACCGCCGATGAGTGTTTCCCGGCCACCTTTTTTTATCCGACACCTTTTTCGGCTGTAGTTAGACTTTCCAGACTCCGCCAATTTCCACCACCGCTTCGATGTCGCCACTTGTCTACGGCCGCCGCCACCACCACCTCGATGCCGCCCCTGCGGCCACCTTGCAGCATCTGCCCACGTGGCACTTTCATCCCCTGCCATGTGGCACTGGTGCCACATCAACACTTGCCACGTTTTTAAATTTAAAAAAATTTTAAAACGACCTGTCGTCGTTTTTCTGGCGAGCAGAACCCATTTTCAACCCCGGTTTTTTGTTTTTCCAACCACGAGTGCATTTTCCAACACGGGCTTGTTTTTTCGGTCACTGTCAGTAGGTTTTCCGGGCGCCAACGATTTTCCCCGATCGCCATCGACGAGTGTTTCTCGACTGCCTCTTTTTTTTTCCGGTACCTTTTTCAGCTGCCATCAAACTTTCCGAACTTCGCCAATTTCCGTCATCGCTTCAGTGTCACCGATTGTTTGCGGCCGCCACACCTCCGTCGACTGCAGCATCAGCCCACCGCCGCCCCTACGACCACCCTGCAGCATCAGCCCACGTGGCACTTTGTTCACCCACCATGTGGCACTGGTGCCATGTCAGCACCTGCCATGTGGCAATGCCACGTTATCTGATTTTGGGTCGTACTGCCACATGGATGCCACATGGCAATTTTTTGCTACGACAGCCCCCTGGCTGTCAAATTTAGGCCAATAAAATGCTGACATCAGCACTACATCAGCACCCCCTGCAAGCCCTTCAGGTCCTTTTTTGACCTGCTATTGGTTTTTTGGCCGTAACTTGAGCATACGAATGTTTTTTTTCGTTCTGAAAGAAGCGCTAGAAAGCTAGTTCTGAGACAGAGACAGTGGTGCAGGTGTTTTTTCGTTTTGATGCAATTTGGTTGCTTGTTTTGGCAGTCAAAGCCGGATGTTCAATTTTTCACTCCGGAGGGCATATCTTGAGCGTCCCATCTCCGTTTTTCGAAAATGTTATAATTTTGGAAAGTTGGTTCTATCTACTTTTCAGAATGCTGTAATTTCTTCTAGATTTTGCTCCATGCTCTTTCTATCATGTCTTCTTTTTTTTTGCACTATGGTGGATATCTTGGGTGTCTCAGGTCCGAGGATCGTTTTCATAGCATGCAATCTCTTCTTTGGGTTGTACTATCTGTTGTATCAACTCTTTGCCCCTTCTGATCATCGTTGATATCATTTGTAAGCATTTTTATGCAAACGCACTGAGATAAAGTGTCACTCCTTGCTTTTTGAAATCTTTTTCATCATTGTGAATTATTATACTCGCACTACATTATAAAGTGTCATGGGGGGATAGTTGTTTGCCATTTAGTGCCCTCTTCCTTTGTCAAGTGAGTGTCCCTTCCACGACATTAGCCCCATGATGTGTCGATGACACATGCCTTTATAGGTGTCTGTAGCTCTTCCTCACTCTCAATGTTATTGGTTATTTCTATTTTGCAGGAGATTTTTGGCCCACTTTCTCAACTGTCTATCACCTCACCCTTGTCTGCATTAGGGGGGGTTCTTCTATCATTTGTAATGCTTCCTTGGTTTGTTAGAGTGAGCTATGTATTTAGTATTTGATCCTATGTACTAGGCAATTGCAATGGTTGGATACCTATGCATTTCGGTGAGATCGATCATCTACCATATAGACACTCTTCTTTTCATTCCTACTTTGGTTGTAGCCTTCCTTGGTTTGATTGATTAGCTCTTTAGGCTTTGGTGTTTTATGCCATCTATATTTTTGAGTTCAATTGTTTGCCTTTGTTTGCCTCCTGATTCGATGTAGATTATAGTCTTCTCTACTTGGTCAGGTTCTATTTTAAAGGAGGTTCTACAAATCAACAACTTCCTTTTGACAGAGTTTGCGGCTTTTTCATGCTTCAGTGGTTTTTTTCATGATCACTCTTTGTTCCCATTTTCTAAAACATTCCTCTAGTTGGAGGCTTCTGCAGTCCTTCACTAGGTTTTCAGCTATCTCTTTTTGGAGTAGAGTTTTTCCCACTGGGTTTTCTCTATTTCTCCATTTCACAGAGATTTTGTTGTGATTGGGTACCTCATCAGGCCTTGTTGTCGGGACCCAAGTTTGCTTTCAGCATCGCATTGTAGTTTCCTTGCTCTTTGTGCATTGTTTGTAATTGCATTGTTGCTCATTTTAAGGGGGGGTGTTAGAGAAAACAGATAATTTCATTTCATTTATTAAATTACCTTTTCTACCTTCTTAAGATTTCGCTTTATGCGTTTTTTAGCTTTTTCTATTTAATAATTATTTTGTAATTATTAAATAGCTTTCAACTTTAGGGTACCCTTTGTAACTTATTAAGTTACCCTTTTCGGGTTTCAATCTCCTTTTATAAGGATTGATCTCTTTGTAATTATTATCACTTCTTCATCTGAATATACAATTTGAGTGTTTTCAAATCAAACCCTTGCCTCTTCTTGTCTTTTTCTTCTCCACGACAGGTTTTCTACATATAGGTATTCTAGGGCTTCATGGATTTGATTTGCATATTTGCTCAAATCCTACACATATGACACCTCAAAGCCACTTGTAGGATTCTATGACGCATGGAAGTCAACATGGCTAAAAGTGGAGGAGAATCTATGACATGCATATGACACCTCAAAGCCACTTATAGCCAAGAATCTGAGGATGGAAGCTTATTATAAACATGCAGAAGGAATAAAATATATCAAATATGGCATATTTTAGCCAAGTGTGAGGAGAGAATCTATGACGCGTTATGTCCATGTGTCAAGGCTAGGTGGAATATTTGAATTAAAAATTCATATATCTACACAAATGAAAATTAATAAATGGAAATTAGAAGTGGAAAATAGGAGTTAGGAAATTGAGAATTTCCATCATTTGTGAACGATGAATCAATTAATTAATAAATATTAATTAATTGAGAATGTTAGTTACGAAGAATAATTAGTAATGCAAGATGAAAACGATTGGACTAACATAGGATTAGATTATGGGTTATCTAATCCTATAGGACAAGTTAGTAAATGATTGGCCAATTTGATTTGATAAATGTGATAATATCCTTTGATGAAATGCAATGATTATGCAAATCGACTAGGACGATGATGAGTAGATCAAAGCCACGATCGAATTGAATGACGGATTAGGATTGATAGCATGCCAAGGACACATGACATGGATTAAGAATATGTAACATTTAACAAACATTGTAAATGCTACAGGATCGAAATTGATTAATAAGCTTGATCATAATAACATTGGCGGACATTGTCAAAGTTATTAATTTGGTTTGATAATGTCACGATCCAACATTGAGGGACTTGACAATGTCAATGATTGAATGATGAAAATGACGATTTGACTTAGCACTAAGGGACATGACAACACTAAGGTCAGATTTGACGGGTTTAATAAGATTTGATAGGTTCCCAAGGCACTGAGGGACACGACAATGCCTAGGGTTTGACAGAGGATGATTGATTTGAGATATTGAACATGTTTCAAGTTGACTAGGGCTGATTTGGGATGACTCCGGGTTGATTTGAGATGATTATGGGTTGGTTAGAAAGGATTTCGATGATGTTGAAATGGTTTTGGGTTGAGCGGATGAGATTATGAAATGATCTACAATTGATGTGAAAGGGGATACGAATGATGGAGGATATTGTCAAAACCTGCTCGAATGATAATCAAGTTTGGCCAAAAGATTAGAATTAATAAAATGACAAAATGGGATGAGCTAGCGTGAAAAAGTGATTAAACTTTAGATGCGAACCATTTTTGAGTGTCTACATTTTGCCCATGTTTAATACAATGAGATTTGGAGTGTTGTGTCAAAGAACACTAATGAAAAAGCCATAAAAGCATGTCCCAGTAGGGATGGTATATATGGGTGCCCCCTTGAGAAATTGACCGAAAAAGGCAACTGATAGGTCAATTTGTCGACGACTAGCAAACCAAGTCTAGCAACTGACGAATCACAAATCGGAGCTCAAATGTGAAAGCTATGGCCTCCGGGTGCAAACCAAGGGTCAATCGAGGCCTCGAGAGTAGTTTTATGGGTGAACCCTTGATAAATTGACCAAATAATTCAAATGATAGGTCAATGTTTTGACAACAAAAAGATGAATCCAATGCAACTAATGGATCACAAATCGGAGCTCAAATGCAAAAGTTATGGGGTCCGAAGTGCAAAATAGGGGTCAATCGGGGCCTTGGGACCAGTTCTGGGCATCTAACTACCCCAAGTGTCCCCAAAACGCACCCAAATGTGCATAGGGCACACTTGGTCATGCCAAGTGCACTCTAAGATGACCAAGTGCACCCTATGTGCACTTGGGAAACCCAACTATGCTCTGACAATGCAAACTATGCCCTAGAAGGCTCCAGAGGCCAAAATCAATCCAATTGGACTTGGAATGACTTGAAACTGTGTGTGCATGCCCAAAACAATAGAAAGAGGTCAAAACATTGGTAAAATCAGTCAAACATGGTCAAATGTAGTCAAATTTGGTCAAACTTGGTCAAACCTAGATCAAATTGAGGCCAGACTTGGTGGAAAGCCACGAGAGGTTGATAGCTAGTGAATGATTATGCAGGAATGTAGGTATGGAGGATGAAGATGATTTTGGTGTATCCGAGTACGGGACCATGGTGGCATTGAACGAGACGGACGTTAGAAGACAAAGAAGACAAGATGAGGACCAGTTAGTATGAGGTGAGGAATTTTGCTTTCATAAAGTGCACTATATGTCAATGGAGCTTTATTTTGATATAGTAGATGGAATGCAATACATAATGGTCATAGAGGGTCAGAGCGCAAATGCAAACCTTTTGCATAAACAAGCACGATGTAGACAAAAAATGATCTTATCCTCCCTAAGGCATATATACATGCCCCAGACTCTCAAAGGTACATTTTAACAGACAGAAAACAAAAGATGACCATGAACCATCCTGACCACTCTCATAGATCAATTTATATCATCGAGAGGCATAGGAACATGATCAAAGAAAAAATAAATCACTCACTAAACAACGTGAGCCAACAGCTATTCTTCTCCATTATTACTTGTTTTTTAGTGTTTTAGGTTTTCAAAGAGTGTTTGATGGATTAATGATGTGATAGGTCGGATTGTCGGATTGGTTGATAGTGACAAGTTGGATTGATTGTCAGTTTACACTGCTTAGATAGTGCGATTGTCATTCAAGTGCAATGCTTTGAGTTTTAGTCTGTGAAAGTGCGAGTGTGTAAGCAAAAGGGGTGATTAGCAACAATGACTATTACCCACACAACCCTAACCATCAAGAAATTACACAATCAACCATCAACAACACACCTGCCATGATGTACCCTCAAAGCACTTCCCCTACACATGGAATGGTTCAATGGAGTCTTGATTTTGAACCCATATTCGTACTGATACCACTTGAATGTGGAAGTGCACCTACAACTCTCGAAGATGAAGAAAATCACTCATTCCAATTCAATAAACCTACCACAAGTACCTTCAATCCTCCAAACATACAAGGCACTTTACACCTAAGTGATGACTTTGACACAAACTATGGCATCACTGACGAAGAAATGGCTAGGGCTTGCCGAGGCAAGACTTTTCGGAAAAACTTTGAACTTTTGGCAGCCCAAGAAATTGTCAAATTTAATCCAAACTTGGAGGGGCCTAAGTCCAAATATCAAGACGCCCCACCCCAACATTCAAAAACATACAACCCATGATTAATTTGGATTTGGAAAAGGGAAAACAACTTTTGGAAATTTCAAACACAAAGATAACACCTATGAGATCCCAACAAGAATCAACCATCGAAATTCTCTAAAGTACTTTCAAACACGTTAATATCAGTCCCTTGTTTGATGAACCTCCATCAATCAATGGCAACAAGACTCTTCCAAAATATCCCAAAAGGATGTTAAGAATTGACCTCAATCAAATAATGCAACAACAAGATGTGCCTAAGGGGACTTGCACTCTAGGGATGCCAAACATACCTCCTCTGGAGGAACATCAACTAAGTGCACCCTTGCTCCTAACTCTACCAACTGTTATGACATCAAATGTTATGGAGCCTCCTGTGAGTTTACCATGGGAAACATCAATTGCAAAAACCCCTATTGACATACAACGGAAGAGTCTTATTGACATTTCATCCATTCCCCAAAGGAATGTGGCTCATTGCCATATCAATATGATGTCTCAATGTGAAACATCAAACACCCAAAAATATCAAAACAAAGACCCTAACATGATGTTCACCTCTAAAGGACATAATCAACTTCCAAGACAACAACAATCTCAAGTACACCAAGGATCCAACATTGCTAAGGCACAACTGAGTCAAAATCCACCTAACATGTACACAACATATCAACATCCACAACAACAACAACAACCTCAAGTGTTGCAAGGACCTAACATCCCTAACGCACAACCTAGCCTAAATCCACTTGACTTACACACAATGTACCAACAACAATTCCAACAAGTAGTCATGCTTGCTAAACAACAAGAGCAACTAAAACAACAATTGGAATACCAAAGATGCCTAGAGCAACAAATTGCCTATCAACAACAGTTGTTGCAACATGTGCCACAACAAACTCAACGGATACCTCCATAACAACAATCGCATACATGGCCTTACATTCAACTAATATAGGTATCTCAACAACAACCACAACGAATGGCACAACAACAACCACAAAAAGTGATGCAACAACAACCCATGGTACAACAATCGCAATTAATACCACAACAAGGACCTTTCTATCTTCGAGGTGCCAACCTACCTCCACCACCTAGCGACACATCAGCCTAGTCTTCAAATACGAAAATGTCAGAACTCAGTAGACATAGTTCTCACCATAGCAAATGATCTACTCGTAGACATAATCTGGCTCTGATACCTTTGTGAACCTCTATCCATAAGTTACATTAAATCAACCTTCAAATGAAGACTTCACAGATTCAAATTGTTGGGTGGATGTTTTGCAACTGACAGTTTTGTGTAAAAAATCCAGTCACAAAATAGGATGACCAGCCACAGTGTGTGAGACAGAGTCTTTCCTACCTTAAAGGGGAGGCTCCCCCTTCTCACTGTTCCTTGGATCAACTCAAGGTAAGCAAGAAGTCGAGAGATTTTGTAAAAAGGGTGTTACCAATATCGTTTCTTCTTAACTTTCAAGAAAGGATCCACTCACTTGTAGAGCGAGTAATGGGCAGGGTGAATCTCTAACTACACTTCTATCAAGAGCTGAAAACAGCAATACTAATAAACCTTCACTAACTCAAAAGCTAGCTGAAAATGTACCCGTTTGGCTCTAAGTCTGGTTGTACTTCCATATGGATAAACTTTACAATTAGGGCTCAAAGACTCCTAAAAGTAAGAATACTTAGCTATTTTGTGAATTAAGAGAGAAAATATAAGCTACAAACAAAGCTTCTAGCTCTACACTTTCACAATTGCTCTTGGTCAAAGCTCTGGTTTCAATTGTTTCTTAACTCTTTTCAATTCAATTCACTAGAACAATTACCAATAACACAAGACAATATGAATCAAAGATAACTTGAATGAATCATAGACAAAGCTTACAATTCACTCAAATAACAATCTCACTTAATCAAAGTTAAGTCTCAAATGCTCTTTTGTATTCACTTTCTCTCAAAATAGTGCTTACACAAACAAAGTTTTGCTAGCACAATTTCTCCAGAGTTCTCTTGCATAAAGATAATAATGATTTTACAATGAGGGGGCACTCCTTTATATAGGCACAGGAATTGAGAAAAAGGTGGAGGAAAAAGTTGGAGCCTTCAACCAACTTTAACCTAGTCTAACTACAGAAAATAAAGGGTTACATGCAACTCGCATTACATCCTTTTATATACATGTAACTCGCATTACATGTAATTACACATCTTCATGTAATGCATCTTCTACAACTACTAACATGAAACAAAACAACAATCTTAGAGATTGTTTCTTAGTGTCTTGAATTTGAAAATGATGTCACACACTATGGGAAGATCAGCAATTTCCATCGTTTTTGATATGGCTTCAACTCTTACTGCATTTTCATGTGCTGATTGCACAACTTTGGAATTTTTTGTTGTAGTATCTAACAAGTGTTTTGTCAAAGATTTATACAAAACAAACTTGTTAATCGTGTATGAACCAAAATCTTCAGAAACTACATCAGCATTGATCCTGATTGTATATTCGGAAGTCACCCTCTCTATTGCCTAAAGATTATCAAAATCATCAGTAACATGGCATCCCATCTGTTCCAAATCACAAGTAACATTTGTCTTAACTACTTGACAATCTCCCAGGGCCACCTGCAACTTTGTAATCAGCTTCCTTAATGTCTCCTTATAACCAATGAGCCCTTGAAATCTGAAGAACATCTCACATGATGGAAGAATATCGCATGAGACCATAGCATCCAGACCAAATTTTATCATTTCATCCCAATTATCAAGGATTTCTTTCAGGTTATTTGCTTCCAGAGTCAAAAAAGAAATCAAGTTTTGTTCCATTTCATTCATCTCTTTGACACGTCTAAGAACTGCAAACATCTCTATGATGGCTTGAACTCCTTCAGAAATGATTTCTTGTATCCAAGACTTGGCAGCTTCAATTAACCTTTTCTCTTTAGATATTTGAAATATTACAATACTCTGAAAAGATTGTTTCTAGATAACCTCATTTAAATGAGAAATCTCCTGTTTTAACTCATTCTTCTTTTCTCAAAGTTCATGATTGCTTTTTGATACATTTGTCAATGCATCTTGAGCATCTTGCAAATAACCCAAATTAGATTGCTTTCCAACTTCAACTTTAGTAAACTTGTAGTCAAGTTCTTCAACAGGTTTATCTACCAAAGGATTAGCTAACTCAACAAATTTGGTTTTATCAGAATCAACTAAAATTCTAGAAACAATCTTATCTTTCAAAGATTTGGATTTAGTCTTCTTCACAGGAAGATTGTCAGGAGGAACAACCACTTTCCTTATTTTTGTTGTTATTCTACTCAACCATGCAGGCAGGTTGAAATTTTCATCTACAGAAGCAGGCATAGTGGAGACCATTGGCATTGATCCAGATTGTATATCTATAATGACTGAGCATGATTCAGTCTGTACCGCTAAAGGCATAGGAACATGTTGAGAAGACTCCGTCATGAAGAGTTCAAATCTTGCCAAAGATGTATCAAATTGGGAAACTTGACCACTGGTAAGAGTCGGAAAATCTTCAACCACATTTGCTAAGTGATCATATTCTTCATGTGTAGGAACACGAGGAGCAGCAGATGAAATAGGAAGAGCCATGGTGTTAATCTCCGAGACTGGAATGGAATGAGTGAAAACAATAGATAATAAATCTACATCATCATCAACCTCTTACAAAAAGGGTTCTTCATGTATAGAAAATGTATAGGCTTATGCAAGCTTTGGGGGAGATGTGATCATGATTTCCCCTTCTTCATCTGAAACTTCTTTATCAGATTCTATTTCTAAATCCTCTTCTGATTCTTCCGTTGATTCTTGAATTGACTCAGGAATTTGAGATGTTTTACTTCCTTTTCCGCCCTTCAATTTGAAGATGAGGACCATCTTTCCCTATAATCTCCAATTGTGATTTCCTGCCTAGAGGACCAAACCTTCCACAATCTAGGCCCATCTTAGGATTTACTCTTTTAAGGCCTTTACATTTCAACCATTTGTTAGTGTTTACTAGGATGGATTGAAATCTATCCATAATAGATGTACCTTCCTTTTGTTGTCATTGAATAGGAAAAAGGCACTTCTTATCAAAACCAGCTTGATGAAATTCCAAATCAAGGGTGTCGCCATCATCTTCAACTTGAAAATCTGAAGGGATTTCCAACATATTAAGGTCAATTATTTGTTGCAAAGTTAATCTGCAGTAATCCATCTTCATGATGTCAAGTTTTGTTCTCACATCAATCTAAATGTCCTCAATGCGATGAACATGAGTATAGGCTCTTTTTATCTAAGAATTCATTTCTAGATAGTCAAAATCAAACCTAGCTTTGAATTTTTTCAATATAATCAAACTGTAATTTTGCTTCCATATTCTTTGCTTTAGGCACAGAAACAATTGACTAATTGCCAATAGCCAAAGGCTTAGCTGAGGTAATGTCAAATCTGGGCCTATATGAAGCATGTCTATCACTCTGCACGTCCATGAGCTATCTAGCTAGCTCCATCAGGATGATTGGATCTGTAGCATACCTAGGTAAGGTATACAGCTCTCCCTTGAAATATCCAACTCTCAATTATGTGAAAGTGGGAAACTGAAGAAAAATGCAGCCGTACTGGTTCATCTTCTCCCATGCTGCATCAGATACTCTCTTGATGGATAACAGCTTATCAAACAAGCACCTGAAATATCCAAAGAAGGCATCTTGGACTCTTCTGTAGTGGAACTTACTATTTGGTCATAGCAGTCCCAAATAGGAACTTGAAGACGATCTCCTTTGGTAGAAAGACCAGAAAAAGATCCCATAGTAGCAGCGACGTAGACAAGATAAGAATTCATGTGGAAAGGCGTTGATGTTCCCACATTACATATCTGCTAGCAGAGTGCAATACTGATAAGTTCTCCCCAAAAGATGTGTTCTTTATTCTCCATAACTTCAAACATAAACTTGTACATCCACGGCTCAAAATCAGAAGAATATTTAAGGCCACAAATTCTACTGAGAAGGATGTTGAGATCCTTGTACTCTTGTCTAAAGTTTGACCGATGAAGCATCTTTGGCCATCTGGAAAAATTGCTTCTTTTATTGTCTAACCAGTAAAGATTGACATATTTCTAATAATTACCCTTTTGCTTGTTCCAACAAGCCAATGATGATTCTTTAGTCAAATCAGCACATTCTAATTTACGTGGAACTTTGAAGATTTGTTCTATAATCTCAAGATCAAGGCTAATGATAACCTTGCCGTCAACATCTTTGATAGTCCTCGTCTTAGGAGTAAACTGTCGTGCCTATCCATAAACAAAGTCAGGTTCTATAGCCGCCATAAAAAAAGTAGATACCAAGTGGATGTTGCTTCTCCTAATGCGCTTCATTTCATGGCTAGACGGGGCTTCAAATCTTTGTAGAAAGTTAGCCATGTCTACATGACCAATCTTCCTGTCCAACACTTTATCCAAAACAGATATGACTAAAGGAGCTACATGAGCCAATTCTTTATCATATTGATATTTAATTTTGACTTTGGACTTAGATGGCGAGGACATATCTTGTGCTTGTGCTGCAACAAGAAAATTCCAAAACATAAATACATCATCAAAAGGAACCTCCATACAAGTGAATTCCGGATCAGCAGTGAAGATCCGAAAATGGATTGGAGACTTCACAAACCCAACAAAGTAACCTCAAAGAGAAAGCATATGCATATGCAATGGAATGGAAAATGAAATGAAATGAACGGAATATGGAATGAAATGGTATGAAAATGTGAAGGTGAAAGATGAAATGAAATGAAATGGAATGAAAATGTGAAGGAGAAATGCATGAGAATGTGTGCAAAGTGAAAGTTGCTGATTGCAAAAGTGACTTAGCATTTTCAAGGCTTTATCGTACGAAAAATGAGTACATGTGAATGCAATATGTAACGGTAGGTGGAAGGTGAAATGAGATGCAAACACAAGTGAAGGATAAACTTTACATGTATGTGCGAATGAAGGTCAAGATGTAAAGCATGGAATGAGGCGGAAACATGTATTTACTCATGTAAACACAAATGCATATGAAGAGATGAAAATGAAAAATGGAGATGAGAAAATGAGTTTTATAGTCACTTTTAGTGAAAAGGAGAAGTCAAAGTACATAAGAAGTGAGAATGACATCTTTTTGACTTTCCAAAATGTGACTCAAAATCGGACCTTTTGGATGCAATTACATGTAAAACATTTCCTATAATTGTGTCGTGCGAATGGAAGCAAAAAGTGAGATGGGTGAAAATGGAAGCTGAAAATGGGATTACATGTATGTGCGAATGGCGAATAAGATGGAAAACATAGGTGTATCTAAGGAGAAACAAAGGATGCCAAGAAAATCTCTTGTAACAAAAATATTTGTTAATCTTTGCGGATTCGATTATTACAAAAAGGGAACATATTAAACTTGTAAACATAAATCATAAAACAATTAGCGTGTCAATGATTTTTCTTTCGTAGCAGAAGTGCCCCTCCTTTGCAGCTATGTTGCATGTGTTTTTGAACCCTGGCGAATGGGATGGAAAACATGTAATCGCATTTCGTTGAGTGAGAGATGAAGTGTCGTGGCATGGAAATGGAATGTGAAAGATGATGATGCTCTCGCATGAAACGAAACAAAACCAAGTTTTTGGGAAAAAACTTGTAACTTCTCCAAGTGGAGAAAAACCGGCAAGCAAGCACAAAAACACAAAATGCAAAAGAAACAACGTACCTTTGGAAAATAACTCAGACATGCCAAGATGCAATGCACTTTAAATCTCAAATTCGAAATTGGGACTTGGGAAACAACCAAAAACATGAAAATGAAAGAAAACTTCATATTTAAAAAGAAAATGCACTTTCCATGGCAAAGATCTTCACAAATGGCAACCATCTAATAATTTCATGCATAAAATTAGCAAAGATAAGCATGAATTAGATTACAAGAAGGAAGAAGTCCACTTACATGCCAAATATGAAGGAAAAAGATGCTCTTTTGTTTGAAAAATTCTTCAAAAATGGTGAGACCTTCTCCAATCTTGCAAATTCAAATGAGAGAGGGCAGCAAACAAGGAGAATTTGTTGCAAAATGCCAAAATGTGCCCTAAACACTCTCTAACTTCCAACATTTTTAAAGATTCAAGCTCATGGGACGTTTTTAGAAAAAACATGTTTCACCATGGATTTCCAAGTAGAATGTTTTGGTGTTTAAACACCAAAATATGAATCAAGATGCAATGTAATCACTCAATAAGGGCAAAACGATTTATCTCAATGCAAAAACGTTGGGCAAAAAAGAAGATTTTTGGAGTTTTTTACAAAAATGTGCCCTAGATATGAACTCCCAAAAACGATTTTCAGCACATTAAAATCAGCTTTGATGGAAGCAAAATGATCACCAAGCAAAAACACCTTGAATACAAAAGATTTCATTCAAATCCATGAAGAAAATCTTGAGTTATGGCCAAAATTGGATTCTTGGGGAGCAAGAACACATTTTCTTCTCAAAATCGAACTTTTCAATGAGCATAACACATTTTAAAATGTCTTTCTCCAAAATTGGACCTTTTGAGGTCATTCACACATTTTAAAATATGTCTCCATGCAAAATCACACTTTTTGGAGTGCATTACATGTTTTAAAATGTCATGTCCCCATATTTATAAGATTTAATCAAAATTAATTAATAATAGAGTAAATAATATATAATACATTACTAGTAACATATAATCAATATGTTCATATCATATATAATCATAATGAAATCAATACGATAGAAATAACATAATATGATAAAATGATATAAATAAGAATTTATAGTATATGAATAAATAAATAATAAATGAAGAAATAATAAGAAGTTATAATATAATCATATTGATATTTATATATCAATAACTAAATGTATAATCATTAAATGAACATTAATTTCAAATATATAAAATATAAACTATTACTAAAGATGCAAATAAAATTCAATAATTAAAGGGCAACTTAGAGGCACGTATTTTGGGAGAGACGTGACACTGCCAAAACCAAAATTATGATCTTCTCACTAAAGAAGAATAGGGGCATACAAGACAAGTTTCTGTTTGAAAATAGCCCCCTTGAGATTGTGGAAGAGTACAAATACTTGGGCATCGATTTTCATAACAAACTCAACTGGGATACTTGTAGATCGAAAAGGATCCAAGGGGGCTGGAAGGCGTTATACTCTTTACAAAACAAGTGCAGGAACGCAGAATTATGGGATTGGACGACCATGAAAACTCTGTTTGGTTTGCTAGTCACTCCAGTTATTCTATACGGATGTGAAGTGTGGGGCGGTAGTATGTCCAAACAGAAATGGCGGTAAGTAGAAAGAATTCAAAAACACTTTATCACATGCAATCTTAAAGTCAAGACCACAGTTCTGTATGAAATCCTTTTGGCGGAGGTGGGTTCCTTTCCATTAGAAGCCGTCGCATTGATCCGAATGCTAAGCTATTTAAAGAAAACCCAAGGTCTAGAAACACATCGTTGGCCCAAGTTGGTAATAGAGGAAAAACTTGTGAGGCGGAAAAGCACATGGATGAAACAAAATGACAAATGGATGCAAAAATGGGATATCAACATCCAAGCTTGCCCGGATAACATTAAAGAAATAAAAAAGTTTGTCAATGAAAAATTTCGCAATATTCTGTGGACAAGACACATAGGGAGGAAAAAATCTTATTACATTAAAGAATTTAATCCCACTTCTAGTCATGATGAAAAGGCCTATATAAGGGCACCTATTAACTGGAAAGCAAAAATGTTGATGGCACAAATTAGAACTAGTTCACATCAGCTGCGATGTGAAACTGGTAGATGGCAAGTTCCAAAGGAAGAGTGGGCAGACAGAACATGTTTATTATGCAATATGGGAACAGTGGAGACAGAGCAACACTTTGTCATGGAATGCTTGGTTTACAACGACATCAGATCTGATTATACAAAAATTCTACAGAACAAGGACTTCAACTATTTATTTGAGGAAGATCAGGTGAAGAGAACAGCGGAGTTGATTATCAAAATTCAGAGAAGAAGAGACAAGTTAACCAAAACTTTGCAACTGACTAGTTTGGCTCCTGACTCGGGAGGGCGATTGCATGGGTCCCATAGACTACTTTAGTCTCGTGGAGGTCATTAAAATCTATCATATCATATCATATCAAAGCAGATATATATAAGAAAGAATATCCAGATGCAAAAGATATATCAAGTGACCAAGACAAATCTGAAATATAAACATTGAAGGAAAAGAGAAGGAAGACAATGTAATCAAAGAGGAACATTTCTTTTTTAATTAAATTTTGGCGGAGAGAGGAAAACAATCAATGAGGAAGGAAGGACGAAAAGATTGGAAGGACACCAAATACGATAATCAAAGCAGACAGCAAATCACTATCAAGGCACAGGAAGGCAGACATCCGAACGCACACCCTCCCTATCGGGATTTATATCTACAACACCTTTCACCACATACTCAGCACAAGGGAACGCAGAATAATCAACACGTCACATGCGATAGAAGCAAATACCAAGGCAGTATAAATGCACAGGGATACAGACCACCAGAGCACGAACAATACCATCCTTATATATGGAAGTAAGATTAATACGTTAGGAAGATGGAGTATATTTTAGATTGCACAAATTCAAAGAAGATAAAAATTCAGGATTAACGTATCAATGGCAATAAAATATCAAATGGAGAATAGACTAGATAACCATATCAAAGTGATAAACTTATGATCGTCTAACTTACCAGTTATGGTTAGTAAAGGTACCAATATCAACCATTTGATATTAGTTATCAATTCCATACCAAGGATCAATATTCTACAGTCACTGAGAATTTAAAGAAATATCCAGCATTGGTTTATGAGAACTGTCTTATAATAAATAGTTATAAACATTACAGATGAGAGATTACAAATCAATATTATAATTTGGGGGGCCAAGGCTTTAAAGGGTATAATAATAAGAGACAATATCATCGCTGGAAGAGCATACTGTCATTGCCAGTTACATCAGTATGGTTGCAGGTGTGTAATTTGGACTTGAGATAGAAATTATATCACTGCAGAATGGAATTGCGGATCACCAGACATGGGAGTTAGAAGATTATACTGAAGATGAAAATTCTATGATTAATATTTTTGGCTATTCGTGACATCCATTCCAATAATAAGTTCACAACTTTACATAATCTCTTGGATGCCTGGATCTAAATTCTAAGCGTATAGATATAATCCTTAGTAGTGGAGATAGATTAAATTGGAGAGATCATTTGAGGATCATTACATTAGTACATATTATTACAACCGGTTGCTTCAAAGAACTAAGATATATATCTTGATATATAATATGTAATGCCCAATTAACATTTATATCAAATAAAAGATTGTGCACAAGCTATATTAAAAGGGGTTTGTTGTAGTCAAATCATAAGAAATTAGACAAATCCAAACAGTCCCAACAAGGGACATTACATAAATCATGCTCATGGGCAAAATCGGACCTTTTGAAGTCATATGCATGTTTTAAAGTGTGTCTCACATTTTTGATGCTTAAGCACAAAAACTCTATTTTTCATGTCATCGTATCAAAAAGGACCACTTTCATGAGCTTTTGATGTAATGGCATGAAAAGTATCCTCAAAAGTGAGATTTATGTGCAATGACATGAAAAGTTTCCACTTTTCATAGTTTTTACATGCAATTGCACATTAAAAGTCCACTTTTGAAGCCTTTTAGTCATGTATTTCACTTAAAATTATAAATATGTCATCAAATGGGTCAAAAATAATATTCATTTATCATATTATTCAATATAATATATAAACATTATTTTAAAGTGACATCTAAATAAGTATTTGATTTTTAAAACCAAAAATTTACAATGTAACTATATAGTTATATAGTTACTTTAAGTGGAAAATTAAAAAGTAACTCAACTTAAAATTATAACATAAAGTGCACTATAGTCACGTTAAGTTATAAATTTAAAGATAAAGTAACTTAAAAACATAACAAAAACCAAGTACAATGTTATATTTTTCAAAAAGTGAAAGTCAAATTGAAAATATAACATTATATTTTTAATTTGTGTTGTTGCACCTAAAATGTCCACTTTTGAGGCACTAAAATGGGCATAATTCCTGATTGATAACTCTGATTGACCTCTAAGTTAAACCGAATCGAAGGGGAAATCAAAAGACATGACATGAGCAAAACCAAAGGACCAAAAAAAAGCAAAAGCAAACTCAAAAGAAAAGAACGGATTGTGAAGGCTTCAAAAATCAAGCAAACGCTCGACAAAAAGAAAAACGAAAAAGACTTGACGAAGGCCTTCAATAAAACAATTTGATATTTGAATTGAAATGAATAAATCGATCCACATTAAACAATTAAATATCAAATTCAAGCTTAGAGAAACGCAAAACTAGCTTGGAAAAGTTTCATGTCGTTACCAACATTTTGTGGTGACAAAATGCAGGACAACATAGGTTAACTGGGAGAATAGGATGAGGAGTTACTTCTGTTAAAACTGCAAATAAACAATAGGGAGGATATTGCACCTCTAAAACTGCACACTGTTGAATTCCAACCAGAATTAGCACATACAAAGAAAATATTGAATCTATATGAATTCATACAAAGCTAACATGGCTTTGTAAAGAGCTCCAAGAAGTTGCTCAAAGGGCTTCAAAATAGCCAACATACTTTATTTATTATGTTATTACTTGGCCCCCTTTTATTGATCAATTAAAGGTCTTCTATAATATTATTTAAATTTTGGGGCCACTTATGTAATGTTACCAACATAAAATAAATAAATTATTACAAACTTTGTTTATGGGCCAATTGATTTAGCATATCTCGGACCCATTTTTATTTTTATTCTTTTTGTAGGAGTTTGTCGTGTCTTCTATCAACACTTAGTTTCTTCCTCGATGAGGTATTTATGTCTGTGAGGTTGAGTTGTTTAGATATGTGATTTGGATTATTATTTTGGCACTGTGAATTCCTATTGGAGTTTAGTGTTGTACGCCACTTCGGAACTGAAAGACCCTCCCTATTTGGCTATTCTGGTTTCAATGGGATTCAACCCTCACCATATTTCGTTCTTGGTGTTACTTGGCTCAGGTCTGGTAAATTTGGGCACTATCATTGTTTGCATCTACACTTCCAGTTTTGATTGCAAAGCAACAATCTTTTGTATATTTGGTATGAGCTCTGTACTTGTGACATGTTATCGGCATTAACTATTCATTTGAGTAATTAAGTTACATTAAATCTGTAATCTCTCTTGCCACCATACGGCCTATCTACCGTACTGCCAGGATTCCCCATGTATGGCTACACCTTCTATCCTCCACCACCTCCCTTCATTGTCACGTACAACCCTTCCTTGTCATGTAAGGCTAACCGTATGACTTAACATTCAAACTGTACAAATCCCATCTCCACCGTACAGCCTCCTTACCTTTTCATCTAACAGCCATCCACTTATCACCATACACCATACTCTATATGCTTACTGTGTGGCTCAAGCAAGCATTCAATAGTACCTCCAAGTCAACCGTACACCTCAGACATCCTTCCCACCCCACACTATACGGACTTGGAACTGCCACTATATGACAACCAAGAAAGATCACACTGTACGGCCTTTGCTTCCACTATTCAACCAACTTCAACACTATACTACCACAAAAAAAATTCAGTACTGTATGCAAAGGTCAAGGTTGCATTTTGCGCCCTACCTACGTACTGAACATTAGAGTGGTATCAGAGTTAGTGATCTTGCCAGCTTGTCGACAGTGAATGAAAGTTTATTGCCAAAAACGAAGGAGATCCCACTCTGTTGATAGAATGGCAGATTCACCAGAACCCACTCCTGCTAAAGTCCTGGCACAACTGAGGCGATCTTTCAAGGAATCAAGCATTGATCAATGACACTCAATGACTTATGGAAGAAACTCTTCGGAAACTAGCTGAAAATAAGATGTCTGACAAACAAAATGGTCACATTGGCAACTTGGTTTCAGAAAAGGCAAATCCTCATCCGAAAAGCTCTCGACCCTCCATTGCAACTTTCCCTCCATGGACAGAGGTGTTGCACGGAGGAAGGCTACCGACCTTTGAGAAAGTTAAAGAATAGTTGAAGGAAGACTGGAACAATGCAAACTTGGACGGAAATATATCCTACAAAAATTACGCGGAACTGAGAAAGTGATATTTTGGTGGCGAAAACCAAGGGTATTTTAATGATGATCTCAAAAGGAAGTTGAGTAAAGTGAACCTGTCACCATTTAATGGATCCAAATCCATATCTTCTCATGCATGGGTAATGAAAGTCGACACCTACTTCTAGCTCAACCTAATGCAGAAAAAGAAGCAATTGAATTTGTAGCACTCCACTTGGAGGGAGTGGCGCATGAATGGTGACATCATGTCGCCATTATGCTAGGACATGACCAAGTAAATACTTATGCAAAATTCGCTAAAAAGTTGATCGATTGATTTGATGGAAAAAGATCTGAAACTTAATTTCAAAGAACTGGTGCAATCAAGGAAAACATGACCAATTGACCATTAGATCACGAAATTTCAATAACTCTCTATTCTAGCTACAAACATTTCTGAAAGGAAACAGATAGTACTATTCATGGAGAAAATGACAGAACCGTTGAGGGGTTGGGTAAAGAGTTTTAAACTTGCCACCTTCTCACAGGCTATTAAAATGCTGCAAAGTATGGCATCATCATCGACATCTTACTCTCGAGTTTACTCCCACTCCAAATTGTCATTGGTTCCAAGGGGCAAAGATAACAAACCTCCATTGAAGAAAACTTCCTTGGACGAAGCTACTAGACAGGAACTCCAAAGGAAAAATTATGTTTCACCTATAAGGAGTCATGGGAACCTGGGCACAAATGCCTCGGTAAAGCAAAAATACACTACATTATGGTCGTATCTGATGATCAGAACAATTAGGAAAATCTACCCATAGAGGGCGGTCACCCACAGGAGGACTCCAAAATGGTCAACTTAAACTATACGGAGAAGATCATTGCATTAGTATGGCGTAGAGGAACCATCGCCTTGGCAAGGAGCCCAAGATGTCTGGTACTCTGAGTACGAGGAACCCTTCAGAGACAAAGGATCATTGTGATGTTGGATAGTGGAGCCACTCTAAACTTAATAAACTCATCATTGGTGAAACGAAGAGGTCTACCTACAAAGGCACACGCAAGATTCCAAGTCAAGGTCGCCAAAGGAACACTCTTACCTTGCATGCACCTTGTTCCCCAACTAAGTATCGCCATGGCTAATCACACCATAATGAAGGACTTCTTTATAGTCGACCTAGATGATATGGAGGTCATTCTGGGCATATAGTGGATGGAGTCACTTGATGAATATATACGGCGCTTCAAATGGATGGAATTCACTTTTGTGGTCGATGGAAAGCAAGTTGTTCTCAAAGGGAAAAGAAATGAGGGACCAAAGGAAGTTTTCACACAACGAACGGAGGCCATTTTCCAACATAATGACATTGCTTGGGCTACACATTGTTTTGTTTTGACAAAACCAATAAAAGGGCAATGGGCATCCCATCAAGATGATGAGCTACAAGTCATCTTGAATACACATGATAAAGTTTTTGTAAACATTCCTCTTGGCATACCTCCCAATCATGGTTTTGAGCACACCATCGAATTGGAAGCCGACATCAAACTGGTTATCACTACGTCATACCGCCATCCTAGAAAATTTAAAGATGAAATTGAGAAGACGATTTGAGAGCTTCTCAAAAAAGGATAGATTTGTCCCAGCTCTAGCCCTTTTGCATCATCAGCAATGTCGCTGAAAAAGGACAAGACATTACACGTGCGGACTACCGTGCATTAAACAAGAAAACTAAAAAATAGATACATTATTCCCAGGGTCAATGAATTGTTGGATGAGTTGCATGGTGTAGTTTATCTCTCTAAAATAGATCTTTACTTCGGATACCACCAAGTTCGCATGCAGGGAAAGAATGCGGAAAAGACAGATTTTCGTTGTCACTGCGGTCATTATGAGTTCCTGGTTAGCACCAACTATTTTTCAGTCTTACATGAATCATATCTTCGACAAACAGTTGCGTAAGTTCTTGTTGGTATTCTTTGAGGACATCCTTATTTACAATAAAACATGGGAAGAAAACTTGAAGCATTTGGATGAAGTCCTAACAATCATGGAGGCTCAATCCTTGTTCATCAAACAATCCAAGTGCGAATTCAAAATGATAAAAATATTATACCTAGGACATGTCAATAAATTTGGAGTATAGGTCCATCAGGAGAAGATTTAGGCTATCCTTGATTGGCCTCCGCCAAAATCACTCTCTGAGTTGCGAGGTTTCTTTAGGTTGTGCAGTTACTACAAGAGGTTTGTAAAAGGTTTCTCTTAGGTCAGCGCACCTTTAACCGATTTGACAAAGAAGGGTTCTTTTTAGTGGAATGAAGGGGCACAACACACCTTTGATTAATTGAAGGAGGTCTTGAGTACTTGCCCTGTGCTTGCATTACTAGATTTTTCTCAACCTTTCATTTGGGAGTGTCACGCATTAGAGGAAGGCATTGGCACTACATTGGAGGATCAACACCTAATAGCATTTGAAAGTTGGAAGCACACACAGAGTGAATTATTATACTCCATTTATGATCAGGAAATGTTGGTCATCATGCACATCCTGTCTAAGTTTTGACAATATAGAGTGGGTGCCAAGTTTATTGTCTACATCAATCATAACAATTTGAGGTACTTCCTCTAACAAAAGGATTTGAATAAGAGACAACAAAAATGGGTAAGCAAGGTACAAGCTTTCAATTTTGATATTGAGTATGTAAAGGGAAAGAATAATGTTGTAGTTGATGCTTTGTCGAGAAAATCGTCCATTTTGTTCATTAGCCCAGATCTCGAGTGATTGGAAGGCACACTTATTGGTGGAATATTCCAAAAACACATTTGCATGTAAGCTAACGGATGGCGACATTCAAGACGACGGATATAAGGTGGTTTATGACATCATCTCATACAAGGATCAGATATACTTAGTACTTGAATCCAAATTAAAGAATAGAATCCTGAAGGAAATGCATGCCTCACCGTTGGTTGGATGCCCTGGATTTCTCAAGACCTATGAGTAACTCAAGGATAGGTTTTCATGGAAAGGACTTAAAGATGATGTCTTGTAGTACATGTGGGAATGTGCAATATGCTAGCAAAATGAATCTTAACACACTTTACTTCCGGATTATTACAATTTACAACCCTTGCCAATACCACAACAGAAGTGAGATAGCATCTCACTAGACTTCCGAAGGTAAATGGAAGGGATTGTATCTTTGTGCTAGTTGACCGTTTGACAAAGTACACAGACTTCTTCGCTATCCCCACAGATTTCCAGGCCACACAGGTTGTCGACTTATTCTTCAAAGAATGTTTTTGCCTACACGGGTTACCCCAAAACATTGTTAGTGACAGGGATGGTCGATTTCTCAATACCTTCTAGATAGAAATATTTCAGTTAGTGGGAACAAAACTATCACCAAGCACCAGCTACCACCCCCAAGACCAACAAACAGACAGAGATTTTGAACAAATGGCTAGAAGGCTACCTTTCAGCACGACAATGGGCATGGGTCGAATGGCTGCATCTCGAGGAATACTATTACAATACAATGTATCACATGTCGATCAAGATGGCACCATTCCAAGCACTTTACAGGTATAAGCCCCTTTCATTTGTGGATATGATTTTGGGAAATAGGCGTGCACCTAGGGCAAAGGACCAGCTACAAGAGGGACAGGACATTCTAAAATTCTTGAAGGAAAATTTGCAGAGGGAACAAAATCAACAAAATATCTTTGCTAACAAACATCAAATGGAGAAAATTTTTGGGGTGGGTGATCTGGTCTATCTGAGACTCCAGCCATACACCCAATCATTATTAAAGGCAAAGGGAAAGGAAAAACTAAGGTGACATTTTTACAGTGCTTATCATGTAACTCGCCACATCAATGGAGTTTCCTATGAACTTGAACTACCAGAGGGAAGCCAAATCCACAATGTCTTTCATGTATCCTGCCTGAAGAAAGTTGTGGCACAAAACATTACAATAACCACAGATCTTGCACCTCTTAATGAAGAAGGGAAACTTATATTGTAACCGGTCAAAATCATTGATGTATGGGAGAAGACACTGTGGAACCGGGTCGTCAAGGAATAATTGGTACGCTATAAGCACTTGTCACTTGATGACACCACTTGAGAAGGTGAACACATTCTTCAGCATCCGACATTGCGTTTTCTTGAGGACAAGCAAACTTTGGGACGGGAGGACCATAATGTTCCCATCATAAAATTAATAATTTATTAGAACCTTTGTTTATGGGCTGATTGATTTAGCATATCTCAGACTCATATTTATTTTAATTGTTTCCGTAGGAGTTTCCAATGTCTTATGTCGGCACATAGTTTATCCCTTGATGGGGAATTTATGTTCGTGGGGTTGAGTTGTTTATGTATGCAATTTGGACTATTATTTTTGTACTGCCAATTCCTCATGGAGTTCAGTGTTGCTTGCCACTCTAGAAGTGAAAGACCTACCCTATTTGGCTATTCTAGTTTTGGTGGATTCAACCCTCACCCTATTCTGTTCTTGGTGTTGCATGGCTTAAGTATGGAAAATTCAAGCACTATCGTTGTTTACATCTGTAATGTTCCCGACAGTTTTTGCCTTCCTGAAACAGTTGCAAATAGTGTTTGTACAGTTGCAGACAGTGTCCATACAGTAGTGATAAGTGTTGTTGTACAGTGTGTAGGCCGTACAACGAAGAAGGATATCACCGTGTGGTGAAGGGGCATGTCGTACGGTGAGCATGGTGACTGTACGATATGGTCTTGGAGTCCGTACGAACTGTAAGGTGATAGTGTACGATGTTCTAGTGTTGGTCGTACAGTGGCAGACAGAGGGTGAATAGGAGGGTCGTACACTAGCGAATATAAAGTATGAATACGCAATGTCGATGTGTTAATGAATTAGAGTGAAAACCAACAAACCAACAATACAGATGTATCACCAATGAACACTACAATTTATATAAACATATGTCAATTGTTCCAGAAACAATAATACTCGAAAATAATAACGATGCTCCAATTTGCCAGATCCGAGCAAGAAATATAGAGACAGAATAGGGTGAGGGTTGACTCCCACCGAAATAAGAGAAAACCAAGTAGGGAATATCTTTCAATTTTGAAATGGCGAACAATATTGAACTCCAACAGGAATTCACAGTACAAAGAAATAATCCAAATCGCATACCTACTACTACTTACATGTCGTGCTTAAATACCCTTCGGAGAAACTTCTCGATGATTTACAGAGATAGTCGATGGCCATATCTACAAAAACAATTAAATAAAAATGGGTCTGAGATATACTAAATCAATCGGCCCATTAACAAAGGTTTGATTAAATATTTATTTTATGACAGGAAAATTACAATCCCTCCGTCCCAAAATTTTCTTGTCCTCAAGTAAATGCAAATCCAATTCTTGGAAACCTTCTATAATCAGCTTCTTCAATTTCGAGTCAGCTACCAAGTAGATCTTATCATCATAGTAAATGATATCATCAATAACTTCGTATTTTTTATCATGTATATAGTCATCCATCAACTAACATGCAAAAGTGTTCTTGGAGAACTTGAACAATAGATGGGCCTGCCAATTATCCAAGGAATGGGGTAAAGTGTTGACTGTCATGCATTTGGGATCATATCGTGTTTTAAAATGGCCTTCATCTTCTTGATTGTGACTTCCCTTGATCCTTTATTTGACATTCCTCTTAGCAACACCTTCTTGCCATCCATCTCGAATGAAAAGTCCATCCTCTTGAAACTTTGGGTGTACTGGTCAAGAGTCTCTATCCACTGGATGCCCAATATGCTATTAGTATCAACCAAATCTATGACAAAAAAATCATTTGTCAAGGTATAGTTCCCAAGGAAATTTTTAGCCATGGGATTACATGAGTGCAAGGTAACAAGGTTCCTCCAACAACCTTAACCTCAAATCCTCCATGCTCTACTGCGTGCAAGCCCTTACTAGTGACCAGAGATGAATTGATGAAATTGAGTGTGGCATCACTATCAATCATGACTATGACTCATTTCTCGTGAAGTGTGCCACGAACCCTGAAGATACTACTTCTAGCCATTGTAGTGAGAGTAGCAATGGAACCCCCTTTTTGTATCAGGGCATTTATTTTCTCCTGCTGGTTAATTTTTTTGCCAATCACTGTAGGTACTTGTCCTTCGTCGTCATCAAGAAACACCTCAATGTAATGAATCTTTGCCTTCCAAAGGCCGCAATAACCTAGTCTCCATGGTTCCTTGCATGTGAAATAGAGTTTTTTCCTCCAAAGCTCTTGCCAAGAGTCTTCACCCAATAGAGGTTTTTTCTGAATTGGCTCCTTGTTATTGTCTTCTTATGGGGATGGTGATGGCGTAGCTATATGAGTTTTGGAGGAAGATGCAACCATGTCACGCACCTTCTTAATAGTTTCGTTGAGTGCACGTCGGTTGAACCCTTTGATCCAGCCTCTCAAAGGCTCTCTCAGCCCATCCATGAATATCACGATCCGACATCTTTTAGAGATGTCTATGACTAGTACTGACAACCTTTGGAACTCAATGATGTAATTGTCTATTGTACCTATTTTCTTTAGCTAAGCTAGATTTTTGAAGTTTAGTTCAGGATCCTTCCGATTGAAATGGTCAATGAGTCTCTCAATGAACTCGACATAACAGGTTACTTGGTCATGGCTGAGAGTGACCAATCCATGGTGCCACCACTCTTGCGCCACTGCTTCCAAATGGAGTGTTGCAAACTTGATTGCTTCCTCTTCAAGCATCAAGTTGAGTTGGAAATAGGTCTGCCTTTAGAACCCATGCCTGTGCAATGATGGCTCTAGATCCATCAAATTGTGATAAGTTTACTTTTCCAATCTTTCTCCTGAGATCATCATTAAAATAACCACAATTTCCCCACCTGAATATCTCATTCTTGGATCAACATAGTCTCTGTAAGATATATCACCTTCCATATTCACATTCTTCCAATCTTCTCAAAGTTTTTCTTGCATTACCTGAAAAGTGGTCTCTCTTTCTTTGTGCGGTGCTTTCATCCTTGGAAAGAAGATAGGTATTGAGGGTCAAGAGCAAGAAGGTTAAGAGTTTGTCCTTCCCATAATAGAGTCATCGCTATGCCCATTTTGTTCTCCTATTGTCTTTCCCTTCACCATTTTTTGTAGTGTTTCCTGCATAAGCCTTTGGGTTTTGTTGATTTGCATTTGGTTTCTATTGAGCTCTCTTAAAAGATTCATGAGTTCTGTCATAGGATCATGAGGATTTGCCATTCTACCCACAAGGTTATTTTGCCTTCTCCTTCGGGTATAAACTTGCATTCACTTCCACAAGCTAGCAGAATCACTGGCTTTGATACCACTGTAATGTTCCCAACGGTTTCTGCCTTCCCAAAATAGTTGCAGACAGTGTCCGTACGGTTGTAGAGTGTTTGTACGATTGCAAACAGTGTCAATACAGTAGTGATAAGTGTTGTCATACAGTATGTGTGTAGGTCATACGGTGAAGAAGGATATCACCGTGTGGCGAGGGGGAATGTCGTACGGTGAGTATGGTGACCGTATGGTATGGTCTTGGAGTCCATACAGACTATAAGGTGATGGTGTACAATGTTCTGAGGTTGGTCGTACGGTGGCAACAGAGGGTAAAGGGGAGGGTCGTACACTAGCGAATACAGAGTATGAATACGCAATGTCGATGTGTGGCGTGATTGTACACCTTCTTGGTAATGAATTAGAGTGAAAACCAACAAACCAACAACACACATCTATTGCCAATGAACACTGCAATTTATAAAAACATATGTCAATAGTTCCAAAAATAATGATACTCAAAAATAATAACAATACTCCGATTTGCCAGATCCGAGCAAGAAATATAGAGACGGAATAGGGTGAGGGTTGACTCCCACTAAAACTGGAGAAAACCAAGAAGGGAAGATCCTTCACTTCTGAAATGGCAAACAATATTGAACTCCAACAGGAATTCGCAGTACAAAGAAATAATCCCAATCGCATACCTACTACTATATACATGTCATGCTTAAATACCCTTCAGAGAAACTTCTCGACGGTTTACAAAGATAGCCAACAATCATACCTATGAAAACCAAAGTTACGAGAATCAGAATCATATCGGAATCAACACGGCCGAATCGAATCGTGAATCAGCAATGAATCGCCCATGAATCGGCGATGAATCAGCAAATTTGAAAAAACCCTTTAAATGTAGAAATTTTAACAATTTAAGACTTATTTCATGCACCCTTTATTGAATATAACTTAAACACACTATAACATCATCAAATAGAAGTTAAAACTTAACATACATAAACATGGAACATAAAATCCATCACATACGATGTTATGTACTAAAATGTAAATTGTAGGCTAGCTAAAGTAAATAAAAATCAAATGATCATAATGATTCAAATCATAGAATGTATGTAAGATGAAAATCCATAAGACATCAAATCATAAATGTATGTAAGAATCTAAGATGAAGATCCATGAAAGTTTGAAACATATGTCTATCAGTGATTCATTATCACTATCAATATCTGTAAACAAAATATAAAAACAAGGCTCCAGCTCAAGCCTCATCATCATCCTCTAGCTCTATTACAGCCTCAGCCACTTTTCCTCTCTTCTACTCATGCTTAACAATTAGAAGGCCCTTTAGGATTATAAAAAAGAGGAAAGGTAAAAAAGAAAGTTAAAAAAATAAGTGATTTTTTTATTATGTCCAACTTTACATCTTGCTACCGCCGGCCGATTCACGTCGATACCCATGGGCGATTTTGGTGATTTTTGCCATGAATCGCCGATATTGGTGATTCAGGCAATTCACATGAAAAAATCACCAATCACAATTTCTGATTCAGAAAAAATCGCAACCCACGAATCTTATCGCCAAATCGGCAATTTCGGCGATTTTCGCGCGATTCTGGGAACCATGGTTTTATTTAATTGTTTTCGACGAAAACAATTGAATAAAACTGGGTCCGAGATATACTAAATCAATCGGCCCATTAATAAAGGTTTGATTAAATATTTATTTTATGATGGAAACATTCAAGCATCTACACTTCCAGCTCTAATTGTGAATCAATAGTCTTTCATATATTTGATATGAGCTCTGTACTTATGACATGTTATTGCCATTTATTGTTCATTTGAGTAATTTAGTTACATTAAATCTGTAATCTCTCCTGCCACTATATGACCTATTTACTGTGCTACCAGCAGTCCCCACGTACGGCTACACCTTCTATCCACCACAACCTTCCTTCATTGTCACATACGACCCTTCCTTGTCATGTAAGGCTAACCATACGGCCTAACATTCCTACCTTACAGCTCCCCTCTCCACCATATGGCCTCCTCACCCCTCCGTCTAACAACCATCCACTAGTCACCAATGACCGTACACCACACTCTATTTGCTCACCGTACGGCTCGGGAAAGCATCCAACAATACCTCCAAGTCAACCGTACACCTTGAACATACTTTCCACCCCACATCTACGGACTTGAAACTGCCATTGTACGATAACTAGAAAAGCTCACACCGTATGCTCTTTGCTTCTACTATGTGGCTAACTTCAACACCGTACTGCCACAGACAAAATTCAATATTGCACACACATGTCAGGGTTGCATTCTGCGTCCTGCCTATGCATGCAACATTACAACTTAACTAATTAATTTAATTAAGTTGCTTTATTAGAATCTGGGGCATCATACTAACACAGCTGCAAATGCTACTACCACTGCTAGTAGCACTATATGT
Source organism: Cupressus sempervirens (assembly GCA_028749045.1). Taxonomy (NCBI): domain Eukaryota; kingdom Viridiplantae; phylum Streptophyta; class Pinopsida; order Cupressales; family Cupressaceae; genus Cupressus; species Cupressus sempervirens. The sequence goes on along the minus strand of CM053785.1, from coordinate 516,769,409 downwards.
GGTTCTTCTAATCTACCCAGGTATATGGAGCATGATGATATTTTTTATGATACATATGATATTTGATCAGTGATGGCCGATTGCTGACACTTGACATTATTACATTTGAACTAAAACATTAATATGGTTGTGTATTTTGCTATTTTATTTGACTATTAGTATAGCAGCTTATCTTGAACTTAATTACTACTGCATATATGTATATATTTTTTGTTCTTACATGCTTTTGTACAGACAAACCAGAATGAACCCAACCCCCAAGAACAATTCTGCTTAAATCCAAGCCCAAACCAGGACCGGCAACCTTAACAAATAGTTGGGAAGTACTGAAAAAAATCATTGACATTAACACAAACAATTGGCTAGTATGACTATTTGAATCAAATGATACCAAGCATATTTCAAACTGATATGAATTTCATACTAACCTCTTCTGAGTTGTAGCTGATTACATAATAGTAGTACTGCACTGGAATGATGCTGGATAATACAAAGATCTAATGTTGCAAATCGCATTCATGATGCAGATCTGAATATTTAAAATTACTTAGCTGATGTTGGCGCTGATGCTAATGTGGGGTCATTTCCATAGACTGTTTAAAAGACTGATTATCCCTTATTTCAAACAACTTGGCCACTGTTGATGCTGATTATATAAAGTCATCAGAATATATCTTAGAAATAGAAATCTGAGTGAAACATAAATTATAATCATGTGATAATTGTAAATTATATTCAAACTGCACTGAGTTTTTATTTTCCTACAGTTCCAAGAGGCATTCCCAAAAGTGGCTTTAATATTCAAAGACTCCCAACAACGGGAACTATACCTCCATGTATTCCCAAGCCTCTCTAAAACCTTACACTCTCCTTTCATGAAGGCTGTAGCTGGATATAATAGAGGTTTTAAGCTTCATTCAGCTGATCACCACTCACAGAAAATAGTTGCTGACTTTATTCAAGTAGTGATTACCTTCCAAAATGGTTCGGCATCTTTAATATGTGGAAGTTCTTCACAACTATTATAATAAGTAAATAATTTTTGAAATTTCAAAAACCATTTCACATTTATCTGCAGGTAAATAATCCAAAACTATTACCACTAGAAATGGCAAAATGATATTACCTGAGCCAATTTCTCCAAATTTAAACATTTAGTAGATTGTCCATTGATTTATAATCTGGTAACTCTTTGAACCTGCAATAATGTATTATTCTCTAACATGAATCCCAACTATGAATCCTCCTCAAATCCATCTTTGAATATTTTGTCCACAAATGTCATGTCCCCTTCTCCGTACTAGTGTTTTGGCGCCAGGTTAATCTATCTACACATCAGGATAGATTAATGGCATTAGCTATCAGGATGCCTACCAATCACATTGGAGATTTTATATTATGTACCTCTGTTATTTCATTAAGGTGTGTGTGGGTAAAGTTACTTTATTTTCTAAAGTCTTTTATTTTATAAAGTGACTTAAGTGACTACAAGACAAAATTGTGTTTTATCCCACATTCCTTGTTTCATTATTGTTTCCCTCACTTCAAGGTAATAAAAGGAGCTTGCATTGGGATTGACACACAAGAAGTTATGAAAACAATGCACTTCATTTTTTGGTTTCTTTAATGTGACTAGTTCAAAAAACTCCCAGGACGAAACCCCTCGAGTTTAGTTTCCAAGAGATTTAGACGTCACCCCAAGTTTCTCTCTCTGAAATTTACAACATTGGCAGAAATCGGCAAGGATGGATATTAAATGTAGTTGGAGGTAAGAAATCGAAATTCCAAGCAATATTAGTGGAGTTCATTATCTGATTTAAATTTGAGATATAGATGTCCAGGCATAAGGTAGAGGTGTGAATAGTAAAACCAATAAGGCTGGGTCCATGAGTTCCATGCAGATTGAAGACATTGGAAAAGGGACGGCATTCCAAACACTACTATCCGTATTGTGTCTGCCTCAACATTTTGTGTTTGGACGACATTACTAAGAAACCAGAAGAAGCCATACTTCCTTGCTAGAGGTAGGTTATAAGTCTGAACATTACTAGCTACAGGAAATCATGGAAGGCAAATACCCTCCAGTTGGAACGTCTAAAACATTCACTAGCAGGAAGATATGAAAGTGGAAATCCGCCATTGCTAAGGACATTCAACATAGCAGATTAGCCGCAGCTTGGGTCTATTCTCACCACTCACGGGTGCCAGCTAACTCCACAAGCAAGTGACAGACGGATTATCCCAGAGAGGAGTCGTGGGAAAGCTCCAACATAGGCATCGGGTTCACTCCTTCAGTTCAACATCTTCTAACGCCCACCATTAAACATGGGTCTGTTATTTACTTTCATTCTAATTTCCATTGTAGTTACCAGGCTAGATTACGTATCATATTGTTTGTTGAATAACGTGAAAGACTTGGTGTTACTGTGTTTAATGTATTTGCACACTAAACATTAAACTCAGCTGTTTTCCATGGTACTATTTTTAAATGTTAATTCTTTCCACTTTAATGTGGTATTCCAAGAAAAACAAATGAAAAAGACCATTCTTATTGTATATATATTCCGAAGTATTAGAGAGTGTGTGACAATTGTTTGACCAAATACTTCATTTATAGTTTTGAATGCAGCGATTGGAAACCTATGGAGTTTAGTATAGTGGTATCAGATCCACAAGACCTGCCATCTTGTGAGAAATAAAAAAAAATTTGTAGACCAATTTTTACCCAAAAATGACAACCAAGAATGAGTAGAAGACAACATAAATTCAGTCACCTACAGCAGGAACAAGCAAATTCTTTAGATCATATCGACAATAAGACAGTTTTACAATGGATGAGGAAATAACTTTTGGAACAGGGGAACAAGTTGATATTACTCAATAGGTTGATCATTTGGGACAAGCTGAACCACAAAACAACGTTCAAATGGCAAATAATGAAAATAAACAAGACAGGGAAGTTAGGGAAACGTTACAGGCTATCAAAGATGAACAGAACAACATTGCCAACGCTCTTCAGCAATTAGCAGGTACTATGCAACAGTTGGCCCCTATCCATAGAAGAGCTCCAAGCCATCATAGTGGAGGCGGTAGTATAGTTGGATCTCCCCGAGCAACTAGAGCTCCCACACATAACACTGACAGGCCCTTACTACCAGTTTTTAATGTAGAAGAAGAAGCTATACCACCACCAGCTCCAAATTTATTACCGGACAATGTTATGGGAACATTTGATGAGCGGGATTAGTTTCCGGATCCGATTAAACAAAATCTAACCTTTGTTCAGTATTTAAATCAGAAAAGAGAGACTGATAGGCAACAGCAAGATCGGAGACCGAGAGCACCTAACAGGGACCTAAAACATGCTATGAACAAACTAACTCTCCCCACCTTTGATGGCATCGGTCAGACTTCCGCTAGAGCTTGGATTCACAAGCTAAATACCTATTTGACACTTAAACCCATGGCTGAAGTGGAAGCCATCAAATTTGCAACTATGCACCTTGAGGGAGCTACGTACGATTGGTGGCATCATGCATTAGTCACCTAGGATCATGGCCTCATAACTTCATATGAGATTTTCAGCTCCAAGCTGATTACTCGCTTTGACAGGAAAGATATTGAAGTATATTACAGGGATTTGGCTCAGTTACGTCAGAGTGGGTCTTTGGATAAGTTCATTGATGAGTTTCAGCGTATATCAGTTATGGTGTTAGATATGTCAGAGTAGTGCAAGGTGATGTTATTCACAGAGGGGTTATAGTACCGATATAGGGGTTTGGTTAAGGTACTTAAACAGAACACCCTGGATGACGCGATTAAGATCGCCCATGATTTGAATTCACCTTCATCGATATTACAGCCTCCAAAGAAACCTTACAGAGGATCTACATCAAGCCGAGGAAACAAAAACCAGCAAAAACCAAATCCTCCCAGATTGGATTTTGAAACTTGTAATGAACTCAGGAGGAAGAAATTGTGCTTCACCTGCAGGGAACCTTGGACCCCCGATCATAGATGCCTTGGTAAAGGCAAGATTCACTATGTTGAGGTTCTTTCCGAGGATGAAGGGGAGCAACAGGAAGGTGAAAATGTTGAGGACAGCGAGGAAGAAAAAGTTGAAGAGCAGCCCCTTAAAGATAAAAAGAAGAGAGCCGTCACGGAACAACCTCCGGTTATAGTCACTCTTTCTAGTGATCTAGCATGTCATCCTTTTAGAGTGAAGGGTGTGGTTAAGGGCCAGCACATTGTTTGCCTCTTAGATACAAAAGCCTCCCATAATTTCATTAGTACAGGGATGGTATCTAGGAGAGGTTTGCAGACAATTGACATACCCAAGTTTGAGGTGAAGGTAGCGGGCGGTGAAGTTTTGAAGTGTACAGAGAAAGTAGCTGGTCTTCAGATACAATTTGACAATTATCATTTGGAGACTGATTTCTACATTGTTGATTTGGATGGTCTGGATGCCATTCTGCGTAAACAATGGTTAAGGACTCTCCGTAGGTACACTTTTGATCATGAGACCATGCAGTTAAAATTCTCACAGGGTGATCGATTATTAGTCCTAAAAGCCATACCAGATAGTGGACCCAAATTGATAACAACTCACAAGATGGAGGCCATTTTGAGACATGATGAAAATGGACAACACAGTGCTTCATCTCTTCGAAGGAGACACAGGATACAGGACAGCAGTATCATTGTGACATTCAAACAGTCCTAGACAAGCACAGGAGAGTGTTTGACGATATATCTCCGAGAATTCCACCAGAGAGAGGGTTTGAGCATATCATTGAGCTAGAGGAGGATGCCAAACCCGTCATTACCACTCCTTATTGTCACCCCAAGCACTACAAAGAGGAGATAGAGAAGACGATCAAGGAACTTCTAGATATGGGACATATCAATCCCAGTTCTAGCCCCTTTGCCTCTTCAATGGTGTTGGTGAAGAAGGAGGACGGAACCCTTTGGATGTGTATAGATTATTGCGCCTTAAACAAGAGAACCATTAAAAACAAGTATCTAATTCCCCGTATTGATGAGTTACTGGATGAGCTTCATGGGGCTATTTATTTCTCAAAGATAGATCTTCAATCAGGATACCACCAGATACGAGTCCGAAAGGAGGATGTGCATAAGACAACTTTCAAATGCCACTACGGGCACTACAAGTTCTTGGCGATGTCATTTGGGCTCACTAATGCACCAACCACTTTCCAGTCATGCATGAACCATATTTTCAAAAAACAGCTAGGGAAGAGTGTGTTGGTTTTCTTTGATGACATATTAATCTTTAGCAGGACTTGGGAGGAACATTTGCAGCACTTAGATGAGATCCTCAGTCTCATGGAAGAACATTTTTTATTTGCAAAGGAGTCTAAGTGTGAATTTGGGCTAACTAAGATTCTCTATTTGGGTCATGTGATTAGTGTCAAGGGGGTAAAGGTGCATCAAAAAAAGATTCAGGCAATCCTGGATTGGCCACCTCCGAGAGATGTATTTGAGTTGTGGGGTTTCCTTGGTCTTTGTTCCTATTATCGGCAGTTCGCCAAAAGTTTTTCCCAGGTAGCAGCTCCCCTTACCAATCTAACACGAAAAGGGGCATTTAGTTAGACTAAAAATTCAGAAGCAACTTTTGATAAACTGAAATAGGTGATGAGTACATGTCGAATGCTAGCACTTCCTGATTTTTCTAGATCCTTTGTTTTAGAGTGTGATGCTTCGGGAAGCGGAATAGAGGCAATATTGATGCAAGATCGTCATCCCATTGCTTTTGAGAGCAAGAAACTTAGGGGCAGTGAATTACTATATTTCACTTATGATAAGGAGATGCTGGCCATAATACATGCCTTAGCCAAATTTAGGTAGTACTTGGTGGGAAGCAAATTTACAGTAAAGACCGATCATAACAGCTTAAGCTACTTCCTAGAGTAGAAAGAGTTGAATGAAAGACAGCAGAAATGGGTCAGCAAGATCCAAGCTTACGATTTTGACATTGAGTATATCAAGGGGAAAAATAATATAGTTGCTGATGCTCTTTCCCGAAGATCCCCAGTGCTAGAGTGTTATGTCATTTCCGAGATTTCAGTAGATTGGAGGTCCCAACTGATAGTGGAGTAATCCAAAAAAAATTGCTCACACATGTCAGATTATGGATGGTATACTTTAGGACGAGCTGTACAAGGTGATGAATGATGTTATATATTACAAAAATAGAATTTACCTAGTACCTGAATCTAAACTAAAGGGGGATATTATGCACACCATACACAATGCACCATCAATAGGGCACCCAGGCTTTTTCAAAACCTACAGGTAGTTCAGAGAGAGATTCTCTTGGAAGAGGCTAAAGGACGATGTATTGCTGCATGTTAGGGAGTGCCAGACTTGCCAGCAGAACAAGTTTGAACAGCGCTTTCCTGCAAGTTTACTTCAGCCTCTCCCTATTCCCGCTCAGAAGTGGGAGAGCATCTCCATGGATTTTATCACAAGGCTAACTAAAGTTCAGGGCAAGGATTGCATCTTTGTGGTGGTAGACAAACTGACTAAGTTCACACACTTCTTCACGATTGCCGCAAATTGGTTAACCTCTCAAGTGGTTAAGTTGTTCTTCCGAGAGGTTTTTCGTGTTCATGGATTACCTAGGACTATTGTAAGTGACAGGGACAGTAAGTTTCTCAACACATTTCGGCAGGAGATTTTTAAATTGACCGGTACAGAGTTAACTCCCAGCACTAGCTATCACCCGCAGACAGATGGTCAAACTGAAATAGTGAATAAATGGGTGGAAGGGTACTTGAGGGATTACATTGCAGGTCAGTAGAGAGCATGGGTTAAGTGGCTATATTTGGGGGAGTATTGCTACAACTCCACTTATCATATGTCTATTCGGATGACTCCCTTTCGCGCCCTTTATGGTTACGAGCCTCTCTTCTTTGTTGATTTAGCCTTATAGGACAGCAGGGCATCATTGGCCAAAGATTGGATTTTGAATCAGCAAGACATCCTCAAAGCTCTTAGGGATAATATTCAACAAGCACAGAACTAGCAAAAGTTATATGCTGACCAGCATTGTTCTGAGCGGAGTTTTGAGCTGGGTGATAGGGTTTTTCTTCGTCTGCAGTCGTATAGACGAAGTTCCTTGAAGAAAAGTGGGTCAGAGAAACTTAAGCCCAAATTTTACAGATCTTACTGCATCACCAAGAGGGTGGGAGAGGTTGCTTATGAGTTGGATTTGCCAAGTGACAGCCAAATCCACAACGTATTTCATGTCTCATGCCTCAAGAAGGCCGTTGGCCAGCAGATTGTGCCTTCAGAGAGTTTGCCTCCGCTTGATGAGGTGGGTAAACTTATTTTGGTGCTCGAAGAAGTGATTGAAACTAGGGAAAGGAGGCTGCGTAACAAGATTGTCAAGGCATGTCTAGTTTGTTGGAAAGATTTACCATATGAGGATGCCACCTGGAAAGGTGAGTCTATTCTATAGCACCCAGCATTGAGATTGCTTGAGGGCAAGCAATCCCGAGAAGGGAGGACTGTCATGTCCCCTTCTCTGTACTGGTGTTTTGGCGCCAAGTTAATCTATCTCCACATCAAGATAGATTAACGGCATTAGCTATCAGGATGCCTACCAGTCACATCGGGGATTTTATATTATGTACCTCTGTTATTTCATTAAGGTGTGTGTGGTTAAAGCTACTTTATTTTATAAAGTCTTTTATTTTATAAAGTGACTTAAGTGACTACAAGACGAAATTGTGTTTTATCCCATATTCCTTGTTCCATTGTTGTTTCCCTCACTTCAAGGTTAAAAAAGAAGGAGCTTGCATTGGGATTGACACACAAGAAGTGATGAAAACATGCACTTCATTTTCTGGTTGTTTTAATGTGACTGGTTTGATAAACTCTGAGGACGAAACCCCTCGAGTTTAGTTTCTGAGAGATTTGGACGTCACCCCAAGTTTCTCTATTTGGAATTTACAGCATTGGCAGAAATCGGCAAGGATGGCTATTAAATGTAGTTGGAGGTAAGAAATCTAAATTCCAAGCAATATTAGTGGAGTTCATTATCTGATTTAAATCTAAGGAATAGACGTCTAGGCAGAAGGAAGATGTGTGAATAGTAAAACCAATAAGGCTGGGTCCGTGAGTTCCATATTTGTAGATTGAAAACGTTGGAAAAGGGACGGCATTCCAAACACTACTGTCTGTATTGTGTCTCCCTCAGCATTCTATGTTTGGACGACATTGCTAAGAAACCAGAAGAAGCCATACTTCCTTGCTAGAGGCAGGTTATAAGTCTGAACATTACCAGCTATAGGAAATCATGGCAGCCAAATACCCTCCAATTGGAACGTCTGAAACATTCACCAGCAGGAAGATACACAAGTGGAAATCCGCCCTTGCTAAGGACATTCAACATAGCAGATTAGCCATGGATTAGGTCTATTCTCACCACTCACGGGTGCTGGCTAACTCCACAAGCAATTGACAGATGGATTATCCCAGAGAGGATCCGTGGGAAAGCTCCAGCATTGGCGTCAGGTTCACTCCTTCAGTTCAACATCTTCTAACGCCCACCATTAAACGCGGGTCTGTTATTTACTTTCCCTCTGATTTCCATTGCAGTTCCCTCAGCATTCTATGTTTGGACGACATTGCTAAGAAACCAGAAGAAGCCATACTTCCTTGCTAGAGGCAGGTTATAAGTCTGAACATTACCAGCTATAGGAAATCATGGCAGCCAAATACCCTCCAATTGGAACGTCTGAAACATTCACCAGCAGGAAGATACACAAGTGGAAATCCACCCTTGCTAAGGACATTCAACATAGCAGATTAGCCATGGATTGGGTCTATTCTCACCACTCACGGGTGCTGGCTAACTCCACAAGCAATTGACAGATGGATTATCCCAGAGAGGATCCGTGGGAAAGCTCCAGCATTGGCGTCAGGTTCACTCCTTCAGTTCAACATCTTCTAACGCCCACCATTAAACGCGGGTCTGTTATTTACTTTCCCTCTGATTTCCATTGCAGTTACCAGGCCAGATTACATATCATATTGTTTGCTGAATAACGTGAAAGACTTGGTGTTACTGTGTTTAATGTATTTGCACACTAAACGTTAATCTCAGCTGTTTGCCATGGTGCTATTTTTACATGTTAATTCTTTCCACTTTAATGTGGTATTCGAAGGAAAACAAATGAAAAAGACCATTCTGATTGTATATATATTCTTAAGTATTAGAGAGTGTGTGACAACTATTTGACCAAATACTTCAGTTATAGTTCTGAATGCAGCAATTGGAAAACTACTGAGTTTAGCACAACAAAATATGACTCTACATGAATCACATAATAATAATTGGTTGGGTTTTCATCCACGAAATGAATACTCGCCTTAAGATTTCAAACCTAGGAAGAATAATTGAACACTCTTTAAGACTTCTAAAGAGGATTTCACCAAAATGTGTAACCAAGAGTGACAAAATGAGCTTTCTCAATACTCCTTTTAAAACTCTCTTGGAATTATTCAGAATTTAATTTCTAAAACCACTTTTTTATAATATACCTTTTCAACTCCTTAAATATGAATTCATATCAATTTATTTTTGGTCCAAAAGTCAAGTCACTTTATTAAGATGAAATATTCAGTTTAATCAAATAATTATTTGTAAACAACTTGTCCGGAAAATATTAATTTAGAAAACTTGTAATTAATTGCATTTTTCTTCCAAAAACCTAGGCCAAAAATTAATATAACATCTTTGTTGCATTGTAATTCGCAAACATGTCTTGCATCACAAAGTGACCTAATGCTGTGAATGCTAATTGCTACATGTTGGTATGCAAGGTTAGTGGGGAACGCAACACACAAGATTCTATTTGACATATTATTCTTAAAATCATAAAATCCCACCAAATTTTTTACTACCATTATGCATAACAAGATGCTTTCAAAGTTAAATTAGTAGTCCCCAATCTAGGATTTCTAATTTAAACCAAGTCTTATTTGTTATCCATTGCTTCATTTTTTAACATAAGCACAATATTGAAGTCATATCTCATAATATCTCTACAAAAAATTTGAAGAAACACTTTTCCCTTAAGAAATCAAAGGTCTATTTTAAGTTTGTTAAAGATAATATAATTTTCTTGAATTTAACATCCTTGATAACCTTAGCCATGCATGGGAATATAATGAGCTAACCTGAAATCCAACCGGTGGACTCGGTCCAGCCCCATTCTTAATATCTTTGTATTGTAAACCAGACTCTGTTGTCACCATTGGAACCTACAAAAATAAATGATTACACAAATAATTTGTCAAATTCCTATTTCAATAAAAAAGGGATGATGATGTCTTCACTCTAGTGTGAAAGATTGAGCTGTATCATGCTACCAACACATTCGATTGCTATGCAAAATAGAAAAGTATGAGAGCGATTGGAATTTTGTAGATATATTTTAGCATTCAGACTCCTGCCAAAAAATAAATGTTGTTCTAGCTCCTAGTGAAAGATAAAAGATTGTTTCATCTTCCTTATTGTAATTAACTTGAAAAGACAATAAGACTTCTCCACCAATTATAATTACCTAACAAAAACAAAAACAAACTACTCTCTCATGAAGCATTTCTCTTATCCAATGGTGTTGAGCTTCTGTGATTTTTAGCTTTTACCAGATACTTTGCTGACTTCAAGATACTTTGCTTAGTGCAAGAAAGAGGGAGCTGAAAGTATTGTATCTGCAAATCATCTAAAAATATCCTTAACCTAAAACCTTTTGAGCCTTCTGCTTCTGTTATTACACTTCAATAGATGCATTTCATTTGTAGGATATTTTTCAGTATCCCTTTAAGCACATTTTTGGTTGCTTGGTAAGAATCTAATTTCAATTTTGATATAAATTGAAAGAGTTACCTGAAAGAACCAAATATCATTTAGATGATTATGTTGGTAAGTAAACATGTCTATAATATTTTACTAACCAATAAAGCTACCCTTAAGCTCAATGGTATCAGCCCAACCTCCATAGGTGTAAAGTAGGAATCACTCATCCTGAATTCTTTTACAAGGTTTATGCCGACTTCATTTGAAATATCAAAATACAATGACTAATTGTCCAAAACCCTGCAAGAAAAGAACAATGAAGGAAACCTAATCAGTATAGTCAAAAGCAGAAGAGAGATCAAATTTCACCACTAGAATTGCTTTGCCACATGATCAATGATAGCAAACCCTTGATATATGCAATTTCACCACCATTGCTTTCATAGAAATTCATGTAAAATGGACATCTATTGAATGTTGAATCTCAATTGTCCTAATCAATTTTGATATACCACAGACCAGCAAAGCTTGCTTCAATCCATAAATGGACTTCATCAACTTAAACATCAGATATTCCTTCTCAGGAATATAGAATCCCTAAGGATGCTCCATTAGTACTTCCTCTTCCAAATATGCATTCAAAAAATCACTATTCACTTCCATATTATGTACCTTACACCAAAACTGAGCAGTAATGTAATGTATCAACCAAGAATTTGTCAAACTTTGAGCCAACATCTCTGCAGAATTCTATTGGAAGGGCATTGAATTTGGGGAAGTTCATGAAAAAGCACAAGTTGTACTCCAATTGAGTACCATTAGGACAGCACAAGAAGCCATTCCACAAGGGCATTCTCCAACCCAAGGCCACACCTCCAAAATCTACCAAGGTGGAAGAAACACGGGATGAATTGAAACATGGGAGCAAAGTCATAGGAGTTTGGGAAAGGGACAAGATCATTACATAGAGGTGATGTCTGATGAGGATTGACAAGTAGAGGAGCCCAAACCTAAGTATGCAGTTGATGAGGTGGTACATGACAGTAATGGAGAAGAAAATTCATCATGCACACTCGCTACAATTTCAATTGCACCTAGATATCACCCCTTTTACTTAAGAGGAGACTTACAAGAACATGATTAATATTTTTGGTTGAAACTAGACCCAGCCGCAAGTGCATTGACAAGGCATCGGTAACTAGGATGGGATTGATGTAATGTTCCCGTCATAAAATAGAATTAGATATTAAAAACTTTGTTTATGGGACCGGTTGATTTAGTATATATCAGACCCATTACTATTTTCATCATTTTGTAGGTTTTTTCCATGTCTTGTATCAGCACTTATTTTCTCCCTCAAGAGGGTACATATGTCTATCAGGTTGATTTGTTTTAGGGTATGCAACTGAATTTCTTATTTTGTACTACGTATTCTTGTGGGAGTTCTGCTATTGTTTGCCATTTTGTAAGTGAAAGATCTTCCCTAGTTGGCTATTACAATTTCAATGGGACTCAACCCTCATCCTATTCCATTCTCTATATTACTTTGCTTTGAAACTGTCACCTTTGGAGCACCATCATTGTTTATAAATATATCTCTTGGGCGACATTATATATCTTTAAAAGTTTGCGCATTCCGTATTTGGCATTTTTTTTATGTGTATTATATTCAATGACATAACCAATACTTCGCAATTACTTCTGGCAATAAGATTGACTAGAAACAAGCCACTCATAACCATTGGCAACATTGGTTGGAAATCCTTGATATACGTACATCCTAACCCCTTCACATCATCATACTATGAAAATATGCCTTTTCTCGCACACCATTTGCCCCCCTCGTCCACACATCGTATGACCACCATTCCTTCTCCAACATACCCCACCGTACATCAAACCCACATAGCCCAGCATATGGTAGCCATACATTGCCAAAACTGTACGACAATAACCTTGCATACCGTATGGCAACTTCCCTCCTCATATGCCATGGTGCTATATCGTATATCGTACATCGCTTCTAAACACTATACGCCAAAATTGGGAGGGAATTTTGTACGCTAAACTGAGTCATCTGTAAGGCCTCCTTGGACATCCACTTCTTATCCTACCGTACACCATCTTTGTGGGGTGTTATTGGCATGGGATAGAGTTTCAAATACAGTAGTACACTAAAACATTACGATGGTATCAAAGCCAATGATCTCTCTAGCCTATGGACAGTGAATGAAAGTTATCGCCAGAAACGAAGGCATACCATTGAGTTGATAGAATGAGAGATTCTCAAGATCTTATCGTCCTCGAAGTCATAACATTACTAAGCGATTGGGCATAATTGATGACACTCAACGACTCATGGAAGAAACATTACAAAAACTAGCTAAAGGCAAAATATCCAGTGAGCATAATGGTCACAGCAATGACTCAGTTACCAAATAGGCAAATCCTCATCCGACAAGTTCTCAACCCTCTGTGCCAACTTTCGCTCCACGAACAAAAGCACCTCATAGAGAAAGGGAACCAACCTTTGATGAAATGCAATAACAGTTATGGGAAGATTAGAGGAATGCAAATATGGAAGGGGATATATCTTACACTGATTATGTTGAATTAAGAATGAGGTACTCGTGTGGTGGCAATCGTGGTTATTTCAATGATGATCTCAAAAGAAAGTTATGTAAGGTGAATCTGTCGACATTGATGAATCTAGATCAATATCTGCACAGGCATGGGTAAAGAAAGATGACACCTGCTTCCATCTCAATCTGATGCACGAAGAGGAAGCAATTAAATTTGTCACACTCCATCTAGAGGGAGCAGCGAATGAATGGTGGCATCACAACATGGTTACTCTTGGACATGGCCAAGTAAACACTTATGTTGAGTTCACAGAAAGACTGATAGATCGGTTTGATGGAAAAGATCCAAAACTCAATTTAAAAGAACTAGCATAGCTAAGGCAACACAGATCAATGGACAATTACATCACAGAGTTTCAAAGACTCTATATTGGTTACGAACATCTTAGAGAGATAGTGAACCATGCTATTCATGGATGCTTAACAAAACCACTAAGGGGATTAGTAAAAGGTTTCAATCCCCTCACCCTCTCAGAGGCTATTAAGAAGGATCAAAGCATGGCATCATCATTAGCCTCATCTTCTCAGAGTTGCACACCAAACCACCATTGGCTTTGAAGGAAATAGACAACAAACCCCTGCCGAGGAAGCCTACGTTGGATGAAGCTACTAGACAAGAACTCAAGAGGAAAAAATTATGTTTCAACTATAAAGAGTAGTGGGAACCAAGGCACATCTGTTTAGGGAAAGGAAAAATATTGAGGTCATATCAGACGGTGAGGAAGAACAGGAGGGTTCGACACTCAAAGGAGATCACAAACAGGAGATTCCAAAGGAGGTTAGCTTAAACCCTACAAAGAGGATCGCCACATTGGTACAATGGGGCACCATTGCTCTTGCCGATAGCCCAAGGTGCACAGTTTTTAGGATACAGAGAACCCTCCAAGGACAAAGTGTTGTAGTAATCTTCGACAACTGTAAAGATCCCAAGTCTGTTTCTGGTGGTATATGTCTATCCTTTTTGTTTTTTGGAATGTAATGTTTTATGTTTTTTTTTAATTCAATTGAGGATGCAAAAACATTAAAGCTAAACAATTCTTGAAAATAACTTGAATTAATTGATCAAGCAAACAATTTCTTTTGGGTCGAAATTAATAATAAATTTATTAATTTTAGAACCTGATTTCAGTATCCAATTCCGGCCACAAAACTGACAATGAAAGCTCCAATACAATGTAAAACCTTCCAACTGCTGACCCGATTTCCTCAGCACTAATTTAGTGATGCCAAACAACATATTTTAACTCCAAGGATAATCAGCTAGCAGAATGTGGACGCCCAATAGAATCAGGCAATGCAAGGGGGAGGCCGCGGGATTTGACTAGTGTAGATGTCGATTGCTTGATTGTTGACCAACAATGATCCTTTCTTCTCACGTGTTCCAGAACCTTAGCTGCAGCAAGTAATCTGATCATTCAATTTCCCTCTCAATGCACCAAGTGTTGATGATCAGTTTCAAGGGACCATCCAATACAAATCCGACTGAGATATAAATCTTCAATCAATTTGTCCAAACTCCAATCTTGACGTCAAGCTAGTAGATATCACCAAACACAGAATCTCAGCAAAGAAACAAAAGTTACCGAATTCTCAATCGATTTCCAGTGTATATCAATCAATTTCTTTAGAAGTCCTATTCCTCGTAGCCACCGTAATTACAGTTGGAGAGCTGTGATAATTGTTAACTCCAACACAATTACCAATGATGATACTCAGAAATTCTCAGAAACCCTCAGGCAGATGATATGAGCAAATAAAATATAATATTCAAGACGATCTCTCCTCAACAAAAAGTTGTATTTATAACACAAATTGAGCCATCCAGCTTCACTCTCACACCTTCCGCTTAAAAAGAAACTTTATAATATACAGTTATAACACTTTATAATATAAAGTACTTATTCTTATTAAATGTGAATTAAATCATTATTAAGCCAGCAAGTTTGCCGATAAAAGACTTCAATAAAGAATCCTAGAAAGATCAAATATCCAAAATTAGAGAACCCTCCTGCCTAAACTATTGAAACCAAAAATAACAACCGACCAAAAGTAACTTACTAAAAATACTAAGTCCAAAAATAGCAATCTCATGATAAAGACCCCCAAAACCAGACATCAGCTCACGAGGATCACGATAATGAGTTGACAAACCCACACTCTGGAGACCTACTAAATCGGGGACATTACAGTCCTCCCTCCCCAAGATTGCTTGTCCTCAAGCATCAAAGTCTGGAATGTTGTAGAATATCTTCAGGCTCCCAGTTAGTATCCTCATCTAGAAGATTCTACCACTTAACCAAAAACTCACATATGGTCCTCCGTCACAATTGTCTTTCTCTAGTGTCAAGTATAGCTTCTGGAATAAACTCCAATCTCCCTTCGTCATCCAATGGAGTCAAAATAGGAGAAGCTCTCACATGATGACCCAAGGCCCCTTTGAGGCATGAAACATGAAACACATTATGAACTTTGCTATCAACAGGCAACTGCAACTCATATACTACCTCACCAACCTGCCACACAATCCGAAAGGGTCCATAATATCGCGGCTTAAGTTTCTCAGCTCCACTCTTCTTGATCGAACACTAACGATACAATTGCAACATCAAGTAGACCATGTCCCCTACCTCATAAGTTCGAATTGTTCTCTTTTGATCAGTATATTGCTTTTGTTGATTCTAAGCCCTTTGAATATTATCTTTCAAAGTCCTTACTACATCTTGACTGTCCTATAGCAACTCCCCGGCACTCGGTACTCTACTATCACCACATAACAAATCCACAAAACTGGGTGGATCATAACCATATAGAGCTCTAAACGGGGACATCTGTATAGTCATGTGATGAGTGGAATTGTAATATTATTCACATATCTGAATCCATTTTACCCACGCCTTCTACTGAGAAGAGACATAATTTCACAAATAACCCTCAACCCACTTGTTCACTATTTCAGTCTTTGGATGGTAGCTAGTGCTAGGAGTCAACTTAGTCCCAAACAATCTAAAAATCTCCTATCAAAAATGGCTCATAAATCTATTGTCACAGTCACTCACAATGGTTTTAGGTAAACCATGCAACCTGAAGATCTCTCTGAAAAATAATTCAGCCAACTGCACAGCTGAACAGGTAATGGTTATAGGGAAGAAATGAGCATACTTTGTGAGTATATCTACTACCACATATATACAATCCTGCCCTTGGGCTTTAGGCAACCCCACGATGAAGTCCATGGAGATCCCCTCCCACTTCCCTTTAGGAATAGGAAGTGGCTGTAATAAACCAACAGGATATATGTGTTTGTGTCTGTTCTACTGACAAACCAAACATTCTCGGACATAGTGATGAACATCATTTTTCAACCCCTTCCATGTAAATCTCTCACGAACCTGTCTATAAGTCTTAAAAAACCCCGGATGACCAGCCATAGGAGAATCGTGGAATGCTTGTAAAATCATCTTATGCACCACTGACTCTAGAATGAGATAAATCCGCCCCTTGTAGATAATAAACTCACCTGAAAGTGAATATCTGTCACCCTGAATACTGCGATCTACAATACCTGTTCCCCACTGATCCTTGACGTATTCAGCTACAATTAAATGCCTCCAATCCTCTAAAATATCAGAAACTACACACAAGTGAGGTCTCCTCGAAAGAGGATCCGCAACTACATTTTGAGTCCCTTTGATATAGGAGATATCAAAATCATAAGACTGTAGCTTGCTGACCCATTACTGCTGCCTTTCATTTAGATCTCTTTGTCCCAAGAAATGTCTCAGGCTATTATGATCAGTTTTAATGCAGAACTTGTTGCTCACCAAATATTGCCTGAATTTAGCCAAAGCGTGCATGATAGTTAACATTTCCTTATCATAAACACTGAAAGTTCTCTCAGGACCCCACAATTTCTTGCTCTCAAAAACAATGGGATGTTGATCCTAGGATAAAATAGCACCAATACCCTCTCCGGAAGCATCACAATGCAAATCGAAAGGCTTGGAGAAATCAAGCAAGACCAACACTGGACATGAAGTCATAATAGTCTTAAACTTCTGAAAACATTCCTCTGCCTGTGCTGACCATTAGAAAGAACCCTTATGGGTCAAATCTGTAAAGGGTGCAACATGTCATGAGAAACCGGCCACAAACCTACGATAAAAAGCACAAAGACCAATAAACCCTCGTAACTGTATCAGCATCTTTGGTGTAGGCCACTCTTTAATAGTGTGGATCTTATCCGGATCCATACGAACTCCATCAACGCTGATAATATGTCCCAAATAAAGTAACTATGTCATACCAAGAGCACACTTACTCTTTGGCATACAAGGAAGCCTGATCCAGATACCCAAAAATGTATCTAGGTGAACCACATGATCATCCCAAGTCTTACTATAATCAGAATATCATCAAAGAAGACCAACACAAACCTGTGGAGCTGACTGTGGAACACCTTGTTTATAGTAGACTGAAAAGTGGCAGGAGCATTGGTGAGACCAAAGGGCATGACCAAAAATTCAAAATGCCCACAATGACACCTGAATGTTGTCTTCTCAATGTCCTGCTCTCTAACCCGGATTTGATGATAGTCGAACCTCAAATCAATCTTCGAAAAATACTTTGCCCCATGCAATTCATCAATGAGTTCATCAATCCATGGAATGGGATACCAGTTTTTTATGGTTCTCTTATTCAGCATCCGATAATCAATGCACATCCGAAGGGTACCATCCTTCTTTTTCACCAGAACAACTGAAGAAGCGAATGGGGACTTACTTGGCCTGATATGCCCCTGATCAAGTAGCTCATGTATGGTCTTCTCAATCTCATCTTTGAGCCTCTTCGGATGGCAGTAAGGAGTAATCATAATTGACGTAATGCCTTCCTCCAGCTTAATAATATGTCAATCTCGCAATCTGGTGGCCAACCAGGAGGTAAATCATTGAACACTTTAGAGTGTTTAATCCTTAATTGTTGGATATTAGGATGATATTTTGCCTCCTCAATATTCCTGTGTTGGCATAATTCGGCACTCTATTGCCCAATCAACAATATCCTCATGACGAACCAAGTACTACATACACCTAAATGAAATCTGCTTCGGCTCATCATTACAGATTGCTTTAAGAACTTGGGGCTACCCGTCCTTAATGAACCTCATATCCATCTTCTCAATGCACAAGTAGATATCCTTAAGTGTGTGTAACTCAAACACGTTAAAGAAGACCAACACTTAATTTCATAAACTCGTCAATTGTAAAGCGAAGGGGTTTATCGACAAAAGCACATGTTTCAAGGTGGTCAGAGGAACACTCTTATCATGCATACACCTAGTTCCCCAACTGAGAATTACCATGGGCAACCACATAGTGATGGAGGAATTATTTATAGTGGATCTAGATGACATGGAGGTTATTCTAGGTATCTAGTGTATGGGAACTCTAGACAAGTACACAAAGTTTTAAGAAGGATGGACTTTTCCTTCGTAGTTGATGGAAGAATATTGTCCTTGGAGGGATTGCAAATGAGGAGGGATTGCAAATGAGGGTCCGAAGAAGGTTTCCTCCCAACTAATGAAGGCCATCTTCCAAAATGATGAAGTTGCATCGGCAACACAATGCTTCATTTCGAAAGAACCTATAAAAGGGCAACAGGTGTACTATCAAGATGATAAGCTTTAGGACTTTTTGGATAAACATGATACAGTTTTTGCAAACATTCCACCTACTATAACTCCCATTGTGGTTTTGAGCATACCATCGAATTAGAAGTTGGCACCAAGCTAGTCATCACAATTGTCCTGCATTTTGTCACCACAAAATGTAGGTAACTATACGAAACTTTTTCAAATTAGTTTCGCATTTCTCTAAGTTTAGTTCATTATTTAATTGGTTAGTATTGATCAACCAATCTGTACCAATTGATATAATGGACTCTTTTACTAAAGGCTTTTGTAAAGTCTTTTTTGTTTTTCTGTTTGTCAAGCTTGTGCTTGATTTTTTAAGCCTTCAACATCCTTTTCCTTATTTTTGAATGTGTGTTTGTTGGCTTTTAGTCCTTTGGTTTTGCTCAAGTCATTGCTTTCGGTTTTCCCTTCGATTTGATCTTAGGCTTAACCAGAGTTGGCAATCAAAAGATACCACCATTTTAGTGCCCAAAAACTTGACCTTTTTGATGCAACTACACGAATTAAAAATATCATGTTATATTTTTAATTTGACATTCACTTTTTGAAAAATACAACTTAAATTCACTTTATGTTATGTTTTTAAGTTACTTTATCATTTAAATTTTCACTTAAAGTAACTATAGTGCACTTTCTCTTATATTTTTGCGTTTTCTTTTCTATTTTTCACTTTAAGTGACTATATTAACTATATAGTTCAATTTAGTTTTAGATATTTAAATCAAATGCTCTAGTAAATATTACTTATTAAATGATATTTACATATTATATTGTTAATATGATAATATAAATATCATTTATGTCCCACTTAAGTAATATTTTATCAAAATTAAATTGACATGTACTTAATTGATCACTTAAGTTGTGTGCAACATGTAAATAAGGAAAATATGCAATTGCATTTGAAAGGTGAGATTTTGAATGAAAATCCATGTAAGTGCATTAAAAAAATGCAAATGCATATTGTTAAATATGCAATCACACCAAAAAAGTGAGACATGCATATTGCAAAAATATGAAATGACACCAAAAAGGTGAGCTTTGCCTTGGAGATCAATTTTAAAATATGTCATTGTACCAAATAGGTGGGTTTACTTTGCATGCATTTTTTTTTAAATATACAATGACACCAAAAAGGTGAGCTTTGCCTTGGAAGTTATTTTGAAAGTTTGAAACTGTGTAATGGCACCAAAAAGGTGAGTTTTTCTTATAACATATGCATTTGCATCCCAAAAACCCCTTTTCGAAGATTCAAAGGCAATAAACTTGATGTTTTCTTCCTCCAAGAACACATTTTCCATAAAAAATGCTTAGATCTGCCCATACAATGGCTTGAAATCCATCATAAAGGGGCATTTTGAAGTTTTAATGCATATATATGCATTTGAGGTCATGATTTTGCATATCCAAGACAACAATGACTCATATTTTTGCATTTTTGACCCACGTTTTTGTTAAAAACGCCCAGATTTGGAGCAGTTTTGATCACTTTTTGACTCAAATAGAAGTCGTTTTGGCATTTTAATCCATATATATACTGTTGAAGAACACGTTTTTGCATTTAGATGTCAAAAAAGCTTCATTTCATGCCTTTTATGAATCACTTTTTTGCTAAAAATGCCCAGAAACTTGGGATTTTTATCCATTTTTTTGCATTTTGAAGCCACATTTTTGCATTTGGATCCATGTATTAGCATTTGGGAAAGTCGGTTTTGCATTCACAAGTCAAAAATGACTCAAAAACATGCATTTTTCGGCCAAATTTTTGCAAAAACGGCCAAGTTTTCTGCACAAAAAAGTCATAATTTTGTTAAAAAACCTCAAAAAATGGCATTTCAACCCATACATTTGGATCAAGAGGGGTCATTTTTTAGTTTTAATGCATGCTATTGTCTGGAGACCATGTATTTGGCATTTTCATGTCAAATTTGACCTTGCTCATTAATATTTGTTGAATGCAAGTACGGAAAAAGTCAAATTATTGTTTGAGAATCCAAATTTGGAGGAGAATTGGTCTTTAAAGTCTATGATTCTTGCTATTTTGGCTCTTTGATCTCTAAGTAAGTGGACTTTTTCAAACTTGCTCATCAATTCATATTTATATTGCTATTTCCATGGATATTTTAGCTTGAAGTTGCACACTTGTCCAAATGTATGCCACGAAAAGTGCATTTTTCTTTAAAAATGATGAAAACTCTCATTTTCACACTTTTAGAATTTTCCCAAATTTCAAATTCGAATTTGCACTTGAAAGAAACTTGGTTGTTGACATGTTTGAGTTTAAGACCAAAGGCATGCGTTTATTTTGTGTTTGTTCTCAGTTGTTTGCTTGCTTGTTTTCTCCGTTTTTCTCTTGGAAGAAATTGCAAGTTCTTTCCCAAGAACTTGATCATGTTTCACTTCACTCCACCTTCCATTTCATACAAGAGCATCATCACATTCCATTTCCATCTTTCCATGCCACAAAACTTCGCATCTCATTCGTCAAATGCAATTACATGTATTTCATCCCATCCATCATTCGCATGTAAATGTAATCTCATTTTTCATTTCATTCATATGTCATCTCACTTTCTGTTTCTCATTACATGTTGCATATACATTTAATCCACTTTCCGTGCAATGACATCTTGAAAGCCCAAATCACTTTTTAAAAATCAAGAGTCTTCATTCACAACGCATTCCCATGTGATCCAATTTCATGTTTCAAAGCATATCCATCCTTCTAAGTTTGACTTTGGCCCTTTCCATCCAAATACATATGCTTTCCGATTCATTTCCAGCAATCACATGTGTTCCATAAGTATCTAACCCATACTTTGAATACCCACTTGTCATTGATTTATCATTATAACTCAAATCCAACAGTTTTCATGGATCTAATTTCATTGGAAGATGTTTTCATCTTCATGTTGTGGCACACTTTTCAAGATACATCAAAACTTCTTCAAAGAGCAGAGATATCCCATCAAGAAGACATGCTTTGGTTCTCAAGAAGCAGTAATTCATTTGGTCTCCATTTTCACGATGGTTGTCTGAGAACCGGAGTTTGTGTGGGAATGCGCCAAGCACTTTTTTTCAAAAAAAAAGAGTTAAATGTGTTGATGGAAAGTTATTCCAAGTTTACATCCGGAGACCGTCAAGAAAGTTTATGTGTGAGGGGACTCGCAAATATGCCAATCTACAAAGGAGAATTCAAGACAACTTGGGCAAGAAAAACTTGATCACATCAAGTTTTCAAATGACAATGGATGATTCATCAAAGAGAGTCAGAGGCTATCAAAAGACGTAACATCGTGGTTATCAAGGTGAATGGAATGGCGCAAAATACAGGGACTGTCGATCCTTTATCATGAGATTGCATCGCAAAGTATAGGGCTCTTCAGAACAATCCATAGGATTGTTTCATTTCTCTTTCGTCTTTCTTCTTCTTCTTTCATGTGTATAATTGAAGATGATGTATTACATGAAAATATGTAATTACATGTAATACGACTTACATGTGTAATGACATGTAACCCAATAATTTCTCTTTTAGTTAGACTAGGTCAAAGTTGGTTGAGTTGCTCCCACTTTTGTCTCCATCTTTTTCTCAACTCCTTTTCCTATATAAAGGAGTGCCTCCTTATTCTAAAAATCATCTTTTGTTCTATGCAAGAAAGCTCTGCCACACTTGTACAAGCATAAGTTTGATTGTGTAATACGAATTTGGGAGAAAAGTGAATAAAAGAAACAATTAGATTCGAAGCTTTGATTGGAAGCAATTATGATAGAGAAAATTAAAAGCTTTGACTGTAATTTGTGCCTATTGTCTTTGATTCATGTTATTATTGTGTGTTCAATGATAGAGCATAGTGATTTAAGAAGCAATTGGAATCGAAGCTTTGACAGGGAGCAGTTGTGGTAATACATATACTAGGAGTTTTGATTGTAGCTTGTATTACCATCTCAAATTCACAAAAAATAGTTAGAATTCCCTACTTCTGGAAGTCTTTGTGCCCCAATGGTAGAGGTTATTCTTATAAAATAGGTTAAAACAGAACTTAGAGCCAAACTGGTATGCTTTCAACTAGCCTTTTAGTATTGGTTTATCGATATCACCGTTTCTACCTATTAGATAGAAGTGTAGTTAGAGATTTCATCTTGCCCATTACTCGCTCCACAGGTAAGTGGATTCTTTTTTGAAACCTAAGAGGAAAGACTATTGGTAACACCCCTTACAAAATCTCTAAACTTCTTGCTTACCTTGAGTTGATCCAAGGAACGGTGAGAACGGGGAGCCTTCCCTCTAATGTAGGAGAGACTTTGTCTCACACGTTGTGGCTGGTCATCCTGTTTTACAACCGGATTTTACCTTGGTTGCAAAATATCCACCCAACAATCACCACACCATACTGCCATCCCAAGAAGTTTAAAGATGAGATTGAAAAGACAATTCGTGAACTGCTTGACAAGGGATCGATCTGACTCAATTCTAGCCCCTTTGCATCATCAGTGGTACTAGTGAAAAAGGATGGGACATTACACAAGTGTGTGGACTACCTTGCATTAAACCAGAAAAAAATCAAGAGTAAATACCCTATTCCAAGGATCAATGAACTACTCAATGAGTTGCATAGCATAATCTATTTTTCTAAAATAGATCTCTGTTCTAGATATCATCAAATCCATATGCGAGAACAAGATGTGGAAAATACGGCTTTCCGGTGTTACTATAGACATTATGAGTTTCTGGTAATGCCATTTCGGTGAACAAACGTGCCAGCTAAATTCCAATCTTGCATGAATTGCATCTTCAACAAACAATTGCATAAATTTCTGCAAGTATTTTTTGATAACATTCTTATTTGCAGTAAAACATAGGAAGAGCATTTGAGGCATTTGGATGAAGTCCATGGAATTATGGAGGCACAGTCGCTGTTCGCCAAGCAGCCCAAGTGCAACTTTAGGATGACAAAAATATTATACTTGGGACATGATGTCAATAGAGATGAAGAACAAGTTCACCAAGAAAAGATCCAGGCTATTTTTGATTAGCTGTCGCCAAAAGCACTCTCAGAGTTGCGAGGATTCTTTACACAGTACAGTTACTATAGGAGATTTGTAAAAGGCTTATTTCAGCTCAACACACAATTGACAGATTTGACGAGGCAAGGTTCATTGTATTGGTTCCCAAAATCGCAGATTGGAATCCTACGAGTCTTGCCAACTCGATGCTGGGATATCCAATTGGTTATGGCCAACTTGACCAATCTGAACAGTGTATCAAATCTTCTAATTATTTCTCAAATGGACCCCCTTATATTTGCAAAAATCAGGGCACCATTACGTTCCAGCAGATTAAATGGGCACAATACACCTTCAATAAATTGAACGTGGCAATGAGTACTTGTCTAGTTCTTGCATTACTACATTTTATTCAACCCTTCATCTTGGAGTGTAATGCCTCCGGGGAGGGCATTGGTGCCATATTGATGCATAACCAACACAAAATAGCTTTTGAGAGTCAGAAGCTCACCCAATGCGAATGGTTATACTCCATCTATGATAAAGAAATGCTAGCCATCGTGCACGCCCTACCCAAGTTTCGACAATATCTAGTGGGTGCAAAGTTTGTTGTCTGTACCAATCACAATAGTCAGATACTTTCTAGATTAGAGGGATCTCAATAAGAGACAACAGAAGTGGGTAAGATATAGGCCTTCAACATTGATATTGAATATGTGAAAGTAAAGAATAATGTCATGGTAGATGCTTTGTCAAGAAAACCAGCCATCTATAATAACCCTAGCTGGTTATAACTTCAAAATACATCAATTATTCAGATGTTTGACAATTCGTCAAACACTTGGCAAGTGAACTTGAAACTCAAGAAAATGAACTGGAGATGGATAGATGCACATAACTATATATAATACCAATATGAGAATTAATTCTCCACTCTTTCAATAATTTGATACATTCACAAATTGACAACTTCCTCATCAAACGCGACTTGGTATGTAATGCCAGGATGGATGTCAATCTCTTCAAATTCTAATCTTAGCACAACCAAATGAATTGCAGCCTCCCAATTTTGCAAATTTGAAACTCATCTAACCAAATGTTGCCTGTAGACTTCAATAATCAGCCCATCCCTTCGAACACAAAATGCAAGTACAAATTTAATAATTTTTTCCAATGCCACTGAAATTCTTCAACACAGAAATCTCCTTAGCTATAGTAAAACAGTAGGAGAAATGACCAATTGTATACCTCAACACAATTGCCAATGCCAACTCAGAACAAAATCTCAAATTTGAATCTACAATACTTCAACTGTAGATCCAATCAAACAACTCAAAATTCAGACCCTTATACTTCAACGAGGGCACAAAAATCAAAACTTAGAAAAAGCCACAAAGGCAACAAAAGCAAATAAATATTCAAGCATGCTTTTCCCATTGAAATGAACTCCTATTTATAATCCTTTGTTGGGCAAAGTTTCCCGAAAAATTCCACTTGAGAAATTGTGGAAGTTTCCCAAAAGAACTCAACACTTGAAACTTTCCGACACACTTTTTAAAAATATCTCTTAATGACATTATTATAATAACATAAATATTATTATTATTAATGCAACTTAATAATTAATGAAAAGATACCTGTGTTGCTAGGTTTGGACCCTGGAGCTCACGTTCAGGTCCAGATTCATCTGGGTCCGGATTTGAGCCCGAGTCTGGGCAGGGTCCGTGCTTGGGTCTGTGGGTC
This sequence comes from Cupressus sempervirens, assembly GCA_028749045.1. NCBI lineage: Eukaryota > Viridiplantae > Streptophyta > Pinopsida > Cupressales > Cupressaceae > Cupressus > Cupressus sempervirens. The sequence continues at coordinate 516,743,497 of CM053785.1, read as the reverse complement.
TGCCCAGGTCCGCACAGGCGGATGCACAGGCCCAAGCACAAACTCTTCCTGGACCCGTCGTGGACCCAGTCGAATCCGGGAGGACCCACGGCATGTGAGGCCATAAAGTGGCCATCAAAACATTTTAAAATGAGTTATTTTATTGTTTCTTTTTTCAAATCCTAAAGGAAGGTATATTAGATACTTTTCATTCATCTAATCTCTCATTTGCTTTCTCATTTTGCTCTCTCATTTTGGTGTGGCCATTTTGCAAGTTTGAAGAGAAGGTTGTAGAGATTGTTTGTGGAGTCTCAAATACTTCAAATAATCAATAATGAGTGTTTCAGGTATGCATTTGATCATTCCTTTTGCTTCTTTAATAGTTTGTTTTTAGTTTTTTTTATATTTATTGTTCTAATTTTTTATCAAGTTTTGTATAAGTTCTGAAAAAAAAATTAAAATTTTTTTTATAGATTGCAAGAATCATAGAATGAGTAGTTAGGGTTCAATGGGTGGGGTGGGATCCTAAAGATTTAAAATTGATAAAAGCTCTCCTTTGTGGAAGTATACAACAAGAATTGAGCAATGTGTTGGAGGAGCAGGGTATATATGGAAATGCTATTTTTGCCAAAACCAATATAGAAGCTCATATTACCAAGTTAAATATCATTTGATAGGCCCACTAGGTCAAGGGATAAGCATGTGTGAGGGGCCCCCAGAGGGAGGTAAAAAGGGGTTGTCGGCTTCTCAAATAGCAGGCATGTTAAAAGAACAACAAGAAGCTGATAGGTTAGAGTCAAAGACAAAAAAAAAAAAATCAAAGCAAAAACCACCAACACCACCCACTCAAACAACCACTAGACCACATCCCTTCCTACCTACCCCATATGCGGATGAAGATGAAATAGAAACACCCCCATCCCACAAGAGAGGCCCATTAGATAAGGCATTTGAAAATGAAAAGAGAGAAATTGCTGACATAAAGATTGGGTGTTGCCTCATTACGAATGGTGTTTCATTCAATCTAGTGAGATCACCTTATTGGAGAGAGATAGTGCAAGCAATAAATGAAGCACCTCGTGGTTACCGAGCCCCTAGATATGAGAAGTTGAGAACCACCATATTGCATAATGAGAGAAAGAATGTAGAAAAACTCAAACCAATAAGAAATTCTCGAATCCAAACGAGGTTGAGCATTGTCTCTGATGGATGGAAAGATTGCAAAAACCATCCATTAATAAATGTGATTGTTGTCTACCCCAAGGGGGCAATGTTTTTGAGGGTGGTTGATTATGAAGGGCAGGTAAAGGATGCAAATTTTATTACCAAACTTCTTGTTGAATCCATAGAGCATAGGAGTTGACAATGTTGTCCAAGTAATAACGGGCAATGCTAAAGTTTGTAAGGCTGCAGGTGCTTTGGTAGAAGCACAATATGAGCATATCTTTTGGACACCATGTACTGTCCACTCCTTGAACTTGGTGATGAAAGCAATTGGCACCCAAATTGAATGGGTGAAAAAAGTGTATGAAGAGGGTGAGCAGATCCAAATGTTTGTGATAAACCACCATATGTCACAAGCAATTTTCAGAACTTTCTCCCACTTGGAATTATTGAAGGTATATTTTAAACTTTATTTAGCTTCATTCATCATTTTAATTTTTGTGTCATACTTTACATAATTTAATACATATTTTTAAATTTTTGTGTTGTTTACATATTTGATATTTGAAAAGTGTTATTATATTAAGTTACAATTTGAATTAACATGGTAATAGGTTGCTAAAACAAGGTTTGCTTCACTCACAATCATCCTTAGACGACTTGTGAGAGGTGAAAGAAGCATTGTGTCAAATGGTTATTAGCAACAAATGGGTGGATGGAAGCAAGCCAATACAAAAAGCGCTAAAACTGTAAAGGATTTGATCTTGAGTGATGATTTTTGAAATAGGCTGGAATATGCATTAGAACTCCCCGAGCCCATCATGTCTATGCTTTGGTATGCCGATATTGATGAGCCTTGTTTGGGGGACATATATGATGCCATGGACTTTATGCTAGAAAGAATGAAATCAGTAAGTTTCAATTTTTATACAACACTTTATCCTTGTTTATTGAGAGATTTTGATTTTTTATTTTAATTAACTTATTAACACTGCATCAAGATAACTTACATGTACATCATTTGACATCCCAGGTCATTCAGAGGAGAGAGCAAGATCCTGAGCATACCTTGTACAATAAAGTGAAGAAAATTGTTCTACATCGCTGGAACAAGATGACTACACCTTTACACCTCCTCGCATATGCACTTTCTCCCAGATATTATAGCGGTGAGATACTTTCTATTCCTGGTAGAGTAGCACCATACAAAGATCCTGAAGTTGCTACTAAGTATAAGAGGGCATTTAGCAGACTCTTTAGTGATCCTGATGTGGTATCGAATGTTAGGAGAGAGTTTGTAGATTTTGTCTGAGGCAAGAATGCAGACCCTAATGCAATCAATGACCAAAGTAGAATGGATGCCATTGGATGGTGGTACTTACATGGGCAAAGTTACATGTACCTCCAACCTCTTGCCATTAAGATCTTGTCACAAGTATGTATTTAAGTTTTTTTCCTTATCTTATGGCCACTTAGCTTGTTGAATTAGCACTCTTAAATTCCTATTGTATTGTAAAATTACAATTTCTAATTTTTTTAAATTGTGTTGGTTGTCTCTCTAGGTTGCGAGTTCTTCTGCTACTGTGTGGAATTGGAGTACATACTCCTTTATCCACTCAGTGAAGCGTAACTGGTTGGGTTCGAAGAAAACAGAGGACTTGGTATTTATTCACAAGAACTGGCGCCTCCTATCATGCAAGGATCCAAGATATAAGAAGGGACCAGAGAAGTTGTGGGATGTACTACCTGAGACTTCTAACTTGGATATGACTGTCTAGGATATATCTAGAATTGCCTTGCGAGATGTTGAGGAGGACGAGGAGGATGTGGTTGCATCTGGGGCTAGTGGAACCGGCTTGGGTTCCGATGATGAGGAAAATGATATAAATGAGGATTAAGCCATTGATCCCTCATATTTTGATGACCCATTTGACCCTTGAAGGGCATTTGCATCTTTGATACTGTGAGTCTATGATCATCAATAAACTATGTTTAAACATTTGTCATTGACTCATTTATGATTTATCACCATGTTTCAAACATTATTAAATTATAATTTATTATCTATCAATCTAATGAAGTAGTCTATGTTTTGAAATTCCATTTTGCATTTTAGTAATTCAATGTATGATTTTATTTACAACATTAACATAGATTAATGAGTGAGTATTTAATGTTTATCTTTGACATTTGGCACTGATCAATAATCAAGTAACATTGATATATTCATACCATGAAATGACTAAGTTAGTTTTACAACTATGCGAGTTTCTTTTTTTTTTTGCATATATATGTAAATATATATATATATATATATATATATATATATATATATATATTCACGAACCCACCCACAAACCCGAATCCATCCCCGAACCCGAATCGGCAACTTAGATAAATAAGAACTCGTGCAATTATTAACCTTATTTACTACAGGTGACGACCAACTACCAAAGCCACCCACTGCACTGCCATAAATAGCAACTACCAAAAATTGACTTACTTAAAATAGCAAGTCCACAACTGGGACCCCCAAAACACCCTGTCAGCTCATGAGGGTCGCTATGATGAGCTAACTCCATCAACTACATAGACTTGCCAAAAACAAGGACATTACAACATCTGTTCATTATCCCAAATTTCAGTTGATTGGAAGACATACTTGTTGGTGGAATACTCCAAAAACACTTTTGTGTGTAAACTAATGGATGGCAATATTCAAGATGACCGTTATAATGTAGTTGATGACATCATCTACTATGAGGATGGGATATACTTGGTACCCAAAACCACACTGAAACAAAAAATCTTGAAGGAAATGCACGCATCACTATTGGCCAGATACCAGGGATTCCTCAAAACCTACAAACGAATCGGGGAGAGGTTTTCGTAGAAAGGACTTAAGAAAGATGTGCAACATGTCAACAAAACAAATCTAAACACACATTACCGGAAAGCTTGTTACAACCATTGCCAATACCTACACAAAAGTGGGATAGCATTTCCATGGATCTCATCACCGCACTTACAATGGTACATAGAAGAGATTGCATTTTTGTGGTAGTCGATAGGCTGACAAAGTACGCACATTTCTTCGCCATTCCCATCGAGTTCAAGGTTGCACAAGTGGCAGACTTATTTTTCAGGGAGGTTTCCTACATGTATGGGTTTCCATAAATCATAGTGAGTGACAGGGATTGTCGTTTTCTCAACACCTTCTAGATAGAACTATTTTGAATGGCAGGGACCGAGATGCCGCCAAGAGCTACCACCCCCAGTCCAAAGGGAAAATAGAAATTGTGACCAAGTGGTTGGAAGGGTGCCTCTAAAACTATGTTTCAAAAAAAAAGGAGTGTGGGTCAAATGGCTACATCTAGGAGAGTACTACTATAACACAACTTATCACATGTCAATCGGGATGGTGCCTTTCAAAGCACTTTTCGGATTAAAACCCCCTCATTTGTGGACATGGTGACAGCCATGCGCCAGGGGCAAAGGATTCGCTATAGGAAGGAAAGGACATTTTGAGGTTCCTGAAGGAAAATCTCCAGAGGGCACAGAATCGGCAAAAGATATATGCCAACAAGCATCGAATTGAGAGAAGTTTTGAGGTAGATGATCTGGCATATCTCTAACTCCACCCACAGACAGTCACCCCTATAGGTAGGAGGCAAAGAAAAGTAAATGTCGCGTTTTTCTAGTCCATACTGTGTAACCTAATGCATAGGTGAAGTTGCCTATGAACTAGAGTTGTCGAAGGGAAGCCACATCCGCAATGTCTTCCACATATCTTGTTTGAAGAAAGCCGTGGAAAAAAACATCATTGTATCTACCGGCCTGCTAGCTCTCAACAAAGAAGGGGAATTGGTAGTGGAACCTATCAAAATTCTTGAAATCCAAAAGAGAAAACTGAGGAACCGCACCATGAAGGAGTACTTGGTACATTGGAAGCATTTTTCGTTCGATGAGGCCACTTGGGAAGGTGAACGGATCTTACAACATTCAGCATTGTGTTTGCTTGAGGGCAAGCAAATTTTGGGACAGCACTGTAATGTTCCCGTCATAAAATAAATAAGATATTAAAAACTTTGTTTGTGCGATCAATTGATTTAGTATATCTCGGAATCATTTCTAATTTAATTATTTCGTAGGTGTTTGTCATGTCTTGTGTCAACACTCAGCTTCTCGCTCAATGGGGTATATATGTACACTGGGTTGATTTGTTTTTGGGTATAAGAATGGATTTGTTATTGTGTACTGCAAATTCATGTGGAAGTTATGCTCTTGTTTGTCATTTCAAAAGTGAAAGATCTTCCCTACTTGGCTATTATGATTTTAGTGAGACTCAACCCTCACCTTTTCGTTCTCTATATTGCTTTGCTTTGGAACAGGCACCTCTGGAGCATCATCATTCTTTATAAATATATCTCTTGGATGACATTGCATATCTTTCATAGTTTGGGCATTCTGTATTTGGCATTTGTTTTGTACGTATTATATTTATTGACATTACCAATTCACTGCAATTACTTTTGGCTATAAGATCAATTGGAAACAGGTCACTCATTTCCTCTGGCAACATTGGTTGGAAACCCTTGACGTACGTACATCCTAACCCCTTAACATCACCGTACTATGAATATACACCCTTCCTTGTATGTCATTTTCCCTCCTTGTCCACGCACCATACGACCACCCATTTGTTAATGTATAACATCAGTAGAAGTAATGATGCTCACATGATACATATACAGATCTACGTCTTGTTTTTCAAATAAATTATTATTATTGTTTATTATATGTGTGTGTGTGTGTTTGCATTAATATACTTACAATACAATTATCGGCAGTCCCTATTTGTATCGGCATGTTATTGCTGAATATGTTATCGTGAGCACTGCTTATGTTGGAGATTACTTTAACTAACAGATTGTTAATCATGCCACCGTAGGGGCATGACTCTACGTGGCCAAAGGCCCCGTAGAGTCATGACTACGGGGGTCATGACCCTCCGTCTCTATACATAAGGGAAGGCAGATCGCTGAGGGATGACATCAATACACGGCATCTCAGACCCAGCGATCTGCAAGTCAAACATTGCTAATATTTTTCCAGTACATTTCTTCTAAAGTTTAACTTGCAGGAGCATCATAATATTCGGCATACAATTCATATTATCAGCGACATATAGAAGAGGAGATACTGAACTCAAGCAATTCAAAAGTCACCATTATTTGAAGAAATACTCTACACTACTGTAATACAAGTAAGAGTACCTATTGTTCTCATATTTATTGTAATTGTTTTATCTATCAGGGGTCCTCAAACTTAACACCATTCTTTCTCCAAAATACCACAATATTCGTCAAACCCACATAGCCCATCGTACGATAACCATACATTGCCAACACCGTATGACAATATCCTTGCACACTATACCGCGACTTCCCTCCCCATATGCCGCACATCACTTCCAGACATTGTACGCCAAAATTGGGTAGGAAATCCATATGCTAAGTTGAGGGTCATTTGTACGGCCTCCTTAGACATCCACCTCTTAGCCCACTATATGCCATCTCGATCAAGTGCTATTCACGTGGGAAAGAGTTTTAAATCTAGTAGTGCATTGACACATTGCAACAGAGGATAGATATTATTGATGGATTCAATGTTCTAGTGGCTTGTGGGTTTACTATTTTGTGCAATCAAAAGATTCAACATATTGAGATGAACCTAGAGAAGCATAAAGCGCAAGATGATTTCTCTGGTTGGCATTGCTGAGGCACATTTGGTTAGGATGTGTAATGATTATGATGGAGCCCTATTTTTTTGCAAATTAGGACCTCCATTTGAGAAATAATGTCGGAGACTTGATGTACACCAAATGTTAAGGATTGTGCATTTGTAAAATGAATAGGAAAATGGATATAAAACATGGGCAAGTGATAATGTGCAAATGGAAGAATTTAGTGATCAACCCAGTCCAAGCAATGGAACTCTTGATGCTGAGTTCAAAAGTTTGTTAAATGATGTTGATAATACCATACCTAATGGGCATACTAGTTGTTCATTATCCATTTAACATTCATTCCGGTTATGCTTAACCGATGAGAAGGGTATAAAAAAAGAGGTTTCTCTTGAAGCAAACGAGCCAATTCCATTGGGGAAAATTTCTAGGCGACTGGAAATCTTGGTATATTGGTTCGAGCAAATGTTGGAGAAATATGATACACACCAGCTTAACATGTTATCTGAAGCTTTCAAGTTTGGGTTTTCCACAAAGAGAGTCAGTCAAGATTCAATCTCTTTGAATACATGCTTGGAGGCTTTCTCAAATGGGGAGCCATTGGGACCAGATGACATGTGATACTGTCCTCGTTGCAAAGAACATCGTCAAGCTAGTAAAACGTTGGATTTGTGGACACTGCCTGAGATTTTGGTTGTTCATCTGAAAAGGTTTTCAGGTCAGTTGTTGAAAACTAAACTGGATACATTTGTGAACTTTCCTACTCATGATCTTGATTTGACAAGATATTTTTCTCACAAGAATGGGCCTCAATCAAATATTTATGAGTTGTATGCAATCAATAACCATTACAGAAGTATAGGAGGTTGTCATTACACAGCTTACACCAAGCTCATGGAAGAGAACAAGAGGTATAACTTTGATGACAACCATGTTTCTCCTATTAGTGAAGATACACTGGAATTCACTTAAGATGCCAACTGTTGTATCAATAGGTGCACAAATAGTTGGTTTATAGTTCAGTTATATCTGTGGGAAGATGCAAACCAGAAAATTTCTTCCAATATATAGGTATTTCATGCATGAGTAAAGCATCCTTGATGAGTGATGACTTTCAAGAGAGGGGAGCTAGAGTTTTCAATATTATATAGTCTAGATTGCAAGAAATATACAGATGAATGAGGAGCAGTGGCGACATCCTTTAAGTATTATTATATGTAGTATATGTGCAATAATGATATCTACATGCGATTGTACTCTTTCATCTATGTCATATAGGTGATACTATCAAGGCTGGAGTGACAAAATAAACATCATAAGTGACTGCATGGCGTAATTATAATGAAGCAGACTTAGCACTTGGACAAGTGTGAATATACAAAGCCTAATAAGGAAAAATAAAGTGTGTTTGGTAAAAACAATTTGCAAGAGATAAATATATCAGTCAACGTATGAAAGACAGAACGAATCACATCAAATAGCAGATGATGATAAAATAACAAAGATCACAAGTAAATATGAACCGACATTATTTAGGGGAGCAATAACGGCAAAGAAAGATGTTTGAGTGGCAGCAGGAAAGTATGACTTCATACATTGATAGCCTAGAATAAATGTCAAATCGATAGCACATACACAGCTATGATAATATTTATGCAAATAGATCAAATTATTATCATGTCGTGAACCAATATGGCAAAAACCACCCTTAGATCATCAAAAACGACCAAGAAATGCTCAAGATATGAGCATTCGAAAGCTAGAAAACCCGTTTTTAGAGAAAAACGCCCAAAAAAATGAAGTTTTGAGAGCCAAAACCATGTGTTTTTGGACTAAAAATTGCCCAAAAACCCTCCAAATGCAAGCTGCAAGTTAAAAACAGGATTTCCTTGTGCAAATGCATATATTATAATGCAAGCAATATGCTACAAGATTGCAACTTTGTGTTTTTCATTACAGATTTCATGCAAAACGCACTTTTGGAGACCATTTACATGTTTTTGAAAGACATGCAATCGGGCAAAAAAAATGTCACTTTGCCTTGGTGGAGTTTTAAAACATGAAAACATATTTTTAAATGCATGTAGTTGGCCCAAAAAATGCCACTTTGCCTTAAGCTAAGTGAAATGGGTTTTTAAATACTACATACACATGCAATTGGGTCCAAAATCACCACCTAGGGGATTTACATGTTATTAAAACATGTATTTTAAATTTAAAAGTCCATTATGTACCAATTTTAAATGATGTATATGTAATGGATTAACAAAACCCCATTTAAATGCATCAATATATATATAATAAACTTATACATGCAACAACATATGTGAATGAGTAATATTTTTCCACTTACATTAATTAAATAAGTTTTAAAATATGTAAATACATATCAAAAACCTTCTTAACACATCAAAACGTGTTATTGCATATAAAAAGACTATTTAGATTATTGTTCGGACTTATAATCTATTGGAAGTGGACTTTTATGAAGTATTTTGCATGTGGATATATGCAATATGAAATAAAAATCCCACTCTACACACTTAAGTTGTCTCATGTAATTATATTTAATATCTAACTATAGTTTTTAATAAAGTAATATGAAAAATAGTCAGGAAATAGACTACTTTCATTAAACATAAAAAACTATCATCAAATCAACTCAGAATGAATTCAAATTTTAAAATGAACCACAAAATCCACTTTAAATATTAAATATAGTTTTATGTCGTGCAATTGCCAACAAAAAGCCAACTTTTATGAGGTTTTTAATAAAAATATGCAGTTGACCTAAAAAAACCCACTTTTTCCCTTATAACTTGAGCTAGACAACCCTGATTTGGACCTAAATTAGCTCAAATCAAGCAGAATTCCAAGGGCTATTCACCTAAGGCAAAACCAAAAGAAAAACCTATTTAGAACACAAAGAAAAATAAAGAAAAGACGTGAAATTTTACCACAAACTGAGTGTTTGCGATGCAAGAAGAAAAACTCTTACCAACAAACAATTGGAGATAATCTCGATGAAAAACCTTCTAAAGGACACACAAACAAGACTACACAAAGAATAATTCGGAGATAGTGAATTATTTTCATGATGTCTCATCAATGCATTAAAACAAAGAGAATGCGCTTACAAATCCATGAGAAAATTTGGTAGGGTTGCCTCAATTTTGTGATGTCAAAATTGAGAAGAACACCTTGCTAAGGTATAAGGGTTATTTTTGAGAAGTGCTTATTATTCACAACTGAGGTATTATAAATTAATAATGTAAAGTGTTTAAGTCTTAATTATGGAGTTTTCTTTCTATTTCTAACTATAGCTAGAAGAGATTTTGCCTGGGAACTTAATTGCATTTCAATCTATGAAATTGGGAAGGGTTTGTGGCAAATATCGGTGTGAGGAAAATTCTACAAATCTGTAGGTTTCCTACATGTTGGTGAGATTCATTAACAACATTCGAGGTGAACATTCAACCTGTTATTTCCTAGCGTTTGGCTCTCATTTACAATGTATCAGATCAATGCAAATTTAGTGGTTAATCTTTCCTCATAGCTGGGCGTTATTACAAATATCTGGGCAGATGCATTGGGTGAGCGAGATCTGAAAGTCAATGATACGTTTGGCTGTGAATTAGAATGCTATTGTCAAATGTTTGTACCTTCCACTTATGTCAGCCTTAGCGTCATTACTTCTGCCCTGTAAACGCTTATGGCAAGCGACATTATCTAAGTTCAGCTAGCATGGGTATTAATGTGAGCAAAAGCACAGTCAATTCTTTACTAGAATATGAGCTAATTGGAGCAAAAAATTGTTTGCAAAGGAGAAGTTGGACCTGTCCAGGGCAGTTAGTTAATCTTGCTACAAATTGGATTTGTCAAGCAACATATAGATTAATTACTTCATTGTATTCTCAACAATTATTATTGATATTTCCAGAATTACATGTTTGATTATCATTTTCAAATTGGGCTTGTTTAGTATCAATAAACTCTTTAGTTCAGAATTGTTTTCACTTATATCTCATATGCAAAAACACCCAAAACAAACAAACATCGTATACAGTAACAAAAGAGATGCTTGCCAAATGTCTAAAAAATGACAAACCTTTGAATTGAGAAAGGATTGATGTCTTTAACCTATAACCAGACAGGGTAATTACAGTGGTATCAAAGCAGTTTCCTACCAACCTGTAGGAATTGGGCTCAGAATTATTTGACAGCGGTCAGTATCATTGAAGTCGGTACTTGATTTATTATTTGCAATTAACAGTATCATGGCAGATGATAGGAGGTTTGTGTCAAATATGCACTATACCTGTAGAGGTTGTACCACTCCGCCTTAGGAAAGTAAGCCTAAGATTTAGTTTGGGTCTGTTGATAGTTCGGGTGGTTCAGACGAGTCAAGAGTTATAGATGTTGATATTGACAAATAGGCAATATAGACATTTAGGAATTTGGCACCCAAACAACAACAGATGATTGGGGTACTACAGCAGTTGTCTAACACTGTGCAACAAATAGCACTTCCTCAAGGATGGAGTAGGGAGAGAGCTCGAGATGTTTCTGTTAGTTCTTATAGATCTCGAGTCGATGATAGATTCTTAGATGGTGATAGATACAAAGATGCAAAAGGGGTTCAAATTGAGGATCGTGGCGAGTTAGCTGGCAAAGCTGACATACATACTGGCACTCATGATAGACCACAAAGACTCACATTTCTGAGACCCATGGTGGATGCGGTCAGTGTTGAGTCTGAGTTCACTCCTTTTGTTAACGACGTGGTGGCACACTTTGTGGAGTGGGATGCTTTATCATAGGTGATTAAAGATCATCTGAATTTTGATAGGTTCTTGACTTAGAAATGGGAGCATTTCTAAGCGAGGTCAACACCTAAGAGACAGAGGCCTCAACAAACTGAGTTATAGCAAGTTGCCAATAAGATGATGTTGGAGCACTTTGATGATACCTAGAGAGTTACAGCTCGAGCTTGGATCCATAAGCTCGACACATATTTGGCTCTACATCCTATGTTAGAGGTAGATGCTATCAAAATTTGGAGTGTTGCATCTAGATGGAACTACCCATGACTGGCAGTACTATGGGGTTAGTTTCTTTGTGACATGATCAGATCACTTCCTATCAAGAGTTCGTGGATCACCTAATCGAGAGATTTGATAGGAAGGACCCGGAGGTGTACTTCGGTGAGTTGGCTTAGTTGAGACAATCTAGTGGATTAGAGAGTTACATCAGTGAGTTATAGAGACTTTCAATCATGGTTTATGATATTTCGGAGAGTAGAGGAGTGATGTTGTTTATGCAAGGGTTGACTGAGCCACTCTATGGATGGATAAAGTCATTGGACCCATCTTCTCTAAAGGTAACGATGAGGAAGGCATGGGACTTGGAGTCCTCTTCTCGAAGCATGGTTGCTTCAAAATATTTTGCTCTTCCACCTGATGATGAGGAGTCCCCACCACTAGTTGAGGACAAGGACAAGTCAATAGGAAGAACTGGTGATATTTCTGGAGAGGACTTGAGGAGGCGACATCTCTGCTATTGGTGCAAGAGGCCTTTCTCTAAAGGTCATACTTGCACGTTGAGGCAGCGAATCATGGTATGTGGGTTTACACTGATATGATTTGAGGATGAGTCATCACAACAACATGAGGATGATGATAGAGATGATAATATTGATGATAGAGTTTCACATATTCAAGATTTGCATCAGGTGCGAAGTTGGTCTGTGCCTAAGCTGGATTGTCTGCAGGATGATTGTGTAGGTGCAGTGAAGGAGAGTGTGCTGAGATCTCCTATGGATTTGTCTGCTAGTGATGTTCCAACTTTGACATCATCAACACAGGTGTTGGGTGCTATGTTGCAAGTATTGTTATTGGTTTTAATGATGGTACTGGCATGCAGTTGGTTCAGTGAGGAAAATGACATCACTTGCTTCTTATGGCATCCTGGTGGAGGTTTTAGTATGAGGTTGGATTGCTTAAGGACGAACAATCTCAAGGAGGGAGGACTGTAATGTCCCCATTTTTGGCAAGTCTGTGCAGTTGATGGAGTTAGCTCATCATAGCGACCCTCGTGAGCTGACAGGGTGATTTGAGGGTCCTAGTTGTGGACTTACTATTTTTAGTGTCTATTTTGACAGTTGTTTTTTTGGCAATGCAATGGGTGGCTCTGGCAATTAGTGATCACTTGCAGTGGATGAAGTTAATAATTGCATGAGCTCCTATTTATTAATTAATTATTAAAGTTGCATTATTATAATAATATTTATGTTATTATAATAATGACATTAAGAGATTTCTAAAAAGTGTGTTGGAAAGTTTCAAGTGTTGAGTTCTTTTGGGAAACTTCTGCAATTTCTGAAGCGGGGTTCTCTAGGAAACTTTGGCCAATAAAGGATTATCAATAGGAGCTCATTTCATTGGAAAAAGCATGCTTGGATATTTTATTTTCTGTTGATGGCTTTGTGGCTTTTCTGAGATTCTGATTTTGTCCCGTTGCTGAGGTATAAGAGTTGTTTTTGAGAAGTGCTTATAATTCATAGCTTAGGTATTGTGAATTAATTTTGTGAAGTGTTTAAGTCTGAATTGTGGAGTCTTCCTTTTGTTTCTAAGTGTAGCTGAAAGACATTGTTGTGTGGTAAGTTAGTTGCATTTCAATCTATGAAACTGCGAAGGGTTTGTGGTGAATATTGGCATGAGGATAATTCTAGAAATTGGTAGGTTTCCTGCCTGTTGGTGCTATTCATTAACAGCACTCGAAGCGAACGCTCAGCCTATTATTTCCCAGCATTTGGCTCTCATTTACAATGTATCAGATCTATACAAATTTGGTGATTAATCTTTCCTCATAGCTGGGTGTTATTACAAATATATGGGCAGATGCATTGGGTGAGCGAGATCTGAAAGTCAGTGATATTTTTGCTACGAACTGGAGTGTTGTTGTCAGAGGTCTGTACCTACCACCTATGCCAGCCTTGGCATCATTACTTATGCCTTGTAAAAGCTTATAGCAGGTGACATTATCTAAGTTCAGCTAATGTGGGTATTAATGTGAGCAAAAGCACAATCAATTCCTTACTAGAACGTAAGCTAATTGGAGCAGAAAATTGTTTGCAAAGGAGACGTTCGACCTGCCTAGGGCAGTTAGTTAATCTTGCTGCAAATTGGATTCGTCAAGCAAAATACTAGTTAATTACTTCATTCTATTCTCAACAATTATTATTGATATTTCCAAAATTACAGGTTTGATTATCAATTTCAAAATTGGGCTTGTTCGGTATCAATGAACTCTTTATTTCAGTATTGTTTCCACTTATATCTCATATGCAAAAACACCCAAAACAAACAAACATCATATACAGTAACAACAGAGATGCTTGGCAAGTGTCTGAAAAAATGTGTAATGTTCCCTCATAAAATAAATAATTAATCAAACTTTTGTTAATGGGCTTGATTTAGTATATCTTAGACCCATTTTTGTTTAATTGTTTTCGTACGTAGGTGTGGCCATCGGCTACTTTGTACACCCTCAGAAAGGTTTCCCCGATGAGTATTTAAGCACTACATGTAGGTAGTAAATGATATGTGATTTGGATTATTTCTTCGTATTGTGAATTCCTATTGGAGTTCTAGATTGTTTGCCATTTCAGAAGTGAAAGATCTTCCCTACTTGGCTTTCCAATTTCGATGGGATTCAACCCTCACCCTATTCTGTCACTATATTTCCTGGCTCGGATATAGCAAATCGAAGCATCATTATTGTTTACAAGCTATACAATTTCTGGAATATATTACATTTGGGCTACTTTAACATCTAACATTGTTTGTGTTTGGGCAAGAGCACATTCGTCTATTTCTGGCTTCCAATCCATCACCGTACATCCTCTCCTCAACCACCGTACGACCTTCTACACTAACCATACGACCTTGTGCTCTAACCGTACATCTTCCCTAAATATACCATACGGCCTCCCTACAAGCCCCGTACAACCATTCTCCAACCACCTTACAGTCAACCCTCCATCCCCTTAGCTAGTTTGTACCTCTCCTATGCCTATTGTATGACCTATTCCAGCCACCCATATGGCTACCAAGAAATGGTGTACGCATCATTTCAAGTTGGTTTCTGGTGTTCGCCAGACTCACACTCGGGCAACCCAATTTCTGGAGTTGGATCGGACTTCGGAATATTACAAAATGACAAATATTTGAATTGATAAAAGATTGGTGTTGTTTTTAAGCTATAACCAAACAAGGTTATTATAGACAGGTCCTTGGGTTATCAAACATTTTATCAAGATAGAGGTGCCATTGAATGTTAGGCAACAAGAATTGTATTGTCGTCTCCAATAACTTGCATATCATAAACATTATTATAAAGCCCCAATAATAACCAAAACCCAATCACATTAGTGTATGGTGCAATTAAAATGAAAAGGTGCAAGTAAAACCAAGTTTACTTATCATAATAAAAGGTCGTGACCTTTCAAAAGGGGCATCATTTCTTTTAGAATGCGAGAAAATATAAATAATAAACCTACTATTTCGAACGAGATGAAAAAGTCAGCAGTCAATAAGAAGTAGTGAATAAAGTAGAAACACAAAAGATAAAAAAGAAAAATGCAATTTTGGTAGACTGGATGTTGTAACTGAAGCACAGACTTATTGTACTTATTTTTTAGATGAATGCAAGTGCTCTGTTTTTCTTATTCATCTTGAAAATCGAAGTGCAAAGTAATTTGTTCAGATTTATCCCCTATGACTATGGATTTTAAAATTAATTGCTACTAATGATGAAGAAGTTGATTTTAATACAAGTCTTTGATTATTAGAATTTGCATATAAAATGTTGTCTACGTGAATCTTGTCTAATTGGTTTTCCCAAAGATATTAAATTCAAATAGACTAGGGTTTGTGTTGCCAATTGAATCTTTAGTCTATAAAGTAGCAATGGCATAGGATTATCTCTCGGGGTTATACATAAGGATTTGGAGAAAGTTTGACTCTATTTACCCAAGGTTGGATAAGGATTGGTCTGCAATTTATTTTGTGAAAGTGGGTTGATGTCTAAGGCCTTCAAGTTCAATATTTTGCCATATCCATAGCTCAAACACTATTGCCTTCATTCAAAAATATTCATTTACAATTGAATATCTTGAAGCATCAATATAACTTTTATTTTGATCAAGTTTAAAGATTTTGCCAACTTAAGAATTCACAAATTTAAATTCGCTATACAAAAGCTTTGAAGAAGGTGATCAGGGTTTAAGGTGAACATTAACCCTCCTAGGTTTAGCAAAGCCTAAAGTGCAGGGGAATTGAATCAGGAGGTTATTCTTGTTCATTGGCCAAAATTGATAGAGTAATCCTATTAGAGGATTGGCAGAACTCTTGGACTTCCAGTCTATGGTTTTGGGAACCAACATATCAGTGATTCTACTAGGGAGAGTTGCTCACAATTAATATAGTGGAATTACCCTGAGATTCTAGTTTAGAAGATCAGAATCATAAGCTATTTGTATACTCTGTTGGAGGGATGAGCCAAGAAGACCCAGCAATCAACATTTTCCTCGAAAGAGGTGGTGACTTCATTCAATAAAGTTTCAATTGGTAGCTCTATCGAGGAGAAGACTTGGAAGGAAATGGTAGATAGTTTTACTTCAAATGTATCAATCATTTCAAAGAAAGCCTTTTATTCCAGATGGCATCAAGCCATTTGATCTCAGGAAAATTGATTGTAAACCTAACAAGTTGTTCTCGAAGCTCTCAAAGCTTGTATCTAAATTTCATAGAGAGTGGGATGAATCTGCACTTGACCACTTGCATGCATTCTACATATTCATAGAGGAAAATTGGATATATACTGAGAACCAAGTAATGAAGTTGTTTGTTAGAGAACTGTGGGATAATGCAAGACAAGCATTATGAATCATTACCTACACAAAGTATCTCATCTTGGAAAGAATTTGAAAAATGGTTCTTATATAAATTTCATGATGCAAGTGAGGAAGATAACGTGAGCTATGACAAGATGAAAATCAAAATTGCATTATGGAAGAAGAACCCTACATGTCTCTCCTAGATGAGTTTCTGAATATAAAAAGACAAGAAGATGAATCTCTAGTCAAATTGTTCATGAGGATGTTTAACACTTAACTGGAAATTCCTTCAGAGGTTAAGCCTCCATTCTATGAAAAATGCAATAAATTGTATAAGTTAGGGATCTATTATGACTCTTACGTTTGTCAATTGATCAAGTGTGTATATGATGAAATAGTTGCAGAAGAAAATGAATAGGGAGAAGGTTATAAAAGGGACACAAGAACCAAATGATGCTTCAAATTCAACTATAAAAGAAATTTTGGACCAAATTTAAGAAGAAACCACCTATGATGATACTTGTACAACAATAGATATCAGTGAGTGTAAAGATGAGGAAGAAGTCCTTCTTAGTTCTGAGGAAATCGCAGTCTTATTAGACATGGAATATCATAAACATGTTGAGAAAAACAGTCCAAATTTTTCTTCGATCCACCGGAATAGACAAGTTGATGGATCAATGCATGTTTAGCAAAGTTTCGATAAAGTTCAAGATCAACTCCAGAAAGATGAAACATTTGAAGAGGATTTTCTATGCAATCAAGTCCATCAGCAGCATGAAGAAATCTTCTCGGAATGTGAGCCATGTCTTATAGATAAAACAGGATGTAAACAATGAAACAAATATCAGACCCTACAAAAGATGAGCACACGCATCATGATGAAGATAGCAGGCCTAATGATAATTCTGAAGATGATCTCATGATATATTTTTCAATACATTCTACGATAAGGAATTGTATTTAAAGTATGGAGGTTACATGAAATCATATGAGTACAGTTCTGAATATTTTCCAAGTGTTCTATCTGATTAAATTCTGCATAAAAGAGAAGTAATATTTCCTGAATATGAGATATCTTCAAAACCTTTTTGTGAGGAGAAACAGTATATGGAGTATGGAGATGGAGCAGATTGTGTGCAAGAAGACATCAAAGCAGAGAAAATTAATCTAGATGCTTGTATGATTGATCAAGTGCATGACTATAGAGATCTTCCATTCAGCAAAGACTACACTGCACTTGATGATCTCTCAAAGGCAAAACAAAAGTCAAATACCAAAGACCGCATTGATGAAGAACCAATAAGTATTGTCCATAAGAATGATGCATCTAATACAAGTTCAAAATATGGGCAACAGACTGAGGTGATGAAGGAAAAGCACATGTATGTTAATGTTTGTCACAAAGATGCAGAAGAAAATAGATGCATTCAAGCATTAGGTTTCCTTGGTAAATATTCAAATAAGCAATTAGCCAGGATTTATGACAGATTATGTAATGGTCGTTTTCTGAAATTTGCTCATGAATCTGATTATATTAAGGAACAATGTAATACCACAACCAGAAGGAATGATTTGTTGCATAATCAGAATCAGGTGTTCGATAGAGGAAAGGATCAATGTTCACTTTTGAGGGGCCTAGGGCCACTCAATTTCACTTTCCATCAGGTTAAGTACGGATTCTCAGTCTGCTTCTCTAGAGGTAGCTGGAATCTCATTATGCCCACAAGGGGAATATATCCCCAACAAGAGCCACAAATGAAGCCCTAATTTTTTGCAAATTAGGGCCTCCATTTGAGAAATAATGTTGGAGACTTGATGAAATATACATAATGTTAAGGATGGTGCATGTGTAAAATGAACAGGAAAATGGATATAAAGCAAGGGCAAGTGATGATGTGCAGATGGAAGAATTTAGTGATCAATCGAGCCCAAACAATGGAACTCTTGATGATGACTTTGAAAATTCGTTAAATCATATTGATAATGCCATACCTAATGGCCATACTACTTGTAAATCATCCAATGAACCTTCATTCTGGTTAAGCCAGATAGATGAGAAGGAAATAAAGAAAGAGATTTCTCTTGAAGAAAACGAGCCAATTCCATTGGAGAAAGATTCTAGGCGACTGCAAATACTGGTATACTGGTCTGAGCAAATGCTAGAGAAATATGATACACACCAGCTTGACATGTTATCTTAAGTTTTCAAGTTTGGGTTTTCCACAAAGAGAGTGAGTCAAGATTCAATCTCTTTGTATACATGCTTAGAGGCTTCATTAAATGAGGAGCCATTAGAACCAAATGACATGCGATACTGTCCTCGTTGCAAAGAACATCATCACGCTAGTAAAACGTTGCATTTGTGGATACTTCCTGAGATTCTGGTTGTTCATCTGAAAAGGTTTTCATATAGTCAGTTTTTGAAAAATAAACTGGATACATTTGTGAACTTTCCTACTCGTTATCTTGATTTGAAAAGATATGTTTTTCACAAGAATGTGCCTCAATTAAATATTTATGAGTTGTATGCAATCAGTAACCATTACAGTTGTATGGGAGCTGGTCATTACACAGCTTTTGCCAAGCTCATGGAAGAGAACACGTGGTATAATTTTGATGACAGCCATGTTTCTCCTGTTAGTGAAGATAGGATAAAATTGTCAGTTGCTTATGTGCTGTTCTACAGAAGAGTCAAACCTGAAGACAACATAGCAAGTAATGCAAGCATTTATAGGCATCAGGCAAGTCGTGTACTATAGAGCAAACATTATTGACAAGAACTTAAATACTAGTTTGGATATGTTAGGTTCACAATCTGTCATGGACATGACTGATAATGTCAAATTGGGGTGCTTGGTAGTCAAAAATGTTTCCGTGGGCTGACATCATGTGACAAAGTGCACTGGAATTTGCTCAAGATGCTGTTGTGTCAGCATGTGCACAAATAGTTTACAATTCAGTTCTAACTATAGGAAGATGGAAACAAAAACATTTCTTCCAATATACAAGTATTTAATGCATGAGTAAAGCCTCCTTGATGACTGAGGACTTGCAAGAGAGGGGAGCTAGAGTTTCAATATTGTGCAGTCTAGATTCCAAGAAATATGCAAACGAACGGGGAGCAGTGGTGGCATCCTTTTAAGTATGAATATATGTAGTATATGTGCAATAATGACCGACATGCGATTGTAGTCTTACATCTATGTCATACAGGCAATACTATCAAGGCTGGAGTGACACAATAAACATCAGAAGTGATTGCATGGCATGATTATAATGAAGCGGATAAGGAAAAATAAAATGTGTTTGGTAAAAACAATTTGAACGACATAAATTGCTCAGTCATCGTATGAAAGACGGAACGAATCACGTCAAATAGCAGATGATGATAAGATAGCAAAGATCACAAGTAAATATGAACAGCTGTTATTTAGGGGAGTAAAAACGGCAAAGAAAGATGTTCAAGTGGCAGCAGGAAAGTATGACTTCATACATTGATAGCCTAGAATCAATGTCAAATCGATAGCACATACAAAATGATGATAATATTTATGCAAACAGATCAAAATTATTATCATGTCGTGAACCAATATGGAAATTTTTTATTTTTAATGTAAGACAAAACAAGAATGATGTAATCAAGTTGTCCGTGAAAGAAGAAGAATACCCAATGGAGGATATATGCCAACAGGGATAGTTATGATACAGACAAATATCCTTTCATGTGTGAATACTGTCAGAAAATCCACTAAGATGAGAAACAAAAGACGACAGGTCCTTGGGTTATCAAACATATTATCAAGAAAGAGGTGTTGTCAAATGTTAGGCAACAAGAATTGTATCGCCATCTCCAATAGCTTGTATATGATAAACATTATTATAAAGCCACAATGATAACCAAAACTAATCACATTAGTGTATGGTGAGATTAAAATGAAAAGTTGCAAGTAAAACCAAGTTTATTTATCATAATAAAAGGTTGTGACTTTTCAAAAGAGACATTGTTTCTTTTAGAATGCAAGAATATTTAAATAATAAATCTATTATTGTTTCTTTCAAAGAGCTTGAGAAGTGAATCTTTTGGATCTATGACTTGTGAAGGTTATGGGAACATTGTAACATGTTGAACAAGTGAAGAAGAAAGGTTGATAAACTCCAAGGTCTTGTTAGTGATTCTTTTATAGAGAATAGGCTTAGGGACCTATTGTAAGGTTAAAGACCATGAAAGCAACTTGCCTCCTAATCAAATTGGTATCAGAGAAAGTTGATCTTTGGGAGTTGGAGAAAGTAGGGTTTTATGTCATTGCAAGAATCACAAGGTGAGATATCCATCATGGTGACCAATGCAAAACTTGCAAAGAAGTTGCAAGAACAAGAAGCAGACAACAAATGGCTTGGAGAGGAGTTGGAAAAAATGAAAGACCAAATGAAGGAAGTGGGGAAGAGCTTTGTTAGAGAAGAGGTGATGGAGATGAAGAGGAAACCCCTAGTCAAGATGATAAAGAAGAGGTTCCTGTGGAAGAGAGGCAAGTCCTTAATGTTCTTAAGTCTATGAGAGTTAGGGCCATGGAAAGAAAAGTAGAGGTGGCCACATTCAGTGGTAAAATGGGGACAAATGATGTGATGGATTATCTGGAAGCCCTAGAGAAACTCTTTGAATGTGAAGCCACACCTGAGGGACAAAAGGTGGAGATTGCCAAATCAAAACTAAGGGAAGCAGCCCTCACTTGGTGGAACTGTGTCCAAACAAAAAGGGCAAAGTTGGGGAAGAATGTGATTTCTTCTTGGAAAGGAATGTATAGTAGGCAATTAGTTGTAGTTGGCATTTGGTAATTTAAGTATTTGGTACTTGCGTTAATGGGTAGTTAGGAAGCAGGGAATGTGTTGGTTGGTTTCTAAACAACCGACCCCTTTATAAAGTAGATGGATACTTGAACTTTGTACATTGATGTTTTGGTAATATTAATAAAATAAAATTGTTCCCTGCCTCTATAGATATAATATTGTGGTATGGTATATTAGTGACTTGGTAATAACAGTTGTAGGATATCCTGTAACTTCTGGTGGTAATTACTCTCTACATTTTTGGCCTTGTTGCCTAAGTTCGGATCTGGAGGTATTGCGCTTGACAGGATGGACTAATGGGAAGACCATTTATACCTTATATCCAAATTACTAATAGTGACAGAGAGGAGGAGGAAATAACTACGGAGGATCAATTGACACGCGACCTGGTAACAGCATGGGAAGTTGCGATCAAGCAATACGTGCAAAGGGAAGCCCGTGAGAGGAAGGTTCCTGAGAGCATGGTACGCGACAAACTCTCTGTGCCGTCGATGGTGCATGATCTAGGACAAATTCCTCGGCTATTGGAAAGAAACCTTGTACATATTGAGGAAGAAAGAGCACAGATCGAGAGGGAAAGAAGAAGGAAACAAGTTCTTCAACGGTTTGCTGAGAGAGCGCAGAATCCCAAAGAAGAGTAACCTAATAAACCAAGAGAGGGAGATAGGCACTGAATTACTTCATGCCCTTAATTCCAAATATATATTGGAGGACAGTACCAAAGGACGAAATTGAGGACGAAGTCGCCCCAAGAACCTTACGTTTCGAGCAGCAAGAAGAGAGGCGTCGTAACTGGAGAACACAAGAAGATTCCCATCAAAGTCAGGAAGGGTGGATTGAACATACTATTGAGGAACTAGCCAATTTGGTTATTTCAGACACACCGAAAAGGCAGTCCAAGTGCTGAAAACCGAAAACCCCTGAACGGAGAGAACTCGCTCAGGAGGAGATAAAGGGTCAGGAGTCTAGTCCATGGGGAGGTAGTGTTCCATCTGGAGGTAAATTTCCATCAGGAAGTGGAGTTCCATCGAGAGGGGGTGTTCCATCTGGCAGGGGTGTTCCATTTGGAGGGGGAGTTTCATCTGGAGGGGGAGTTCCATCTGGAAGTGGTGTCTCATCTGGAAGTAGGGTTCCACAGGGTAGTGGCGTTCCCTCGAGAGGAGGGGTTCCATTGGGAAGGTAGCAACAAGCAAAGAAAATGGTAGTTGATAAACAAAAATTGCCCAAATTTACGGGGGACAGATCAAAGGATCCTGCTCGCCATTGCAAAACCTGTATAACTATATGGCAAGCGAACGGGGAGAATGACAGTAATGAATGGTTAAAAGCATTTCTTGCCACATTAAGAGGGGTCGTCATAGATTGGTATGCAGACTTGGAAGCTAGTAAGAAGAACACTTGGGATAACCTGTGTAGAGCATTTGAGGAGGAATTCAAATTGTTAAGAGATGACGATGAAATTGTCACAGAAATCTATAATACCAGACAAGATAAAAAGGAATCTGTGAAGGCTTATACTAAGCGACTGAAGGAGCTCATCAACAAATTGGACAATAAGCCTGCAGACGAGTTAAAGAAAAGATGGTTCATTGAAAGCCTCAACTCGTCCTTAAGAAATAAAAATGAAGATAGTTCCACCATCCACTTTTGGAGATGCTTGTACGCGTGCCATGGACACTGAAAATGAAAACAAAACTTCCAAGAGGAGATGGCATGAAAGCTCTAGTGAGAGTTCGGAGGAGAGTGAGGAAGAGTCCAAAACGATCCAAGCTTTGAGAAAAGACCTCAAACAGCTAATGAAGGAAGTAGCCGGAACTAAGCAGGAGAGGAAGGAAAGAAAAGACCTATGGTGCACAGACTGCGAAAAAGGTCATACCAAAGTAGCATGCCCAAGAAAGATGTTTTGCCAGATTTTCCAGATAGGGGGTCATGCAATCAAAGACTGCCCTTATAACCTGATAACTAGGAACGCCCAAATACTGTTTATTGGAGAACAGTCTACACCACTAGCAACTCCCCCAAAAAACAACAATACATAAGCTTCACCAAGGGGGTACAGGAATAACCGAAGAAGCAGTGCCAATAATAGTAATAACAATAGCAACACGAACACACCCCGAAGGGAAATCCAATATGATTCTCGAGGACGGCCCATGATCCAATGCAGAAGATGCAATGAATGGGGCCATTTTGCTCAAGAATGCCAGAGTGGAGGGGGACAGAATGGAGGAATGCTCTACAAATGGTACGGGTCGGGCAACCATGAGGATGCCAATTGCCCAAAGCAAAAAGGTGTGAACATGTTGGATATTAAAGAATCAGAAAGGGAGGTACTTGCAATAACAAGAATGCAAGCCAAGAAAGCTATGTACCCGGAAGTGACAGTGGAAAAAACAAGATTCGAGGAGGCAACGCAGAACAACGAGAATGAGTTGAGAGGAGAAACAACAGCTAAGCCAGCCAAGACCCCTGGAGGCAAGGGGGTACCTAACATCGTAAGGAAAGTATTAGAAACCACCATTCCTGTCTCCATTGGGGAATTACTGGATATTCTACCACAGTTACAAGTCGCATTGATACAAGGAACGCGGCCAATGGAGCAGGATCCCCAGGGGGAACTTGAGACAGTAGAACACGTGGAAACAGAAGTAGTAGAAGGGGTAGAACAAGAATACCCCTTCTACTGCTTCTGTTTCCACATGTTCTACAGTCTCATGTTCCCCCTGGGGATCCTGCTCCATTGGCCGCGTTCCTTGTATCAATGCGACTTGTAACTGTGGTAGAATATCCAGTAATTCCCCAATGGAGACAGGAATGGTGGTTTCTAATACTTTCCTTGTGAGGAAACAGAAGCAGTAGAAGGGGTAGAACAAGAAGAAACTTCAGTGGAAAAGGAAGAAAATACCTTATGTACAACAGGGCTAGGGAGAGCGCCAGCAGTGGAAGAGATGGAAATTATGGGGTACAGACTTTCGAACACTATAATTGATGGAGGCTTGGGGGTGAATGTTCTATCGGAAGATACTTGGAAGGCAATCGGGAAACCTAACTTATGGCCACCCAAATTTCAGCTAGTGGGAGCAGATTAGCATGGCATTAAACTGATTGGCACCTTGATAGGGAAAAAGGTAATAATAGGAACCCAACAATTTGTTTTAGATTTTTTAGTTATTACCTTGGTGAAGAAAGGATATGGTGCTTTATTGGGGAGGGGATGGCTGGTAGTAGCAAAAGCCAATCACAACTGGAAAAGAAACACCCTCTCTATTGAATAAGAGGGAAGGAAGTACATTATTGATCTCAAAAACCAGTCAGTGAGTCAGGACTTGGCATCTAACTCTGAAGAAGAAGAATATGAAGGGATGGAACCCAACGAGGAAGGATACTCAAGTTGGGGGAGTACTTGGAGGATGACACAGACTCTCTTAAGGGTTTATTCCACTGGCAAATGGGCGATTATGAAGTCTTCCAAGCAGACTGCAACATGTTACAAGAATCAGAGGAACGATATCCAAAAGGGTATACGGAGTACAAAGAAGGTGTAACCGCCTTGGACACAGCACCGGCCCACATCTTTGACCAAAAAGTAGAATACAAAGAGGCTAGTCTCTAGGCCTTAAACCTAGGAGAAGCAGGGCAAACCAAAGTAATCTTTATAGGTGATGATTGGTATCTTGTGCTGAAAGCAGCAGCCCTCTGAATCTTTATGGAATACAGAGACGTTTTTGCATGGACATACAAGGACTTGACAGGAGTACCACAAGAGGTGTGTGTCCACTGGATTCCACTCATACCTGGTGCAAGGTCAGTACAGAAACAACCCTATAGAATGAATAGAAACTATGTCGAGCGGGTAGGAGAGGAAATCACAAAGATGCTGGAAGCAGGGATAATATTTAAAGTTCAGACAAGTGAATGGGTTTCTCCTATTGTGATATCACTCAAGAAGGATGGTACTCAAATTTGGATGTGTACATTTCAGAAGCCTAAATGTTGCGACCATAAAAGACCCATTTCCCATTCCATTTACAGACAGCATTTTAGAAGTAGTCGGCCATGAGATGTACTCTTTTATGGACGAATTTTTCAGGTATAACCAAATTAGTATTGCAGAGGAGGATAAGCTGAAAACTACATTTGTAGTGGAAGATGGGGTATACGCTTATAATAGGATGCCCTTCGGACTATGCAATGCACCGGCTACCTTCCAGTGGATTATACTACACATTTTTCATCGTATGTCAGTAGGAAATTTTAAAGCATTTCTTGATGATTGGTCAATTTACAGCGGTAAGGAACACCACCTTAAAATTATTGGAGAATGCTTGGAGAAATGTCAGAGAGCGAGACTGGCGCTAAATCCTAAGAAATGCCTATTCATGGTCCCACACAACAGACTTCTAGGACATATAGTATGTAAAGAAGGCTTAAAGACAAATCCAGACAAAATAAAGGTAATTTTGGAAATGGAGGCTCCCGAGAATGTGACAGGTATGAAATCTTTTCTAGGCCATGTTGGGTATTATCAGTGATTCATCATAGGATTCGCTGAAGTATCACTTCCATTGGAAAAGTTAACTAGGAAAGGGGAACGGTTTGAATGGAAGGAGAAGCAGGAAGACGCCTTTCAAGAACTAAAAAAAAGACTTGTGGAAGCACCTATCCTTATCTATCCTGATTGGGACAAGGAGTTTCGGGTTCATGTAGATGCATCCAACTATGCTATAGGGGCCACCTTGGCCCAAACAGGAAAGGAAGGGTTGGATCACCCTGTATACTTCGCTAGTAGGCTTTTGTCAAAAGCAGAACGGAACTACAGCACCATGGAGAGAGAAGCACTGGGTATGGTCTATGCAGTCCAAAAATTCAGGCACTATCTACTTGCTATACCAGAAGTTACAGGATATCCTACAACTGTTATTACCAAGTCACCAATATACCATACCACAATATTATATCTATAGAGGCAGGGAACAATTTTATTTTATTAAGATTACGAAAACATCAATGTACAAAGTTCAAGTATCCATCTACTTTATAAAGGGGTCGGTTGTTTAGAAACTGTATGGAGGAGGGAGAAGGAATGGCCGTATGGCTGTTGTAGGAAAGCATACAGATTTCATAAAGTATTTACAACTTCTTTTGGGAGGTCATTGGAGTACACACTGGCAGTTTGTAGATTGGTCATATTTTTCTAACATGGTGAAGTTAAGCATGGGAAATCCCAGCCAGGGCCACATTCTGGAGTCCAAGGGTACTAAAGCAGTTGTTGTACAGGCAAGAACTCAAAAGGTAATCATGGCACAGGGCAAGACTAAACCGTTACAGAAGATCAATGCTTCTAGTATCAGTTTTGAAGGTGTGCTCGACAGTGAATGTAGGGCATGGTGGGAAAAATCAAACGCAAATCATCCTCTCCAGAAGGCATTGATCACAACAGAGGTGGACAAGATTATCTTTATGTCAATCTTTGATTTACACGAATTTGAACCTATCCTCCAAGATTTGATTACAAGGTACGATGGAGCAAGTCATCAGTTTGTCATACAGTATGCTCAGCACCAGGTGGTAGTTTCTTATTCTTCTAAAGTTCTCAGTAGGGTTTTTGGAATCCCTAATCGGGTATAGGAGTTGAGAAAAGGCCCTATGACAGAAGAGGATAAGCGGAAATGGCTCAAACTCCTGTGCCGCCCAGATGTTACCAATAAGGAATGGGAAGGTATTCTAAAAAATGGTCGAGAGCTAAGAAAGGTTTTCATTGCAAATGAGGAATGGCATTGCGTGGTTGATTTGGTCAAAAGTAAGCTCACGGCTAGCAGTCACACCTCAGATATTGCTCTTTGGCTGTTGCCAGTGGTGGAGGGCCTATCCCAAGGACAGGTTTATAACTAGGCCCAATTTCTTTCTAATAGACTGTGGGAATTTCTGGAATTAAGGCATAAGGCCTTCTACATGCCCCATCATGCAGCGGCTTTGTTCTTGGAGGCAGTTTGGCTACAAATTAGTGATGAGCATCATGGGATATTGGTATCAGCAAGTAGAGTGGAACCATACCACCCAGCAATGACTTATTGGCTACATCTTGACACCCTAGGTTGTGATGAACCTGCCAAGAAGAAAGTACGCCAGGCTGTAGTGCTGGAAGAGGACGAGGATCAAGTCAGTTCTAAGGACACCGCAGGTGATACAGATTCCTCCTCTTCTGATTGCCAAGCAGCCGAGATTTGCCTCAATCACTTACAAGGCACCCCGAGTGAAGTAGTGTTTCTACCACTTGCAACAGGACCCCTTCCTACGGGGGTCACAGAGGTCCCTCAGCCAACTTCTCCACCTACTGATGTTGGGGTTCCACCAGTTTCTTCCACCAAAGATGCCAACTTAAAAGCATCAAGTGGCTCTAGACACTTTCCGACTAGGGGGCCTCAAAGCTATCTATTCCAGGAATCAAGCCTCTTCTCTCACCAGACCAATCTGCTCGCACTAAGGTGATTGATTTAAGAGGACAAGCTCATTGTGGACATAAGGTATGACTACAAACACCTCTCGGGCCAAAAGTGGTCCAGCCTGTGGCTCTTGTTGTTAAGTCGGCTGTAGGGGAGCAATCAAAGGAACCTTCATCTCCAGGTACTCAGGTGACAATGGCAGGAGTAGATATTGTTTTAGAAGAGGCTGACAAGCTGCTGGAAGAAGAGGGGTTGGTGTCATCCCCTATGCCCTTGCAGCTTGAAGAACCAATAGAAATACAGAGGGGGCATGAGGAAGTTCCAACTTCTTTTACAGCTCAGGCAGAAGGATATCTTACGGAGTTACCAGCTATGGAGTATTCTACCTGGGAACTCCTTCAGCATGCGATCATACAACTTAGAGGGTGTACTGGCCGCAGCCGCAACATTAGCCCAGTTCATGCGAACTAACTGCTACACAGATGGGGGTCTCTTAGAACAGAGTAACTACAGCCAGGAAGATATTGCCACTACTTGGACTAGTCGTTCTATCATTTCTCAGACCCAGGTTGCTTCTTCTCCTTTCATGGCCTCTTTGGCTGCTATAGAGACTGCTTTCCGGAGTGGTTTTTGTGGAAGCCTAGCAGGACAAACGTCTTCATAAGTAGGTTCAGGCAGAAAAGGATGCTCAGTTAGCAAGTTGGCAGTTGGAACGAGCTGAGTTGGAAAGCAAGTTGGCAGCAGCTGAAGCTAAAAATATGGATACTTTGTGGGTACTTCAAGGCGTTCGCACTAAGCAAAAGTCGGCGGAGCGGGAGCTGCAACACTTGCGAGGCACTCCTAGTCCAGGGATGTCCTCCAATCCCTCTTCTTGAAACATTCCTCAGTTGGTTTAGTCCTCTGGAAGACGACTCTTTTTTTGGGGGGCATATATGTAATCGGCAATTAGTTGTAGTCGGCATTTGGTAATTTAAGTATTTGGTACTTGTGTTAGTGGGTAGTTATGAAACGGGGAATGTGTCGGTTGGTTAGACCCCTTTATAAAGCAGATGGATACTTGAACTTTGTACATTGATGTTTTGGTAATATTAATAAAATAAAACTGTTCCCCGCCTCTATAGATATAATATTGTGGTATGGTATATTGGTGACTTGGTAATAACAGTTGTAGGATATCCTGTAACTTCTGGTGGTAATTGCTCTCTACAGAATGGTCTCGAAGATCAAGGAGACTTATGTACCTGAGCACTATGAGGTACAACTGCATAGAAAAAGATAGAATCTAAGGCAGAGAGAAATGGATGTGAATTCTTATACTGAAGAGTTTCAAAAGTTGTGTATGAGAGCTAGGGCTGTAGAGGAGGAATGTATAAAGGTGGCGAGGTATCTAAGTGGCCTTAGAATGAACATCTAGGAGGAGTTAAAGCTTTTATGCCCTGATACAATACATAAATGTTATCGGTTGACTCTAAAGGTGGAGGAGAAAGAAAAAAGAAGACAAGTGCAAAATGGTAGAGGAAGTTGGAAGAATAACACAGCTAGTTTTGGTGGGAGGTTAGGCCAGAGATCTTTTTGGGAGCCCAATCAAGGAGAGAAACTAGGAGATTCTAATAGCAGAGGTGGCTATAGAGGTAGAAGATCTAATGGCAGAGATGGAGCAATGGATTAGGTAGAGGATCCAGGTTTGCTAACATGAAATGTTTTAGTTGTAACCAACTAGGGCACCCTTCATAAATGTGTCTAGAGAAAGCCTCTATTTCACATGGTGATTAGATCAGAATCGCACTAGTTGAAGAAGATGCAAGAAGTGTTGTTTCTCCTCAAATGAACCTAGCTTCAGAAGTCGGAGAGACCTTGATGATAAGGAGGGCATTGATCAAGGAACTAGTCAGACTGGCCCACCCTAGAGAAGAGCACTATTCAGGATCAACTAAAAAATACAAGGTAAGGTTTGTTAAGTAATTGTTATCTCCAAAATTTGCACCCTAATGTTTGAATCCTAAAACCCTTAGCAATTTTGGAGAAACATTGCATCAATCAGAGGTTGTGGGTAACCTATGACCTCATTGAACCTCCGAATTCTAGGTTGGTTCCTATCTGATACATCAAATATCTCACCTATACTAATAAAAGTTGGAACTTTATATGGAAAAGGGTAAAGAGGTAAGCTTGACAATGGAAAACCTAAATGATGAAAACTAAGGTGATACACCAGAAATAATAATGCAAATTACTATTATATTATGTAGCACAATGAGCGCTTTCAACAGATAACCATAAAAACCACACCTTGAAGGAACTATTAATTCACATAAATAATTTAAAAGAAGGCTAAAAGATGAATATACAAAAGGAAATAAATCAAAATCAAATATATCACCAAGGAAACACAACTCAAAACCTACGAATAACAGATATCAGACATGAAAGGTGCAAAACGAGACATTGCCCACAAGATTTCTAAATAAAACACAACTAGATAACATTGATCGCCAAAAAGCATACAACCGGATCTTTTACTCCAAAACGTTGAATCCAATGAAAACTATATTACAACCAAAGGCCCAAAGAACAATACATTTGCATAATAGCTCAAAAAATTCTAGAAAAAGATGCCAAGGACAAAAAATCACATGTGCACCTCTCTCCTCTCAAAATTTGAACCCTTTCTCTATCAAAAAGAGGGGTATATAACAACAATGAAACAACACCACCTTCCCACAAAATTAGGAAGTGAGAGTCGGAAATTAGAGAAAACTACTTACAAAAATAGTCTAAAAGCTCCAAAAACATGCCACATGCACTCCAAACTGTGCCTTGATCAAATACACATATGGACAAGTCTAAGAAGACTACATAAATGCCACAAATTGCTCCATAATTGACTCCAAAGTCATGAGTCAGAACTGAGAATTTAAGTATAGTAACTGAGACACCTCCCTTAAAATTAGGCATTTAAGAATGCCAACTCTCTCTTTTCAACACTTAGCCTAATAAAAGCCTAATCAACCCTTTCCATTACTTGTTGCATTTTAAAAATTATTATTATTAAATAGATGATTTATAGTTTATCAACTAAAAATAATAATATTTTACAATTTTAAAAAAAAATGGAACAATATAATGAATTATTTAATCAAAATAATAATATGGACTTCCAAACTTAAGTCCTATACTATTACTTTTAATTAATAAAACAAACATCATCTCATATAGCAAAGTTGCGGACCCGAAATATTATAAAGCACATTTTAAGAATGAATAAGGTAAAATATAAGTCTATTTGGGCATTCGAATGCTATGATATTTTTAAGGAAAGAATATGGGTGAAAGGTTCTAGAAACGCTAGCCGCATTCTGTTGGTTTTCTATGTGATTTTTCCATGGCTTTTCATGATGCCATGACTACTGGTTACTATTCTTATCTGCTGTCTTTGGGCGTTGCATTTTGTTGGATGTCTTCACCCACATTTTCAGATGCCATTATGGTGTTTGCCTTGATGTCATGACTGCTGGTGTTCTTGTAGCTGATCGTGGTTGGGTGTTGCATGTTGACGTCTCATTTGTTGGATACTATGTGGCTTTTCATGACTCCTGGACATTTCATGGCTGTGACATGCGAAAATAAGAAGAAAAAGAGTTGAGGAAACCCTTAGCCGCATGCTATTAACATTTTGTGCTTGAATCTCTTATGGCTGGATGTTGGCATTGTAACTTTTCCTGCAAATGGAGTCCATTGTGAAACAAAAACACAGCTACTTTTATAGCCGTAAGTTGTTCTTCTATTTCTTTCTTTTCTGGAATAAGATAGATGTGGCCATTATCACTGCTTGGAAATGTGGCTTTTATTGCATTTCCTTGGAAAAATATGAGGCATTTTTTGGAAACCTTGTGGCCTTCTTTCATGATAGATTGTATGGCTCTTCTCGTACCTTCAGCTTGGAGTTTTTTGCTGTTACTTGCTGATATCTTACAAAAATTCAGAGAATTATCTTTGCTACGGGCTATAAATTTCTCGCAGATTTGACATGATGATAGAAGACAAATACCTTATTTAATTTATGGGTTTTCTTGTAAGTCTTCTCCTTCTTGGCACTTATAATCATCTTGATCTTGGAAATCTCTTTATTTAATAGTTCTGAATATTCCCTTTTATCATGAATTCAAGTGCATTATTACTTTCCAGCCTCATTAATTGACAAGCTTCAGCATATATTTTTGTTGACCATAGTGCTGCTACAGCAGATTCTATAACAAGAATCTGTTCCTTCTTGATCATTTATGAGTCTTATCTTTTCTGAAAGTTTTTGTAATGTCCTCGCTTTCTGGTTAGGTTCGAATGCTGTAACCTGCAACCATTCGTCAGTATAATATAGAAAATTGTATGTAAAATATATTAGCAATATTAGATTTAAGTAAACATTAATCTAAATACTACCCAAGCTTCCCTTCCTAATCCTTCCAGAGAGATCCTTTCTCCAATCACCTAACCCTCTAGTGAGACTTTATCTCGATTAGTTAATTGTCATAGAAAGAGTTTCTCCCTTAGGCCTCTTTCGGATCTTTGGTAACACTACTTGGTAGAGATCCCACCTCTACCAAGTCTCTTATCTCTGACATATGCATATGTTTGACCACTACAATATATATTTGTCTCTAAGAGATTCTCTACAAATCTCTCTCTTTGGGTTCCAATTTGAAAGCCCAACATTCTTGTAGGAATGCCCTCTAGTCTCTAAGTCCTCTTGAAGAGGAACTCGACACTCATATGAATGTCCTCTACCAAGAGTCTACTTGATCTCTATGAGAACTAAGGAGTTCTCTTGCATATATGATTGATTAATTCTCTCAATAAGATGTATGTCAACATTTCAATATGGTATACCTTAGTGATCTTTGCAATTGATAATTATATATTTCTTTGGTATATTTGAATCTTTTTCTTTTGTTATTAATTATCTCTCTTGTCCCAGTGGCTCTAAGTTTTGTTGTATAGGTTATCGCAATCTCTATTGACTCTATTTTTTGGTTGTCATTCAAATCTTACTGTCACTTAATTTGATTAGTTCCTTTGTCTTTTGTAAATGGTTGCAATCCCCTTCCTTGTCTTCTTACTATCTAACTCTTTTCTATTGCTAGAGAATTCTAATAAACCTCCGTTAATATCCATTACACATCCATTTGCATTAAAATTTAATATACATTCATATCTCAATGTCCTTTAGTATCTAATTGTCATAAATTGATATATAATTTTTTATGGTGTGACTGGAGTATTCAGCATAGATATTGATCATCAGGCTAACGTCTCATATATAGGAGATATTTCACGTGTATCTATCTGATTCCTCCTATCTCTACCCTTCGTACATATCAATAGGTGTAGAATGATATAATTACCCCTCCAATCATGTGAAACTAAGTCCCTGTATCTCCAGTGCCGTAGTGTGACTCAATCTCATCATATGTGTGTGTGATGCAATCTCTGATCCAAGTCCACCACATTTGCTTCTGCTTGTCTATTCCCACAATTCTACGTTCCATCTAGCTTGACCATCCCTCTACTATCCACATGTCAATATACATCATTCTAGCCACCTGAATATCTTTCCAACTATTAATCTGAATCTTCCCTTATGGTCATAATATTTCCTGGAGTTCTAAATGCTGGAATAGACTCATAAATGAATATCTTTTCTGCAATGATTGTCCTGTATTAGAAAATGGAAAATTGTCTTCATCTATATGTCCTTGTCCTTGGTATTTTTCCCTTCCACATTCTTTTGTTCTTGTTGTTGACATGGTTTTTGTATTTGTAATAATTTCCCGATTTGCGTGGACTCCTCTTTTACTTCTTCCTCACTAGTTCCCCCATTCACTAAGAATATGCTATCTATTTTTTGTGCCCCTTGCCAAGAATGCAAATCTGCCTTCAATACTTGTTCTAGCCTCCCTTCGTAAACCAAATTGTATATTCCAGTCTCTCCTCCCCTTTTTTCCATGTATTCCTCCTTATATATATTATTTAAAGTCTTCCTAACAGTCGTGTCCATACAAGATCCATCGTTATGTTTACTTAATCCAATAACATATATTATCGACATATGATATAATATATCATATTTAGTTATAAAATTTATTACTGTTTCCATAATATTGACTCATTTATACATTCTAAGTTTTCATTCTTTATATATTTATAATATATTGAATAATAATTTATATGATTATTATTATAATTATATTTTACTATTTTATTTAATTAATCAATCAATTATACTGTCTCTTAATATTTTAAATCATAATTTAGTATAATTATATATATAATTATCTCGGGACAGGGGATATTACAGTTTTCTCTATTTTACCTATAGCATGCTCATACTCAACTTGTTAATGTGGCGATTAGAACCAACTTGCTGTTCTATAACTTTTGTATGTTTACAAACCATGATTTTCAAACATTACATCCCAGCAGCACCCCTTTTGAATGTGCACCAATATCTTACATGGCTGATCCGCATTTATCGTGATTGTTTTTCCTTCTCTGCTGATATATGTTTCTTTTTTATTTTGCTGAGATGAGTAGCATGTTAGGAATGTGAATGTGAGGCGAGGTGAGGTGTTGGCATTGCTTCGATCCATTGGATCTAACAACCTTTTCCCATGAATGTAGGGGTTGGATGCATGGAAGGGACGCAATTTGGGGCAACGAATGGATGGAAGCGGATGGATGCAACTCAACCAGTCATTACAAGCAATGACTAGTGCCCATGACCTTTCCTCTCTTTATACTTCTTTCATATTACTTGTTTTGGTAGAGTAAGAATATAATCAGTAGATAGGGACTACTCTCACGGTCAAATGTGTGAGAGAATTTCACTTTCAGCATCTTTATTTCATGCTTGTAAATATCAATTGTACCATCATGGATATCTTAATTATCTTACAAAAATTAACAATAATCTTAATAATTCTCTGAATTGGAGTTTCATGCTTGTAAATATCAAAAACACCTGTAATGGATCAAGCAATGGTGGTGAAGGATTTTGGCAAGTTGGAGAATAATACAGTAAAGATTTTTGCAGCAACTTGTGTCTTTCAGTCCCTACTTTTCATGGTTTTGGATTGATAGGAAATTATTATTCTTAGATCCTGTTAGAACATTGAATCACCTTTCAATTGCATGCATGTTTAGTTTCTGAAGCAATAAAGGAAAGAAGAAAGAAGCATTTTTCTATCGCTTATCTGAAACCCTTACTAACTAGGGTTTGGCAACAAATCATGGATTTTGGACCTGCATCCATGGTTCAGAAATTTTGAACCTTGGGGGTGATGGAGCTCAAAATTACAATCTCCATTTTCTGATCTTAAGAATGAACAAATATAAATCTAGAAAGGAAAGGTTTTGGATGTCTGTGTATATTTGAATAGACTTGGCTTACCCATAGAAGGGGCCAAACCGCAAAAGACTTTTTGGTTTAGAGAAGAATATAATGATGTTCACTATAATATTGATTGTACAGATGTAATTATGTCTTCTTACAGCAAAGTATACAGAATAAGGCATCGACTAGAAGGAGGAGTTAGCACTAGTACAGGGAGCAAAGCCTGGCCATTCTAAGTGATCCTGAATGATATATTGTGACAATTACTAAATCTGGATTTGTCTGGAATGAGAATATATTGGAAGATTGCAAGATAATCCGTTTTCATGTGATTGGCAAAGGTGTATGTATATTGCTCTGAGATCTAACAAACAAATATATTGTTTTGTTTTAGACGTATCCCGTTCATATTGATATAAGTGATTATTGCAGAGACAGTATTCCAGATTCTGGGTGAGTGTGTTGCAGATATCAGTTTATTACACAGTAACAAGAGAGAAGTATCCACACCCAACAAATATATCAGTGTATACATTGAAGATGGTTGTATAAACAAAAAATTAAAAACCAATTCATATGAGTTGATATATACAGCCATATATATGTATCCAGTGACTAAACAGGAGACTATATTGCATATGAAGAATCATTCATACGAAATGTACAGGTAGTAGTATTTAAGGAACAAAGGAATGCCAAAGGGCTCTAGTAATTAGCATCAGGGTGCAGGGACGGCTTGCTTGATTGATTCAGAAAACTCACCCATGAGTGGTATCACCGAAATCCTCAGGATGGAAATTTGAAAGAGCTTGTTGCTTGCCTAGTGAAAATGAAGTCGATTTCCCGAGACAATATTGGTCATCAAGGATTTGAAAATGGACTCCATATGATCAAATGTTTAGATTGGTTTTCTCATCGTAGTAGAAATGTTTACATCATGCAAAGTCAGCAAAAGAATAAGCGGGTCATTAACTGCAGCATATTTGCTCTCCTTAGCATTGGCAATTTCTGCAGGCCCTTTGGTAGTATTTCCCGTCAATTTTACTTACAGTGCTCTATATGTTTATGGCAGGTGTTTGAACAAATGTAGAACCTGTGTGGAAGGAAAGGGCCGAACGTCCAAGTTTCTACAAGTTTCACCATGCCAAGGAAATACTTCGCCTCAGAAAGAAGAAATTATTTCCTCCCACTATAGTCTTGAATGGAGTTTGAGAGTAAATATAAGCCCGATAAAATACAAACCTTAAAATTATTAAACCACCAATTTGTTTTAACCGGAATTATATTAAAGTTTTATATTGGTGGTTATTTGTCATAAAAGGGTGCGATGGTTAATAATGCCCCTTCATACTTTATAAATAAGGGGTGTGAAAGACACAACATATATAATTCATATTTTATAAAAAATTTATACCAAGTTATATACATGCTCATTTGATATATTATATTTTCATTGATAAAGAAATGATTTTTTGAACTAAGCCTGTGGATGGTGGATTATCGAATAAATTCTTGTGCGATTCTGGAGTTGAACTATATTGGATGGATCATCCATAAGGAGTGTCTCCAGTACAATTTTATTTCCGAATCAGTAAGAAATATTTATTTTAATTTATTTGCATTAGAGTTGTAAATTATTATTAAGTTGTGTCCTTTATAAATATTTTATCTATTTTCTATAAATATTTTAATATTTGGATAAGTAGACAAGGTCATTAATGCATTTTAAATTTGATAAACATAGATATTGTGAAATATTTAATTGTTTTTGTATTTATGTCTAGTTTGTCTCCACAGGAGTTAAAGTGCATCCTAGACTAGTTTAAAATTGCATTTTTTATAATTGATCCATCGCACCTGAATTATTAAAATTGTTTATAGTTTAAATGTATTGAGTTTTATAAAGTTGTATGTTTCAACTAATAATATTTACTCTAATTGCCCATTTAATTAAGCACTGCTCTTTTATTCTTGATTCATGATCCATATGCTGGCAACTGTTTGATTTCTTTCCGTTGAGGAAATAATATATTTATTTGTTGCAATCATCTATAATAATCACTTTTATTTAAAAAACTCTCATATATTCTTTTGTTATTCTTACGTCGTAATTCACAAGTTTGAAGTTTTCTATATTTCTTGCCATTAGGAAAACTTTCATTGTATTCGTGTTTTAACTGATCTACTTTAAGCATCTTGGATATAAGGTTGTTGTCCAGGATCAGGTACACCCACCTCGGTTTTGCAGAGCTGGAAGTGCAAGGAACTTGGACCGTATTGTTCAATTCCGTCAAGTTGGCCTTAACCAGTTGGATATCCCAGCATCGAGTAGGCAAGGCTCGTAGGATTCCAATCTGCGATTTTGGGAACCAACAAGGGGATTGCAAGATCTAGTCATATACTATAATATCCTAAAGTCCTTTTTGTTGCCAATGGCTAATTTTGATAGCAAGCCCTAGCACCTGGCATCTCAATGTAATAGGTAGGTTTGAACAAATAGAATAGAATAGATTGAAGAATGAATGGAGTTAGGGGTTTGAACACTTAGTAAAGGTTGGTTGACA
Organism: Cupressus sempervirens; assembly: GCA_028749045.1. Classification (NCBI taxonomy): domain Eukaryota; kingdom Viridiplantae; phylum Streptophyta; class Pinopsida; order Cupressales; family Cupressaceae; genus Cupressus; species Cupressus sempervirens. The sequence continues at coordinate 516,705,468 of CM053785.1, read as the reverse complement.
TCTACTTCAACTGTTGGAAGTGTTGGCAAGATCAGGTTGTGTAGAGAAATACTCTAAAATAAGGAGCTATCAGCAACCTTGTATATCAACTCTTATAGGTCTAATAGGCACCTTATAAAAGCAACCCTAATCAACCCTATTCAGATGTTGAGACCATGTTACGGAACTTGGTAATCTGATAGAGGGTACTCAAATCTGAAGTTTGTTTGAGAAGAAATTTTGTTGTATGAGAGTTGTAGCCCAAAAACAAAATAGGGAGGCTTGATTGGAGCTCATTGACCTAGGAGCCCAGCCAAGTGAGATTGGGCATTTGGAGGAGAGAATCCTCAAAGCCTGCCAAGTTTGTGTTCTTTTGACCATAGCAAGCTAGTCCTCATGGTTGAAGTGATGGTGAAAAGTAGAAGTAGGCAAACTCCTGAAAGGCTTTTGTTTTTAACACTTGAAGTCATTTATCAAAGAGCTTGAGAAGTGGATCTTTTGGATCCATTACTTGTGAAGGTTATGGGAACATTGTAACATGTTGAACAAGTGAAGAAGGCTTGATAAACTCCAAGGGCTTGTTAGTGATTATTTTATAGAGAATAGGCTTAGAGGCCTATTTTAAGGTGAAAGATCATCAAAGCAAGCCTCCTGATCACTTTACAAGTCCTCCCATCCAGAGATTCCATGTCCTTAAGCAATCGGATCTCTAAATCAAGTACCGTCTGTACCAAAACACTTGGGTCCCATATCAATCTCACAATTTTTTTAGCAGAAATTTGTTTCCCCACTTTAAAATTCACTACACTGTACAGTACTCCATCAGTCATGCAAACCCCAAGATCCCAACTCTGAATGTCATCTTCAGCATCAATCATCAATAGGATAGGAGAAGCATCATTCATCAAAGCTTCATTTGTGACTGTTTCAACAACTGACCATAGCCTAAAATTATAAGAGGAAGCATCCCAATCCATGCACCCAATTGTTCTCAACAAATCTAAGTCTGGTGGCATTGAATCTTTATGGCATCATATCATTCTAAGAGGAAAACCGGGAAACTCATAAGAGTTTGATACATGTGGCACAACATCTACCAAAATCAGCAACATTGTTTGAGAAGCTATTTGTCCATATTGATTATGTACATCTGATTGTTTAACCTTCCATGTACTATGATGATCGCAAGGGTACATTTAAACACTCAATTCTGAATTTGTTTGGGGGACCATGTGTCTGTGTCTTCCTTAATTCTTTGCAAGTTCTCCCTTCCTTAAGAAGTTATCATCTTAGCATGTTTAGCTTTCTCCATCCATTCATTGCACTACAAAAGGGTTCTTTCTACTTGTGTGCTCTAACCCATCAATTTCCTTCGCTCCTCCTCCATTACCACTAACTCTTCTAGAGTTCCATTAATCTCTGCATATAGTTCATTTGAATCCCGTGATAACAATTCTTTCCAACATATTTCATCAATCCCATTAACTATCATCTACACTTCTCAAATTCTTGAACTATCTTCTTGTTCATTCGGCAAGGTTGTCATCTTTTCTGCTTCATATGAAGAATAGTGAGCCATAGTCAATTGTAAGCAAGGTCCATCAATCTCTTTTTCTCTATCTTTAACAGACTTGATAGCAATGTCCTTGTCCTAGAATAAGCGCAAGTAATCCAACTTTGTCTTTTCTAATGTTTCCATGATTGCATGTAGTTGCACACTCAAAATTTCATTTGTAATTCCTTTCTTCCTTTACTTCTTTCGAAGATTCCATATAAACACTTCAATCTATTTATGAGCATTCTCATATCTTGATAGCACTTGCAAAATCCTTTCCTCTGTGACAACCAGTTGATCCTTAAATCTTGTGTTAGCAAAGGTTCGTACTTATCACAATGACTAGTACTTCCACCACCTAATCCACATCCATCTATAAGAACACTTTCCTCACCCAAAAGTTACCATAGAATCCTTGGCTTTAGGGGCATAATTCATCCCTTCTTTATATTCATCTCAATGCTAATCTCTAAATCACCCACATAAAATCTATATCACCCTTATGTTGGCTTAGTGAAATCAGAATTTATGATTTCATCAAGGCACTATTATGTAATCCAAGAAGATTCAACTTCATCATGGCCGTAATCATTAATGATTCATTTCTCTTGTATTTCTTTGTGAGTTCCTTGAGACTTGATTCCATATTCATCATGAAAGAAACTGCTCCCTTCAAGACCATCCTTTTGTTGCTCTCCTTCCTTCAGGAGAGACTTCAGCTTTTTTTCACTGTTTGAACACATTGCTAACCAATGTCTATGCACATGAAGAAATTGCACATTCTTGTTTCAGAACAACCCACAGCATAAATAAAATAGATTGGGCAATTGTTTCAGTCTCATTGATAGTTAGAACCATATTATCCTGCATAGCTGTAATGACCTCTTTTCCATGTGCCCTTCTGATTGTTACCAAGAAATGATGAAACATATCACAAATAAAATCATGCCATTCTAAATCCAACAATAGAGGATTACCCACTCTAACTTCTGCAAAGTTTTTAAGCATAACAAACCTTCTTGAAGCATAAATAGTACCAACATAATCAAGACCCTGAAAACTATCAACCATCAAAATCAATATCTTCTTCATGATGTCATCATCATAGAGAACATATGGTGCCAAGATTCTCAAAACTTCACAAAGGCATGAAGTAACCATCCTACATCAACAACCAGTTTTGCTTCAGAGAAACTTTCACAGGGATGAGAGAAAAATGTAAAAGGTGTGAAGGTGATTGTTCCACAAGACTCAAATACCCTTCCAGTTCATTCAATATATTAAAAACAGCATTTCTTGGTTGATGGTTTCGAAGCTTGCCACCAGCTTCTTGAAAAGCTTTAACCAGCCAGCATTTCTCTTTTGATTCCATACTTGATCCCAGATTGTTTTCTCCTACAAGCTGGCAGGACCCTTAGCTCTAAAACCACTATAATAACCCATTCTAATTCTTCCTCTAATTCAATTGATTTGATTCTACATTTTGTCAAACAATTTGGAAATAAGAGTAATATTAGTTTGTACAGATTCCAGGGATAGTAAAGAATACTGACTAATATTCCCAACAGGATATTGGCCAATTTTCCCTCTTTCCTTTTTTTTTAATTTTGTCAATGAGTTTTTGCAAGTCTTAGTTTATAATTTTGATAGAATTATACTATTGATTTGCATTTAATATGTAAAATGAAAGAAAACAAACATCCAGAAAAAATTCATTGTTTGTAATCTTTGTCATGACTCATAACAGAATTGGGCAAGAACGTTCAAATCAAGGGAACAATGGCATGCCTGGAATTAAATACACGAAATTTCTAGCTTCCTAAGAGTGGATTTTTGCTGTGTCCACAATTTTTTGTTTTGGAAATATGTTGTGTTTAAATCAGGAGTCCGCTAAACCACCTTTGTGACAGGATAATTGTAATGGGAGACCTGTCTATTGAATAGATCATTATTGACACTTGAGGACCTCTAACTTGCCTCCAACACATCCACTGGTAGTTTGTTGATGGTTTAGGAAATTCCAAGTTGTTATCTTCCATCTTCAAACTTGTGTTAGTGCTATAAACCTCCAACAGTGTAGAGACCGATCCAGCAAAACGCTTCTGCTAAGCCACCCACATCTTGTGGGTTATGTTTAACGTGCGTACAGTACATATGAAACAAGGTTCAGTAGCTTTCGCGAATCTTGAACAATGACTCCATGAGGTCAAAACAGAAGACTCTTGATTGTTGTATTCTCATCATGCCTGAACAGAACTCCTCCCATCTTCAATATCTATCGCACACCATCATTCTGTTGCATTTGGAAGTTGGTGACTTCTTATCGATACACCATAATCCCAAATACAATAATTCCCTGACAGCCTGAGGGGATGGTTGTCTCATGTGCCATCTCATTATCATCAACAACCAACTCAACATTTCTTGCAGACGTTTACGTAACTTTTGTTGAACAAAGTTGACATTGACTATTTCGTGGAATCATATGGAAGCAAAACTAAAGCATATAGGAACAATGGTATAGTCATTGACTTCGCCACCTATGTGACACCATCCATTCCTTAAACCAATTAGACCAGATTCTTTCTAGTGAAATCCTTCCTTCCCAAATCTGAGAAAGTTCTATTATATCACAAAACCTTCACCCCCTTCTTTGACGAAAAAGCAATTATAAAAGGAAGGACTTCCAGTGGATTTCCCATAGGCAAACTTCCAAACTTAATTATTAATTATTTAATATTAGCTTTTTATTTATTAACTAATATTAAATAATTTAACATAATTAATTACAATTAATTGTCTAATATTAGATATGGAAACTGATATTAAATAATTATCATTATTTATTTAATATCTCAATTTAGGGGGCATTACATATAATTGTAGCGTCTTTGGATGTATGCAATTAGTTCCAAGTTTTCTATATTCATTTTCAAATTAAAATTCATATGCATTGGATTTGACATTATAAATTTTGCATAGAAAGATGATGAAATACAGCTGCTAGAGATTTGCCACAATGTAATTCACTTGTTTCATGAATTGTAATTTGAATTTCATGCACTTGTATATATTTGGGATTGCAAAAAATCATTTAAATACAAACAAGCAAACCATATACATGCAGTAAATCAGAACTTGGGTATTGCATGACAAACGTTTGACAAAATGTCAAAAGGGAAAATTTGAGTTTTCTGGACACAGAACCAGCAGGGTTCTTACAGTGTGATAGTGCATGATGCACTGAAACATGCACACACAAAAAAATACAGTACGTGTTCACTACATTGCAGCTCTGTTGAAACAAATGAGACAAAAAATTGGAAGAAGTGTGATGATAAGAGCAAATTGAAACTAGGTATTTCAGTATTTAAGATGCAAGCAAGACAATCAACTCTCCTTAAGAAAGCAATATCAAGCCTGGGAAACAAATAGAGCGGGTCCAAGGTCCTTGTAATCTCACCATACATTTTCAAGTTCTTTCTCACATTCAGCATCACATAACTTTGCTTTCTCCTCAGGAGGTAAACCAGCTCCTCTAGCATCATGCATCAGAGAAAGATTAAAGCAATATCCAGCTGTTAATCCAATAAATTGGATTGCATATCTTCGATCTATAATGACAGCATTGGCATTACAACCTTGAGCAATAATATTTTTATACCGAGGCTCAGATTCTAAGCACAGCCCGACCAAATATTGCCTTGTTTTTTGTAATTTTGTTTTTCTAAGACGTTCAAATTTTGTTTCATAAACCCGACCTGCTCCTATAAGGACAAAACAATCACGTCACACAAACAATTTGTCAATATTAGCTGATAAAGGATTGATCTATGTAACTAAAAGAACTTGCAATATATCAAGAAGATAATGCAGAAACTAATACATGATTTGAAATTGAGAATAAAAATCTGATACAAATAGTAAAGCCTTCAATGTCTCATAAAAACTAGTAATAAAGTATTAAAGCATCTAAATTGTAACAAAGTTTCATGTTTTCATCACTCTTTTCTGATATTTCCATTGAAAATGCTATGGCATGACTTGCTAGTGACTTTATTTGAGCTATTCATCCTTGTAATTCTACAAATCATGGAATAAAAAATCAGCAACCTACTCACAACTTATAATTGTGAGTGCCAACTACCAAGTTACTTTCTGATATCCCTGTTTTAAAATTGAATTTAATAAATGATAATTAAATAATTAAAATATAGATAAATAATATAGCCTAGTATAATTATAATATTAGAAGTTATAATATTATAATAAATACATAAAATATAAATACAAATAAGTTTATATATATATATATATATCCATTAACCAATATTAATGGAAAGGTGTGCTTAAGAACAAGAAGGCGGGTTTGTAGGCCCGTTTATGGCTTGGTAGGGTTAATCCTATTCAAAAAAGAGGAAATGTTTGTTGGACACCACCAGAGCAAGGATGGGTTAAAATTAACTTCAACATGGTGGCTAGGGGAAACTAAAGGGTCTCGGGGTGTGGTTGTGTAGCAAGAGATTACAAGGGCAATACTCTCGCCTTCATGGCAAAACGTCTACATGACGGCATGAATAATGTGGTTGAATGTTATGCAGCGAAAGAGGCTCTTGTCTTAGGAACCAAACTGGGCATTAGAAGAGTCCATTTGGAAGGGGACTTGGAGATTATCATAAATGGCATTAAGAAAGGGAAGATGGAGGCTTGGCACTTTGATAAATATATTGAGTCGATCAAAGGTTTACTAATGGAATTTGAAGGCTTCAAGGTTTCCCATACATTTCGAGAAGCGAACAGGGTGGCAGAGATGTTGGCTAGCATGGGTGCAAATGCAGCAATGGGCACTCAGAATGAAATTTTTGAGGCCCTGTGACACCTTGTATTAGATTAAAGAGAGAAAAATATTTTGCCTTGGCCAACATTACAAATTAAAACATTTATATCTTGGCCAATTTTTCAAAGGTGACAGAAATGGAGGTTAATATTGCTTTAGGCTCTAAGAATCAGACGCAGACCTATGAGGGTAATATCACTATTTAGCGCCTTAATAACATATTTGTGTTTGATGACCCGGATTTCTTGGAGGGAGTTCAACAGACATTTGGGCCTCCAAAAAACCAATGTTAACTTTACTTTGAAGGAATTTATTTAACTTTTCACAGCTATAGAAGATACCTGGATGCATATTGGAAGCGACGATCGAACTTGGATGTGGCGTCGTTGTTTTTGGCACTAGCACTAATGGTGAGGGAAACAAAGGAGGAGCTTCATCATGTAGTTGCTTCTTGTGTGGATATGCAATGGCTTTTGGGGCTAGAGGATATTATTGAACGTGTTGTCTTGGGCGTGGGTGTAGAGATGGGAGAGGAGCCTTGGAGATTGGTTGGTGGTGGGGAACCGTTTGTCCAACCATTAATAGTGTTGTCCTCTGCAAATCGATAAGAAGTGCATCTCCCAAAAGCAGAGCAAGGTTGGAGAAAGATTGTGGATTTTCTGTTGGGCAAATTTGGGTGTTAGCTGAGAGCAAGCGAGGCTTCATGAAGGCTACATCGAGAAAGAGCACACTCACTCTAGGGAAACCATTGCGTCACCAACTAGTGAAGAAAAATTGGTAGGAGAGGGGAGCTTCCACATCAAAGGGAGTCTGGGTGGATGCATCGCTGCTTGAAGAAGAGGGGGATGGCAGTGGTAAGTATCGTCGGGTGAGGCAGGGGATTTTGGTAACGGATGATCACTCAACGCCAACGTTCAAACGCGAGGAAGCAGCGCGCTGGTTTAAGGAGTAGCAACAAAGGGTGGAGACAACGGCGTTTGCATGCGAGCACCCTTGGTCTTGTTTTGTCTCTAATTTTTTGTATATGGGTTGGGTGGTCTAGGCTTTTGGCAGAGTGTTAATACTCTGACATTTTTGTAATGTCAAAAGTATGGCCATGGGACAGGTAGATTTATGGCAGTAAAGTATATGGCCATACCTCAAATATTGTAATCTCTCTTTAATATCAATATAACACCAATAATGTTACCTATCAAAAAAAAGGCGGGTTTGTAAAGAAAGTGTCCATTCCCCAACAAAAATATTGATTTTTGACCTTATTCCAAGGAGGATCATGAATTGAGATACAATAAAAAATGATTACAACAGAGAATCACACATCATTATTAAACTAATAAGCAGATGAAGGAAGAGATGTCGATGTAGAAGACTAGGAAAATTACAATTTTGCAGAGAAAATATTTCCTACAGATTGTATTGTTTCAAATTAATTCACTATTGTTGGTAAAGCATAGTTCCTATAGAAATTTTTATTTCATTCTGTCAGTTACACTAGTAACTTTCCATAAAAATCAAAATGTTGGGTGGAACCGAAGTTCCAGTATGGTATTCATAAGTCCATATTTCCAAATTGTCTATTTTGTCTCTCCTTATGTGTCATGGAATCAGTAATATTTAACATAAGTTCGGTCATCAGTTTGATAAGATGATCAAATCAAACTAACCTCTCAAACTTTCTGTTCTGACATCAATTTGATTAGATGAAGATGAGAGGATGAAAACATTGCAAAATATGTTGAGAGAATCAAAGCTAGTGTCAATGCAATCAAAGCCTTTGGAAGGACAATTGAAGATGTAACAGTGGTAAGAAAGGTACTCAGAACCCTTCTTCCTATCTATGCAATTAGAATGTATGTTATTCAAGAGAAGAGATGTGATCCAAATGACAAGATAACTTTGGATGCTCTTGTTGGAAGATTGACAGCATTTGAACTAGATAACTATGATAATTATACTCCTAGTTCTAGCAATCTTGAATCTGCATTTGAAGCCAAGTTATCACTCAAGAAGAAAGCAAAAAAGTCTAAAGGAAAACAATATGAAATTGAAGAGGAAGACAGTTCTGACAGTGATCTTGAAGCCATTGAAGCATTCCTTGCAAGAAGGTATCCCAAAGGCAAAAGAAAGTATAAAGGTAAAACTCCTTTAATCTGCTTTTTTTGTGAAGAAGTTGGTCACATAGCTGCAAGGTGTCCAAACAGAGAAGACAAAGATGAAAAAAAGAAAAGTATAAAGGCAAGAAGGATTTCAAAAGCTATAAGGACTACAAGGATAAAAGTAAGAAGTTTTGTTTCATGGCTAAAGATTCAGATAGTAGCGATAATGATGAAATGGTCTATATTGTTGTAAAAGATGAATCTAATGATGAAGAAGACAAAATGGCACTTATTTCTCATGTTAGCAAAAATGATACATGGATTATTAATAGCGGTTACTCACATCATATGACTGGTGACAAAACAAAGTTCGAAAATATGGAACATTATAATGGTGGAAGTGTAAGATTTGGAAACAATGAACCATGTTGCATAAAGGAAAAAGGTTGTATCTCACTAACCAGTGAACTTAGATGTGATAATGCTTATTGGGTTGAAGGACTAAAGCATAATCTACTGAGTGTGGCACAGCTGAATAACATTGGATTCAAGGTAAAATTCGTGAATGGGAAGGCGAAGCTGGTAGATGGAAAATGAAATTTAGTTGGGTCCGGTAATCAAACAAAACGTAACCTATTCTACCTAGATCTTAGTGAAAGTTCATGTTTCATTGCTCAAGTAGAAGAAAGCTGGTTATGGTATAAAAGGTTGTGTCATGTGAATTTTGATAATCTGATCAAGATAAGCAAAAACAAAAGAGTGAGAGGTATTCCTAGTTTGAGTAAACCTAATATGGGTCTATGCAAAAATTGTCAAATTGGTAAGATGGGCAAGACAAGTTTCAAAAGTAAGAACTATCGTTTTGAACAAGTCTTGGAGTTGGCTCATACTGACCTATGTAGACCTATTGGAATTGAGAGCTACAGTGGAGATAAGTATTTTATTCTTTTTGTTGATGATTATTCTAGAATGATGATTGTAATGTATCGAAAAGATAAGTCTGAAGCTTTTCAAAAGTTTAAGTGGTATCTGGCAAGAGTAGAGAAATAAATTGGAAAGAAGCTAAAGTGTTTGAGATCAGATAGAGGAGGTGAATTCATTTCCAATGAATTCTGTGCTAAAAAAGAATTAAAAGACAACTATCAACCCCTGGTACACCACAGCAGAATGGTATAGCTGAAAGAAGGAAAAGATCCATCATGGATTGTGCAAGAAGTTTGATTATAGAAAAGAATGTTGCAATCAAATACTAGTGTAGAACAAGAATTAGTATGCAAAGAACATTAACAAATAAAGTAAACATTCACAAACCAAAAACTAAATTCACATATATGCTTAGACAAAGAAAGCAAACAAGAAGTGCAAACCTCACAAGAGAAAACACTCCATGCTTTCTTGATTCTGTAGATGTGTCCTTTTGCTGTGGATGTATGCTCAAGATGCTCAAAAGTTGCTTCAATGGAGATGGGTAATGGCAAATTGGTAGCTTTGTGAGCTCTCAATTTGGCATTATAAGGGTATGGGTATGGCTTTTGGCTCTCAAAAGGGCATGGTAACTTTAGCTCAAAGATTGTTGATGAAATGGCTTGGGATGGGATTCAATTTATAGGCTAAGGGGTAGAGGGATGGAGGGCTTAGATGCAAGGATGGATGAAGGCTTAAGGAGGGCTAGGATGCACTCAAAGGAGAGCACATGGATTGTGCTTGTTTAGCACCAATGGGAAGGTGACACTTGTCACAAGGAGGATGAGTGTGAGAGGGTAGGGTAAAGGGTTGGTTAAAGGCATGATGAGTGGGGTTGAGTATGTAAGAGGGATGTAAGAGGAATGAGTGTGGAAGAGGGAAGAGTGTGGAAGATGGGTGTAAGAGTTATGAGTGGGCTTGTAAGAGTCTTTTATGTTTTGTAAGAGCACTCATGACTTAATGGTTGGGTTTTTTGAGGGGAGACTTTGGTTTGGATTAGGAAAGTCTTAAACTTGTTTAAGGAATGTGACAACATTAGGGGGTGGATTAGGCTTGGGTTTAGGATTAGATTAGGGATGTTAGAGATGTGCAAGTGGATGGCATTAATGAGGGTGGGTGAGTTAGTGGCTAAGCTTGGTTAGTATGGGTGGATGGGGTGGATTAGGCTAAATGGAGGATTAGAGATAGGTTAGGGGTTTTTGAATTTGAGGATTTCATTTATCAAATAGATTTATTTAATAAATGGGGATTTTTGGAATTAGATAGGAGAAAAGAATTTAATTGATAAATAATAGATTATTTGATTTATCAATTAGGACTATAGATGATTAATTAAATAAATCAACTAGGGATGGCAAAGGATTAATTAAATAAGAATTTAATTAATGATGCCTTTAGAGATGGCTAAATTAGATTACCAAAGCAGTGTAATCAAATTTAGGTGTCTACAACTAGAAGGAAGTAATCAGTACTGCAGTACATACCTTGAACAGAGTACAGTTGCAAAAAGACTCAAATCAAACTCCTTATGAACTATGGTATGGCTACAAACCTAATGTAAGTTACTTAAGAGTATTTGGTAGCAAATGTTATATTCTGAGAGAGACTAGAAAAGGCAAATTTGATGTCAAAGGTGATGAAGGCATATTCGTAAGATACTCCAGCAGAAGTAAAGCATATAAATGTTTGAATTTGTCTACTCATAAGATCATAGATAGTGCACATGTGAGAATTGACGAGTTTGAAGAAAAGAGTAAAGAAGAGAGCAGCAAAGAACCTGAGGATTACAAAAAGTTTATTTAATTTGAAATTGATATATTGCCAAATCTAATTGGAAGTCAGGAGACTTCACCTCCTGAGTCCCCAAAATCTCTAGAAGCACTCGAGTTGCATCCAGTGCAACCCAAGTCACAGACTAAAGGACCCAAGTTATAGTTAGAGGCTACCGAGTTGCAACCAGAACAAACCAAGTCTGAAGGACCAAAGTCACAGACAATGGGATCCGAGCATGATGTAGAAGATCATGGCGAGGCTAGTGGAACTAGTTCTAAATCCAAAGTACCTGTGTTAGCAAGATATGTCAGAAGGTACCATGCACCTGATCAGATCATTGGAGATAAGTCAGATGGTATAATGACAAGGAACAAATTGAAAGGTGCATGTTTGCTTACTGAATTTGAACCTAGATCAGTTAAAGATGCTTTGGATAACGAAAGTTGGATTGAAGGAATGAATGAAGAAATAGAATAGATAGAAAGGAATAAGACCTGGACTCTTGTTCCTAGACCTAAGGACAAAAATGTAATTGGCACAAAGTGGGTTTTCAAAAATAAGCTAAATGAAGATGGAGAAGTTTCAAGAAACAAAGCAAGGTTAGTATGCAAAGGCTATTCTCAAGAAGAAGGCATTGATTATGGTGAAATTTTTGCTCCTGTTGTAGAAGGTGTTAGGACTTTACTTGTTTATGCTGCACTTAAAGGATTTAAAGTTTATCAAATGGATGTGAAATCTGCATTCTTGAATGGAATTCTTGAAAGGAAGTTTACATAGAGCAACCAAAAGGTTTTGTGGATCCTAGAAAAAAGGATAGGGTTTATAAATTGCACAAAGCATTGTATGGTCTCAAGCAAGCTCCCAGAGCTTGGTATGAAAGACTTCATAACTATTTGATGAAGATTGGTTTTCAAAGGACAATTGATAACAACAGCTTGCATATCAAAGAAGGACCAGACAAGAAGATTGTGTTGGCAGAAATCTTTGTGGATGACACATTGTTTACTGGAAATGATGATTAATGCAAAGCTTTGGAAATGAGTAAGGATTTTGAGATGTCCATTTTTGGAGAGATAAAATTCTTTGTTGGATTGCAAATTCAATAGTAGAAAGATGGTATCTACATTACTCAATCTAAATATATCAAGAAGATTCTAAAAAAGTTTGGAATGGAGGATTCAAGACCAGTTGGAACACCTATGTCTACTGGACATAAGCTTTCCAAGAATGATGATTCCAAGGAGGTAGATCAAACCACATACAAATCAATGATTTGAAAACTGCAATATGCAGTGCATAAAAAGTCTGATATTGCATTAGCAGTTGGTATGGTGGCAAGATTCTTAGCAAATCCTAAAGAAAATCATATGATAGCAATCAAGAGAATCGTGAGGTATCTAAAGGGTACTGAAGACTATGGATTATGGTACCAAAAAGGAGGCAATTTGGATTTGAAAGCCTTTACTAATGTTGATTGGGAAGGAAGTGTTGATAATAGGAAGAGCACCAATTGTGGAGCATTCTTTCTTAGTAAAAGACTAGTGTCTTGGACAAGTAAAAAGAAGAATTGCATTTCTCAATCTACAACAGAGCCAGAGTATGTTGCAGTAGCAGTTAATTGTTCCAATGTTGTTTGGTTCAAACAACTGTGGGCAGGTATGAAGGTAGGGATCAAGGATCCAATGGTTATCTTTTGTGATGACACCAATGCAATTAATATATCAAAGAATTCAGTGATGCATATCAAGACTAAACACATTGCAATAAAATATCATTTTCTGAGAGAATTGGTGTAAGATAAAGAGGTATGATTGGAATATGTGAATACTAAAGAACAAATTGCAGACATATTCACTAAGCCATTACCTAAGGATGCATTTTTGTATCTAAGAGGTAAGTTAGGGGTCATTCCCCTATCTAAAGCTCACTAAATGAAGTTTAATGATGCATCAACTAGAGCATGTTGAAGATCAATCAATTGATGCAATAATGAAAGAGCAGATTGCATATGAATCAGTACATGAGGTACATTGATATTCACTGATTATTGTCTTTGGCATAAGATGTCAAAGAGGGCGAGTTGTTTGTGTCATATCACAAAAATTTTGATTGAAGATGTCAAAAGGAAGAACTTGGTCTGATATCAAAGAGGCAAAGTTTTTTTTAAAAAGATGTTGTAGACAAAGTTTGCTGACAGAGGGAGAAACTGAAGTCAGAGGGAGTTCACACTAATAGAGGGAGTTCTCATGGATGAGAATCAGAATGAAACTAAGGATATTATCCTTACTTTATTTTGCTCTAAAAATTTCAATGTATCATGACATGTGTTGCCATCAATGTCAAAGAGGGAGATTGTTGAAAACAATTGATTAATTGTGTATTGTCTTTGATATTACACAAAATGTCATATCTTTACCAATCAATGTATGCTGAACTCACTCGGCCAATGAAGACAATTTCCTGTGTTTGCCGAGCATTCCAGTGTTTACCTAACAGTGTGTTTTGTAACGTTTAACAAGGTTGGCTCCTAACAGGGCTCACTTCAAAAAAGTGAAAATCAATAACTAGTTGCAATTGGTGGTTTTTCCCAAATTGAGTTTCCACGTTAAATCTTGGTGTCACTTATGTTCGTGCTATTTCTTTTATATGTATAACTAAGTTAATTAAGGTTAATCACAAATCATATCCTAAGATTTGCATGTTAAGCATGTGTCGAGTTACAAATGTTATTTCAATGGTTACCAAGTTACAGCATATTATCAGTATTAACCGAGTGCCTGTGTGTTTGCCGAGCATGTTAAGCATGTGTCGAGTTACAAATGTTATTTCAATGGTTACCAAGTTACAGCATATTATCAGTATTAACCGAGTGCCTGTGTGTTTGCCGAGCAAAAGTATTTTTCAATGAAGTTTATGTTCTGTGTTGACATCTAAGGGATCTGGGATTTATTTTAGTGGCAGCTAATTCACCCCTCCCCTCTCAATTACTCCTCTTATATTTCCAACAATATAAACACAGAGATTAGAGTTTATCACAGTGATGCCTGTTAAAGTAACTAAGATCGTTTCTGCAAATGTATAATCATTGCCATTGTAATTGATGATTTCCAAATGTAGATTTGGATCTCATATAAAAATTAGAGGAGACATGTCTCTATAGTTAATCACCATTTAGTTTATAAATAACTATATGTGTAACTCACCTTTAACATATATATAATATTAATATATTAACCATATATGTAATATAATATTATATTATTATATTATTATATAATAATATATAATACATATTATATTACATATATAATATATATTATATATATAAAATACTAATCTTAAGGACAATTTATCATCAATGAGGTAGTTTTAATAAACTCAATCCAACAAAGGCTACAACAAAGTCATGTTTCGTAGCTTATGTAAGTCATAGACATACATAAATACACTCATATATATATATATTCTCATTAGTAATATGAGACATAAACAATGTTCATATAAGTCATGAATACAAATATTCAATGTAATGAGTATATCACTTCGATTGATGCTATACTTCAACACTCCCTCTTAGCAAGGGAGAAGTAACAAAAACATTTTATAAGACATCAGAATCAAGGATATCTATACACAACATATTATCTGACTTTAACACTCTAAAACAGTGACTTGTTAAATGACTACAATCACAATGTTATGAACACTATCATAACATACATTATGATATCTAATTGTCCGAAACAATATCTAGAATAATCATAATGAATATGTTATCTATGATCTCTAATTGTCCGAAACAATATCTAGAGATGTACATAGTAATAACATAAAAATTCGTTACCCATGATCTCTAATTGTCCAAAACAATATCTAGAGATGTCCATCGTAACACAAATGAGTTTGCTATCTATGATCTCTAATTGCCCAAAGCAATATCTAGAGATATCCATGATAACATAATGGGTTCATTATCTATGATCTCTAATTGTCCGAAGCAATATCTAGAGATGTCCATGATAACAAGCCTATTATTTGCAAGATCATCACCTGACAAACAATTACCTTCTGTTTATTCGTTATGATGGTGTCCGACAAAATCCGGCCCAAAGAACCATGATAACAGGTCTACCGTTTACAAGATCGTCATCTTATAATGGTTACCTTCTGTCTATATATGTCAATGAAAGATTGTCAGCTTTCATTACATATCATATGTGGAATAGTAACTACCATGAACCTAGTCATAGGGTGGTACAAAGGGTTTTCACCTTATATTTCTCTCTCATAGAGGAGAGCACATTATAAAGAATTTCCCTTAGAACTTCTCCTCATAAAGAAGATATCATCCACAAAGGGTTGCATCCCAAAAATTTCTCCCTCTAAACATCGATCCTGAGAAGTCAAGTCCTCTTTGTTATTTCCTGAGAAACTCTCTTTATCCAAGGATGCCTATTAAACTCGTCATTCCCTCATGATATATGTAGGATTAGGCCCATCAACATCATGCAGTCACCCAAATGTATTTCTAGACTCCCTCTAAGTATCAATCTTTTACACTCCAACATTGCCTTCAAAGAAGTGTCATACTCCCTCTTAATGTAGAAGAATCTCATAATCTTAATCATCAAAGATGTTTTCTTCAAGAGCCTCACTTTATCCATCTTAATCATCAGGGTCTTTGGAACTGCTATCATTAGATTTAGTCTGCACAATATTTGGTAGCATATGTAAAGTACCAACCTTCTTTTCCTATACGAATATCCTCAAACATAAAGGAAAATATCAAAGCAACTAACTCTTATATTTTGTATAAAATTACAAATAAATGAATAGATAAATGTAAAAGATATAAGTACTTATCTGCCCATGAGGGTCATGGAATATGTCCTTTACTATGGATGGTTTAAGTGGGAATGAAACATTGCCTATTACTCCCCCCACAATGTAAAGTTACCACTCTTATATCATTGAACACTTTCACATCACATCAAATTTGACAACTTCTTTCTAAGTTCCAACTTGCACTTTCATATCATGTACACAAGGGGTAGGTCCATTAAGATCACATAGTTGAATGAATTATAGTCTTCTTTACTATTACAATTTATCGATAATTGAAGATTCGATCACAACACGATTTACTCCCCCTGAATCAATATGATCGAGATCACCGAAGATTGACTGAATCATATCATCTATCTACTCCCTCTCTTTTAAAGTTGCCTGAAATAATATTCTCGAAGGAAAATATCAAGGCACATAGCTTTTATAGTATACATAAGAATCTTAACATTAATTAGGATTCCTACAACATAAAGTTATATTTCTCATTAATAATGTCACGATTCACTATATAAATAATCTACAATTTGTGAGAAAATAATATTACATTTATAAAATGAAAGTTCATAATGATCTAATTATGTATATAACATAATAATCTTTATATAATTTCCAATATAATATAGATCAAATAAATATTTAAATATATATATTCAATATGTATATTTTAATCTATGTTTTAAAGATATTATTTCCTCATTTTAATATTAAACATATTCCTTAACCATTTCTCAATTAATATTCACTTAAGTGCATATTCACAATAAAATAGATAAATACTTACTTCCTCTTTACCATGAGTTGTCTACTCTAATTGGCTGATTCATCACCTTTGATAAGTCATGATATGCATTTCGGTCCTTACTTAATCCACTTACTTGTTAATGCTTACTGTCAACATCTTATTCTATTAAGCCATTCTAATGGTCTTGCAAACTTCTCACCACATTACATTGGTCTTTCCTATTTGCAGGGTTTTTCAAAATCCACATCCGAAGTTAATAATGTGACCTCCCACAATAGTTTGTATCCCGTTTACTTTCTTCACACAATTCTCGAAATGGAAATATATCTCTAATTATTATTTAACCGCTGCTCCCTTTTGATATTTGTTTTGTTAAAAGCTTTCCTCATCGATGGATTCAGATTTTGATACCCTTGGCAAGGCGTTGCTTTAATATAGTGTACTCATTCACTTTATTAATCTTCCTCCAAAGTGTTGTAAGAGTTGCAGACTTGTAATCTACAACGGCAGATTTGAAATTAGTTTCTTTTGTTTACTTTAATTATTTTCATTCCACTTGCATTCCCTTGATGTTCAATGGCTATTAGACCTCCTTTTGATTCAAACATGAGATGAAAACACCTGTGTTTGTCTTCATATTTTTGCTGTGAACAAGAGTAGATACAACCCAACAAGTCATACACGATATTTATGTTCAAACGTCTGCCTTAAACTTCATTTTCGTTATTGGATACTGTTGTCTTATTATGTGTTTACACAACTTGCTTCAGAATAAACTATCGGGTCTGAGTTCTTCAGCAATATGCAGATTTTGATTCACTCTAATCATTTCTTCTTTGACTAAGACATTGCCCTGGAATACATCGAGGTGTTGTGTTGTTGAAACTTCTCGCTGCTGAGGAATACATTTATCCTTTCTCCAAGTATATTTTTGTGTGTTTTATCTGTGCCGGCTGGTCTCAACCTAAACATCCAAGACAGTAAAGATGGTATCATTTCTTGTTGTGGACATTTTTCTGTTTTTTGTTGATTTTCTTACATTCTAGAATTATCTTTCAATTTCTTAGTTTATTTCAGAGCTACAATTATTTATGTCTACCTGTTAGGGTTTATTATTCAATGTTTGACTCTTTGTTTTTCTTTTTTGGTAGGGTTTAATTTTTGGATAGAGAAATTGTACTGGCAAGCAATGGAAGTAGTGGCAAGGCTAAGGAACACACTTGGAAGCATTGCACAACAGGTACAGAAAAGTATAAGAAAGGAGGCATCAATCACCTCAAATTTCCACAAAGATTGTTGGCCAAGATGTGCAGCTATATAATGCCATCAAGTCTAAGGTTACATGAGAGGTGAAGAAAACAGAAAAAAGAGGGATACATGAAGCAATGGTAGCTGTGATGAATTCGCCAAGGTCAAAAGTTGATTTAGTGGCCTATTACATTCGTCCATAGATATGGAGCCCTTGTGTTGCAAATAAATCTAATTGCCCTTCACAATCACAGGTTCAAGGTTTCTCTATTCCTCATAACAGTCCTGGTGTGCACCCTTCGTTGGTGAGTATTGCCTGGAATCAAGGAAAGAATAATGAGGCAAAGCTGAAATGTGCCAAAAATTGGTTCTCAATAGCATGTTCAATGTTGTGAGAAGCTCCTACCCAAATTCATTAGTCAATACATTGATTGCGGCATGAATGGAATTCAAAGCATGAAGCCCTTATGATTGAGGTGGGCCCTTGTTGAAGAATGTTATCAAAAACAAAAATGTATTATCTAAACAAAAGTGGTTTGGCTTAAAAATATTCACATTATTTTTCTGACATATGGAGAGATAACAAGAACCACATGCTAATTAACTTACTTGTGGCTTTAGATGGACATTTGGTGTTCCTGGAGTTAACTGATGTATCTAGTGAAGTGAAATATGCTGAAACACCATGCATCGTTTGGACAAGGTGGTGATGGAGGTAAGCATGGAGAATGTTGTGCAAGTTGTGCCAAACAATGAAGCAGCATGTGTGGAAATCGAGAGACTTGAGACAAGGCACCCTACTATATTGGGGTCCCTTGTGCCCCTTGTTGCATTTATCTTCTCATTGAAGATACAAGCAACTTGGATGAGTTAAAACCATGTTGAATAGGCAAGAAACATTAAAAAATGCATCTTAAACCACTCATGAATGCTTAATCTTATGGAAGAGCACATCAACAAAACCAAATCTTGTGCAGTTAAGACTCGTAAGCCACATATTTTAACACCACTCTTGTCACATTGCAGATTATTACCAGTTCACTAGCATCTCTCAAGAAAATGCTTGTAAATGTTAAGTGGATGGACTCTACATACTTCAGGAAGGCCAACAAGAAAGGGGCATGAAGACTGGTTTTTTATGATTTGTTTGTTCAACACACATAAATGAGATCATCAAGGTAACTTTAAACTAAAATATCTCACTAGGTATGCTTAATTTTAGGGTTTTTTATCCATTAATGCAAAAGATATCTTCATTTGATTGGGTAACTAATGCTTCCTAGTGCAACTGCTCCTCTTTTGAACAAGAAGTTGGCTCAGTTCCCTAAAGCCTTAGTACTCCCTTTTTAGGAATTCCCATCTATAGCTTTTATAAGGAGGTACAAAAATCATTCTTGAGTAGTTGTTAAGTCTTTTGAATTTTCTGATCTTCAACTACTTTTTTTGTCAATTTGTTCAAAATTAAATTATTATTTTCTATATTCTCTTGTTTTAGGTTTCAACAATTGCTGGATACGGGGAAAAGCCCATGTATTTTTTAAATGCAGCCATGAATAAAGCCAAGGAAGTCATCCAACATTTGTATGGGTCAAACAAAAGAAAATATGAATCCATTTAATGCATTATTGATCATAGGTGGGATAGACAACTCCACCAATACATTCATGACATTGCTTACTACTTTAATCCAAAGTTTTTCTTCTCCAATTAATTCAGGACAGATACAAGGATGGCCTCAACACACGCATAAAGAGGATGATCATCGATGAAGACCATAAAGACATAATTTTATATGAATTGTAAATATATAAGGGCACAAAGAGAAGGTTTCCTTTCTTAAATTCTATGAAGCAAAATGACTTGAAAAAGGGGAAAAAGACATATTTTGTTAATTTACACTTAAGTTTAATGTTAAATTTTACATTATTTTTAATTTTACTAAGTTACAAAGTTATAAATATTGCTTTTACAAATTTGCAATGGGAAGACAATGGTGCAAAAACACCCAATATTCAATGACAATCTATTACCATCTACATTTTCCCCATCTCTATAGAGATTTTGTGTGTGAGCTTAATTGAAGCACAATTAAAGTACCTGAATGACCTTGTTTTTGTGCAATGAAGCTTTTTTCTAGGTACCAAAAAGGTGGAGGGGTAGGACACAAACGAGGCAATTGACCTTGATAAAATCAGTCCATATACAAATTGGATTGTCAAAGATGATGATCCCATGTATCATGTGGATGATAGAGCCGATTTGGAGAGGCAACAAATGTAGCAACATGAGGAGGAAAATGCCAAGGCATCACTAGGGACTTCATCAAATGCACCTTCTATGCCTATGTCTGGCATTGAGGATGATATTGTTCCTTGACAAGAACCATTACCATTGAATTCAAGGACACACACACACCACCACTTAGAAGCTTTATTCCAGAAACTTGTAGCATATGGTTAATAATTTTTAATTTTTAATCATTACGATCAATCATATGACACTAGACATATTGAACTTGTTTTTTAATCCATAAAAACCCAACCTTTTTTGGATCGACACCAACCATCTCTATCAACAATGTGACCTGAACACCAAAGCCTCCTGTTGATGAAGAAGAACTCCTCTCTATTGGCATAGAAATTAAGCCAAAGCAAGGAGGAAAGAACCTTTCCACATTTTACTATAGATGAGGATGTTGTCTGAGAAGATACCAAAACAAAATTTGTAAAGGTCCTTGGCACATCATTAACCATCCTCTTGAATGTGGCTAGTCAATTTATCATTCCGAAGGGTATAACCTTAAAAATCCCTCCTTGTCTTGGAGAAAATATTCCAAATGTCAAAAGCTTGTAGGCAATTGATAATACCTTGGATTCCAACCAATCTTTGTGAAGATATCTTACCCTATGAATTGGTCCACGAGATCATTATTCTAAGGAATAGGATAATTTTCCTTAACAATGATCTTGCTCAAAGGTTGTTAATCAATGCAAAATACCATAACCCATCAATATTTTTAGGAAATCTAAGGGACATGATATCTATTATTGATGTTGAATTTGTTTAAGTCCTTGTAATGTCCCCTTTGGAATTATTCTTATATTCTGTCCTAAAATCACTATTCCAACTAAAAATAAGAAATGAAATATAGATAAGAGTACAAAGTTACCAACTGAAATGCCTTTTAACAAAATAGTACATATATCTTGGTTTAGGCCATGCACACAATTTTAGTCACTTGGAAATTGATATGAAATCATAAGTCAAGATAACATTTGTTTTGACTAGTCATTAGTATATGTCATGAAACCGTATAACATTGTTATATCAAGATTTAATTAAAGCATTAACAATTCCAATGTGGATTCCCATAACAATAGCAAGCTAACAGAAGAGCCAGCAAACAATCTAGCCATTGATCAGATGTTATTGATGGTAGGGTTTGGGAGGAATTCGACTATTGTCAAGATGGAGATGATGGGACAGAAGTTGACAAGCACTATCGCCAACAGATGCTATCCCATAAATGTACTACTAGAGGAGACATGGAAGGCACTCAGCAAGCCAACACTCTAGCAACCAACCTTCCATCTAGTGGGTTTTGACCAGCACGACATCAAACCACTTGGGCCACTGAATGGATAGAAGGTCAACATTTCTTCTTGGACTTTGTTGTCAATCCACTGGAAAAAAAATGCAAATGATACCCTGCTCAGAAGGGGATGGTTGATCACAACAAAAGAAAACTACGATTGGAAGAACACTCTCCATTGAGAATACAGGAGAAAGCATGTCATCAACTTGTCATGCCAAGCAATGAGTGAGGATTTGGTAGTGGACTTAGAGTACAGAACGGAGGAAGAACAATGGAAATCAATGATGAAGGGATGTTGAACTTCGAAGCTACTTGGAGGATGAAACAAGATTTCTAACAAACTATTCTATTTGCAAATGGATGACTGTGAGTATTCCCCTCAATGTATAATTTCCTTGATGGTGATACATTAGATGAAATTGAATATAATGCATATATTTAGAGTAAGAACGATCCAATGACTCCAACTACAACTCCTACTTCTCCACTTGAAATCACATGTTCATCTTTTGTTGATGATTCCAATGAACCATTGAGAAGATGTCTATTTGTCTTCCTAATTGGGATTCCTACTTTCCATTTATTGGTTCATTGTTTGTGGAGTCTCACATTTCAGATTTGGGAGACATACTTAAAGGATTTTTTGTTGCCTTTGACGACAATTTCATCACAGTTGGAGTTGGAGATACTTCTTCACCTTCTTCGGAGATTGACATTCTTGATTATTTTCCTTTACTTGGTTTGTCACATTTCATGGTTCAATTTGTTGATGTGATGAATTCCTCAAGCTTGGAAATACCTATTCAATCTTCAGAGATTCATATTTGGAGACCTCCCTCCTTTCATTTAGATATTAACTGGTTTGAGACATCATCATCATACTTTATTTGGATTCCACTTCCTAGTTCTTATCCAGAATGGAAAGCGTTCCTACAATTGTACTTGGTATATCTTCTTCCCAATGGGATAAATGTTATTTGTAAGCATTGGACTATATTTAGTCTTCGAGCACTCACCATTTTTTCAAGAAATTATTCATTATGGAAGGGATATCATGTCTCTTACTATCGTTCTTATGGGTGGATGCTTGTATAGACATGATGTATGTAGTCCTTAGGGGTCTTGAGTACTACATCCATCCATGCATCTTGTTTTTTTTCATCTCTCTTTTGGGGGGAGATATTTCCCCATGAGATTTTCTCTTTCTCCACTTTATAAGAGATTTCATTTCATGTATTACATGTGCATTGTACATGGGTACCTAACATGGCCTAGTAGTCGGGACCCATCTTGCATTGTGAATTTAAGTGCAATTCCCTAAGTTGCACTTAAGGGGGGGTGTTGGTGTAATTAAATATTCACTAATTTCACTTAAGCTTACTTAGGATAATACATTGCATGGTAGTTTTTCATCGAGACACCTAGGAGTTTGCACCTATATTAAGCACATGGTGTAGAAGAATTCCACTTTAGGTGGTGATATTTGTTATCATGTTCCACTTTGCATGTGAGATCCACCTTTAGTGTATGAATCACATTATCATCCTCATCATATGGCACATACATCATTGTATAATGGAGGATGGCCCACCTTTAGTGGACATGTGATAACTTATCTTCTTCTTATCACTACCTCTTATTGTCTTGCCTATATAAAAACGCCTATTATGTACATTTTTATTATGTCTATTATCCATAATATCATTATTGCATCTTAATGCAATTGTCTTGCCATTCTCTTGGGCAAGTTAACTTGGTCTTTAAATTCGATCCTACGGGTGTTGTAGAGTCACCTAAAACTCTAACGACAATATTGAAATAACCAAACAACAATGTCACAAATACAAACCAGCTAGCAGACTTTGCATACTAAACCACCAAATGATAGCATTTATAATGACATTTCAAACTATTTGAATTTTTTAAATATTAAATGCAAGAACTTGGAACTCCAATGCTAGCAATAATTATTCTTCTGCATACACCGGTATATCTCCACTTAATCATCAATAACCCCAAATGCATATAGCTAAAGGGCTTACAAGCCCAAAAATGCAGATCAACCCCTTCTAAAATCCAAACGCCCTCTCTTATAGACTCAAGTGGGAGTCTAGAAGAGTTATGACTGGCTTAATTAAGTATAGCCGCTGCCTCATGCTGGTTGTTGATGCTTATAGTGCCTTGAATGCCATCAATTGGGCACTAATTTCAGATCACAGCAGTTCTTCCCTTCAAACTGAAACAACAAACAATCCCATACTTTGAATTTAAACACAATTCTGACCTTCATCGGAAGCCATCACTAATTGCACAATTTGTTTGGGTATTTTACTATTTCACCACTCAAAGTGTTAGAGCCTATAGAAATCATAATTCCAAGCCAATTCTAAAACTCTTGGCAGTTCTTCTTAGACTTCACCAATTTACAAGCAAAAATCAACAGTCATAATGCATAATAATGATCGATCTGCTCATGAAGCCTTTAAATAACTAATAACTTGACACTAAAACACTTGTTTTTTGTCCTTTAACAATATTTAATATATTTGCTTTTGTATCCCACATTGACATAGGAAAAGAATAAATAGGCCTAATCCATTTATTATAATGCTCATTTAATGCACTTATTTATGTTGATTGGCCCCCCTTTTTAATAATACTTAATATTAAAACTTTTAATAATTAATTATTAATAAAGAACTCTTTATTAATAAGTAATACCTTGAATTTGAGTCAATAAATTTATTCCACTTAATCAACTCACAAACTCCGCTAATGCCAAGTCCAACACACTACTAAAAATAGCAACATGGGCATAATTGACTTACTATAAATAATAAGTCTCTAAATAACCGCTCCAATCAGCAATATTGAATCTCAACTTTGTGACCAAGTTGTTCAAGCACCTTGCTAAAGATAGAAACCCTGACTTTCCTCAATCTGACTCAAACAAAGAGCAATCTTGAACATCCCTAACCTCTGCAATGGGAATTGACCTTTGGCATTGCCAACGAAGACCCTCTATCCATCTAACTTAGCCTACGAGGGCCAAAAATAAGATAGTCTGAACCACCAGCCATGGTGAGTTAAAGAGGGGACATTACATTTTTACTCACAACTTCATTTCTCATTTTTTTCTACAGCAGATAGAGATAAGTCAAAAAGAGAGAAGAGTGACTGGAGTGAAAAGGAGTGAGTGCAAGTGAAAGAAGAATGACAAGGAGCAAGAAGAAGAGGAAGATTCTACACCTTGACAAGATTTTTCAACCAAAAGGTAGGGTTTTTGTCTATTTTTTTTCCTTGTTTCATTTTCTAAATTAGAAATGATGTTGAATCTTGAGTGTAATATGAAGAATCATTATAAATATTATGTCAACATTGAAATCATTCTTCATTTTTCCCTCAAGATCAAACATCAAATTTTAAATTTTGTTTTCAAATTTTAAATTTTCTAACATAAAAATCAGGATTTTAATTTTAAAGTAGGCTGAAACTAGATGCTTATTGAGTTTATTTTGTAAAATGCAGTGTCCCAATGAGCTTTCATAGTCATGATATGAGTGAGGATGAGATAGATATTCATTCCCATGGTGAAGGTGAATCGAAATACAAACATAAGCCTGAGGCTGGGAGGTGAGGATAAGACTGATCGAGAAGGCCAAACTAGTTCCATGTAAGTGAACCAGTTACTTTGAATTGACCCTTCTAACTTTTGGCATAGCTTGCTAGGGGTCCTTGTGATCCTAGGTCTCCTCTCAAATAGTTTGCAACAACAATACTAGGCACATAGGCGACATGTGGTGGCACAAGGAAATGGAAATGCAGCATGTGCAGTATGAAATGGTTTGGCAGCGTTTTTAGAGTTAATACACACTTCATCTTTATTTGAGGAAAATTGTGGATCCATGTAAATTTTTGGAACAGGCTGGAAATGTTCATTACAGAATTGAGTTCAACAAGCTTTGGGATATATATATATATATATAGCTGAAGGATAGAACGAAGACTGATTTATTTTAGAATGAAGCAAAATATACTGTCTCTATCATTACTCCAGTTTCCCAAGTCATCAAGTATGGAGATGGGGATGAGTGCATTAATTCTATGCTTGACCAAATGAGTGTTACTATGCGAGAGGACCCTTACTATGCATTGAATCCAAAGTGGTACTTGCCTAGGCCTAATAGAGTTCAAAATGTATGTAATATTAATGAGATGATTATTATTATTAATATTGTCTTAGAAAAAGATATATGTGTGTGTGTGTGTGTATTCATATTCATTATATTCGATGATTCTTTCATTTGCTTGAAGAATTATTTCACATATGTAAGTTAGATATTATGTATTTTAACTAGATATTTATTATCCTAATTCTTCTTTATTACAGGTTTCCATTTTAGGGGGGTCATGACAGAATGTTCAAAAAGCATCTCTAACTTATAAAAGATCCTTGGAGACTGCACACCTAGTGTTCAAATTTGAACTGTGGAAAAAAGAGAACAAATAGATCATGGCCTTTGTAATGTCTTCCTAAGCCAATTCAACATGGTGGAGTCATTAGCCTATTCAGACAATTCTTGTGCGGTAATGATTGTTAAGAATGTAACCTGGATAATTCTACAGGTCTGTTAGTACAGATCGTACCTTCTTTTGTGGATAATATATCCAATGATTGGCAAGTAAAACATATTTATGCCTCTCCTATAGGTGCCGGCGATTTCCAAATAGGTGTTTTTGTTTTGTTTTAACTAAACTAATACTTAGTTTTGTTACTTCTAATTAGAATCCTTGAAATCGCCGATTTAGGGATAATCATGTTTTAATGCCAAAACTAAGGGTCATGTCCCTTGAGGGACATACCCTCTAGAAGGATATATATGCGGGTTGAGAATGTAGTTTGGAGAACACACATACACACAGCAGTCTGATTTTCCAAGCATTCTCCTTCCTTCATAGCAGAGATATATTCAACCATCAAGATCAACTTTAGAAGTACTTGATCTGCATAGAACAAGGTGTTTACTTTCTCAAACAATTCAGAATATTCAGAATATTAAGATATCATTCTCAGCAATCAAAGTTTGATTCAAAGTCTGATCCAAGGTCTGATCCAAGTCTGATCCAAAGTCTGGTCCAAATTTAAAGAATTTGCAGAAACTTTACAATGATTAGGGTTAGGGAATCTTGGAAGTAGCATCAAGTGCGATTTCTTATCCTAATAGTTGAATGAATGTAACAGATTTTCTAGAGCCTCTTCAAATTAATTCTCCATACCATCTTAGTAAGTCAATTATGGGCACCAACACAATCATTTGGCATGCTTGTTATTTTAGCAATGTTAATGGCTCCAATTTTGATGATTATCTCAACTTTAATACAGTGTAGGGGCTTAAAATTAAATAACGATAAGATATAACTTTTTGATATTAGCAGCAGGAAGAGGGTCCTCGTCTGTGGTACAAGCAGCACTTTAAAAGCACATTAACAAAGGATTAACAGCTTAAAGAGAGCAGAAACAAAAGGAGCCCCAAAGAACTTGCCTCTATCAAAAACAAGCTTAAGAAAGGATTTAAGTGACAAAATAGTAGCATTAACATCTAAGAACCAAAATAAACTATGAGAGTTCATCATAAAGAAGTAAACTAAACCATAAAGCCACACAAGGCTAGAGTTTTCAAAATTAAACATCATATAAAAAGTATCGAAGCCCCACAGGTCAACAAAGCACAAAAGAACCAACATTGAGGAACCTAACTACCACCAAGCCTCTTGGACAGCAGAATATCTGCCCACTCTTCATTCAGGAACTGGAAGAGCTCCTTGGCCTCTTTTTCCTGAGTAGCTTCCACTCCAGGAATCTTTCCCTGCAGTGCACACAAGGTGGTAGCACTGGCATGTGTGATCTTCCAGATAAGATATAAGTTAAAGTTAAACTAAAGATTTTATTTTATTTTATTTTTGGATCAAATATTTGATTTAATTATTATTAATTGAATATAATATTTATTTATTTAGTACATTGGGAGATTAAAAAGGGGAGGTAAATCCTATTAAATTAAAAAGCAAAAATGGCATTACTAAGAAAATAGCAAAGAAGCAAAAGAAGTGTTTTTTGGGAAAAAATTGATGAAAAAGAAAAAATATTTCCAAACAAGAAGCAACAAAAAAAAGAGTTTTTCAAGCAAAAGCCTACAACGCAACGGTAACTTGCAAGCCTCTCATGTGGGAGGTCTTGAGTTTGAATCTACCTTCGCTTAACATATAATAATAATTAATCTAGGCTTGGGCTGTTTATCGATCAAAAACAAAAAAAGAGTTTTTTTAAAGCAACTTAAATATATAAAAAGAGGCTTGGGACTCTTATTTTGGCATATTGAGTTTAATTTATGATATTGCTTCTGCTTGGAGGAGTCTGTTTTATCTTTGGTTGCTGCAGACGAAACCCTTGAAGGCAACATTCTTTGCGCTGTTGAAAGAAACAATTTAGAGAACAATCTAGTGATTTTATTCAGAGGTTGAATTTGGGCATATTGAAGTTTAGATTCTCAGATTTGTAGAGCTTGTTAGATATAAAATATGCACAGAACACTTTTGGAGAAAATTGAGGAAAGTTAAACTTCTATTTTACCAGTTGTGCATTATTCCTTGCTGGCCATATCATTTTCAACCAACCATATCACTTCTTGAGGGTCAACGTGAGAGTTCTACGGCAGCCAGTTTGTTTTAAGGAGCTGATATCTGCATTCACTAAAGATCTTAGCTTCTATCTGACACTTCTAGATCCATCGATACCATTTGAAGCAATTTGATGAAGAACCTAGGGTTCCTAGAGCTTGTACTTGCTTGTTATTGTTGCTCCAGCCATTTAATTTCACTACCAGCAATAGGTATGTTGTATTTGTGTTTATAATCAGTATATCAATCTAGGTATCTTGAGTTTTGTCTTTGTATTGCTTTCAGCGTCGAACTGATTTAGAAGTGAATATTGCAAGCATTTCCGTTATATTCGTTGTCATAATATTCTATTTGTTACAATGTAAACCAGCTCTTTCTATTCTCTCTGTCAAACATTCATAAACTCAAAAGCAAAACAAAAAAAAGGGGGATATAACGGTGCATATTATAGTGATATCAAAGTAGTGCATCCTGCCATCTTGGAGGGTAAAAAATAAAAAACAGTGTCATGTTAGGGTTTGAACAACCACCTTTTACATGCCACCATAACTCATGAAGGAATAGGTCAAACACAAATATGGTTGCAAAACAATAAAAGGTAATAGATCAACAAAGAAACAAGCTTCCGAAAACATGGGTCACAGAAATCAGCGTGAAGAGAGGTTTTTGAACATATTTGATGCCTTGGTCAGAGGGCAACACATTGTTGAACAAAGGGCACAACAATAGAATGAGAGATTGGATTTATCGACACAAATGATGGCTCAACACATTGGATTGAATATTTGTGCAAACAATGGCAACAATGGAGGCAATGGAGCTAATAGAGGTAATAATTGCCAAGGGGAGAATTCAGTTCATGGCGGTAATAGAAATCAACAGACTAGAACTATTAGTTCTAGACCTCTTATGCCTATATTTCCACCTAGGGCACTGGTACAGGTTGATAATGAGATGGAGATAACTGACTTGCGAAATCAGTTCCATCAAAATTGGGAGAGTGGAGGTCTTGAATTCCAAATTGCTATATCATTGCTATTCCAAAATGTAAGAATGAAGCATAGGCCTTGCACTGGTGGTAGAGCACAAAACTATGACTTGCAGAAAAAGGTAGTGAAGTTTACACTACGTTATTATGATGGATCAGGGCAGACTTCAGCTAGAGCTAGGGTACAAAAGTGGATATTTATGTTTTGGTCAATACCATGCCAAAAGAGGAGACCTTTAAGTATGTAGTGATACATCTTGATGGCATCGCACATGAGTGGTGGCAATATTCACTATCATAGTACTGTATTTGTAGCAATATAAATCATCTCTTTCCATTATCTCTGCCAAACATTCTTAACTCAAAGGCAAAACGGAAAAAATATCAAGGGGACATAAGGGTGCATATTGTACAGCCTTCCCGAGGAGCTCTCCTTGTGTACAAGCAACCTTTGGAAGATGCAAGGACGGAGCTGCTGCTAGTGGGTAGCACAAACATATAATAAGAGATACAGTGAAAAGAGCCATACCAGAACTACAGACATATTGAACTATAGGTCATTTCAAAATCATTCATTTAACACAAGATGTTTTGCAAGTGATATGTCATAGACTAATGTATGTCAAGCAATTCAACAATCTGTTCCAGTAAAAGGCCTCGTCCTAATTAGAACTTGCATGAAAGATATTTAAAGTCAAATTCAATATTCTAAGAATGGGCCAAGTCAATAACTTGTTAACAAGGCATCAAATAACGAATCATCCATGAAGTACAATTTCACCTTAGATTATAAATATCACCAATATCAGATCAAGTAAGCAGACATGAAAGCATTCATGTGGTATACCTCACCCCGTTACTTTTCTCAGACCACTACAAATGTACTAAGCACTACCATTATGTTTGTTATGTGTTTTTCAAATGCAACAATCACTTATATTTATATCGAGTAAAAGCCATGAATAGACATGTCCCATCATGGGACATGTCTATTCGTTAATTAGATAATTAGTATAATAATAAATTTAATCATATATATATATACCATTATTATATTAATTTATCTCATATAATTATATATAAATTTATCCGACAGAAGCTATCAAACATCAACACTCCCTCTTAGCTAGGGAGTATAAACACAAGACATATCTTACACCATTGGTAATATTAGGAATGACAGATTTTAAGGATACCTTTGATCAGAAGATATCCACCATATTGATATCACATTTGATATCAAGAGTATTAGTTTCCCAGAATATTAATGATATTCACCAAGTACTCAAAATAAGGTTTGATATCACATCTAATATCAAGGGTATTGGCCTCCCTGAATATCAATGATATTCACCAAGTACTCAAAATAAGGTTTTATATCACATCTGATATCAAGAGTATTGGCCTCCCAGAATATCAATGATATTCACCAAGTACTTAAAATAAGGTTTGATATCACATCTAATATCAAGAGTATTGGCCTACCAGAATATCAATCATATTCACCAAATACTCTTTGAGTAATGACCTCCCAGAATGTTGAGATGCAAGACATTCACCATTTACTCAATTTGTTTGATCTCATAATACAAGTTATTGTAAGATCGTCACCTTATAATAACTTCTACAAATACAAGAGACATCATTTGGAAGTCATCACTTACTCATGATGTACACAAGGGGTAGGCCCATTAAAATCACAGTCACAAGTAATATTCATTAATCGCAATCCTCTTGTCTAATACAATTTATTGATCACTGGAGAATTCATTTCAACATGGTTTACTCCCCCTGAATCAATATGATTGAGATCAGCAAAGGTTGACTAAATCATATCATGTATCTACTCCCTCTCTTTCAAGGTTACCTCTAATGAAATGTCGAGCTCCCTCTAAATCTCAATCTCTTTCTTCCTACAGTAATATTCTCGGAGGAAAAGATCAAGGCAAATGCTTGTATAGAATATTAATATTAACCAAAATGTTAGTAATTTAACTAATGCCTATTACTAACATAAATGATTTTAACATCTCTTTATTTTATATTTTCAAGAATAGAAAGTTTCATAATATTAGAAGTACACATATATATTTCTATTACCAAAGATATTTTCAATTATAATCCCATATTTATGAATAAGACATACCTTGTTTGATCAGTGCTCGATGCCTCTAATACCCTATAATCATATGTCTATGTTCACTTATTCTATTAACCAACAGGTTATTCAATTATGATTGACTGAATTTGTACCGAATATCACACCCTATTTCTAATTATTTACGATTGATAATTTGTCCTCATTATTCAATTGAACTCCTCTTCCTTTTCATTGTTTAATGGATCAAATATAATGTTCACTGGGCATTCAAATAGCAAGTTTAAGTATTTATTCTCCATATTTAACCAAAAACATATCCAAAATTAAGCATGTGATGGCCTTCAAAGTTGAATTTGAAGATAACCGCGTAGAAAGTTTCAACACCATTATTTTCGTGATTGGATACAGAAGTGGTATATTGTGTTGGCTAAAGGTACGTCCAATAGTCCTTGAATAGTACATATGGTTGTGTTCTTCCATTTTAACTTCATATGAATAATAAGTATGTTAAATCTTGTGCATGGTATGTATAACACTCAAAATGTGTCTCTGTACCTTTATATACACAACGACAATATTTTTTCTTGTGTATACTGTTCAGACAAGTAGACTTTTTTCTCTATTTTATTTTTCTTTGAACAATCTCCCTTTGCTTACGAAACATAAATTTTTACAACCCTAATGCACAAAGTGTTTGTTGTGCCCTACTCTTCCAATAAACTCGAGGTCTTGTAGTGACTTTATCATGGGTACATTTCATTTTTTAATAGCCTGTCATTTTTCTAAATGAAGTACAAGCCAGTATGAACATGAGAAAGTTCAACAATCTCCAGTCATAACAAATACAAAGTTGCATATATTTCTATGAAACAGACCACTCTCTTGTCATGGCACAAGATCATCGTGCCTCTATTAATTAATTGGTTTTTTCGATATGAAAGACACCATGTTTCGAGAAGTCTCGATGTTCCTCCTTTGGAAATGTTAGTTTGATACGATTCAAATAGGGCTCTGCAATTATTTAACCCGATACAATACTAGGAACTTTAAGAACATTTCTACTTTTACTACACCTGACTAGTTCCTGGGTCCTTTCTTGCATTTGCAGCCCAACTCTGATACCATGTTAGTTTTCTTGAACCGCTGCAAATGTACTAAGCATTGCCATTATGTTTGGTATGTGTTTTTCAAATGCAACAATCACTTATATTTATATTGAGTAAAAGCCATGAATAGACATGTTCTATTGATAACATGTGTCTCAACCTTGCAATCTTTTTCTGGAAAATTTCAGAATTTGTTTGTGGAAGTTTTCCAGTTGTTTATATCTTGGAAAAGAGTGTATAAAATACCAAAAGGTGCCTTGTCCATAGTAGAATATAGGAGGGCGATTTTTAGAGCATAGTTAGCTTGTTTTATGACTTTTATGGGGGTCTAAACTAAGAGACAAAATTATGGACGGGATTACTATTTTAACCTAATTGTTTTTCCATATTGGAAATGTAAATGTCAAAAATGGGTAACATGTGGCATAGTAGTTATTGCCCATGGTTTTCTAAAACCACAAGTAGTTTCCAGGTTGTAAAATCACTATAAAAGGAGGGTTTGGGGAGGTGTTTGTGTAATTGAGTTTAGTTTGCAAGACTGGTGCTAGAAGGAGTCTCTCCGAATTTGAGTTGTAAGAACTTGCATTGCAAGTGTATTGTAATCATCTTGGTTTGATAATACATTGTGCGGGTTTTAGAGGGTGGGGTTTTTCTCCCGGAAGGGTTTCCCCACGGTAATCACTGTGTTATGTGTTCATTGCTATTTTGATTATGTTATTATGCATTTCTTGAGATCTCTGCAATAGTTAGTTGAATTTGAATAATCGTCCTCTCAAAGATTAGCATAGGAAGCAATTCCGTGCACCTTTGCTTCCTTACAAGTGGTATCAGAGCCTGGCCAGTTTTGGTTCTATTTGTTGCATTCAGGGTTTTTTGAACTAATCAAAGTTTGAGTGGGAGCTTGTGTAGAGTATTTCATTTATGTGTTGCAGGATTGAAAAGATGGCAAGCATGTTGGGGAGAACTGATGTTAAAAAGTTCTATGGCACAAACTTTGAGATGTGGAAGCTGAAGATGGAAGATCTATTGACTGATCGGGATCTATGGGATGCGATTGATGAGAAAAAGTTGAGGCCCACAGATCCGACTTTAATCGCACAATATGATGTGACAGACAA
Organism: Cupressus sempervirens; assembly: GCA_028749045.1. NCBI lineage: Eukaryota > Viridiplantae > Streptophyta > Pinopsida > Cupressales > Cupressaceae > Cupressus > Cupressus sempervirens. The sequence continues at coordinate 516,671,841 of CM053785.1, read as the reverse complement.
AAAAGCTAAAGGTCTCGTCAGATTGTGTCTTGCAGACTTGATTCTGATTAATGTCCATGAAGAACCTACAGCGAAGAAGCTTTGGAAAAAGCTAAGTGAGATCTATCATGCGAAATCACTTATGAACAAGATTTTCTTGAGGAAGAAGTTGTATTCCTTGAGAATGGAAGAAGGTGGATGAATTTCTGAGCATCTGGAAAGCTTTAATATGTTGGTGACTCAGTTGACCTCAGCAGGGGTACCAATGGATGAAGAAGAAAGGTGTCAAATCTTGCTATGTTTGTTGCCAGACTCATGGGATAGTCTTGTGATGGCTATAGGGAGCACTTCAGTTATCTTGAAGATGGAGGATGTTGTTGGTTCTCTACTTTCTGAGGAGATGAGAAGGAAGGTCTCTCTGAATGCCAAAGAGGCTTTGAGTGTTCAAGGAAGATCAAAAGAAAGAGGCAAGAACGAAAAGTAGCATGGCCATTCTAAGTCCAAAAATAAGGGGAGATCAAAATCTCCTGATAAGTCCAAGGCAATCTGCTGGAATTGTGGCAAACCTAGACACTTCCGAAAGGACTACAAAGAGGAGAAGAAAAAGAAGAAGACAAAGAAGCAAGATTTTGATTCTGAGTTCAAGAAGGAAGATGGAGATGTTTTCATTGCAGCCTTGGCCACTCATGCAAGTGAAAATGCATGGTTAATAGACTCAGGTGCATCTTTCCACATGACTCCTAATAGAAACTAGTTTAGTAAGTATGAAAATTTTGATGGTGATAAGGTGTATTTGGGTGATAATTCAGTACTTAATATTGTTGGTCGTGGAAGTATTCGTGTGAAATTTTCTGATGGTAGAATTAGAAGATTTGATGGTGTCTTGCATATCTCTAGACTAGCAAGGAATTTGTTATCTTTTAGTAAGCTAATAGATGCGGATGTGCATGTACAATTTTCTAAAGCAAGTGTAAAAATGGTGAGAGGTGCTATGGTAATAGCAAGAGAAAGCAAATTGGGTACATTGTACCAGCTTGATGCATGCACGGTTGAGTGCAATAGTACTTCTAATAAGATTGTGAAAAAGACTACTCAGTTGGAGAAGGAGAAGATTTCTCTTTCAACAGATGGTCGTGGTTTTTGGGTACCCAAGGGTTCTTTGTCTACCGAATCAAAGTTGTCTGCAGAGAAGACCATGTTATGGTACCAGAGACTCAGCCACATAGGTGAGAAGGGTCTACGGACCTTAAAAAATAAGAACCTTGTTGATGAGTTAAATGACTACAATCTTCAATTTAATTTTTGTGAGCATTGTATCTATGGTAAACAAAACCGCATTCAGTTTTACTCGAGTTCTCATAAGTCTTCATGTATTTTGGATTTAATCCATTCGGATGTATTTGGTCCAGTTGATGTTCCTTCTATTGGTAGATAAGTTTATTATGTTTCTTTCGTTGATGATTTCAATAGAAGAACATGGGTTTATTTCCTTAGGAATAAAGCTGAAATTTTCAGTCGTTTCAAAGAATTTAAAGCAATGGTTGAATTGCAAACTGGAAAGAAAATAAAATGTTTGAGAACTGATAATAGTGGTGAATTTTGCTCCAATGATTTTGACACATTTTGTAAAGATTGTGGTATTAAAAGAGAGAAGACAACTCTATATTCTCCACAGCAGAATGGAGTTGCAAAAAGAATGAACAAGACCCTAATGGAGAAGGCTAGGAGTATGCTGAGTGGTGCTGGACTAGAACAAAAATTATGGGCCGAAGTTGTAGTCACTGCCTACTACCTAATAAACAGGTCTCCTACATCAGCTCTTGTTGATAAGACACCAATGGAAGCGTGGTCAGGCCACAAACCTTCACTTAGACATCTGAGAGTGTTTGGTTGTGAGGCATATGCTCATGTGCTAGAGGAGAAGCGGAGAAAATTGGACAACAAAGCTGTCAAATGCATCTTCATCGGATATAGTTATGGTGTGAAAGGATACACACTTTGGGATCCTATTGCACAAAAGGTACACTAAGCCTTCTTCTATTACAGTGCAGCCAGAATGACTAGAAGAAAAGAAAGATGTGACTCAACTTCCTGCTACACCTGAGAAAGTTGAATCGAGACCCTTAGAAAGACGAGATGTTGAAGAGAGCTCTATGAGTTCTGAATCATCAGAGGAAGAGGGAGAACCTAATCATGAACCTGAACCTCCTGAACCTTAACCAGATCTTGTTCGGAGATCTACTAGACAAAGGAAACCACCTGAAAGGTATGGGTATTCTCCTAATGATTGGAGATGCATATTTGCATTGAATGCTAATATTGATGAACCAAGATTTGTACAAGAGGCTCTTGGTATGAATGATTCAGAGTCTTGGAAAATAGCCATGGATGAAGAAATGGCAGCTCTTAAGAGGAATCAAATATGGGACCTTGTACCATTGCCTGAAGGACGGAAGCCTATTGGTTTTAAATGGATGTTCAAAAGGAAGATGGGTTCAGATGGAAGCAATGAGAAGTATAAAGCACGTTTGGTTGCAAAAGGTTACTCTCAAGTTGAGGGAGTAGATTATGGTGAGATTTTTTCTCCAGTAGCCAAAATGACATCCATTAGATTTTTTCTTTCTATTGCAGCAGCTTATGATCTAGAGATCAAGCAAATGGATGTGAAAACTGCTTTTCTTCATGGAGATTTGGAGGAAGAAATTTACATGTCACAGCCAGAGCACTATGTGGTGAAAGGTAAAAGTCATTTGGTCTATAAATTGAAGAAATCCTTGTATGGTTTAAAACAGAGTCCTAGGATGTGGTACCAGAAATTTGATACATTTGTGCTGAATTTGGGATTTGTGCGATCTAAATCTGATCACTGTATATATTTCAAATCTGATGGTGATGGTTTCCTGGTTATTGCCTTGTATGTCGATGACATGTTTATTGGCAAAGGAAAAGGTTTGATTGTAGAGTTAAAATCTCAACTCTCAATAAAATTTGAAATGAAAGATCTTGGTGCAGCTAGGCACATTCTGGGAATGGAGATTATAAGAGATAGAGAGAACAGAAAGCTTTAGCTAGGCCAAAGTAAGTATGTTGGTACTATTTTGAAAAGGTTTAATATGCACGATTCAAAACCATAGAGTGTTCCTGTTACTATGGGAACATAGATTTCTAGCTCACAGTGTCCCACATACCCATTGGACATGGAAGAGATGAGTCGAGTACAATATCAAAGTGTTGTTGGAAGTTTGATGTATGCTATGGTCTGTACAAGACCAGACATTACCCAAGCAATGGGAGTACTTTCCCGTTATATGTCTAATCCAGGAAGAGCACATTGGGATGAAGTAAAAAGAGTTTTCAGATCTTGCGAGGTACCTCAAAGTACTCGATATGCTTTCATGGAACAAGAAACGAGCATTCCTTGGATATTCGAGGCTATGTGGATTCAGACTAGACTGGTGATGTTGATAGTAGAAGATCCACCAATGCATATGTGTTTACATTATTTGGTGGTGCAATCAGTCGAATGAGCAAGCGACAGTGTGGTTGCTTTGTCCACTACTAAGGCAGAGTATATAGCAGCTACTCATGCCTGCAAGGAAGCCATCTGGCTAAAGAGATTGTGTTCAAATATAGAGTTCAAACAGGGTGCAGTGACAATTTATATTGATAGCCAAAGTACAATCTGCCTAGCGAAGATCCCGACTTTTCATGCCAGGACCAAGCACATTGATGTACAATATCATTTTGTGAGAGATATGGTCGAGGACGACAAGGTGAAGCTGGAAAAGGTAGAGACTTTGGTGAATGTTGTTGATGCATTAACTAAGCCCATGAGCACAAAGAAATTCAAATGGTGTTCAGAGTCTATGGGCCTCTCGGACCCTAGCAATTAAGTCCATGATATTTTGGATCCCCTGACTCTTGCAAGGTGTTCGACACGTGGGAGAATGTTGAGAACATGTGTCTCAACCTTGCAATCTTTTTCTGGAAAATTTCAGAATTTGTTTGTGGAAGTTTTCCACTTGTTTATATCTTGGAAAAGAGTGTATAAAATACCAAAAGGTGCCCTGTCCATAGTAGAATATAGGAGGGCCATTTTTAGAGCATAGTTAGCTTGTTTTATGACTTTTATGGGGGTCTAAACTAAGAGACAAAATTATGGACGGGATTACTATTTTAACCTAGTTGTTTTTCCATATTGGAAATGCAAATGTCAAAAATGGGTAACATGTGGCATGGTAGTTATTGCTCATGGTTTTGTAAAACCACAAGTGGTTTCCAGGTTGTAAAATCACTATAAAAGGAGGCCTTGGAGAGGTGTTTGTGTAATTGAGTTCAGTTTGCAAGACTGGTGCTAGAAGGAGTCTCTCTGAGTTCAAGTTGTGGTGATGCGCTCCTATAAGAACTTGCATTGCAAGTGTATTGTAATCATCTTGGTTTGATAATACATTGTGCGGGTTTTGGAGGGTGGGGTTTTTCTCCCGGAAGGGTTTCCCCACGGTAATCACTGTGTTATGTCTTCATTGTTATTTTGATTATTTTATTATGCATTTATTGAGATCTCTGCAATAGATAGTTGAATTTGCATAATCGTCCTCTCAAAGATTAGAGTAGGAAGCGATTCCGCACACCTTTGCTTCCTTACATGTTCGTTAATCAGATAATTAATATAATAATAAATTTAACCATATATATATGTACCATTATTATATTAATTTATCTCATATAATTATATATAAGTTTATCCAACATAAGCTATCAAACATCAACAATCCTGTTACTAAATTTATAATAACAGGAATAAAAACAAATCATCTCTTAAGCTCTTGGAAGTTGCTTTTCCTAGTGCATGATTTCTGTAATGATCTAAACCCAGTAAGCACTGCCACCAGCTATGCAGTACAAGGAATTGGTAGGACTAGAGTACTCAAGCTAGGAAAACTACACCATATTGTTACAAACTCTGCTAAAAAGTTTGTCAAATTCTCTGTGGGGTAAAAGCTTCATAGTTCTAAGCATGGTTGACATCCATCTGCTCTGTGCAGATTGGACACTGGTCTGATAACTATTATCACTAGCCTATACTCACAATCATTCTATTTGTTGGCTGTCTTTCATATCCTTTCAGGCCATTTCAAGCACAGTCAATATGTAAACCACAACCATTCCCCAGGATGATCAAGTTTGGTGATATGGTCTGCTTGTGTTTGGTAAAGATTGTGTATTGAATAAAGGAATCATTATGAGTGCCAGATAATGAAGTTAAGACCTACTGCACGGGGATCTGGACGCCCTTGTAGACTGCCATTTCTGACCATGTAACTATGTAAGATTACTTTGGTAATTTGCATGAATAGATATAACCTCAATTGTAAAAAGAGAAGATTTACCTACGCCAAAAGACTTATAAATCAAGAAGCAGGCTTTGGGATGCAATTCCCGAGTGATGTATTAGCAACCTCTCCCTCTCTCTAGACAATAAGTTGCAATTTCATCATTGTGAACTCTGTCTAGCAAGTCCTTGATATATATATGGTGTCCATAAATGACAAGCCCTATGGTGGACTTCCATTTCGCATCAACAGCATCCTTCAACCTTGTAAAGCTTGGTTTCATTGGAAAGCTTCAAGTTACAACTAAAGTTGAATTGTCAGAATTACTAGCAAGCCACTGCTGTTGCAATCATGACGACTTCGATGTAACCCCACAGAACCATTTTTATCAAATAAAATCAGTACTTTTTCAACTAAAACAGGATACAGCGTATTCCGCATACTAAATGTGAGTTATGGCAATAAACTCACCAAGATTTGGGAGTTTTTTTAATTCAATATATCTGACAATGCTAAGGCTTCTTAATAAATGCATTCAATCAGTTTCAAGATCTGCAAATGTAAAAGGCCCTCATTATACCAGTTGTTTACTTCCAAAGCCTGCCATTGTCTAGTATTTTGTATTTTCCTGTCGATAACCTTTCTAAATGGAACCACCATCAGCTCACATGGTTTTCTCGCAATTAATATGCAGGAATAAGACCACGGCAAATTAATTATGCTGAGATATCTAAAATTGAAATTCTGAACTGTAAGTAGATAGATTGTGCGTTTACAAACTTACTCGACGGAATGATAGATGCAGCCATTGCCATTGGGCGCAGCTTAGTATTCACTGTTTTTGCTGTTTTGCGAATAGATAAGGTCGGTAAATGAAACGGTTTTCCTCGTCTTTATTGGCGAGACTATTTACAAATATTTCTGTCATTCGTAAACCATCTTTTGTTTTGGAAATTATTTGGCGGGGAAAGGGATGAATGATTTCTAAAGGTGATGTCAACTTTTTAAAGGTTGCCAAGGATACTTGATATTGCCCGTCCTTTATTTTTCGCCTGATTTTAGCGATGTTAGATGATTTAAAATAGTATATTATTAGTTTATAAAGGTTAAATAGGGTATCTCTGTATTTATATTTAGCAATAAATAATTAATTTAGATTCAATTTGAAACAACTAAAGTTTTTCATTGAAGTGGTTTTAAATGGTTTGTACATGGATGTGTTACGAGTTATGAGTTATGATTGGAAGTCTAGGAAAGTTGTTGATTGGTGAAGGGAAAATTAGTATTTGGAGAATTTTATATTCTTAAGGTTACACATCATCAATCAAGGAAAGAGTTCAATAGAAATATTTTGATCATTTTTATTGAGTGGAAGGGAAAATGTTGATAGAATTCTTATAAACATTCATACATGTGTGAATAATTAGTTTTTTTTAAAATTACATTTTTTTTATTAGTGTAAGATTGGGAGTAGTCATATTGTCCATTGAAAGGAGCATCTTTCTTTTCTGAAGTATTCATAGCTCTTAGAGACTAATTATAAAAATTAAGTAATTAATTATTTCTTAACAAGTGGGAGATAATTTCCACAGCAAGTCAAATTGTAATATTGCTATCAAGATTTAACAATGTGATTTTGAGTCAAACTCATTGACCCATGTTTCATGAGTAGTGATTCAACACGAATCCAAGAATAAATGGAACACTTAGAACTCATTGGGTCTAGGTGATGCTCACAGGGATGAAGCACCAGGACTTCCCAAGAGATCACCCATCCCGGTACTACTCCAGCCTAAGCACGCTTAACTACGGAGTTTCCTCCATGGTTAAACCCAAAACTTGCAACCTCATTTGCAAAACCTTATTTATAAAATAATTAAATTAAAGAAATATTCTAATAATTATATTTTAAATTAGACTCAATCATTTTATTTCATAAGTGAGAATGTAAATATTATTAATGTTTTACGAAGTTTTTTAAGCATTTAGAATTTTATGAAGGGATTAGAAATTTCAATTTAGAACCCAAAAACATTTAAAAACTATCATAAATTGATCAAATATTATTATGTATGTAGTCTAAACAATTTGAACACACGTTGATCTTTATATCCAAAAAATGAAAATGCTTGAAGATATTTTAAAGATGGAAAACCTTCTTATCTAAATGATTCCATTTGAGATCACAATTATATTGTTAAGACTTTAGGGGAATTGGGGGATATTTTTGTAACTATACTTATTTGTTTTTAGATGAGTTTGTGAATGCAACTTTCTTGTTTACGGTTTAATATTACTCCAATTATTGTATTATTGGTTGTCATATATTTTGGTATGTATTTTAGCATCCACTATCTTAAATTTCTAGTTCATAATTAGACTTAGTCTCATTGGGTTAATTATAACAGTGTACCTTACATCAATATTTAGATAGTTCAGAACAAAATATAAGATGTAGGTTGTCATCTTTTAGGAGGTAGGCAATTTTCCTTTGCATCTAGATTTTGTTATTTTATTATAACTTAAATACAAATTAATTGCACAATAAATTCACAAAATAGAAGTTCTATTTGGTTTATACCAATCAATACTCTGAAAATTAATTAACAATAATAATAGGGGAAGTAAACAAAATAGGAACCAATCACAAAAAGACAATAACATGTATATACCGAGGAAATCTTAGTGTAGGAAAATCCTGTAAATGTTTGATCTTTTATTTAGTCCAATAGCCAAATTGCTCTTCTAAATCCAATTAAAAGTTTTCTATAACAATCTTATATATATAGAGCTCATTTGTTTTCCATAGCTTGCAAGAAAATAATATTTCATTTCTTTGCTTGGCTTTAAATTATATATAATCACTTTCTTATTATGCATCTCATAAATTTAGAAATGTTATATTAAGGAGTTAAAAGAAAAGCTATTGTTATATATCCAACACAAGTTGCTTTAAAGCAACTCTAATCCACCTTCCAAGCTAAACTACAAAAACTTAATAGATTTATGATAAAATATTTAAATTAATCTCTATCAATGGTATATATGAGCAGTATTTATGTGATTATTGTAATGATAATAATAATGCTTTGTTTAGATTTTCCATTATTAAAAGTGATATTTACATTGGTTTCTTAAGACTTTATTTTTGTTCCTATTGTCAATCAAGATTGCGCCAAAAGCAAGATGTGGTTCAAGCTATCCTTTTGGAACATGGAAACACTCTCAGGTTGTGGGTGAACCTAAGACAAGAATAAATCTCCAGGTGAGGGGTTGGTTTCCCCTAATGAGTCACCTAAAAACTAAATATTGATGGGAAAAGAGATAGAAGGATATGCTTGTAAACCCAAAACTAAAACTAATGGGGTGATACACCAATGAATTTGATAGACTTGTAACCACAATTTTAAAATATCATTCATAAGAGATCATTACAAATTCACAAATCAATCTGACAACCCTATAAGAATAATTCTATGAATAGATTCGGTACCCTGATATTTGAAGAGAAAAATACTTGTGTTTTCACAAATTTAGAATCAAAACATGAAACACAATCATAAATCTATGCTATGGGATATTGAATTTGCATGCAAAATTCATAACGAAATTAACTAGGAATAAAGGTTTAGGACATAATCAAAATTTCACAAATAAACATTGAACACAAAAGAACAGTGGAGAAGGAATCAATCTCTATATATGAATAATCAGGAAATCTTCTACAATCTTCATGCCCAAACAATCAAGCATGACTTGTGAGGTGTGAAATCATGACCAAAAGTCAAAATCGTTAATAATGAGGTGAAAATATAATAAATAGGCCTCTCAAATCCTAAGATCAAATGGAATATGATATCAAAAGATAAGAGGGGTCAAACTATCAAAAATGTGTTGTTGACCACCTCAAAACTCCCCTAGACGCAATTGGAACTGAAGTAGCAGCTCAAAAACATGCATAATTATCCATAACTACCTCCAAAACTCCAAAAACATGTAAAAACTAATGAAACTTGTATGCAGAGATAAACTCCTCAAAATCAAGAACTCAATTGTCTGTAACTGAAGTCAAACTGCTCTAAAGACCCTCTCAACTGATATACAACCCAAAATAGGCCTTAAACAACCCTCAAATTGTTCAAGAACTACAAATAACTCATTTGGTAGTCATTGAATCTCCCCATACCCACCCAACCCCCACCCCCCCCCCCCTTTTGATAATATCATGTATGCATGAGAAAAAAATAGCCTCCTAAATAGTATATAGAACTCCATGCACAAGTAGAAAAAATAATATCTCTCTAGGACTATATCGTGTGCATGTAGAAAATTAAACTTTGATCTTATGCACAATGCACTCAAGGAACGAACATAAGTTGAACTCTGCCTTATCTGAATGAACTCTTCATTACTTCACTTTTAACCCATTGCTTTCCTAAATAGTTAATAATTAATTATTTTATAATTTTAACAATTAACTATTACTATTTACAAACCTTGAAAATTGTGCAAATATTCAATATCCTCCATTATATTGTTATCATCTTACTTTATAGATTAAATATTTAATAAATAATGAATAATAATATTTAATAAATAATAAGTATCACAATATTTAATAAATGATAAGTATCATAATTTTTGCATTTTTTTTGGAGTTTTGGAGGCATTTATAAACAATTATGCATATTTTTGAGGTGTTACTTCTATTCCAATTGTTTCTAGAGGAGTTTTGAGGTGACCAACTACATTTTTTTGGTAGTTTGACCCCCTCTCATCTCTCGATTACATGTTCTATCCAACCCTAGGATTGTTTTAATGTGGATCCTATCATACTCGAAGGTTAATTTGTTCCCCGATTTATTCCACGTGGGTAAATCTTTGTGCCTTTTGTTCTCTTTTGTGTGATTTATTATTTTTTGATATTACTTATTTTTGCATGTAATAGTTATTTCTATCTTTTTAAACCTAACAAGACTTTGAAAGGCCTATTTATTGTATTTTCACCTCATCATTGATGATCCCAACTTTTGGTCATGATTTTGTAACTCACAAATCATGGTTGATTCTTTAAGCATGCAGATTGTAACAAATTTCTTGATTATTCATGTACAGAGATTGATTCCTTCTCCATTGTTCACTTGTATTCAATGATTATTAATGAAATTTTGATTAAGTGTTATGTGCTAAACCTTTATTTAGTTAATTTCCTTATGAATTTTGGATGAAGATTCGATATCCCGTAGCGTAGATTTATGATTATGTTTCATGTTTTGATTCTAAACCTCTGAAAGTGGTAGTGTTTTTCTCTTCAGATATCAGGACACTGAATCTTTTTGATAGGGTTATTTTTTAAGTTTTGTCTAATTGATTTGTGAATTTGTGGTGATATCTTATGAATAGTATTGCAAATTTATAGTTACAAGTCTGTCAAATTCATTGGTGTATCACCCCATTAGTTTTAGTTTCAATTTTACAAGCATATCCTTCTATCTCTTTTCTCTTCAATATTTAGTTTTTAGGTGATTCATTAAGGGAAACCGACCCTTCACCCAAAGATTCACTATTGTCTTAGATTCACCCACAACCTAAGAGTGTTTCCATGTTCCAATGGGATAACTTGACACCGCATCTCGCTTTTGGCACAATCTTGGTTGACAACAGTTCCAACATTCCAAAAATTGGGATTTATTTAATTTTAAAGGTATATAAAATATTTTTTAAAGTGACATTACAATACTTTTGTTCTATTTTTTTGCATACATTTTAGGTAAAAAAAATTGCAAATTTTTATGAGATAAAATTGTTGTATTGTATCAAACAGAATCTTGTAAATATATAATTGTAGAAGAAATTTATATTAGTTAAAATGAATAAAGAATATTTTTTAATTGATCATTTAGATTAATTAATGTAATAGTGGGTCAGTTAGCTTTCATAAATATAAAAATATAAAAAATGTGTTGCTTTGTTTGTTTGTTACCTAAGTTATAAGATAACTTTGGTATGACCGTTAGAGTGTATCTTCCAAGATAAATATTGAAGAAGTTCTGTTATATCCACTAAACAAATAGCAAAGATTAAAGTCCATGCATGACTTCATTTAAAATGCCTCACAAGTAAAATTTTTGTGTAAAGATATAAGAGGTGAAAATGAGGTGATGAAAAAAAAGATTTCAAGCATTAGAATTGTGTTAAAGGAGTCGTGTAAAGAAGAAATGTAAGGTTAAGTAAAATGGTAAAATTAAAAACTCTTGAGTCCTTTGAGGAATATCATGTTAGTTGTGATATTTTCCTAACTTCTAGCTTTCATTCTAGCAATGGATTTTTAGTTGACTGATTCAAGGACTTTAATTCAAATGAAGAGTTTAATGAATGGAAGAAAAATTCTAAGTGACAAGATTTCTCACAACATTCTTGGTCACACTAACATTAAATTTTTATTAATAAATGGTAGATCCTTTACTCATCATCATGTACAACACATTCTAATGTTGGCTAGAAACTTTATTTTTTGAAGTCAAATGGCAATAATGTGCATACTACTTGTGATATTTGTCAAATGGTGAAGGGATTTTGGTTGTTTACAAATAGTATTCAAGTGAGCATATTTTTTATATTGAATAATAATAATTTGTATTCCTACCTTTATTTTTTGTACACTTTGGGTATCCTCATACCCTCATCAACCCTTAATTTAATTTTTAGTCTTGATTGGGTGGAATCGGGTGTCCCAAAAGGCATGGGGCAAGATAACAACCTTGTTCCTCGAGATGCATCCCATTCCACATAAAGGTGTCCCAAATTTAAATTGAAGAAAGGTCTTGCAGTTTCAGTGGGATATAGAAAACTCCATTATCCTCCTTCAAGTTTTGAGCCTCAAAATGGCTTGGAGATGTATAAAAGAAATGACATTCCCTTATTTTTCTAAGAACATAAGAGCAAGGAATTTAACATTAAAGCATTCAATAAAGATCAATAAAATCAAAACATCAAAACAATACATTCATATTGATATTGTTAAAGTATCAAGCATGAAAGATAAGGAGTAAACTCTATATCCAAGCATTTATGCATGTATCCATGAACCTCGTATCTTATACCCAAGGTCAAGATACCATTTACAACTCCTTCAAGCATCTTCATGAGTGATTCAACATTTGCTAAGGTTTAATTTTTTTATCAACCCTCTTCTAATAATAACATACTTCATTTTTATGCATTTCACTTGGTTAATTCATAAATAGGGGTTTGACCGAGTAGAGCCCTTCTCTCCAAAATTATCCTTGTTTTTCAAGTATAGGTGATAGATAGAATAGTTACAAAAAAGCTTGCAAAAATATTTGGTAAATATTTACAGGATGAAGAAGTTTCATATGAATTTATTGGGTCTAGGGAACCTCCTAAGGCTTCAAGCAATTTTTATTATCTTGTATCCACTAGGTCATCCGGCACCTACTACACTAGACTAAAAAAATTATCATAGGTTAATCGCAGTTTCATATTCCCATATTTGATATCAAACTTTGGGTTTTTGTTAGAAATTTGTCTGCATAGTCATATTTTGTTATCTTTTCATACATTCTTGCATTTCTGATGTATATATTCATTTTCAACTCAACTACAAAAGACTCCTTGCACACCCTTAGAGTTGAGACTCCTTGAGCCTACTAGACCAACTTTCTTTATGACATATGAAATCATTTAGATGTGATATTCTATCTATGATTTCCCTTTACACCTATTTATTTTATTATAGGGGTGAAATCTAAGAGCAGGCTAATATTTTTGAATATGACACAAGATACCACAAATAATCAAAAGTGATGTTAAGTTACATGTGGTACATTTTTGATGGTAGGTTTATGAAAAATAAAAACTCAAAGGTATGTTGAAGCATATAACTATTGATTTAAAGTGTGAGAAAGTGACTACATATACAAGGTAGTTATTTACATGTAGTCATGATATTAGGTGATATGTGGTTTACATTGACACCATAGTATAGTCAAAATATAGTTGCACAAATCTCAATATGTGTTCATGGATAAATAGTATGTTTTATCATGTGCATGTGTATAAGTACCATCTTATGGGAATTACATGTGTATAAGACTTAGAAAATTATTGTGTTACCCATAGACAAGATTTAGCATATGTTCATGCAAAGAAAAGAGAGACCCTATGTCAAGGATGCTTACTTCATGTATTGAAGGTGTGCATAAAGAATCCATTCTTTAGGATTGTGCATAACCCATAAAGGGATTCACAATATGTGTGTATTGAAAAAGGGATAAATTAGCAATGCATAGATTTGTGAATGACTTAGGAAGCATACCAAGAATCTAGGGCTAAAGTACCTCAAGCCATACTCAGAATCTATGTTCACTAGCCCATGATTGGAATGCAAAAAATGAGCAAAGTGTATGCCCCCACATTAAAGTCATTTCTAACACTTTAATAGGAGCAATGACTTTAATGGAGTATTTGCATATCCACTGAGAGACATACTAGTAAATTTGGACCTATTTTTCGATGTGTGGGTGGTCAAAATTTCAACACTTCAATGTCAAAAGTCAACATCACTATAATTGCTTCAAAAGTTTGACACACTTTACAATTGTCGATTTATCAATGGGCCACCCCATTGAAAATCATCCCCATCTATGTCACATGGCGGTGTCAGAAAACTAATTCAAAATGTCAAACTATCAATGCCAACCAGAGATGATTCGACAAGTTTTTTATACCATCAACGACAAACCCTGTCGAACTATCGACGCCAACCAAACATGATTCAGTGGGTTTTTCATACCATCGACTTTAGTCTACATCAAATAATCAAAGATATCTAGAGATGATTCCATGGGCTTATCATACCATTGATGGTAGGCCACATCAAAACATCAACGACAGCTAGAGTTTTCAAAAAAATGAAATAGTGTCACTATATATCAAGCTAATAATAGGATAACTAGCACTTGCCCCAAGAATAGGTGCAAGGTATAGCTGATAAAAGTCAATAATTTTAGAAATGTGATAGAATATGCATCAAATTTGATCTACAAGAGATCTGCAACAATTCTGGTGCAAAATTTGTGTGTATTGACGACAATTACACTATTGTTTCTATCTCCTATTTATGTTGAAATTATTGTCTATCATGCCCTCTTTTCCCACACCCAATACAAATTTAGGCTTCTTCTTAGGTGGTTGGATTCCCTAATTGGCACCATACCTATGTCATATATCACAAGCTCTCAAAGACATTGATTTCATTATTGTTTGCTTTTCTTATTGTGTTCACATTTTCATTTCTTGATAGGGGAACAATATTCAACTCACTGGCTTCTATCTATGTAGGGGAGAAGACCAAGATTGGTCTGCTTATGGTAGTGATTGTAAACTTGAGTTGGGCATTTGTCTAGAGGTTTATTGTGTATGGAATGATGAGAGACAATGATGGTAACATTGGATGGGAAACCCCACTGCTAGTGTTGATGTATTCCACGATAGCTTTAATTGATACTTTGATGTATCCCACTATTGGTTTTGATGTATTCCAACATCACAATTGCAAGAGACTTTAATGGCGGGTTTTGCCCAGATGTAAAAGCCTATCGGCTAATAACATCATTACTAGATATTTTTTATTGTTGACTTTTTTTTTTGTTTTTTGATAGATTGTTGTTGTGCTAAAATTGTACTAGTTCTATTATTTTACTATTAATAGGTCAATAATCTATTCCATGAACCAACACTTTCTTACTCTTTTTAATGATAACAAAGCATGACTTGACTACTATCAAATATTAGTAAGTTTATTGAATTTTGAATTCTATTATTTCTTATGTTTAAAGTGATTGGAAGATAGTTTTATTAAGTGACACATAGATTTTATGATCTCAAAACATTAATGATACGACTGTACTTTAGAATCTCAAAAAAAATGAAGAAAAAGTGATTGGTGTGATTAATTATTCCTCTCATTGTTCTCATATGACTTTCATATCCATTATATAATTAGTCTGTCAAGTGATGCATCTGCATATGCAATTTTATCATCTTGGAAAACTTTATTTGATCTTGCTAGCTGGGAACAACTGATTGTTCATTTTATTTTACCTAATCTAATGATAGTTCTACAAGAATGCGTAATCAACAACTAGACCAATTTAACTAGGTTATGGTTTGGGCATGTGCAATTCCCATTTATCATATGGTTGCAATGTTGGAGTCAACATTTTTTTTTTTTGTAGGATATGGAGGAAGAGCAGTGGTTCCCATGTGGATGGTACTGTTAAGTAGAGAATACTTACATACTTACTTACATACATGGTTAAGTGTTACCTAACTATGTCCAAGGCGTCTACACACTAGAGGCATACTCCACCTACCAGGCTACTTACATACACATATCCACTGGATCAAGACCCTTAAACTACTCACTCTAATGAATATGTAGTTCTGGTTCCTAATTTTTTTGATGTAGTTATATTCTTATAACCACTAGCGAGCTTCACTCACCTAATACAACTCTTCACCATCATACACCCACTCGGGTGAGTTAGGCAATTTTATATAATTACAATCCTATAATACCCTAGTGCAACCTTTTTGTTGTAGTTTATAGTTAATGTAAGTTCAACCTATATACATCCTAACTCACTCCTTATATAGTTATATTTAAAAGCTTGTGACAATAATCAATGGGTCTAAATAGACCGGTCAAGTTCATGCTAGCTAAGAACAATTGATTGTTCATTTTATTGTACCTAATATGATGACGGTTCTATAAAAATTTGTAATCAACCCAACTAATCAAC
Organism: Cupressus sempervirens; assembly: GCA_028749045.1. NCBI lineage: Eukaryota > Viridiplantae > Streptophyta > Pinopsida > Cupressales > Cupressaceae > Cupressus > Cupressus sempervirens. Next base: position 516,655,703 of record CM053785.1, on the reverse strand, counting down.
AAATAGACCAATTGAACTAGGTTATGGCTTGTCACTTAGCACGGGTTGAGTGAGTTTTATTGTTTTATTATTTGGATTCTGGAATATGTATGCAACTGGAACAATTTTTCTATTGTGCTAATATGTAATAAGCACCTTAAAAAAGATCTCTCTCTATATATAAAGACTACAAGTTATGCAATTTGTCATGTATTGCATCTACATTCTCTTTTCCATTTCTTAAGTTATAAGAGTGTTTCAAGCTTGGGAACCACCTCAACATCCTTTGCATGGTTTAGAGGTAATGTCATTGTGGTAGTGAGAATAACTTTAGTGAAGAGTTGAGTGTATGAAGTTACTAACTTGAACATTCAAGAAACATTCAAGAAAAAATCAATAATATGTGAATAAAGGTATTTAAACATTCATTAACCAATTATGATTTAATTTTGGATCACCTACTCAATTAGTTTGAAATTTTGTTCTCACCAAAAATCATAAAATGTAAGAACAATTGTGCCAAAAACAGCATAAAAAGATGATTATTGTGCACCAATCATGTTTTTTAGCTCTTTTGGCACAATCATTCTTACATTTTTTTGGCTCAATCTCCATCTGGTCAGTATGTGTTTTGAAAATTTATTCTTGGACTGTGAGTCAGGAAAAAGAGAAACATCAAACTTGAAAAAGATGTACATAAATGCAACTAATTTTTAAACTTCAATTTTATCAACTTACAAAGAGAACCATAGAATTATAAGAAACTATTGTGGTTTGTACTATTTGAAAATTATAGTTACAAGTGATAAAGTAATATACCTTTGATTGGGAGAGCACAAATAATGGAAATGAAGTATTGTAGGAGGTGTAATCTCAACTGCCCCCACATGTGGATGACGCTATTAAGTAGATGATAGTTACATACACACACACACACACACACACACACACACACACACACACACACACACACACATACATGATTAAGTGCTACCTAACTATGTCCAAGGCATCTATACATTGGAGGCATACTTTTCCTACTAGCCTGCTTGCATACCCGTACCATGGGATCAAGACCCTTGAACTACTCACTCTAACAAATATTTAGCTATGGTTTCTAATTTTTTTGATGTAGTTGTCTTCCTATAACTAGTGATAAGCTTTACTCACCTAATACAACTCTTCACCATCATACACCCACTCGGGAAAATCACATGGTTTTTTATAATTACAATCATGTGATACCCTAGTGCAACCTTTGTGTTGTAGTTTATAGTTAATGTAAGGTTAACCTATATATGTCCTAACTCACTCCTTATATAGTTATGCTTAAAAGCTCATGACAATAATCAATGGGTCTAAATAGACTAGTCAAGTTAATGCTAGTTGAGAATAGTAAATTGTTCATTTTATTGTACCTAATCTGATGACAGTTCTACATGAATTTGTAATCAACCTAGCTAATAAAAAACTAGACTAATTGAACTAGGTTATGGCTTGTCACTTAGCATGGGTTGAGTGAGTTTTATTATTTTATTATTTAGATTATGGAATATGTATGCAATTGGAATAAAAAATTTGTTGTGCTAATATGTGATAAGCACCTTAAAAAAGATCTCTCTATATATATGAAGATTACAAGTTATGCAATTTTTCATGTATTAAAAATGCATTTTCTTTTTCATTTCTTAAGTTATAGGAGTACTTCAAGGTTGGGAACCACTTCAACATCCTTTGCATGGTTTAAAGGTAATGTCATTGTGGCAATGAGAATAACTTCAATGAAGAGTTTAGTGTAAGGAGTTACTACCTTGAACCTATGCTACAAATTCCTAGGAGCCAAGGGACCCTAAACCTATGCTACATTTTCTAGAGACATGAGAGAAGTTACGACTGGCTTCAGTACTTCATAACATTCTGGATCATATAGTAATTGAATTTTAAGAAATCATTGATAAACCAAACATATAATGAAGAGGAAACTTGAAATCTTGCATGGTAATAGATCTCTCTGTTTATATACATACATACATACATACATAAACATATGTATATATATGCATACATACATACATATACAATGATCACAAGGGCACGACATCGAAATTCTAGATCTCCATTGATCTCCACAATCCACAAGATCTTTATATATATATGTATATATACATATATATATATATATGTATATATATATATATGTATATATATATATGTATATGTATATATATATATGTATATATACATATATATATATATATGTATATATATATATATGTATGTACATACATATACATACATACATATATACATACATACTTATATATATATATATATATATATATATATATATATATATATATATATATATATATATATATATATATACACACACACACACACACACACACACACACATATATGCAATTTCATCACCTTGGAAGGCATTGGAAGGAATTTGTTTATAAATATGGAAAAGTTGCAAAATTGACAAAAAGTTGTCATGCAACAAATATTGTTGCTGAACAACTATTTTTGCAAATTTCGAAGGTCAATAGTCAAATTTTTGTTTTGATCGAACAAGTAGGAATGAATATGTAAGGTCATGAGATATAGCCTATAGATGAATGTTCTAAAACCTAGGAAAGGTTTGGAGTTGATATGTATGGATTTGAATCAATAAGAAAGCAATTTTGGTGGGAAAATATGTGCAAACAAAAAGTACAATTTTAAGATCTCATTGTAGTTTTATAGTAGGTGCATGCTTATATTATGAAAAGTTGTATTTTTTTCTTCCTAGAAAAGGTGATAATTAGTTTGAGGCATGTAGGTTAAGCTTAAGTACTTTTGATTTATTTTGTGTATGTTGGTTACCCTAATCTGTGCTTAGGTTTTTAATTGAAATGGAGTCTCCTTCCTAATCCCTACGATGGAAAACCCTAATTTTTTTTTGTGTAGAAAGGGTATGGGATGGAGATGAATGTTTTACTTTTTATTTTCAGAACACCCACCTACTTTGAGTACATAGTTCGAGGGCAAGTAAGTAGAGATAGTGCAAGAGATGAAGCCACCTAAGATGTTTTAAGATGCCAGCGTGCCAAGACACATAGTTCCCTATAGTCAAAATTCTTATGAAAGGCTGAATTTTAAAAACCCATTAGTTACAATGTTAGATTCCTTATATCACAATCATAAATGAAAACATATAAAATTTGCCTTTTTAGATCTCTTGTAAGTGTTGTCTTTCTTGAGCAATAAACAGTTTGGCCTTCTTAGCTTTTTGTGACCACCCATACACATATCTTGTGTCCTTTTAACATCTTTGATAATGTGATGAACAAAATCATGACCTTTATGCCTTGAGTCCACAATATATATCTCATGTGCACCACTATCAACTTGAGTACGAACATAGGAAGACTCAACCATGTTATTGAGTTCATGTGAAATGGATGCTAGCTCATGATCAAAACTATTTTAAGAAAAATTAGAATAAATGTCATACGTTGGTTACATGTTTTCAACATCTATAATGGTCTAGGAAATTATTGTAATTTGATCTATTTTGTGATCAATGTGAAGTCTCAATGGTGTACTATGTGCCTCCACTTGATCCAAGGTTTTTCTTCTTCTTTAGGGATACCACATGATGATTGATTTTTACATTGATTTTGATGAGTTGTAATTCACAATTTGCAAACAAGCAACCATTTTTCTTTCCTTGTTCCTGCACAGTTAATTCTTCACTTCTCTTAATGATTCATTACTATATTTAGATTTTTGTTTACTTTTTACATTTGATTTGATACCCAAAAATTGTGTGAATGAAAGCATGTCTTGTATCTTGTGAGAAAGAGATTGATACTTATCATAACTAGCCATAATTTATTTATTTGTTGGTAAGGCTACGAGGATTAGCTATTTTTGTAGATGGAGATGAAACATTAGTGTGACTAATTTTCCTTTATTATCCCATTGTCTATTATCCTATATTTACTAAAAGATACAACTTTATAAACCATTTTTATTTTTTGGCTCATAGCATTAGACTTTCATCCTTTGGTACTATTTTGTGGTTGGATTTTTTTATTCAGTGCATACTATGATTAATTTTGTTTACATGGCTAGAATCTTTATAAATATTTGTACAACCATGACCAAGTCCTATGGAACATGGGACAAAACCATTATTGAACCACCATACCATATCCTTACACATGTAACTAAACCCATATAAGGACTGACATCTTAGTTAGAAGATCTTCACATCACAATTAAGAAAGGTTTCACAAATTTGGAGGTGCAAAGAGGATTCTATATCACTATTTAAGCACTAACAGAAGAGGCAACTGGTTGACTCAGTTGATCCTAGATGAAGCTTCAAGGTCTTTTGCATAACCTCTATGATACCTCCTTTGCCTCATGGTCCCATATAACTGCTTGCCACTTATTTTTCAATCATAAGGTATAATGTCAGATATTCTCCTAAAAAGAGGGAGCAATGACAACTTAGGAATTAGAATTCATATTGTGGGTGAATAGGAGCATGCTGGAAATATGCAACCACTGGTTAATCATTCCATCCTTTTTTAACATTTTCCTCTAAATTTTACTTCCATAAATATAGGTGATTTGACATATTTACCTAAAACAAAAGTGTGTATAGATAAGTAGAGACCCATAAATATCATGGGACCATTAGCACAAAGAAAAGACTTGTAGAGAATTTAAGCAACATCTGCTATAAAATTATTTTCTTGCTAGCTAGGGCATTCACTTAGGTTGGCCACCAATGCCCTTGAATTAGCAAGAGCCTAGATTATTCCAAGGTTCAAAAGAGGATATTAATAGAGATAAAGTTAATTATGGTAGTGGTCAACCCCATAATGGTCCTTGTTTATCACCCTAATTCGAGTTTGGAATCTCGAATCTTGTCTACAAAGTTTGAAACAATCATACATAGGGCTCCATAAAAACCATTAAATACCAATGGGCTATGAGAGAAATTTAATAAGCAATGAATCCAAAAATTTATGAGAAAGTGACTAGGTTTATTCATGATCAAAGATATGTGAAAAGTTAAATTTTATTAAATATTGCAGGGCATGGGAGACATTCTTGATAGTACTAGTTATTTATTCAACATGGGTTTCCCTATTTGAATTTGCTTTTATTGATGCACCAAGTCAAACCCTACAATTTCATATATGCAAGATATGGCTCCAAAAAAAAATAGTTTCGTTATGCAAGATCAAAGCATTGAAAACCCTTACCTTGAACGACTCTTCGTTATGCCTCTAAAGTCTCTCACCTGTACTTGTCACGTGAATAAATTAAGTTTCAATTTTTTTTTGTTTATATCCCCAAAAATGTCAAAATTTTGAGGATAAACTTAACCGACGTCGAAATTTTGACATTATCGTGATCATATTTTTTAAAAAAGATGAATTTGACAAGCCAAATTGGCCAACCATCTAATATTTAGATTGAAAATACAACCCAAATGTACTAGTGATGCAACCCAAATGTACTAGTGACATTTCCACTATGACATGCCCCCATGATAAGACAAATCAAGGGAAATGAACATACAAAAAGCACAAAGGGAACATGTAACTTTGGGGTTAGTATGATCATATGATAACATGTAAATATTAAAAGGAATTATAACTATAACACAATGAAAGAAACACACATAAGAGTTACAAAGAAGAATCTTTCTTGACTACCACCATGGAGACCAAAAAGAACTAGTGCTACTTGTTAACTCCGGAAATAAAATTCTTTCCTATGCACCTTGACATTAGGAATTTTTGAAGAACATTGGATCAATCAAAGGTGTGGGTGACCTATATCTTGAATGAACCTTTGGATTTTAGGCTGATTCTTATTGATTTTTCTATGTTGAATCACTTAACAACTGAAAACTAATAACAAAACTTGTGAAGGAAAGGGATAGGAATGATGGATTGATTGAGATATGCATAAACAAAAAGTGACACACTAAAAATATTGAATGAAGATAGTATGTCCCCTGACAAAAATTGGATCACTAGTAATTTATAGACTGATATGATCTCTAATATATTATTCTGCACATATGTATTTCAAAACAAGACCTAATATTTAAAAGTATTAAAAGGAAATTAACCACATTTAACACTTAGCAAAAAACTAGTATAAATCTTGACCTATGTAGAATTATTATAGTTATCAAAGATGCTTGATGAGATAGATCTTAAAAGTTTTCAGAAAGGAAACACAAAAAATAATATCAACCACCAATCTGCATACGAGAAAGACACCAGAGATATATCCAAAATGCTCAATATATTTCTCAAAGACCCTGAAAATACATACTTAAGATTTGATACAATACTGAAAACATATTGCCAAGAACAAAGGTCTATCCAATACTGAATAATATAATCAAGTACAACTGATAGAATATATTTTTAAAAAATCATGTCAACTGCCTCGTACTGATCAATAAATTCTCCTCCAAATGTGGAACCATCCTGGGTTGAGCAGAAATTTTTTTCCTGAAATCAAGGCCTTCAAAAGCCTCTAAACAGTCTCTAAATATTGCCAAATTGTTCCTCCATAATGATCACATGATGGCAAGTCAAAATAGACTCTTAGACTCCCGAATAAAAACTCAACAATCATCACTAAGACTCAAACGACAACTGAAAGTCTAATACTCTATCTTGACACTTGTTAACAACGAGTTGACACCACTACAATTTGTGACCTAATCACAAAAAAGACTTCTTCTTATGACTCCATCTGACTCCACATGACAACTTCCTTGATTAAGACTCCTTCAATTCCTTTAAGTCTTTGACTCTTTCAAAACTTCATTAATAATGCATCCTTATTTTAGTGTTAATAAACTAATTGATTTATAATGCATCAATCAAGCTAATCACTAATTAAAATTTGAATTTAAATGCATTACTAACAAAATTATGGCATAAGACACAACACTTAGTCAATGATATCTTAACCTATTATGAACCCGACCCCCATTGACATTTAAAAAACTGACCCCAATCATTTATTTCAAAACTTATCACTTCATAAAAAACAATTAAAACTATGCAAAGGGATTGATATTATAAAGAAAAATGGACTTGGATAATAATCAACAATGTGGATGCCCTCTCCTCCATATATTTTGGGAATAGAAACCTAAAGAAAGACCAAAACTTCTTCATTGTTTCATTCAAAAACTCCAGAATTTGCAAGGACTGCCACCTATAGGGTTTACCCTATTGTATCTTTGCTTAGCCGCCATGAATGAAAATTTCTTCTCCAAAACCTTGCATAATTTTTGCTAAAGGTAAAATGGCTTCGTAACTACATTCTACATCTTTCACAGTTTTCTTTGAAGCTTTTATGACAATAATTTCCTCTTTTGCAGAAGGAAAAAAACTCATGTTGGGAGATGCAAATTTGAACCTTTAGCTTATTGATGGTTATAAAGCTTTTCTTATCAAGAAGTTACCAATGATGATAATTTGCAAATATGTCCCTCTACCTTTTTATTTGTGGCTCTTTGCTGATGGTATTTTTCATGGTTATTTTTTAATATTCCTACTTTTGCTCCCTGATCTGACATTTGTGTTCACTCATTGTTTGTTGGTACATCTAATCCATAAGTATTCGAGCTAGAGCTTCTATCATTGCATTTTTTTGGAAACCTTTTATAAGAATAGAAAGAATATTGTAGAATGCCCTAGTTGTAAACATGATTCACATTTTTTTCTTTTCTTTTTCTATTGTTAGAGCAACAATCTTGACACCTCTGTAGGCTTTCATCCAACTTGTGTAGTGTCCCCACTTTACCAGTTGTCTAGTTGTGTGACCGTTAGCCTTTTATTTTATTTTATTTTATCTATCCCACATTACTTGTGAAAAGTGGTTGACCTTATGAAGTAGGAATAAAAGGAGAGCTTGTGGCTATTGTTAGGTAGGTTGAATATGAGAAGAAATTGGATGCATGAGTTACAGATCTATTCTTGGCATTAGAGGATTTCTATCCTCTCTTGTGACATTCTAGATGTCATTCCCTTGGGGTTTGGCCTTTGGAATTCATTGCTATTAGCTTCATTAATAGGAAGCTTGGGCACATTTCCAGCTACAGACGGATTGGGTATTTGCTCATACCATTCTCATTCCTTGTCCGAAAATTATGCCATTGTGAAGGATTGTTTTTATGAGGGTCTTGAATTAATTGAAGGTAGTTTTTACTATACTAGCATTGTAGCGCAGCACTATTCATATTACTATAGCAGCAAGTTGGGAAATCATGGCTGGAATAATGTGTTAAAATGCTGAAGTAATTAGTGAGTTGGAAATTTTGCTATGTATTTGGTTTTATTAGCTTGAAAACTACTATTATTTCAATAGTTGTTCAATCTTCAATTTTGCATAAATTCCTTCTTGTTCATGTTATGTGGTTTCGAATCTATGCAAAGACATTAAAATCACTATCAGCAGTTGGTTCGATTTTTGAGCATTTGTAGGGTGACCTTTATAGTGGTATCAGAGAAATAAGTCATGCCATCCTATGGAGGTCTTATAGGGAATTTGGAACAACTAGATAGAGGTAAAAGTGTTTGACAAAATGTCAAAACACTAAAATTTGAAATTAAAAATGCTAAGCATTTGTGTTTAATCATGTGACATGGGCTTTATAATTTCTGCAATACTAGAGCAAGACAAAGTAGGAGTTCAGACTTGCAGAGTGAACAGTCTAGCTCATCTGTACAATCCAGTCATACAATCATAGAGGAGATATTCTTTGAACAAGAAAAGAGTATGGGTGACCAAGATGATAGGAATACAAGATTAGGTAGACGCAAGAATACCGGTCCAAATCAGGTGGAGGTAATGTTTAGATGGTTATTGGGTACATTAAAGGAGGGACATTATATACAACAAGAGCATAATAGGCAAATAGATATGATGTTGCAGCTTATGGCTAGATAGATGGGCATTAATATTGATCCAGGTGATGCCAATAATGGAAACAATAAAAATGGGGGAAATAATAAGAATAGGGGCAATGATAATAATGGAGGCTGAGGCAACAACAATGGTCCTGAGAATAACATTAATGGTAATAATGGACATGGCAACAATGGGAATGAGGCTAATAACTTTAGACATGTTGCATGCCTAGCTCAAACAACAAGCTCAATACATCTTCTACCCACCTTCCCACCCAGATATTTGGTTCAACCAGTAAATGAACCGCAGATTACCAAGTTACAGGATCAATTCAGGAGGGATTAGGAGGCTAGTGGACTAGAGTTTCAGGTGGATATTTCCCTTAGAGATTATATGGACTTGAGGATGAGACGCATGCCTAGATTAGGAGGGAGAAGTCAAAACTTTGAGCTGAGAATGAAATTTGGAAAGATTTCTTTACCTTGTTATGATGCTTCAGGAAGATGACTGCACGAGCTTGGGTGCAGAAGGTAGATACATACTTTAGCTAAATCTTATGCCTGAGGAGGAGGCTATCAAGTATGCAGCTATTCATTTGGATGGTCTAGCACATGAGTAGTGGAACCATGGCATGGCAACCTTGGGACATAATCAGATCACATCTTACGAGGAGTTTACTGAGAGACTCATAGAGAGATTTGATACCAAAGATTCTGAGTTATAGTTTAAGGAGTTGGCACAACTCAAGTAGTGGGGATTAGTTGAGATGTATATTAGTGAATTTTAGAGGTTAGCTATGTTGGTCACAAATATTTCAGAGAGGAGGTTAGTAGTTTTGTTTATGGATGGACTCTCAGATCCCTTGAGGGTTTGGGTCAAGAGGCATGACCTAGCTACATTACAGGAGGCTACTAAGAAGGCTTGTGACTTAACACCTTCTTCTTTTAGGAGCAGATTTCAGCATAGGGATTCATATATGAAAAAGGACAAGGAGAAGGACAAAAATTCTCTTCACAAGGATGCTTAGCCAAAAAGAGATAATAAGTTGGATAAAGACACCTTGAATGAGTTGATGAAGAAGCTATGGTTTCATTGTAGAGAGCCTTTGGGACTTATCTCATAAGTTTTCTCTCAAGGCTAAGGCAAATCAAATGGAGTATTTCTCAATAGAGGAGTCACAGTTAGAGAGAGAGGATCGACACTCAGACTCAGACAAGGATAGCACTATAAAGGAGAGTAGCATTCGTGAGGATTAGAAGTCATTGGCATGATTAACGGGGGCTCAGAAGGCAATCACATTTAAGGTTAGGGGTACTATCCAAGGGAAAAAAGTGATCTCACTCATTGACATTGGGGCTACACATAATTTCATAGATGCATGATTAGTAGCCAAGAGAGGTTTACAGACTGAGGAGCACACTAGGTTTAGATTCATGGTAGCTAATGGTGACAAATTATTATGCACTCAGAAGATATCTAATCTTCACATCAGGTTTGGAGATGGCCATGAGTTGGAGGATGAGTTATATGTAGTAGACATGGGAGACTATGATGTCATCCTTGGTGTGACATGGATGGCCTTGCTAGTCAAGTTCACACTCAAACTAGAAAAATAGGAGATGAGGTTTCAGCATGAGGGTAGAACTATTGTACTTAGAGGACTTTCAGATGGGAGTTGTAGAGTAATCTCCTTGAGGAGAATGCAAAGACTATTTCGGCATGATGATGTAGAGTGGGTGATAGAATGTTTTAGTATGCCAGCCTCATAGGAACCACAGGTGAAGAGTCATCCAGTAGATATCCAGGAGATACTTGATAGACATGTTAAAGTTTTTGGTGAGATTATGCATGGGTTTCCTCTTGACAAGGGGATGGAGCATGTTATTGAACTCGAGAAGGGAGCCAAACCAGTTATGATTACTCCCTATCATCATCTTAAGAAACACAAGGATGAGATAGAAAAGGTGATTAAGGATTTGTTGGAGATGGAGCATATTAGGCCTACTAAGAGCCCCTTTGCTTCAATAGTAGTATTGGTAAAGAAGAAGTATGGGGCGATGCGCATGTGCATCGATTATAGGGGATTAAATAAGAAGACCATTAAGAACAAATATCCCATCCCACAGATAGATGAGTTGCATGGTGCATGCTTTTTTATGAAGATTGATTTACAGTCATGGTATCATTAAATTAGGATGGGGGTGGAGGACATTGAGAAGACAATTTTTTGGTGTCACTATGGCCACTTTGAGTTTTTGGTTATGCCATTTGGGCTAACCAATTCCCTTGCTACGTTGCAGATTTGCATGAATCGGGTATTTAGGGGGTAGCTTAGGAGATTTATCCTAATTTTCTTTGATGACATTTTGGTCTTTAGTAAGACTTGGGAGGAGCATTTACAACATCTTAAGATGGTGTTGTCCATTTTGGAGAAAGAGTCATTATATGCCAAGAAATATAAGTGTAAGTTTGGGTTGACTAAGTTACTATACCTTGGGCATTTCATCAGAGTAGATGGAGGTCGAGTAGATCTCGAAAAGATTAGAGCTATTATTGATTGGCCTACTCCTACGAACCTTGCATAGCTTAAGGGGTTCTTTGGTTTCTACAGATTTTATAGGAGATTTTTTAAGGGATTTTCATAGACCGTTGCACCCTTGACACACCTTAGTAGGAAAGGATCCTTCGTATGAATAGGGGAGCTCAGAGATGCTTTGATCATTTCAAGAAGGTGATGTCATCATGTCCAATATTAGCTCTACTAGACTTCACAAAGCCATTTGAGCTTCATTGTGATGTGTCAGGTGATGGGATTAGGGCAATCTTGATGCAAGAGAAGATGTCATTGCTTTTGAGGTGTAGGAAGCTCTGTGGAGTAGAGAGGAGCTATTCCATCTATGAATGGGAGATGTTGGCTATTATGCATACATTGACCAAGTTTTAGTCCTACTTAGTTGGGGGGAAGTTTGTTATCAAGACTAATCACAATAGCATAAATACTTCATGAGTCAATGAGATTTGAATGATAGACAACATAAGTGGATTACGAAGTTGTAGGCTTATGACTTTGACATTGAGTTTGTCAAAGGGAAGAAGAATGTGGTGGTAGATACTTTATCTAGGAGACCTTATATTTGTGCTCCAGCTGATATTATAGGAGATTGGAGAAATAAGATTACAACAGAGCATGCGAGGGACACTTGGGATTTTGGAGTGATTACAGGCACCATGCAAAATGATCATTATGTGGTGATGGACAGATTGATCAAGTTCTAAGGTAGGATATATTTGATTCCTTCATCATAGTTTATGGAAGTAATACTGAAGGCATTTCATGATGCACCTATAGCTGGACATCCAGGGGTCTTTAAGACCTATAGGCAGATTTGCAAGTGGCTCACATGGAAAGGGCTCAAGGATGATGTTCAGAAGCATGTTAGGGAATGTGCAATTTTTCAACAAAATAAGGGAGAGCACACATATCCTGCAAGGTTGTTACAACCTTTGCCCATTTCAGATAGGAAATGGGAAAGTATTTCTGTGGACTTCATCACCGGGTTACCATGAGTATAGGGGAGAGATTGCATCTATGTGGTAGTTGACTGGCTGATGAAGTTTTCTCACTTCTTTGCTATTCCATCCACTTACACAGCAACACAGATGGTCAATCTTTTGTTTAGAGAGATATTTAGGTTACATGGGCTACCTAGTTTCATTGTCAATGATTGGGATAGTAAATTTATGAGTTCTTTTTGGCATGAATTGTTTGGGTTGTGTGGTATAGATCTTACACCTAGCACTAGTTATCATCTGTAGATAGATGGGTAGATAGAGATTGTGAATAAATGGGTGGAAGGATATCCGAGGAACTATGTGACTGCACAATAGAGGGCTTGGGTCAAATGGCTACATATGAGAGAGTATTGTTATAACACCACTTATCATATGTCCATTAAGATGACTCCATTCATGGCACTATACGGCAATGAAGCACCTAGTTTCATGGATTTGGTTTTGGGGGATAGTAGAGTGCCCAAAGAAAAAAACTTCTTCCAGGATAGTCAAGATATTTTGAGGGTGCTCAAGGAGAATATATAACAAGCACAAAATTAGTAAAAATTATATGTTGACCAACACTAGATAGAACACAGATTTGAGGTAGGCAATATGGTTTACTTGAGGCTACAACCATACAGACAGTCATCACTCAAGAAGAGTGGAGCAAAGAAGTTAAAGCCTAGGTTTTATGGGACCTACATAGTTATTCATAGGGTGGGCGAGGTTGCCTATGAGATTGAGCTTCCAAAGGGTAGTCAGGTGTATAATGTGTTTCATGTGTTGCAACTTAAGAAAGCCATCCATCAAAGGGTTGTGCTTTCTGCAGATTTGCCACCATTAGACGAGGAGGGGAAGCTCATATTGATTCCTGAGGCTATTCTGGATACTAGGGAGAGGAATTTATGAAACAACGTGATTAAAGAATATTTAGTCAGATGGAGAGACCTACCAGAGGAAGATGCTACTTGGGAGAGTGAGCAGGTGTTACAACAAATAGGACCGAGATTGCTTGAGGACAATCAATTTTGAGGGGGGCGGACTATAATGTCCCCACTTTAGCAATTTTTTGGTTGTATGGCTGTTAGCCTTTTATTTTATTTTATTTTATTTATCCCACATTGCTTGTGAAAAGTGGTCAACTCTATGAAGTAGGAATAAAAGGAGAGCTGGTGGCTATTGTTAGATAGGTTGAATATGAGAAAAAATTAGATGTTTGAGTTACAAATTTGTTCTTGGCATTAGAGGACATATATACTCTCTTGTAACATTCTAGACATCATTCCCTTGGGGTTTGGCCTTTGGAATTCATTGCTATTAGCTTCATTAACAGGCAGCTTGGGCGTATTTCCAGCTACAAGCGGATTGGGTGTTTGCTCATACCATTCTCATTCCTTGTCTGATACTTATGCCATTGTGGAGGAATATTTTTATGAGGGTCTTGGACTGATTGAAGGCTGTTTTTACTATACCAACATTGTAGTGCAATACTATTCATATTACTATAGCAGGAAGTTTGGAAATCATGACTGGAATAACATGTTATAATGCTGAAGTAATTAGTGAGTTGGAAAGTTTGCTATGTATTTGATTTTATTAGCTTGAAAACTAATATTATTTCAATAGTATTTCAATCTTTAGTTTTGCATAAATTCCTTCTTGTTCATGTTATGTGGTTTCAAATCTATGCAAAGACATTAAAATCACTATCAGTAGTTGGTTTGATTTTTGGGCATTTCTAGGGTGCCCTTTACAACTTGAAGTAATGACCTCCTTTTCATGATCTCTATATCTGGGTTCTCATTTTTTAGTGAATTCTTACAAAGGTTTCAATCATTCTTAAAATCTATTTATGCATATGAGCTTTCACAATTTGGGTATTGGCAATTTGTTGATAAAAAAAAATGATATTGGCTTTGCTTGTTGTGAGGTTGTCTCCGTCTAATGAGATAGCCCCATCTTGTAGATTTGCAACATAACTGAAAAACCCATCAAAAATATTGCCAGACAATAAATTTGGTTTCTACAACTAACTGTTTATGATGATCATCAACTTTGGTATCCCCATTATAGCAGCTTACATCCTCAAGGTGCATTACATGTAACCTGCCATCAATATGCCCCTACTAGTTGTTTTCTATTCTATGGATGTTGAATAATATTTCTAAAATTTTGATGGTTGATGTAACTTGAGTCGATGGTTACTAACTTGTTTAATTCATATAGGAGCTACACTATTTTCCTATTTTTATGATTTCATCCATTGTTTGTTCAACATTGTGGGAGCCTAGTTTATAGATTTTTTTGTCATATTTGATTGCATTGGTTTTCTTTTGCATTTTGTACATGAGTACCTAGCATGGTTTAGTAGGGGACCCATATTGCATTTTCGTCTAGCTTTTGTAAGATTAAGTGCATTCCCCTAAGTTGCATTTAAAGCGGGTGGGAGGGGGTGTGTTGGTGTAATTAAATATTACTAATTACAATTTACTTAAGTTTACTTAGGATAATGCATTTTCATATTAGTTTTCATGTAGACACCTAGGAGTTAGCATTTTATTTGAGCACATGTTGTCTCACACCTCTCTTTGTGTGACACATTTTTGCATTCTTATCTACTCATTGTTGCATGTACTTTCATGCACAATGGAGGATAATCCATCTTTGGTGGACATGTTCTTAGTTGTTATGCTTATCATTTTCATCGCTCCTAGATATCTTGCATTGCCTATATTGTCAAGCACATCTCCATGTATTGTATTCATTGCCCATTATCATTTGATCGATATTGAATCATTTATTTGATCATATTATTTTGTCTCTTTTGTGCTATAAATTGAGCTTCTAGATATTGAGATTTTCATTCTTTTCTTTTTGAAAATTATTACATTAATGAAAAATTGAAGAACTTGAATGAATGAATGGAATATCTCCTCCTTAGGATCCAAATGCCACTATTACATTGACAGAAGAAGCTTGATGGAAGAAGGAATATAGTGATGCATTCTTGAAGAATGATTGATGTATGCCTTGACGTATATTCTCTAGCATGTAAAATATTCTTTCTTGATAGCTCATGCATGCACATTGCTATGGTATATTATTCTTATGAAATGAAAAGCCCAAGCTCCCTTATATATAGTTTTTGGGATTAAAAAAGAAAGTTGACTGGAGCATCGGGAGGAAAAAATTCAACACCTGAGACAACATGAATCCATGGCCCTAAACCCTCTAGGCATAGGTCTATTGGGTCATCTTACACCTGAGGTTATCTTGAGGTCTTGGGGGAAGTGTGGAAAGAAGTGATAAAAGATGAATGTGTTAGAAGATGTGACCAAAAAGGTGATAAAATAACACCTATGAGGGCCATGCATAAAAATGAATGATGACTAAGAGATTGGAGAAAAATTAAAAGAGAGAGGGGCCAAAAACACACTAAGGATGGATAAAGGGTCTCAAAATAAGTGCTTTCATTTTAAGATGGTACAAGTTGTAACTAATGCAAAGTAATAAAGTGTTGAACAGATTGTGAACTACTTATCATTGAAAAATTACCAAACAGAGAGTCATCACTTATACTTGAAGAAAGAACCATCCTTTAAAAATCTTTATTAGATGCATATCTATTTTGGAAAAAATTAATAAGAATATTATCTTTAGGAAATTTATCCATAGTAAGTGTTTGTCTAGTTGTTAGAATTGAAAATTATTCCTCTATTTCACAATCAACCCATATTGGATCATCCATTTGTAATAGGGGTTGTGCTAGAGAATATAATGCTATTTGTATTATTTTATCTTAAAGTAATTATAAATTACCATATCACCTGATGGATAATTGATTACTACATCTACAATAACCAACTAAGGTCATTTCAAGATTAGGGGACATCCCCCCCAACTTAATTTTTAGCTCTAAAATAAAGAATTGATTGATATTCTCATGAATGATTAGAAACAGTTATATATTCAATCACACCTTTTGGTTTCACCAAAAAATGGTTGATAATTTGGAGAGATATGGGAGTAGGTATAAGTTGCTTTAGTGATTTTTTTTGTTCATTTCATTCATCATAAAATTAATTGAAACTCCTAAATCATCAACTGTATTAGTTGTAATTAACATATGTATGAATTGTTATAAATATTATGTATGACAAATCACTTTACATAATTTTGGGAAGCAATCTTTGTCAACATTTTGATTTCTATCCCTATACGATATTAACTCTATGATATCCATGAATGGATTCAATTTTGTTTGGCTAGTTCTATCAAATGTACTAGCAATGATGTTACAAGAGCTAGATGGTAATCACAAGGACATTACATAGCTCTACTCTTGGGATTCTTGTGGACGAGTGTATTACATGTCATTGAGATATCTTAGGGACAAGAAATTAGGAAGGGAAAAGTATAATATCCCCTTTTTAGCTCGCCATGGTCAATGGTTTGGATTAACATATTAGCAACCCTAATAGACTAAGTCATATGGTTGTATTAGTTCGAAAAACCAATGACTTATTTCAACTCTAGAGGCTATGAATGTTCACGATTTCTCTTCATTGGGATCAACTTGGAACACTTACTATGTAAGTATTTATTTTAGAAAAATTAAAGTTTTTAAAAATCTTTAGTAAGGAACCTAAATAAATTGGTAGTGGTACTGAGATTCAATATCATTGAATAGAGTAGTCATTCAAAGACTTAATATTATAGTAAGTCATTTTTGAGGAGTTACTATATTTGGTAGGGCACATGAACTAGTTGTAGTTGTTGTGATGACCGGTTGCACCTTTGGGCTAATAAGGTTTAGAGACTTACTAATTATAGTAAGCCTACGATTGATAGACATGGTCTCTTACTATTTTTAGTAAAGTAGTTCAATGTGTAGTGGATACAATGGTTGACTCATTGGTTTAGATAGTACTTAAGAATAGAGAGTATAAATGGATTTAAAAAAAAAAATTATTAATAAAAAATACTCTATTAATAATTATTCATTTGTGGCACATTGTGAAATAAGGTTATACTTTCACTTTAATAAAGATTCATTATTAAAATGAGGTTGAATGACTTAGTCAAGTGCATTTAGAAATCACTTATCAAAAGGAGGCATTTTATTATTAATTCCCTTCGTCAACGTGAGAACATGAAAATAAAATATTTATTAAATTAAATAGAAAGGAAACCAAGTAATTTTCATGTGAGATATTTAAAGGGGCTAGTAATTAAATTATGAATATACTCTCTAAAAAAACAAAAATATTTTCAAATTATGTGAGGAGTGACAATGACGATAGAACCATCTTAATTTAGGAGGTGAAATTTGAAGATCTGCCTAATGCTTGTTTTTATTGCAAGAAAGTGGGTGATTTGGCTAAAAATTGCCCCAAAAAACCAATAAAAACTACTAAGGTAGTGTAGGAAAATAAGGTGGTGGACTAGGAAAATAAGAAATTCCCTACTTTGGTCTAGAAACCTTAGGATCCAAAAGGAAATTACTTGAATCTTGTGAAGAATGCTATTAATGTTAGTAATAATGAGGTGGAGATAGTGAAGGTAGGTAAAGAAACTAATAGTAATGTTATTGAGAAGGTAGACAAATAAATTGACATAGTGGGGAGGAAGAAAGCAAACTGTATTAAGAAGGAAGATCAAGATGATATGGCCATAAGAAAGGAGGAGTCCTCTCTTCATCCCCCTCTCATGAATGGTTCAAAGTTAGATATGGAGTAGTCTCAACTAGATTATTTGTCCCAAATGCTATTGAAAGACAAAGAAGATTCTCTAGTGGAGGGTGAATTTGAGGATGGGGAAATTTGGGAGGAGAACCCCATTGAGACTTTGGGAATGAGTATGGATAACTTTCTCGATGATGTTAATCTTCCCTTGTCTGAACCTATTATTGAAGATTATTATATGGATGATATGGTACCTGACACTAACCTAGAGGATTTCCTCATGAAAGAGGACCAAAAAATTGCTTAAGTTGAGAAAAAATAGAAGGTTAGTTCAAACAAGAAATCTGACAAGAAAGGTTTCTCTTTAGTGTCATCTTCTAGAGTTTCCACTAGGAGGAAGAAAATGGAGAAGATTTCCCCTAAAGTGAAGGAGGATGTTGAGGTAAAGTGGGAAGGAAAACCCTTAAGAATTTGAGAGAGATGGAGAGTTTGCAAAATATAGTTGATGGAAAACAAGCTACTATTCTGGAATTTACCCCTAAAAAAAAATAATATTATTTCATGGAATGTAAGGGGGCTTAATAGTTTTCATAAGATGGAGGTGGTTAGAAATCTAGTTAGAGATCAGAAACCTAATATTTTAGTCATTCAAGAGATTAAAATGGAGAAGGAAAAAGTGGAAAAGTTAAGGTTTCTCATAAATTGTGTGGCGTTGGCTAGTAGTTCTAAAGGGGCTTTAGGGGGAACTCTAATTATGTGGAATCAAGCTATTATTTATGGACAACTTATTGATTCAAATAAGAAATTCTTAGCGGTTAAGTTTCAACATCTACATTTGGGTATCAACTAGAATTTGGTTAATATTTATGCCCCTAATAGTAAGAATATGAGGAAAAAGTTTTTAAACCTTAAAAGTAAGGATTGTAATGGTAGTTGGGTTATGTTGGGGGACTTCAATGTTCCTCACTATGAACATGAAAAAATGTGATTGATTAGGAAAGTACTGTACATACTTCATAAATTCTTTGGGGCTCAAGGCATCGCCCCTAAAAAAAAATTTTGGGCCCTATTTTATCAAGATTTTGGGCCAACATGTAATTATTAATTTTTAACCCTAAAGTGGTAAAAATACTTGTATAAAAGGGCTTAGGGTTAGGGATTGTTTCATAGTAGGTGATGCAAAAAATGGTTCTTGTTGTGATATTGAGGTGTAAGGGATTACGAATTGTAATCAGGTTGTAATCACTGGATCATAAAAATATTGGACTTTCTATTTGGTGGACGTAGCCTAGGGTTTGGGTGAATCATGTTAAATCTTGGTGTCTTGTGTTCTTTTCTGTGTGATCTATTATTTTCTAATATTAGTTATATTTGCATATAATTGTTATTTCTGTCCATGGTTTAATCCTAACAAGTGGTATCAGAGAGAGGTTGTTTTTTCAATTATCCTTAGTAGGAAAGTTTCACAGTTGAGTGGGAGTCTCACGGTTGAGTGGGAGCAATGGCAGACGAGGGTAAGCTGAGGGTTGATAGGTTTAATGGGTAGAACTTCTAGTTATGGAAGATGCAAATGGAAGACTATATGTATCATAAGGATTTATGGAAGCTATTAGAAGACAAAACCAAGAATCAGGGATCTATGTCAAATGATGAATAAGATCTTTTAGATAGAAAGGCACTTGGAAGCATTCGATTATGCCTAGCACCATCGGTGACATTTAATATTACAAAAGCAAAGATGACAGAAGAGTTGATGAAAACCTTAGCCACATTGTATGAAAAGCCCTCCGCTTCAAACAAGGTATTTCTCATGAAGCATTTTTTTAATATGAAAATGGTAGAAGGTGGATCTGTTGAAAATTGTTTAAATGAGTTTAATACTATTACTAGTCAGTTATCTTCTATGGGTATCAATTTTGATGAAGAAATTAGAGCTCTCTTGAATTTGTGTTCTTTGCCTAAAAGCTAGAATGGCTTGGTGACGGCTGTGAGTAATTCTATTCCTAGATCTAGTACCCTAAAATATGATGATGTGATCGATGTTGTTTCAAGTGAGGAAACTTGTAGGAAATCCTCAGGTGGGTCTACATCAGGAAGTGCTTTGAATGCAAAAAGTAGAGGCAAAACGACTAAAAGAGGAAATAATTTTGGAAATCATGGAAAATCAAGAGGAAAGTCAAAGGCGAGAAGGTCTTAATCGAGAGGACCAAATGATTTCTGGTACTATGGGAAACTAGTTCATAAAAAGAAAGATTGTTAGAATTGAAAGAAAAATGAAGGAGATAAACTAGATGGAGACAAGGAGGCAAATGTGGTAAGTAACAAATTTGAAGAGGATACTTTGCTTCTATCTTTAGAAAGTGTTGATGATTCATGGATTTTAGATTCTGGTGCGTCATTTCATGCTACACCTCATAGAGGTTATTTCATTAATTATGTCCAAGGGGATTGTGGACTTGTTAATTTGGGGGATAATGAACCCTATTAGATTGTTGGAAAGGGAAAAGTTAAGATTAAGTTGCAGAATGGAAATCATTGGCTACTACATGAGGTAAGACATGTTCCAAGGTTGAGTAGAAACTTAATTTCAGTAGGGTAACTTGGTGATGAGGGTTGTGTAGTCACTTTTAATGATAAAAATTGGAAGGTTTCAAAAGGTTCCCTTGTAGTAGAAAAAGGTGTGAAAGTAGGCACCTTATATCTTTGTATAGGTCATATTGTTCCTTCTACTTTAATTGTTTTAGATAAAAATGATTGTTCAGGAACAATTGCTGCAGTTGAGTAGGCAGAACAAATAGTTGTTGTAGATTCTGATACAACGCTATGGCACAATAGACTTGGGCACATGAGTGAGAAAGGTATGAAATTACTTCATTCAAAGAAAGTTTTACCAGGTCTCAAATGTGTTAATATGGATTTCTGTGAAAGTTGTGTGTATGAAAAATAAAAGAGAGTGAGTTTTGGGAAGACTGGGAAGGAAAATAAAAAGGAGAAATTAGAGCTTGTGCATACCGATATATGGGGAACGACTCAGGTATCTTCCCTTGGAGGCTCTCATTATTATGTTACATTTATTGATGATGCAACTAGAAAGGTATGGATTTATTTCCTTAGACATAAATCTGTTGTATTTCAAACTTTTAAGAAATGGAAATGCTTGGTTGAAAATGAGATTGGTAAGAAATTAAAATTCTTAGATCTGATAATGGTGGTGAGTATTGCAGTCATGAATTTGAATATTATTGCTCCAATAATGGTATTCATAGATAGAAAACTATTCCAAGGACTCCAGAGGAAAATGGAGTGGCTGAACGTATGAACAGGACTATAGTGGAGCGTGCAAGGAGCATCAGGTTGCATGTTGGGTTGCCCTTATACATGTGGGAAAAGGCTATCTATACTACTATATATTTGATTAATAGAGGTCCCTCTACTCCTTTGGACTGTAGTATTCCAGAGGAAGCATGAACTGGTAAGAAGGTGAGTTATTCTTTTCTCAAGACCTTCGATTGTGAAGCTTTTGCTCATATAGATTCTAAAAATAGAACCAAGCTAGAAGCTAAGTCAAAGAAATGTGTATTTTTTGGATATGGCATTAATGAATTTGGTTATAGGCTTTGGGATTTTGAAAATCATAAAATTGTAAGAAGCAGGGATGTCATATTCAATGCGAAAGTGTTGTACAAAGATCTATTGCAACAACATGAGAAGAAAGAAGATGATTATGTAGTGCTGGATGATACTCCAAAAGATGATGTTCCAACCATTCCTCATGATGTGCAACAACAACAACAAAAAATACCGCATACACTAGTGGATGTTAGATGGTTAACAAGGCAAATTAGACCTCCAGAAAGATTTTCTCCCTCTTTGTATTCAATTTTACTTACCGATGCTGGTGAACCTAAATGTTATGATGAAGCTGTGCAAGTGGATATTAAGATTTAGCGGAAGTTTGCAATGAAAGATGAAATGGACTCTTTGCTGAAGAACAAGGCATGAGATTTATGCAAGTTGCCTGTAGGTAAAAGGGCTTTACAGAATAAGTGGGTTTACAGGTTAAAAGAAAAGGATGGAGGTAAGAAAATATTTAAAGTCAGGTTAGTTGTAAAAGGATTTGCATAGAAAAAAGGCATTGATTTTGATGAGATATTTTCTCCTATTGTTAAGATGACTTCTATATATATATATATATATATATATATATATATATATATATATGGCTCAACCACAGGATTTTGAGGTCAAAGGTAAGGAGAACTTAGTGTACAAATTGAAGAAAAGTTTATATGGCTTGAAGCAAGTACCTCGGCAATGGTATCTAAAATTTGACAGTTTTATGTGAGCATGGATACAATAGGTGTCATTTAGATCATTTTGTTTATTTTAAGAGGTTGGATGATGACAGCTACATTATTTTATGTTTATATCTTGATGATATGCTTGTAGCTAGGTCTAACATGGATCATATTAAGGGGCTAAAATGCCAATTAGCACATGCATTTTCTATGAAGGATTTGGGGGCAGCAAAACAAATCTTTGGTATGAAGATTTGTAGAGATAGGAAGAATAGGAAATTGATGCTATCTTAAGCTGATTATGTTGAGAAGGTGTTGCAACATTTCTCTATGGAGAATGCTAAAGTTGTCAACACACCTTTACTTGGTCATTTGAAGTTGACTAAGGAGATGTGTCCCAAGACAAAAGAAGAGGAGGATAAGATGTCCAAGGTACCCTATGCTTCAACTGTAGGAAGCTTGATATATGATGTGGTATGTACAAGGCTAGATATTGCACATGTAGTGGAAATTGTTAGCAGATATATGAGTCATCCAGGAATTGAGCATTGGAATGCAGTCAAATGGATTCTTAGATATTTGAGAGGAACATCCAATAAATGTTTACACTTTGGGAGCTCTACCACTGATTTACATGGATATGTTGACTCAGATTTAGTAGGGGATATTGATACCAAGCATAGTACTACAGGTTATGTCTTTACTATTGGTGGGGCAGTTGTGAGCTGGGTTTCTAGGCTACAAAAGGTTAATGCTTTATCCACTATAGAGGCAGAGTATGTAGCTAATACAAAGGCAACCAAAAAGATGATATGGCTTCAGTTCTTCTTGGAAGAATTGGGACACCCTCAGAGGGATAATTATTTGTTTACAAATAGTCAGAGTGCCATTCATCTTGCAGAGAATTCAGCTCTACATTCAAAGACCAAAACACATACAGTTGTGGTACCATTTCATTCGGTCAATTTTGGAGGATGGAAAATTAAATCTGGATAAGATACATACAGATGATAATCCAACAGATATGTTTACAAAGGTCATAACAAGGGAGAAGTTGAACTCCTCTTCAGCTTCAGTTGGTCTTCTAGACTGAACATGAATAAATGAACAACAGAGTCCAAGGTGGTTTGATCTAGTGGGATCCTCATGGAGTAGCGACATAGCTACAGGATCAGTCTCCAAGTGGGAGATTGTTAGTTTGTGGTGACTGATAAGGAAAGTACTATACATACTTCATAAATTCTTTGGGGCTCAAGATTTTTGGGCCCTATTTATCAAGATTTTGGGCTGACATGTAATTATTAATTATAACCCTAAAGTGGTAAAAATACTTGTATAAAAAAGCTTAGGGTTAGGGATTGTTTCATAGTAGGTGATGCAAAATTTGGTTCTTGCGGTGGTATTGAGTTGTAAGGGATTACGGATTGTAATCATGTTGTAATCACTGGATCATAAAAATATTGGACTTGCTATTTGGTGGACATAGCCCAGGGTTTGGGTAAACCATGTTAAATCTTGGTGTCTTGTGTTCTTTTCTATGTGATATATTATTTTTTGATATTGGTTATATTTGCATGTAATTGTTATTTATGTTCATGGTTTAATCCTAACAATGGGGGGTAATCCAAGCTAGCTTGATGGTAGATTGGACCTAATGGAATTTATTAATGGAGAAGGGTTGATGGATATGGATCTTCAAGGAATTTGTTTAACCTAAGAAAATAAGAAAGCAGGAGAGAATTGTATTCAAGCTTGCTTAGATAGGGTCCTTATCTCTCCCAATTGGGTTCAAGAGTTCTCTTGCTCCTTGTATCATATCTCTAAGGTGGCTTCCAACCATTTTCCCCTAGTTTTTATGGTAGATTCAATTAAGGAAAATAAAACCGTTCCTTTTAGATTTGAAAAAATGTGGACCCAACACCCAAGTTTTTCTCAGACTTGCAAAAGTTGGTGGAATTTAAAGGTGGAAGGGGTTGCTCTCTATCACCTAGCCAAGAAAATTAGGCATGTTAAAAGGAAAGTAAATGAATGGAATAAGAGTGAACTTGGAGATAACATTAAGGAAAAAACCAATGTCTTAATGGAACTAAAAGACATTCAACATAGAATTTAGATGGAAGGTTATTCTACGGTTATTCTTGTCGAAGAAAATGAAAAACTGGTCAATTTCCACAATATTGTCTAAAAGGAAGAAACTTTTTAGAGGTAGAGGTCTAGACCAAAATGGCTTCAAGAAGGAGATAGAAACTCCATTTTTTAAAACTTTAATATAATGAAACATAGGGATGACAATTGACTAACTAAACTTAAGGTGGGTCTAAATGAAGTGACTAAAGAGAAGGAGCTTGCTGATGAACTAGTTTCCTTTTTTTCTTCTCTCCTATTTGTTGATCAAAATATTGATAGGATTAAGTAGGAATAATTGCTTAGAACTATTCCTAAAATTGTTTCTAAACAGAAGAATCATGAGTTAACTGCTATTCCCTCTAAAAAAAGAGATTTTCGAGGTTGTTCAATCTTTTGAAGGAGATAAATCCCTAGGCCTAGATTTCCTATGTTTTTCTTCCACTTGTTATGGGAGGTGGTTGGAAAGGATGTTTGTAATGCTATTAAGGAGTTATATGGAGCTAGAAAAATGCTTAAAGAGATAAATTCTAATTTTTTTATGCTTGATTCCAAAAACTAGAGCTCTTTAGACGTATTAGTCTTTGCAATTCTATTTGTAAAATTATCTCCAAAGTTTTTCTTGTGCGTATTTTAAAGATTCTTACAAATCTGATAACTAAAAAACAAAAAATGGTTTTGTTCTAGGAAGGCAAATTTTGAACTCTATAATTGTGGTGCATGAAAATATTCACTCTATGGCCTCTTCTAAAACTTAGGGTTTTGTGATGAAAGTGGATATTGCAAAAGCTTATGACCGAGTGGAATGGAGTTTCCTTTTTAGAGTTTTAAAGATTTTTGGTTTTGGTGACAAAAGCTTGCAACTAAAATCTGAATTAGTAACTATGAATTTTGTGGTTGTTTTGGTTGATGAGATCTCCACTAGATTTTTCAAACCTTCTATAGGAATGAGGCAAGGGGATCCTATATCTCCAATTTGGTTTACTATTATGGCTAAATGTTTGGGAAGCTATATCTAGGCTCTTATGGAAAAGGGAGATATTCATGGTATAAATCCTTCTTCTCATCATCTAAGTTTCTCTGATGAACAATTTGTTGATGATAATATTTTTTTGGGATCGACTACTCTAAAGGAGGCTAGATGTTTTAATAGGGCCCTTAATTTCTACTCTGATGCTTTGGGGCAACTGTTTGATTGGGAGAATTTTTTTTATTCCTCCTTAATACTCCTTTACCCAAGAAAATGAATATTGCTAATATTTTGGGTTGTACTATTGGTGATTTCTTGGGAACCTATCTTGGCCTTCCTCTGGGCCAAAAACCCCATGATTCTTTTTGGGAGAATCTGGTTAAGAAGTTCAATAAAAATTTGGCAGGTTGGAAAGGAAATAGGCATAGTCAAGCTGGTAAAGTTACCCTTCTTAAGTCATCTCTCCAAAGCCTTCCTACTTATGCCCTTAGCCTCTTTAAAATTCCAAGTAAATATGCAGAGGCAATTGATAAGATCCAAAAGATTGTTTTTATGGATTGGATCGAAGGAAAGAAAAAGCTTTCCTTTAATTGCATGGGATAATATTTGTTAGCCTAAATGTACATGGGGTCTTAGTATTAGGAAAATTAAGACTATGAATAAAGCTCTGTTAGCTAAGCAAGAGTGGAGGCTTTATCGGGAAGATAAGGATTGGAGTACTATATGGAAGCAGAAATATCTTAAAAATGCATGTTCTCTCTCTGAATATTCAAATCATCTTAGGATGATTAATTCTTCTTCTATATGGAATGATGTTCAAGGAGTAAAAGATACTCTTCAATGAGGATATAGATGGAAATTGGGAAATGGCAGAATGGTGATGTTCTAGGAGGACATATGGATTATGGATGCACCATTGAATCAAGTTTATTTTGATGTCTTTTCTATTGAAAGAAGAAAACAAACCTATGGGTGTTATATTTTTGGCTATTGGAGGAATTATGGGTGGGTGAATCTTGTTGAGATTAGTCCTGACCTATTGTTTATTCAAACCACTCTCAATGCCTTTTGTCTTAAAGGGGATAAGGAAGACTCCCTTTTCTGAGGTTCTGACCCAAATGGAAATTATAAAGTGGCCTCTATCTTCAAATTTGATTCTAATACTATTTTCCCTCCTTGGTCAAAAGATTGGAGAAAGGGTCTAATCACTAAGATTGAAATTTTCTTTTGGATTGCTCTTCAAAACAAAATCTTAACTGTAGACAATCTCCATAAAAGGTGTATCTATATTGTTAATAGATGTTTTCTTTGTAAAAAGGCTAATGAAGATAGTGACCATATTTTCCTTCATTGCAGTTATAGTCATAGCATTTGGAATATCCTTCTGAAGTACTAGAATCTTCAATGGGCTCAAAATAGTAACCTTATGGATTGTTTTCTCTGCTAGAAATGTCCTACAAATGGTTCTTTAATTTGATCACTTTTGAACTTTTCTCTCCCACACTTGCATTGGGGACTTTGGGAAAAAAGAACTAATAGAACATTTAGAGAAAAAGGATGTCCTACTTGGGTGGTTGGCCACAAAATCCTTAGGGCTCTCAAGGAAAAAATCCTTAATCAAAACAAGAATATTGGTCAATTTGATATTAATCATCCAATGAGATACAAAGTGATTAAAAATACTACTAGTAGAGGGAGTGATATGGAAATAACCTCCAAATGGGTGAATAAAAGCTAATTTGATGTCTCTGCTAAAGGTAACCTAGGGAGAGTTGGGTGTGGAGGAGTCCTCAGAGATCATAACTATAGAGTGGTGGATGGTGTGGCTGTTCCTATTGGAATTGCTACTAGTCATAGGGTAGAAGTTACTACAGATTTGTTTACTATTCGTAGGGCTATGGAAATTGGTATTAGGAAACTATGGCTAGAAGGGGATTCTTTGATTATTCAGTTGCTTGGAATATTGACATACTTATTGAAGAAATAAAAAAAATTCTAAATAATTTTGAAAAAGTAATTATCACCCATATTTATTGTGAGGGTAATAGGGTTTCCAACTAGATTTCCAACAAAGCTGGGGGTACAAAAATACCACTTTCATGGATGTATGACCTAAGAAAGGAAGAGGATTTAAAGGTAATCATTCAACTTTATGGGACAAATGCAATTGAAGCTAAAGTTAATGCAAACTTTTATTAATTTTTTTCTAATATCAAAGGAAGCTATAACTTCAATGATGGTGGTATTCTTTTTCGGAGGAGGTACCTCCTATCAATTACTTCTTATATTGGCACATATTGTGGGTGATCTCAAAATGTAATGAGAAAGATTATTTTTCCTTTTCTTGGAATAAATTTCTTCATTATAGGAGTTTGGTGATTAGAGTGGGTTACAGAATGGGTGGTGATCCAAGGAAGCAAAAGTCTATGAACTGTATGCATTGGAAGGATAAAATGGTGGTCTGGAGCATTCTTCATAAAGGTAAGGTTACTGATTACCTTGAAAGATTGCATGGCTACAAACCCCATATTAATGTAAGAATTTTTTAGAAATTGGGCTAGGGATATTGTGACTTTGCATGGGGTTTTTGTGAATATTATGGAAGATTTTATTGCGGAAATAACTGGCTCTTTATTGGGGGGAATAAACTTCAGAAAAGAGACTAAAATCTTGAATGTTGCCTTGAGAAATTTTTTGAAGAACCCTAAAGAAGAAAGAAAATTAGTTAAGGAAGGGGATTCTTCGATCTTAATCATATCAAGGTTTTGTGGCAAGATGTTTTGTCATGCATTCATGAGTATTTCATCCTTGATGGGAGATGAAAAAGAGTGCATAATTTTCATTTAAAAAAAAAAAAATCACTTCAGATACAAGGGCAGGGTTTCTTTTTTGTTCTACTTGAATTATTCCTTGTTAAACAACCTTAACGAACATATAAAAAATAAATTCTAGGATTGTTCTTCATGTAGGACTGATCCTTCTTATTGAGGAATATTGTAGGGAGAATACATTGAATCTTTCTCCATCAATTGGTAAAAGAAAGAAGATTTTTGGGAAAGAGATTATGGATAAATCTAGTGTTAAAAAGGTCAAAATGCACAATGTTGAAATTGAGGAGATTAAGGACATGGATACTTAGTCAGATAGTGATTGGGCTAATGAGAAGGAAGGTGCGAAGAAAAAGAAAAATAGGAAGGTTAAAGGAGAAATGAAAAGTAAGAACAAACCCAAGGTTAGAGAAGATAACTCAGAAGAAGAAAATGGCACCACAAAAGCAGAGTATGAGAATGAAGATGAAAGATAAACAAAGAGTGGATATTTAAACTCAAACAATAAAGGGTACTTGAGTAGTCAAGATGAATGTGTGGCTAGGTCAGGTGAGACAAGGAGTAACTAGGTTCTCTGAACCATGAAATTAAGAACCTAGATAGTTCTTTGATTTTAAAGTACAAAGATATTGAGGTGACAAATATTACACCCAAAAATGAAAATGTGAAGGATGATAAAATGATGCTTACTACCCACAAGCCAAATACTATTGATGCGACCTGTATATGTGAAAATGTAGCTTATGCTAACGCACACACTTCAACATACTCCTTATTTGCAGATTCATCCCGGAATGAACATTGGATTGAAATCAGCTGGCAAGGTGACCTGTTGCCTTCTATCTAAAGGGAATTGCTTGTTAGATATCCTCAGATTTGAGGTGTTAAGCAACTAGACCCTCTACAAATGAAGGATTTAAAATAAAATGCAACTAATCTATATGAGAATGCAGATTAATCTAGAATGGAGTATGCACATTTAATCTAAGAACATGTAAAAGAAGATTATGCTAAAATGTATGCATATTATGCTAAATGAGATTAAACTAAAAAATGAATATCTTATGAAAGTAATGAGCTCAACTGAATGCACAATCCAGCAACAATTCGATGCAAATTCTCATTCAACTTCCCCCAAAATGAAGAGATGAAGGTCTCTTAAATAGACTTTATTGGAATCTATCAACGATCGAGATTGATTTCAATCAACGGTCAGCATTGAAAATGAAGTTCAATCATAAAGGAAGATTCCCAAATTAAAGGGAGTTAACTAACTCAGATCTGAGTGTAAGAGTCAATCAACTCAGATAAACTTTACTGTAAAAGCAAGTGATCTGGGTCATTTCTAATTTGATCAACAGTGAATTGGGAATTTCCTTTTTTTTGAACTGAAGAGAGATTTTGGTGAGATATTTAATTTAATAAAATGAGATATGCTCTCATAATTACCTTTTCTATTTAATTATATAATTCTATTTAATTAATTAGAGACACTTTTCTTATTTAATTAAATAACTTCATTTAATTAATTAGGAATGGTTTTCCATTTAATTAAATAAATTTGTTTAATTAATTAGAAGTAAGTTCTCCATTTAATTAAATAATTTTGTTTAATTAATTAAAATAGGCACATTTATTAAATTAAATAAATTTAATTGCATAGTACATTAGCCTTAGGATATAATTTAATTTAATTAAAGTATAAATACTTAGTAATTAAATTAAATATTAATCAATAGGTTTAATGTGACTAATATGATAAATACTATAGGAATTAAATAATAAGCATGATGAATGCAGATTAGGATTTTTTGCATCTGACAATTAAGTCAAGTAGCGAGTAGCCGAATAAGAATTTACCTAATGGAATAGGACTTTAGGATTGGTCAGAAATAGACCAGAATTGGTATCATGACAATGAGCCAATTTTGGGGTATTAAATTTTTCCCCTCTTTGAATGAATGTACGAGCAACAGGTTCAATTCAAAGAAAATTAGAAAGCATGATGTGAAGATGAGATTGGTTCTGAAGTTGATGACACGGAGACCAATGGATAAGCTTTTAAGGACCATCTCTAGAACAGAGCTTAATCCTAAGGGATCCAAGTAGAGCACTTAGATACCTAAGATTGATAGCATTTAAAAGACTATCTCCAGAATGGAGCGTAATCTTTAAGGATCCAGACAGAACATCTAGATACCTAAAATTGATAGCATTTAGAAGATTATCTCCAGAACAGAGTTTAATCTTCAAGGATTGAGATAGAATACCTAGATACCCGAGATTGAAAGCATTTAAAATATTATCTCCAGAACGAAGCATAATCTTCAAGGATCCAGATATAACACCTAGATACTTGAAATTGAAAGCATTTGGAAGATTATCTCCAGAACGGAGCATAACCTTCAAGGATCCAGATAGAACACCTAGATACCTGAGATTGAAAAAAAGATAACAAGGTCCAATCATGAGTCGTAGAATCATCCCCAGAACAAGGCTTGATCCTCAGGAGTCAGAGTTTAGATTGTCCCAATACCTGTGCATCAAACTCTGAGAAGAGTTGTTATAAGGTTGATCAATTGATGAAAAAATAAGATAGATGGCAAAGATGCCAGATAGAAGGGAACAAGATGCCCCGAGTGATGAATGCCCCAAGTGATGAGGACATGAGATGGGAACGAGATGCCCCGAGCAATAAGTATTCAATGATGTAATCATCCTGCCCCCTCAGGAGTGAAATCGAAAGATGACACACCATAAATATGATTTGAAGTAGTATATCATGAGATATAGAAGAAATCTTAGATTCAGTAGAATATAGAAGAGATCAAAATGATCGAAAGAAGATTCATAGTTGATTTGAAATGATTGCGAAGTCACAAAGACCAAGTTTGACCAAAAGTTGATCAAATTTAGCCTATGGTGACTTGAGTTAACTATTTCCAAAATGGATTTTGAAAATATGGAGAATGTAGAGTTGAAAGGATTCCAAGAATCACAAAGTATCATAAAGATTTGGGCCGCGCAAGCGTTCGATCGCGTCGGTCCCCAAAATTTTAAAACGCATTTTTGAGGCTCTTAGATGTGTCAAATTCTGAATTCGATCCCAAAAATGATTTTAGAAAGGTCAAATTAGCTACAGGTGTGATTTTTGCGCAAATCTGAGCACTTTGAAAATTTTGGGTCAATAGCTATATAAGGGCCCGAGGGGTCATTTTCAATTCATATGTGCTTTTTTTCTTCTATTGATTTGAGCTCTAAGAGAGACATGGTAGTTAGTGTGAGACATCATCAATTTGAGCGCTCCAGACGTCACAGCCGCCCAACAGATTATAGACCACCGGTGAGTCATCGATTCCCTTCCTTCATACTTTCGCTTTCACGCATTTTGATGTCATTTATTGCACTTTTAAGCATGTTTTTAGGAGTTCCAATTGGTCTTTGTGCGAGACCTATATCTTTTTGCGCAAAGATCTTCGTTCTTTGCACGAAGAAACAGGGTGCATTGTTTCTTCGTGCGGGAAGCATTAGGTTTTGCGCGAAGAATGAGATTTTTCACGCGAGGCGATTCGTTTCTCGCACGAAAATCTCTTTTCTCATGCAAACAACTCTTTTTTTCCGCAGGCAGCTCTTTTTCGCACGATGACATGATTCTTTGCATGAAGAAAGAATGATTTTGCATGAAACTAGGAGAATTTCATGTGAGATTTCACAAATTTTGCACGAAATCCCGTGACAGTCATGTTTAAAAATTTGATTTTCGCACTCAAAAATTGCATTTTAATTTGTTCTTATGCATCATTTTGATTTTATTATTGATTGTTTCATTTGTCATTTTTGTTGTGCGTGTAGGAGGTTTTCGGTGACATCGCATTTAGATCACATTACCCACCATATGGGGAGTTATTGTAGAGTCTTGATGATGCAGATCGGGCATACATTGCTCGATTGGGTTTGTCTTCTTTGTGCCGGATTCCAGCCGTGATGGTGAATCACAACCTTCTCACTACATTAGTTGAGCATTTCCATTCAGAGACGAACACCTTCCACTTGCCGATGGGTGAGATGACCATCATACCAGAGGATATATGGAGGATTTTGCGGATTCCTTTCCATGGTGCTCGGGTTGTCTATGATACAGTGCCCTGAGCAGGGTCAGAGGCACTATCCGTTGTATTTGGGCGAGAGCTGCCGAGGGGTAGGTCCATTAGCTGGGATGAACTTATGCACACTTATGGAATGACACACAGGCTGGCATCTGTCCTAGCTATATTTTTGAGCTATTTCTTATGTCTTGACAGAGGACAACATGGTTTGGAGTGTGGGTGGGGAGTCATGCTCCGCAGGATGTTGGAGGCACCAGAGATCTTTGGGTGGGGTCAGTGCATGCTGGCTCACCTTTTTCATGAGATGTATGAGGTCGTCTTCCATGAGAAGAAGACCATGGTAGTTGGAGTATATGTTTTGCAAATCTAGGCCTGGGAGCATCTGCCCGTATGCAGGCCAAATTTTGAGGATGCCAAAGAGCCCATTGAGCCCTATATTGGCAGATATCGAGGGCATATTACCCAAGTCCACTTGAGTAAGACTGAGCAGTAGAGGATACGTCTTGATCACCTAGTGTCTGTTGTATGGTGACTCTGGCGAGAGATAGAGGACTGGGATGATGCTCCCAGAGAGTTACCACGGATGTTCAATTCTCGACCTCTGGTAGACAGGATGACATCTGTCATAGAGAGATTCGTGATCTCATGAGTGTGGCGGCAGTATACCCAACTACATGACATTTTTTCTAAGTACTGCACCTATGCCAGGTTGCAGAAGGACATTGAGCGGGGATGGCCAGCACAGATGGATCCATGGCGATCCATGATAGACATTCACAGTTTAGCTGCAGTTTAGTGGGACTACCTACTAGAGGTAATAGATGTAGGGATGACGCCTGCATATCAGACATTTTTCTTTAGCCATTCGTTCCCACATTTTACAGATCTAGTGGGAATGGCAGGGTAGGCAAAGAGACAGGTGCCCAAGCAGTAGCAGGCATAGCCACAACTGCCAGTTTAGCCACAGCAATAGTCACAAGTCCAGCACCAGGTACAACAGATGTAGATTCCCCCACGTTAGATGGGATTAGACCCAAGTGCTAGAGGTAGTGGGACTGGACAGAGTCGGCACCGCAGTCAGAGGATAAAGGAGGAGACCCCTAAGCAGGAGGCTCCATAGTAGCAGGTGCCACCATAGTCGCAGGCACCACCACAACAACAGGCACCACCACAGCGGCAGACACCTGAGATGCTTGATGAGGACATGCTGGATCAGCCTGCAGCTGGGGTGTAGGATGCGGTATAACAGTAATGAGAGCATATCCATCAGGCCCCCTGACAGTTGGGGGACCTACAGATTGCAGTGGCACTTCGAGATGCGCAGCTGGTGGAGCAACAATAGGATACAAATCTTTGGAGAGAGCGTGCTGAGACTGCAGAGAAAAGATTGGAGCTAGCATAGGATGAGATCTGGTTTCAGTTAGCTTGGGTAGCATATTACTATGCTGCATTTACCAGCGCAGTGCCAGATGAGACACTCCAAGTGTAGCACTTTTCTCAGTATGCCCGAGAGTCTGGAGGTGCACGACCTCTTGTCAAACCAAATATGCCACTGTCGCCTCCGCCACCTGCTACTCTTGCTCCTCCTAGAGGCGAGGGTGCGAGACAGAGTTAGATGCTCTGTGCCTGATCTCTGATTTTGATCCCTGGCTATGTATCGACTGGTGTGCCAGCACCACATGTATCATTTTTTTGATCGATTGCACTCGAGTAGTGCCCATTTTTATACTGATCCATTTTTTTGATATATATATATATATATATATATATACAAGATCTTGAGTTGAGTATTCCTATGTACATTTCATTGTCTATTTTTCTTTACTTTGATGTACATGAGATGTATGTTGTACTTGGATAGAATGCATATGTATGGACTGACATCTCATGTAGTGTTGCGTGTTTTTGCTTGACAGTGACAGGGATTCCATTGAGGAGCGTGAATCGATGAACCAAATGCTTGTGCAACTGTGGAGGAATTTGATACATGCGGAGATGCCCCCCAATCCTTTATTACAAAGGGTACGAGCAAAATGACCATCGAATTGTGTGCTTATGCAAATGAAGTATGTAATGCAAGACTATGTTAAATGCAACCCTAGGTCTGGTTACCAAGCCTCGATATTTAATCATCACCGAGTATAGAACAAAGCTCATAGGTCATACAATTCCCATTGACATTGCAATCATGGAAATATGAATAGAACATATGTTATTGGTTTGTCAGGATTAAATGTAAGCATTCGAGGCACAAGAAGCCAAAATGACCAGAACATTTGTCCTTTTTAATGTAGCAAGTTAACATAAGCATCAAAGCATAAATGCTAGGATGACCTAAATGTTGCTTGCATAATAGGCACACTAAACACACGGGAGATCTCTCTTATGCTAAGTATTCAATATTCATTTTGTCCGCAACGACCCTTGCATTTGTAACCTGAGACAGAAGTGTGCTAGATATACTCACAGTGACCCGTACATTCACTTAGCAGGACGAGTATCAGTATTTACTATAGCATGAAGATTTCACTCCAACAAACAAGGAGAAGAACCAATGGTATTGATGTATTTGTATAAAAAGAGTCGAGGTACACATGGCCATCCAATATGAGATGGAGACTCTTATAGTGGACACCCCTTTTATAGGAATAGATCAACTTATTGGGACTAAATCGCAAATAGAAAGCAAAGAGAAAGATCATGCCCCCAGTCATTGCTTCTCTAGTCAAAGATGACATCATCGAGTTGCTCAAGGAGATACGATAAAGAAAAACAAAGCAAACAAAGAAAATGCTCAGCATATCCAAACAAGTATGTCATTGTTGAGTTCAATGTTTTGGGATTGATGTCAAGTATCAGTGTCTAGAACATGTTTGAAAGAAATCTCTTCAGTAGGGTGACAATAGTAGGTAGACGCAGTCAAAATGACTAGTGACTGAGCTCAAAGAGGAATCTTTACGATGAAGAACCTAAGAAGGACTAAGCGAAAGTAGACAGACACAGCCAGGACGACTAGTGATTGACGCAAGAGAGATCTTCCATAAAGGAATTTGGAGACATGAGCTTAGCAACAGTAGGTAGACATAGTTGAAATAACTGGTGACTGTTGCGGAAGAGATTCTATGAGGAGAATCTTGAAGAGAGTGACACTAGCGACAGTAGGCAGACGTAGTGAGGACCACTGGTGACTATCGCGAAGGAGATTCTATAAGGAGAATCTCAAAAAGAGTGACACAAAGGGGGAATGCCCCTGAGCTGTAACAAGACTCAATCTATGGATACATGAGCAGAAAGCAGGAAAAGTAGGAAAGCGAAAGCATGAAAGAAACTATACAGAATAGCCAGAAGATGCGCTACAAGATGGAGCATTGGGAACAAGAGGTGCCTGTTTACTAGGTTTTCACCTTCTTGGCAAGATTTTTCTTTTTTTCTTTTCTTTTTTCTTTTTTTCGTATTTTTTATTTTTCATTTTTTTTTTGGTGTTACGAAGGCACCTATTGCTAGGCTTTCACCAGGGTAACAATTTTTTTCAGGACTTTTTCTGATTTTTATGATTTTTTTCAAGACATAGATATGTACGAAGAGCTTGCTGAGATTAAATCAACTGTAAATTTGCTTCAGGTGGAGAGTGTTGATAGGTTCTTTAAGCACTTCTCCTTCGGTTGTGGAAAGCTGATAAGCACCATATCTATATACTGCAGTAATGATGTAAGGACCTAGCCAGTTTGGTTCAAACTTTCCCTTTTGCACTCATTGTTGTTGATTCTTAGGGTTCTCTCTCAGGATGAGGTCACCTAGCTAGAAGTCACGTGGCCTGACCCTCCGATTGTAGCTTCATGCTATTCTTTGTTGATATGCTCGTAGATGATCTAATGCCACTTGTCGTCGTTCATCCAATAACACAAGCTCTTGAAGCCGAGCTATCCTATAGTCATCATCAGTGATAAGGCCTTTCATAGAGATTCTCAAGGTAGGAATCTCGACCTCTATTGGAAGCACAACATCCACCCGATACACCAACGCATAGGGAGTCATGCCGTTGGAGTTTTGATGCTTGTCCTATATGCCCACAGAGCTGGATTGATTTGAAGATGCCAGTCTCTCCCTGATTTTCTGACTGTGCAATGAAGAATTTTGAGGATTGCCTTATTGGATGCCTTTGCTTGGCCATTACCCTGGGGGTAATAAATGGAAGACCAATGTTGCGTGATCTTTGAATTTTTTGCACAGTTCCTTGAGGTCTTTATTCTTGAACTGTCCTCCATTATTAGTAATGATTGAGGATGGTACACCATATCTACAGATGATATAGTTTGTGATGAAAAGCACTACAATTTTTCCATCAGCAACTGTGAGAGGGACTACCTCTACCCATTTCATGAAATAATCTGTAGTTGTGATGATGAACTTATGTCCATTAGAAGAGGCTGGGTGAATTTGCCCCACCAAGTCGAAGGCCCATTGTTGAAATGGCCATGTTATAGTAGAGGGAATCAGCTCTCTGGCTAGAGCATGAATGAGATTTCCATGTAGTTGACACTGCTTGTAGGACCTAGCATACTTAATAGCTTCTTGCTCCATTTTAGGCTAGTAGTGACCAATACGAAGGAGTTTGGGAGCTAGTGTCAGGCCATTGGAATGAGATCTGCAAATGCCTTCGTGAACGTCAATTAGTGCGCATTTGGACTCATCGGGTTCTAAACACCTAAGGAGTGTTTCATTGAGACCTCTCCTATACAGATTGTTAGCAATAATGACATAATGTGAAGCATTACGGATTAGGTAACGTTTCTCATTCTGGGTCAAACCTTTCAAAATGGTTTGATTATGAAGGTAGGAATAGATGTGATGGTAGCGAGATAATTCTTGTCCTATAATAGAATAGATCATCCTAGAATTAGGGGTGTCATAGGTTGGGTAGTGTAACGCTTCCACCAAGAACTCATGTTGGAGATCATTTTCTGGCATTTGTAGTAGGGAGGCCAGAGTGGCCATGGCATCAACCGCTTTATTATCTACTCATGGAACTTGTTGGAAGGTGATGTGTGCAAAATACTTCTTCAAGTCATCAACCATGTGCTTGTAAGGAATTAGTTTTTCATCCTTTGTTTGATACACATCGTTTACCTAGTTGATAACAAGCTGAGAGTCACCAAAGATGTCTAACTGATCCACTCTCCATTCAGCTGCAATTTTCATGCCATTGATCAAAGCCTCATATTCAACAATTTTATTTGTACAAGGAAACAAAATCTTGTATGCTTTGGGAAATGAGTACCTCTGTGGTGTAATAAAGAGTAATCCAACACCTGATCCCTGCTGCGTGAAGGACCCATTGAAGAACATAACCCATGTATGGTGCGTGAGTGTCAGAAATGACTCATCTAGGAAATCAATGTTCATTGGTAGAAGACTTTTTATGGGTGCCTCGGCCAGCTGGTCTACAATTGTCTGTCCCTTTATAGCCTTCTGTTCAACATATTGGATGTCAAACTCACTGAGTATCATGACCCATTTAGCCAATCTTCCTATGAGAGTTGCCTTACTGAGCAAGTACTTTAATGGATCTATTTTAGCCACAAGCCATGTAGTGTGGGTGAGCATGTAGTGTCTCAACTTCTGAGAAGCAAAGACAACTGCCAAGCAAGCTTTCTCAATAATGTTGTAGTTCTTCTCATAAGAAACCAGTGTTCGGTTCAAGTAGTAAATAACTCTTTCTTTGTTGTCTTTATCTTCTTGAGCCAACAGGATTCCCAAAGATGTTTTAGTGGCTAAAATGTACAAAAGCAAAGGCTTCCCATGAATAGGAGGCATAAGAATTGGAGGATTGACAAGATATTGTTTGATCTATGTTAAGATTTTCTCACAATCCTGGCTCCAATTGAATTTCACACCCTTATGTAAGGTCTATCTACCAATTGTGAAATAAACCTGCGAATAGATTGAAGCCTTCCCTGTAGTCCTCTCATCTGACTGATGTTTCGAGGTGGTGGCATGTCCATTATCACTTGTACTTTCTCCAGATCTACTTCAATTCCTTTTGCATAGACGATGTATCCTAGCAACTTCCCTGATGTGACACCAAATGCGCATTTCTTAGGATTGAGTTGAAGACTGAACTTTTCCATACGATCTAGGATGGGACCCAAATCTTGTAGATGAGTATTGCATTTAGCACTTTTGACCAAGGTATCTTCAACATAGTCCTCCATGGTTCTATGCATCATGTCATGGAAAATTGTAGTAATAGCCCGTTGATATGTAGCACCCGCATTCTTTAAACCAAATGGCATCACATTCCAACAAAAGGTTCCCCATGCACATGTGAAAGCCATTTTCTCCTAATCTTCTGGTGTAATTTTTGTCTGATTGTATCCAGAAAAACCATCCATAAGTGAGTACATCTCATAGCCAGCCGTCATGCCCACAATCATATCAATATTAGGAAGTGGAAAGTCATCTTTAGGACATGCCAAGTTAAGATCATAGAAGTCTGTACAAACCCTGATAGATTTATCGTGCTTGGAAACATGAACAATATTGGATATCCATTCAGCATAATCAATTGCACAGATGAAACTAGCCTTTAGAAGTTTCTCCAATTCTGCTTTGATGAGCAATGCAACGTGAGGGTGCATTTTTTGAAGCTTCTGTTTAACTAGTTTGATGCCTGGTGCTATGGACAAGTGATGCATGATAAGATCAGGATCCAATCCTAGCATGTCAGAGTATGTTCAAGTAAAATTTATTTTCTTTTCTTTGAAAAAGGTAATGAATTGTTCGTTCTCTTAAGGTGATAGTGACTGTTCCAGATGTATCAAATGAGGATGTTCTTCTATGCCTAGATTAATTGGTTGCGTTGGCTCTATTAACACTAATGATCTCTCCTAAAAGTGACTGGGAAGGACATCAAATATCTCATCCGTGAGCACCTCAGAGAGGTTTTCACCCTTGGATACGTCTTTTATTTTTACTTTTTTGGGATCCGACACTACCACAATGTGATTTTCACCATCAAACCTCTTACATTTTTTTCTTTTAATTGTGTGACTGAGATATTTGATGTCAGCCTTAGTCATGTTGATGCTCTTCTCATTGGTGGAAGATGTTACAGGTTCGATAGCATTTAGGTAACAGGCGAGAGCATAGTCATTCTGGAACGTTTAGAGGCATTGGGGTTCCAATCTATAAGCTTGAGATGTATGAGTGAGAGAGTAGTGGCTAGTTTAATTACATTCACAGTATAGTCATTAAGTGTGTGGACCAGCAATTCGAGACCTACGATGACTTCGTCCACAGGTATGTTCAAATGCCTCAAAGTACGAACGTTAGTAATTGACAACTCTAGGACACTAGTTGGATCAGACCCCCATGACCTAACCCTAGACACTTCACCCACTCTGATTTGGTTTTCATAGACATGCACTTGGTCAATGTCTTTATCAGTAGTAGCTTCTGAAAGAGAGTTAAATTCATTTTCATGAGAATCGGTTCTACATGGTGAGAGACTATAGAACTTCCCAAAAGTGATAGGGACATACTCTCCTTCAGCCTCTGGATTCTTACACAAATACTCAATACGACATGACTGACTAGATCCTCCCTTTTCTAAATGATATTTGAGTTGCCCGATATTGTCCTCAAAAGAATCACTAGCATCATCCATAGTGCTAACACGTGGCACAAAGTTATCTGGCTCAGCAAAGAATTTAGTGAGATCATAAGGAATAGGATGAGGGTAGGAATCCTCATCATCAGATTCTTCCTCTTGAGTATTTGAATCAGCTTGTGACTCATTTTTAGATGAACTCTTAGGTTTGGGGATGAATTGATTTGATTCCAAATGGAAAGGGACCTTCTTAAACCCTAGGCCAGTTGTATCATTGTTGCTTCGAGGTTTTGCTTTGATAGGATCAATTAGGCCATTATTATTGCACCCAATAGGGCTAGTTCCCTTGTAACCAAAACACTTCATAAGCCTAAGACAAGGTCCATATTTCTTAGGAGTGATTTCTTGAGCTTGTTTTGTTAGGTCCACTGGAGCCTCTTCTCTGTAAAGCCATGCAGCAATGGCTCTGTTTTCACTTTCATCTTCTAAGGAAACTGTAGCCTTAACAAAAGCACCATTATACTTGGTCTGAGGTGTCAGCATGAACGACTTCTTTGCTTTTGAGGGTCTCCCATAATGTCGAGGAGACTCTGGGAGAAATGTCGATGACAACACTGGTTCAATGTGGTACTCTCCCATATCAGTTTCTTTCAGTTTGAATGACTGCTCAATTTGTTTCAGTTTGAATGACTGCTTAATTTGTTTCAATTTATTGTTGTGATAATCAATAGACTCACGGTTAGAAAGGATGAAAGTTTCAACAACTTTGAGCATATTGTAGGTGTAGCTAGTAGTGACAGGAATAGTAACTTCAGAACCATGAAATGGGAACTTGATGCATTGATGGTATGTGGATGGCACAATGTGCATCTCATGTATCCATGGCCGTCCCAACAGAATGTTGTAGGCCAAGGGAATGTCAAGCACCTGACAGGTGACATCCCTTTCGACAGGACCAATGCGAATTAGTAAAACCACAAGACCTAGAGACTTTCATTCCACTTTGTCATACGCTTTGATAATGATCTTTCGTCGAGGATCAACGGAGTCCTCAAAATAATTCAATTGTCTAAGCAGAGCAGCCGAGACAATATTTAGGCTAGTGTCGTTGTCAATAAGTACCCGACGAACACATGTCTGGTGGATCATAACCTCAATGTGTAGAGGCTAATTGTGTGGATGATTCAGCGAGTTATCATCCTCCTCGAAGAAGGTCATAAGATAAGGTGAGGTCAGGTGACCTACCATGGATTGAAATCACTCAAGATCAAGATCTTGAGGAACATTTGCCTCAGCGAGGGCTTTGTCTAGAATTTTCCTGTGAGTAGGTGAGATTTTAAGCAGCTCAAAGATGGAAATCTGAACATTAGTTCGTTTCAATTGATTGAGAACACTATAACTGGTTGCAATCAAGTTCATTGTGGGTTTTGCATCTTTACTGGATGTACCAACAAGGGCTTTGTCTTTGTGTTGTTTAGGATCCGAAGTAGGAGGCGCAGGGCCTTTGAGCACCAACTTGGCACAAGATCAAGTAATAGTGTTAGCATAGTGTTGCGAAGGCGTATTATCCAATTCATTGGAAGTGGGGCCCCTCAAGACAAATGGTGTCTTGGGTTTGTCGTTATCTTGCTTGCCCTTAATGGTAATAACGTCGTAGTATTCAAAATCTACAGGTTCAACCATGTGAATGACATTGTCATCATTGGAATATGTATAGTTGACCTTATTGTAGGGTTCTGGTTTCAAAGTCTCTCCTTTTTCATAAGCTGGGAAAGGCTCTTTGAACGCCTTGTGATCCGAGTTTTTGTTATGCCCATCTACCAAAAGATCACCATCATCAATCATGTCCTGGACTTTATGACGTAAGTTTATACAGTTGATGGTTTTGTGTCCCTTTTTTTAGTGATACTCACAAAATGAGGTCTCATTCCACCATGGTGGACGTGGTTGTGGATCATAGGGACGGGGGTTATCCATTGGTGAAATAAGCTTATGTTGTAGCAATGTTTTGTAAACCACATCCAAAGGTTCCCCCAAAGGCATATACTCTTGCTTGGGGCATGTTGTCCATGAGTTTTTTGGTTTGTTCCCAGACGTCTTATTGTCAGGGGGAGGTTTCTTAGTATTTTTGGCCAATTTGAGGCAGTCTGTGAGATTAAATGCCGCTTTAGCAGGTTTGGGTGTGACATTGTTTTGTGTCTCTCTGAAGAGCGAGTTCACCTTTCTTGACCATAAATTCTTCGATATAGATAGCCTGTGTAATCATGTCTTCAAAGGTACGTGGACCTTGTAGTTGGACTCTATACCTGAAATCAGTTAGGAGGTTATCAGTGAAAATGTCAACCTTCTCCGTTTCTAGAATTTTACGGGAATACTTAGTGTACAATTGTCTCCACCGTTGGAGGAATATGAGAAAAGGTTCTCCAGTTTTCTGTTTAAGGTTGCATAGATCTCGAATATTGAAAGGGTGTTGTATGTTATGAGAATATTGCTGGACAAATGAATTGGCAATTTCGTCAAACGTCTTGATACCAGGAGGTAAATGTGAGAACCACTCCAAAGCCTGACCACCTAGGCTTCTAGGGAATAAACACATGAGGTAGGTTTGATCGTGTATAAAATCCATAGACAAAGTGCCAAATTCTTGCAAGTGATCTTGGGGATTAGTAGTACAGAACCACTCCAAAGCCTGACCACCTAGGCTTCTAGGGAATAAACACATGAGGTAGGTTTGATCGTGTATAAAATCCATAGACAAAGTGCCAAATTCTTGCAAGTGATCTTGGGGATTAGTAGTACCAAAGTACTTGTCATATTTGGGTAGTTCTACGCCTCGTGGGAAAGGTGACATGTTTATGCTTTTGTCAAATGGAAATGGACAAAGAGCATCCAATGTGTATGTCTTTTTGGGTTTCTCTTTCTCATGCATCATCTGAGCCAATTGGTCTTGCATAATTTTCAATTGTTTTTGGAGTTTAGAGGTCTCAGTTTCTTCTTCAGTTTTGACAATGGTTTCTACATTGAAATGAGAAGGTAACTTTGCTCCCTCTTGGGCAAGTTTGAGAAAGTATTTTTCTTTCTCTTCATTGAGTAGGATTCCCATGACCTTCTGAAAGTTTTTGTCTCTTCAAAATTTTGTTATCTGTTCAGGGAGGATTTCCACCTCTTCCTGTTACTCATCGGTGTCATAGTCTTTCTCTTTCTCTTTATCATTCCTAGGTGGTTCTTGATGTCGACTATGACTACCATGTTCAGGTTCACAGTTAGTCATTATAGGAACATGTTCAATTTTTGTATGTTGTGTTTCAAAAGGTTCTCTAGAGAAAGGATCATACATCATGTTTGGGAATGCAGGACCTCTACATGTCTCAGTATCCTCTTGGTACAAAGGATTCCTAATTTTTTGCAAATTTATGGAAAATGTTTATTGAACTCGAGATGACCTGGCAGGTGAGGGAGATCATGAAGATGCCTCACTAGTCAAATTGGATACAGATTGCATAACGAAAGGTAAGCAACCTCTATTGTGATTACGACCCCTAGCATGACCACGTCTAAGGTTATAGGGATAAAACACGTTGTTGCTTCTGGTTGCGATAGTCATAGACAAGGACAAGAAGCTAGAACCTAGACAAGGACTACACTAAGACCGAGTCTCAAAAAAGAAAAGATAATAGCAAGAATGCTATTTTCCAAGGCACAAATGGTCTGATTTAAAGGCTAGAACAGCCAGAGATTATGACCAACATGACACAAGGTATAACAAGCATTAAGAAAAGGGCAAAAAAATAACTTATGAGACAAGACTAGTCAAAGTACAAGACA
Organism: Cupressus sempervirens; assembly: GCA_028749045.1. Taxonomy (NCBI): domain Eukaryota; kingdom Viridiplantae; phylum Streptophyta; class Pinopsida; order Cupressales; family Cupressaceae; genus Cupressus; species Cupressus sempervirens. Next base: position 516,611,770 of record CM053785.1, on the reverse strand, counting down.
CAAGTCTTTGGCTAAGCAAAGTGTTGTTGTTTCAGGACTGTTTGCAGACAAAGAGCGATAAATCGATGCAAAAAAGGATAGTGTGCAGAGTGTAAATAACTAAAATAGACCCAAATTGGTAATGTTGACACAAGATCTCGCGCAAGAAACCTTTACAGGCCGCGCGAAGAAGTTTTATAGACTACATGAAGAAGTTTTTTGGTGCGTGCAAAGGTTAGTGACAGTAGTTTAATTTCACATGAAGAAGTTCACAGGGCCATGCAAAGACTCATGAAAGTAGTTTAATTTTGCGCGAGAACAAAATGATTTTGTGCGAGGACCAGATGATTTCACGCGAGACCCAAATGATTTTGTGCGAGAAGGCAGACCAGTTTTACAATAGCAATTGATTTTGACAAGGTTTCTAGACTTTTTAGACAGATTGGGTAGATTTTCGAGACAAGTTCAATTTAACAAATAGTGAGGTTGACCTCGCAAGATGCTTGGATAGTGCTTTCAGTTCACAATTTTTCAATTTGATTTAAATGACAAGTATGTAGTCAAAATCAACTCATTGTTTTGGTAAATTTGATCATTTTAGTAAGCAAGCAAATAAACAGGCACGTAGAATAGCAAGCAGGTGATATCAAGCACGTCTGAAAACAATGAGCAAGGGCAAAAAACCTTGCGCATGAACAATCGAGTGACTTAGTACGCGCTGATTCCTAAGAGAGCTAATTGTGTATGTTTTCGAAAGGTTTTGCAATCACGCATACATCCCTAGAAAATAAAAGTTGGCCTCTCTAAGGTTTTTAGTAATGTTTTGAATCTGCAACTTTTATGACTCACAGGGGTGACCTCTAATCCCAGCGCACCGAGGTTTCAACATAGTTTGAGAACTTAATCTTCAAGAGCTACTGGGGAGATTTGACAACCCACAATGAACCACACTCGTGGAGATTTCTTCCACAAGGACATTTATATAGCGGTTGTCACTACCACGTCAAAAATGGCCATTACTGCTCGAGGTTTCGTCTACATAGTTTGCCCTATAGAGGGATTGTCTGCTATGGTTAACCCTCTCTAAAGGTGACCGACTCACAATAGTGTACCACAAGAGGACTTAGCTTCCAGATTCAAGGTTTTGATACCTTTTCACTTTTAGCCCAATCAAAGCAGACAGATTAATCCGATACACTAAACTAAGAGTATCTCTTAAAGATCTATGATATCAACTCCCAGTGATCTATCAACCTCTCCAGAGAAAGGATGCCTCAATCAACAAGTTGAAGACTCGTCTATCTGTGAGATGCTCAAAGTATCCTCCCCACCTATAAGGAATCTGTCATAGAGAGGAGTTTCACTAGGAACCCACTCTCTCAAGATCCACGAATAGTGTTCATGGGGCCTAATTACTATGTGTGTATAGATGTTAATTCCCGAAAGCAAATCTATCCAAAAGCAATCAAAGAGCACAAGGTGGTACACTTAACACTTTAACTAATGCGAGGTGAGTCCAAAGATGTGAAACATTTAACCCCTCACACAAGCCAACACGAGTCCACAACTCAAAAACTAGTGAGTTCTAGAAAGCACAAAAGGGTTGCCTAGTGGAGCATTTAACGCTTCTTTCCTATAGACCCCTCCCCTTTAATGTGGTGCTGATCTTGCAACCACAGGGTGAAACGAGGGCCGGCAGATTAGCGAGTCCAATAATCCAAGATAGCTAATTAGATCTATCACTAGTAACTAAGCCTGCTAGATGAAAACTAATAGAGATCACAACCTAGTATCAAATTATGCATGTGTTGTAAAATGAGAACATGGAAGGAAACACACACAAGCTTGACACAAGAGATGTTCATTTTAGGTCCAAATGAAGTGTTATTAGTCAAAGAGAATTACCTGGTAATCCTCTTAATGCGCTTAGTAGATGTTTTACCTATTTTTAGCAATTTTATCATGCTTTTCCAATTGTCCCACAAACCGCTGTTATTTTGTTCCAAAAAATTAGAAAACATAGAAAAACCAGAAACAGTGAGCAGTTAGCAGAAAAACCAGAAAAAACAAAAATCAATGAAAAAAAAATCCTCTGTCAGTAGAGTCTCACGCGAAATTCCTGATAGTTCGCGCGAAGAAGTTTTTTGACCCACGCAAAATTCTTTTACGACCCGTACAAAGAAAATAGGTGCCGCACAAAGTTTTGCGTGCTCAAGCACTTTCTCGCGCGACCCACAGAGAATCTTTGCGTGAAGATTCTGGATCCTCGCGTGAAAATGAATAGTCTCGCACAAAGATTCTCAAATCTGTACGAAATCGTATGGACAAAGAACTTGAAATTTGATTTAAAAATGCAGAGAAGCCCTGAGAAATTTATTTTCTCGGGCCCCACGGTGGGCACCAAAAATGTATATGTGAAAATGCGGCCTATGCTAACACACACACTTCAACATGGTCCTTATTTGTAGATTCATCCCAGAATGAACATTGGATTGTTCATCCAAAAGTCAGCCGACAAGGCGACCTGTTGCCTTCTATCTAAAGGGAATTGCTTGTTAGATATCCTTAGATTTGAGGTGTTAAGCAACCAGACCCTCTACGAATGAAGGATTTAAAAGAAAATGCGGCTAATCTATATGAGAATGCAGATTAATCTAGAATGGAGTATGCACATTTAATCTAAGAACATGTAAAATAAGATTATGCTAAAATGTATGCATATTATGCTAAATGAGATTAAACTAGAAAATGAATATCTTATGAAAGTAATGAGCTCAAATGAATGCACAATCCAGCAACAATTCAATGCAAATTCTCATTCAACCTCCCCCAAAATGAAGAGATGAAGATCTCTTAAATAGACTTTCTTGGAATCCATCAACGGTCGAGATTGATTTCAATCAATGGTCAGGATTGAAGATGAAGTTCAATCATAAAGGAAGATTCCCAAATTAAAGGGAGTTAACTAACTCAAATTTGAGTGTAAGAGTCAGTCAACTCAGATAGACTTTAGTGTAAAAGCAAGTGATCTGGGTCACTTCTAATTTGATCAGCAGTGAACTAGGAATTTCCTTTTTTTGAACTAAAGAGAGATTTTGGTGAGATATTTAATTTAATAAAATGAGATATGCTATCATAATTACCTTTTCTATTTAATTAAATAATTCTATTTAATTAATTAGAGACACTTTTCTTATTTAATTAAATAACTTCATTTAATTAATTAGGAATGGCTTCCCATTTAATTAAATAATTTTGTTTAATTAATTAGAAGTAAGTTCTCCATTTAATTAAATAATTTTGTTTAATTAATTAAAATAGGCACATTTATTAAATTAAATAAATTTAATTGCATAGTACATTAGCCTTAGGATATAATATAATTTAATTAAAGTATAAATACTTAGTAATTAAATTAAATATTAATCAATAGGTTTAATGTAATTAATATGAGTAAATACTATAGGAATTAAATAATAAGCATAATGAATGTAGATTAGGGTTTTCTACATCTGACAATCAAGTCAAGTAGCGAGTAGCCGAATAAGAATTTGCCTAATGGAATAGGACTTTAAGATTGGTCAGAAATAGACTAGAATTGGTATCATGACAATGAGCCAATTTTGGGGTATTACACGACCCAGACGATTATTAAGGAAGAAAACTATTTTGGTGGGGACACATAATCTAAGAAGGAAGAGGCTACATCGGAAGAGACCCACATATATTCTGGTCACCATTAGTTGAAAAGTGTGAATGAGGAGACTAGGATGACAAATTTTAGTGGAAGGTTTTTTTATCTTGAGAAAGATATAGAAGGCACATGTGACTTTGTAGGCTGATACAAGGCTCTATAATGAAATCATTTCATTAAAGAATTTTTTTAAAGAGTTGCAAAAGAATCTGAATATTGAAAGAAATAAAAAAATTGAGCTTGAAGGGAAAATCAAGAATATTCTTGAGAAAATGATGGCCTATGAAGCCAACCTAAGGCAATTGGTCAAGGATATTGGATAGGGCAAGAGGAGCAATGAGGAAATTATCTCTCTAATGCAAGCCAAAATGATTGGTGGCCCTAGCAAAAGGACAAGGAAAAGTACTAAAAGGGCCATTGAAGCTGCCCCTATTTCCATTACTAAGGATATCCTTCAAAGGATTTTTGAAATTGCAAAATATTTGACTGAGGCTGTGGAGGAGCTCCAATGAGAGGGTTTTCATGTTTTTCTTTTGCTGGTTATGATCATTAGTTTGGGCTTCTTGTTCTAGTTTTGTACCTCTGTGCTGGTTGTCTTTTTTTGTGTTTTTACTTTCCAACTGGTTTTTTTGTTAGAATACTACTTGTAGGTTTCAAGTCCTTATAAAACTTGGTTTTTTGATATAGTTACTGTAGGTTCCCAGTCCTTGTAAAACCAAGTGGACTCTTTATCGTTGATCTTTTATTTTTGTATGGGGTTTCAGATCCCCTCAAAACCTATTTTTTCCTTAATCCAAAAACAATTATATTTTACCGATATTGGGAATGTGGTTCAAGACAAGAAAACATCAATGCTAAAGCCTATCATATTGAAATTATCTCAACTATGCTCTTTAGTACCCATGTGAGAATTTTGGGAATTATGTTGGGACTCTAGCAAGGTTCAAATGGTATTTTCGGTTATATTTCACATTTCTATGGATACATGGAAATGATTGAAGCCTTGTGTTGGAAATAAAATTTTATTTATATTTTAATTAGTCAAGCACATTGGTAACCATGTTTGATATATTTTCTTATTAGTTTTAATTTCCCATTTTAGAAATTCAATAAGAAGGGATATGTTACACACAAAATGTTTTATCTAATGTTCATGTATATATTATTTAGAATTAGTACACTAGTCTTCATGAAAAGTGTTTGACAACAAGTTATCTAGTTGTAAGTGCTAGTTTTCATTAGTATACATCATTAATATGTACTTGGGAGGTACCAAAAGGTCTTGTATTATAATGTTGGCATATGCTTAATTTCTTAGCATCCATGACCTGACATGTAACACCATTTGCAATCATTAAAAACATGAAACATAGAGAATATAATAAGATTTTTTTAGTTCAAGTGTTTGATAAAATGTCAAACCTTTGAAAGGTGAAGCGATTCAGTATGTGTTAGAGTTAGAACCTGTTGAGGTTCTTAAAGTGGTATTAGAGAAATTTCTTATAATCCTATTGGAGGGCGGGGATTTTTTTAATATTGATCTTACAATGATATTTGAGTGATCAACACTCTTGCAATTTTTTCAATCATTAAAATGGTCAAGATATCAAGTAAATAAAGAAATTAGATAAAGGTTAAACCACATGATATAATTGAGCAAAAAATAAAACTCTTCCTCAAAATATTATGAAAGATTCATCTTTCAAATATTTTATAGAATTTATCCAAGGTTCTATGGTATTATTGGTTCAACAAAGAAATAATATCACCAAATATCTCATGATCTTTTTGCAAGAAAATTTGGTTGGCAAGATAATAAGAAAATGATTTTTGGAGGTAAGAGGATGAAAATTGAGAAGTAGACAATGACCATCCTGATTTTTGCAATAGTAGTCCTATTTGATCATATCATAGTTTATAGAAATAATTTCACGTAAGGATGATAGTATGTTGAATTCTTCTGATATTGGCATCTCATTTCTGTGTATCAAGGATGCTTAGTTTGATGAATATTCATGCCATAATGTGTTTGATTTTTCATATTAGACCTTGGAGAATGCATTAAAAAATAATTTATTGTTAATAGCTCCCAATACCATGATTGTTAGGTACTTTTAGTTACATTGGAAGAAGAAGTGGGTATACATATGGTTAGAACAACAATTCCACTTTACCAATTGAGCTAGTTTTCATGGTACATAGAAGCAATACCTTGGTTGGTGATATTTACATTGATGATAGAATACATGATGTTGATCGTCAGGTGAGTGTTGCATATACAACTTCCTATCGCAATACATACCTTGATTTTGAGAGCTTCTATGATCTAATCATAAATTTTAGAGACATCAATTGGTTGGGCAATTAAAGGTGAATGATAGTATGATTTCCATAGCCATTGAGCATTTTGATGTTTCTTTCTAAATGTTAGCCAACTATGGTTGGAACATTATTATGATAGATAAATACTTTGATGGTAGACATAGTTTCATACACTTCAAGAAACCATAAAAATAATGAAACAAAACTATTTATAGTTATTGGTTGACAGAGACTATTGTTTTGAGTGGGGTTTCATGTTCTATGATGTGCTAAGGGGAAATTAAGATGATGCAAATGAACTTACTCATGGATTAGGAGTGATTAGGGATTCATTAGAGAGAATAATTGACCTTTCAAGAGTCTCATTCACAAACTAAGGAGCTTTCTATTGACTTGAGGTTGGCACAATTTTCACCATGTCAAGAAAAAGTTCAACTTTATACAGTAATAGTTGGTGATGTTCCAATATCCTTGAGTTATGGTTATGAGTGATCTAAGGATATGATCACACTTATCATAGTTATATGTGAATATGTAAGAAATATTGAAATGAAAAACTATAATGGAAAGAATCCAAGAGAGTTTTGTAAAGAAGATTGTTACCATAAACCCATAAGATTGAAAGTCATTCCAAAGATCAACACAAGGAGGCAAGAGACTTTTGAAGGAAAAAATAAGAAAAATTCCATGTGAATTATATGAGTGAGGAGAATCCCAGAGAAGAGAGAGAGAGAGAGAGAGAGAGAGAGAGAGAGAGAGAGAGAGAGAGAGAGAGAGAGAGAGAGAGAGAGAGAGAGAAGCTCATTAAAAGAACAATATTGTGTGTGTAGTTGAGAATGCGAGAGGATAATCTCTTATATAGAGATGAGAAAATGATTTATTTAGTAAGACCCAAGTGAACTAATTCCACATTCATAAGTGTGTGCCAAGCATCATAATAATCTTAAGGGGGATAAAATATTTTACTTAATAAGGAATTACAAATTGACATATCCTCATATATGGACAAGAGCAAAAATAAGTGAGATGTCCTCACACTTGCACTAGAGGACAAAATTTACATAAAAAATACCTTGGTTTATCCCAATTAAATAAATAAATACAACCAATGAAAGATGCTATTTATAACACCCCTCCTTAATCTTTACTTGGAGATATTACACCAAAGGCTATCAAACCCAATTTGCAAAAAAATGCAACGTGATCTTCAATATGAGAAAGAAAGTGAAATGTCTTCAAGTGTGCAAGATGTTTTCTATCAATGTGGGTACATTTTTTACATTAATTTTTGTATAGACAAGAGAAGTGGATAGATCCTTTGAATGTGTTACAACTTTAAGAGGATTCATGGTTCATAGGAAATGTGAAAAAAATGATGTCTTGTATGTGCCTTGATGGATCACCTAAAAAATAGAAATAAGAAACAAGGCAACAACCTACAAGTAGAATTCCATCTTATATTCAAGTTAGAATATGATTTAAAATGTTAAAATATAATCAAAACCTCATAGAGTAAAGTGAGATAGAGTGATAAATGTAACCTATCACCACAAATAAATGGAGCTAACTAGATTGGTTCAAAAAAGATACAATATTATGAGATAGCTCGTGATCATTTTGCAAGAGAAGTTGGTTGGCAGGATAACAAGCAAATGGTGTTTGGAGGTAGGAGGATGAAAATTGAGTAGACAATAACAATTCCAATTTTTGCAATAGTAGCCCTATTTTCTCATAACATTATTTGATAGAAATGATTTCACACAAGAATAGTTGTATGGTGAATTCTTCTAATATTGGCATCTAATTTTTGAGTATCAAGGATGCCTTCTTTGATGAAGATTCAAACCATAATGAGTTTGGTTTTTCATATTTGACCTTAGAGAATGAATTAAAAAAAATACTTATTGTAAATAGGTCCCAAGATCATGAATTTTAGGTACTTGCAAGTTACATTGGAAGTAGAAGTGGGTATACAAATGATTAGAATAACAATTCCACTTTACCAATTGAGCTAGTTTTTGAGGTACATAGAAGAAATACCTTGGTTGATAATGTCTACACTTATGGTAGCACACATGATGTTGATCATAAGGTTAGTGTCACATATACAACATCCTATCACAATACATACCTTCATTTCGAGAGCTTGCATAGGAGTCATGAATTTTAGAGATATTAGTTGGTTGGGTGATTAAAGGTGAATGATAGTATGATTTCCCTAGCCATTGATCATTTTGATGTTTCTTGCTAGATGTTAACCACCTATGGTTGGAGCACTCTTATGATAGACGAACACTTTGACAGTAGTATTTCCATTACATAGTTTCATACACTTCAAGAAACCATACAAATAATGGAACAAAACTATTTACAACTATTTGATGATAGAAACTATATTTTTGAGTGGGGTTGTATGTTCTATGATGCACCAAGGTGAAATGAAGATGATGCGGATGAAATCACTCATGGATTAGGAGCAAGTAGGGATTCATTAGAGAGAAGAATTAACCTTTCATGATTCTTGTTCACAATCTACGGAGCTTTCTATTGAGTCAAGGTTGGAACAATTTTTGTCATCTGTAGACAATGTTCAATTTTCTATAGCAATATTTTGTGATGTTCTGATTTCCTTGAGTTATGGCTATGAGTTGAGGATGTGGCCGCACTTATCATAGTTATGGGTGAAGATGTAAGAAATATTCAAATTAAAATTTATAATGAAAAATAATCCAAGAGAGTTTTGTAAAGAAGGCTGTTACCAAAAATCCATAATGTTGAAATTCATTCCAAAGATGGGTGTGTACACCAAGATGGTGTGCAAAAATGAGGGTATAAGCGGACACATTTTTTCTGAGATTAGGTAAACCTAATCTTGGAATACCCATTTGAGGGTCATGCATTCAAAATGAGAACATTAGTAAAACACAAAAATTGTAATATTCTAAATCTAGTTTCTAAACTACTAAGGATTTTTTTAAATGGATAAGATTAAGAGGGTCAAACCCTACGTGCATGAAAATTTCTTCCTATGTTTTTTTGAAAAACATAACATAGTTGTTTCTATGTGCTCAACAAAAAATATAGTTATATTTAGTATTTTGAAAAACCCTTTTGTAGGATGAATGACAAGAGTGAGATCTAGAAGTTGTGTTTTTTTTTGTAATTTTGCTAACAAGTAGTTTTTTTTCTATGATATTTTGAAGTGATTCCATCCTAAAATTTTGGTACCTCTTCATGCGCTGGGCATAACTTGCATCAAAATAATCTTTTAAAAACCATGCTTTTAAAAAAAGTGTATAGAATAAAGTGTAGAACAATAATATGTAATTTATTTTCCATTTGGTATTCAAAAAATGGTACACATATGTATGAGAGGACTGTCAAGACGCTGATATAGAAAAATTAACTTTGCAATGCTAATCTTGTCCAAAATTAAAAAAAATTATATGGTTAGAAAGGTAAGAAAATGCGCGAGATTATGGTGGTAATTTTAGAGATACCCACTTCACCATTTGCAAACTTGATGAAGTCAAAGACAAAAATTTATCTAGAAGATGAAAAATGTCTAAAGAAATGAAAAAATATGGGGAAAACATCTACCCAAGCCTTTGAGTAGTTTAACAGACATATTACCAAGCCTAAATATGATTGTGCTTTTGTGTTAACAAAACATGATCACGTTATAATTCGTATGACTATACTAGTAATAACACAATCATGTTATATCTATGTAAAAGTATAGTAAATTATTTAAAGGCTTAATAGGGCCTAATTAGGCCCATTTAATGAAGAAAATACCCAAAAATGGAATGATCATCAAATAAATTATTGGATCAACTATGATACTAAAAAAATTCTAAATCTTGAGTTTCATGCTTTGAATGAGCCATGCATGAGACACATTAGAACGATCACATTTTTCAATCGCTAATCTTAAAAAAATATTGTAAGGAAAACATGTGTATTAGCAAAGACTGCCCAAATCCTACCATAGAAAGAGTGTGGTGGAGGGACTATACATAGTGGGTTTTATACAAGGATTCAAATGCCAATTTTATCAAGGAAAGTTTAGCTTCTTGAACTTAGATTGTGGATCTTGGAATTATTCAATTTTTTGTCCATCCAAATGGAAACCCTTACATGGAAGAACTAATTTTAATGCAACAATACAAAGTAAGATTAAGATATAGGAGAGAGATTCTTATGGTTGAACCAACAGATAAATAATCTTTTGAAGAAATGATAGAGACTTCCTCTAAAGGCTCTGGGGTACATAGATTCATTTTAGTCAACATTCTCTTTGATTTTTATCATGTAAGAAAATTTAGTGATGGGTTTTTGTGTATATTTCAAGAATATAAGGAAGAATGGTTTGAAATTGAGCCAAGGGTGCATCACCATGACAAACAAGGAAGCCTACAACAATATTCTTTGCCAATAACCAAAAAAATTATTGGAGCTCTTACCAAAATGAAAGAAAAATTGATGCTCAACATTGATAGCCAATTTAGTGTAGATCTTGAAACAATGAAATATGTTGATAAGCGCTTGAGTGAATGTATTGATATAATTGTGGAGGTGATCCAATCTCTCTCTCTCTCTCTCTCTCTCTCTCTCTCTCTCTCTCTCTCTCTCTCTCTCTCTCTCTCTCTCCCCCAATTTGAAACAAGAGAAAAAAAATTCCATGACATTCTAGTAGTTGGAGGTGTCATCTTCATCATAATTTTTTGACAACATTCCAATAGTTGGACGTGTTATCTTCATCATAATTTTTCCATGATAGTCTAGTAGTTGGAGGTGTCATCTTCATCAAAAGTTTTCTATGATAGAGCCTAGTAGTTGTAGGTGCCATCTTTATCACAAGTTTGACATGGTAGTCTATTAGTTGTAGGTGACATTTTTATTAAAATTTTTCCATGATAGTTTAGTATTTGGAGGTTCAATCTTCATCAAAAAATTTCCATGATAGTCTAATAGTTGTAGGTGCCATCTTTATCAAACATTTTCCATGAAAAACTAGTAGTTAGAGGCTCCATATTCTTCAAAAATGTTCCATGATAGTCTATTAGTTTGAGATGTCATCTTCATCCTAATTTTTCCATGACAATCTAGTATTCGCAAGTGTTCATCATGAATTTTCCATGTCAATCTAGTAATTTTAGGTATTATCTTTATCACAAGTTTTCCATGATAGACTAGTAGTTGGAGGTGCCATCTCCATTACAACTTTTTCATGATAGACTAGAAGTTGGAGGTTCCATTTTCATCACAAGTTTTGCATGACATTCTAGTAGTTGCAGGCTTCATCTTCACCACAAGTTTTCTATGACAGGTGCAAGATTACCTAGTCCAACTCCTTGTTTTGATTTCTAGTTGTGGATTTGGGCATGTACTGACTCTAGCCAAGTCAAGAGTGTGATTTTGGACCTTTCAAGGTCATGTTTGTTTTCTCCTAGATGGATTGTGTCTAGTTCAACCCACTCTATATGGTTTTTATTTTCTTTGTTGTTTAGGGCTTTTTAGAGCAAAACTAGGGTTATGGGTCTTTTATCCTAGAAACTTGAAATAGGTTTCATTTTGAGCCATCTTGTCCTCTATGATGTTTTTACATCCTTTATCATAGGTTGGAGACTATGCCTTGTCATTTGACAAAAGTTAGGGAAAGATGTCAAAAAGATGTAAATTGTGCAAACATTGTCTAATAGGTCCAAATGGCTAAAATCCTATAAATTGATGCTCTGAAGGCTAAATCATGCCTAGTCATGATAAATGGATCACAATGGACAAATTTTGAAGTTCCCAAATGAAGGAAGTCAATGTTACTAAGAAATGCAAAGAGTTGTCAAAGTTGTCAACAACTTTGAAAATTTGCTTGACAAATTTTTGATAGGAAAGTTGCATAGCACAAGAAAGTGGGTGATGGTTGTTCTAACTATCTGCAACCTCTTAGAAAAATTATAAACCCACGAGGTGAACCCATTCCAAAGGTTTGGAGTTGTAAGCAAAGTTTCAAAGTGAATCCATGAGATACAGTTCAGATTTTGACAATTTTTAGTTGTTTTGATTGCATGGATGGATTAATAGATTGAAAGGATGATTTTTGTGCTTGATCCCTATTATTCATGTTGTTACACAACTTTTCACTTTAGAGTTCAAGTTTATCAGATTTCATTTGTGCATATGTAGGAAATCATTTGTACATAAACTATTCGTTGTTTTTGCTTTGACAATTTTTGGGAAAATGGCTCCCCATGAGTCCTCACCATGGAATCATCATGGTTTTTTGGGATATGGAAGTGGATTCCTTGTATAGTTTACATATTAAAGGAGAGTATTGGAAAATCTTGGCAAGTATTTTAAAGTGATACCCTAGGTGAGCCTTAGATGCATGGCTAGGTGATCATGGTGCTAACAAGTGGGATTTGATAGAATGAATGTGTTAGATACTTCAATCTAAGAGTTGCAGAGTGAGGCTAGATGTGTGAGGAAGCCTTGTGCCAAAGGAGAAGGTTCTAAGACCAGTTTTCCCATATGATTTGTTAGACCCTAATGAATTTTATTTGGGCATGTTAGAAACCCTTGTTTATAGGCATAACAATAGCAAGGGAGTGTATGGATAGGTTGGGAACCTGAGACTCACAAAATCTCATAGATTTTTCAAAAGGGTATAACAAAGGAAGAGGTTCATCTATTATAGTAAGGTGATTAGTTTACTTCAAAGGATCTTCATTAGAAATCAAAGTTTTATTTTAGAGATCAATCCACTGATTCATCCTAACAGGTGCATCAGTCCCAAATCCTTTAGCCAGGTGGACCTAATAGTCAATTGTAGAAACTCCTAACAAAGCACATACTTAATTGTATTGTATAAATCCTTTTACAAGGTGGAACTAAGAGTCATTGTTTCTCTTAAACTAGTAATATCATTTGAAGTAATCATTTGTAAGCCTTAACATGCCAACTTTATTACTGTAGTAGTAAAGCATTGTGGGTGTCTTCCCCACCCTAGTTTTACCTTCTAGTTGGAGGATTTTTGGGTTACCAAATATTGTGTTATGGTGTTGTTGATTTACTACTTTATTTTTCATACATGCAAGTAGATTACACAACCTAACAAAGTGGTTTAGTAGAAAGAAGTTTAGGTGGTTCCTGATTCACCCTCCTAGTTACCTAGCTTGCATTACATTTCCAACAACAATTGTTAATCTCATTGCAAGATATATTGTCTAATAACAATTATTCAATTGTATATTGTCATTGATGTTACACGAATGTTATACTCTAATCAAGCACTGCTATTTGGAACCAAGTTTAGAATATTCCATTATTAATCAAGCATAAGTTCAAAATATTCAAGTTTAGGAATTCCTATGTAAATCAAGTCAGGTCAGTTACCAAAGGAGTCCAATGTAAACCTAGTCAGGTCAGTTACCAAGGAACTTAGTGGTAACCGAGTGACCCAGTTTTAGTTGACCTACAATAGATTAGTTTTATTTATTAGTTGGTTTATGCAAGCTAACTCAATGGATGTTATTTTTATATTTGAAAGGATATTCAAGATGACTTGACATTAGATTTCATATATATGAAAGGTCAAGTTGTTAGTTGAAGAATGAGAAAGTGGAGAAGAAGATAAGATGTGAACAAAGAAGGATATCTGAATTAGAGTAGAGTATCCAAGGAGTTGCAAAGAATATTTTGATCAAGAAGGATCAAGAGGACAAGCCAGAATAGTGAACTAAATCTACATTCCAGTTGTTTCATCAATCATGTCAATCATTGTTACTCTCTAACAATTGTAGCAGTGAAGAAATCTCTTAACAGAGTTGACTTAATAGTCATTTTGTAAATCCTCTAATCAGGTGACATTTCTAGATTGAAGTGTCATAAGACCTTTAACAAGTCCACTCCTAATAGGGTGATTTAAATCCTTTAATAGGGTCACACCTAATAGTGTGTTTTGTATCCTTTAACAGGTTTGGCTTCTAATATAGCTCACTTCATAAGAGTGAAAAGTTGTAACTAATTGCATTGGTGGTTTTCCCAAATTGGGTTTCCACATTAAATCTTGGTTTCTCATGTGTTCATGTTATTTTCTTACTACTTTATCTTTCTACAACTAAGTTACTAAAGGTTAATACCTAGTTCTAACCGAGCTGTGAGTGATAAGAAAGTTTGTATTGATATCTAAGGGATCTAGAATTATTTTTGTGGTAACTGATTCACCCCTTCCCTCTTAGTTACTCCTCTTATATTTCCAAAAATTTGTATTAGAGCTATTGGTGCTTGCATAAAAGGTTTCAAGGCCCTAAGATAAAGACCAAGATGTCTTACAGAAGAGAGATTCCTAAGTTGAACAGAGAAACATTCAAAGCATGGCAAGAACTCATGAGGCTACATTTGGGAACCATTGGAGATACAAGCCTAAAATTCCTTGAGAACTAGTATGTGTCACCTCCTGATCCCTTGACTATGGATCAGATGGTAGAAAAAGAATCACAACACTCTCAATAATCTTGAATTTGATGAAGTTAAAGATTGTCCTACTGCTCATGAAATGTGAAACAAGCTACAAAACATCTATGGAGGAGATGAAAATGTGAGGAGAGCCAAAGAAGAAAGTTTAAGAGGTCAATTTGATCAGATGAATATGAGAGAAGACGAAAATATTGCAAAATAGAGTGAAAGAATCAAAGCAAGTGTGAGTGTAATTACAGCTTCAGGAGGAAAAATAGAAGATGAAACAATAGTCAAAAAGGTATTTGTTAGAAGTTGTAATCTTTCCTTGGTGTATTTATAAACCAAGGTTAGAACTCCTTTCTTTATTGTTGTAATATATTAGGATATAAGCCAAGGTATCCTAATATATTTATTTTTGTCCTTTTTCCACTACATCTTATTTTGTCCTCTAGTGGAATATGTGAGGACAAATATTTATTGTAAGTTCTAATTTTAGATTATTCCTCCTTAAGAGGAATATCACACTTGGCCTCACACACTTATGAATGGTGGCATTCATAGACATGGGAGTTACATTCTAACTCCTCTCTCTCATCTCTATTTAAGAGATGACCCTACTCTCTCATTTAACAATGAGGTTTCTTCCTCTTCTAAAAGATTGTATGAGCCATTACTCTCTTGCTCTCTCTCTTTTTCTTCTTAGGCTTTTCATGCCTCATTCATAATGTCACAAGGGGTTTTCTTTGCTTTCCCCTTTCCAAATATCTTGTCTCATGGTGTTGGAGCTTGAAGCTTTCTCTCTCCTATTTTATGGTAATATCTTTTCATGCATTAACTCATTTAGATTCTTTCCTGGTTTTTGCTTATTTCCATATTTCTTTTTCCATTTCTAACATGGTATCATAGCAGTTTAATCTTTGTTTTGAGTGTTTGCATGAAGGTACGATTCGAAGGAGACTCTTGAGAGAGATTTCACTAATTTCTTCTTTAATCTTCTTAAGATGGAAGAAATTGATTTTTTTTTGGATTTGGCTAGTTTACCGCCAAACCCGATTAACTTTTGTGTGCTCTAATTTGTGCAAGTTACTTCTTATTTTTTTTTCATCTAACCCCCTTTTGGCAGGCTTGCCGCCAAAAGGTTTTCCTATCTAGATATCTTTTTTACTATGATCTAATCACTTCCCAACTACATATTGGATTCTGATGTGTTTGACAATGGGTGTGATATTTTTTGAAGGTTTTATTTTTCTGCCTGTGTTTTTTAACATATTTTTTAGCAATTTCCTTATTCTCTTGATCGCTTAAGTCTGTCTTTGCTCTCCCTTTGTGGAGGCAATTTTTAATGCATTTAATTGCTCGAAATTTGACTATGAAAGATTAGATGTAGATTTTTGATGTGCTGTGTTCAGTGTTGGATTTGAATTATAGGAAGAAATGGAAGTTCGCAGTTGGATTAGGTTTGAACAATTCTTTTCTTTCATCTTTAGCTCGGCTTTAAAGTCGGGCATGCCATGATTTGTAGCTTTTTTAGGGAAAAGAACGAGTTCTATTTTACACGCAATCTATTTTTAGGAAAAAATTGTTAGTTGATTTTGTAAATTGGAAAATTGTTAGCTGAAGTTGCGCTGTATTGGAAGGGATTGCATTCTTGAATAGTTGTGTTGATACAAGTAGTAGCAGTTCACATTTCCAGGATCATCCATGCCATTTTCAGATAGAAACATGGTTGGATTTCCATAGTTCTCTTATATATATGTCACGGATTTGTACAATCCCCAAGACACAATGTACAGCCAATATGAATTCGCCCTTTGACCAATTGGCACTCCATCACGTGCATATGCAAAACCTGCATTCCAGTCCATCTGGTAGTCTGTAACTGTTTGCTTGGGTTGTTTTGGATCATACATATAATAAGCTGTATACTGATTAACTCCTAAGAATTCCATTGAACCCTTAACCATTTGGGCTTGCTTTTCTGTAAATTTAGGCAGTCTTGTCCCAACAATTTCCACCATATTATCAGGGTATTTCCCATATACAATAGGATGAAGAAACCAGCCAATATGGAAATCCCTTGATCTTTGGGCAGCTGCCATGTCTTTCATGGAATTTGTAAGGGGCTCATACCACACGAAGTCCAGAAGAATATCGATTCTTCCCTTCTGCTTCACCTGATATTTTTGTCTATAGATATGTATGGCAGCTGCATGTGAGAGCAGCAAATTATGTGCAACAATGAAGGGCTCCGTTGCAAAGGTGCTTTTCGGAGTCTTCATTTAGTTAAATGTTTCACGTGGTTTATGCATGTGTTATCTTGTTGTTGATCCGTAGCTGCAGATTTTCTCTTGGTAATTTGAGTGGAGAGAATCGATTAGAAATCCCCAAGGTTTTCTTGTTGGCAAGTTTATCCCGCAGTTTTTAGGCATTCTTGGTAGGTGAGGGCTCTATGGTTATTTGCTGGAAGGAATTGTGATATGATTTCTGCTTAACTTATCAGTTTGGGGTTTTGTTTTCACTGTTGCCCCACATGCGACCGGACCACCGGATGGGAGTCTGGACGACACAGGTTGTTCCCGGTTGCATCTCAAGGCCTATTTGGACTGTCAGATATAGGACTAATGCTCCTGCGATCCTCCAATGCTGGACTATGCCTTCTAGTCCTCCTTGGACTGCGACTACAGCTTCGGCTTCTTGATCTTCTCTCATCTAGCACAGTAGCTCGACCATCCCTCCTTGGTGAGCTGGGTGATCTGTAGCTGCGACGCTTGTAACTTGGGCTACAACTTCTTCCAGTATAACCCTCTCTAATTAAAGATTTTGGACATGCAAATATTTATCACTATAATCCCATTAGTGGCAGTTGGACTAAGCTACCCGCACTTCAGGGACGTGTTAAATTGGTCATTTTTTTTCCTTTATTTAGATATTGCACTATCTGTTGTAACATTTTTTGTCTTTTCTTATATTTAGATTCTGTTGTAATGTTTTCTGTCTTTTACTTATAGCTGTCAGAACCTTTCTTTAGAATACAATTATTCCTTCATTATTTAATGATTTGATTTAATTTTACTATGTTTTTATTAAATTCATGCTTATTGATGGTTATACTAAACTGCTTTAGTTCTCTCTAAGATAGTCTATTCCAAATTAAAAAAATGCTTTAAGGTGAGATAAGGTGATCTTTTGCATTGCTATGACATGAGTTAAAGCCTATAGTATAATTATTACTATTAGGATAAATTATCTTGTCTTATACTCAATTTTAGTAGTCTCACTTTATTAAAAGTTACTTTTCATATATCTTTGGTGCCTAAAGAGGGGCTCTATTCATTTCAAAATTTTACAATTTTTTCTAATTCTTCCAATGTATTTACTTTATCTAAAGTATTTATGTTCCATTGGCCATTTGGCTTTCATGCAAGTTAGCTTTGACCCTATTTTGCATTATTTTAATTATGAGATTTCATACCATGATGTTTCAGTATATTTATTCAAGTATATATGGGTGCACACGTATATACCTAGATAAATATACAAATTATTATGACTACAATGATTATTAAAGTCTCTTGTATATTCTTATTTCAAATGAACATGTTCAAATTTACAAATGAATTAAGTACCCATGTTACCCTCAATAGAGTTTTATACTTGATATACATATTTTGTTTATTTTGATCATCCTTGATCTCTGCATTTTAAAAATAAAGTCTACTTCATTATGTATGGATTATGAGTTATCTTACACAATTGCCTTCAACCTTATTATGATATTTTGATGTGCACATAGTTGCACTTTTATGCTTTTATAGCATTGTTCTATGCCCGTGTTGGCACTTTATGGTTTTATACCATTGATCTACATGATTTATATGATATTTGTTTTGAGTTGCATAGGGAGCCAATTTTTTCAAGGTTAACTATGTAGGTCCCCTCAGTCTAACTGATACATAGTTTCCTTATCTGGCCCATGGAGTATTCCTCCATCCTATATTGGTATGCACTCATTTTATATGGAGTTTCCCTCCATTTGATCCTATCTGTTCCGTTTTGATAGGATAATATTTTTATGGAGTTTCCCTCCATGTTGTTCCATTTTTGTTCCTCAATGAAGAGGATGTTATTATTGGAGTTTTCTCTCCAAATTCAGATGATTTGATCCAATTTGAAGGCAATATTTGTTATATCCTCATAATCCATTCTTTTGATTATCCTAACAAATCATGATAATTCTACTTTGATCAACATGTCTCTCCTTTATGTTATTTTCATATATTAATGTGATAATGATCTGCATACATTATTGCTTAGATCATGAGTCATGCATGTTATGGAGGGACGCCCCCATTAACTTGCAGTGGGATGATTCATTAAGTGGACTGTCTATATCCACATGATTGATGCAATGTTGATGCACGTATCATTAGTTGGCCTTGTCTGTGGTCATTTGTGCATTAGTATAATATACTTTTCATGAGAGCATTGATCAAGCTTTTTACTCAATTTGTCCTTGTTGACAATTTTTTTGAGCATATACTTTATCTTGATATCAAGTTATCTCCATTGTTTTGTGGTAACATGTTTTACTCATTGTTTCTCTATGAGAGTTTTATTATCCTTATTCAAAAGGATTTCGAATTTGCATATATGATGGAATTCTACTTGTGGATATTTTTCTTGTTGTTCTTTTTTTTTCAGGTGGTCCATCAAGGAACCTTCTCAATTTTTCACATATGAAGATGTGTCTATGCTTCCACTTGATCACATTCAAAGGACTCCTATACTTCTCTTGGATCTGCATATGTTCCATATGGCTTGAAGACAATCAAATTACTTCATATTGAAGATTAAGTTGCAGATTTTTGTAAATTATGGGTTTAATACCCTTTGATGTAATTTCCCCAAGTAAAGATTAAAGGGGGGTGTTAGAAGTTGTAATATTTCCTTGGTGTATTTATAAACCAAGGTTAGAACTCCTTTCTTTATTGTTGTAATATATTAGGATATAAGCCAAGGTATCCTAATATATTTATTTTTGTCCTTTTTCCACTACATCTTATTTTGTCCTCTAGTGGAATATGTGAGGAAAAATATTTATTGTAAGTTCTAATTTTAGATTATTCATCCTTAAGAGGAATCTCACACTTGGCCTCACACACTTATGAATGGTGGAATTCATAGACATGGGAGTTACATTCTAACTACTCTCTCTCATCTCTATTTAAGAGATGACCCTCCTCTCTCATTTAACAATGAGGTCTCTTCCTCTTCTAAAATATTGTATGAGCCATTGCTCTCTTACTCTCTCTCTTTTTCTTCTTAGGCTTTTCATGCCTCATTCATAATGTCACAAGGAGTTTTCTTTGCTTTCCCCTTTCCAAATATCTTGTCTCATGGTGTTGGAGCTTGAAGCTTTCTCTCTCCTATTTTATGGTAATATCTTTTCATGCATTAACTCACTTAGATTCTTTCCTGGTTTTTGCTTATTTCCATATTTCTTTTTCCATTTCTAACAGTATTAATAACTCTTCTTCCTATTTATGCAATTAGAGTTTCAATTATTCAAGAGATGAGATGTGATCCCAAAAGTGATATAACTTTGGATGCACTAGTGGGAAGGTTAACAACTTTTGAGTTGGATAACTTTGATAACTATCTTTCTGGATATCACAACACAGAATCAACATTCAAAGAAAAATTGACTCTTGGTAGAAAGGGAGGAAACTCAAAAGGCAAATAGTCTGACAATGAAGAAGAAGAAGAATTTGATGATGACCTTGAAGCCATTGAAGCCCTACTTGCAAGGAGGTTCCCAAAAGAAAAAGGTAAATATAAAGACAAAATTCCATTGATGTGTTTTTCTTGTGAAGAAGTTGGTCACATTGATGGAAGGTGTACAAACAAGTAAAGTAAAGATGACATAAAATCCAACAAGTTCAAAGGCAAGAAAGATTTCAAGAGCTACAAAGACTACATAGACAAAGGCAATAAATCTTTTTATATTGCTAAAGATTCTAACAATGATAATGAAGATGAAATGGTATATATTGCTATTGAAGTTGAATCAGATGATGAGGATAATGAAAAGATGGTACTTATTTCTCATGTTAGCAAGAATGACACATGGATAATAGATAGTGGCTGTTCTCATGACACAATTGGTGATAAAACTAAGTTTGAACACTTGGAGCACTATGATGGTGGAAGTGTTAAATTTGGAAACAAAGAACCATGTTATTTGAAGGGAAAAGGTTGCATTGCATTGATTAATGGAATCAAAAGTGATAATGCCTACTAGGTTGAAGGATTGAGAAATAATATTCTAAGTGTGGCACAACTGAACAACATTGGATTCAAGGTAGAATTCATGAATGGGAAGGCCAGGCTTCTGGATGGTAAAGATAATCTAGTTAGAGCTGGCAATCAGACAAAAGGTAATCTATTTTATCTAGATCTCACTAATAGTTCATGCTTCTTGGCACATGTAGAGGAAAGTTGGTTATGGAATAAAAGGATGTGTCATGTAAACTTTGATAATTTAGTTACTATAAGAAAGAACAACAAAGTAAGAAGTATTCCAAATTTGAAGAAACCTGAAATAATCATATGAAAACAATGTTAGATTGGATAGATGGGTAAAAATAACTTCAAAAGTAAGAATTTCAATACTGAAGAAGTCTTGGAACTAGTTCATATAGATCTTTGTGGACCAATAGGTACAGAGAGCTACACTAGAGACAAATTCTTCATTTTATTTGTTGATGATTATTATAGGATGATGACAATAATGTACTTGAAGGATAAATCTAAAGCTTTTCAAAAATTTAAGTGGTATTTGGCTAGAGTCAAGAAAGAAATAGGTAAGAAGTTAAAATGCTTAAGATCAAACATAGGAGGAGAATTCATCTCTAATGAATTCAATGAATTTTGTAATGAAAGAGGAATCAAAAGACAAGTATTTGCACCTGGTACACCTTAGCAGAATGGAATAACAGAAAGAAGAAATAGATCCATCATGGATTGTGTAAGAACACTGATGATAGATAAAAATGTTGCAACCAAATACTAGAAGGAAGCAATCAACACAATAGTTCATACCTTGAATTGAGTTCAACTAAAGAAAGGTAGAGATCAAAAACCTTATGAATTATGATGTGGCTCTAAACCTAATGTTTATTATTTTAGAGTATTTGGAAGTAAATGTTATATCCTAAAAGAATCAAGGAAAGAAAAGTTTGATGTGAAAAATTATGAAAGAATTTTCCTAGGGTACTCCAACAAGAGCAAAACATATAAATGTTTGAATCTTGCTACTCATAGGGTTATAAAAAGTTCACATGTAAAAATTGATGATTTTGTAGAAAACAATGAATAACAAAGCAACAAGAAACTTGAGGATTAAATTTTTTTTTTTTACTTTGAACTTGATACCTTACCCAACATTCAACATATTACCCCACTCGAGTCACTCGAGTTTGGACTATCGACCGAGTTGCATCCATTGTCAACCAAGTTGCAGCTAGTGCAACCCAAGTTGGAGATAGTTTGAACCAAGTCTCAGACAGAGGAACCCGAGTCATAATCTGTAGGAACCGACTCTCACACAATAGAAACATAGAAGAAGTTGGAAATTCATAGAACCCTTGAGCATGGTGAACCAAGTGAATCTAATCCAAAATCTAGAAGTAAGATACTTGTACTTGCTAGATATGTCAGAAAGCATCATGCACTTGAGAAAATAATTGGAGATTAGACAGAAGGAACAATGACAACGAACAAACTAAAAGGTACATGTTTTCTTACTAAATTTGAACCTAGAACTGTTAAAGATGCATTGGATAATGAAAGTTGGATAGAGGCAATGAATGAAGAGATTGAGAAAATTGAAAGGAACAATTCTTAGACTCTTGTTCCTCGACCCAATGATAAAAATGTAATTGGTGCAAAGTGGGTATTCAAAAAAAATTGAATGAAAATGATGAAGTATCAAGGCATAAGGCAAGGCTAGTGTGCAAAGGATACACTCAAGAAGAAGCTAATCTACTTTTGTATGCTGCATTTAAAGGATTAAAAGTGTATCAAATGGATGTAAAATTAGATTTCTTGAATGGAATTCTAGAAGAATTCTACATCGATCAATATGAAGGCTTCATTAATCGAAATAAAAGAGACATGGTATGTAAGTTACACAAATCTTTATATGGTCTGAAGCAACCTCCTAGAGCATGGTATGAGAGACTTCATGGATATCAGATAAAGATTGGTTTGCAAATAACCAATGACAACAATGATCTTCATATTAAAGAGGGACCACAAAACAAGATTTTTTTAGCATAAATATTGGTGGATGATATCCCATTTATAGGTCATGATGACTTATGCAAGTCATTCTATGAAGAAATAAGGAAAGAGTTTGAAATGTTAATGTTTGGAGAAATGAAATTCTTTGTTGGTTTAGAAGTTCATCAAATGAAGGATGGAATTTACATTACTCAGTCAAAATATGTCAAGGAGATATTGAAGACCTTTGGAATGGAAGATTCCAAACTAGTTGGAAGAAATATGTCTATTGGACATAAGCTATACAAGAATGACGATTCAAAAGAGGTAAGTAAGACTACATATAGCTCTATGATTGGGAAACTTCAGTATTTTGTTCATACAATACTTGATATTGCATTAGTGTTTGGTATAGTTGCAAGATTCTATGCAAATCCCAGAGAAAATTATATAAAGGCAATCAAAGGAATTATGAGATATCTAAAAGGCACTCAAGACTATGGTCTATGGTACAAGAAAGAAGGGAAGATTGAGTTGAAATCCTTTACTAATGCTGATTGGACTTGAAGCATTGATGATAGGAAGAGCACCAATGGAGAAGAAATATTTCTTGGAAAGAGGTTAGTATATTGGACAAGCAAGAAACAAAATTGCATCTCCCAGTCTACAACAAAAGAAAAATATGTCATTGCAGTAGTTAATTACTCCAACATAATATGGTTCAAGAAACTATTATCATGAATGAAGGAAGAAATCAAGGATCCAGTGGTTATCTATTGTGATAACACAAGTATAACCAATATATCTAAAAATCTAGTGATGCACACCAAAACAAAACACATTGGAACGAAGTATCATTTTCTAAGAGAATTAGTTCAAGATAAAGAGGTTAGATTGGAATATGTGAACACAAAGGAACAGGTTGCTGACATCTTTAACAAACCATTACCTAAGGATGAATTTTTGTATCTAAGAAGAAAGCTAGGGGTCATTCCCCTATCTAATGCTCACTAGAATATAGATTAGTGATGCATCAACCAAATTACATTGAGGATCTATCATATTGATGCAAAAGAAGTTAGAGCTCATTGCATATGAATCAGTAGATTAGGTACATTGTTAAATCATTGTGTCAAGTCTTTGGTATTTGATGTCAAAGAGGGAGAGAATCATGTCATATATTCATTAAGGGAGAGATTGATATAATCAGAGAAGAACTAGAGGAAGTAATCTACAAAAGGGAGAACTTGATCTAATGGAGTCTAAAGATAAGTTGGCAAAGGGAGAATCTCAGAGGGAGTTCTCATGGATGGATGGAGATGAAACTAAGGATATTATAAAATCTTATAAATCATTTTGATTGCTCTAAGTTTTCCTTTCTTAATGACACTGTGTGTTGCCATCAATGCCAAAGAGGGAGATTGTTGATAACAATTATTCAATTGTATATTTTCATTTATGTTGCACAAATGTTATACTCTAACTTAGCACTAGTAGGTTGAACCAAGTTTAGAAGACTCCAATATCAACCAAGCATAAGTTTAGAAGATGCAAGTTTAGAAATTCCTATGTAAACTGAGTCAGGTTGATTACCAAAGGAGTTCACTATAAATTGAGTCAGATTGGTTACCAAGGAACTTGGTGGTAACTGAGTGACCCAATTGTAGCTGACTTGAAACATATTAGTTTTATCTATTAGTTGGTTTATGCAAGCCAACTCAGTGGATGGTATTTGTTTATTTGAAAGGGTATTCAAGCATACTTGACATTGGATTTTATATATATGAAAGGTCAAGTTGTGGATTGAAGAATGAGAAAGTGGAGAAGAAGATAAGATGTGATTAAAGAAGGATATATAAGTTAGAGAATTAGAGTATCCAAGGAGCTACAGAGAATATTTTGATTAGAGAGGATCCAAAGGATAAGCCAAAATAATGATCTAAATCTACAATTGAGTTGCTTCGTCAATCAAGTCAATCATTGTTACTCTCTAACAATTATAGCAGTGAAGCAATCTCTTAACAGAGTTGACTTAATAGTCATTTTGTAAATCCTCTAACTAGGTGAAATTTCTAGATTAAAGTGTCTTAAGACCTCTAAAAAGGTCACTCCTAATAGGGTGATTTAAATCCTTTAATAGGGTCACAGCTAACAGTGTGTTTTGTAACCTTTAATAGGGTTGGCTCTTAAGAGGGATCACTTCAGAAGAGTGAAAAGTTGTAACTAGTTGGATTGGTGGTTTTCCCAAATTGGGTTTCTACATTAAATCTTGGTGTCTCATGCGTTCATGTTATTTTCTCATTGCTTTTTCTTTCTGCAACCAAGTTACCAAAGGTTAATACCTAGCTCTAATCGAGCTATGAGTGATAAGGAAGTTTGTATTGACATATAAGGGATTTGGAATTATTTTTGTGGTAACTAATTTACCCCTCCCCTCTCAGTTATTCATCTTATATTTCCAACATATCAGAGTTCATTTGTGCATACTTAGGAAATCATTTGTACATAGACTATTTGTTGTTTTTACCTTGACATTTTTTGGGAAAATGGCTCCCCCATGAATCCTCACCATGATTTTTGGGGATATGGAAGTGGATCCCTTTTACAATTCATATAGCAAAGGAGAGGCCTAAAAAATCTTGGCAACTATTTTTAAAGTGATACCCTAGGCGAGCCTTAGATGCATGGCTAGGTGGTCACAGTGGGCTTTGATAGATCGAATGATTTTTCTATACTTTAATCTAAGAGTTGGAGAGTGATGATGGATGTGTGAGGAAGCCTTATGCCAAAGGAGAAGGTTCCAAGACTAATTTTTCTATATGTTTTATTAGACCCTAATGAATGTTGTTTGGGAATGTCAAAAACCCTTATTTATAGGCATAAAAATAGCAAGAGAGTGTACAAACATGTTGGGAACCTGAAACCAACAAAATATCATAGATTTTCCAAAAGGGTATCCATATATAAGATTGGTTTTCCACCTTGTTAAGAAAATTTTGGAATGGCAGCCCAAAACCTAACTTTGGAGGCTTAATTCAATTAGGACTTTTTAGGAAAGTTTTTTCAAGATTGAGGAAATCGATAAGGAAACCTATAGAAAATGAATCCAGGAGGGTAGGAATAGCCTAAACAATGTTAAGATGCACCCCACACTCCATGCTGAAGTTAGGAAGAGTAAGCTTGAAGAAATGATAAGTTTGAGGACTAAGAAAGATGTCCTTAGGAAGGTAGCAAGTGTGAAAACCTTGGTGTAATTGGACAGTGAAGTATAGAGAATAAGATAGATATCCTCTTGGGGTTATGGTGACATAGGGGAACCCTAATAGGCTAAGAAGATAGCTTAGTGAGTCCTTAGGAAAGGAAAGGACAGAACAAGCAACCCAGCTTACAACAATGACATTCTAGTAATTACAAGTATCATCTTCATTATAAGTTTTCCATGACAGTCTAATAGTTGCAAGTGCCATCTTCATCACAAGTTTTTCATGATAGTCTAGTAGTTTTAGGTGTCATCCTTAAATTACAATATCTCTCTCTCTCTCTCTCTCTCTCTCTCTCTCTCTCTCTCTCTCTCTCTCTCTCTCTCTCTCTCTCTCTCCTTGTATGCCTACCCCACATTTTCTATCTCTCCTTCCTT
The DNA here is from genome assembly GCA_028749045.1 of Cupressus sempervirens. Lineage (NCBI taxonomy): Eukaryota > Viridiplantae > Streptophyta > Pinopsida > Cupressales > Cupressaceae > Cupressus > Cupressus sempervirens. The sequence continues at coordinate 516,585,395 of CM053785.1, read as the reverse complement.
ACCCCTATTATTCCTCTCTCTATCTACATATAAATTTATTGTAGATCCAATGGGTACATCTCCTCCATTGACAAATATAAGTGATTCCAAAGAATTGTTGGCTCCAATGTGTCAAAAGGGGTCATGAAGGCTCCTAATGTGTTGAAAGGGACATTAGGATCCCTTAAAATGTTGTTTCTAAGTACATGTGCATTGTAAACCTTTTGTCAATACTTGAGCTACTAATAGATATTGAGATTTTATCATCATCATCTGACATAGGCTCACATGCATATCATGTGTTAAGTGCAACCAAGGTGAATGTTAACTAGGTCTTCACAATCTCAGTAATCTTAGGAATCATCAGAGCCTTTCAATATACCACCACAACCAGATTTGAAGGGCATGAAAATGAAATCATCATTATCCTATGTGGTACACTTAATTTAATATATTATAATCATTTTGTCACTTGTACACATGAGCTTGTTTCTATTGTAGCAAATGTCTGAATAAGTATTCGAGTTTAAGTATGTAGACATGACTCTACATGTTAATGGTGTGTGTAGTTTTCTCATTAATGCCAAATTGTTGTAAATACTGTTGTTTCTATGAAAATAAATATTTTTGATTTCTCATGAAGCTTTTGTACAATCATTCAATCCGAATTCAAAAAAGTCTTTAGAATGACAAGATTGAGAACAAGAATAGACTAACTTATATATGGAAAGATGTATCAAGATACAAATAACATTTTTGAATCAAGCTCTAAGGTTTGATATGGTTTTTGAAAATTGACATGCTTTATTGTTGAGTAGAGATTGTTGAAATGAAGAAGATTGATGAAACCTATCATGGAACAATCATTATTTTGTCATTGATGTCAAGCCTGCTACTTGTTGGTGAGACAATTGCTTATTTTGGTCTGAATGCTATCATTTGATTAATTGATGAAGATGATTTGAAAAGATAGGATAACAAGAGAATCTAGAGAAAGGTTGAGTTATATGGTATGTAAAAGGAGGACTAATACCAAAGAAGACATTGATAATATAGTGTATTTTTTACCTACTTAATGCTATAATGGAAGGATACTTGAGAAAAGACTAGAAGGAGGCTAAGTAAAGAAATGTGTCTGCCAAGCTTGATTGAGAAAATAGTGGAAGCCAAGTAGGTCAATGCAGACTAAGCATAAAGTTAGTTGAAGTTGAGTGAAGCAAGTTCAATATGTGCTGAGCAAAGAGAAATCTTAGTATGTGCTGAGCATTAGAAGATAGCAGTAGCGACTGAGTGAAACTTAGTGTATGCTGAGCAACCCAGTGTTGGCTGAGCATCAAAAGACAACTTTTGTCAAGCAAACAACTTGTTATTGCCAAGGGATAATAAAATGAGTTTAATCAAATATTTGATGAATCAAAGATGACAATGTTGATTTCTTGAATTGTGTGAAGCATATGGAAGATAACTATCATGAGCTGGTGGCACAAAATTCAAGATAAATTATTTTGAGATGAATTCAAAGAGGATTGTAAAGGAAATTTCTAGAAGGGAATAAAATGGAAAGATGAGAAGATTTAATGAATCTAACCTAACCCTAAAATGGATGATTTTGGTTAAGTGACAAAAGACCTAAATTCTCTATATAAGGAGATATCAGTGCGAGAACCTGAGAAAGACAAGAAGTCTAGGGTGTTGTTACATATGGTGGCCGAATGAAAGAGTCTACAGTTGGCATACAAAGAAAGAAGGATTAAGGAGATGAAGGCTTGAAGGGTAAACAAGCTATTAGAGATGAAGAGGATGAATATCAAGTAGAATGGAGGTCTGAATGTGAGATCTATAATCTGAAAGTGAGTTGTTTTATTATCAGATCAAGTCCTGCTATTACTTTCTAACAACTTTATCAATTTGGATAAATCCTTTAGAATAAGGTTGACCTAACAGTCATGAGTAAGTCTTTTAACAAGGTGACATTCTAGTGGAATGTTCTAAAGCCCTCTAACAAGGCTCACTCCTAATAGAGTGATTGAAATCCTTTAACTAGGTCACATTTAACAGTATGCATTGTAACCTTTAATAGGGTTGGCTCCTCATAGGGCTCACTTTAGAAGAGTGAAAATTTGTATCATGTTACTAGTGATTTTTTCCAAATTGGGTTTCCACATAAAATCCTTATGTCAAAATGTGTGATTGATTTTGTGGTGTTTCATGTTTACATTTTTTGTAAAGTTATTTTGACCTAAGACAACAATATGCAAATGTTTAAGATATTGAATGATCAATGCATGCATAAGTTGAAGTACTAAATTTTTTTATTTGTACATTTGGACCTTGGATAACTGATTCACCCCCCCTTTCAGTTATTCTAAAGTATTCCAACAATTGGTATCAGAGCACCAAGTGCTTGTGAAGAGAAAGTTTGAAGGTACTTAAAGCTAAAGATCAAGATGTACAGAAAGGAGGTGCCCAAGTTAAATAAGGAAAACTTTCCTACATGACAAATTTTGATGAATCTACTGTTATCAAAATTTCATTACCTACGAAATTTTGTTTTAACATCATTACTGTTTATCAATTGCATTCATTTTCCAATGTTCACAGAAATGGAAAAGTTACATTGCATTGATAAAATGAGAAAATTCTTTATTTGTATTAAACAATGACAATTTTCAATTTGGAGTTTATACATTAAAGAATTAAAGAACATGTACTGAATGAAAAAGTGATCAAAATCTCTCACACAGGGTTGTGAGAGTAACCAAGTATTCATTATTCTTGTGCAAATAAGGAACATGTAGAAAATAGAATAAATGATACAAATGAACATGCAAAACAATATTGAGTGATTTTTATCCTGAGTATTGTTATGTATTTTTCTATAACTATTTTTGAAGAAATGTTGAATATATTACAAGCATTTTACAAGTTCATTTTGGAAAAAATTTTCAAGCCTCAATCTTTTTCTGTGGTACTGTGTAATTCTTCTGATTTGATAGATTAGTCTGTGAATCCAAGGGTTCCTTGCTAAATCTGTCTCAGTTTTTACCCTATCACTGGAGTGTATTTTGTCTACAGGTCACTTTTTGTGTTTGTTTAATTTTCATCTTATTAAGTTAAAATTTCTATTTTTCTTAATGAGTGATAATCAAAACCTTAATGTGAAACATTGCTGTAGGCCAATATAAAGTTTGAGTGCTCTTTTAGTGTTTTTCCTGTATATTGATGGTGAAATGGTTGTTATTCATTGAAACCTTTCTTTAAACATATTTGGTGCATCACCTTTTAGGAAGTAGTTTAATTTTTCCATTTTGCAATCTTCCTTAACCCTTTTCTCAGCAAGAAAGTAGTGTTAGAAGAATCAATTAGGTGATTTCCCATAAAGGAGCCAGCCTAGAATCCGGAGGTTCAACCATTGATAGGTTACCCATAGCCTTTGGCTATTCCAATGTTGGCCTAAATTATCAAATTTCTCTTGTAATTTGATAGGGTGCAAATTTAAGTGCCAACAATTTTTGGCAGGCTCGGTGCGACCAAAGGAGTATTTGTACTTCTTTTGTGTTTTTTTGATATTGTTGTTGGTGTGTTCAACAATATTTTCTTCTGCAAAAGGAAGAAATAAGCACACTTGGTGACTCCATTTTTCTGGTATGAGCATTTTCAGCATGGTAATTTATGAGTAAAGTCCAAACAAGAAGTAGTGCTGTATGTCTTCAATACAGTGAGCTATCACCACCCAGGAGAGGTAGGAGAACAGCTGATAGAGTGGAAGAAAGCTTAGTCAAGACAAGAAGAGAAAAATCTATTCCTCCTCCTACAAGTCCAGTATTAGTACAACCATTTCCATTAGTATTTGTCAAAAGAAGGACTAAGAGAGAAAAAATGGCAAGAGCTTTTGCTGCATTTGACCAGGGGAGTCCTTTAAATCTAGCACAACATGATCCCATACTAGTGGCTACTTTGAAAAGTTTACCATACTTTTTAGGAGAAGAACAAACCACTCCTACAGAACATATTCAAGATGTAGCTAATTTATGTGCATTACATCATGTGATTGAAGACAATATTGCAGTTAGGCTCTTGGCAACCTCATTTAAAGGAAAGGCTCTATAATGGTATAGAAGTTTAGCTACAACATCCATTACAGATTGGGACTAGCTGGGAACAACTTTGTGTGACTTTTTCAAGGATACCTCAGATCATTTGTCTCTGATGGAGCAGTTGTCAACTATCAAACGGGCTCCTCATGAATAGGTATCTGATTTCAACTTTAGATTCCAAAAGACTTGGGAAAGAATTCCTACGATAGTAAGGCCATCTACTGATTATGCATTCTTATACTTCTTAAGGGCATTTAACAGCAACATTGCTGTAATGATTAAATCATTAGGGTGAAATACTCTCCCAAATGCGTATCAAATAGCTATAAGAGTAGAAAACAATTTGATACAAGTTGGTCAAATAGCCCCAAGGCCTACAATGCCTATTTTTCCAGTTGCACCAAGGCTACCACTAGCAGAGCCATTGTAAGTAGCTCCTTTAGTAGCCATTCTAGTTGCACCAGCACTGCCAACACCAAGAACGTCCCTGAATGCACTACAAACAAATGTTTCAGCTCAGTCAAATGAACTTCAAGAAATCAAAGGCTTGCTACAGAACTTTGGTAATGAGATAGTTAATATTAAAAAGCAACAAAGTCCAAATTATAGGCCTTATCAACAGCCTATACAACCTGGTTTTCAACAAAACCAAGGGAATAGGCCTGTGTTCCAGCAAAATCAAGGTCAAAGAGCATACAATAATAGACCTTTTCAGCCCTATAATCCAAATTCTACCAGTACTTCAAAGGAAATGGTTCTAATTTAGAATAACCCGGTACAAGATTTTGAATGGTGCTATCCTTGTAACCAAGCACACAATTAGAATACTTGTGTGAATGGAATGATCAATCAGGTACTGATGATTCAGAGTATGCTAGGCAACCAGCAAGTTGTAGCCAATGAAGTTTCAACATCCAATCAAGTAGAGCAACAACCTCAAACAAAATTGTTAAACTAGTAAAAAGAAGACTTTTGTGGGGTTAACCAGGACAGTTCCACAATAGTAGATAACACGAGAAGCAAAAAGAGAGCTTTGGATGCCAACTTACCAGGAAAAGTAGCTGCGGTACCAGATAAACCAACAACGGCCATGGTTACAAATTAAGCCCAACACATTCCTTCCAACTAAAGGATTTCACCAAGGAGTCAACCTTTACCAACTGCTAACCAATTAGCAAATGTACCCAAACCAAGTGTGCCACCTGCTGCTCCAGCAACTGATAATCCAACGATTCCTTCTAAGGGTGCCAAAGTAAGTGTCCCTACCTTCAATATTTTAGATTCAATGAAGAAGGTTAATGTTTCCATGTCATTGTGGGATTCTTTAAGTATTCTAGGGCAAAATGATTTATTGCAATCAGCTTTATGTGATTTGACTTTGTCTAGTGAGCCTAGTCTTGATAATGCTAAAGTTATATTGACTAATGCTGAAGAAAGTCTAGCAGTTCAAACTTTGGTACAGCTTAAACCACCTCCTTTTTATGTGTCCTTAATCATTGGAAATAGCCTAGTCCATAATTGTATGATCAATTCGGGAGCTAGCAGCTTTGTTATGCCTAAACAAATTGTGGACAAGCTAGGAATTAAGTATGAGCCTCTGGAAAAGGGAGTTGTTTAGCTAGGTGGAACATCTATAGGTACGATTGGTGTTGTTAAGGGTTTGGATTTGATTCTTCATGCCTGTCCAAACTTTTCTATTCCTTAAGATATCTACATCATTGAGTTACCCCCTTATTTTTCTTTGTGTCTTTCGCGTGATTTCATTGCTAAGATAGGAGGTTATTTATCTTCAGATTGGTCACACATGTTGTTTAGAACCAAGTATGGCACCAAAGTTACTATCCAGTCTGAACTTATTGCAAAAGATCACATTGAGCCCTATAATCCTAGCCCTGTCAATGCCAACTTGATAATAAATGAATTAGAGGATAATGGGGCAGAAAGTCAAGCTCTGATTGAAGGTATTCCAGATATACTTCTTGATGAATGGGCTATTTAGGACCAAATACAAAATACTTCAGCCCTTGTTGAATAGTCAAACCTTAGAGTTTACATGATGATGGAACCAAATGTCGTAATCCCAAATCTGGTCAAAGAAGCTGACCAACAAGATGAGGAGTTAGTTGAGCAAGTTTGGGACATGTATTTTGATGGTGCTAGAAGCAAATTTGGAGCTGGTGGTGGTTGTATGCTAATATCTCCTTGTGGAAAGAGGTATTATTCTTCTTGTCATTTCTATTTTAGCTATTCCAATAACACGGCTAAGTATGAGGCATTGATACATGGACTAGAATGGGCTAGAAGGATGGGTATCTATTGTTTAAAGATCTATGGAGAGAGTGAGTTAGTGGTTAATCAAGTGAGGAGTTTGAATACAGCCAAGAACAATCTATTGAAATCTTACATAAATAGAGTATGGGATTTGTTAGAAGATTTTGATGCCATAAATCTAATTTCAATTCCAAGAAATCAAAACAGACACGCTGACAGGTTGGCTGCCATAGGGGCAGAGTTTAATGTTCCCAAGGAGGTTAGCAGCAAAAGTTGGAACAAACATATTAAGGTGGTTGTCAGACCGGCTATACTTGATAATAGTGTACATTGGCAGGTTTTTGATAGTGACCAGCAAATCATAAATTTTATCAGAGAAGAGGTAGAATTCTCTCTGATGAATTAAGATAAAATTTAGCATCTCTTTGATGATCAGATTATACAACTGAAAAATAACAGAGTTCCGAAGGGATTGGTTACCCTTGAACCAGTATTTAATACTGATGATGAAGCTAAAAAGCCAAAACCTAGCATTCAAGTATAGCAAGATCATTACAAAGAGGTGGAGGTTTCAACAGGGAAGAAACTTAAGCTAGGAAAAGTGTGTACAACGGAGGAGAAAGTATCTTTTATGCAGCTTTTTTTAATGAGTTCAGTGATGTTTTTGCCTGAGAGTATGGAGACTTGAAAGGTTTTGATCCAAAATTAGCATAGCATACCATCGAATTGGAAGCTAGTGCTAAACCAGTTAGGCAGAAATAGAGGCCTGTGAATCCCAAATTAGAGCCTTTAATGCATAAAGAGCTTAACAAACTGATTGAGAGCAACATAATTTTTTCAATCAAACATATTTCCTGGATTTCAAATCTAGTCCTAGTGAGAAAAAATAATGGTGAGCTTAGGCTTTGTGTATATTTCAGAGACCTTAATAGGTCCTCATTGAAAGATCACCACCCTCTCCCCTCAATGGAGTAAATTTTGCAGTTTGTTTCAGGAGCTAAACGTTTTTCATTGTTGGATGGTTATAGCGGATACAATCAAGTTTTGGTTAAAGATGAGGATCAGTATAAAATAACATTTACAACCAAGTGGGGAACTATGGCCTATAAGAAGATGGCCTTTGGGTTGTCTAATGCTGGGGCAACATTCTAGAAAGCTATGGATATGGCTCTCAAAAAACTAATGTACAAGATAGTGCTGGTATATCTTGATGATATAACAATATTTTCAAAAAAAGAAAAAGATCATCTTGGCCATTTGAAGTAGATTTTTGAAAGTTATAGAGAATTTAGAATATCCTTGAATCCTAAAAAAAGTGTGTTTTCTATTCACCAAGGTAAGTTGCTAGGTTATATTGTGTCAAAAGAAGGAACCACCATTGATCCTGAGTGGGTTTCTGCTATTTTGGAGCTGCCTTTGCCTCATCATAAAAAGGGACTCCAAAGTTTCTTAGGAAGGATCAATTTTGTTCGAAGGTTCATTCATAACATTGCAGATTTGCTCAAACCATTAACAACCATGCTAAAAAAACATGCAATTTTCGGTTGGACAAAGGAGGGAAAGTAGAGTTTTGAAGAGATCAAGAAAGCTCTAAGTGAAGCTCCAACTTTAGTAAATTTGAATTTTGATAAGGATTTTATCCTTTATGCTTATGGGAGCTATGCTTGTATTTCTGCAATTTTGGTCCAAGAAAATGAAGATGGCTTTGAATAGCCAATAGCCTTTTTCAGTCAAGGGCTTCATGACTATGAGCAGCGTTATTCCTTTGTGGAGAAGCATGTGCTGGCTGTTATCAAAAGTTTAAAAAAATTTAAACCTCTAGTGTCTAACAACAAGATTAATCTTATGGTTTCTCATCCTAGCGTGAAGGATTTCCTCTTAAAAAAGGATTTAAATGAAAAGAGGGTAGGATGGATCACTAAAGTCATGGAATATGAGCTGCATATCAAGATTACCAAGCTGGTCAGAGGTAAAGGTTTATGTGAACAGCTAGCTGAAGACCCTATTTTAACTGAGACGGACAATGTTTTAATGCTGCAAACTGGACATCAGGAGGAGACTGAGGTTTTAGAAGGTGATTGGATGACTGAAATGATAAGTTTTTTGTAGCATGGCACATATCTAGCTAATATGAATAAAGCTAAAAGAAGGTATTTTAGGTTTAGTCAATTCCATTTGTGTTGCTTGGAGGTGTGCTATTCAAAAAGGATCATAGTGGTGTGTTACTGCGGTGTGTAGCTCCTCATCAGGTTGAGAAGATTTTGCATGAGTTTCATGATGGAGTAGCAGGAGGACATTTTGCACCTAGGACTACAGCTTGGAAAATCCTAAGGGCTGGCTACTATTGTCCAAGTTTGTTCAAGGATGCACATGCTTGGGTCAGAAAATGTACCAAATGTGCTATTTTTGCTGGAAAAGACAAGTTGCCAACTTTACCCCTTCAACCAATTCAAGTGGATTAGCCCTTCGTCAGGTGGGGGTTGGATTTTATAGGACCTATTAGCCCTCTATCCAGTTTAGGACATAAATGGATCCTTACTGCTACCAATTATTTTACAAGGTGGACAGAGGCAGTGGCATTAAAGGAAGCTAATGAAACATCGGTTCTAAATTTTTATGAAGATTTGATAGCTAGGTTTGGAGTCTCGAAATCAATTATATCTGACAATGCATTGGCATTCTTGGGATTAAGAATCACTGAAAGGGGCTATCAAGCATGGTATTCATTTGAATACATCCTCAAACTATTACCCTCAAGGTAATGGTTTGGCTGAATCCACAAATAAGAATCTGATAAGGGTTATTAAGAGAACATTGGAAGATAACCAACAGAATTGGCATACTAAGCTGAAATCTGCATTGTGGGCAGATCGTATAACACCAAAAAGATCAATTGGAAATTCCCCTTTTATGCTAGTTTATGGAAAGGAAGCCAAATTACTCTTATCTGTGGAAATTCCAGCTTTAGAGATTGTGCGTCAGTTGGAAATTTTAGAGGGTCAAGACCCAATGACAGTCAGATATGCTAAGCTCATGGAGTTAGAAGAAATGTGGGACAAAGCAATGAAGGATATGGAGTATCATCAACTCCAAATGTAAAGAAGTTTTGATAAGAAGTCGATTGTCAAAGTGTTCAAAGAAGGTGATGTTGTCTTGAGGTGGGATGTTCTGAAAAGTAGACCGAGACATCATACTAAGTTTGACAAAATCTGGAGTGGTCCCTTCATCATTACGGAGTGCAGGGAGCACAATGCTTTTCAGTTGTCAAAGATGAATGGAGAAAGGCTACCAATCCCTATGAACGGGATCCACCTCAAACCATATTTTGAGGTATGAGTTTCAGTTCTACTTTGTACATATTAGGTTTAGATTCCCTTGTTTTCAATAAATGCGTCTACTTTTAGTTTAGTTTTTCTTTCTGTTCTATTTTTGGTTTGGTAGTCTAGGTTAGTCAAGTTGCTGGTTTACGTTGTTCTGTAGTCATATCTGCCATTTCATTTGTGCATGTGTAAATGTGTGTGCCCAAATGCATATCTATTTCCAACATACGTACACATATGCACATACATATAGCTGACATTAAATATGCCTGGCTGTTAGCCATACATATCTGCATACCCATGCATACGTTGCATACATACATTCATATAAGTCCATACATCCACACATACGTCAACCAAATGGTCGACTATGACGGTTCAACTTCTAAAGTTGATACTTGAGTTCTGACCCTGCATACCCGTCAATTTAATAAGTTTTTCCATCCTTATTAAATTCACGAGCATACATTCAAAACTGAACCAACAACTTTAGAGGTTACTTTGTGTCAGGTTTAGGTGCTAGGGATGCATAATTTAGACTCCATGTCTAATGAGTACAACAAACTGGTTAGATATCTTCACAACATACATACAAGAATGATTGCCCAATCAAGATACCTATGCAAGAGTCAACCATCATTACTTCCAACTTAGTATCATTCACATAACTCATAATGATGAAGACAAGTCTTCATCATTACTAGACACCCAAATCACACTGAGCTAAGAACAATAATTATTGATTCCCACATTATCAGACTCCATAGCCCAATGGACTTGTAAGATACTGGTCTCATGTATAGCAGGCATACATCCCATGGAAGTCGCCAAAAATGTTATCAAAATTTCATTACCTATGAAATTTTTTTTTAACATTCATTACTGTTTATTAATTACATTCATTTGCCAATGTTCACAGTGACGAAAAAAGTACATTGCATTGATAAAATGAGAAAATTCTTTGTTTGTATTAAACAATGACAATTTTCAATTTGGAGTTTATACATTAAAGAATTAAAGAACATGTATTGAATGAAAAAGTGATCAAAATCTCTCACACAGGGTCGTGAGAGTAACCGAGTATTCATTATTCTTGCGTAAATAAGGAACATGTAGAAAATAGAATAAATGATACAAATGAACATGCAAAACAATATTGAGTGATTTTTATCCTGAGTATTGTTATGTGTTTTTCTGTAACTATTTTTGAAGAAATGTTGAATATATGACAAGCATTTTACAGGTTCATTTTGGAAAAGATTTTCAAGCCTCAATCTTTTTCTGTGGTACTGTGTAATTCTTCTGATTTGATAGGTTAGTCTGTGAATCCAAGGGTTCCTTGCTAAATCTATCTCAGTTTTTACCCTGTCACTGGAGTGTATTTTGTCTGCATGTCACTTTTTGTGTTTGTTTAATTTTTATCTTATTAAGTTAAAATTTCTATTTTTCTTAATGAGTGATAATCAAAACCTTAATGTGAAACACTGTTGCAGGTCAATATAAAGTTTGAGTGCTCTTTTAGTGTTTTTCCTGTATATTGATGGTGAAATGGTTGTTATTTGTTGAAACCTTTCTTTAAACATATTTGATGCATCACCTTTTAGGAAGTAGTTTAATTTTTCTGTTTTGCAATCTTCCTTAACCCTTTTCTCAGCAAGAAAGTAGTGTTAGAAGAATCAATCAGGTGATTTCCCATAAAGGAGCCGGCCTAGAATTCAGAGGTTCAGCCATTGATAGGTTACCCACAGCCTTTGGCTGTTCCAATGTTGGCCTAGATTATCAAATTTCTCTTGTAATTTGATAGGGTGCAAATTTAGGTGCCAACATCTACATCTAGGAGGTCTTGGAGATTATGCACAATACACTATCACCATTGAAAATTTTGATCCAAATGGAGCCCCAAATACTGAACAATTAAAATAGAAGAAAGAATGCAATCAAGTAATGTTGGAGATTGCATCTTCCCTAGCTATTCTGAGTTTGATGGCATCAAAGAATCTGATTCTTCTAAAAAGATGTGGGATGCCCTACAAAAGATCTATGGAGGAGACAAGAATGTGCTGACATACAAAGATGAAAGTATTATAGGAGAATTTTATGAAATTAGAATGCATGAACGTGAGACTATAGTCCAATATTGTGCAAAAATTAAAGATATTGTTAATGCAATTGGAGGATCTAATGGACATATCGAAGATGAGATTGTAATCAATGAAATATTGATAACCCTACTGCCTATCTATGCTATTAGAGTCTCTACTATACAAGAGTTGAGGTGTACTCCTAGTAGTAATTTGACCCTTGAGGGACTGGTTAGTAGACTCGCTACTTTTGAATTTTCAAATTTTGATAATTTCAAATCTGAGAATGCTGAATTTTCTTTTAAAGCTAAGATACCACTAAAACAATCAAAAGATAAGAAGAATAAAAGGTCAAACACGTTGCTAGTGACAGTGATGTAGATGATGAAGAGTGAGAAGAACTAAAAGCACTACTAGCTAGGAAATCTCACAGAGGCAAAGGAAAATACAAAGGTAATTTACCCATCATATGCTTTAATTGTAATGAGGTTGGTCATATTGCATAAATATGTCCTGAAAATTAAGACAAAAAGAATGAAGATAAATACAAAGATAGAAAAGATGGTAGTAACAAAGGCTATAAGGATAAGGGAAAGAAGGCTTGTTACATTGCTGAAGAAAAATCCAATGATGAATCCGATGATCATTACGATGATGTTATCTATATTGCCATGAAAGATGATTTTGATGAAGATGAGACAACTGTATTGATATCTTATGTGAACAAAAGTGATAGATAGATCATTGATAGTAGATGTTCACATCACATGACTGGAGACAAAAGTAAGTTCATTACCCTTGATTATTAACAATGAAAATAATGTTAGATTTGGTAATGATGCACCCTATCTGATAAAAGGAAAATGATCAATAAGATTGAAGGACAAGATCATGTATGACAATGCTTACTATGTGGAAGGACTTAACAATAATTTGTTGAGTGTGTCACAATTGAATAGTTTAGGATGCAAAGTTGAATTTTATAACAAGAAGGCTAAGATCTATGACATTGATGGAAAACTAATTGGAAGTGGAGATTAGATGCGAGGTAATTTATTCTATCTTGACATGAATGATGCCACTTGTCTTGTTGTATAATTTGATGATGTGTGGCTATGGCACAAAATTTTATGTCATGTAAATTTTGACAATTCAGTTAGTATCAATAAGATGAAAAGAGTCAAAGTTTTCCCAAAACTGAAGAAACTTGATAATGTGATTTGCAAAAAAAATTTAGTTAGGCAAAGATGATAAAGTATAGTTTTAAAAGTAAGACTCATACTTCAAAATAAATTTTGGAATTAGTTCATATTAATTTATGTGGACCAATTGATTTGAAACGCTACAAAGGTGACAAGTACATTATTCTATATGTTGATGATTACTATAGAATGACGACAATAATGTTTTAAAGAGAAAAATATGATGCTTTTAAAATGTTTAAGTGGTATATGGAAATATTTGAAAAGGAAATTGGTAAAAGCTTGAAATGTCTGAGATCTAACAAAGGTGGAGAGTTTACATCAAATGAGTTCAAAAACTTCTGCAACTGATAGAGGAATTAAGAGACAAACTTTTGCACCTAGGACCCCTCCACAAAATGAGATAGCTGAAAGAAGGAACATATTTGTAATGGATTGTGATAGAACACTAATGATGGAGAAGAATGTTTCTTTGAAATACTGGAGAGAAGCTGTTAGTACAACTATTTATACCTTGAACTGAGTACAAATCAAGAAAGGTACAAATTCCACACCTTTTGAATTATGGTATGGATACTCACCCAATGTCAAATATTTTAAGGTATTTGGAAGAAAGTGTTACATTATTAAGGACAACAAAAATGGTAAAATTGATGCAAAAAGTGAAGAAGGCATATTCCTAGGTTGTTCTAGAAGAAGCAAAGCGTATAAGTGTTTAAATACCAACACTAACAAAGTTGTAGAAAGTGCAAATGTAAAGTTTGATGAATATACAAAAGTGCATGAAGATGAACCAAAGAAGGAACCTAAAAATTATAGAACCTTTATGTATTACTATGAAGGCATGTTTGTTGATGATGATAATTCTACAAACCAAGTTGCTAATAAACAAGAACCAATGACTGTCGAGTCACATACAATGGATGTCGAGTTGCATTCACGAGCCAAGTTGCATTCAAAAGACAAATAACAACTAGAATCTGAGGTACATTCTAATACTAAGATCAATTTACATGAAAGAAATGGCAAGTTACTTGATAGAGAAGTGCACAATGAATTTGAAATTGAACTTCATGAAAGACCCATTGTAGAAAGGAGAATTGAGCCAAGGTTGTCAAAGTATGCTTGGAGATAAAAAAGATAGACCAATGATAATAAATAGGTTGAGAAATGACACATGTTTTTTAAGCATGCATGAGCCTAAGTCAGTGAAGGATGCATTAGACAATGAAGACTAGAATCGAGCCATGAAAGAAGAAATTGATCAGATTGAGAGGAACAAAACTTGGACACTAGTACCTAGACCTAAGAACAAGAATGTTATTGGGATGAAGTGGGTGTACAGAAACAAGCTGGATGAGAATGGTGAAGTTACAAGGAATAAGGCAAGATTAGTTTGCAAAGGATATGCACAAGAAGAGGGAGTTGACTATGGAGAGACATTTTCCCTAGTTGTAAGATTGGAAGGAGTAAGAACTTTACTTATAAAGGATTTAAAGTTTATCAAATGTATGTTAAGTCAACATTTCTAAATGGTATACTTGAAGAGGAGGTTTACATAGAACAACGTGAAGGATTTGTTGATCCTAACAATAAGAACATGGTGTTTAGACTACACAAAGATTTATATGGTTTGAAGAAATCTCCTAGAGCATGGTATGAAAGACTACACAACTATCTTGTGAAGATTGGTTTTGAGAAGATTTCAACAATCTATACTTGAAGACAAAAGGAGATAAGGGAATCTTACTAGCTGAAATATTTGTTGATGATATCATATTTAGAGGACAAAATGCATTGTGCAAGATATTTGAAAATGAAATGATTAAATATTTTGAGATGTCTATATTTGGAGAAATAAAGTTCTTTGTTGGATTACAAGTATATCAGATAAAATATGGTATTTACATCACTTAGTCCAAGTTTACGAAGGAAATCTTGAAAATTTTTGGTATGGAAGATTCAAAACTAGTTAGTACTCCTATGGTGATAGGACACAAACTATCCAAAATTGATGATTCTGCTGAAGTAAATCAAACATTGTACAGGTCTATGATTGGAAAATTGCAATAAGTAATTCATTAGTAGACCTGACATTGCACTAGCTATTGGGATTGTTGCAAAATTATTTGCAAACCCTAAGGAGAATTACTTAATGACTGTTAAAAGGATTATGGGATACTTAAAAGGAATAATAGACTATGGTCTATACTAAAGAAGAATGACAAGTTTGAATTGAGAGCCTATACAAATGCTAATTAGGCTAGAAACATTGATGATAGAAAAAGTACAAGTCAGTCTCTTGAACCAACAAGAAACAAAATTATATTTCACAATCTACTATTGAAGTTGAATATGTGGTTGCTGTTGGGAATTGCACAAATGTGGTATGAATCAAACACTTACTCAAAGGAATGAAGGAAAAATTCATAGAACCTGTGGTACTCGATTGTGACAATAAAAGTGCTATAAACATATCTAAGAATCCTGTGATGCACACAAAGACAAAGCACATTTCAATCAAGTATCATTATTTGAGAGAATTGGTTCAAGAAAAAGAAGTGACAATGGAATATGTGAATACAAAATAACACATAGCTAATATATTAAAAAAGGCTTTACCTAAGGATGCACATGAATGTCTTAGAGGTAAACTAGGGGTGATACCCCTATCTAAAGCTACTTAAGAAGCAAAAGTAGTGCCCTGCATCAACTGAGTTAAATGACATATTTTAAAATTTGATGCAGTGGATCTTACTTTAGGAGATGCTTGAAGTAAGGAAGGAGCTAAAAACAAAAGATTTACAGTCACATGCAAGGTGATAGAGCGAGATCCTGAATTGATTATATCTGCATGTATAGATGACAAGTCATTGGCATTGTTGTCAAAGAGGGGGATATCAAAATTAGGGAGACATCAGAGACATCAAGGAGATATCAAAGAGATTAGAGAAGGAAGGAGAAAGATTGGCAAAGAGGGACAAGAACAGAAGAGGGAGAAATCAGAGGAAGAGATTAGATTATACAAAGGAAGGCACACATATTGATAGAGGGAGAGATTTCAATAAAAAGGTATTTTCTTTTTGGTATTAATTTTCCATCAATGCCAAAGAGGGAGATTGTTAAAAATAGGTTGTTGAAATGAAGAAGATTGATGAAACCTATCATGGAACAATCATATTTTTGTCACTGATGTCAAAGCTACTACTTGTTGGTGAGATAATTGCTTACTTTGGTCTGAATGCTATCATTTGGTTAACTGATGAAGAGGATTTGAAAAGAAAGGATAGCAAGAGAATCTAGAGAAAGGTTAAGTTATATGGTGTATAAAAGGAGCACTGAGACCAACCAAGACATTGATGATATAGTGTATTGTTTATCTACTTAAGGCTATAATGGAAGGATACTTGAGAAAAGACTAAAAGGAGGCTAAGTAAAGAACTGTGTTTGCCAAGGCTGACCAAGCAAATAGTGGAAGCCAATCAGAAAGTTAGTTGAAGCTGAGTGAAGTTTAGTATGTGGTGAGCAAAGAGAAATATTAGTATGTGCCAAGCATTAGAAAATGGTAGTAGTGATCGAGCGAAACTTAGGTTATGCCGAGCATCGCAGTGTTGCCCAAGCATCAAAAGAAAGTGCTTGCTGAGAAAATAGCTTGTTATTATTGAGTGATAGAAAAATGAGTTTGATCAAAGATTTAATGAATCTAAGCCAACAAAGTTGATTTCTTGAATTATGTGAAGCCTGTGGAAGATAACTATGATGAGTTGGTGGCATGTAATTCAAGATAAAACATTTTGAGATAAATTTAAAGAGGATTGTAAAGGAAGTTTCTAAAAGGGAATAAAATAGAAAGATGGGAAGATTTAATGAATTTGACCTAACCCTAAAATGGATGATTTTGGTTAAGTAACAAAAGACCTAAATTCTTTATATAAGGAGATAACAGACCAAAAGCAACTTGTCAAGTGTGAGAACCTAAGAAAGACAAGAAGTTTAAGGTGTTGCTTCATATGGTGCTGAATGAAAGAGTCTACAGTTGGCATTCAAAGAAAGAAGGCTTAAGGAGATGCTTGAAGGGTGAACAAGCTATTAGAGATGAAGAGGATGAATGCCAAGTAGAATGGAGGACTAAATGTGAGATCTATAATCTACAAGTGAGTTGTTTTATTATCAGATCAAGTCCTGATGTTACTTTCTAACAACTATATTAGTTTGGATAAATCCTTTGAACTGAGGTTGACCTAAAAGTCATGAGTAAATTCTTGACAAGGTGACATTCTAATAGAATGTTCTAAAGTACTCTAACAAGGCTCGCTCCTAATAGGGTGATTGAAATCCTTTAACGATGAGAATGCCTAATCAAAATGACCCCCAAAAACCAACCCTATAGATAGGAGGGCATTCTATTTTGGCATGGCGGGGAGGAGGATATAAAAAAAAAGGGCAATGGCAATAGGTGGAAAAGCGCCCGGGGTTGGCTCCTTACAAGGCTCACTTCATAAGAGTGAAAATTGGTAGCATGTTACTGGTGCTTTTTCCCAAATTGGATTTCCACATAAAATCCTTATGTCAAAATACGTGATTGATTTTATGGTATTTCATGTTTACATTTCTACAAAGTTATTTTGACCTAAGACGACAATATGCAAATGTTTAAGATATTGAACAATCAATAAATGCATAAGTTGAAGTACTAATTTTTTTTATCTGTACATTTGGACCTTGGATAACTAATTCACCTCCCTCTTAGTTATTGAAAAGTATTCCAACATTTATATGTTGCCATCCCTCCTATATCTTTTCATAAGATCATGTTAAGTTGTGTTTGACTGCACCTATGTTTTCAAGGTATATGTAGAGCTTATCATTGAACTTCATATTTTTGTTTTCATGTAGGTACTATAAGAGGAAAAGGAGGTCTAGTTGGGAGAAAGATTTAGAACTAGTGACACTAATTGAGGTGATATATCTAAGATTATTGCAGATCCAATGAGTGTATCTTCTCCATTGACAAATATAAGTGCTTCCAAAGACTTGTTATCTCTAATGTATCTAAAGGGGTCATGAGGGGCCCTAGTGTGTCAAAATGGACATTAGGACCCCTTAAAACCCCTTAAGATCCCTTAAAATTTTGTTTCTGAGTACATGTGCAACGAAGACCTTATGTCACTACTTGAGCTACTAGTAGATGATGAGTATTCATCATCACCATCATCATCATTTAACATAGGCTCACATGCATATTTTACTTCTTTCCTTTGATGCTTTCCCCTTCCTAGCTCTTAAAATTCTTATTTGTAACCTTTTTCGTGGGTCCAACAAACTCTTCCCACTCTTTCCCATTAACCAGGTGGGATTTGTCTCTTAATCCTAAGTAGTTCATTAATAGTTTCATTCATAATAGGATAGCCAGTTTTCTTCTTGATTAATAAACTAGTTTCTCCTTAATTGGATATTTTATAATCAGTTGATATACAATTATAATTTTCTCTTGGCCAATCCTTAAGGCATGTGATTGAGCCTATATATTGACAAAAGGGATGAAATCTAGATTTGGTTGAAGAATGGTATTAGATCCACTTAGGGAACACATGATGGCTATAATGTGTCAAAAGGGACCATAAGGGATCTTAGAAATTCTCAAAAGGGACATTAGCTAACCCCTTATGACCCCATTCGATCCCTTGGGATACACTACAACCATCAAGTATTCCTTAAGGGGTATTACAACCCCTTAAGGCACACATGATAGATCTAGTACTCTTCTTCCACCATATCTAGATTTCAACTCTTTTGTGCATCTACATGGTCATTCATGAGACTAAAGGATTGGCCAAGAGAAAACTATTATTGTATATCAACAAATTACAAAGTGTTCAGTTGAAGAGAAAACATTGAGCAATTAAGAAGATAGCTAGTTATGGAGAATATGGTTATGAATTCTGTTAAGAATGAAATTATTAATGAATTATTGAAGATTAAGAGACAAATACCACTTGGTTAATGGAAAAGAGTGGGAAAAGCTTCTTGGACCCATGATTGAAGTTACAGATAAGGACCTAAAGAGCTTGAAAGTGGGAAGAAACAAAGGAAAGAAGTAAGATATGCATGTGATCCTATGTCAGATGATGACGATGATAATGATGATGATGAATACTCACCATCTACTAGTAGCTCAAGTTGTGACATAAGGTCTTCAGTGCATATGCACTCAAAAACATTTTTTTTAGATAGAGAATTGACAAGTGTTGTGGAATTATGCATAGAGAAGTGTGAACTCTATAATACCCCCCTCTTTCTCTATCCCCTTTATTTCTCACTCCTCCCTTGTATCTCCTTCACCTCTCTCTCTCTCTCTCTCTCTATATATATATATATATATATATATATATCTATATATATATATATATATATCACTCTCATTGCTTCTAGTTCTTTATAACCTGATGGTGTTATGAAGAACTAGAACCAATGCTTCTGGTTCTTAATAAAGTGACCATGTTGGGTTAAACATAATGTGATCACATTATTTCCAATTAAAAAAAATTTAATCTATAAAGAACTATATTGTGTGTGTAGTTGAGAATGAGAGAGGAGTATCTCTTATATATAGAAGAGAAAATGAGTTATTTAGTAACTCCCAAGTACATGAGTGCCACATTTATAAGTGTGTGTGTGTGTGTGTGTGTGTGTGTGTGTCAAGTATCATAATTCTCTTAAGTAGAATAAATTATTTTCTTTAATAAGGAATTACAAAAATGACTTGTCCTCACACATGGACAAGATGAAAAATAAGTGACATGTCCTTAGACTTGGACTAGATAATTACATAACGAATACCTTGGTTTATCACAATTAAATAAATAAATACAACCAAGGAAATATTTCTACTTCCAACATCCCCTTTAATCTTTTCTTAGAGATATTACAACAAGGGGTATCAAATCCAATTTACGAGAAACTACAACTTGATCTTCGATATAAGGAAGAAATTGAAATGTCTTCAAGTGTGTAGGAGGTCTCCTATTAGCATGGGTACATTTTGTACATTCATTTTTGTAGAGCCAAGAGAAGTGGATAGGCCCTTCAAATGTGTTACATCTTTAAGTGGATTCATGGTGCATAGAATATGTGAAAAAATAATTATGCCTTTTATGTACCTTGATTTTCCAAACATATTTTTTCTTAGTTACCAAAGGGAAGGATTGAGTAGTAACAACATTTTTCCTTCAAGATGGTTCAAATCAACTAAAAATGGAAGGAAACTTTATGAATAATATCCTCCTCATGAGGAAGAAAATATAACCAAATCGAAGGAAATTCCATATAAATATCATTCTTTAATGTGGAATCAAATTGAGGGAAATTCCATTAATATCATACTTTCAAAGTGGAACAAATGGAACAAAATGGAGAGAAACTCCATATTAATACTATCCTTTCAAAGTGAAATAAATGTAATAAAATGGAGGGAAACTCCATATAAAGAAAGTGCACACCATTATGGGATGGAGGGATAATCCACAGGCCAAATAAGACAAATATAATTCACTTATAACTTATGGGTCCTTCATAAAATGAGTTAGGTATAAATGAGGGGTCCTCTTTAGTTAATCTTGAAAAATTGGGTGTTGATATAACTTACACAAAATCCAATAGAATTTGTCATGCCCAAAATTCAACACAACAAAAAAAAAACATTGGATAGTTATTGAGGAAAGGTTCCCCCCCTACATCCTCCTCTCTATCATTGATGGTGATGGCAAACAATTGACACCCCTTCCACATGCACCACTTAAGCTGCATGGCAAAAATCATATGAAGGGATACTGGCCTTAGAACTCCTAAGATCACCCTAGGTGTACCATGATCATCCACACACTCAATTATCTTTTGTCTACAATCCATCTTGGCATTGTGGGTGCAAAGCTAATCCATTCCAAGGACTACATCAGAGGAGCCCAAGGGAGTAATACACAAGTCTAATATGGTGAACATGTCTCCAATCTAGATCAGACACTCATGGATCAAGGAATCAACTGACACCCTAGTCCCTAAAGCTAACTCAACCTCCTAGTCAACATCTTGTCTAGCTGCCACTAGCCTACATCACTCCACTACAAAAGGGGATATGAAAGAGTCTATAGCACTAGAGTCAAATAGTATAGTAACCTCATATCCTCTAATCATACCTGTGGCCTCAATCACTATGGCCTGGTGCTCGGCCTAGCGGTTATCAACCACTGCAAACACCCAGTAGGATCTGCCCATATCACCTACTGTAGGCTCAGAGGTGGCTCCTCGCTGACTGCCTGTTGTGGGACCCTGTGGACACTCCCTCGCAATATGATCCATACCACCATAAGCATAACATGGCCCATAGGTCTGAGTCTACATTCCTTGTGGCTTGGACTACTGCTGACCCCCGGTCCTGCTAGATCCACTAAAGCCTCCCCTAGAGTCCTGGCTGGCAGTGTATACTGGGTTTGTGGCCTCTGATCATGCCTAGGGCCTTATGACTACCATTTTTTGGGCTTAGAGTCATGATATCCCTAAGATGGCCTCTATCTAGTGTCCTATTGGCCTCTCTACTATGTTTGTGGGGACTTTGAGGATCCTGTTGAATGACTTTGATTACCCTTCCAAGAGGGTTTCTACTGTGCTGGCTGCTAGGAGAGGTTCTAGTTATGGGACCTATCTCGAGATTCCTATTTGGTATGAATGTCTTCAACAACCAATGCCATCCCAACTACCTCTGTGAAAGTGGTAGGAAATGCCAGCTACATTGATCCTTGGAGAGATAAGTTAAGGCCCTTAATGAATCGATGGATGCATAGCTTTTCATCTCTCATGTACTCCACATAAGGAAGTAGCTCTAAGAATCTATTCTCATATTGGACCACCATGAGACCCCTCTACTGAAGATCATGGAACTCCTCAACTTACCTTTATCTAAAGTGCTATGACAAATATCTATCTTTGAAACGGTCTACAAAGGACTCCCATGTGAGTGTCTCTATGTCTACTCTTCCCATGGTCTCCTCCTATTTCCACCAGTTGGAGGCATCCTCTCGTAATAGGTGTATGGCTAGTTGTGCCTTCAAATTACTTCCATGGGCACACAATCCAAAGCACCTCTACAAACTCTATAGCCGTGCCTTTGCTCGTGTGTCATCTGTGGTACTAGTGAATATGGGTGGCTTGAGTCATAGTAGCTCACTAATCTCATCCCCAATATCTTGGGGTGCTCTCACTGGTGCTCGCTCTAATTAGGGGGTGGCTCTATCTAGTGTAGTGATGCTTCCCCCTGATCCTCTGCAAGTCTAAGTGGGGGATTCCTACTCCTTTCCCTGATATCGACCCCATGCCCCTTAGTACCCTACTGTCCTGGCTATGGAATGACATGTGGTAATCTCTGCTGCACTACCCCAACAAGATTATTGATAACATTCAAAAACTGATCAAGATTTGGAGGTTGCCTCAGTGGGGGTCCTCCCACATCCTGTCCTACCCCTCTTGGCCTACTGGGTTTACTCTAGGTGCTCTGGCACTCCGAAAACCATTGCGGGTGAATGCGGGCATCCTACACAAAGTTGCAGTTCATAGGTTAGATATAATGGGTTAGGCTCCTAGTGTTGTAACCCAAAGATCTGATATGTGAATGTCATGCAAAAAATTCAACACAACAAATAAAAACAAAACTTTTTTTTTTTTTGAAACAAGAGAGAAATATGAAGATAAGAAACATAATCTATCCTTAAACTTGGAGGTGATAAAGTTATATGATGGAACAAAGTTTGTTCCACTCAAAAATTGGATTTCAAGTTCCCTATGAGGTGGTCACCTGGTTGCTAGTTACTGAATGTAGAACTCAATTAAAATGTTATGGTTATAAGCCCTTTACCTTCTACACTCAAATGGATACACTCTGATGTGCACATGAGATTCAAATTTGTGTTAATGTAACTGTAAAAGTTCTAAGGATTGCAATGAGAAGATGTTTCATAATTGACCTAAGAGCTTCAACTACAACTTGTCCTATCACAACCATAATTTTTCCATTAATCATCCATTCCATTATTTGCATAAACATATATCCTCTAAACCCCTTACACCTCACCCCTTTTTTTGTCTTGATTACTTCGATATACTACTATTAAAATATTAGATGCTTCTAACCAAGCCTCGATATTAGTTATCCATTGGATTTGTTATATTATTTTATCATTATTATCATTTTAACATATACATATCTCTTTACTAGTACCTATATGTAATTAGTTGAATTGCTAATTTTATCTTATAAATCGAATGACTAATCGCTATAACATTATTACTTTATTATTTATCAATAAATCCTAATACCCAAATTAATTAGAAAACATTCCCATTTATCTTTCTAAATGATGTATATTATTAGTTAGTCAACTACAACCACATAAGAAATTTAGACATCTAAAATAAGGTATTTTAACATTGCTTTACCTATAAACATCTTAAATCTCATTTTACATATCCATAGAAAATACCTATACCTCACTTAACACTTTATTAATTTTCCTTAATTTGCACTAACATTATTTAGGAATTATATTGGTTTAATATCATTTACTAACTCCTTATTTGCACCCAAATATTTTTTTTATTAAAAAAAAACAACTTCTAAAACTAACCCACCACTTCATTCCTACCTACCCCTATCCTAAACCTATACCACTCACTTCCCAACACCTTTCCTTACCTCTCTCTCTTCCCACGTGGGAAGGAGGAGGTAGGAAGGTGTGCTTCCAAGCCACCTACCTAAATTTTTTTCTCCCCATGAAAGAGTATGGCTTCCGTGAAGGAAAGGGGGAAGGTTGTCCTCCCCCGCCTTCCCCCCCAAAAAAATAAAATAAAAATAAAAATTGTTTTTTAATTTTAATTTTTTTTGAAGACCATTCTGACATTAATAATGACTAAGTCACCTCCCAAGGATGGGGTTGGGTGCAATTATGTACTTTTATTTGGTTTACTCTTTTAGTTTTTTTTTTAGCTGATAGAGTACTACTATATAACCATATATTAATATTTTTTGTATACTTCATGGGTAGCCTTCTTAATTATGATAGTTGACTTATACATTTTTATATTGTTATATGTAAAATATGCTTATTATATTCTAAAAACTATTATTCTATTGACTGCATTTTTTGGAAATGGATTTAGTTTGAGTTGCCATACATTTTCCAGCAAATAAATATGCACCTACATGCTTCTTTTGAAGTTAAAATTTTTGCCTAATTTTCTTCATGGATTCTAAAGATTGTCTCAAAAGTGAATTGATGATATTTTAACATAGTATAATCCAATTCATTGCATATTCTATAGAGTAAATCTAATGATTGTGCTCATAACAATTATCTTATTGCAGTCAACTCAATTACAAGATACTTCTATATGAACATAACTGAAATCTTTTGCATGCAACTTCAGGAACAACTAGTATTCAAATTTCAAAATGATTTCCATTTTATGATTTAAACTAATTAAATATGAATCCATTATCTAATGAATGCATATTCTACAACCATGTAGGAGTCAAGATTGATCACCAAATGCATCTAACTATTTCTATGAGCATGGAGAATAATAGAATAATAATGGATAGTCTTATTTACATCATACTAAAGCCTACATTGATGCTTAACTCTTCTCTTCAATACATTCATATCCAAGATTATAAACCAACAATATCACCACAATAAATATTTATTTCATGATCCTCCCAAGATTTCATCCAACATTTATCAAGCATGCACCTAAAGTGGTGAAATCACCATATCAAGATATACAAATTGAGGGACCTTTTTACAATACATAGATGATTCACAATCTCTCTAATGACAAATGAATGAGAGTAATAACAACACTCCTACAATACAAACTAATTCACATAACAAGATGGAGTTTTTTTCTTTATTTTCATCACAATATAATAGAGTCTTCTTCTCCTATGAAATGAATAGACTACATGAACTCCAAGTTTCCAAGATCATCAAGTAAAACTTGCAAAATAGAGAAAAAAAAGGGGAATCATGGAGGCTCACCTCCCAACCTAGACCTCAAGGAGGCCACCCATCGAGCTTGGGGAAACAAGGCACAAATAGTTGCACACCTTCACATTCACATATCATATAAACTATAACAATACAATTCAACACAACACAATACAACCCATCCCAAGGATTGCACATAGATTCTTTCATAGAATCAAGATATAGGGTGAAAGTGGGCTCTCTCCGTAAGGAGAATTTCAAATCCATGAATCACATACATTTACATATTGTTATAAGTAGCATGCCCTTTCAAGGCTTAACAATGTCTTCCTTCCTCATACACCTCCTTATACCTCCCAAGAATGCAAGTAACCATGAAGTCCATACTCCATTGAAACATGTTGGGTGGATATTTTGCAACTAATAGTTTTGGGTAAAATCCCAATCACAAAATAGGATGACCAGCCACAACATGTGAGACAAAGTCTCTCCTACCTTAAAGGGAAGGCTCCCCCTTCTCACCATTCCTTGGATCAACTCAAGGTAAGCAAGAAGTCAAGAGATTTTGTTAAAAAAGGTGTTACCAATATCCTTTCTTCTCAACTTTCAAGAAAGAATCCACTTACTTGTGGAGTGAGTAATGGGCAAGGTGAATCTCTAACTACACTTCTATCAAGAGCTAGAAACAATGATACCGATAAATCTTTACTAACTCAAAGGCTAGCTAAAAATGTACCAGTTTGGCTCTAAGTCTAGTCCTAATTCTATATAAAAGGTGTTACAATTAGGGCACAAAGACTCCTAAAAGTAAGAATACTTAGCTATTTTGTGAATTAAGAAGAAAATATAAGCTACAGACAAAGCTTCTAGCTATACACTTCCACAACTGCTCCTGGTCAAAGCTCTAGCTCCAATTGCTTCTTAACTCTTTTCTATTCAATTCATGAGATACAATTATCAATAACACCAGATAACTTGAATCAAAGACAACTTGGATGAATTATAGACAAAGCTTACAATTCACACAAATAACAACCTCACTTAATCAAAGTTAAGTCTAAAATGCTCCTTTGGATTCACTTTCTCTCAAAATAGTGCTTGTACAAACAAAGTTATGCTGGCACAATTTCTCTAGAGCTCTCTTGCATGAAAGATAATGATAATTTTAAAATGAGGGGGCTCTCCTTTATATAGGTATAGGAGTTGAGAAAAAGGTGGAGGAAAAAGTGGGAGCAACTCAACCAACTTTGACCTAGTCTAACCATAGAAAATAAAGGGTTACATGCAACTACACATGCAACTCGCATTACATCTTTTACATACATATGTAACTCGCATTACATGTAATTACACATCTTCATGTAATACATTCTCTTCAATTAAAAACATGAAAGAAGAAGAAAGATGAAAAAGAAGAAAAAAATTCTATGGATTGTTTTGAAGGGCCTTGTACTTGACAATGCAATCCTGAATGATCACAGGATCATAAATTCCTATACTTTGTACCGCTGCATTCACCTTGGTAACCTTTGACTTTGATGAATTGTTCATTGTCACTTGAAAACATGATGTAATCTAGCTTTTCTCGCTCAAGTTGTCATGAAATCTCCTTTGTAGATCAACACAAAATGGAGTTTCTGACACTTTGAAAAACCATCTCAATGATGTCCGTATGTAACTTGGAACAACTTTCCATCAACACCTTTACCTCTTTTTTTTTGTTAAATTTTGAAGTAAAGTTCTTGGTGCATGGGAATGCATGCAAATGGAGATTGCTGATTTTCAAAATGTGACGGGCTTTCAAAATGTCATTGCACAAAAAAATGGATTACATGTAAATGCAACATGCAATGAGAGATGGAAGGTGAAAGGAGATGCAAATGCAGGTGGAGGATGCACTTCATATGTAAGTGCGAATGAAGGTCAAGATGGAAATCATGGAAATGATGTGAAAACATGTATTTGCTCACAAAAGCGCAAATGCATATGAAGGGATAGAAAAGGAAAATGGAAGTGATATAATGAATTTTATAGTCACTTTTGGTGAAAAGGAGAAGTCTAAGTACATGGGAAGCGAAAATGAAATCCTTGTGACTTTTCAAAATGTGACTTTTAGTCAAAATCAAACCTTTTGGATGCAATTACATGTAAGATATTTTGCGTAATTGTGCCGTGCAAATGGAAGTGAAAAGTGCGATGGATGAAAATAGAAGTGGAAAATGGGATGGCGAATGAGATGGAAAACATGTAATCGCATTTTTTTGAGTGAGAGATGAAGTTTCGTGACATGGAAATTAAATATGAAAGTTGATGATGCTTTAGCATGAAATGAAACAAAAACAAGTTTTTGGGAAAAAACTTATAACTTCTCCAAGTGGAGAAAGATCAGCAAGCAAGCGCAAAACACAAAATGAAAAAGAAACAATGTACCTTTAGAAAATAACTCAAACATGCCGAGATGCAATGCACTTCAAAGCTCAAATTCAAAATTTGGACTTGGGAAAGAACCAAAAACATGAAAATGAATGAAAACTTCATATTTAAAGAGAAAATGCACTTTCCATGGCAAAGATCTTCACAAATGGCAACCATCTAATAATTTCATGCATAAAATCAGCAAAGATAAACATGAATTAAATTACAAGAAGGAAGAAGTCCACTTACATGCCAAATATGAAGGAAAAAGATGCTCCAATGTTTGAAAAATTCTTTAAAAATGGTGAGACTTTTTCCAATCTTGCAAATTCGAATGAGAGAGGGCAGAAAACAAGGAGAAATTGTTGCAATATGCCAAAACATGCCCTAAAACTTCTCCAAATTCCAATGTTTTTAAACATGAAATTTTGCAACAAGTTTTTGGAAAAAAATGTGTCTCACAAAGAATCCCAAGTAAAATGTTTTGGTGTTTAAATACCAAAATGTGAATCAAGATGCAATGTAATCACTCAATAAGAGAAAAATGATTTATCTCCATGAAAAAATGTTGGGCAAAAATTAAGATTTTTGGAGTTTTTCACAAAAAACATGTCCTAGATATGAACTCCCAAAAATGGTTTTCAGCACATTAAACTCATCTTTGATGGAAGAAAAATGATCACCAAGCAAAAATGCTTTGAATGCAAAAGATTTCATTCAAATCTATGAAGAAAATCTTGAGTTATGGCCAAAATCAGATTCTTGGGGAGCAAGAATACATTTTCTTCTCAAAATTGGACTTTTCAATGAGAATAACACATTTTAAAAAATGTCTCCATGCAAAATCACACATTTGGAGTGCATTACATGTTTTAAAACATGCTTATGGGAAAAATCAGACCTTTTGAGGTCATATGCATGTTTTAAAGTGTGTCTCACCTTTTTGATGCTTAAGCACAAAAACTCTATTTTTCATGTCATTGCATCAAAAAGGTCAACTTTCATGAGCTTTTGATGTAATAGCATGAAAAAGATCCTCAAAAGTGAGTTTTATATGTAATGATATGAAAAGTTTCCACTTTTCATAGTTTTTACATGCAATTGCACATAAAAAGTCCACTTTTGAAGCCTTTTAGTCATGTATTTCACTTAAAATTATACAAATGTCTTCAAATGGGTCAAAAATAATATTCATTTATCATATTATTCAATATAATACATAAACATCATTTTAAAGTGACATTTAAATAAGTATTTGATATTTAAAACCAAAAATTTAAAATGTAACTATATAGTTATATAGTTACTTTAATTGAAAAATTTAAAAGTAACTCAACTTAAAATTATAAAATAAAGTGCACTATAGTCACTTTAAGTTATAAATTTAAAGATAAAGTAACTTTAAAACATAACAAAAAGTGAATATAATGTTATATTTTCAAAAAGTGAATGTCAAAATGAAAATATAATATCATATTTTTAGTTCGTGTTGTTGCACCTAAAATGTCCACTTTTGAGGGACTAAAACAGACATAACTTTTGATTGACAACTCCGATTGACCTCTAGGTTAGACCGAATCGAAGGGGAAATTGAAATATGTGATATGAGAAAAACCAAAGGACTAAAAATAAGAAAACACAAACTAAAAAACAAAGAAAGGATGATGAAGGCTTCAAAAATCAAGCAAAGGCTCGACAGAAAGAAAAACGAAAAGGACTTGACGAAGGCCTTTAGTAAAACAATTTGATATTCGAATTGAAATGAATTGATCAATCCACATTAAAAAATTAAATACCAAATTAAAGTGTAAAGAAATGCAAAACTAGCTTGGAAAAGTTTCATGTTGTTGCTAACATTTTGTGGTGACAAAATGCATGACAACAACTGGCTCTGTTTGGGGAATGTTACTCATTTGTTCTTGGAAACAAAGAGTGACATAGAATCTAGTTCTCTAAGTGCCTTCATCCACTCCATTGGGCTATAGATTCAGGCGACCAAAAACAAAAAGAAATCTAAAGCAATTAAAACACAACAAATCTAATAATAAAATAAAAATGTGCAAGCGCACTTATTAACAACAAAGGAAAAACTACCTAATTAAAACTAGCCACAAAGAATTTTTTTAGATGAAACCATTTACGGGTTCAACAAAATAGCTACCTTTTTTCAATAGCTTGTAGTACCTTGCATGTTCACATGCAACTTCATAGAGATGGAACACGAAAAATTGGAGTAGTGATGTCAAAGCACAATGTAACACCTCTTCGAAGAGATGGAAGAATTCACCCTCTTGAGATGAATCATGTGTATTGCTACTCCAAGAAAATTCCATGAATTGAAACTGCTCCTCCAAAACTAAACACTCTTTTTTGACATCTTCTTTGATAATATTTTCATGTTTAGGTACATGTAGAATCTCTAGCTTTCCATTAGCTTCCAACCAAGAAAAATGTTGGATTGGACATCCCCTTGATTGAATTTTTTTTGAGTTCTTTCCAACTACAATTTTCTTGACTAGTTCATCAATTACTAACACCTCAGGATGATCAAGAAAACCTTGCTCATGTGATTTAAGTGATGACATGATTGTACTGCCTAGATCAACATACTCTTCACAAACTTTTGACTTGGGAAAGTCTTTATGGTTTATGAGAAGTTCATTTTCAAGCTTCGAGGTAGAACATTTATGCAAAGTGTTCCCAAGTTCATGAACTTGAGACACAAACATATCATTTTCAGCTTGCTTCAAACTTGCTTATATGTCAACTTTTATGACATAACCATCTTGAACCTTGGAAGAAATTTTTTCCTTCCTCATCTTTTCATCAAGGGTCTTCTGAGACTCTATTCACTAAATATGAGAGTTTCCAGCTATGTCTTCTTCCTTTTTTTGAAAGAGAATAGCAAGATCACTAGCTTTAGATGCAGGGTGTGTCACTGCTACCTTTGCTAAGGGTGTTTCAATTGCAAGCTTCTTAGATGGTGAAACTAACTTTTGTTGATTCTCAACAATAGAACTATGAGGAATAGTTGGAATAGGTCTCCTTGATACATCTTCATGAGGAACAAAGAACATGCCTTGAGCTATTTGCTTTTTGAGGACAAGTATCTTATTTGCTAATCTTTGCACTATAGGATCCGCCCTTGTACTGGAGGAAAATCAATTAAAAGAATAATAACTTTCTTCAAACTCACTTGCTTTGATTCTTATCTTCCCAGAAAGAATAAGATCATCTTCAATTTCAATTGCCAATGTCTATGTAGCTACAAGAGTAGTTGGGACTTCTCTCCTCAATAGAAAACTGACTTTAGGAATTTGAGCATTGACAAAGAAACACTCCAAATTGCCAGTTGTAGGTTGAGAAACAAGTGGATTTCTTCATGTCAATTTGTTGAAATGAGAAAAAAATTCATGCATAGGCACATGAGATAACTTCTTCAGCTAAGCAAGTTGAGCCAATAATGCATGGGCATCTTCAGGAGGCTTCAACCTTTCTCCAAACTTGGCTATGAGGGTAGCCTAGTTTGTGATAGTACATGGTGGTAAATGGTAAACCCAATTAGTAGCCACACCTTGTAGAGTTTCCATGAACAACCTAATAGACACGTCCTTGTATTCAATAGCATGAACACCACATGCAATGCAGAAAGCAACAATATGCACATCAGGATGTTGTTCATCATCACCAAAAACCTTGGGAAAGTTATTTCACGAACCATTATAAAGATCATGTAGAGGTGGAGCTAGATTCAACGGTCCAAAAGCATTTCTCGAAGGACTTTGGACCATTTGCATGTCCTTGGTAAATGCATGAAATAATTACAATGAAAAAGGACACGGGTATGCTTCAAATGAAAGCATGAGGCTCTCAAATGCGCATTGTAGCTCCAACAGAGTTGCCAAAAAACTATTGGGTGGATATTTTGCAACAGATAATTTTGGGTAAAAATCTAGTTGCAAAATAGGATGATCAGCTATAGCATATGAGACAAAGTCTCTCCTACCTTAAAAGGAAGGCTCCCCCTTCTCACCGTTCCTTGGATCAACTCAATGTAAGCAAGAAGTCAAGATATTTTGTAAAAAAGGTGTTACCAATATCCTTTCTTCTTAACTTAAAAATAAAGAATCCACTTACTTGTGGAGCAAGTAATGGGTAGGGTGAATTTCTAACTACACTTCTATCAAGAGCTGGAAACAATGATACCAATAAACTTTTACCAACTCAAAGGCTAGCTAAAAATGTACCAATTTGGCTCTAAGTCTAGTCCTACTTCTATATAAAAGGCATTACAATTAGGACACAAAGACTCTTAAAAGTAATACTACTTAGCTATTTTGCGAATTAAGAAGAAAATATAAGCTACGGAAAAAGCTTCTAGCTATACACTTCTACAATTGCTCCTAGTCAAAGCTCTAGCTCCAATTGCTTCTTAACTCTTTTTTATTCAATTCATGAGATACAATTATCAATAACACCAGATAACATGAATCAAAGAAAACTTGGATGAATTATAAACAAAGCTTACAATTCACACAAATAACAATCTCACTTAATAAAAATTAAGTCTCAAATGCTCCTTTGTATTCACTTTCTCTCAAAATAGTGTTTACACAAACAAAGTTATGCTAGCACAAATTCTTCATAGCTCTCTTGCATAAAAGATAATGATCATTTTACAATGAGGGGGCTCTCCTTTATATAGCACAGGAATTGAGAATAAGGCGGAGGAAAAAGTGGGAGCAACTCAACCAACTTTGACCTAGTCTAACCACAGAAAATAAAGGGTTACATGCAACTGCACATGCAACTCACATTACATCTTTTACATACACATATAACTCACATTACATGTAATTACACATCTTCATGTAATACATTCTCTTCAATTACAAATATGAAAGAAGAAGAAGAAAGATAGAAAAGAAGGAAACAATTCTATGGATTTTTCTAAAGGGCTTTGTACTTGATGATGCAATCTCAAATGATCACAAGATCGAAAGTTCCTGTACTTTGTATTGCTGCATTCACCTTGGTAACCTCTGACTTTGATGAATTGTCCATTGTCATTTGAAAACTTGATGTAATCTAGCTTTTTTTGCTCAAGTTGTCATGAATTCTCCTTTGTAGATCAGCACAAAATGGATTTTCTGACACTTTGAAAAACCTTCTCAATGATGTCCATATGTAAACTCAAAACAAATTTCCATCAACACCTTTACCTCTTTTTTAAAATTTTTTTTTGAAGTAAAGTGCTTGGTGCATGGAAATGCATGCAAATGGAGATTGCTGATTTTCAAAATGTGACTTGGGCTTTCAAGATGTCATTGCATGAAAAATGGATTACATGTAAATGCAACATGCAATGGGAGAAGGAAGGTGAAAGGAGATGGAAATGTGGGTGGGGGATGCACTTCATATGTAAGTGTGAATGAAGGTCAAGATGGAAATCATGGAAATGATGCGAAAACATATATTTTCTCACAAAAGCACAAATGCAAATGAAGGGATAGAAATGGAAAATGGAAGTGAGATAATGAAATTTATAGTCACTTTTTGTGAAAAGGAGAAGTCAAAGTACATGGGAAGTGAAAATGAAATCCTTTTGACTTTTCAAAATGTGACTTTTAGTCAAAATTGGACCTTTTGGATGCAATTACACATAAGATATTTTGTGTAATTGTGCTGTGCAAATGGAAATGAAAAGTGAGATGGGTGAAAATGGAAGTGGAAAATGGGATTACATGCATGTGCAGATGACGAATGAAATGGAAAACATGTAATCACATTTTGTTGAGTGAGAGGTGAAGTGTCGTGACATGGAAATTAAATATGAAAGTTGATGATGCTTTTGCATGAAATGAAACAAAAACAAGTTTTTGGGAAAAAACTTATAACTTCTCCAAGTGGAGAAAGATCGGCAAGCAAGCGCAAAACACAAAATGCAAAAGAAACAATGTACCTTTAGAAAATAACTCAAACATGCTGAGATCCAATGCACTTCAAAGCTCAAATTCGAAATTTGGACTTGGGAAAGAACCAAAAACATGAAAATGAATGAAAACTTCATATTTAAAGAGAAAATGCACTTTCCATGGCAAAGATCTTCACAAATGGAAACCATCTAATAATTTCATGCATAAAATCAGCAAAGATAAGCATGAATTAAATTACAAGAACGAAGAAGTCCACTTACATGTCGAATATGAAGGAAAAAGATGCTCCAATGTTTGAAAAAATCTTTAAAAATAGTGAGACTTTTTCCAATCTTGCAAATTCGAATGAGAGAGGGAAACAAACAAGGAAAAATTGTTGCAATATGCCAAAACATGCCCTAAAACTTCTCCAAATTCTAACATTTTTAAACATGAAAGCTTGCAACACGTTTTTGGAAAAAATGTGTCTCACCAAGAATCCCATGTAAAACATTTTGGTGTTTAAACACCAAAATGTGAATCAAGATGCAATGTAATCACTCAATAAGGGAAAAAAAAATTATCTCCATGCAAAAATGTTGTTCAAAAATGAAGATTTCTAGAGTTTTTCGCAAAAACATGCCCTAGATATGAACTCCCAAAAATGGTTTTCAACACATTAAACTCATCTTTGATGAAAGAAAAATGATCACCAAGGAAAAATGCCTTGAATGCAAAAGATTTCACTCAAATCCATAAAGAAAATCTTGAGTTATGGACAAAATTGGATTCTTGGGGAGCAAGAACACATTTTCTTCTCAAAATCAGACTTTTCAATAAGCATAACACATTTTAAAATATGTCTCCATGCAAACTCACACTTTTTGGAGTGTATTACATGTTTTAAAACATACTTATGGGCAAAATCAGACCTTTTGAGGTCATATGCATGTTTTAAAGTGTGTCTCACCTTTTTGATGCTTAAGCACAAAAACTCTATTTTTCATGTCATTACATCATAAAGGTCAACTTTCATGAGCTTTTGATGTAATGGCATAAAAAGTATCGCCAAAAGTGAGTTTTATATGTAATGACATGAAAAATTTCTACTATTCATAATTTTTGCATGCAATTGCACATAAAAATTCCACTTTTGAAGCCTTTTAGTCATGTATTTCGCTTAAAATTATAAAAATGTCATCAAATGGGTCAAAAATAATATTCATTTACCATATTATTCAATATAATACATAAAAATCATTTTAAAGTGACAATTAAATAAGTATTTGAATTTTAAAACCAAAAATTTAAAATGTAACTATATAGTTACTTTAAGTGAAAAATTTAAAAATAACTCAACTTAAAATTATAACATAAAGTGCATTATAGTCACTTTAAGTTATAAATTTAAAGATAAAGTAACTTTAAAACATAACAAAAAGTGAATATAATGTTATATTTTCAAAAAGTGAATGTCAAAATGAAACTATAACATCATATTTTTAATTTGTGTTGTTGGATCTAAAATATCCACTTTTGAGGCACTAAAACAGGCATAACTTTTGATTGACAACTCCGATTGACCTCTAGGTTAGATCGAATCAAAGGAAAAATCAAAAGACATGATATGAGCAAAACCAAAGGACTAAAAATAAGAAAATACAAACTCAAAAATAAAGAAAGGATGATGAAGGCTTCAAAAATCAAGTAAAGACTCAACAGAAAGAAAAACGAAAAGGACTTGACAAAGGCCTTCAGTAAAACAATTTGATATTCAAATTGAAATGAATTGATCGATCCACATTAAAAATTAAATATCAAATTCAAGCTTAGAGAAACACAAAACTAGCTTGGAAAAGTTTCGTGTTGTTACCAAAATTTTGTGGTGACAAAATGCAGGACAACAAAACACATCAAAATCATCTCCACGCATGGGATAGTTTTCTCAACTACATGGATGAGCCCAACTAACCCCTTTACCCAAAAATCTCTTCTCTCTCACAGGTGAGTGATGCTTCACACCCATTTTACACAACAATCAACATAAACAATCAAGATTCAAGAAAGAAATCTCATAAAACTTCTCACATTCAACACACATACCACAAGGTCCTTCACAAAACTGCATCTACTCCACAACAAATCTACAATGCAATGAAGAAACACTATAGCAAATTTATAATGAAATGAAGAGACAGCATGAATCATGGAAACCAACCTTACTCCAACCAATGTCAAATGAAAGTTGTAGTAGAGCTTCTTATCCTCTTCCTCCAAACCCTAAATGTCTCTAAAGTTAAAGAGTGGGCAAGTGGGTTTCTAGTTTGGCCATGCCCCTATATATGACTCCCATTTTTGGATTCAATATAAA
Organism: Cupressus sempervirens; assembly: GCA_028749045.1. Lineage (NCBI taxonomy): Eukaryota > Viridiplantae > Streptophyta > Pinopsida > Cupressales > Cupressaceae > Cupressus > Cupressus sempervirens. The sequence continues at coordinate 516,549,709 of CM053785.1, read as the reverse complement.
ATGGATTTGTTTTGGGGTCTCCTAGGTCTTCTAGGCACCCTAGTGGTCACTATTAGTCTTCTAACTTAAATCATTACCACGGGTAGGGTTTATTTTCATCACAAATTCACCTTAGAGCTACTTTCTGGCGCTCACAATGCTAAGTAAAGTCCAATTCCAAATTTCTTATGGGGTAATCCTTGTTTCCCTTACCAAATCAAGGCAATTAAATGTAATTATTAATTAAAAAATTTAACTTGAGATAAGGTAGCTACATGATCCATCTTTAGAGAACATGTCATTTCCACATAATGAGTACAAGTGTCAAGTGACACGCACAATATTTCACTATACATCACCCATGACATGTTCTGGATCTACTCATGAAATACATACTACATACATACATCTCACATTTACAAATTAAACACATCACAAAATGGTTTATAAATCTTCTAAAGATTCACCTTGGAAGTGTCACATTAACATGTGTTTATACCTTGTTTCCCCGTTATGTGTTCCATGGTTCCTTTCTTGCACACTAAACTTGAGCATCAGTAATCCAATGAATAGTCCCATATAAAATACATATGAAAGTAAAGATCATGATATATTTCATTATTCTACATTTCATATGTAACACATTTCATAATTAACTTCCTATTCTCTATCATTTGCTTACATACATTTAGTCATTAAATCTCAAAATTTGAATATTACTGACTTTCCTAACAAGATCAATTTAAGCATTTTGAATCACAACATAATTCCATTTTCTATCATAGTAGTGAAGTACTAAATAGATATCCATGAATTCATCAGTTATGCCAAATTAAGTCCTAATACATATCATAATGAAAAATCACAAGGTAAATATCATCGGATAAGTAGCTAAATTTACTGTCCATCAAGTATCAAAATATATGTTGAAATATTCAGTCCTATGTAACAAAATGGAAATACAATATCTATGCTATGATGGGATAGGGTGAGGCCTCACATCCTCCCCCTTAGGCATGAACTTCCTCTTGGAGTTCATAAAAAAGATAGAGATATTGTGCTCTCATCTGTGTTGCATCATCCTATGATGCTGTGACCTCATCATAATAGTCCCATTGGACTCTAACCTAGTCTAGCTGTCTCCCTCGAAGTGAGAGGTTTTTCCAAGCCAATATGTGAATGGGCTCCAAGGCTATCTATCTGTCTGAATCCACCTACAAGGCATCCCAATCTATGAGGTGAGGCTCATCATAAATATACTTCTGCAATACAGAAACATGAAATACATCGTGGATACATGACAGGCTAGGTGGCAGGGCTAGATGATAGGTGACTGGTCCTATCCGCTTAAAAATCTTTAAGGGTCCAAAAAAAGAGGTGATAGCTTAGAGACCTTTCCATAATGGATTGGAATTTTATGAGGTCATACTCTCAAGAATACTCTATCACCCACCATGTACTCCCTATCTATCCTCTCGACATCTGCATACTTCTTCTACCTATCTTGGGCCTCTCTAAGTTGTTGCCTAATTTGCATCACCTATTGTTCTATGTCCTTGACCAACTGTGGTCCAATGGATACTCTATCCACGATCCTATCCCAACTCAAGGATGTCCTACAAGGTCTGTCGTATAAGGCTTGGTAGGGTGGCATACCTGTGTGCTAAAAATTGTGACCTGTTGGGAGCACGAATCAAGAAACAAACATTAGTTAAAAGCCTCAAATATGCATCAAAGACTCAACAAAATGAAGGAACATTAACTAACTAATGCTTGCTTGAGTTTTGCAACTCTAAGTAGCCAAAAAACCAAATATTCTAGCCACCTCTACAACTCAACAATGGCACCCATGAGAGGCCTTGTTGGTGTGTTAAGATGGGGGGTATGTTTGGTGTGCTCTCCCAAACACAACAATGTGGTGAATCTCTTGAATGTGAGTGTGCAAATGTGAATGATTGTGAAAACCATGAACCTAAGCTATATGAGATGGAGAACACCTCAAGAAATGGCTACGGAGAAAGCCATAATTGAAGGTATTCAATGAAGATGATATGAAATGTAACCAAGCAAGCTAACTAGTATGCAAACTACACTAAAATATAAATGCAAGGGAAATGTGCATGCATAAAGAAACTAGATGAACAATGAAAATGCAAAGCTAAACCAGCTACCAAAAGGTTAGTATGCACCTAAAAACCACCATGAAAACTACCATGAAAGCTACTATGAAAGCTTAAATTAATATGCAAACTCAACTACAATGAAAGCTCAAACTATCTATTCAAGCTCAAATCTCAAACCAACATGGTAACAATGCAATAATGAGAGATGCAAATGCTTGAGACAAGGCCTCTATTTATAGGCTTGAGGGAGGGCTTGGTGAGGTGGCATCCATGTAAGTGCCACATAAGGTGACATGCAAGCCATGCAAGTGGTCAAAAATTCAAAGTTTGCTCACACATGTGTGAGCAAACTTGAGAAAAAGAGTGGGAGACAAGAGTGAAAAGGGGAGTGTGTAAGCATGCCATCTCACACATGTGTGAGCACACTCTTAGGCTAATGAGGGGGATTAGGAAGGAAATTAGGATGATTAAGTGGGATTAAGGAAGTGGGTAGGCTTATAAACATGGGTTAAGGGTAGGAGCCATGTGCTCAAATAAGATTAAATGTAATATTTAATTCCAAGTGGGAATAGGAAAGAGATTAATTAAGTAAATGAAGTACTTAATTAAAGTGAATGGGCTAGGATTTAAATAAACTTTAATTTATTTAAATCAAGGAAAGGCTAGGATTTAGATAAAATTTAGTTTATTTAAATCAAGAAAAGGTGAACATAATTAAATAAATGTAAAATTTATTTAATTAAAGGTAGGGTAATTAAATAAATAATAAATATCTATTTAATTGGCTAGGAACTAGGATTTGGACAATTTTAGGTATCTACATTTTTCCCCTCTTTGATATAGCATTAGTAATGTTATATCAAAGAAGAATAAAATATAGTGGCTAGGAAGATAAGACTAGTAGCATGATGCCCCAGTCATGGAAGGATGAGGAAGGATGATGAGGACGAAAGGGTATGCCTGCTCGAGAGGACATGCAGGTAAGGAGAACACGGATGTTCTCTCGAAATGGATGGAATGAGGAATGAGAGTGGAACAATGATAAGAGCGATAAAGTTATGCTGCAATGGCGTGAACAACCTAAGTTTGATATTGTATTCAACACTATGCACCAAGGTATGAGGAACCAAGATGACAATGTGTCAAGTACGTGATAAAAAGGTTCTAATACAACCATATGCCTTATGAAACCATGATATGGAAGACCATGATTCCTGGGACAATAGGATGGAAATACCATGATAAATGCAAAAAATACTAATGCATACAAGTAACAAGCAATCATGCACCAAAAACCAAAACTAAACCAACATTTTGCCCCTAGTCAAGCTGAAAACCCATGAATGGACTGATTGATGATGAATGATTAAGGATGGAAAAGCTAACGATAAGCGTAATGCACATCCAAGGATTGGGAAGGATTCATCTCATGATAATGTTTGAATATGGTCAATGGATTAACAACTGATTGGGTCAAAGTGATGAACTGATTAAGGATTGATGTACACAACTGCAAGATTAGATTGATTGGATTAGTATTGATTGCACAGTGAGATTTTTTGATTTTTTGATTTTATGGGAAGTTGGATGAAGAGATGAAATTGAAATGAAAGTAGAAGAATGAACATGGATAAGATTGGAAGAATGATGATGATAGAATGAAGAATGATTAGAGTAGAATTGATTTGATGTGAAAGAATTAGAAGAAGGGAAAATTGATTGAATGAGAGGATGAATGAAGTTGATTGAAGTGAGTTGGAAGAATTAAATTGAATGTGACATGAACGAATGCATAGAATGTATAGAAATGAATTGATTGAACGAATGTGGGATAGAATGGATAGAGATCAATGACAAGGGAGAGCTAGGGCAGGGTAAATGGAGGTAAAGCAATGTGAGTCGGTGGATGAAAGGAATGTTGAAAGGATATGAGGGGCCAAATGACATAGTATCAGAAAATGTGGAGTTAAGGACCATATTTCGAAGGAGTCCAAATGACCTATACCAACGATAGGAAAATGGAAAAAAATATGGTGGGAAAGGATGCATGAAAATGGAAAGATGGTGTAAAGGCTATTGTGTGAAGGATGGGAAGGTACGTCTTCTTCCAAAGCATGTATGAACCTTTTGTTATTGTGCCTCTAGTATTAATCATGAGCACAAGCATGAAAGGGGAATGAATATGGGATATGGGAGGGAGGGTATGAAAAAGTGATAATGATATGAAGGGTATGGATGAAATGTGGGATATGAAATGGATGGGATGGATGGGCTAACCAAGATCAAGGACATATGAAAGGGGGATGGAAGTATGTAGGAGTATGGATGGAAAAGGGATAAAACAAACATGACAAGGACTATGGGATGCAAGATACAGATAGCATGTCAAGATCAAAGATGTGAAAGTAGATGGAAATATGTAGGATAATGTGTGGATAATGAGAAAGGGACATGGAAAGTGAGCATGGATGGATGAAACAAAAGTGAAAGTCAAGATCAAACATGGAAAAGGATGATGAATGGTAGATGGAAGGATGGAAGAGATGTATGGAAGTTTGGTATGGATGGAGCTTGCCCCCATTGTAGAGTGCAAGTGGAAGAAGAAAGGTGCATGTATGGATAAGTGGAAATGGAAGGCAATGGATACATGATAGGAAAATGAAGGGAGGACTCAAGCATCTAGATATATGGATAGTATCCCTTGATATTTTTTCTTTTTCTTTTTCATTTTCAAGGAATTTTTACTAGTTTCTCATAGATGTTGATAGGATAGTGAAAAGAAGGATGAAGTGGATTGGGGAATGGAGGAAAATGACTTATGAAAAAGGTTTGGATTAAGGGGGTGGAGTGGGTGGGAGGAAGACATGGGTGATGGATGCTATGTTGGAAGACTTATGAGTGGGTGGATGAAGGAGGTGGAAAGATCATCATTGGCACACACCTTGAAGGGTGATGGAAAGGAGGAAATTGTGGAGGATATGTAGGTTTGGATTTTGGGATATAGGGATCCAAAATGGATGAAGGAGATGATGGATTTGGAATGGTGGATTTGGGTATATAAGGACCCAAAATGGATTTGGAAAATGGAAGCTTGGATGGATTATGAATGCGGGAAGCCTTTGGAGTAGCAGAATTGGATGTCATTTTGAATCTTTCTTTGAGATTCATTGCTACATTAAGTAGCTTTGGGATCCACATAATTTTTGCATTTTTGATTTTCAACCTTTGTGGCCTTTTGATTTTTCTTTGGATCAGATTTTTCTTTTCTTGGACATGTCTTTTAGAGGGGACAGGTTGATCCTTGGATTTTTGTGGATTTTTGACGTAAGTCACTTTTTCTTTGGCATCCATTTTGCTTCCATTGGCCATGGTATGGGTGCATGAAGGTAAATGGGGTGGAGAGTGTATGGATGGTGAACGTTGGAAGGAATTCAAGGATATGTGCCTTTTTTGATCTTTACTAGGAGATGAGGTGTAAGACATGGATATGGTGGATGGATGTATGTAAGGACCCAAAATGGAAGGAAGAGATGAAGGGTTTGGTGGTGGAATATAGGGACCTAGAATGGATGGAATATAAGGACCTAGAATGGACTTGGAAGATGAATTATGGGAAGCTTTAGGTTTGGAAGGAGGAATTTTGGAGTTGGAAGAAGTGGAAGGTTTACCAACATCTTGAGACATTATTTATTCAATGGGATGCTTATCATTTTGAACACAAGATGCGAGTCCATGTATATGATGCTCATGAGTGGATTGGATAGGTGTGATGGGATAATGTGGAGGATTAGGATCACTAGGGGGATTATGAGTGATAATAGGATTTTGGGATGGGGGAGGGGATCATGAAAGGAACATGAAGGAGTGCTTTGATCTTGACTTAAAAGAGGATCGTGTAGTGGAACAAGTGGATCATGAGATGGAATAGGATCATGAGATGGAGTGATTTGATCTTGACATGGAGGAATATTTGTGGATAAAGTGGAAGGAGAATCTTCATAAAGTGGAGGATCTATGTAGGCTAACTCTTGAGATGGAATGGAATTGGTAAGGTGTGCGGTACATGGAATGTCTTGATCTTGATTAGGAAGGGGATCATGAGATAGACTAGGAGGGATAAATGGATCTTGAGGGATAGGGGAACGATGGGATGAAAAAATGCTCAGATCTGGAGGAGAAGAGGAATCTATAGTGTAATGCTTTAGAGGAAGATCTTGAGATGGAATGGGGTGTATGGCTTTGGGTGATTGGCTCACTTTATCTTGTTCTTTATGCTTAGCCAAGAATGATGAAAAATACCCCTTACAAGGTGGGGATGATGTTTTTGGAGGATTATGATTGTGTGAAGGTGGAACTATGGGTAGGGGATTGCATGGAGGGTTGGGGTTGGATGGGACATGAGGACTAGGATCTTTGAAACATGGAAGACGAGGACACATGTCATGGAAGGTGAACTTTTTCTGTTGACTTGCTAAGAGATAATTCTTTAGTTTCTCTATTTCCATGGCAATGACATTTGTGTTTGAGGAATTGTGTGGGATATGAATGGAATTATATGTAGTGTAAGGATAATGAGGTGGATTTCCCTAGTCAAAGGTAGAAGAATAATGAACATGAGATGGATTAGAGTTGGATATGAAGTGTTGAGGATGGATTTGATATGGAGGTTGAATAGGAGGTAGGACTCCATATTGTCGTTGGAGATCATCAACAATTTGATTAAGCCAATTCAGTTCCATAGATGTTAGATGAAGAGTGACGAAAGATTCAATGATGGATGAAATATGAACTTAGGACTAGGAGAAAATGTTGAACTTTGTTTTAATTTGATTTAAATTGGATTGGACTTGATATTGATTTGATTGAATTTGATTTGATTTGATGAGGGTTTGATTTGATTTGATTAAAACCCTATGATATTGCAAACAAGTGATTGTGAGATTTGAATTAAAGTCCAATGTTCATGACAATGCTCCTATGACCAAAGTAGAGGATTTGATGCAAAGTTGAATTAGAAGAAAATGTGAATGAAATTAGAAAGATTAATGATGGATGAAGGTGTAAATGGATCGAATTAAGAATTGATTAGAAATGATTGAATTTGACAAGAAATTGGATTAGAATGATGATGATGTGAAGGATTGAATTAAGAATGCATTATGAGATTGGTAGAGGAAATTGGATCTAGATGATGATGAAGCATGACTAGGATGAAGATTATGAATTAGATTGAATGACAAGGAAATGATTTGGGCAAATGGAGATGATTAAGACGTCAAGGAATGGTTTGAATGATGAATACAAGAGATGTATGAGGGTGATGAATGGGATGGAAAGAAGAAGTGAGGTGGAATTGATGTGGACAATTTGACTAAGAGGACCTAGACCAAGATGTGTTTTTGTTATTTTTGAAATTATTTTTTAATTTTTTTGGATTTTTGAACTTTTATGATTTTTTTGGATTTTTATCTTTTATGATTTTTTTGGGTTTTTAAATTTGAGATGCAAAATATATACAATGAGATATATATAAGACAAGCTTAGATGGTGTGTCCCCTTCAACGGGGGAGGGTTTCAAACACTTAAGCACGTCAAACACACCAACAATCCTATAAGGTTTTGACTAGGATGTAAAAGGATCAAATAGAGGTACGTAAGGCCCAAATCTATAAATGAAAGAAAATAATGCCACACAGCCAAGGGGAGATGGTAACCCAAATCTCCTCCTTCACTTTCCAAAGGTATAAAGTTCTTTGGGGCTTAGCCAAGAGTGACAAGATTTTACTTCCAAGAGAGGTGTCTTTTGATTAACCTCTCGATATTTATACTTCGCCAGAACACTGGAGTTGAGGTCATCCCAAGGGGTGATGAAATCCCCAAGCAGGCCTCCTAAAAAAAGAAAACAAGACCACTTATTTCTTGTGCACCCAAGATCACCCGAAGGTTTAAGGGGAGAGAATACATAAGTGGCCTTGGGGTTTAACAGACACGTGTTCTTTCCCAATGAAGCTTTAGGTTTTGTAATCTACTTTGAAGACACACGTGTTTATAACATACAATGTTCTTTCCAACTTGACAATGTTATAAAAATCAAGAGTTCACCAACATAAGTAAATTGAGCATCATCCACATAAGAAAATTTGATAAGGAAAGAATCAATTCCATTATGCATTCAAGATTGAGTGACTATTCATTTAAGAACCAAAATAAAATGTGTATTGCAATGTTCATTGATCCTTAGACATGCAAGATTATGTTAGCATTCATTCCAAAGCAAAAGTGTTCAATTAACTGTGCATTCAAGATTGAGTGTTTAGCATTTAACCATGCATGCAAAGACAAGTGTTTAATCACACAAGTTCATTCCCAAAACAAATTTAAAGTGAAACCTACAAGCAATATGGTTAATGATAAGATATCCCTGCAAAAAACAAAAGTTAATGCAGTGAAAATGTAGGACAAACGTGAAACAACCCTGCAATGAAAGAGTTAGCACAAAGTTTTGTCTTTGACAGAAAAAAAAAGAGATATAAAAAGCATCAACATCTCATGAAACCAACACCATGACGACGGGCTTGAAATTAGCTTTTCGACGATATTTAATTTTTCAAAAATGGAGTTCGTATGCTCAAGTTATGAGCAAAAAACCAAAGGCTGCTCCTTATGGCCTAGAAGGGCATGTGGACTGCTGATGCAATGATGATGTCAGCAACCTAAGAGGTTAAAATTGACAGTTAGAGGCACGTCAGGCAATTTTTATTTTTTTTGACGTTTTTGAAAAAATAAATCATGAGGGTTAATTAAAAAGATAAATGTTATTTATTTAACAATAAAGTTGAAAAGGAAAAATAACTTTTACAATGTTAATCTAAATATTAAAAAATAATAAGAAAAAGCAAAAGAAAAAGTCTTTGAAATGGCGGAGGGGTTTTTTTAGGTCGGGTAGAGGAGTTGGTGGTAGGCGGTGGAGGGGAGGGAAGACAAGGTAATGGCTAATGAAGATAAAAGACAAATGGAGGGCTATAAATAGAGGCCTTGTCTCAAGCATTTGCATCTCTCATTATTGCATTGTTACCATGTTGGTTTGAGATTTGAGCTTGAATTCATAGTTTGAGCTTTCATTGTAGTTGAGTTTGCATGTTAGTTTAAGCTTTCATAGTAACTTTCATGGTAGTTTTCATGGTGGTTTTTAGGTGCATACTAACCTTTTGGTAGCTGGTTTAGCTTTGCATTTGCATTGCTCATCTAGTTTCTTTATGTATGCACATTTCCCTTGCATTTACATTTTAGTGTAGTTTTCATACTAGTTAGCTTGCTTGGTTACATTTCATATCATCGTCATTGAATACCTTCAAGTATGGCTTTCTCCATAGCCTTTTCTTAAGGTGTTCTCCATATCATATAGCTTAGGTTCATGGTTTTCACAATCATTCACATTTGCATAATCACATTCAAGAGATTCACCACATTGTTGTGTTTGGGAGAGCAAACCAAACATACCCCCCATCTTAACACACCAACAAGGCCTCTCATGGGTGCCCTTGTTGAGCTGTAGAGCTGGTTGGAGGATTTGGTTTATTGGTTGCTTAGAGTTGCAAAACTCAAGCAAGCATTAGTTAGTTAATGTTCCTTCATTTTGTTGAGTCTTTGAACACTAAGCAACTAATGCATATTCTTACATGATTATGCAAATTTCAAAATATGCAAGAGAACATGGAAATAAACATAACATGAAATCAAAAGAGTATAAACTATTCAAAATAGCACATATGCAAACCTCATGAAATCATCAAGTGTAGATGATTTCATTGTTGTGGGATGTGGTTGCTCAATATTCCTACAACATAACAATAAGGTAGATGGTGCTTTATGTGAAATAAGGAGAGCGCTCTCCTTTTATAGGAAAAAAGATGCAACGGATGATTGAGATTAAAGGCAAGATGAAGGGCTAGGATCTCTTAGGATTGATGGGGTGTCCATGAGGTGGAGGCCAAGTAGGCTCCATGGAGATTAGGGTTTTTGACCATTCAAAGGGGGGAAAGATGCTCACACATGTGTGAGCAACTTTTGATGGTGACATGATCAATGACAAGCGGTCAAAAATTCAAAGTTTGCTCACACATGTGTGAGAAAATTTGAGAAAAAGAGTGGGAGACAAGAGTGCAAAGGGGAGTGTATAGGCATGCCATCTCACACATGTGTGAGCACACTCTTAGGCTAATGAGGGGGATTAGGAAGGAGATTAGGATGATTAAGTGGGATTAAGGAAGCGGGTAGGCTTAGAAGCATGGGTTAAGGGTAGGAGTCATGTGCTCAAATAAGATTAAAAGTAATATTTAATTCCAAGTGGGATTAGGAAAGGGATTAATTAAGTAAACAAAGTACTTAATTAAAGTGAATGGGCTAGGATTTAAATAAACCTTAATTTATTTAAATCAAGGAAAAGCTAGGATTTAGATAAACCTTAGTTTATTTAAATCAAGAAAAGGTGAACATAATTAAATAAATGTAAAATTTATTTAATTAAAGGTAGAGTAATTAAATACATAATAAATATCTATTTAATTGGCTAGGAACTGGGATTTGGACAATTTTAGGTGTCTACAATACCAATGGAAGAATGATGCCCATTATTGTAGGCAAACTCAGCAAGATGCAAGTATTCTTCCCACTTAACCTAGTTATCCATCACATACATCGGCAACATATCCTCTAAAATCTGATTAACCCTCTCTATCTGTCCATCTATCTGAGGATGATAAGTAGTGCTGAAGTTGAGTTTGGTGCCCAATGCTGCCTGTAATTCCCTCCAAAAGGATGATGTAAACAAGGAATCTCTATCCGAGATGATCTTACGAGGAATGCCATAAAGTTTGACAATGTCTCGCAAGAACACCTATGCAACTGCAGGGGCAGTGAAGCTAGTCTGAATTGGTAAAAAATGGGCAACTTTGGTCAAGGTATCAACCGTCACCATGATGGCATCGTGGCGATGAGAAGACATCAGAAGACCAACAATGAAAGCCATGGAGATAGTGTCCCACTTCCACTTCAATATCTCATGGGGCTGCAAGAGTCCACCTAGATGTCCATGTTCTACCTTAATCCTCTGACACTCAAGACATCTAGCTACAATATTAGCAATCTGCATCCTCATACCCAGCCAATGATATAGCTATCTTAAGTCAGCATGGAGTTTCTTAATGCTGGGATGTGCTATATAAGGTGCTCAATGAGCCTCCAGAATAATGAACTCACACAAGTCAATTATGAAGGGCACATAGATGCACCCTTTATGTTGTAATAATCCCTCAGAATCCAAAGAATAATCGACAAATTTACCCTCAAGAGGTCTCTGAGAGTGGACTATCTAGAAATTTTTTGCATAGAATTCATCCTCTAGTAGGTGGTGTATAACACACTCCCTCAAATTTGTGCCTGTAACCATGGAAGCAAGCTCATGATGTCATCTACTCAAGGCATCTGCCACTATGTTCTCCTTACCCTTAATGTAATGCACATCAAAATCATACTCACATAAGAACTCCATCCATCTCCTTTGCCTAGCATTAAGATTTGGCCGTGAGAAAATATACTGCAAGCTCTAGTGATCTAAATGAAGTTCAAATCGTTTCCCTAAAAGGAAATGACACCATCATGCCAATGCATGGACCACTACTATGAGCTCAGATCATGAGTAGGGTAATTGAGCTCATGAGCCTTGAGTTTCCTAGACTTGTAAGCTATGGCTCAACCCTCTTGCATAAGAACAACTCCAATTCCATCCAAGGAAGCATCTGTGCAAAGTCCCATGAGGGGTCAGGTACTGCTAAAATAGGTGCACTAGTGAGTTCCCTCTTGAGCTTCTAAAAGGCCTCCTTGCACTTTTCTGTCCACTCAAACTTCTTTCCCATTCTCTAAAGAGAGGTAATAGGGTGAGCTACCCTAGAGAAACTTGCCACAAACCACCTATAGTATCCTGCCAATCCCATAACACTTATGACCTTTGTGACACTGGTAGGTGCTGACCAATCCATGATGGCTCAGATCTTGGATGGGTCCACTAAGATCCCATCCCCTGATATCACATGACCCAAATAATGCACTTCTCATCTAAAAAATGCACACTTCAACAAGCTACCATAAAGCTGATTCTCCCTTAATCACTGCAATACCTACCGTAGGTGCTCTTTGTGTTCCTTCTCATCACGTGAATAAACTAATATATCATCTAGGAACACTACTAACCCCGTTCATGAGGCTCATAAATATAGCTGGGGCATTCATGAGACCAAAAGGTACCACCATGAACTCGTAGTGACCATATCTTGTATAGAATGCAGTCTTTTGGATGTCACTTTCTACGATGCACAACTGATGGTACCTTGAGTTCAAATCTATTTTGGAGAATACTCGGGCACCCTGTAACTGATCAAACAGGTCATCAATCCTAGGTAGTGGGTATCAATTCTTGAAAGTTACCTTATTCAACTACTAGTAATCAATGCATAATTTGAGTGACCCATCCTTCTTCTTTACAAAGATCACTGGTGCTCCCCAAGGTGACACACTAGGTCGGATATGTCCCTTCTCCAAAAGTTCCTCTAGCTGAATCTTAAGCTCATTGAGATCATGGGTGGTCATCCTATAGGGTGCTCTAGATACAGGTTCAGCTCCTGGTATGAGATCAATATGGAAATCAACTACCCTCGATGGTGGCATACCAGGAAGTTCTAATAGAAACACATCTACAAACTCTTGTAATATCAGATAGTCATTGAGGGAATGTTGTTCCCTACATCTTCCTCTCTATCACTGATGCTAATGGAAAACAACTGACACCCCTTTTGCATGCAATGCTTAAGCTACATGGTAGAAATCATACGAAGGGATACTGGCCTCAGAACTCGAGATCACCCTAGGTGTACCATGATCATCCACACACTCAATTATCTTTTGTCTGCAATCCATCTTGGAGCTGTGGGCGCAAAGCCAATCCATGCCAAGGACTACATCACAGGAACCCAAGGGAGTAATACACAAGTCTAATGTGGTGAGCATGTCTCCAATCTGGATCGGACACTCATGGATCAAGGAATCAACTGACACCCTAGTCCCTAAAGCTAACTCAACCTCCTAGTCAACATCTTGTCTAGCTGCCACTAGCCTGCATCGCTCCACTACAAAAGGGGATATGAAAGAGTCTGTAGCCCTGGAGTCAAATAGTACAGTAACCTCATATCCTCTAATCATACCTGTAGCCTCAATCACTGTAGCTTGGTGCTTGGCCTAGCGGTTATCAACCACTGCAAATACCCTGTGGAATCTACCCATATCACCTACTATAGGTTTAGAGGTGGCTCCTTGCTGACTGCCTGCTGTGGGACCCTGTGGACACTCCCTTGCAATATGACCCATACCACTACAAGCATAACATGGCCCATAGGTTTGAATCTGCACTTCTTGTGGCCTGGACTGCTATTGACCCCTGGTCTTGCTAGATCCACTAAAGCCTCCCCTAGAGGACTGTTGAGTCCTGGTTGGTGGTGTATACTGGGTTTGTGGCCTTTGATCATGCCTGGGGCCCTATGACTACCACTATTTGGGCTTAGAGCCTTAATATCCCTGAGATGACCTTTGTTTAGTGCCCTGTTGGCCTCTCTATTGTGTCTGTCGAGCCTTTGAGGACCCCGCTGAATGACTTTGATTACCCTTCCAAGAGGGTTTCTACTATGCTGGCTGCTGGGAGGGGTTTCAATTATGGGACCTATCTCAAGATTCCTATCTAGTATGAATGTCTTTTAAAACCAATGTCATCTCAACTGCCTCTCTAAAAGTGGTAAGAAATGCCAGCCACACTGATCCCTGGAGAGAAAAGTTAAGGCCCTTAATGAAATGATGGATGTGTAGCTTCTCATCTCTCATGTACTCCACATAAGGAAGTAGCTCCAAGAACCTGCTCTCATATTGGGCCACCGTGAGACCTCTTTGTTGAAGATCATGGAACTCCTCAACTTGCTTCTATCTAAAGTGCTCCAACAAATATTTGTCTTTGAAATGGTCCAAAAAGGACTCCCATGTGAGTGTCTCTTTGTCTACTCTCCCTACGGTCTCCTCCTACCACTAGTTGGAGGCATCCTCTCGTAACAAGTGTATGGCTAGTCGTGCCTTTAGATTGCTCCCGTGGGCACACAATCCAAAGCACCTCTGCAAACTTTGTAGCCATACCTCCACTCGTGTGCCATCTATGGTACCAGTGAATATGGGTGGCTTGAGTTATAGTAACTCACTAATCTCATCCCCAATATCTTGGGGTACTCTCACTGGTGCTCACTCTAATGTAGGGGGTGGCTCTATCTAGTGTACTGATGCTTCCCCCTGATCCTCTGCAAGTCTAGGTGGGGGACTCCTACTTCTTTCCCTAATATTGGCCCCATGCCCCTCAGCATCGTATTGTCTTGGTTGTGGAATGACATGTGGTAATCTCTGCTGCACTACCCCAACAAGATTATTTATAGCATTCAAAACTTGATCAAGATTTGGAGGTTGCCTTGGTGGGGGTCCTCCCACATCCTGTCCTGCCCCTTTTGGCCTACTAGGTTTTTTCTAGGACCTTTGGCCCTCTGACGACCATTGTAGGTGACTATGGGAATCCCACACAAAGTTGCATTTCATAGGTTAGACGTAATGGGTTAGGCTCCTAGTGTTGTAACCCAAAGCTCTGATAACAAAATTTCATGCCCAAAATTCAACACAACAAGAAAAAACACAACTATATATTTTTTGAAACAAGAGAGAAATATGAAGATAAGAAACATAATCTATCCTTAAACTTGGAGGTGATAAAGTTAGATGATGGAACGAAGTTTGTTCCACTTGAAAACTAGATTTCAACTTCCCTATGAGGTGGTCACCTGGTTGCTAGTTACTGAATGCAAAACTAAATTAAGATGTTATGGTTATAAGCCCTTTACCTTCTGCACTCAAATGGATACACTCTGATGTGCAAGTGCGATTCAAATTTGTGTTAATGTAACTGTAAAAGTTCTAAGGATTGCGATGAGAAGATGTTTCATAATTGACCTAAGAGCTTCAACTACAAGTGGTCCTACCGAAACCATATTTTCCCCATTAATCATCCATTCCATTATTTGCATAAATATATATTCCCTAAAGCCCTTACACCTCACCCATTTTTTTGTCTTGATCACTTCGATATACTACTATTAAAATATTAGATGCTTCTAACTAGACCTCGATATTAGTTATCCACTGGATTTGTTATTTTATTTTATCATTATTATCATTTTAACATATACATATCTCTTTACTAGTACCTATATGTAATTAATTGAATTGCTAATTTTATCTTATAGATCAAATGACTAATCACTATAACATTATTACTTGATTATTTATCAATAAATCCTAATACCCAAATTAATTAGAAAACATTCCCATTTATCCTTTCTAAATGATGTATATTATTAGTTAGTCAACTACAACCGCATAAGAAATTTGGACATCTAAAATAAGGTACTTTAACATTGCTCTACCTATAAACATCTTAAATCTCATTTTACATATCCCTAGAAAATACCTATACCTCACTTAACACTTTATTAATTTTTAAAATTTTCACTAACATTAATTAGGAATTATATTGGTTTAATATTATTTACTAACTCCTTAATCCCACCCAAAGATTTTTATTATAATTTTAAAAACAACTTCTAAAACTAACCTACCACTTGCCTTACCTCTCTCTCTTCCCACATGGGAAGGAGGAGGTAGGAAGGCGTGCTTCCAAGCTGCCCACCTAAAAGCTTTTCCCCCCATTAAAGAGTATGGTCACTATGAAGGAAAGGGGGAAAGTTGTCCTTCCCCCCCAAAAAAATTGCTTTTAAATTTTTTTTTTTTGAAGACCATTCTGACATTAATAATGACCAAGTCGCCTCCCAAGGATTGGGGGGGGAGGGGGGCAATTATGTACTTTTATTTTATTTACTCTTTTAGCTTCTTCTTTTTTTTAGCTGACATAGTACTACCATATAACCATATATTAATATTTTTTGTATATTTCATGGGTAGCCTTCTTAATTATGATAGTTGACTTATACATTTTTATATTGTTATAAGTAAAATATGCTTATTATATTCTGAAAACTATTATTCTATTGACTATATTTTTTGGAAATGGATTTAGCTTGAGTTGCCATACATTTTCCAACAGGTAAATATGCACCTACATGCTTCTTTTAAAGTTAAACTTTTTGCCTAGTTTTCTTCATGGATTCTAAAGATTGTTTCAAAAGTGAATTGATGATATTTTAACCAATCCAATGCATATTCTATAGAGTAAATCTAATGATTGTGTTCATAACAATTATCTTATTGCAATCAATTGAATTAGAAGATACTTCTATATGAATATAACTGCAATCTTTTGCATGCAACTTCAGGAACAACTAGTATTCAAAATTCAAAATGATTTCCATTTCATGATTTAAACTAAATACGAATCCATTATCTAACAAATGCATATTCTAAAACCATGTATGATTCAAGATTGATCACCAAATGCATCTAACTATTTCTATGAGCATGGAGAATAATAGAATAACAATGAATAGTCTTATTTACATCAAACTAAAGGATACATTGATGCTTAACTCTTCTCTTCAATACATTCATATCCAAGATTATGAACCAAAAACATCACCACAATAAATATTTCTTTCATGATCCTCCCAAGCTTTCATCTAACATTTATCAAGCATGCACCTAAAGTGGTGAAATCACCATATCAAGATATACAAATGGAGGGACCTTTTTACAATACATAGATGATTCACAATCTCTCTAATGACAAATGAATGAGATTAATAATAACACTCTTACAATACAAACTGATTCGCATAACAAGATAGAGTTTGTTTTTCTATTTTCATCACAATACGATAGAGTCTTCTTCTCCTATGAAATGAATAGACTACATGAACTCCAAGTTTCTAAGATCATCAAGTAAAACCTACAAAATAGAGACAAAAATGGGGAACCATGGAGGCTCACCTCCCAACGTAGGCCTCAAGGAGGCCATCCACCGAGCTTGTGGAAACAAGGCACAAATGGTTGCACACCTTCACATTCACATATCATACAAACTATAACAACACAATTCAACACAACATAATACAACCCATCCCAAGGCTTACACATAGATTCTTCCATAGAATCAAGATATAGGGTGAAGGTGGGCTCTCTCCATGAGAATTTCAAATCCATGAATCACATATATTCACATATTCTTATAACTAGCATGCCCTTTCAAGGCTTAACAATGTCTTCCTTCTTCATACACCTCCTTATACCTCCCAAGAATGGAAATAATCATGAAGTCCATACTCCATTTAAACACATCAAAATCATGTCTACACATGGGAGAGTTTTCTCAATTACATGGGTGAGCCCAACTAACCCCTTCACCCAAGCATCTCTTCCCTCCCAAGGGTGAGTGATGCTTCACACCCATTTTACACAAACAATCAACATGAACAATCAAGATTCAAGAAAGAAATCTCATAAAACTTCTCACATTCAACACATCTACCACAAGATCCTTCACAAAATCACATCTACTCCACAAGAAATCTACAATGCAATGAAGAAACACCATATCAAATCTATAATGAAATGAATAGACACCATGGATCATGGATACCAACCTTACTCCAAGCAATAGAAAATGAAAGTTGTAATAGAGCTCCATATCCTCTTCCTCCAAACCCTAAATGTCTCTAAAGTTAGAGAGTGGGCAAGTGGGTTTCTAGCTTGGCCATGCCCCTATATATGACTCCCATTTTCGGATTCAATATAAAATGCATTCTTTTTGGGGTCTCCTAGGTCTTCTAGGCACCCTAGTGGTCATTATTAGCCCCCTAACTTAAAGTATTATCATGGGTAGCATTTATTTTCATCACAAATTCGTCTTAGACCTACTTTTTGGCCCTCACAATGCTAGGTAAAGTCCAATTCCAAATTTCTTATGTGGTAAGCCTTGTTTCCCTTACTAAATCAAGGCAATTAAGTCTAATTCTTAATTAAGGAATTTAACTTGAGATAAGGTGGCTACATGATCCATCTTTAGAGATCATGTCATTTCCACATAATGAGTACAAGTGTCAAGTGACACACACAAAATTTCATTATACATCACACATGACATGTTCTGAATCTACTCATGAAATACATACTACACACATACATCTCACGTTTACAAAATAAACACATCACAAGGAGGTTTACAAATCTTCTAAAGATTTAGCTTGGCAGTGTCATATTAACATGTGTTTATACCTTGTTTCCCCGTTATGTGTTCCATGGTTCCTTTCCTACACACTAAACTTGAGCATCAGTAATCCAATGAATAGTCCCATATAAAATACATATGAAAGTAAAGATACATGATAAATTTTGTTATTCTACATTTTACATATAACACATTTCATAATTAACTTCCTATTCTCCATCATTTGCTTACATACATTTAATCATTAAACCTCAAAATCTAAATATTATTGACTTTCCTAACAAGATCAATTTAAGCATTTTAAATCACAACATAATTCCATTTTCTATCATAGTAGTGAAGTACTGAATAAATATCCATTAATTCATCGATTATGCCAAATTAAGTCCTAATACAGATCATAATGAAAAATCGCAAGGTAAATATCATTGGATAAGTAGCAAAATTTACTGTCCATCAAGTATCAAAATATATGTCGAGATATCTAGTGCTAAATAACAAAATATAAATATAGTATCTATGCTATGATGGGTCGGGGTGAGGCCTCACAAATTGATATAAATCAATGGTATAAAACCATAAAATGCCAACATGAGCATAAAAAGATGTTATAAAAACATTAAACTCAACTATATGCAAATCAATAGAACATAGTAAAGTTGAAAGCAATTGTGTATGATAACTCATAATCTCATATAATCTAAGATATATGTCATGATACTTGGTAGAGTGATGAGAAATATAAATGTATGGACATCAGTTAGAAACTCTATTAAATGTGAACATGAGAACTTAATTTATTATATTTATTTAAGTATTGAACAAATTTATTTTAAGAATATACACGTAAAATTTACTAATTATCACAATCACAATATCTTGTATATTTATCTAGGCATACCCATACATACCCAAATAATTGTACTTAAAATATCATGTTATGAAACCACACAAATACAATTATTTAAATAATAGAAAACGTGATCATATCTAACTCACATGAAAGTCAAATGGTCTATGGAACACAATTACTTATTTATTTTTAAAGATAATCATATAATTGAATTAAACAGAATACTAAAATCTATAATTTAAATGCATGTATAATTAGTAATTTGAAATACATAGAAAACTAATTTATACTCAAAATATATTAGATTTGAACAAAAGCAACAAATAGAAATACAAAATATATGACAGTTTAATGGAATGTTAAACATAGGAATAAGCAAGAAGCTTAATATTTGTGAAGTGAGATGCAATAATAGATAAAGATGGACAAAGAATTGTGATTTAAGAAAGTACTATTAATGTAGACATGATAAAAAGAAAAGAAAATGAAATGAAAATTGACGTTTGATGAAAATCAATAAATCTCCCTCTTTATTAAAAAAGGCTTTATTTAAGACAATGCAAGAAAAAATCTTTAAATAAAAAATTATAATAATTTCAATTAAAGATGATAAAGTTTACTAAAATGTTATATAAAACTATAACTTCAAAAACTTTAATAAATAATCTAAAAATAAAAAAATTAAATAAAAAATCTTAAATTGAAATATAAATAAAATGGTAGATTGAATTGGTATATATATATAAGTTGAAAACTCATAAAAATATTTCATTAATTATTTTTTAAATATTAGAAATAATACTAGCAAGTAAAAAAAATCATAAAAGTGAACAAAATTTAAAACAAAGTTAAAATATGCAAGCAAATCGTAAAGATAGAAAAAATAAATTAATTTGGGGAGTCTTGAAAGACAAAAATTATAAAGTCAAGCTAGGGTATGAAAAGACAATAAATTCTCAACAATGGGATAAGATTGACATCCCTCAAAATCTATGTTAGGATCCGACATGTCTTTCGAAAGTAGGTATCTTCCTTTGGGCGGCTCTTCAAAAGAGAGTTCTAATAGTAGACAAATTCACTAAGATGGGTTCTGCAAGACCATTTAGATGTCCAATTTGCGAAAAAGAATCTGAAAATTTTGAACACTTGCTTTATGACTAGCCCTTTGCTAAGGATTGCTGGTATTGGTTATGTAAGAAATTAAATTGACAAACTACATTCCCTGATAACCTATTAATTTTTTTAAAAAGTTGGCCGAAACTTGGTTTTTCTAAGGTTTATAGTAATTTATGAAAAATATCCCCTTTCATACTCCTATGGGAATTATGATAAGAAATGAATAGAATAATTTTCTGTAATGAAAAGATGGATCTAACATCCTTTTTTAATAATTTGGAAGCTTGTATTATTGAGGTAGCTAACAATAATCTCAAAAACTCATATAAGGATGAAAGTTCATTTTTCGACTAAGATGTAGATATGCATAAAAATTGGTTTAAACTAATTAACTCACCAATAATATACACAAAATCCAACAATATTGCTAGGAAAGAATGTAAATAAGAATCTCTTCCTACAGGATGATCAAACTTAATTTTGATGGGGCCTCTAAAGGTAATCCAGGTCCAGTAGGCTTAGTATGAATTATTTGTTTAGATAATAGATGATGCCTAGCTAAACACACTAAACCTTTACGAGTAATGTCTAATAACATAGCCGAACTAGAGGCCCTGATAGAAGGTTAAACTTTAAGTCGAGAGACAGGTATTAAAAAATTAGCTATCGAAGAACACTCACAAATTATCCTAAATGCGTTAAGCAAATGAAAGACCCTAAATTGGATTCTTAATTCTAAACTTGAATATGCCCTAGCCATCGTTGATCAATTCAAAGAAACAATCATAAAACATATTTATAGGGAAGGTAATAGAGTCACAGACAATCTCGCTAACAAAGGAATAGATGGAGAAGAGATTCTAATAAGATAAGCTCATATGATAAGTATAAGCTAGACACATGTTCTTGAAGCACAATTGGTTTAGAAGTTTTAATATCAGAATAAACATGTTAAATTTAGCTTATATTGTGGAAGTTTAATGTTAATAAGCAACATATTTTTGGTTATTCAAAACTTTTCTTTATATATTGTTTGATTTTAAAATTAATGTTAATAGGAGATAAGTTTCATTTTGCTTATGAAGCATACTTATTTTCAATCTAACAACTTGATCGTAGCCAAGTTTAATTTTTTAGGTTATATTCACAAGGAAGTATCAAGAGCAATGATATAAATTCTAAAATAAAAAAATAGACACTAAAATTGGATAAATCACTCTGAGATATTTATGTTTAGGCTACAAGGATATCTATCCATCTTTAATCTTTGGTGCCCAATTGAGATGGTTTTTAAAATCTAAACACAACCTTGGGCCTCATACCTATCCAAAAAAAGGTTAATTTTTTTTGCGCTTCAAGAAAACTCTATAAAAATAGATAATTTACAACCTCTTAATTTAATATAAGAAAGGAAAAATATGCCACAAACAAATTGAGTCAAAAAAAAGCTATATGAGAATGTTAGGTATTTACATGTAATGGACCCATAGGCAAATGGTAGATTGGTGGGTCCAATGTGAAAGAACAATAATGCATAAAGTTTTTGGTTGAAATAACACCTCTCCGATAAAGAGAATGATGATTACCATGCATTTAATTAAAAAGTGTCTTTGAACCAAAACAAAAGAGAAATGCTATCAGAAAAAGAATAATAGACCTGCCCTAGAATTAGGTCAGAATCCAGTTAAGATAAGAGGTTAATAATCAAATAAATGCATATCTTAATGACCATCTAAAAATGCTGGCCAATTTCCACAAGAATGTAATCTTCTTGATATACAACACACAAACTAAAACAAATGCCACCAAACTAAAACATATATATTATGAATGTTGGAAGGTATTTCTATTCACCCACACATGGCTGAAGGTAAGTTTTCTCCCAATTTATTATGGAAATTATCAATCATGGAAAGTGGGCAAGCTCAAATAACATGTTTCTTTGTTCTACATATTTGAAGACTTCATATATGTGCATGGTTGACATCAATTTTAAGTTTGTAGCTTGCACATCATATAACATATTGTAGATTAAAGTGAAAGCAATGGCTCTATACACAATTAACTAAAAAGGTGAAGGAAAAATTGGTCTCGACAAGTGAGAGTAGATATGTAAAAAAACTGATGTTTACAAATTTAAAGTCCACTATGCAATCTAACGCTCATGTGCTTTGAGAAGATGTATAAAAAAACTAATTTTAATAGGCTTTCAACAGTACCAAATTTATCAGCAGAAAATTGGGAAAGACAATAGCATTGACAAGTGAATTAAGTGAAAGGTGTTAGAAAATAAAACTTAGCTTTCTTTTTGTTTTTTAATCCATGGTTTATGGATAAATATTCTTTTCTTAGTGTGTAAGCTAACTAAGGAATACTTCTGATTTTTTAAGTTTTATTCTTGTTTTCCTCTACTTTATGCTTTGAGGAAGCCTATATTATAGTAATTCTTTCATTTTAATTAATGAGAAGTTTCATTTTTCATCTTCTATTCAGAATTTTTTTTTCTCTCTACAACTGCATATTTTGTTCTATCATTCTAGCTAGATTATTTGTTGGTTAAGCTAGATTTTTACATGGTATTAGAGCATATAGTGCTAGAAAGAAGAACAAATTTATTTTGTAGGTATTGAGGAGGTTTAGAGTTTAGAAAGAATGGAGTTTCTAGCCTTTGCACATTTGATGCCATATAACTATTTCAAATGGAAGCCAAAGATTCAACTTCAACTTAGAAGTAGAGGCTTGTATCGAATAGTAATAGCAACAAAGGTAGAACCAAATTTTGCAATTGAAAAATCCAAATATTTCAACCGCATGGATGAGGCTTTTGGTTCTTTGTTTATCCAGGTCTCCATAATTATTGTTTCATGTTGAAGCATGCACAACTCCAAACTAGGTTTGGCCTACGTTAGGGACTCTTTTTGGAAAGCAAGATGCGATGTGAGGCCACATTCTTGAAAATGAGCTCAACTCATTAGATCCAAGTAGTTTTGAGAATATTCAAGACTTCTTCACAAAGTTCAAGGCTTTATTCCTTTAGCTGAAAGAATGTGGAATTGATAAATCCACACAAGAAAGAAAATTAATCCTTGCTATTTTGTCAAAATTGGGTCCACAATATACAGTGTTTGTCTCTGCATTTCACAATATTAGGCTTACAATAGGAGCAAGTTGGAAGATGCTCAAACTCAATGCCTTTATTGAGTCTCTCCTCTTTCCTATTCTTAGGCTTTTGTCTCCTTAGTTAGACTTAAGGGGGGGTGTTCGAAAATAAAACTTAGTTTTTTTAAAATTTTAAATCCATGCTTTATGGATAAAGTTTTTTTTCCTAGCGTGTAAGCTAAGGAATACTTTTTTTCCTATTTTTCCTTTCCTTTATGCTTTGAGGAAGCCTATATTATTGTAATTCTTCATTGTAATTAATGAGAAGTTTCATTTTTTATCTTCTATTCTGTTTTTTTCTTTCTATAGCTACATATTTTGTTTTATCATTCTAGTTAGATTATTTGTTGGTTAAGCTAGAAATTTACAAAAGGTGCTTTGATAAAGATATGCACATGTGCCAATTGTAAAAAGAGCAATATGTGATCAATATAATTTAAATTATTCTTAGTTCTATTTATATCTAAGAGCTTTCAAAGATGGATTATTTCTTTTTCTTCAGCTGAATCTATTGCAAAATTTTACATAGTATTGGAGCGTAGGTTATTAGTTTGAGTCCTTCAAGCTCTTTGGTCTTTTGTCTGCTTGGCCAAAAAAAGAGTGACTCTACAATGAAAAATGCTTACAACACCAGAAAAGGTTCTGAGCTAGGGGGTAGCTTCTTACAATGCCAAAACTACTAATTACAAAACTACTTACAACACCAATCCTAATAAGAAGAGTGCCCAACTTACAACTGAGAGAGGCTGATTTTTATTCAAATAAGGATCTCGGCAATCACAAGTGAGATCAGCTTGGAATATTAGTTAGAGAGGAGAGTCGGTCAGCCAACAACATTTAAAGTTGCACAGATAAATTGGGCACTTACTCCCCCCCTCCCCATCCCCCACAAAAAAAGGCAGACAAGTAGATATTGGGGTGTAGTGGGCCTGGAGTTTAGTGCCCAATAATTAGAAATAAAAGTTAAAACTTGCAATAGGAAAAATAGACAGAGAAAATTGATGATAGATTAACGTGAAACTACATAAACAAATAAACATGTAGCAGTAGAAAATTAATCTTTTTAAGAAATTTTAATAAAGAAAATATATAAGAAAAAAAATTAGATTGCAATAAAATAGATTAGAGTATTTTGATAATGAGACCTTCAAAAAAATGAAAATTTTTTGTAAAGAACAATGTTAACACAATAAAAAAGAGTAGTGTTTTTCTTTGTTAGGGGGACAAGCTTTCCAAAACAAGAGAAAAAAATGGGTTAGATAATAAAAAAGGTTTTTTGACTGCAAGCCTTCCAAAGAGGGTTAGAAATAATAAAAAGAAATATATATAACCATACAAAACTTGCAACACAAAAAGCTAGGAATTAAGCTCAAGCGTATTTCTCTCTTAAGAACAACGTCTCCAAAGCAAACGACAACCTTTAAACAAACTCAAACAAGGATTAAATAGCTTTGATACCATGTAAGCAATATTCAAATGAAAAACTATATGGAAAGAATCCAAGAGGGTTTTGTAAAGAAAATCATTACCATAAATCCACAAGCTTCAAAGTGGTTACAAAATCAACACAAGGAGGCAAGATTTTTGAAGGGAAAAAAAGAAGAGAAAAACCCCATGTGAACTATATAAATGATGCAAAGCCAAGAAAATGTGTGTGTGTGTGTGTGTGTGAGAGAGAGAGAGAGAGAGAGAGCTACTTTCTTCCTATGATATCTTGGCAATTCTTCTTCACAATGAGGGGTTTCAATCAAAAGTTCTCAGTTTTGATTGAAACCCTTTTTGTTGAAGGTATTTGCTATTATATTCGCTTGTCACAAATCAGCACTCCCAACCTCTCCCATTTTTTTGCAATTTTCTGACTTTCGAAGCTTAAATGGAATAATATCAACAAACTAAAATGCATGATAGTAGTACTTAGAACATGCTTTCTAATAGTTAAGAATTCAATATATAGGTTTATTATGAAACTTTTTTTAGATTAATTAAACATAGATTTATCATGCAACATCGACCTCTGTGTTCAACACTTATGTGAAAATATTAATTAATTAAGTAAAAAAAAGGAAATCTAAGCACCAAATATTGAAGCCCTCTTTCTAACAATAAATAGATTAAAATTGGACATGCACACAAGAAGTTATAATTGAACAAATGAACTTATGTCAATATATTATTAACTTATGCAATATTGAGGATAAAGAATTTGTTCGTTTCAATGTCAAACTTGGCAAAAAAGTGTAACCCTAGTATTGTCAATTCACTCGTCTTGAATTTTGACATGTGTGTGATTGCAAGCTATTTGTATGATCATACATTCTTGGTTTAGCTCACATGATGTGTTCTAATGTTTACATCAATTAGTGTATGAATTTGTTATCAAGGACACTTGGTTGGTGCTTTAAAACAAACCTAGAGTTGGATAGTTGGTAGTAAAGGTTGATGTAGTCATCTCCTTGTGTTGTAATATGTCTTGAGCATCTTAGTGTTAAAGTAGCTCGTCAAATTCAATACAAGCTCTTGTGGCAACTCAAGGAACCATTAGTTCCATATTAATTGTGTAGTTAAGTGTCTTGGAACCCTTGGAAGAGATTGGGACTTCTACTAGTGCATGTTTGCAAAGTGGTTAATCAACTAATGTTGTTGCTATATGTTACACTCATGTGGCCATGCATCTTTAATATAATTGTACTAAAAATAAAACTTATTCTACATATTCCTATGTATGTTTACCATGTTTTGAAGGTTCTTTGGCAGAACATTACAAACTCAAAACACTATACTCTTACCCTTCAAGTTAGTCGCAATGTCAATGAAACTATGAACTGGGATCACCTTCATTCCCAAACACGATCCCTCATTAGGCCTTAGCGTACCTGAAAACCAATATTGTGCACATTTAGGCCATTGTCACTATAAAGTGTTTTTAATATCTTCACCAAACCTACAAAAAGAATAAGAAACACAATAACTATTTAGATTGTGTCGAAGTACAAGAAAGTTGGTATTGTCCTATAAAAATATTGTTGAATTCAATGGTTGTTGAAACAAAATCACATTTAACTTGTGAAAAGTCGAAAAAAAATCAAGCTACCTTTATTTTTGGTAGGTTTTGCCTTAATCAATCTCAAATGTTGCTTCTTGAAATATACATATTGCATCTTATTTTCATTATATTTCACTTTAGTTCTATGACAATAAATAACATCTGTAGGAAATATAGGAAATCATTACAATTTAGCGATATTTATGTTATCCCAAATAAATTAGTTTTAGGCATGGAATAACTATTGCATCTTCTCCATAATGACATGTTGCCAACACGTTTCTGCATTTGCTCCATATGTAAGAATATTCAAGTATACAACAATTTATTTATCTTGATGTATGCATGCACTTCAATTAAATTAGTATATAGAAATTAATTTATGTTATTAAAATAAAACAATCTCATAATCTCCCACCATGTATATGAGCAAACGAGTAGTTCAATAATAAAGAAAAAACTATACATGACAAATTATAGCATCACCTACCTCTACACTTTGACTCAACATGCGTAGCGTTGTCAAAAAAGAAAGTCTAAACACAATAGATACATATAAAAATTGAAAACAAATTAATAAGATGACAATAAGCAAAATTCAAAACTCAAATAATCGTTCCATTAGAAAATGAGTAATTTTATGTCCGTATTTTTACAATATTAGCAAGAATAGCTAATAACAACTCAAATAAAAACTGAGTGCCTCATCCACATTTCATTACATAATACATTGAAGTGCATAGTCAATAGAATCTTTGTATCATAGGTTGAAGTGTTCTTTTATTTTGAATTTCTTCTCTTTCCCCTACTTCAAAGCTCTTTAATGCTAACCGTATTTCTCTTAGCATCTCAACAATGCCAATCCCTTTCCTACAAAATCATACAATACATTTGTGATTAGTAATGCTAACAATAGAAAGTAGGTTCTAGACCCTATCCATTTTCATGAGTGACCTATCCCATAGTTAATAAGCTTGTGCTACAAATATATATTGTTTTAAATAAAAAATAAAACATAAAAATGATAATAAATTTGACAAAAGTAAAATAGTATTAACGACTTTCCAATTTTGAAATATAACATTCGTAACCTAGTTCTCAAAAAAACAATCCTTGATTTTGCAAAAGATAGAAATAAAACATTTTACGTATTTTTTAGTCACGACTAAAAATTAAAGAATCATTCATAAATAAAGATGAGGTAAATATTCTACATCCCACATTTATTTAAACATTTGGTATGACTGAATGATTGTATACTGAACAATGATTCCATGTCAACTTTTTTGTAATCATATACAGCAAATAAAAAAACAGCACGAAATTAAGAAAAACAGAAATTAAAACTGGGTTTTTGAGAAACACTCCACATTCATTTAGTTTTTGGAAGAAACAGCAAAAAATCCATCCATAACACATCCTGGCTAAAGAAGTGGATGATTTTTTCTCTGTGCTTAATGTGGAGTAAGATAGAAGCTATCATGTATATAATCGGTGAAATTATTTTTGTCATAAGCTTAAGACTATCTAAATGTATACTAGAAATCATTAATCTGACTTGAGTGCTGCAGCCATTTACAAAATATGCTTTTGTGGGCTTCTCTAAGTTCAAGACTACATTGATGTTGGAATGGTGTGGGCATCTTAGTACTTTTGGATAATTATTGGCACATATCAAAATTCATGTTATCATGGTCTAGGCCACTAATATTCAGGTGACACTGGAAGTGTGGAATCTTTCAACCTATTTGAGATGACTCAGAAAATATATGTCATGACCTATGTCTTTATTGCAATACATAAAAGTTAAATGAGTTAAATGTATGAGATATCTGATGTAATTAAACGAGTTTAAATTCTATTATCTAATGTAAGGATGTGATAGAAGGGACAAAGAAACCCACAAACAAAAAAATTTAGATAGTACCAAGGATTTTAAATATTGTAGACCCATCCATAACACATGCAAAAATCTTATGAAATAGATTCCTCAATAACTCCAGTAATTCAATTCAAATTATACTACAATTATCTACTCGCCCAACTCCATGTGTTTCACTTAATTGAGTTGCCCCCTATAATACAAATAAAAAAGATCACAAATAATTATATTTTCCTTATTTTAAATTATTATGTTTATGTATGTACTAACATCTTTGATGAAGTTATTTCTATTTATTTAAAAAACCCGCATTAGGTTGGTGCCTCTACAAAACTGTCATTAATCAAGTTTATAAATAACCAATAAATAGTATCATTTTCATCATATCAATTTTGTTTTAATCCTATCAAGTTCTCAGGTGTTTCTACAAACACTGTCTGCAAATTGATTGAGGAGGAATGGAAAACAAAGATGAATCAAGGTTTTGTGAAACTAAAGATGATATACAAACAAAGACTGGAAGCTGAGAATGATGTCGGAAAACAATTAATAAATTCTTTAGCATTTTATTCAATTGGCACAATGTGATGTCCTGACGGCTCTCCTAATCACACAACACACCCTTGCTGCAGACCCCCAAGGAACTCTCAATCATACAGAAACACCAGGTATGCCCTCCCATGGAGATCAGCTTGTACAGCAGTTTTATCATGTTTCACCCGTGTTGGAAATGTCATATAGTGATTGGCTTTAACTCTACTGTGGAAAGGCACCACCTATATGGTGGAAGTATTATGTGCGTATGGTGGGAAGTAATAGGCCCATATGATGAAGATACCATACGGTGAAAGTACACACCTGTACAGTGTCATTACTGGCTTTGACAGATTCATTGCGTTCATACAATGTGACAAAATATATCGAAAGGTAATTTGGCGTAGGACACTTTGTGGTCTGATGACAATCAATTGATTTCTTATAAAATAATCATAAAATATGCGAATTTACACATACAGAGGAAAGAATGATCGCACTTCAAATTACATTGAATGGATCAAGAGCAGAATACAGATTAGTCTTCAAATGAAGACTTCTAAGATTTGACACAAAATCGAAACATCAAAATGATATTTCTAACGACAGACTAGGGTGGTTGTGAACCACCAAAACTACAAATGCAGACTAGGGAATATCTTCCACCTTCGAAACTGCGTAAGAACCAGCTTCAACCTTCAGCTTCTGGAAGTACAAAGAAGAGTCAAATACATTCCATGATGATTTACAATGCCTAGTCATTTGCTTATAAAGACCTCCAAACATCCAGAAAGTTACAATTGGTTATAGGCAGACATTATTTGATTAATTTATTATTTGGGCACTTTTTTATTTCATAATTAAATGTATTAATTAAATAAGTCCTTTATAGTATTATTTAATTAATTAATTCAATTAAATCACTTTAGTGAAATTGGGGACATTAAAAATCCTTGCTGCCCAAAGATTGCTTGCCCTCAAGCAATCCGCCATCAGATCATTTGTCCACTTGAAGCTCTCAAGATCCCAAACCATGTGTGGATGTTGGTAGCCTTGTCCAATGAAATCTCCATGCAACATCATGATCACATGCACACACTTAGATATAAGCGAGGTGAGTAAATTACCATCAATCTTCTATTGTGCCACTCTGATATAAACATTGCTATGCCTAGAGTCACCACAATCCCATAGAAGCCAATCTTCACACATATCGATGCTCAGATCCCAAGCCTTCACATGATCATGATCATTAATCTCTTGTGGAATCTCATAGCTCAAGCAGATCTTGTTGTTTCCATGAGGTAGCCTTTCACATGGTGAGATTGTAATCATGCACGCCCCATGTACAATTGAAGGATATTCAATTAATTGCACTTGCTCCCGCAAGAGATTATCGATAGCATCTCCATGAAGCTGATCAACCACTAGTAGAGCCTTCTTATTTGAAGGATCATTGATAAGGCCCAAATTGCTATTAAGATGACCATTGAGTGCTGGTTCGATAAAATTTATGTATTCCTCTTCACCTTTGAGATAGTCTTCAAGCTTTACATGTTTTGTACTTGAAGGTACAATTATTGTTTGTTTGTTGTTAGCATCCCACTGTGGAACTGTGAGCATGTCCTTATAATGTAGCCACTTATCAATCTCCCGCTTTAGACTATTGTTGTAGAGTATATTACACTCAGAGAAGGAATACAAATACTTCATTCACAATTCTATATAATCTTTGAGAGATGTCTCTTTGCCATCCACCACTAACCCAATCCTACTTGATTTGCTTCAATGATTCAATCAAAGTGGGTGTTTGCATTCCATGTTGCTTGATCCTAGGAAGGTCGATATCCATAGCCTTGTGTTGAAAGTCTGGCAGAGTCTCTGCTCACTTCATATTAGCTTCCTCAACGCATCTTCC
Source organism: Cupressus sempervirens (assembly GCA_028749045.1). NCBI lineage: Eukaryota > Viridiplantae > Streptophyta > Pinopsida > Cupressales > Cupressaceae > Cupressus > Cupressus sempervirens. Next base: position 516,518,793 of record CM053785.1, on the reverse strand, counting down.
AATCTATTAGTTGGTACCATGATTTGATTTTATTTCACTTTGATACCATTGTGATGTCCCGATGGCTCCCCAATCACACAACACACCCTTGTTGTAGACCACTAAGTAACTCATAGTCATGTGGAAACACCAGATATGGCCTCCCATAGAGATTAGCTTGTATAATAGTTTTATTGTGTCACACCTGTCTTGGAAATGTTGTACGGTCATTGGCTTTACCCATAAGGTGTAAAGGCTACACTTGTACAATGGAAAGGCTCCACTTGTATATGAGCATATGGTGAAAAATTATAGGCTCATATGATGAAGATACACACTCTTACAGTGTCGCTATGGGCTCTGAAGGATTCACTATGTTCGTACAACATGACAAAATCTATTGATAGGTAGTTCAACGTATGGCATTTTGAGTTTGACGATAGGCAATTGATGTCTTATTCAATAATGATAAAAGATGTGAATTTACACATTCAGAGGAAATAATGATAGCACTTCAAATTATATCAAATCGATCAAGAGAAGAATACAAATTGCTCTTCGAATGAAGACATAGATTTGATGCACAATTGAAATATCGAAAATTTACGAATACAGACTAGGGAGGATCTTCCACCTCTGAAACTATGTAGGAAGCACCTTTAGCTTTCAACTACCAAAAATACAAAGAAGAGTCAAATACATTCCATGATGATTTACAATGCCCAACCATCTCATTATAAAGGCCTCCAAGCATCTAGAAAGTCAAAATTGGTTACAAGCTAATATTATCTTATTAATTTATTAATTGGCCCCCTTTATTTAAAAATTAAATTAGTTAATTAAATAAGTCCTTTATAATTTAATCAAGACACTTTATCAAAATCGAATAATGGCACCAAGTGATGGATTGGAAGATGTGTTGAGGGAGCTAAGAAGAAGTGAGTAGAGACTCTGTCAGACTTTCAAGACAAGGCCATCAATGCCAACCTTTCTTCCTACGCTTGACCAATAGGAAATGCAAACACGTGCTTTGATTGAATCGCTAAAGCAAATAAAATAGGATTGGGTTACTAGTGGATGGTAGAGGGACATATTTGTCAAAGATTATATAGAATTGCAAACGAAGTATTCATCCCCTAGGCATAATATACTCTATAACAATAGTGTGAAGCAGGAGATTGACGAGTGGCTATAGGACAAGGGCATGCTCACAGTTCCACAGGGGGATACGAACAAGCAACTCAATAATTGTCCCTTCAAGTGGGAAGCACCTAAACCTTCATGATTGCTGCAAAGGTGAAGATGAGGATTAGATAAATTTTGTTGAATCAATACCTAACAATCATCTTGATGGAAATATGGGCCCTATTGTAATGTCCCCTCTAGGGGCCAGTCATGACTGATGTCTTTAATCCATTATAATATTCTTAACAATCATTTCAGTTATCAAATGATGTTTTTATTTGGATTTAGGATAGGAGGATATAAATATGTTATCCAAGCTGCCTAAACACCATCTATGGACTCCCTCAAAGTGTACAGGTCCAAGCCCATTTCATGAAGATTTACAGGATGCTGACCCCCACCCTCTATTGGGATAAGATCCACTAGATTGGATTTATACAAGCCCCTCCTTGGTAACATTTTATCCTTCTAATAATAAATCAAATAATGATAATATTGGAGATAATCATATTTTGATAGTTAGACGATTGAGTCTTATTCTTATAATGCCACTATTCAATTATAAAAATATATTAGATCAATTCTAATTTAATAATCATTTATAATGATATTGAGAAATACTCTTAATAATTGTTGAGATCATATTACATATTGATTCTATAATACTTTAATTATTTTTAGTGTTCACTCAACTAGTATATATAATATATATTTGATTATAATAGAAAGGAACCTTATATACCTTTTTGCATTTCTTATGAATGTGCCCCACCAAGTTGGCTACAATGTGAGTGGTAGGATCGTACTGCCACATCAGTCCTGCATATTGTGGTGGTGCTGCCGATGTTATGGAAGAAAAAATATATCACTATTCGGGAAGACATTATTGTATAGTCAATAAATTCCCCTTTATTTATCATTGCGTGGAGGGTCCCTTTCTTGATGCTCGTACAATTGCCTGGCCTTAGGAAGGCCTGCATTTCATGTTAACTTTCTTGTGTGTTTGGTAACAAAGATAGGTAATTCTATTTAAATATCATTTTATTAAACACAATGACGTGTTTTTATAATAATTCCCACGATTCCTTATCTTATAATGTTCCTATGATAGTCCATTTGATGATTCTAAGTTTGGTAGTAATGTTTATTTATAAGTGTTCATGTCCCTAAAGAGATCATGTCCTTTGGCACATTAATTGTTGTGATGACTGATTTAGTAAATGATATTAATATTAGTTTGTTAGTTAATCAATATTTTAGTATTGAGTTATTTATTAATTAACATATAATGATATTGATTAATATCATATATTTAGTTAATTAATGTCTAGCTATGACCTTTATTCATATGTTTTTATTGGAATCTCTTAATTGATCAGTTAGTTACAACTTCTAGTATAAGATATATTCATGAATAGATTGACAATGTGTTTATTCCAACAATTGTGCTCTAATAAAAATCCATTCTTAGAGGGGATATTACATCTACCAGTGATCCTTCAAACGAGAAGACTCTACTAGTGGTTGATCAGCTTCATGGAGACACTACCGATAATCTCTTGCAAAAGCAACTACAATTGGTTGAATATCCTTCGATTGTGCATGAAAAATGCATTACAATCTCACCATGTGAAGGGCTACCTCATAAAACATCAAGATCTACCTAAGCTATGCAATTCCACAAGAGATTGTTGAACACGATCCCATGAAGGCTTGGGATCTAAGCATCGACATGTGCAAAGATTGGCTTCTACGGGATCTTGGGGACTGTAGGCATAGCAATGTTTATATTAGAGTGACACAGCAAAAGATTGACGACGATTCACTCCCCTCACCTACAGGTGATCATGATGGAATGTGGAGATTTCAACAGACACAACTACCAACATCCGTGCATGACTTGGGATCCTAGAGCTTTAAGTGGATGGTCAGATGGTAGATTGCTTGAGGGTAAGCAATCTTTGGGTGGTGAGCGTAAAAACTCCAACCTAGCTATAACCTCAACAACTCCAATTTCTGAATAAATTTAGGGTTTTGGCATTTCGGCACACACTTTGCAGGCCACTTCAAAATTGAGAAAACTCTTGTAATTGCATTCGGAAAACACATATACGAAACTCTAAATATTTTGAACAAAAAGTCATAACTCGTTTTGCAACCAATCATAGCAAAAACTTCAATGCTAAAGTCCAACTTTATTGACTTCCAATCTGATTTCTATGGTAATTGAAATTACAAGCATAAGTATGAGTAACCTGATTGTAATTAAGATGCTTTTAATGTGAGCAGTATGAACAACACACGATTCCCAAACGGTGGGCTGCAATTGTGAGATAATCCGCAGCTTCCTTCAATTCAAAATGGTCGTCCAACTGACATGAAAATAGCAATCAGTCTGAAATATGACTGCCCCAAACCCTGATGTGACCCAACTTATACAGAATTTTGCATACCAATGATCAAATCAGGAGCCTAGGAGGTGGAATAGAGGTGCAGAGATGATGTACGACTAAGTCTCAAGCTAATCACAGTCAATAACGGTCCTGCAAATTGCAGAAATGCTGAATGCAGGTATTAAAGACAAAGCAATTCGATCATCCAACACTGCCTGTAGAAGCAAACTACAAATTTCCAGATGCAATGCTGCCTTCAATGCACCGTGACCAAGCCCACAAACATTGCCAGTAAATATACAGACCTCAGAAATTAATAACGTCCTCCACCACTAAGAATTTGCAGACCTCCAATCATACGCTGATCACTACAATTGGAAATGTTGACAATCAATCTCTCCTTAGCCACAGGGATACAGTAGGAGACCAAGCAAATTGCTATACAACAGCAACAATTTGCCACAATACCCAGAGATGAATCCCGAAATTATAATGCCAATCTCCAGACACAGAAAATGACAGTTAGGAGATTTGATCAGTGAAGCCACTATACCTCAGCAGAGACTTCAAACATTAGAAACTCAGAGACCCTTATACTTCAGCAAGGGCTCACAATTCAGACTTCAGAAAAAAGCCACAAAGGCAACAAAAATAATAATTTTCAAGCATGCTTTTTCCCGATGAAAAGAGCTCTCATTTATAAGCTTTTCGTTGGCAAAAGTTTCCATAAAATTCCACTTCAGAAAACGTGGAAGTTTCCCAAAAGAACTCAACACTAGAAACTTTCCAACTTGCTTTTTAGAAATGTCTCTTTAAGTCATTATTTATAATAATATAAACATTATTATAATAATGCAACTCAATAAATAAATAAATAAGAGCTCATGTAATTATTAACCTGATCAACTGCAAGTGACGACCAATTGCCAAACCATCCATTGGCGCTGCTAAAAATAACTACCCATAATAGAGTTACTAAAAATAGTAAGTAATCAACTGAGACCCCCAAAACACCATATCAGCTCACGAGGGTTGCTATGATGAGTTAACTCAATCAATTGCACAGATTGGAAAAAAAAGGGGGACATTACAATGAGATTTGTAATGTCCCTAATTTTAAAAGTGGCCTAATTAAATAATATTATAAAGGACTTATTTAATTATTAAACAAAGGGGCCCAAATAATAAATTAATAAAATAATGTCAGCTTGTAACCAATTGTAACTTTTAAGACACTTGGAGGCCTTTATAAGATGGCTAGGCATTGTAAATCATCATGGAATGTATTTGACTTTTCTTTGTATTTTCGGAAGCTAAAGGCTAATGGTGGTTCTTACGCACATTCAGAAGTGGAAGATCCTCCCTAGTCAACATTTGTAGTTTTGGGGGTTCACAACCTCCCTATTCCACCTTTGGAAATATCAATTTGATAATTCAATTGTGCATCAAGTCTATAAAGGTCCTCATTTGAAGACCAATCTGTAATCCAATCTTGATCCATTTGATATAACCTAGAGTGTTATCATTATTTCCTCGGTGTAAATTTGCATCTTTTATCATTATTGAATAAGACATAAATTGCCTACCGTCAGACCTCAAAGTGCCATATGCCAAATTACTTGTCGATAGATTTTGTCACGTACAATCACAATGAATTTGTTATAGCCTATAGTGACACCCTATGAGTGAGCACTTCCATTGTATGGGTGTCTATCTTTATTCTATGGGCCTATTACTTCCCACCATACGGGTTGAGCATTTCCACTGTACAGGTGTACCCTTCCCATGGTACGGATAAAGCCAATCACCGTACAACATTCCCAACACAAGTGAGACATGATAAAAGTGTCATACAGGTTGATCTCTGTGGGAAGCCATACCTGGTGTTAACATAGGACTGAGAGTTCCTTAGTGGTCTACAACGAGGGTGTGTTGTGCAATTGGGTGAGCCATTGGGCCATCACACAAAAGTAACAACAAAGATTAGGAGGATATATGTAATTTTAAAAATCTTGAAAAAATATGTTGCACTTTTCGAATGGCTTTACAAACACCAAAGCATGCCATGTTTAGAGAGCTTGAAGACATCAAGGTGTCACACATTTTGAGTAACACTATGGATCCAAGATGGAAGCATAGCAAAGAATGTCTAATGGAGTGGTGTGTTCTTTTAAGTGGCAAAGTCAGAAGGAGAGTGAGCCTAAGGAGTATCTACCCATGTGATTTTTGCCAACTTCAAAGAAGAAAGGAAAATACATGAATTGTACTTCTAGAGGGGGCTATTGTTAAATCATGATTACAGTGGAAACGTATTTAAGTGTTTAAAACCATGAAAGGAAACAAGTGAAAGTCACATATTTTGCCTAGAAATGCGAGCACAAAACCTTGACTTCAGTGGCAAACATTGTGAAACCACACCAACAAAGTGATAATCAAGCCATAACGTTAATTCACATTTTTCACTTGGCATTTCCACCTAATCAGCACAAATGACAAAAATACAAACACTTAGTTTCAAGTTTTAGAGCAAAACAAACAATACAAAAAGGATGGCGTCATACTCTCCAATCAGCCTTAATAGAAAGAAAGTTTTTCCTTCATTCCAAAATATAACACAATTTTTATTTCTGCTGTATATAGCAGAACGCTTGTATTTTTCCTTAAATTTGTCGGTAGATGTGTGAAATGTTGGCACTGCAGCAGGATAGTCCTCAAGTTGCAGTTATGTAAAAGCTCTCAACATATCAACCAGCTTATCTTTCAATATCCTTCCATTTATTACTGCTGTCACACTTAATACCTCATTTATAAGTGCCATCTTGTCACTTATAGAAGGGTTACTACTACATGTATACAGATAATGCAAGTCTAAGAGCAAGATGAGTTCCAATACAAAGATGGAACTGATTGAAAATATAATGGAGCCTAAATGTAAGAATTTGGTATAGCTCTGATAACATGTAAGAATTTGTCTTAGGGCAAGATTCACCCAAGATCGTAGAACTCGAACACAAGCACAACTGTAGACCAAAAAGGAGTATGATCAATATATCAGAATATGTCCTCATACATTGCTCTGTATTGTATGTGATGATAGTACACACTAGGAGAGCCTGTATATAAAGGCCTCTCAGGAAGCACCTAGAACGTCTCTAGAAAGAGCCAGGAGATAAGCATGACAACTAAGCACACGTCTTATCCATCGTTCTAGATGAGAGGATAAAAATGACAAGGTGTATCTCAAGTAGAGATGTTGTAGACACCATGTGCTTAATTAGTGTGCTAACTTCTGTGTTGTCAACATGACAACTCACAAGAGTGCACATACTCTTAGGTGACTAATAAATAAATATTAAAATAATACATTAACCTAAGTAAACTTAAGTAAGTGTAAATAGTGAATAATTATTTACACCAACACCCCCCCTTAAGTGCAACTTAGGGGAATGCACTTAAGTTCACAAGAACTAGGATGAAATGCATAATGGGTCCCGCCTACGAGGCCATATTAGGTACCCATGTACATAATGAAAATGCAATCTCTCATAAAGCGGAGAAAGAGGGAAAACCTCATGGGAAAAAACCCTCCCCCAAAAAAAGAGATGAAAACATGATGCATGGATGGATGGAGTAATCAAGACCCGCGCCCCCCCCCCCCCCATTACGACATACATCAAGTATATACAAGAGAAAGATGGGAGAAGACAAAACCCCCTAAGAGGAAAAAGTCCCCCTATAGAGGAGGAGACAAGGTAGTCCGCCCCCCCCCCCCCTAAATGTAAGGTGCTGATTAGTGAGAAATGCTCCAATGTAGAAGCTGATCCATGACCATTGAATGATGTTCCTCCCCTTTGGAAGAAACAATGGTAGAGGTACTGTGAGATGCGTCCCCTGGGTGTGGAAAGAATCTTGATGATGAAAGGTGTCTCTGAAATTTGTTCAAGTGTCCCTGTGTCGATATTGATGGTGGCTCCTTCCAAAACAACTGAGAAGAAGTGTAGATCTAGCAAGGATTGATGCAAAACCTGTTTCAAAGAACAATCTATCTCCTCAAATGACAAAGAGACCTCCGACAATTGTTGTACATAAGTATCCACAATCACATCAGCCTGTAAAGACTGATCATGTAGAGAATGGACATGAGGGTTAGAGTGGGCCCTTGCAACAACTGTAGAAGGATCATCCTCAACAAAGAGAAGTGGTAGATCATAAAAAAAGTCCTCCAATTCTGCTATGTGACTCCACAAACAAACCTGAAATGTTAGTCAAGAAGTCATCACCTGAGGCTAGAACTGGAGGACGAAGTGTACCCTACTGTGCTGAAGTACATGAATTTGTCACTGCGGCAATAGATGAAGAATTTGCCTCAAGGAGAAGACGAATATCATCAATAGTGTCTCCCACATCTTCATTGTGAGACTTCATGAACAGGCCTGCAATGGCGGGAAGGAGGTAGTCGCATGAAGTTAAAGTAGGAAAACATAAAGGGTCCTACTGCACTGAATCTGAAGCATCTGTGGCTAGAATAGCATCAGTAGGAGCAACAGGCTTGGAGGTGTGATCTCATCTGGAGAGGATGCAGCTGCAATTGGAGGTAAAGATCTTTTGGGAATGGAGGAATATGTGGATCTCCATACATCTCCCAAAGATGAATCCAATAAACATATGGATTAGATGACTTAATGTCGTCAAGTGAATCCATAACCTCCATATCCATAAATAGAAAGAGAGTACGGAAAATGAGGGCACTTGTGTCCACATTGTATAAAAGCCCTCTCGCATATGGTAGTGCATTATGCTGACTAAGATATGGGATAACCAATTGACTCCATTCCTGATAGTTGTCTGGTGTCAAGATAATTAAATCTTCCTCTTCCATGATGGACTAATCAATGTAACCCCCAAAGACGCAAAATAAATCAAAGAACCCCCCCTCCAATGAATGATTCGGTACTTGATAGCCACTTGCCAATTTAGGGCCTATTTCTGTCCACATAACCTATAATCTGATTGCAGATTTGGAAAGTAGATAAAAAAAAAGGCACTTTCAAAAAAAAAGGAACCTGATTATGTGTCTAGATGAGCCCGTACTAAGCATTTTAAATGGCAAAAATCGGAATTTGCGAGTTGCAGAAAAATTTAGGAACAGAGATCTCAAGCCACTTGCACCAATGTGTAGATCATGGAATTCTACCCCAAAACAAAAAAATTGCTCGCAAAAAGGAGTCCGTATGAGCGAGATATCGCTGTTTGAAAATCACTGCTGTAATTATTCAAATGGCTCTGAATTTTGCCTTAGATGTCCGATTTGGATGAAACAAAATCCGATTTGAGAGTTTTTTGACCTTCTAAATGTGATGCAAATATCTGATTTGCACCAGCAAGCTTCAATCTTCACTTGCAAAAAATCTCTCCTACAGGCTTGATAGCCAATTTTTAAGGAAAAAATAATGTAGATTCGAAATTTTTTGTAGAGATGCAGATGAAAAAAATGCAAACCTGAAAATTAAATGTACAGATCTGAAATGATCATACCAATTCTGCAAATTGGTCCTTCGGGTGTTGGTTTACAAAAAAAATTGCCTCAATTTTGACTATGCCTAGGGTAGACGAAATTATAGTCAAATTTCACCGAATTGACGTTCCGGACGCAATGGCGAGGTCAGATCTACCTCTAGACGCTCCCAATGACTACGATACTCTGAATTTGGGCCGAGGTGCTAAAGCAACAATGGTCTTGAACGGCTATGTGAAGAGAGATTCTCCAAGAGCTCTGATACCATGTAAGAATTTGGTATAACTTTGATACCATGTAAGAATTTGTCTTAGGGCAAGATTCACCCAAGATCGTAGAACTCGAACACAAGCACAACTGTAGACCAAAAAGGAGTATGATCAATATATCAAAGTATGTCCTCATACATTGCTCTATATTGTATGTGATGATAGTACACAATATAAAGGCCTCTCAGGAAGCACTTAGAATGTCTCTAGAAAGAGTCAAGAGATAAGATAAGCATGACAACTAAGCACACATCTTATCCATCATTCTAAATGAGAGGATAAGAATGACAAAGTGTATCTCAAGTAGAGATGTCGTAGACACCATGTGCTTAATTAGTGTGCTAACTCCTGTGTTGTAGACAACATGTGCATAAAAGAGGTGTGAACTCCTATGTTGTCAACATGACAACTCACAAGAGTGCACATACTCCTAGGTGACTAATAAATAAATATTAAAATAATGCATTAACTGAAGTAAACTTAAGTAAGTGTAAATAGTGAATAATTATTTACACCAACACTAAACATGCTTATCATGTTTGGGATGCAACACCGCATCATTCCAAATTATTGTAGACTTGAAGATTGATCAAAGAGTTGGAGCAAGAAGCAATTTGGTAGTCTAATAAGTGGTAGGTGGACAAAGCAAGGTGATTCCTTTGATAAAGTAATATTGTAATATTTAGTAAAAAATGGTAATAAGTCTTTGAAATAGACTTTAGGTTTGTTTTCTTCTTTTAATTCTTATCCTTTTATTTCTTAGTTGTCGATCTTATCGTTATTGGATAGATCTTTGTAACTTTATTTAAGAAGACATTCACTCTTTGTTAATGATCGAATATCCTAGTAATTATTTGTTTTATTACATTCTATACTTTGGTATTAAAGCCCAGATGACCCATTGGGAAAAGCGAAAGTATGAATTCTATGGACTGTAGTAGCGACAGATTGCATGCATGTGACATAGAAACTACCAAATGAGTTTTGTATGCCTCAATAGTGTACTGTATGAAATTGCACAAATTCATGCAAAAACATGTTATAGGGTTTCCAAATCATGTATTCTTTTGGGGAAATTATGTCGTTTTCTAGTTTGAATTTTTAAGCATTTACTTAATAAAAATCAATGGTTTTCAGTCAAAATTGTGTCCGATTTCTCCCTTAAAATGATGTGGTATCTTCATTCAACAAATTGTGCAGCTTTTTTGTTGCAGAAAATCATATGCCTCTCTCTAGAAATTCCATCATTCTTTCTCTACAAACTTGTGATCTTTTCCACTCAAAACTTGCAAGCAATGGATTCAATGCTTGTTTTTGATAATTTATCTATGAAATCACAAATTTTTTTTTTGTTCCCTGTAATTTTTTAGATTTACTATAGAAGGAAAAAAAGTTTCATTATTTTTATAATTTGAATTGCAGGAGGGTGTAATGTCCCTGTTTTTGTCCAGTCTGTGTGGTTGATAGAGTTAGCTCATCATAGTGACCCTTGTGAGCTGACAGGGCATTTTGGGGGGTCTCAGTTGTGGATTTGCTATTTTTAGTAGTTGCTATTTTTGGCAAGGCAGTGGATGGCTTGGCAGTTGGTCGTCACCTAAAGTTAATCAGCGTAATAATGGCACGAGCTCTTATTTAGTTATTATTCATTGAGTTGCATCATTATAATAGTGTTTATATTATTATAATAATGACTTTAAGTGATATTTCTAAAAAGCAAATTGGAAAATTTCTAGTGTTGAGTCCTTTTGGGAAACTTCCATGATTTCTGAAGTGGAGTTTTATGGAAACTTCTGCCAACAAAAAGCTTATAAATGAGAGCTCATTTCATTGGGAAGAGCAAGTTTGATTATATATTTGATTTTGTGCCTTTGTGGCTTCTTCCTGGGTTCTTAACTGTATGCCCTTGCTGATGTATAAGGTTTGGAAATTTTGAGAATTGCACTTGCAATTTAGTTGCTGAGGTATAGCTAAGATTGCCTAATTTCTCTACTGTTCATCAATGTATTTGAGAAGTGTTTTATTCCATTGCTGAAGTATAGTGGATTTGTCGTATTTCTCCTACTATGTCTACTGTGGCTTGGAGATTTTTGTTAGTGATCAATTACTAATTTGTGGAGGTTACATTCTTTTGCTGGGAGTCTACGTTTTGAATTGTGAAGGATACTATCTCGGGTTGGAAGTCCACATTATTCTGGTGGTGGACAAATTACTGTTGGACAGCTTGCATATTGGCTGCCATAGATGAAAACGGATTCTAACTGCAAATAAAGGTGGGATGGCAATACCAGTCCAGCTGCATATCATATTCCAACCTTTCGTGGGAGTTGAAACAATTGTTGGAAGGCTCATGTTAACCATTGTTGAGTCTATGATTTGCCCTAACAGCCATGTGGGGTGACCACAAGTCAGCACCAGCTCTTGCATGTCACATGCTCTTAGCATTGGACATCAACGGCCAAGAGGACGGTCTTAATTTTGCGGTTGAGTATTGGCAGTAAAGAGGCACATGTGAATAATAGAGGGATACTTCATAACAAAGTTTGACATATAGCAAATACAAACTAGGTGCCTTTTCAATAAGTGTTTGTATTGTATGGTTTTATCAAATGAAGTGCAAGGTCAATTTGTTCAGTCCTTATCTGTTTTTTACATCTTCATTTCAAAATGCTTGTAATCTCTACTACATATCCAACTTGGGAAATACTGAATAAATTAGAAAACATTTAAACATTGCCAAACTATTAATTCAGTAAAAAAAATTGGTGTTATAAAGTACTAGCCGGTATCAGAACAGTTTCCTGCCAGCCTGCAGGAATTGGGCTCAGTTTTTATTTTGTTCAGTGCTGACTTTGAAGATCTTCAGATTGGTTTGTGGAGTGACCAGCACTTTAATTTCTCCAGCTATGGATAGACATAGGACTGGCAATTCTAGAAGTTGGTGGAGTAATAAGTTAGCATAAAAATGAATGCTTTGTAGGAGAGTATGGAGAAACTTAAGCTTCATCAACAAAGGTCGGCAGAGAGTTTGTCGGATCCAACGACAATTGAGAGGGCAGCAAGGTATATGGTTTCCTCCTTTAGAAGGTTGACATCGAGATTGCAGGGAAGGAAGCTAGAGTTTTCCCCGACAGGTGTCCATGATGCTGATGTACCTATATTTAGTACGGCAACTGCTAGCCCTATCTGTAGTATTGATGATGGACTAGTTTCACAGGGACATGTGGATGTGCCCGTGATGGATAGCAACACTGAGCTTCAGTAGGTTGAGGCTCCCAAAGTAGTCGCTTTGGTTAGTTCAGAGGCAGTTGATGATGTAGTTGTCACTGACTTGTCAGACTCACCGGAGGAGGGAGTTGTTATTGGCGACTTATATGTCAGCTACTGTAGTGTTGCTCTAGTACACGAGGCAGCTTGCTTCCTTTGGTGGGACTGAGGCACGTATGGAGTCACCCAACTACGATGTTGGTGATATAGGTGTCACAATGAAGTTAGGAGATGTGGACGCAAATGATATAGACACATTTGATTATGCTATGAGCTGCACCGGGTATGATATACCTTATTAGATATCAGGTGATGACTTCAACGAGGTTTTGCATGAGTCCAAGGATCGATGTTTACATGATCTTACAATTGAGGTACAAGCTGAGACATGCAAGGGCTTCCATTTCTTTGGATGAGGAGTTGGTTGAGGTACCTAGCAGTTGTATCTTGGATGTGGAGTTGTGTGAGGATGATGGTGCACGTATGAGCAATCTTATAGTGGGCAGTTCTAATTCAGTTTCTTATCACCAGTTTGTGAGACAGAGATTACATAGGAGTCAGGGGTTACAAAGGTATCATGTGATTAGTCAGTGAAAGGTGAGTGATAGTGACATTTCTTCAGCTCTTGTGCATCATGATGTTGTCCGTCAGATGCTAGCTACATCTGGTTGGGGTGCTCCTATGTTTGATGAGCGCGGTGATAGTACTCTTTCTCTAGCAGAGGTTCATGCGCTTCGAGAGGCTGTCAGGATCTTGATGAGACATTGTTAGAGAAATAGGAGGAGGTGGTGGAGCTCACCCAAGAGCTTGAGGTGACTGTGGACTCTCTTTAATGTACTCAATGGGTTCTTCAAGAGTCACAGTCATGATTGGATAAGGTGATCGTGGAGTTAGAGCATGTTCGGACCACACCAACCCTAGACCCAATTCAGTTGCATATTGTGGTTGGTGGTGAGTTTGCTTCCACAATTGGGGATGATGGACGTGATTATGTGTCTGACACATCCGTCTAGGATATGGGTGCAGTAGATACGGATGAGATGAGAGTATCAAGGGAGTTCAGCTCTCATGCTGATTTGCTTCTTTCTGCTAGAAGCAAATCTATTTCTTCATCTCATACAGCTGATAGCATTGGACAATTGGCAGTGCCACATTTTCAAAGGGATCAATTGTGGGTCGTGGGGGAGCAGGTGGATGCTTCCACATGTAATTTCTATTGCACAGTGTCCTTCAAGGAGTACCTTTTGGAGAGTTTGGATGTGAGAGGGGATTCTTACAGAGTGTCTGAGGGTACTCTCATTTGAGACTCTCATGCTATTCAGAGGTTGGTGAGAGAGACTGTAAAGACTTTGTCTACTATGCTTCCCCGCAGGGATTTTAAAGTTGGGTTTGTTGAGAGGGTTTCCCAGGATCCTGCTCGACCAATAGTTCGAAGTTAGAGATTGGAGCCATCTTCTGATTCCCAATTCGATGATGATGAGCCCTTGATAGAAATTGGGAGTTTTTATTGGCATTACACTGTGAGGAGTACTCATCATTTTTCTTTTGACCCACAAGTAGAGGACTTGGTTTCACGTCGATGTGGGTTGGCTCTTGTTTCATACCATCCATTATGGGATGGGTTAGCACCATCTTTTGTAGATGGGACTGACAATTGCTTGCAGTGTCTACACAACCCGAACATTTTGGCAAAGGTTGGAGTTGGTCTTAGTGATTTAGGTACCTATGGCTGTTACCATCTCCAACAGTGCAGTTGGGTGTGATTATTAGTTTGATGGGAACTCAAGTGTGCACGAAGTTGGTATTTTAGTTGCGTTGAGTTCCAATGGGTTGTTTCCTTGATCAACACCTCAGGTTAGTTTTCAGATGATTCTGACGTTGATGTTCGTTATTTGGGTGTTGGTGCTATAGGATTTGCTTGTACATAGCAGGGATGGTACACAGTTCTACCTTTGGGATCCAGGTGGATTGTGTGTTCATTTTGCTCCAGGATTGCTTGGGGACAAGCAATCTTAGGGAGGGAGGACTGTAATGTCCTCGTCTTTGGCCAATTTGTGTGGTTGATAGAGTTAGCTAATCATAGCGACCCTTGTGAGCTGACAGGGTGTTTTGGGGGTCTCAGTTGTGGATTTACTAGTTTTAGTAAGTAGTAGTTGCTATTTTTGGTAGGGTAGTGGATGGCTTGGCAGTTGGTCATTACTTGCAGTAAATCAGGTTAATAATTGCATGAGCTCTTATTTAGTTATTATTCATTGAGTTGCATTATTATAATAATGTTTAAATTATTATAATAATGACTTTAAGTGATATTTCTAAAAAACAAGTCGGAAAGTTTCTAGTGTTGAGTTCTTTTGGGAAACTTCAATGATTTCTGAAGTGAAGTTTTATGGAAACTTCTGTCACGTCCCCTCTTTCGCGTTAGTTCTTTTGGCGCCTAGTTAATCTATCTCCACATCTAGATAGATTAACGACATTACCGGTAAGGATGCCTGCCAACCACAAGGGAAGATTTGTCTTAAGTTCGTCATTTAATGTATTAAAGTACTTTAATAAAGTTTCTTTATGTTTTAAAAATCATTCACTTTATAAAGTGACTTAAGTGACTAGAAGACGAAATTGGTGTTTTATCCCACATCTCTTATTCCAACACTTTTCCCTCACTTCGAGGTTATAAATATGAGACTTTGTCTTGGGAAAGAACACAACAATGAATATATGATAAATATTAGTAAATTGCTACAAGCAGTTGCTTTAATGTGACTAATAACTCTGAGGACGAAACCCCTCGAGTTGTATGAGGAAGTTGGACATCACCCCAACCCCTCAATTGGATTCAACATTCAGTTTTCAAGTAGAAATCGATAGGAGGAAAAGGGACATTAGTTTCAAGCATTGGAAGTAAGTTCTTGTTGGAATATATAGTGAAATAGAAACTAGATATATCGATTTGTCTACCTACCTTTATACAGTAGCTATTGTCGGCTAAAGGAATAAGCTAGCAGCCATGATAGAACTTGGTGGACAGTGGACGTGTCTTAACTCACAGTAGGGTGTTCTTTAGCAAAGTAAGAAGGTTGACGAAATTTCAAGCCATAGTCTAGCCGTCAATCCTGTGCTTAACAATACACAGTATCCTCCACTTACACCAGTGAAGATCGCTTAGAAGAGAGAGTGCAATATGCGGGTGTAGACTAATAGATATTGCGGGTGCAAATTAATAGACGTTGGAAGTTCCTCCATTCGCAGTAGCAATCATCGAGTGGGATTACTCACGGTAGCAGTGTCTCACGTCCACGTCAAGGAAGAGGCCACGGGTTGCAGTTAAATAGTGTAGCCAGCATTATCTTGGTCACAGCAGGTCACGTGGACTGTCATCTTCAGCAGCCAATCTCCAGGTTCTTCATTTCTTGTTTTGTATTAGGAAGACTGTAATCACCTTTACAAATATAGAGATTGAACCCAGTCTATTCTCTCTATCATTCTTTCAAATAGATTTGCATACAATATGCCTATATGAAATTGTTGTTCTAAATTTTGATTTGTATTTGAACTCCACCTAATTCAAACTGTCTTCAACTTTGGCATGCATTTAAGAGAAGTGGTATATTTAAATGGCTTCCTAGTTAATATAAAAAACCGTTCACCAATTGTTTGACAAAAATCCTATTAGCACAAGTGCTAATTTTCTGACCTGATTTAAGAAGGATTATTATAACTTCTGCCAACGAAAAGCTTATAAATGAGAGCTCATTTCATTGGGAAGAGTACGCTTAATTATATATTTGATTTTGTGCCTTTGTGGCTTCTTCTTGGGTTCTTAACTATATGCCCTTGCTAATGTAGAAGGGTTAGAAATTTTGAGAATTGCACTTGCAATTTAGCTGCTGAGGTATAGCTAAGATTGCCTAACTTCTCTATTGTTCATCACTGTATTTGAGAAGTGTTTTATTCCACTGCTGAAGTATAATGGATTTGTCGTATTTCTCCTACTATGTCTACTGTGGCTTGGAGATTTTTGTTAGTGATCAATTACTAATTTGTGGAGGTTTACATTCTCTTGCTGGGAGTCTACGTTTTGAATTGTGAAGGATACTATCTTGGGCTGGAAGTCCACATTATTCTGGTGGTGGACAAATTAGTGTTGGACGGCTTGCATATTGGCCGCCATGGATAAAAATGGATTCTGACTGCAAATAAAGGTGGGACGACAATACCAGTCTAGCTACATATCATATTCCAACTTTTCGTGGGAGTTGAAACAGCTGTTGGAAGGCTCACGTTAACCATTGCCGAGTCTGCGATTTGCCCTAGCAGCCGTGTGGGGTGACCACAAGTCAGCACCAGCTCTTGCATGTCACATGCTCTCAGCATTGGACATCAATGGCCAAAAGGACAGTCTTAATTCTGTGGCTGAGTATTGGCAGTAAAGAGGCACATGTGAATAATTGAGGGATACTTATAACATAGTTTGACATGTAGCAAATACCAACCAGGTGCCATTTCAATAAGTGTTTGTATTGTATGGTTTTATCAAATGAAGTGCAAGGTTAATCTGTTCAGTCCTTATCTATTTTTTACATCTTCATTTCAAAATGCTTGTAATTTCTACTACATATCAAACTTGGGAAATATTGAATAAATTAGAAAAGATTTAAACATTGCCAAACTATTAATTCAGTAAAAGAAATCGGTGTTATAAAGTAGTAGCCGGCAAAGGAGTTTTACAAAGGGATGGCACCATTACCCAACATCATGTTGGAAGGTAGCCAATGCTTCACTGGCAATATTTCTTACAGGACAAAACCGTAATCCGAAAGAGTCTCACAACACTTCTAGGTTGAATTCTAGGATTACACTCATCTTCATCACCTTTGAACACGCATTTGGTGCCTCTGGTCACCTTTAACTTTTTTTTTGTTATCAAATACTTCAATAGATATTGCAATAACCTTGTTTGTATTACTTCCAATAAAAAAATGTCAAATGACAGATAGCTTGGCGATGAGAATGTCCTGCCATTTCACATTATCAATTAAAAAGGGCAATAATCCTAACTCTAGATATGGATCTAAAACATTTGGCAACAAGATGTCTAAATTACAATCAACAAAGAACCAAAAGCTCGGATAAATATGAAGGGAAAGATCCCAGAGAATATGGAGGTGAGCTTAGCTCCTTAAGCGATTGCACTGCTCATTTCTCCAAGTGTCCTCATGGTCACATACTGGAGAAGATTTAGGTCCATGCATTGGCATAAGTTTCTTCATTTGTAAGACACATATATCAATCGATCGTTTACCTGTTTTAATGACACAAATCTTGAAATAGGCTTGCACCTGGTTTAATATTCACAAAGCAAAGTTGTGATCAATGGATTATGTTGCTTCTGCTGTATTTAACAAATCTGATAAATATTCAAGTCAATCAAGTAAAAACAATATTTAAAAAGGGAGTGAAGAAAACTGTTGAATTATGAACGAGATGCTAAATGACTTCTTTATTAAGGTCTGATATAAATCTGAAGGATGTATATATCATTTATAGATTAATATGCATATACTTTATTCATTATATGGCATATATATACTCTATCCAAGGGTTGAATCATGATCGGTCATGACTATTTCAATATGAAAAGTCATGTTTAGTTAGTGAATACTAACTAACAATTAGTCACCAAAGATTAACAAGCATAGATAGATACTATAGGCTTAATTAATTTTCATCTGTAGGATGCATGATATTGAATATATATATATATATATATATATATATATATATATATATATGCACAAAGTTCATCTCAGTCTAATATGATTATGCTTTCAGATTTATCAAGTCAAGCACATGTATGTCTAATACAATCTGACCGATGCTATCATATCTCAACACTCCCTCTTAGCTAGGGAAGATAACTAAGTATGAACAGATTTAGATATCACCTCACTTGTGAAATAAAGGAGTAAATTGAACATCAAGTCGCATGACATTCATATATCATTGTTATGGTATGAGCACTGACATCATGTTGCATGATGTCTACCATAACACATCATGGTGTTCCACCATGATTATCTCATAAATAACATAATGATCTGCAATAGGTATCACATCTCATGATATGCATAAAAAATGCTCAAGATATACTAAGTATGAACAGATTTAGATATCACGTCACTCGTGATATCAAGAAGTATATTGAACATCAAGTCGGCATGATACTCATATATCCTAGTTATGGTATGTTCACTGACATCACGTCACATGATGTCTACCATAACTCATCATGGTATATACACAGATATTACGTCACATAATATCCACCATGATTATCTCATAAAGAACATATTGATACACAGCCAATATTAAGTCAGCATGATATCTATCAATAAGTCCATGAGATATTAACTATCAAGACATTTCTAAGAATATCAAGTCAACATGATATTCGTCGTGATAGTAAGCATTGTAAAGCCGTCACCTTAAAATGTTGAATACAAGTGTATATTACCAGAAAGATCGTCACCTTTCTGTAATGTACACAGGGGGCAGGCCCATTAATGTCATGGAGTTACACACGACATCAAAATGTTTTACATGAAATCACCATGGATTCCCTCATGTGATGTTGTCACACTCATGACATCCACCATGAACCATAGCAGAGGATAAGGATTTTCACTTCAAATTTCTCTCTCATAGAGAAGAATGTATTATGAGGGATTTCACCTTGAACTTCTCCTTCACAAAGAAACAATAACCTTTTGACCTCGTCATCAAGGTTACTTCTAAAGAAATGTCAAACTCCCTCTAAATTAGATATTACCCTTCTAACTTCCTCGTGCAAGGTTGCATGTGATGGGTTTTTAGATTCCCTCTGAATGTTGATTTTTTTTCCTCTTTGAAGAACAATAAGCACTTTTAAAAGATGCCTGCAACCAACTCAGCCTCATGTAAGCAAGCTAAGTCTTCATTCTTCAACTTGTATGACTTTCACACAGGATCCATCATTTTCTTCTCTTGAGTGCTTCTTGATTCGATAGGTGTCTATCTATAAACATCACGACCTAGATATCCACACAAAGGCCCTCCAATCTACATACATGGAACTCCACCCCGAGAATCTTGATCCTTTAATGACTAGATAAATTTTCTCAACATGATTGACTTCCCTCTAAAACAAAATGTCCAAGAATCCTCTGATGCCAACTGGAGAAGATCCTCTAGTTACTCACTCTGTCATGGAAGCTTACATGATCTCAATCATGAAAGATATCTCGTTCCAAGAGACTTCTTATCATATGTCATGATTCCCATACAACTGAAAGTGCGGGATCCAATAGTACAATAGACCTGTTGTCAGAGGATCATTCTATCGCAGTCTCCTTGTCTTTTCTTTATTTCATAGTCTTCGATGTTATCACTCAATAATATGCTTCAACAACATTCCTAGTGCATCATTCTTCTTTTCCAAGAACAATACCCTTTTTTACATCAACATTTTTGATACAAGTTTCTCTAACGAGGGTTCATATGTATCAAATCAAAGGATGGTTTAATTTGGAACTCTCATGGTGTCCTTTTTATAACATCTTCCCTTAAAGATGGTTCAAATGGGAATGGAACATTGGTTATTACTATCCCCCCACAATGTAAAATTCCCACTCATTCCATTTTATAGAGTAAGAACATTTCTTCCAATTTGCTTTGGGAGTGATCCTATAATCCATCTGTGATCTCAGCATATATTTGCATATGTATCAGCTGGAGTATTTCCATTTCCAATTGCAATGTAGGAGAAATGTTCCATGTCGATGTGCTTCAATGTATGTCCATACATTGACTCAGGCTCTCATTATTAGAAAGGACAACGGACAGATTTGTAAACTTTACTGGCCTTGGACTTAAATATCCAATGAATGGATCTGGTCCTTTATTTGCATGAGATGATGACTTTTGATCCATAGGCTCCAAAACTTTATATGCCCCTGCCAGTTGTACGTTCAACAAAGTCTGTAATGTCTTTGCAATCTTCAAAACATGAAACTTTTACCCATTGTATGTCATTTCTTTAAGGCATTCTGACCAACAGGTATCGTGCACTACATCATGACATGTCATAAGACCACATATCATATGAATGAGTTCGGTCCCAAGGATTTTGTGAGGATTTTAGACTGAAACACCAAATTCCTCTTCTTCTGTTGTACACAATATTACTGGAGGTGGCCAGCACTACCGGGTATAAATACAGAAGAAATGAGACACCAACATGCTTGGAATAACATTGAGATAAGGTTGACAGACGAGAGAAACTAGCACAGCCCAATTTACACTCTGCACTCCTGTTACACCGGTTCTAGTCTTCATCACCACTCTTATAAAACCCAGCATATACAAGGTCCACATGTTCGTGTATGACCTGCTATTTAATCTCTTAAAAATTGAATCACACCAAATCATAAGCATGTCTACTTTTGCTTGCGTGGCATAAACCTAACATAGGCTCCAACACATGGCATGTATGAGTTGTATCCTCGCATGGTCAAGAAGACTTCGAACAGAAAATAGAGCATGCACCATTGTATACACCAAGGTAAGGCATCAAGTCCTTCACCTCCTCTGTCCGTGTATCTCTGACTCATCAAAGTGTAGGCGTAATTTACTCTCCTACACAAGGTATAAAAAATAGCAAACATCCTCTTAGTTCTGTCTCGGTGAATCATGGTAACAATCAATATGGAGAATGATGTGTTGGATGCTTCTGGTTCTGGTTCTTGCATTCATGTACACACATCTATGACTATCTCAGATTAGTCAATTTAATTTCCCAATGCACAATATTGTCTCAATCCATGAATTTCCTCATGAATCTCTGATAGCCTTGATTCTTGCCGTATGATGCAGAATTCCAGATTTGTATCACTCTACTATTCCTTCATCATTTCAAATCAAACTTTCAGTCATTTTCATTGATTGATTTGCTGTGATGCAGATGTTTTAGTACAAACAGGCCTGGGGTTTGCCTGCTCTGATACCATGTTAAAGTATGAACAAGATGCTGAATAACTTCTTTATTAAGGTCTGATATAAATCTGAAAGATGTATATATCATTTATAGATTAATATGCATATACTCCATTCATCACAGGGCATATATATACTATATCCAAGGGTTGAATCATGATCGGTCATGACTATTCAATATGAAAAGTCATGTTTAGCTAGTGAATACTAACTAACAATTAGTCACCAAAAATTAACAAGCATAGATAGATACTATAGGCTTAATTAATTTAAATCTATAGGATGCATGATATATATATATATATATATGCACAAAGTTCATCTTAGTCTAATATGATTATGCTTTCAGATTTATCAAGTCAAGCACATGTATGTCTAATAAAATCTGACCGACGCTATCATATCTCAACAAAAACATTATGGAGCCAACATAATAAGACTAAACAAGTGGGAATAGACAAAATGTGGACAATGCCAGGCTTTCAGGATCGTTGCTTGGTGTCTAAACTCTGCATGGTGTTAAGTCCACCAGTATCTGCAGATTTTTGTGATGTATACTCTTTTGGTTGGCTTGATGAATGAAAAATCTCAACATGTAAGGAAACCTTATTTATGTGTGCAAGATGATGTGACACAAACCATAGATACAAGACTTGCACTTTCCTTGGACTTGGCAAGCATGGTTTGGGCTTGGACTTGGCAAACACTTAACAAAGTGAAAAAAATCCAAGAAGTTTAGAGATTTTTAGGGATTTCAAACTTGCTTTATGCACCCCTTTATTAAATAAAACATAAGGAAATAATAACATCATCATATAGAAGCTAACTTGATCACACACACAAGTACACATCTACCATTTACGTATAGACACAAATTGTAGCTGAAGCAAATAGCATCCTTATATATAAAAATATTGTCAAAGGCATACAAAACTCATCGAATATGAAATCCATGACATCAAAAGTTCCAAACAAATATCAAAGCAATAATTAGAAGTCTATGGCTCTGAGGAGCCTGCATCCTTCCTACAAAGGTGTCTAAGATAGATCGCAGAGATTTATGAAACAGGATATGAATTATGTAGATTTTTCTGGTCATGATTCATTGTTGGCTTATTACTTGCTTGTAGCTTGATGGGAGTTTGGAGGCAATATCAAAACAAGGTTGAGGGTAGCACCCCTTGCGGGTGTCTAAGCATGTGAGTGAGAGAAGTAGAAAGAGAGATATAGAGCTTGGAGGAAAGAGGAGAAAGTGAGATAGAGAGAGGTATAAATAGGGGGAAGAGGAAAGTGATAGTAAGAGAGATAAGTACAGAGTCCAAGGGAGATAAAGAGAGATAGAGAGAGTGAAAGAACACTGATAGAAGCATGTTGATTACCTGAAATTTGACTATTTGAAAAATTTATAAGATCTTCTAAAACTTAGAATTTGCATTAGAACTCTTAGAGATATGAAATCACCCTCAAACATATTACCAATATATACATGAAATATAACTTAAAGAAATCTTATACTTAGTGTTATATTTCATGTATATATTTTGTTGAAGAGAATGAGACTGACTTGGAGATAAAGATGGAAAATTAAATGTTATATTTCATGTATATACTTAGGGCATGTCATAAACCAAAAATAATTTGAAATTTTGAGTTTAAAAATAAAGTGGCTGAGTTTGAGGCCCTGATTTGCCAAGCCTGAGTGACTCCAAGATTCGGCGAGTCTAACAAAAAGTCTAAAAAGTCCAAACCCGAGCCTGGGAAACTTAAAAGCCATGCTTCACCCTGTGACTCACTGAGTACTCGGGAGTCTTAGCAAGTCTTGCTTCTATAATGTAAACACATTAAGATCGGAAAACTGACATGTAAATTGCATTTCAGATTTTCTCTAGCATCTATAGTTCTTTAATGCTGATACTGTCAGAAATTTTTCATTTGAGCTACCCAACACATAGCATAACAAACTGCAGGTGCTTGCCAAACTCATTCTGCATCTCAATTGCGATATCAGAATCTTCAAGTGCATATTTGTGTGTGAGAAGATCAGGAAACATTAAAATTATATTTAGGAACTCAAAAAAAGAATTTTGATAATAGGTACGACAAATAATGAAAGATATCAAGAAATTCCTATAGCATCTCATACATAGAGTATAAGGAGGGTTGACAAAGAAATATCCATGCTACAGAAAAAGTAAACCTATAAGATCTGTGTAAAAAGCAACAAAGAGGGCTTACAAAGAATTGTACATGCAGCACAAAGTAAAACAATAATTACAAGTCACACCAGCAGTCTGCATATAATGAAACATGACAAAGTGTAGAAAACTGATTTTAGTCACCCTGCCCAGGAAGAAAAAAATGGAGCATAACATTTTTGTGCAAGCAAAAGTGTTGGTCTTTGTGCAGGTGTGGGGGTGGCTGGGTGTGAGGTTGTATACGTAAGAGAGACAGGGAGAGAGACTAACAAAGCGCTTATGCCGATGATTGCCAGAGGACGCGAGTAATCTTCAATCTCTTTTTCTTGCTTTATGAGATTATCTGCAGTTTCTCCATTAGGAAGCCTGTAAGTTTCTTCCTCTCTATATTTGTTTTCTTCTACCAACATATATTTACCACTAGTTACACCTTCGGGGCAACCAATTTTCGCCACATGCTCAGATATAGAATCAAACTTCTCTCTTGCCTACAAAAATAAATTAGTCAAAAAGGCTTTCACATGGCATAGACAATAATATAAAATAGTAACAGAACCTGCACCACCAATTTATGCATTTGAAACGGAACTATAAATGTATAAAATCAGAAACCCGCAATTCCAAATAATGCACAGCAAGGTAGTAATGAACCTGTGGAAGATCAAGCTTGTTAAGAACCACCATGTGAGGCCTCTCCAAGTAAGCTGGGTTGTACATGAGTAATTCCTGCATTAAGGAAAAGCTTCATGTTGAGTTAACATAGAGATATATGATCAAATATCAACATGAGGCAGAAAATGATAAGAGGAATGGCACAACAATTTACATTCCAATTTAACTTAATGGAATATGCAAAATACATCACAAAGGAAAAGCGTTCATGAATTATGGAGCTTTCTAACATTAAGTTAAACAATTCTGGTTCAACTGAAAATCAACCCACTATTAAATTATTATATTTTGATCAATACCCCATTGTTAGAGCCACAAGGTCTAAAGAGGGGAATGATTAAAATCTGTGTGTGCCCCCTGTCCATTGGATAGAAGGGAATTATCCCTACACAAATCCAAGAAAGGGAATAAGTTGGATTGCTCCTCCTAAGGGATGGTTCAAATCTAACTTTAATAGAATTTTAGGGGAACCCTAGAAAATTGGGAGATGGTTCCATAATTAGTAATCAGGGCCAGAAGTTGATTAGAGTAGTTTCAAAGAGATTAGTGTCTACAACTAACAATGAATTGGAAACTCAGGCACTCCTTAGTCTGCAAATATATAAATCATACATGTCAAACAAGTGCAAACTGAAGATGATTCAATGGTCATTGTGAATTTTATTCTTAAAAAAGAGAATCCTAGAACTAGAAAATAAACAACGTACCAGGACAATTAAACACGTGTATGGAAAACCACATTGCCAAGTGGGCTCCCATGCCAATTTTCTCATTAACATGAAGAGAGAATGTCTTGTTGGCAGCTCAAAGAAAACATGGAAAGATATTAATCCTTCTATATTCATTACGTTAACCTTCATAACTTGCGATGATCAACTAAGTTACCAATCCTAGTCCTAGTTTGCATTCCAGTTCAAGGGTTTAGTTCATTGGTTCCATAAATAAAAATTGTGGGGTTAGGTTTGTTTTGGGTTCATCCATACAAAAACATATAAAAATATAAAATATAAACATATTTGTACTAGTAATTAAGTTCAAAATACACCACATATAGCATCACATATTATATAACAAATAAAACGACCACAACATTCAAAAATATTACATTGCTAACTAGTAAATAATCAGCTTTTATAGATCAAACATCATCGTATGGGCCTTCAGAAATATCATCACCATCCATATTAGATGATGTAGCTATAGCTAAATTAGAAGAACCACAAACAATGTCATTACCAACACTAGTGCTAATAATAGCACTACCACAAGTACCCTTATGCTCGCTATCTAGCTATTCTTCTACTGCAGATGTCGGAAGTGGAAGCATCCAAGTCAATACGCTCTAGCCTGCTATCCTACTTCCTTGTTTCCCCTTGTAGCTACCTAGTGTGTAAGAAACCGCAAGTTTGAATGCACATAAACCAAGTCCTCTACCTATCAAGATAAAATTAGAGTTAAGAATTACAACATTTAAAGATAATATATGAATAAGACTTAAAAGAATTTTTCTTTTATTAAATGTAATGTTACTGATATTATTAAATAATTTAATTTTATAATTTTATGTATGGCCCTGAAAATTAATATTATTATCTCTTGGGCCCTTTTCTTATTTTATTGTCCATAATGCTTTGGTCATGTCGGCACATTTGTAATCCTTCAAGAAGCTTCTCGGAGCCATATATAAGGTCGGGTTAGTCATTGTTATAGGCATGCGAATTTGGTATTATTCTCTGTATGTGCAAATTCCTATCGGAGTTTAGTCGTCTGCCATTCCAGAGGTGAAAGATTCTCCCTACTTGGCATCCTTAGTTTCAGTGGGAGTAACTACTCACCCTATTTTGCTTTGCTCTTATTCCAAAACCATTGTAATCTAAAGTGCTACCATTAATGACTACGAATCCTCTTGCATGTTCTTTCCACTTTCCATCAACCTCTTTTTGCTTGTATTGGTTATTCATCAATTAAACATATTCCTAGTTATTCAATTGACAACATCAAGATATTTGAATCCGGAAGACAAGTCTTCATCACTTCACAACATTGGTAGGCCAATTTGTACTATCATCATACCATACATAGTGTTCAGAAGGTGTTTGCAATTTGTCATATGGACACTTAGTGTAATCACTGTACGGATATAAGGAAGACCTAATAGGTGGGAGAGAGACGATGATAAGAGCCTACGTCAGACTGTACGATTCGCTATCTCTATTGTCTGTTAAGATGGGCCCATCATATGACAACCTATCGTACAAGCAACAAACCCCTTCGTATTCTTCCACTTAGTCATACATTTCAAGGAGCCCCACAAAGCTTCGCAAGGAGATTGGGAATTTGGCTTGTTACTAGGGTTTAGAATATTTCAGTGGTATCAAAGATGGTGATTCTGCTAGAATGTTGAGTAGTGGATGCAGGTGTACACCAGAAGGAGGTACCAGTTTGTTGACAAAATGGGGGAACCACAGGCTCTTGCAACTAAAGTCATGGCATTGTCAAGGGAGTTAACCAGAAGCCAAGCTTAGCTCAATGATACTATGGTTAGAGGATAGTTATGACGACGACTCATGGAAGAGACGTTGCATAAATTGGTAGAACAAAAGACAAATAGAGAACAAGATGGGCATGACAATTATTCTGTCATAGGAAGAGCATACTCCTAGCATTAACACTCACAACCATCGATGCTAACATTTTTGCCGAGAACCAAAGCATCTGAGAGAGTCCACTTTCTAGGAAATGCAAGAACAACTAAGCCAAGAGTGGAGGAACGCGGATCTCAAAGGAGACATATCCTTTAGAGATTATGTAGATTTGCAAATGAGATACTCCAACGGCAATAGTCTTGGCTACTACAATGATGACCCCAAATGAAAAATAGGAATAATTCCTGTCCATTTTTCTCTACAACATTGTTCTATGTAGATATACACATTCTTGGGAGAACAGTGTAACAAAACTTATGGTAACCTAAAAAAACGAGTCAAAGTGCTTAAGTTAAACTAGAAGCATTGGTATAGGTAAAAATAATCAAAATAACATGTGTTTTGATTTTTCTTTTATAATATGAAACACTCGTGTAAATGAGGATAAGTGAAATACTTCAAAAAAAAAATTAAAAATTAAAAAGGCAATTTGTTGTCCTGCATTTTGTCACCACAAAATGTAGGTAACAGTATGAAACTTTCTCAACTTAGTTCCATTTTTCTCTGAGATAGTTCATTATTTAATTGGCTAATATTGATCAATCAATCGACTCCAATTCATATAATGATCCCTTTTACTAAAGGCTTTTGTCAAGTTTTTTTTGTTTTTCATTTTATTAAGCTTTTGCTTGATTTTTGAAGCCTTCAATATCCTTTTGCATTTTCGAGTGTGTGTTTTAATGCTTTTGGTCTTTTAGTTTTGCTCAAACCCTTGCTTTCGGTTTTCCCTTTGATTCAGTATATCTTAGGGCTTAATCGGGTTTGACAGTCATAAGATATGACAATTTAGGTGCTCAAAAAGTGTTACTTCCAGATGCAATTGCATACTTTAAAATATCATGTTATATTTTAATGTTGACATTCACTTTTTGAAAAATATAACATATATTCACCTTATATTATGTTTTAAAGTTACTTTATCACTTAAGTGACTATAGTTGAATTCATGTTATATTTTCATGTTGAGTTGCTTTTTAAATTTTTCACTTAAGTGATTTTATTAACTATATGGTTTGATTTAATTTTTGAATTACTTTATGTTTTAATTTAAAACATCTAATTAAATATTACTTTTTGAATGATATTTGCACATATTAATTAAACTATAGTGTAAATGTTATTTTTATCCAATTAAATGATATTTCTTCAAAAATCAATTAAACATGTGCTTAATTAATCATTTAAGTTATGTAAAGGCAACTTTCAACCCATTAACATGCTTACATGTAATGGACCTCCAGGAGTGTGTTTTGCACTAAAAATAGATGTAATGGACTTCCTAGAGTCCATTTTGCATAAAAACCTCCTTTACATGTAATCCACTTTACATGTAATTGCATCTTAAGTCCACATTTTGGCTTTCCAAAGTCAAAATTGTCAAAAGTATGTTACATATTGCATATCTTTAAAATATGTAATGCCTTCCCAAGAGTGTGTTTATGAAGGATTGACATTTACATGCAAGTTTTAAAATATGCAAAGAGCCTTGGAGAGTGCAGTTTTGCACTAGTTGCATCATTTTGACAAATTTTAAAATATGTAAAGGCACTCCAAGAGTGTTTTTTGCATCTAGACTGCAAAAGCATATTTTTAAAATATGCAATGCCTTCCCAAGAGTGCATTTTGCATATAAGACCAACATCGTGAATTTTAAAACATGTAAAAACTCCCCAAGAATGCGTTTGGATTTTCCATCACATGTATTTGCAACTTGAGATCATATTTTTGTCTCCAAGAGAAAAAATGTCAATGTTATTGCCCTTGGACAACACGTTTTTGCTAAAATTGTTCAGATCTGCCTGCCCATTTCATGGCATGAAATCTCTCCAACAAGTGTCATTTTTGCATTTCTATGCAATCCCATGCCCTAGGCATTGCTTTCCCTTGCAAAAACAGTTCATTCTTTTGCATCTAGAGGCCACGTTTTGCCCAAATAACATCCAGATTTGGAGTATATTGATCACATTTTGAACCAAAGAGGAATCATTTTGGCATTTCAATCCATGCCATTGCTATTAAAAATCACGTTTTTGCATTCCCATGCTAAAAACGTTTCATGTTCTTGTATTTTGAGAGCACATTTTTATTAAAAAACGCTCAATGCATGGTATTTTTAAAAAACATTGGCATATTGGAGGTTTGAAGAACACTTTTTTGGCATTTCTATCCAAAAACATCTCTTCCTTTGCTCATTCGAATTCATCTTTTGCAAGTGAGGAAAAAGTCAAGAAGTTGTTTGAAGATTCAAATTTGGAGGAGAAACTTTCTTCCCAACCTATTAACCTTCCATATTTGGCTCTTTGATCACCAAGTAAGTTGGAATTTTTCATTCTTTGCTATTTTCATGCATATTTTGGTTCATCCTTGTATATTTGTCCTAATATATGCCATGTATTTTGCAATTCCTCTTTAAATAAGATGAAAACCTTCATTTTGAAGTGCTTGGAATTTCCCCAAATTCAAATTTCGAATCTGCATAGGAAAGTAACTTGGTATTTTCCATGTTTGAGTCAAAAACCAAAGGTATTTTTCGTTTTGTGCTTGGTTTTGTTTGTTGTTTGTTACTATTTTGTTTTTCGAAAAGCTTAAGGTTCTTTCCCAAGAATCCACAATCATTCTTCACCATTCCACTTTCCAACTTTACATGCAAGTGCATCACACCATTTCGTATTTCACCAATAGATGCTAAAGCATATTGCATCCATTCCTTTCATATGCAATTACATATTGAAAGCAATTACATGTAATCTCACTCTCCATTTGCAATTACATGTAATTCCATCCTTCATATGCGTTTACATGTAATTTCACCCTTTGAACCTAATTACACGATTACATCAAGTCATGATTACATGTAAATCACTTTACATGTAATTACATCCAGAGAACCTGTTTTGGTAGAAGGCCACTCTTTAAATGCCAAAATCAACTTTGTCAATTGTACGCATTCCCATGAACTAAGCTTGCATTCCAAAGAGCATTTATGTCAAAACACATACGCATTTACATGCTATCCAGCTTCCTAAGTTCCATTTTAGCCCTCTGCACATACTTTCCATATCACATCCAACTCATTGCATACTTTCTATGAGTATCTAATTCATACTCCGAATTCATTTTTTCTCAAGATCTGTCTTTGCCAATATCCTCATGGAGTCAATATCCATATCTTTTGATGATGTGTTCACACTTCAGAATTTTCATGTTGCAACACAAGACATGCTCTTGTCTTGGAAGTCAAAAGGAAAGATGAAGTATCAATATGACAAGAAGTTGGCACATGCAACTGCATCTCAAGTTTCTTCTACCTTAGATAACATTTCTAATACGGAGATTGGACATGTGGATATTGCTAAATTCCTACAAAGGGTTGAAAATCTTTCACGCAAAGAGATGGGGCACCTAAAGAGAAGTAACATCGACCTTGTATCTACTTTCCCTATGACTGCCCTGGAACCTGAGTTCGTCTTAAAATGCACTCGCCATTTCAATCCTAAATCCAAAACGTTAAAAAATGCAAATAGAAAAGTTATGATCAGTCTAGATCCTGATGTGATTGAAAATATTTTTAAGGTCCCTCAAAAGTGTAGAATGTGTAGACTTATCAAAGGATACAACTCTCTACTTGTGGAACCAGAAAAAGATAAAGTATCAAAAGTATATGAATGCATATTACTTGATTGTTAGAAGAAACAACTTTTCTAGATGGCCAAAGACTTTACATAATTTTAAGCCAAAATGTAAAGACTTGTACCC
Organism: Cupressus sempervirens; assembly: GCA_028749045.1. NCBI lineage: Eukaryota > Viridiplantae > Streptophyta > Pinopsida > Cupressales > Cupressaceae > Cupressus > Cupressus sempervirens. The sequence goes on along the minus strand of CM053785.1, from coordinate 516,487,833 downwards.
TTCTCATTAGGGTATGTGACCTTAAGGAATTTGGCGAATTTGAAACATGGATGTTCAAATTCACTTTCTAAATCTATGATAATGAAGAACCCATCGTTTGGGGAGAGCTTATTAGTTCAACTTTGTGTGAACAATTGCTTAAAATGGAAACTTCAGTGCAATTCTATATGAATTCATAACTAGTTTGCATAGCTGCAACTATGGGATCTTTTTCAGGCTTATCCACCAAGGGAGATTGTGCTCTAGTTTCCATTTGGAATCACTATGAATAAATCACATTGACATAGAGTAAGGTACATTATAGGAAAGTCCAAGATGCATTCTTTGGACATTTCAGATGTCAATTTGATAAGGAGTTGGTGATCAAGAGGGTATCAGATGAAGCTTGGAACAAGGTGAACCAATTTGGTTGAATCTTTCTACAGTTTCCAACTTTCACTTATCTAAGGGTTGGTTACTTCAAATGAGAGCCATATAAACTCCCAACGTATCCTACTGACAGGATCATTCTGATGGAGTTAGCCAAACAACTTATGGAGGTACAATTATACCAAAATACCCTACATAAGCCAAGTTTCGATATCACTGCCGCTAAACCTTTGGTGATCGGGATATATACTCAACTCAATATACAGGGCAAAAGACATGGAGACAGAACTTCAGCCAATTGCTATGAAGAAGTTCAAGCCAAGGTATGATTTTGATTACTGAGGTTTGAATTCAAAAATCAAAAAAGCATTAACTCATGTTCATTACATGGAGGATGTTTGGATTGATATGCACATGAAGCTTGATATTATGAAGATGGATTATTGTAAGCTCACCTTGCAGCAGATCATTGATCTCAACATGGTTGAGATTCAACCCAATTTCTAGGCAAGAGACAATGACAGTACTCTAGATCCAGAATACCATTAGGCAAGCTTTGACAAGCGTTGTCTATTTCCCAACAATTGGCAACACAAAGAATGTGTCTCTATCTTTGATAGATTCTAGTCCATCTTGGCAAATACCAACAAGTGGCTAAAGATCAACTGCCTCACCAGAGTATATAAGCTTGGATTAGATTGCAATAGTTCTAGACCATTTGGAAGGACATCTAAGGTGGAGATTACAAGCCAAGATGGTGCATCTTCTTCAACACCTGAGAAATCTCTCACAATTAAGCTCAAAGGTGGAAAAGGGTTGAAGTCATCTTCGGAGCCCCTCAAGCACTAGTTCCGGAAGAAGAAGCTGAAGAAGAATCTGATGAAGAGGAAGAAGGAGAAATCATGATCATTTCTCCTCTAAGGCCATCAAATGCTCAAAAACTACCTACTTGAGAGGAACCCCTCTTGGATAATGTAGACAACAATGTGGATTCATTCTCCACTCTCTTTACATCTATCTCAGAGGTGAACATGTCAGCTTTCCCTATCTCTTCCACAACTCCCATTCTCACAGTAGAACAGTGTGAAAACTTGGGAGATGTTTTTGAGGATTTCCCAAACCTCATAGAAGGGCAAGTTTCCCAACTTGACACTTCAATTGCTGGTTTTGATATGTTCATGATGGAATCATCTCAACAAGCACCTATGGATTCAGCTGTACAAACTGAGGCATGTACAGTTACAACTGACATGCAATTAGGATCAATATCTACTATAGACATTGTTCCTATTTCAGCTAATGAGGTTTCAATTTCCCTACATGGTTGGGAAAGATTAATATGAAGAGAAGGAAAGTAGTGCTACCTCCAAACAATCTACCTGTCAAGAAGACCAAATCCAAATCTCTAAAAGACAAGATTGTTTCAAGAATTATGGTTGGGTCTGAGAAAACCAAATATGTTGAAGTTGCAAAGCCCTTGGTGGATAAACTGGCTGAGGAACTTAATTGTTCAGATTATAAGATCATTGGGATTGATCTAGGTAAGAAAACATGACTGGGATGTTTGCAAGATGCTCAAGATGCCCTTGCTAATGTGTCTAAAAGAAATCATGAGCTTTGGGAAAAGAAAAACTAGGTTAAGAAAGAAGTCACTTGCCTGAATGAGGTTATCCGACATCAGTCATCACAACTTGCAGCTATCACTTCTCATATAGCTAAGGAGAAAAAACTGATTGAAGTAGCCAAAACTTGGTTTCAAAAGTTGTCTTAGAAGGAGTGCATGCCATCAAAGATGCGGTCAGAGTTGTTGAATGCATTAGAGAAATTGAAGAAACTATACACAACTTGATTATTTCTATAAATCAAGAAGCCAACACTCTAAAAGAACTTTTGGTAGGTTGGGAGGAGATAGCCAATATTGATTTGGATGGCATGGTGGCATGTTAAGCCATGTCTTCAAAAATCTTTTACAGATGCAAGGGTCTCATGGGACACAAGGAAGAAACATTGGGAAAACTATTGACCAAATTGTGGGCAGCCATGGAAGACTATCAGACATTTGAAACTGATCATATATGCAACTTGGAACAAATAGGATGCATTCTTCTCACCGAACATGATAATTTGGTCTCAGCTGAAGAAATGACTTCAAAATACACAAACAGAGTCAATGTTGAACTTGATTATGAGGAATTTGGTTCACATACAATGAATGGATTTGTAGCATATAAATTAGGGGCAAAGCATGTACAAGATTCGATTGCAGCAAACTACAACATTGTAAGATCAAAATTCATTGATACAATCAGGATTGAGGCCATATCAAAATCAATGGAGATCTCAAAACTTCCTACAGTGCATGACTGCATCGCCAAATACAAGGTACTTCAGAATAATCCTTTGGATTATTCCCTCTACTTCAATCTTCTTCTTTCTTTATTTTCATGCATGTAATTAGAGATGATGTATTGCATGAAATTGCATAATTACATGTAATACGATTTGCAAGTCCTTATGATATGCAATCCAATAATTTTTCTCATTAGTTAGACCGGGTCAAAGTTCGTTGAGTTGCTCCCACTTTTTCCACTTTTTTCTCAACTCCTTTGCGTATATAAAGGAGTGCCCCCTCATTGTTAAAATCATCTTTTATTGTATGTAAGAAAACTCTGCCAAACTTGTGCAACTGTACCATCTACTTTTTCCCGGGTGTTAACTAACAACTAACATATTCAAAGAAATATAGTTATTACTTCATTTTCATAGGAAGACATTTATATCAGTTACGTTCATGTGAATGAGATAAACGGTTACAATCAATTAAACGAAATTTCATAACCAATAATTGAAAACACCATCAATGAATTTACTATAGGAATTAAAATCTACATACCATGGAATTTCGAAACCGAAATCAATCTAGGAATGCTTCTGCAAACACCCAGGTTAGCCTATAAATACCACTTAGGATCAAATCACGATTACCATCCAATACCACTACATCAAAATCAAATGACGATTACCATTAAATACCACTAGATCAATTAGGGCATCACATACAACTGTATCAATTAGGGCATCTATTATCATTGGATCATTTAGGGCATCAATTACCATTGGATCATTTAGGACATCAAATACCACTGTATCACTCGGGGTGTCAGATACAACTGTATCATTTAGGACATTAGATACCATTGTATCATTTGGAGCGTCAGATGTCTCTATTTCATTCCTTTTCTTCCTATTGCTAATTGTGGCAAAAACATAAGATTAAAAGTTATGCCAATAATCATTATTCTTATGAATGAAAGACTGAAATAACAATCCTATCTAGATATATTTCATATTTAGTTGAAAGGTCAATCAATCTAAAAGATTACCAATTACATTGACGAGAAAGGTTGCTTTCATCTAAGGAAATAATTGAATTCAACGATATAAATTAATCATATCTTCTACTTGTAAAAATATCATAAGTAAAAATAATTGATACCAATAAATGTTTGAATGCTCAACTTATCTTTATCAATGCACGTCTTGACATCTTGCGGAGAGGGGAAACATTGTCAGGGGCTTAACCGCCCAACCACGGACCTTAAACTTATCCCCACACTTTTTTTTAATTAGAAAGGCCTTCCCTACCTAGAATAGACATGGAACACCTTGTCAACCACTAAGCATCTTGGTATCTAATCACACCACTCGACTTGACAACAGGAAAAAACAATAAACATGATCACACATGAACTATTAAATGATTCCTTTTAAAATGATATACATTGTTATGTCACATCTGATTCTGTTTCATGTTATTGTAGATTCTTTTCTCTCACCTCTTCACCCTTTTCCTTGGCTATACAGCCGGGTGAGTCCCAAGTGTTTGAATCTCAGAGCAACTAGCTCTTTCTGTTGATCTTCAACTGATATAAAAATTTTACATGTTTCCAGCTTATCACATTCCGTGAATTTTGAGAAGTGTAACTTTAAGGCTTGTAGAATAAATATCATTTGATTCTGACCTTCAACAACATAATAAAGATATGATATCATGTCATGGATACTTGGCTTTTACTCATCATAAAAAGCTCTATCTTAGAGATAGTCTAACTGATGATATTTAAACAAAATGATTTGCATCATGATACAAGACTATATCTTACTGCAATAGTAAATTGGATTACAGCGATATCTGATAATAAAACATATTGTAATGCTTGGAACATGATCACCACATAACATATTAAAAGAATCTAGAATAGAATGGTGTCTTGCTAGACGCTATCAATCAGCCCCACCCTGCAGAGGTATCCAAAGTATAGGAAGAAGACAAGTGCTAAAAAGAAGAAGTCGGATGCAATAAAAAATAATTGGAAAGCAACATGAATCTTGGTTAAGTGCTATCAACCGACACCTTCACGAAAGAACTCCGAATGCAATCTTAGTGAGATTCCAATCATGTATTCAGCAAGAGTATACACGGAATGAGAATCATTGTGGTAGAAAATATGCAAGAAAAGAACAAAGGAAAATTTGTAGAAGGATATCTTGTGAGGAATGAGACTCTATGGTCTCTCACGGCTTCCATAATATAAAGAGATAAAATGTCTCTTTGGCTTCCAAGAAACCGTAACATAAAAGAAGTGTCCTGGCTCTTGGATGCCAAATAACTATGCCAAGTGTTCAATCGGTTTCGAGTAAAGAATTGAATAAATAAGAAAAAGAATTTGAAAGGTTACAAATCAAAAGAATAATATAAACATATTTATTTACTTGCACGTAAATATATTTTATTAAGATGACACATATTAAATGTTTATCCAAGGTCATACCTTTTAAATATGTATATCTAAATACATGTTTCATCTTGGAAGATTTATTTTATCTTCTTGTACATGTATTTAAATGTACGTATCAAATAGATAAAATCTTGTATAAAAATAATATAATTATGTCACCTTTAATTTATATCTGTGTACGTACATAAATATGTATATAATGATGGGGTGGAAAAGCAACCAAAAATTATTAAAGGTATGTACTTTAATTAAGTTAGAATCATTAATGATTTTAATGTTTATCTAATAGCTCATGCGTGTCTAATGTGTGTATCCTGTTATGCAGTCGTTAGGTCCTCGACCATGGTGATTTACGATTCATACCCATTTGCCCAATGATGGTAATGCTCCTGTGCTCAATTCTTTTCTAACAATGATTCCACCTCTTCGATGTGCTTCCTACAAGAAAATTCTCCACAGTTAAATCATATTACCATAACAAGTTATTTATTCATAAATAATCATTACGGCTAATCGCCTTTTCAATTCCAATGAATTCATGATAAATAATCAACTAGCATGTTATCTTCACATGAAATTATGATGACTAACCATCTTACCATTTCGTAGGATTATAACAAATTTAACTGTCAATTGACTTCATGTGAACCTCAATGGCTATATGAACATTTTAGATTAGGTCAAAAATTGGGATGTAATAGAAAGCATAACTTTGATTGTATAGTACGAATTTGGGAGAAAAGTGAATAAAAGAAGCAATTGGATTCAAAACTTGGTCTGGAAACAATCGTGATAGAGCAAATTATAAGCTTTGACTGTAGTTTGTGCTTATTGTCTTTGATTCATGTTATTATTGTGGGTTCAATAATAAAGCATAGTGAGTTAAGAAGCAATCGGAGCCGAAGCTTTGACTGGGAGTGGTTGTGGTAATACATAGACTGGAAGCTTTGATTGTAGTTTGTGTTGCCATCTCAAATTCACAAAAAATAGTTAGAATTTCCCTACTTCTGGAAGTCTTTTGTTCCCCAATGATAGAGGTTTTTCTTATAAAATAGATTAAAACTAAAAATAAGTTATAGAATAGAGATCTTCTACTTTTGGAAGTCTTTGTGCCCAGTGGTAGTGATTTCTCTTAGAAATTAAACAAACAAGACTTAGAGCCAAATCGGTACGCTTTCAATCAGCCTTTGAGTTGGTGCTGGTTTATCGGTATGATCGTTTCTAGCTACTAGATAGAAGTGTAGTTAGAGATTTCATTTTTCCCATTACTCGCTCTATGAATAAGTGAATTTTTTCCTAAAAGCTAAGAGGAAAGAATATTGGTAACACCCCTTACGAATCTCTCAACTTCTTGCTTACCTTGAGTTGATCTAAAGAATGGTGAGAAGGGGGAACCTTCCCTTTAAGATAGGAGAGATTTTGTCTCATACGTTGTGGCTGGTCATCATATTTTGCAATTGGATTTTCACAAAACTGTCGGTTGCAAAGTATCCACCCAACAGTTTTTGGCGACTCTATTGGGGAACACAAACGCATTTGGAGGCCTCTTGCTTTCGTTTCAAGTTCTAGGTCCTTGTTCTGATTGGCACTATCGGCTATCACACTGACAAGTTTTGAGCACGTGTATTTGCAGAGAAAGAAGGCTGATAATTCAAGTTCCGCTTGATCATTTTGGGCTCAATAAGCTCGCTTTGATTCCCTTCTCTTTCCCGAACTACAAGTTACCCAGCTTCCAAAAAGAAAACAGCTATACCCAGTGAAGATTCCTAGTTTTTCCTCAAACCCCTTGTTTCTACTGCATAGCTGATTCTTGCTATTCATACCATCTATACCCATATTTCTAATACCAATATTGTCGTTGGACTATGGGGAGCATCTTTTGGCCCACTCAATCTTGCAGCACCATTGCATGCACTACCCCAAGGTTCCCATAAGAATTTTCACAAATTCTAAAGGGATGGTAAACAACACCCTTGATGAACACATTAAGGCTTTCTACATTGCTATAGGAGTTTTTGGTGTTGAATATGAAGATATCTCTGTGAGGCTCTTTATTGAGACCTTACAAGGTATGATAGTTGATTAGTTCTATAACTTGGAACCCAATTCCATCACGGGTTGGGCATCCTTGCAGACTAAGTTTTTTGAAAGATTCAAGTATGCACAAGATGAGCATGCTCTCCTAGAACAACTCACACAGATGAAGGAAGCAAATGATGGGATGTGGGAGTTTATTGTTAAGTTCAATAAACTAGCTAACCCAATTCCCACTGCTTCTCAACCTACAGTTGCGAATTTAAAGTGTTTCTTCATTAACACTCAACTTCCAGAAGTTAGTTTCTTGCTGAGATGGGTTGCTTCTATTACTTTGATTCTCGCACAAACTCTGGCAATAGAGATTGAAGATGATTTGATCCTTGTGGGAAAGATCTGTAAGGATTCCAACCAATTTAAGAACAATTCCTATACGAAATCTTCTTTATTAGGCTCAACTGATCCATTGGTTTAGAAGCTGGCAAATGAACTTCTTGCTCTTGAGAAGCAAATATCTCAAGGGTCGTTTGCCGCTCCATATAAGGATATTCCAAGGCAGCCATATCCTAATGCTGCAAATATCTATGTGGCCAAGAACTAGAACAAGCTCTCTCCTCCCCCGAAGAGGCTCGCACTTGAAGCACCACCAAGTAACTCAGCCACTAGCTACTATGAACTTGATCTTACTAATGGAAATCAAGAAGACTATCCTCCTGAGGATAATGCTTCTCTCAATCATGAGGATAATCAAGCAGCAAGTGACTCTACTACTGGGTACATCCAATATGATGATGAACATGACATTGATTTTGCACAAGCCTACGCAATCATGACGCATTCGCAAACAAAGCTGGCTCAACAACAAGAAGTTGTAAAGAGGGGAACAACTCTTCCGAGCCTACCTGTTGACCCTGCCAAAAATCAAGTATGCACTGATTTTCCTACTCCATCTAGTATTTCAAATCCCAGTGCGCCTAATTGTAATACTAAACCCCAGGCTGAAAGTTTCAATGCTTCCTTAGCTAGTTCTTTCCAAGATTTTGATATCATCGAAGATGCTAAGAAGACCAAAATTCAGATGTCTAAGGTAGAATACCTACAAGCATATCCATATGAGCTAGATAGGCTCACCAAATTTGTCAAAGAATCACAGCCTACTCAACCCCATTTGATTTCTATCGAATCTAAAATTATGCCCAATAACCCAGTTACCATTCCATCCTCTGTTCCAAGGAAGATTGAACCTTTCTATTTATCCCTACTGATCAATGGTTTCAAGCTAAGCAATTGTGTCATAGATTCTGGCGCCTCCAACAATGTCATGCTAGCTAAGGTTGCAGATTCTTTGGGATTAACTTTGACAAAATCCTTTGGTAATTGCTACTCAATGGAAAATAAGCAAGTACTACTGAAAAGGCAAATCAAAGATGCTTAATTTTCCTTTGTGTCCTTCCTGGACAAGAAGACCAAAATGACCGCCCTGGTTGCAGATGTACTTGCTTCTTACGGTATGTTACTTGGCCATAATTTTTGTAAGGATGTGGGTGGTGAACTCAATATGGATATGAGTGAAGCTAGAATACTTGTCAAAGGTGTCATGCAAAAGTTGCATCCTGAGAGAAATGAAGTATGTGGTAGTCAAATCTAATGATCCACATGCTCGAATTCTTTTCGAATCAGTTGGAATGGGTAATTATTACCTACATGCTAATGAAGTGTCAGAATATGCAAAAGACTAGACAGGCTCTGAAAGTTCTTCCTTGCTTTTAGAAATTGAGAGATTTGTTGATGCTATTGAAGATCTAGAAGAGGCTACCATTCCAAATCAACTACCCGTCATAGATGAAGAAGTAGTTTCTCAAGGTGATCCTATGGATTATCTTAATAAAGAGGAACATGTTTCAGTTATGGATTCCACTGATTATTATTCTCATGGACTATGAACCAAGTTTGAGTAGTTCTAATGATGTTTGGATTATGGAATTCGATGGAAGTTGTGCTTGTATGGGATCCAAAGCGGGAATTGTGATGACTTCACCTAAAGGAGAATTTTTTCGTTTTTCCTACAAGTTGCAATTTCCTAATACTAATAAAACATCTGAATACGAGGCTTTGATATTGGCATTGAACATCGTGTAGGCCAAAGGAATTAGGTACTTGCATGTTAAAGGAGATGTTGAGTTGGTGGTATGTCAAGTCAAAAGCCAGTATCAAGCCAAAAATGACTAACTTAGACATTACCGTGACCTAGCCTGGGATTTCATCAAGTTGTTTGATGCCTTCAATATCTTGGTGATCCCTAGAGAGTTGAATGATAGAGCTGATTCACTTGTTGTTTCAGCCACTCTGTTGCTTCCCCATCAAGACTTTGAAGATGACAGATATGAAATACAATTGGTTTACTGACCAAGTATTTCGGATAACTGTGAACATGGGCAAGTGTTCAATGATGATACTCATATTATCAATTTTTTGGAAATCGAGGAAGGATTTAATGATATGTATTTTGAAGGAGGCGAGACTATGCCAAATGAAATCGTTTCTTCTGAAAATTTTGATATTGGTTAGGAAGTAATTCAATTAAAAGGAAATAAGATCCCCAAAGGTCAAATTTCTTCGGAGAAGCTATTTGACAAGCATGATAGGTATGTCAAAGAGCAACAAAAGACAGAGAATAGCTCCTCAGGACAATCTGAAAAATACAATATTGGGATTGAAGATGATCCAAAGTTGGTTAACATTGGAAACTGGTGCACTAACCAAGAAAAGGAGTTCATCACTTTGCTTCGTGAATACAAAGAAGTTATGGCTTATTCTTATGAGGATTTGAAATCTTTTCATTGTAAGGAAGTACATCATGATGTTCCTCTTAAGTTTGGCACAACTATCTTTTGCCAAAAACAAAGGTAGTACAATCCAAAGATTTCGAGTACCATTATAGCAGAAATTCAAAAGATGTCGGAAGTAGGTATTATCTTTCCTATTCATCATTCATCATGGGTACTTGATATAGTTCCTGTTCAAAACAAGAATGAAGAAATTCGCATATGTGTGGATTTTCATGGCAAAGGACTCTGTCAACTTATGGCTGAAAATGAACTCTTGCAAGTGGAAGATGAAAATTCCTCTTCTCTTCCTATTGTTCTATTTGTTAGTACTACGAATGATTGGTATTCTGATATGGCATATTATCTTAGTTATGGAGAATGTCCCTCACATTTGACATACAAAGAATGGAGGAGTCTCAATTTGAAAGCTTCTTGCTTCATCCTATGGAAAAATGGTCTCTACAAGGGTACAATGGATGGAACTTTTCTCCGATGTGTGGATAAAAGCCAACAAGTGCGGATTCTAGATGCTTTCCATAATCAAGCTTGTGGCAGACATTTCTCAAAACCTGTCATTGCACATAAAATGCAGAGAGCACAATACTATTGGCCCGCACTTTTTCAAGATGCATATCAGTGGGTAAGGAAAGAAAATTGTGTAAACAATTCACAGGTAAACAAAAACTTGTTTCTTTACCATTGAAGCCAGTAGTAATTGAAGAACCTTTTCAGTAGTGGGGTATTGATTTCATTGGTACTATTAATCCACCTTCAAGCAAGGGTCACACTCATATCCTAGCAGTGACAAACTACTTTATCAAGTGGGTAGAAGCCATTCCTACAAAGGGCTCTACGTCAAAAATAATTTGATTTCTTGAAACAGAACATCATTTCACAATTTGGTGTTTCAAACAAAATTGTTGCAGATAATGCAGCTACTTTCTCTTCCAAGGAAGTGACTGAGTTTGTTTCAATCATGGGATAACTTTGGCACATGCATCCGATTATTACCCACAAGGTAATGGTCAAGAAAAATCAAGCAACAAGAATATAGTGACTATAATGAGGAAGTTGATTGAATCAAATCAAAGAACATGGCACAAGGCGTTGTTCGGTGCTTTGTGGGTTGACAGAATTACTCCAAAGAGGGCAATTGGAATGTCCCCTTTTCAGTTGATATATGGGATCAATACTGAGATTCCAATAACTTTACAGCTTCCTGCTCTTAAGTTGATACGAGCCATCGAAGATGAGACTTATTCAATGCTTTGAATATGAGAATTATGTTTCTTCAGCAATTGGAGGAATGAAGGAAAGAGGTGGTTGATACACTTTCTACTCACTAGCAACAAGTCAAAGTCCTTTTTGATAAAAAGGCTAAGTATAGAGAATTCCAAATTGTTGATCTTGCTCTACTCTGGGACAAGAGGTGAAAACCAAAAGGAATGCATGGCAAGTTTGATTCTCTTTGGCGAGGACCTTTCACAATTCGTCAGATCACAGGCAAAAACAGTTTCTTGCTTGCATATCGTGATGGAATACCAATGCCACTGCCTTACATTGGACAACATCTGAAACATTACTTCTAGTCTTTATCAGATAAGTACCCCTCATACATAGTTTCCTGTATTCGAGTCACAGGGTTCTTGTTTTTATTTTTACTTTCGAGTTGCCCAACTCTATTACCCAGTGGAGTGGATGAAGGCACTTAAAGAAATGGATTCTATGTAACTCATTATTTTCAAAAACAAACGAGTAACATTTCCTAGAGAGAGCCAGCTTTTGTCCTAAATTTTGTCACCACAAAATGTAGGTAATAGTACAAAACTTTTTCAACATACCTTTGTTTTTCTCTGAGATAGTCCATTATTTAATTGGCTAATATTGATCAATCAATCGACTCTAATTCATATAATGATCCCTTTTACTGAAGGCTTCTGTTGAGTCTTCTTTGTTTTTCATTTTATTAAGCTTTTGCTTGATTTTTGAAGCCCTCATTATCCTCTTTTGCGTTTTCAAGTTTGCATTCAAATACTTTTGGTCTTTTAGTTTTTCTTAAACCCTTGCTTTCAATTTTCCTTCGATTCGGTATATCTTAGGGCTTAATCAAGTTTGATAGTCAAAAGCTATGACAATTTAGGTGCCCAAAAAGTGTTACCTCTAGATGCAATTGCATATTTTAAAATATCATGTAATATTTTAATATTGACATTCACTTTTTGAAAAATATAACATAAATTCACTTTATGTTATGTTTTCAAGTTACTTTATCACTTAAATTTATCACTTATGTGACTATAGTGCACTTTATGTTATATTTTCTTGTTGAGTTGCTTTTAAAAAATTTCACTTAAGTGATTTTATTAACTATATAGTTTGATTTAATTTTTGAGTTGCTTTATGTTTTAATTTAAAACATCTAAGTAACATTACTTTTTCAATGATATTTGCACATAGTAATTAAACTATAGTGTAAATGTTATTTTTACCCAATTAAATGATATTTCCTCAAAAATCAATTAAACGAGTGCTTAATTGATCATTTAAGTTATTTAAAGGCAACTTCCAACCCATTTACATGTTTACATGTAATGTACCTCCAAGAGTGCATTTTGCACTAAAACTAGATGTAATGGACTTCGTAGAGTCCATTTTGCATAAAAACCTCCTTTACATGTAATTGCATCTTGAGTCCACATTTTGGCTTTCCAAAGTCAAAATTGTCAAAAACATGTTACATATTGCACATTTTTAAAATATGTAATGCCTTCCCAAGAGTGCGTTTATGAAGGATTGGCATTTACATGCAAGTTTTAAAATATGCAAAGATCCTTGGAGAGTGCATTTTTTCACTACTTGCATCATTTTGACAAATTTTAAAATATGCAAAGCCACTCCAATAGTGTGTTTTGCATCTAGACTCAAAAAGCATATTTTTTAAATATGTAATGCCTTCTCAAGAGTGTGTTTTGCATTAAAGACAAACATCATGCATTTTAAAACATGTAAAGACTCCGCAAGGATGCGTCTGGATTTTCCATTACAAGTATTTGCAACTTGAGACCATGTTTTTGTCTCAACGAGCAAAAACGTCAATGTTCTTGCCCTTGGAGAACACGTTTTTGCCAAATTTGTTAATATCTGCCCATTTCATGGCATGAAATCTCTCCAACAAGGGTCGTTTTTGCATTTCTATGCATTCCCATGCCCTAAGCGTTGCTTTCCCTTGCAAAAATGGTTCATTTCTTTGCATCTAGAGGCCATGTTTTGCCCAAAAAATGCCCAAATTTGGAGCATATTGATCACATTTTGGACCAAAGAGGAATTGTTTTGGCATTTCGATCCATGCCATTGCTATTAAAGATCACGTTTTTAAATTCCCATGCTAAAAATGTTTCATGTTCTAGTAAGTTGAGACCACGTTTTTATTAAAAAAACACCCAAATGCATAGTATTTCTTAAAAACGTTGGCATATTGGAGGTTTGAAGAACACATTTTTGGGGGTGTCGGACATAATAACCCGGCCAAAATAACCCTGGACACAATAACCTTGCCATAATAACCCAAGGACACAATAACCCAAAGTCACAATAACCCATGGTCAAAATAACCCATGGACAAAATAACCCATAGTCATTCTAGATCAAGTTAGAATGCTTAAAAAGGGATTGTGAGGCACCATAGAGGATATTTAGGTCATTTTTAGACCATATATCCATTATATACCCCTAAAATAGCCTTAAAACATCTTTCATATGATTAAATAACTTATAAAATGGTAAATAATTATAAAAATAAAGACAAATTCGTGGGAATAAGCTAAATAAGAGTTATTATGAAAAGATGTAAGTCAAAAGGCATTATGAAGAGGCATTAAGAGGATATATAAAGCAATAAAATTAAGAGCTTAGAGAAGTAAAGGAAGGAAGAAGGGGAGAAGAATGAAGAGTGTGTAGAGTGATAAGAAAAAGAGAAATCAAAATTCATTAAAAAAATAAAAATAAAAATAATATTTTAAACATTATATTAATTTTTTCTAGGGGTTTCTATAAAGTATACAAAAATAAATATACTTTTAGGGAATCAAGAAATTCTTCATAATTTTTAATCTATACAATGCCTCTTCAATTTTTAACAAGTCAAAAAAATAAGAAATTACTCATTTTAAATGGTTACACATATTTGCTTCATCGAGAAGGTGTCAATAAAATGATCTGGCGTTGTGTAGAATATTTTACAAATAAATGTTCACGTCGGTGCTATACTACAACACAAATAGAATCTAGTGATGTGATTAGCGGTACAGGACATAATCATGCTCCAAAAATTGAGATGATCACTGTCAAACAGAAGTTGAATGAAATGAAAGACATGGCGTGCTTGACTCAAGACTCTACACAAAATATCATTTCTACTACATGTTCTAATATTTCATTACCGGTAGCAGGAGCAATACCATCAACAAATGCATTATCCAAAATGATTCGAAGGAAAAGAATAAGATTTGAAGCGCCACCACCAAATCCTTAGACATCGAGAGATCTTATCTTACCAATTGAATATACAATTACCAATAGAGGGGAAAAGTTTCTTTATCATGACAATAATGATGAGAATTGTTTTTTAATGTTCACCACCACACAAAATTTGCAACTACTAAAAGAATCTGAAATTTGGTTTACTGATGGTACATTTAAAACAATACCAAGTATTTTTCAGCAGTTGTACACAATTCATGGCTTGAAAAATGATGCAATATTTCCACCCGTCTATATTCTTATGACCAACAAAACAAGATCCACTTATACACAAGTACTTGCAAAATTAAAACAACTGCAACCTGATCTAAACCCAAAAACTATACTTTATTGATTTTGAATTTTTCCAAATATCACTATTCGAGGATGTCTTTTCCATTTCTCTCAGTGCTTGTGGAGGAAAGTTCAAGACGTAGGTCTACAAACACGTTACAATGTCGATGAAGTATTTTCATTTGAGATCAAAAAATTGGTTGCATTAGCTTTTGTGCTTCAAATATATGTAATCAATGCATTTGAAATACTTCTACAATCTCCTTATTATATAGAACATGAGGAGACTGCAACGTATAATTGATTATTTTGAAGACACATGGATTGGAAGACTAACTAGAAGAGGCAATAGATGGTCACCCAAGTTTCCAATCACAATGTGGAATTGCTATTCAGCTATTCAAGATGATCTTCCCAAAACTAATAATTCTATTGAGGGATGGCATAGAGGATTTAGTGAATCGTTTCAATCATCGCATAACTCAATCTGGAGATTCATCAAAGCAGTGAAAAAAGAACAGGGTCACCAAGAGAATGAAATTGAGAAATATACGGCTGGACACACTACACAACCAAGTAGGATAAAATACCGTGAACTCGAAAAAAGACTAAAAAGACTAGTTGATGGTTATGACAATAATAATATTTTAGATTATATAAGAGGCATTGCTCATAATTTGACACTTAAATTGAAAATTCGAATAAATTTTTTTCTTAGAAATATACTTGTAATTTATAAATTTTGTTTTCCTTTCTCTATAATCTTATGGGGTTATTTTGGATTGGGTTATTATGACCCTGGGTTATTTTGGCCGGGTTATTATGTCCTGTAATCCGTTTTTGGCATTTCTATACAAAAACATCTCTTCCTTTGCTCATTCGAATTCATCTTATGCAAGTGAGGAAAAAGTCAAAAAGTTGTTTGAACTTGAAGATTCAAATTTGGAGGAGAAACTTTCTTTCCAACCTATTAATTGGAGTTTTCCATTCTTTGCTATTTCCATGCATATTTTGGTTCATCCTTGTACATTTGTCCAAATATATGCCATGTATTTTGCAAATCCTCTTCTTGGAATTTCCCCAAATTCCAATTTCGAATTTGAATATGAAAATCTTCATTTTCAAGTGCTTGGAATTTCCCCAAATTCTAATTTCGAATTTGAATATGAAAACCTTCATTTTCTAGTGCTTGGAATTTCCCCAAATTCCAATTTTGAATTTGAATAGGAAAGTATCTTGGTATTTTCCATGTTTGAGTCGAAAACCAAAGGTATGTTTTTGTTTTGTGCTCGGATTTTGATGGTTGTTTGTTGCTGTTTTTGTTTTTCGAAAATCTTAAGGTTCCTTCCCAAGAATCCATGATCATTCTTCACCATTCAACTTTCCAACTTTACATGCAAGTGCATCACACCATTTCGTGTTTCACCAACACATGTCAAAGCACATTGCATCCATTCCTTTCATATGCAATTTCATATTGAGAGCAATTATATGTAATCTCACTCTCTATCCGCAATTATATGTAATCTCACTCTCCATCCGCAATTACATGAAATTTCATTCTTCATACGCATTTACATGTAATCTCATCCTTCGAACCTAATTACACAATTACATCAAGTCGTGATTAAATTTAAATCACTTTACATGTAATTACATCTAGAGAACCTGTTTTCATAGGTCACTCTTTAAATACCAAAATTAGTTTTGTAGTTTGCATGCATTCCCATGAACTTAGCTTGCATTCCAAAGAGCATTTACATGCTATCCGACTTCCTAAGTCCCATTTTAGCCCCCCACACATACTTTCCATATCACATCCAACTCATTGCATACTTTCCATGAGTATCTAATTCATACTCCGAATTCATTTTTTCTCAAGATCCGTCTTTGCTAATATCCTCATGGAATCAGTATCCATATCTTTTGATAATATCCATTTTTTCTCAAGAATGCGTCTCTATCTTTGATAGATTCTAGTCCATCTTGGCAAATACCAACAAGTGGCTAAAGATCGACTGCCTCAATAGGGTATATCCTAAGCTCTGATTAGATTGCAAAAATTTTGGACCGGTTGGAAGGACATCTAAGGTGGAGATTACAAGCCAAGATGGTGCATCTTCTTCAACACTTGAGAAATCTCTCAAGTTAGGCTCAAAGGTGGAAAAGGGTCGAAATCATCTTAGGAACCCCTCAAGCACCAATTCAGGAAGAAGAACCTAAAGAAGAATCTGATGAAGAGGAGGGAGAAATCATGATAATTTCTCTTCCGAGGCCATCAAATGTTCAAAAACCGCCTACTAAGGAGGAATGCATCTTGGATAATGTAGACAATGACGTGGATTCATTTTCCACTATCTTTACATCGATCTCCAAGGTGAACATGTCATCTTTCCCTATCTTTCCTATAGATCCTCCCATTCTCACAGCAGGAAAGTGTGAAAACTTGGGAGATGTTTTCAAGGATTTCCCAACCCTCATAGAAGGACAAGTTTCCCAACTTGACACTTCAGTTGCTGGTTTTGATATGTTCATGATGGAATCATCTCAACAAGCACCTATGGATTCAGCTATATAGACTAAGGCATGCACAGTTACATCTGAAATACAATTAGGATCAATTTCTTCTATAGCCATTATTCCTATTTCAGACAATGAGGGTTTCAATTTACCTGCATGGTTGGGAAAGATAATTATGAAGAGGAGGAAAGTAGTGCCACCTCCAGACAATCTTCCTATCAAGAAGACCAAATCCAAATCTTTGAAAGACAAGATTGTTTCAAGAATTGTGGTTGGGTTTGAGAAAATCAAATTTGCTGAAGTTGTAGAGCCCTTAGTGGATAAACCAGCTGAGGAACTTAATTGTTTGGATTATAAGATCACCAGGATTGATCTTGGTAAACAACCATGGCTGGGATGTTTGCAAGATGCTCAAGACGTGCTTGCTAATGTGTCTAGAAGCAATCATGAGCTTTGAGAAAAAAAAAATCAGCTTAAGGAAGAAGTCACTTGCCTAAATGAGGTTATTTGACAACAGTCATCACAACCTGCAACTACCACTTCTCATACAACTAAGGAGAAAAAATTGATTGAAGTAACCAAAACTTGGTTTGGAGAAATTGTCTCAAGAGTGCAAGCCATCAAAATTGCGGTCGGAGTTCTTGAACACATTAGAGAAATTGAAGAAACTATACACGACTTGATTATTTCTATGAATCAAGAAGCCTGATGGAGCCCCAACTATTCACAAGATTAAGACCTCCATTTATATTTTTCATTTCATTCGTAGGATGAATTTTTTATCTTATCAATTATGAATCTTCTTGATTGTTCTTAAGATTTATTTTTATGCTTCATATCATTATTTTCATTCAGCAGTGCTGCTAGTTTCCAACCATTCAAACTATATGTTGTTCAATGGATAAAGTTGCTCAGTTTTCATGTAGTAGTCTCTAGTCACCCTAAAGGATTATGCATAGAAGAGAATGTGATAGTAATTGTAATGTGGAATGTACAGATGCAGCTTTAAATAGTTGTGTTAGTGAGCTATCTTCTGAGGGGGAGGTTTCATGAGATATCGTTAGATGAGGGTGGATATATCCTAAGTGATATGGTTGCAAGGAATATGTCCATAATGGAAAGACTTGTGTCATAAATATTAGGTTTTCTTCAGAAGGCAACAATGACTTCAAACAGCATAGCATAACCAGGGAAATTTGTAGCATATAACTATATGTGTACAAGATAAGATTTTACCTATGAAAGAGACTGAGATTATATCAGCCTGATTGGTGTTTGAAGATGTAAGTAAAATGATTTATTCCACATACTTTCTTGACTGAAGTATGTTACATATATGAAAGAGTTTGAGGAACATGTGTAAAATGAAGCCACCTGTTTTGATTATAAAAGGAAGTTGATCACTCAAGATAAAATGAATCTGTATGTCCACAGATACAAGCTCCCGGCCTGCTTCTTAATCCATAGAATGAGGGATTGGAAAGGGAATGTATTGATTCAGTTTCCTACAGGAATACTATTAAAATATGTACATCCACAAAAACTACACCTAGCATTTTACCAATGCGAGCAAGTAGCCAAAAGGGATCTTACTTCAGAACAGTAAGACTTGGAGAATTTAGAGAAATGATGAGCAAGATGATGCTACAGTTGTGATATGATAGCATATAAATGTTAGAAGTCTCAAAACATTCTCAATATATGGAGTTGGAGATTTGTAAAAATTGAAAATACTATTGAATCAACAAGATGTACGATGAGAGATAATTGTTGCCAAAGGAGTAACATATGTCCAGAACTTGGAAAATATATATTGTAAGCTTCTCGCCTGCCTTTGTTGAAGAGCTTGGTATCCCATGCAATTTCTGAGTTGTCTCTCATCCACGATGGAGGAGGACTGCATAGATATATCTTTCAGAACCACCAAAGCCAAGGACTTTTATCTTTTCTAATCATTGATATCTAATGTTGTCTTGTGTTGTTGCAGGATGAAGAATCACCGTGGTAACAAGAAGTTTTGAACCAAAGGCATCAGATATCAACGGTGGCCATATCATTATCGACTGGCAGATTAAAATATCAAGAAAGCGCATCTGGCAGGAAATGGCGAGACACCAGACTTTCGAACTCACCTTCTGCCTACTCCATGGTGAGCAAAGAGGTCTGAAGATGTACACCAGAATTGATAGGATGCACCCTACTCCATGGAGATAAAGGCTCAGGTCATGCAGGCTGCCAGGCATACACCCAAATAGGTGGACGTAGAGGCAAGGAGTTGGGACTAGATGGAGTTTATAAGGGACGCACATTGTGGAAGTTTTTGCGACAGCTTCCCGACTTCTATAACGTTTAGGAATGAATTGTTCAGGAGCCGAAAATAAAATATTGCACCCAAAACATGACCTCCGCGAGAGTCCCCATACTTTTAAGAAATAATCGATGATTTGATTATTTATGTTTTAGTTTGCTATATTAATGTTATCGGATTATCGGGCAGTTCCATTATGAACGGGTGCGATTTTTTAAGAGGGAACCGATACCCCTTGGCCTTTTATAAATAGGAGATGTAAAATAGCAAGAGGGGCAATTTTTTTCATATTCATATTTTTAAAAAATATTTACATATATGCACTTTGATATATTTTATTCTTTCATTGGTGAAGGAATGAAATTTTGAATTAAGCTGGTGGATGTTGGATCAATTGAGTACAAATTTTTATATGTGATTCTAGAATTGAAATACATTGCATGGATCATCCGCAAGGAGTGTCTATGTACATTTTTTATTTCTGGCACAATTTGTAAGCGAATCTATTTAATTTATTTGCATTAGAGTTTTAAGTTATTATTAAGTTGTGTCCTTTATAAATATTTTTTATTAATTTCTATAAATATTTTAATATTCAGATAAGTAGACTGGGTCATTATTGCATTTTAAATCTGATAAACATAGATATTGTGAAATATATAATTGTTTCCATATTTATGTCTAGTTTGTCTCCGCAAGAGTTAAAGCGCATTCTAGACTAGTTTAAAATTGCATTTATATAATTGATCCGTCGCGTCTGAATTGTTAAAATTGTTTATCGTTTAAATATATTGAATTTTATAAAGTTGTATGTTTCAACTAATATTATTGACTCTGATTGCCCATTTAATTAAGCACTAGCCTTTTACTCTTGATTCATAATCCATATGTTAGCAAATGTTTCATTTCTTTCCGTTAAGGAATTAATATATTCATTTGTTGCATTAATTTATAATTATTCTTTATTTAAAACACTATCACATTTATGCAATCATTTACTTTTGTTCTATTCTCATAAATCGCAAGGTTGAAATTTTCTATAACAATTGCCGATTTGGGAAACTTTCATTATATTCGCGTTCTAACCAATCTACTTTGAGCATCTTGGATTTAAGGTTGTTGTCCAGGATTAGGTACACCCGCCTTGGTTTTGCAAAGCCAAAAGTGCAAGGAACTCGGACCACATTGTTCAGTTCCGTTAAGTTGGCCTTAACCGGTTGATATCCTAGCATCGAGCACGCAAGGCTTGTAGGATTTCAATTTGCAGTTTTGGGAACCAACAAAGCCAACACTCTAAAAGAACTTTTGGTAGATTGGGAGGAGATACCCAGTACTGATTTGGATGGCATGGTGGCATGTGAAGTCATTCCGTCTTCAAAGATGTTTTACAGATGCCAAGGTCTCATGGGACACAAGGAAGAGACACTAGGAAAACTATTGACCAAATTATGGGCAGCCTTGGAAGACTATTAGACATTTGAAATAGATCTTATATGCAACTTGGAACAAATAGGATGAATTGTTTTCACCGAACATGATAATTTGGTCTCAACAAAAGAAATGACTTCATAATACACAGTCAATGTTGAACTTGATTCTGAGGAATTTGGCTCACATACGATGAATAGATTTGCAACATATAAATCAGTGGCAAAACATCTACAGGATTCGATTGCAGCAAACTTTAAGATTCTAAGATCAGCATACATTGATATAGTTGAGATTGAGGCCATATCAAAATCAACGGAGATCCCAGATATTCCTACAATGCATGACTGCGTCGCCAAATACAAGGCACTTCAGAATAATCCTTAGTTTTATTCGCTCTACTTCCGTCTTTTTCTTTCTTTATTTTCATGCAAGTAGTTAGAGAGGATGTATTGCATGAAATTGTGTAATTACATGTAATACGATTTGCATGTCCTTATGACATGTAATACAATAATTTCTCTCATTAGTTAGACCGGGTCAAAGTTGGTTTAGTTGCTCCCACTTAAAGCAATAGAGCTGAAGCTTTGACTGGGAGCGGCTGTGGTAATACATAGACTAGAAGCTTTGACTGTAGCTTGTGTTACCATCTCAAATTCACGAAAAAGGTTAAAATTTCCCTACTTCTAGAAGTCTTTGTGCCCCAGTGGTAGAGATTTTTCTTATACAATAGATTAAAACTAAAAATAAGTTATAAAGTAGAGATCATTTACTTGTGGAAGTCTTTGCGCCCCAGTGGTAGTGATTTTTCTTATAAATTAGACAAACAAGACTTAGGGCCAAACTGGCACGCTTCAAGTCAGCCTTTGAGGTCGTGTTGGTCTATCAGTATCACCATTTCTAGCTACTAGATGGAAGTGCAATTAGAGATTTCATCTTGCCCATTACTCGCCTTGTGGGTAACTGGATTCTTTCCTGAAAGCTAACAGGAGAGACTTTGTCTCATATGCTGTGGCTGGTCATCCTATTTCGCAACTGGATTTTCACAAAACTGTCGGTTGCAAAATATCCACCCAACAGAATGTCAAAGCACTAAATGTGGATGTGTGATTAAAATAGAATATCAAATGTGTTTTTTTTAATATCCCTACAAAGCTTTGTTTTTGTATCCATTTTTTGTTAGTATCTTGTCAAATCAATTATCATAACATTGAATCCAATCAATCATGGTTTCTCGATTCACAAAAGCCACTGTCCTTTTCCTTTGCACTAACAAATTTTGTAGGGAGAATGTGATTTACATGAGAACAAACAAGAGGTAAGCAATTATAGCATACACAAACAACAAATGTTGAAAACAATGAAGATAACAAAAACAACAATACTCTTTCAACCATGCATATAAGAGGGTCATTCATTAATATCCCAAACAAAATTTTAATATAGAATATATACCAATTTCTGATCATTAAGATCTTGCGAGGGCAAGGTGAGAGCATACCATGAGTAAAACTTATAATTCACCACTTCATGATGAGCCAAATCTTGCAAAGGAATTGTGAGAGCATATGGTGGATGAATTAAGATTTTAATATATATTATTTCCAATAACAACAATGCCTACAAAGATATAACAACGGATAGCAAAATAATCTAGATACATTGTTACACATGGATGTGTCTCTGCTCCTATACCCTTGCATTCTAGGGATGGGGATGTCTCCAAGGATATGGGGACAAGAAGTCCCCTCATCGCTGGCCAAGTGCCACATGTAGATCTTGGGAGAACAATGCTTCAAAAATGACAAACCCAAAGGAAATATATGAGGTGGTGCAGGAGCACCTTAAGGTCTTTTAGGAGATTTTTACAAATTTTGGCTTGTAGGGGGTTCTAGCCAACCCCCAAGGTAATAAGGACTAGTCATAAAGTCCCAAGGTTGGTATGGTGTGTGTGTGTTGAGTTAAGGGTTTTTAAGGTCTTGTAATTTGTGGGTTCAATTAGGCTCTAGTGTCAAAGTCCTAGGAAAGTCAACACAAGGGTCAAAGTTTGACCAAGACTCCAAAATGGAGTGGCACTTATGTTTTTAAGTGTTTTGGGATCCAAGGAGTTGATTCTGGATTGAGATATGCAAGTTAGGAGAGGGAATTGTTGAATGAGCAAAAGTTGTAAAAGTTGTCAACATTTCCCATAAACTAAAAAATTGCCTCAATGGTGTTCTAAACCCCACCTAAGGGTCCAAACATGTGGGAATAGGATATATAAGGTCAGACAACCCCTAATCTAATAATTGGTAGTATTGTACAGACTGAGGTTTGGAAAGAACAAGAATTGATTGTGTTTTTGCAACAGAGCCATCATCTAGTCATTGAATGGATTGAAAGAACTGAATTAATGCATTAAGACTTCAACTTGTGGTGTTTTTACTTTGTGTGGCATTGATTTAGGTGTTTAATATGATTGGTTAACATTTTGCAAATTTCTTGTGTTTCACTAGTTTACTGCCTAGTTTAGAGCCAATCTTGTAAATATGTGCCCCACTTGAATTCCCGTGGTTGAACTTCCATCGCCTCTTGGAATCAAGTAGGGGACCCTGTATACTTTGTAAATATGGTTTGTAAAGTCATTGTTTGCAGGAGAACTATTTTCGCCATCAAGCCTTAGGCAAGTGCAGAGGCATTCTGGTTGGGTGCTTGTATAGAACAGTAGCAAGGGGGCTTGCTTAATGGATTGGAATGTGCCAATCCAAGTAGCAGAAGTGAAAAGGCATGTGTTTTGGACATGTGTATGCAAGGAGGAGTGTAGAGGAGACCATTAAAGAACCTGTTGAGAGCAAAGAAACCAAACAGTGTCACATGCCCTAGAAACCCTCAAAAATAGGGTTTTGGCAACAGTCCTATGTACGAACACTTTACGAGACTAAGACCTAGGAAATCTTGAAGCATAGGGAGATCTTAGAAAGAATCCCTAACCAAGTTGGGAGTTTGTTTGGAGAAATTGAGGGTTATTCCAAGAACTCTGATTTGAGGAGGCCTGATTGGGGCAAATAGAGCTACAAGGCCTAAACCTTGAAAAACAAGAACTCGATAGAGGAACCAAAGAAGAATCCAACAAAATGGATCAGAATGGATTGAAACTAGGTAGGGAAGAGTAGGGATACCTATTCCTAGTCCCAAGATCAGTTTGGGAGAGAAAATGGCTGAATTGAACCCATGAGTGCATAGAGAAATTGTGGAGCATAATTGAGTGTTTGAAGTTGGTGTTCTATAAGGAGTTAGGGATCCTAGAAGTGATCTCTAAGTAGGGTAGTGAGGAGTACCCTAGTAAGACGAAAGAATAGGTCCTAGGAAGAGCCAGAGGGCTCTGGAGAGTTAGGACTCCTCATCATGAGGGAAAATGTGCTTGGCCCATTGACCCTACTGGGGGGCTTCCACCCCTAGACCCCCAATTTTGATTTTAAAACAAAAGAAGAAATTGATGGGGGAATCACAAATCAACTTGATGTTTTTATTCCCACTTTACCGAGTTCTACTGATGAGTAATTTTCCTTGAGGGACGATTAGAAGCCTCCCTTCTCTACATTTTGACATTTTGTACTTATTTTGATATAGTGCTACTCATTATAAGCATATTTATCATAAATTTGATATAATAAAAATCTTCTATTCGCTGATTTGACAATTTCATTTGTCAAATTGGAACTTTATTTAGTATTATAATATTCTACTGATATTGTTCATTGTTAAATGTTCAAGTATCTATATTTAGTATTTGCAATATACTTCCTTTGCATCTTCTCATAACTAGCATTTCAAGCAATAAATGTATAGTGTATACTATATATAGCACCGCTCCATGCAACTCATTCATTGTCGTCTGCTCATATTCCCCAAACATAGGCCCTTTGTTGCCTCATCCCGGAAACCCATCCCAACATTCCTCCATCCCCCTATTCCCGAGGAGCAATAGAATATTATCTATATAAGTTGAAGCTTCATAGAAAAACACACAATATGAATAAAGCTTCATCATCAATAAAATGTTGCTTCAATGATTACAAAATATATGCTTTTACAATGTGTTGAATCTTTAGAAATGCAAAACTTGCAACAAAAACCAAACTATATGTTTATATTCAAATAACTATTTTAAGTACAAACACAACCTTTGTGTGTGAAAGCCCTAAAAAATTAAAGGGTTTCCATTCTTCAATCTTCACAAAACTAAAGGGTTTTCATTCTCCGATCTCCATAACTCAAGGTCATTTGTCCTTGAATCCTATAGCTAAACACAAGGCTCAAATTGTGAAAGCAAATCATGAGATCTTAGATCTTGTCCTTCACAAATTTTTCTTCAAAAGAGCATGATAATAGAGAAAATGAATTGGTGACCATAATATTTCTATTTACTTATTGTTTCATTTATGTATGACTAATATTATAGGTTTTCCATGACAATGTATTTTTTATTGTATAAGATTGCATATTCCAACAAAAATTGTTTGCCTACACATTGCATATTCATTTAAGGTTTTCTCAGTAAAATTGCAATATATGGAAATTATTAATCCTCCATTGGTTTTTTTAAATTGTTTCTACAATGTTGATTATCATTTTTTATTGTTTTTTCTTGCTTCCACAATGTTGTTCACTGACTTTTGTCAGGGTCTTTTAGTTACTTCTAGGGTGGATTTCCTTCAAAATTTCTTACTATAGAGGTGCAAACTAGGTGCATGGATTTTTTTTGCATATTAAGTTTTTGCTTTCCTAAATTTAATTTTTTGCATCGTAGTTTTAAAAATTAATTAATATTTAAATATATAAGTGCTTCTAGTAGAGGGGCCGCTCCCTCATATTAACGAACCAAAGATTACATTACAAAAAGTGATACTAGAAAAAAAAAGGAATTTGACAATAATTGTATTCTCCACCGTCTAGGAAAATCAACATTTGCTTTCATTATATGAATTAACGGGGAAATATCATCACACTCTACGCAAGATTCAAATGTTGTCCGAGTGGATCATTTAGTAATTTGCAATGAGCTAAAACACACAAAATTTTCGATTGTGATAATCTAAATCACCTAGCCATGTATTCCTAGATGTCTCAATAGCTTGTTCAGTCTCAAAATTTTCTTCTGAAATATGCTGCACCATAGCTCCCAGGGGTCACCATACATCTTCCATACCAATTTTCCACACAATGCAAAATTTTGAGCCCTCATTCACCATAAATCTGTGCCCTAGGCCCTTATGGTAGGCACACTTTCATCCACTCAATAAGTCAAAAATTTTGGTCCTCTTTTGAGTTTCCAAAGGAAATTTTTGAGTTAATTTTCCAAACAATCTTTTTTTAATGTGTAATTCGGTAGCCTAACATTAGATAGATAGATATAGTCAAGATGATGGAATTAATCAAAACTATCCTATCTACAAGGGATAGCCATTTGTTCTTGTATCTTGAGATTTTAATTCTGCATCTCTCCAGCAACTAATTTCAATAATTTGATCTGCAAGCACCATTAAAAATGGTGGCACCTGTATATCTTGTAGGTAAAGCAGTAATCAAAAAGCTACAAATATTGACAAATCTTTTTTGAGTAGTTTTCTTTGTGTTGAAGAAAAATATCTCTGATTTCTCCTTAATTTTTTTATCTGCGTTGACATCTCAAAATATTCATCAATAGCTGCCTTAATTATTTTCACCTCTTGAATGTTTGCTTCCCCAATAAAGCAGTGTCATTGATAAACTGCTTGTGATTGACTGATTCCAGATCCTAGACCACCTTGATCCCCATCCAAAGCCTGCAATCTCCTCTCCACTTGAATGCCATCTCCATCACCTTTGCAATTATTACAAATAAAAAGGGGGATGCGGGATTTCCTTCCCAAATTCCATTGGTTGCATTGAAGAAGCCATCCAAAGAACCATTGATCTTTACTAAATATCTACTCTAAAACAATTATAATACAATTTTTCGGAGGATTTTTCAATTAATTTTTATATAGTACTTTTTTTAATTGATCACTATACAAACTTTTTAAAAACTTAAAAATTGTTTACAAATTAATTTAATTTTAAGAAAAACTATATACACACATACATATATACATAGAAACATATATCTGTATAAATAGTTTCTTCGTGTATTAATTAATTTTATTCCTTTCACTAGATAAAAGGAGGCTCTTTGGCCATATACATACATTAAGCGAAAAAGTTACAGAAGTAAAGTTTCTCCATCATGGAGGATCAAAGAACTAAATGATCAATGGGAAATGAAAACAAATGTTTACCGTACGGGGCAAACGGTTTATTAATGCATACAGACAATAGACAAGAACATGTAACACAACAGTACTCCTTTTTATTATTCGCATATATGCCAAAGAGATTACATAGTGCTTCCAATGATGATTACAACCACGATCCAAAGTCCATTCCGGACGGTGTACATATACCATTCCAAAGGTTGACTCAACCGTCGCGCCCATTCGGATACTAATCTAACCGTCGGCCATTTTACAACTTTATCAACAACATGTTAATCTACCTATTGGCTATTTTATAATTTTACCAACAACAACAAAAACCATCAACATATAGGTTTTATTAGCTTTAAGTATTAGACATACATACATAAATACATAGATATTGCAAAGTGGTGCTAATGGGCATCTACTCTATAGAAAATGACAAAAAATTACAAAACACAATGCATAATATGCATTAGTCCCTTAGCAACCTCAAAGATCTTAGACAGCTATTGGGGAGAAAACAAATCCTCAAACAAACTCATGTAATTGCTAAATCTACCCTAGTCTATGTATTCAATTCCTTTCCTACACAACTATGGGGCTCTTTTTGTGATCTTCTTCTTCTTAAAAGTGTTTCTTTGAAAATGCAATCTATCCAACCAACCCATAGACAAACCTCATCTAACTTCAAGGCAGTCATAACTACATCATTGAAACCACTAGCAACACGGTGATGGATGTAAATTACACATCACATCTTTGCTCCCAAGATCTCTATCACACGTGAACAAAAGCATTCAAATTACACCTCCCTATCATCAATGTGCCCAATGTTCCATGAGTCTACTCCAAAAATATTCACAATTGTTTCTGCAATCTCCTTTTTCTTTACCACAAATAACCTCTAGATTTTTTCATCAATTGTCTCTTCTATGCACTTGTAGGTGACATCAAAGCCAACTTTCCCCAGCATTTTATTTACAAGCTTCTCCATCCCACCCAATAAATAGCACCAACAAACCTCAACCCAAAGAACCATAATGTGCTCTCAAGCCCATCAAAACTCCTTTTGTGCCAAATTCTTTGTAGGGTTCGTCATCTCTATACACACTCCTCGGCCAAGATCTTCTCTAGATTGACCATCCATCTGGAATTTGAATTTGCAATTTTGAAGAAGCCAATAAAAACTTCAATGTTTGCCAATACATCCTATGTCCTATTTGGATCTTATAATACAGGCTGAATTAAGAAGTCCAATCTTTCCAAAATCTCCCAAACCTTATGAACCCCTCTAAGTTGTTTCCAATTTCCTAAGTGCATTCACATAAATCATGAATTGGCCTCAATATCAATAGTTTTGACAACTCTTTCCAACAATCTGTCAACCCTCAATTTAAAGCTGCTAATTCAACCTCATTATTTGTGGCAACCCCTGAATGACTTGAGGGACCTCATGCCATGTTACCTTGATTGCCCCTAACAATGCAACCATAGTCAGCTAAACTTGAATTACCCTTTCCAATTACATACACACTTTCACATAATTTCCAACCTGCATATAGACAACAAAATATTATCCTTTTCAACCAGTGGGACCAACTGTGCCTAGGAAAAAACTCAAATTGTGTGTAGAAAACGATGAATTCCCACTTCATGTACTGTCCCCATTTTTGACAGGTCTCTATGTTTGATTGAGTCAGTTCATCATAGCGACCCTCGTGAGCTGACAAGGTGGTTTGAGGGTCTCAATGATGGATTTACTATTTTTAGTAAGTCCATTTTGGGCAGTTGCTGTATTTGGCAGTGCAAATGGTGGTGCTGGCAGTCAATATTGCATGAGCTCACATTTATTAATTAATTATTAAAAGTTTACTTTATTATAATGATACATTATTATTAAATGTTATAAAGTGATGTTATGTTGGAGAAGCTTCATAAGTAAAGTTACATTTTGGAAACAAAAGGTTAATTAGAGATTATAAATATAAGCTCATTATGAAAGAAAAAAGGCATCTGATTATTTGATTATCTATTTGCTTTTGTGAATTTGTGAGATTTTCTGAAGTTGTTGGTTTTTGTGCCCTTGCTGAAGTATAAGGGTTTGAATTCTGAGTTGTGTATGTGATCCACAGCTGAAGTATTGTGGATAGTGATCTGGGAGTTATTTTGAGAAATTATCTTGCAATTTTGCTGCTGAGGTAAACCAAATTGCTTACTACTCTATTGTATTTGACTGTACCTGGGAAGTGGTTATACTAGAAGAAATTGGTTGGGAATTAATAGTTCTTGCTGCTGCTATTAATCCTTTCCACCTGCAATTGAATTTGTGGAGTTATTGAGCACTTTGGAGGGCTGCATTGATCACTGATAGCAGTGTTGGGTCATCACTAATACCTGCAATCACCTTCTTGAAAGCTTGCGTCCAGCACAAGCAGCATGCGATCAAAGAAAGAAGGCCTGCTATTACAAATAAAGAGCCTGCGGTCAGATTCTGACTCGCTGTGAATATATTGGGAGGGTCTGTACAAGTTTCAGAGGTCTGCGTCTACATTAAAAGCAGGCCTGAGACCCCAACTAAGGTCTGCGTCCATAATTAGAGGCCAGCATTTGAATTGTTGGTGCCTGAGTTTGCTTCCAGAGGTCTGTGACAACATTTTGGAGGGCTGCGGTTGGTATTGTTCATGTTCAAGGGGCTGCCAATTCAAATTGACAGTTGTGCTGGCATTCTACAGTTCAAAGGTCTCTGAGAAGGGCTGCATTTCATCACCACAACTTTCTTTTCATAGGTGGAGTTGATCAACATTTCCAGGTTCTGGGAAAGATTAATAAATTATTGTTATTGATAAATGTGCTGTTAGAATATACTGAAATTTCAGAATTGATGAATGCAAATTTCCTTTGCAATTTGTTTCAAAGTTTTGGCATTGATGCTCTATTAATTAGTAGCAAATGTTTATTCTGAATTTGACAAAATTTGTAAAACCAAGTAACATCACACTTGCACTATTGGAGTATGACTGCAAAAGGTTTGATAAAATTCTAAATTTTTGATTAATGAAGGAAATTAATGTTTGTTAAGGCTATAACCAGCTAGGGGTTTTTACACTTCACCTAGTTTTACATAGGTCATCATTATGGCCAATGGTTGACTTGACAAGTGTTAATCATTGTACGTCAGAAGTACAGGCCAAACCAAACCATTGACCCAGACCAAAATGAAAACCAACACCAAAGTCACATCATCTAATACAACATTGAGATCCCTGCACCATGTTGGTCAGAACAGAGGATATCATTATGGCCAATGGGTGAGTTGACAAAAAATATCCATTTGACATCAAAGGTAGAGGAAAAACCCAATCATTGACCCACACCAAGATAAAAACCAACATGATATTTACATCATCTAATACAACATTGAGATCCCTATACGATGTTTGTCACAACAAAGCCTCAAATATTGTCCTTATCACTTCTTAGATTATCCCACTTCTAGAAACACCTGATCAAGAATGGAAGAAACATTTGTATTGGCACAATACTTGTGTCATCATGAGAAGTAGATTGCACAATATCAACCAAATTGCACGAATCATAATCATCAAACTTAATTTGAAAAACTAGTCATAATTCAATAATCTCCCCCTCCCCTGCCAAAAAGTTCTCTTACTAGCTGTTCGTCTTGTAATAGAGTCCACAACCACTCTAGATAAAAATTGAACGAGAGGGAATAATAGAATGTACACCCAAATACTCCATATGTCCAACAATTTCTTCTTGCGCCTACTTCAATTGCAATGGAACAAATTTCCTTTGTAACACACAAGTGGTCAGCTTTCCTTGGTTTCATCATGTAAGAGCCTTTCTCTGTATCGATACAAGATCATCAATGAGTATATTGGGCTTTTGACTCTGGAAAGGCACTAAGGTCTCACCAAGTGCCATGTTTCATGATCTACTATACAGTTGGCTAGGGTGTTCATGTGGTTGCTGATCTCCTTAAATACATGTTTAAATGTAAAGTCATTTAAAGTTTCTAATAATGATCAACTTTTTAAGGATCATATTTATTTTCTGATTTTTGAGCCACCCCAATCCTTATGGCATTAACAATAACCTTAGAGCCACCTTTAACTTCATGCTACCATCCCCTTCTTTCAAAGAGCACTAACTAGATTTTTGTCTCTGATAGACCTTACAAGAAAGAAACTTTATGTATTGGCCTTTTATATGATTTTTGAATAAACCTTTTACTATCATATAATAGATATAAAGAGTCTCAACAATTTTCCACATGCATTGATACAACTTCTGCTAGTTATGCAAAATCATATGCATATGTGGATATAAACTTGATCACACAAATTCTCATAATCCTCAAGCAAAGTGTAGGTGTTAGCTGCCTCTCTTACTCCAACCACTCCAACACCACTCTTCGCTCCCTCTCAATAGTGGTTACTTGATATTGTTGCACCAACTCCCAAGCAGCTGCCACCTACTCTATTGTGGCTGTTCTCCCTTCCTTAGCCTCAGTGACTGAGTTAATTGCCTTCCACAACCTAAAAAAATGTGTCTCAAAACTCACTCTCCATACTATGCAGAGTATCAATGATACCAAGCTTCCCCTTTTGTCAATCTAGCCTATGCCATGCGTCCATCATCTCAAGAGTCTCTATGGCTAATGGGTTGTAAAGTGCTAGGTCAACTCTTGCTCACAATCATTCCTCATTAAGTTGAGGAGTCTCTCTACCTCTGCGGAGACAAAACTGATATTCGTTTGTTTGGCAAGATCAACCATCCCTTGTGTGACAATTGCCATGCCCTCCAATTCTGCCAAGTATCTCTGTATGGATCCAACAGCATCATCCGAGTTGAGTTTTCAGACCTGAATGTAGCCATCATGTGCCTCTCTCTTGCTCAATTCATCTATTAGCATTGCCAATAGCAAGGAGGCATCTCCCTAATGTACAATCTCCTCAATCTCAATCACCTCCTCAATTGCAACTTGTATCTCCTCCCTCCTAGCAAGCCCACCTCTTTCTCTTCAAGGAGCTCTATTGGTACAAGCATGTGTCATGTGTCTACTTCTCTCTTGAAGTGGGTGCTCACTAATAAGTTGGGTGAAGGTGGTGGAGTCTCAACAATACCCATAGCACATTTGTCCTAAAAACTATCAAGTCTTGTATTTGCATCATCTACCATCACTATCCTCTAAAACTCTTGGTCATAGCTGCACACTTCAAGTTGCAATACCCTCCTCATTTGTGATTGCCATCCATCAGACATTACTACAAGTGCACACCCTCTATGGAAAGTGTGGCTCTCTATGTCATAAGTGTTATACCTTCAAGCATGAGTGTGGTGCCTTGGGCGTAGGTGTATTGGCTACAAACTGACCATAGTCACCTCTTGAACTCCCTGTGATGTGGGGAAGCAATGTGTTGGGTGCTAAGACGTGCATTGAAGGGAGTAACTCCTACACTCTGTGTTGCATCACCAAGTTTGTGGTAGGGTACAACTATGATGGTACAAACATAATTGTTATGCACCATGCCATCACTTTTAAGCTTTAGTAATCTAGCATAACATGGGACTCAAATTCTGCATGTGGGATATGCCATTATGAATATGAGAACTCTGGATTCTAGGTTGGTTCCTATTGGATAATCACAAGGTCACTGGGAGACGGGGACACTTGGAGGTCTCCAGTACTAGTACTAGTACCGATACGACAGTTTTTTCAAAAATAGGAGATGGGGGTACTTGGAGACGAAATTTTTTTTAATAGTTAAAGAAGTCTAATACTAAATACAAAATTTGAAAATAGTAATATTGTAAAACTAAAAGACTAAAGTAAATAATAATACTAATGTCACATTATATCGAGTCAAATCGAGTCAAATATTTCAAAACTTACATAATCACAATATTGTATCTCATTGGTCTTAATTTTTGCATTGAAATCATTAAAATGAGGGCTAAAATATATAAAATTATTTAATATTATATTTTATATTTATATTTTGTTAGGAGACTTCGGGGAGACTTCACTTTTTGAATTAGGAGATTAAGAGGTCTCCAACATTTTTTGAGGTCTCCGG
Organism: Cupressus sempervirens; assembly: GCA_028749045.1. NCBI lineage: Eukaryota > Viridiplantae > Streptophyta > Pinopsida > Cupressales > Cupressaceae > Cupressus > Cupressus sempervirens. The sequence continues at coordinate 516,454,377 of CM053785.1, read as the reverse complement.
AGACACAAAAAATCTCTAAGACGCGACTTTTAGGGGGGAGACGGGTCTCCCCATAACCATGGATGATCACCTAACTTGCTCCTTAGGACTTAGTAAGAATGAGAATGAGAATTAGAATGAACCTGAACAAATGAAGAATTTATTTTGCATTAGGTGCAAATGCAATGGTAAGGTATGTGATGTCATTATTGATGGTGGTAGCACAAATAATCTTGTTTCTGAGGAAATGGTTAATAAGTTGAAGTTAGAAAGAAAGAAACACTTGAATCCCTACTAGATTGCTTGGTTGCAGAAGAATCATAAGGTTTTGGTTAGTGAACAGTGTCATGTAACTTCAAGATCTACCACAATGAGGTGTTGTGTGATACTATGCCTATGGGTGTTTGTCATTTTTTGTTAGGGAGACCCTAGTAGTATGATCGTCGTGTGGTACATAATAGGTTTGCAAATACCTATTCTTTAACAAAGGATTGAGCCTGACACAATGTCATATCCCTATTTTAAGATAGAATTTTAATAATAATCAAATAATATAATGTTAGTAAATAAATAATGATAATAAAGTTATATTAAAACTAATACTAAAATATAAAAATATGAAATAATTATTATTTAATTTATATTATCAATGAAATAATATTTAGTATGGTATTTTAAATAATAAAAATCAATTAAATCAAAATGAATATATAAAGAAATTAAATTAAATACAAGAGAAAATATTAAAGAAAGTATGTTAACTTTCTAAATAGAATTTAATAAATACAAATAAGTAAGTAAATAAATAATATAACATAGAATAATATAAATTAACTAAATCTAATGAAAAGTTAATAAATATTTTACAAATAGACATGATTCCTTAAAATTAAGATATAAAAGGGAGGAGAGTTTATTTTAGAGAGGGGAAAAAAGAGGAGGAGAAGATAGGAGTTCAAAAAGGAAAAATGGAAGATGAAAGTATTATGAAGAAAATAAGGAAGTGACTTTCTGAAAAGGTATCAATGATATTGAAAGGATGTGAACCTTTGAAAGGGTCATAATTATGAATAGTTGCGACTCTTCAAAAATGTTGTAAGTATTGGGACTTCTCCAAAGGATTTTAGTTATGAAGTGCTATAAATTTTCGAAAGGATTATAACCATGAAGTGTTGTGACTTTCCAAAGGATTTGTATTATGAAAGGTTGCGACTCTTCGAAAAGAAGAAACAAAAGAGAGACATGGACCAAGAAAAGAGGAAGGTAAGAAATGTATGTTTATGGATTATATTTCAGGCGTTGAAGAAGCTGAGACATTATCTTTTTTCTAAGGAGTTTGTTTTGTATACTTATAATCAAGCTTTGCAATATTTAATTAATCAAGGAAAGTTGAATCAACAACATTTTAAATGGGTTGAGTTTTTGTAGAGTTATACTTTTGTTTTGAAGCATAGGAGTGAGAAGTCTAATAGGGTAGTAGATCCTCTTAGTCGAAGACAGATTTTGGTGGCAGAGATGGAAATTGAGATTTTTGGGTTCAAGGAACTCAAGAGTTTGTATAAAGAGGATCCTGATTTTGGTGAAGCTTGGAAAGCTTGTAGAGAACTTGTTACTCTAGACAGAACTAGGTGGTTGGATTTCATCACTCAAGATGATATGCTATTCAGAGAAAGTCAATTGTGCATTCTAAGGAGTTCTATGAGGGAGAATCTCATAAAGGAGAAGCATGGTGGAGGGTTGATTGACCATTTTGGTCAAAAGAAAACCATTTCTTTGGTTAGTGAGAACTATTATTGGCCATGGTTGCAGCAAGATGTCAAGAAGTTTGTACAAAGCTGCAAAGTATGTCAAATGATAAAAGGAGCAAAACAAAATACAGGGTTATATCAGCCATTACTTGTACTAGAGAAGCCATGGAAAGATACCAATATGGACTTCGTTCTTGGCTTAACAAGGACTCAATGAGGGCATGATTCAATTTTTGTAGTGGTTAACAACTTTTCAAAGATGACACATTTCATTCCTTACAAGAAGACTAAGGATGTTGTTCATGTGGCTGAATTGTTTTTTAGAGAAGTGAGACTACATGAGCTATCGAAGACACTAAGTTTGTTAGGTACTTTTGGCAAACATTGTGGAAAAAATTAAATATAGATTTGAAGTTCAACTCATGAAATCATTCACAGACTAATGGACAAACCAAAGTGGTCAATAGGAGTTTGGGAAATTTGCTGCGATGCTTGGTTGGAGATACACCAAAGGGATAGGATTTGATTTTACCATAGGTGGAATTTGCATACAATTATTCTATCAATAGGAGCACTGGTAGATCACTATTCCAGATAGTATATAGAAGTAGTCTTATGAATGCTCCTGAATTAAGGAAGTTGGACAAAGGGGAGACAAGTAATGTTGAAGTTGAAGATTTTGCAGAACATTTGAAGAACATTCATGGGGAGGTGAGGAAGCACATTACCAAAATGAATACATAGTACAAGGCAAAGGCGGATGAGAAAAGGAGTCAAGGAATTTCAAATTGGAGATGAAGTCATGGTTCATTTGAGGAAGGAAAGATTTCCAATGAGAACATATAATAAGTTGAAGATAGAGAACTTTGGATCGTGCAAGATACCGAAGAAGCATGATTCAAGAAATGCCTATGAAGTAGAGTTTCCCAATGAACTGAATATTTCACCAATGTTTAACATTTCAAATTCAACAGAGTATCATGAAGGAGGTGTTGACGATGAGGCCATAGAAGCACAATGGACTATTCCAACAACTACTTCAACTGCAAAGGAGATTGAAGGGCTGTTATCCAATTGTATTGGCAAAAGCACAAGCAATAGGGCATATAAGCAATATTTGATCAAATGGAAAGGACAACCCATCATGGCTAACAAGGGAGGAGTTTAGTCGTCTTGGTTTTCTTTTGAACACCTGAGATGTGATGGGATCACTTCTAAAATTACCCTAGGTCTCTGATGCAAGAGCATTCTAGGTGTAAGGGCAATCTAGCATCACCCAAAAATATTTCAGATGTGTCTTTCAATAAGGGTTGTCTCAGTGCAGAGTTACTGTTTTTGGAGGCTTACTAGTTTTAGTAATTTGGTTGTCCGAGCTCAAAATGTTCTAATTTCGCCCATGTAGGTTCATTTTAGATATATCAGCCTACAAATAAAGTTTCATTGCAATATCAAATCTATTTGTGAAGTTATTGAAAAAATTTGGTATTGACAACAAGGTATTAAAACTTTGAACTTAGCTTTGAAGGCTTTAGAGACTCCGATAAGGGGTCAAACCTCAGTTGATTGGAGTTTTCTCGAGTTAAGCAATGTAGAGCGCTTCATGGCGTTACTAAAATGGGGTCATAATAGTCAATTAGAGCAATTGGGGATGAGTTATGGTCTTCGGAAGTCGCGCCACCTAAAATGGCAAAATGAAATTCCTCCAAATTTTCTTGTCTTGAAAGTTGTTGGGGCCTTCTCTAATGTAATAAAATACAAAAAATAATAATAATTTAGGATTGGTCAGCCTCAGGGTCTAGGATTAAATTTCTAGAACCTTCGTGAGCGGTGAAAAATTGCCTATATAAAGGTCCGTAGGGTTGTCTAGGACATTTCTAGATAGATAGATGGTGGCTCTAGCCTATTGAATACTATAGGGAATTGCTCATATGGCTTTACATGTTTTATTTCTAAATATTATAATTCCATTTTATTGGGTAAAAGAAGTCCATTTTCCGTTCTTGCAAATTGTTGTTATTTCTCTATTTTGTTGTTTGTGTTTGTGTTAATAAGGGAGTACCCTTCATCAATTCTTATCAGCAAAACTATTGCCAACAACCTTGTTTACCTTCTATCTTGAGGCTCATTCATAGAAATCAAGAACCTACTTAATTCCCTTGGCCTACCTTACACTGCTTCCTTGAGAGGACATATTCCACAACCTAACTTCCAAACCTCAAATATAGGATTTTGTGTGGTTCTCCCTTAATGACCTTCCAAAAGTTTACAACAATTATAAACAAAAATGGCAAGAGCAGGTCCCCTTGTTTGAGTCGGTGATGAACCCCAAAACAAATGGTTGGAATACCACTAATAAGCACCAAATAGGATGAATAGAAAATACACCCCTCAACCCAACAACACCAATCCTTCCCAAAACCAAATTCCAGTAGGTTCACTTCTAAATAGACCCAATTAAATACATTGAAGCATTTCATAGCTGATTTTGTTTCATGGTATCCTTATGTATCATCTAGTGACCTACAATAATACTACCTAAGATCTGCCTCCCCTCTAAAAAGTCACTATGTTCATGTAATGTCCCCCTATTCATGAGTGTCATCTTTTAGAGAATGAGCCTATTTCTTGAACCTCATAGGCTAATGGAGTTATTCAAAGGGTCCAATTAGTAGAATTGGGGGACTAATTCCCACTCCAAAGGTCAAAGATGTTCAGCGTTTCTCTTTGTTTGAGTCAAATCGGCAAACTTACTATAAATAGTACATGTTTATTTTAGGAAGTCAAAGTTTCTAGTTTTAGCAAGGCACCTGGACAGTTTGGTAGCTGTGTGGAGTTATGGTAACACTGATAGGACTTCTAGTTGAGGACTTTCTATTCATAGGAAGTCAAAGTAGATTCAAAGCTATTTTTGGCAAGGGCGCCAGGACTAATGGTATGCATGATGATTGACTTATTCATTAGTTGACTCAGTTCAGTACACTTACTATTTATAGTAAGTCATCTATCCAGCATTTCCATATTTGGCAGGGCATCTAGATCGGTCTCAATTGTAGAATTGACCTAGGGATCTTTGTTGATCACATATTTAGGGATATACTAATTTCATTGAGTCAAGGGTTATTAGAGATGCACCCTTACTATTTTTAGTAAGCAAGTTGGATGTGTAGTGGGAACCATAGTTGACCTCCAAGTCCAAACAGGTCAAAAAAATAACGAGTTATTAAAGAGATATTTAGTTTATAATGACATTAATGATTGATGATAATATTATAAAGTTATTATTTAACTTTATAAAGCGACTTTTAAGTGTGGGAATTATTAGATATTATTAAAGTTACCCCTTTATCACATTATACCCTATGGTTGAAAACAAAAGCAATTATACAAGTTGTTTATAAAGTCATTTTAATGAAAGGGGCCAAATGACTTTATGGCTTTTAAATAACATTTATTACAGGAGGTCGATTATTTAAATGTTTTCCTAAGTCAATGTGAGCACATGAGGAATAAAGAAAACATATTTAATCAATTTAAAACAAACGCTAATGTTTAAAAGATAAGGGATATTCAAGTTATGAGATGTGTATTTGTGAATTCTCTTGGACAATTATAAAAAGGCAATAGAGGAGAGAAATGGAATTCATTCATGACTAGTGCATTTGCTTTTGTTTGTGTGTAGAAGAAATCGAAACAAGGGTTTCAGATTTCAAGCATTAAGAATTGTGAATTCTTCTAAGTTTTTGAGACTGAGTTGGTGAAACACCCAACGAACTATGTCAGGGCATTGGCTTCTTACAGAGGTCAAATATAAATTTGTTATAGAATTTAGGGCTTCATTATTTACCAGAACAATTTGCAGTGATAGAAGGAAGGGGCAGCCCAAATAATATAAAGACAATTTTATAAAAAAAAGATGATAGGTTAATGCAGATCGCAGTCAAATGAAGACCTGCATTTGGTGTCCAAGGAGCAGCAATTTACGTACAGCCCACGACATATATATGGAGGCAGTGGCTCAAGTTTGGCAGTGTGGAGGTCCATTCGGTGTGGAGAAGGCCTCCAATATTAAATTGCAGGCATTGACGTTAGAATATACATGTTTCTAGAAGGCTGCAATGCAAATTGGGGCATATTGAGAATACATATGATCAGTTCCAGGATTTTATTTATTGCAACTATTAAATTATCAATGCATTTGATTATCATTGTATATATATTTCAGCTCCTTGAATTGCAATAAGATGTATTCCTTGTGAATTGCCAACCATTTGACAAAATGTCATGTTGAATATTAAACAAATTTAAATGGTATTTCATAGTTGTTTGCAAGTCTATCTCATTTAAAATAAGATTATTGGTGAAACCGACTTTATTAGTTTGCATGTTAGTGTCTGACAAAATATCAAACATATTAAATTCAAATATTTCAATGTTCGTCGGAGTTGGAACTTGATGTGGTTCTTATAGCTCATCAAAAATATATTATTCAAGCATTTTTTTAACCTCTACACAATTATCTTGCGTACAATAACAAATTATGTTGCCCAAAGCAATTGGACAATAGATATCAAAACATCCATGATATACACAATAGTTGGTAGTGGAGTTAGTGGTGGCCCAGTTCTTTTATCTCCACCCTTATGCTCTAAGCCCGACTTGACTCCTCTGCCCACCACTACAAGATTGAAGATTGGATTGACCATACCAACATTCAGTCAAGTGTGGACGCTAGTGAGCATGGGGACACCAGTACCAATGACAACGTCTAATGCACTCCCAGTGTTGGTAGAGGCAGTGGCAGAAGCAATTGGAGGTACCAAAAGCGAGCAGGTAGGCGAGTTGCCACAGGGTGATGAGGCAATGGTGATGGAGCTGGTTGTTGTGCATAGTGTGTAGGCGAGGACATGGCTAAGGATGGGGTGGCTGAAAGGATGTTTAGTTTGGTGACTGCTTCAGAGTCAAACATGGATAGTTGGCTTGATTGGTTTCATCACTTCCAGCTCATGCTCATCGAACTTGTGAGGCATACGATATGTTCACCATGACGACCGTTACCCCCACCCACTGATGTCATGGATTTTGAGGCTAGATCTTTGCCTGTGAGAGAGCTCAAACCCAAGAGGGTTCCTAGTGTTGTGAATAGCGAGGCAACAAGTGTGGATGTAGGAGAGACACCACTCCCATAGATATTTTTTCAGGAGGGTTAGCGAGAGTGTGGTGACCCAAACCTAGACCAATACTTGGCAGACATGGTCACAAGTGCCCAATGGGTAGTGGCTTCAATGTGACCACGCACTTGTAAGGGGGATAGACCAACAAAGGAGTTTACTAGGTGTTTTCAGTCTCGAGGATTGCCTACCACATAAGACCCTAGAGATGCTGGAGGATTGGGGTATGTGCAAGCCCATGGGAGAGAGTCACACCCAAACCTCCTTACAGAGAATTGAGCAAATCTTTTGCTGGTGGTATTACCAATGTAGGTGGACTCAACATGTAGCCTCAAGGGTTGGAGCCGTCCTAACAACAAGTTGTTGTCACAGCTCCAAAGGAGCTAGCCAAACAATTAAGGGAGGTAGAAGATGAGTTAGAGTGGTGCAAAAACCAGCTCGTAGAGAGGGAGGCCAGGTTAGCAGAGAGAGAGGCTCAATTGGTGCAGGAGAGGGTCAAAAGAGCATCCCTGGAGACTTGTCTTGCCATAGCTATGGAGTTGGTAGATAAGTAGGACAAGGAGATTTTGGAGGCAGTGTATACGGTGAAGTGAGCTACGAAGCATCAGATGGTAGCTACAGTAATCTGAAATACAAGATTGAGCAGGTGTATAAGCTCAGGGAGTAGCTGACAGCTTCTATATCGACTCATTCTTTAAGGATGCATTCCTAGCCTCTCCCTTTTTTTTGGGCGGGGGGGTGGATGGATGATGTTATTGGTAAAACTAGTTGTTAACCTGTGCTTAGTTTGTCCGAAGGAGTAGGCAGTTCAAAATGGTTGGTCGCAACGTTACATAGTTGCAACCCTTTGACACTTAATATTCTATGCACTTGTATCCGATCATCATCATCATTGTGAATGAAGATGTAATGTTGTCACCATGAGTCAGAATATATGAATGTAAGCATTTCCTAAGATTAATAAAGAAGTTTGTGAGTTCTCTAATACTGTGTTCTGTTGCATTATATCACTTTCCTTTCTTTTTATTCTGTATGTACTAAACTTGTTGCCTAAAGCAGTAAACATCAAGCCCTTTTCTGAAATAGCTAGAAAGGCCACCGACATTTCTAATGAATATGAAACAAATCCAATAATGAGCTCAGTCCAGATCAGTACCCAAGCTTTTCACTGCTGAAACATGGGAGCGGGGATGGTACTACCATTTCCTGCAAGACAGTTTTTGGAATCCACTTTTAAGAATCATAAACATGCATCACACAGATGGATTAGAAAGGGCCCCTTCATTTCCGAGGTTGATCAGGAATTGAAAAATAAGATATACAGAATCTGAATGATATAAGACAAGATATAGTTAATCTTTCAATTCCACATAGCTTGGTCTCATATAGCAACTTGACATGCCCTACAAGATAATTTTTACATTCATCAAAATTCATGTTTTTGTATGGTAAAACTAGCTTCTGTTTGTTTCTGGTATCATGGATATTTAAAATCAATATCCTTTTATGTTTGCTAATAAAAAACAAATTTACAATTTACCTTTTTCCCACATATGCCCACAGTGGACTTACTATATACATGTTGAAGCATACATACATTTCATTACAACAAGTCAAGGAAAAGACTAAATAGAACATTTCAAAATCATACAACTTAGCCCTGACCAGAACCTAATCGGATATTACTTTGGAGTACACTGACTATAAGAATAACGAAGATTGACAAATTTCATGAAACATCCCAATCAGAACTGCCACTAAAAAGATTCTCATGTTGCATTATCCTCTAATGTTCCAGCATTTTATTCCTCGAATGACCATCATCAATAAATGGAGAAGCAAGAAAGAAATGCCCAACTTCAGAATACGCAAATGAAATTTTTTTTGCAATTGAACAATTTCATTTCTATATCTGTTCCACTTTTATCTTTTGTGACTGTGAATAGTCATCAGCAATTTACCATATTTTTTATGGAATAATCAAGATTAAATGTTAGAATATACTTCTCTAACAGTTCTGTAATCCTGTACAGGATCTGCTACAGATGCATCAACAACATGAACCAAAAGGTGGGTCCTTCGGAGATGCCTTAAAAAAGTCCTTCCCAAACCCTAAAAAGAAATAAAGTTATAGCCTTCAAAAATATAAAATAATATATGATCAACCAAGCAAGAAACTGAAAAAAAGAAAGCAGTAAAGTTATGGGATCAAACTGCAAATACCTTTCCTAGATGGGCCCCTCTTATGAGACCAGGCATATCCGCCAGCGTTGCAGAACCCCAAGTTCCTAGATCAGGGTCTCCAGCAAGCTGTCCAAGATTCGGCATCAATGTTGTGAAAGGATAATCTGCAATATCTGGCCTTGCCCGTGTGACAGCTGCTAAAAGCGAAGACTTTCCTGCATTTGGAAGTCCCTAAAACAGAGGAAATTGAAGTCACTCTTAATTTAAAATTTTAAACACAAAGCAGAAACATTTCTCCTTCCTAAAAAAGGGGCAAAATTTTGACATGTTATAATCAGCAAAAGAACTTTTATCATCTTATGTAATAAGAATCGGGTCAATGTCCACACAGTATAGTCATTTGAAGAACTCTAAAAGCATTGCAATTGACAAGAAGCATGTCAATTGCCAAAAACTCAAAAACCAATACAATAAAAAGGAGTATTTCCCTTATTTATCTTCAAATAAACACACTTTCTTTTATAGGTCTTTCAATGATGTGGATCACGAACTGATTTGAATATCCCATTTTATTTGCAGATCTGCTCTTTTTTTAAATAACTGTGATGTTGATCCTGGTTCCAATTTTGAACCTTGAGGAAAACATATTTTGTCTCTGGATTTTTCCAATCAAACATTGATTCAATATCATGAAGGTCTAATTTATGGCTTTTGTAGCAAGTGTAGGCCTTCCTAAGTCAGGCCTAATTGAAAATGGATTTCCAAGTATATTTTAGATCATCTAGGCATCTACAAAGTTATGTGCATGTTTCAAAAAGGGATTCCCAAGAACATATAGAAGAAAATGAGGACAAGTTTAGATGCCACATTTGCATGAACCTCAATGGAAATGTTTCTCTTTGTTGATTATATCAAGAAATGTGATGATCCATTCCCGTACACAATTCACAAACAATCTTTCTCCTAACAATTTAGCAATCAGATGAATACATACGGTGATCTAGAGGCTAGTACGGTTGAGTTGAGATGGCGTACAGATGTCAATTGCCAACGTTCAGACAATGGGGAGGTCGTACAGTACAAGCCATACAGTATGGTATGGAGCACAAGCTGTGCCATACGGTGACACAAAGAAGGGTCGTACGGTATACTTATGCAGGCCGTATGGTAGGCTATGGAAGGTCGTACGAAAGGTTATGCAGGTTGTACGGTAGGCTATGGATGGTCGTACAGAAGGTTATGTAGGTCGTACGGTAGGTTATGGATGTCGTACGAAAGGCTATGTAGGTAGTACAGCGAACAATGAATGTAGTACGGTGAGCAAGGGAGCAGGGAACTAGGAGGCCGTATGGTGGTAGAGTTGCAATATAGAGTTATAATGAAGTTTGCCAATCATGGATGAAGTATGGATGGAAGATAGCTATGCACCCTAAACTACTAAGCCCGAATTTCATCATACGGAAAACCAAAGAAGAAGAAGATTTGAACATGAATATCTTTCAATAATTATATGCCGAAAGATGATGCTCCGATTTGCTAGATCTGAGTGAAGTATTACATGTGATGGAATAGGGTGAGGGTTGAATCCCATCGAAACCGCAAAGCCAAGTAGGGAAGATCTTTCACTTCCGAAATGGCGAACAACAGAGAATCCCAATGGGAATTAGCAATACAAAGAAATAATCCAAATTGACTACCTACAAGCCGAGCTTAAATACTAGTCTGGGAAAACTTTCCGAGGGTGTACAAAGATAGCCGACGGTGAAACAAACTACGAAATCAAAACAAAAATGGGTCCGAGATATATTAAATCAATCGGCTCATTAACAATAGTTTGATTAATGATTTATTTTGTAATGGGAACATTACAAGAAAATGATCAATGAAATTTTCCAAACAATTTTCTATCCTTTTTACATGCACTTCATGGTTGCATGTGTAATAATATGTTGAAAATCTACCATATAGTTCTCTAATAACTATTGAGAGCTTCATTAAGAAAACAAGCACTTTTCCTCTTAAAACTTTAATTAGACTAATTATAATTTAAATCTCTGTGATAATATGAAATTCAATATTTAATCTTAATATAGAATATTCGTAATAGATATATTAACTGTATATTAACTGATTTCAAATTATTATCATCGAATCCTCTTATTATTTCGTATTTATACCGCTGCCTTAAATATTGTTTCTTTTTCTATGTTTTTCCTCCATACTCTTTAGCAAGTCAAAGGCACATTCAATTGAGGCCGATCGTGATGTGAACTAACATGACATATAGGGGTCACATCGGTATGAGTCAGTGTGTCACATCAAAGGTACAGTGCTCATAGTCACGTCAGAGTCATCTAGCCCGTTGGTGAGACTTTATAAAATAGTCTAACTTATTAAGATGCCATGTTGGCATGAATATTCTTAATATTAATAATATAATGATAAATGACATTGTTTGATTAATATGATGAATAATACATTAGAATACGTTAAATATGATGACCTCCTTACGCTAAGTTTTCAAAACTCCCTCTTTAGCTAGGGAGGCTTCCATATTAGATGGAGACATTATTAATTTATTAGATGCCAACTTATGCAATATTCATCATAGTGGATTAAAGAGAAATTTACCTTTATGGCATGTCATTGGATATCACCATAGGTTATCCACCATTAAGAATTTAAATACCTACCATTATAAAGGATTCAGGGAACTACCTTTATGGCATGTTGTCAGATATCACCATATGTGACATCCACCATAAAGGACTTAGTATAACAACCATTATGGCATGTCATTAGGTACCACCGCATGTGCTACACACCATAATGGATTTAGAGAAGTTCCTTTATGGCATGTCGACAAAAATCACGATGTGTGCTATCTACATAAGGACTCAATATAACACCTGTTATGGCATGTCCTCAGGTATCACCTCATGTGTTACCCACCATAGTGGATTTAGAGAATTAACCATCATTGTGTATAACGTCCCTTGTTAGGAACTTACATAATTTAATTTAAATTTCTTAATTAAGCTTTTTGCCAATCAATTCCATATATCTTATTTATTGTTTCTTTTTCTATTTTTTTCATTTGTACTCTGTGAAATACCTGTCATAAAATAAATAAAATATTAAAACTTTGTACATGGGATTGACTGATTTAGTATATCCTGGGGCCCATTTCTATTTTATTTGTAGGTGTTAGCCATGTCATGTGCAGGCACTTGGTTTCTCCCTTGGGAGTTCTACTCAGATGGGGTATATATCTCTGTCGGGTTGGATTGTTTAGGTATGCAACTTGATTTTTTTATTTGTACTATGAATCCTTGTTGGACTTTTCCTATTTCACCATTTTGGAAGTGAAAGACCTCCCTATTTGGCTAATGCAGTTTAGGTGGGTTTCACCCCCACCCTATTCTGTTGTGGTTTCATTCACTCAGATCTAGCAAATCAGAGCATGTTGTTTGCAACTATTAATTTTGTACAACAAGAATTGTATCTTTCCTATGTTTGGCATTAATACTATGCATTGTGGAAAAACCTATTAATTAATCATTTCTAGTTTGCTCAACATAATTGCACTAGAGGAAACATACATATATACATTGGCAAATAAACCAGATCTAATATATTCATTAAGCAAGAAGCTAGCTCTCCATACGAATTTTGTTTTCCATACATCATTGTACAACCCAAAGGCCTCCATATCACTAAGTCTCCTCCCAACATCATACAATCATCCCAAATACGGGAAGCTAGATCACCGTAGGGTTAATTTGGAACCACCATACAGCTGGCAGCCATCCATCATTAGCTTTAACTGTACGCTTGAGTCTCCTCCAACAATCTCTACACAATACACACATTCATCCTCATGTCCGTACACTGCCAAGACACCATACGGCCACTCCTGACGACTAGCCACTACCTTCATGCACTATCAAGCAATCCATACATAGCTTCCCTCTCCCTAAACCGTATGTTCTCATTCAATCCAACCTAGCTCTCAACCATACAATGTCCCGCCTGTTAATTACTGAGTGTGGGACAAATTTCAATCAAATATCCATATACAGGGATTAATCTTAAGAGCTTGTTAGGAACATTATAGTGGTATAAGAGCTAGTGATCCTACTAAACTGTGGATAGTGAATGCAAGTTTATACGCAGAAACAAAGGTAGTGCCACTCGGTTGGTAGAATGGGAGATTCACAAGATCCCACTGCCTAAGTCATGTCATTCTTCAGAAAGCTCACTGGGAATCAGGTACAAATTAACGACTCATGGAGGAAATACTACAAAAATTTATCGAAGGCAAAATCTTTGGAGAACACAATGGACACAGTGATGACTCAGTTACAGGAAAGGCAAATCCTCATCTGGCACATTCTCGACCCTCCATGCTGACCTTTCCTCTGCAAATGGAAGCACCTCATAAAGGATGCAAACTAAATTTTGAAGAAATACAAGAAAAGTTATGGGAAGTGTAATACTCCCACTTACTCTAGTTAAAATATTGATGACAACTATTTAAACTTTTTCCACTTTTTTATCAAATTATCCATTCTTGAACGGCATGATAGAAATTGTGTCAAATCTCAATTGCTCTTAATATCCTTGCAATTTTCCTGTAATTCTTGAAGCAAATGATTCTCCTATTTCTATGCTTAATACTTTACAACCTATGAATGACATATTCTTCCTTTAGCAACTATAAGAACAAATAAATAAATATATCTTTGTCTCCATTATGCGAAATGTTTCCTCAATACTTATTTCCAATTGATATACTTATTTCCAATTCTAATGTCCCCCCTCCTAAAAACGAGTCTTGTTGACTCATATATTGCAAAGGCTAAAAGACGTGTCTCTTGCCTTGCATCCCCTGCCTCATTATTGATTGTTTCTATCTTCTTTTTGTTAAATATTGGATCTGAGTAAATATTATAGATTGGATTAGACTATAGTGAGACGCATAGGATATATAAGTTAATATTAAGAATAAGAAATGATATAATATTAAGATTTTATATTATTGTTCATTATTATATATTATATAACTAATATAATATAATATTAATTTTTAATTTTATATCTTTATCCTTATAATATTATTTTATTATATTTTTATCTATAACATATTATATTATTAATATTAAGAGTTATTATTATTTTTATATTAAAATATTATTTTGAGACAAATTATATATATTTTTATAGATATGAATGTATGTGTATTCTAAGCAATTTGTATTTTCAATTTATCTATGTATTATAATATGTTCATATTGTACATGGAGGACATATAGCTTACTACAATGACTTGTCGTGATGTTGGGATGACTAATGCAACCTCCTCTAAGCCATAGACTTGTAATTATAGCCTTGATATTTGTTTCAATGTCGTAGAATTTGGATTCTATGAGTTTTGTATACATTTGACAATATATACCTAAATGTGTTATTTACTACAGCTAAAAATTGTGTTTGTAATAATGGTATTGATGTATACTTGTGTATGTGAGATCAAACTAGCTTCTATTTGATGATGTTATTGTGTTTTTAAGGTTTATTTATTAAAGGATTCATGAAACAAGTCTTCAATTCTTGAAACTCAGAATTTCTTGGGTTTTGCAACTAGGCACCACGTCTGAGTTTGAATTCGAGTCCGAATCAATAATCAGCTTGCCAAGTCCAAACTAAGTCCAAGTCTCATAACACTGATCACAGTATTTGATGGTTGCACATTGTCAATAGGCAAATAGACTAGAATTGCTCTCTAAACTTTTTCCGGCTGCTTGTAGGATGAACATGGCTCCATGTCAATTCGCACTATAATGGAACCATAATACCTCTAATGCTTAATGCATTTTTAATTTTGTAATATTCACCCTCTTTGAACGTGCTATTGCAAAAATAATATTCTCTTTGTTTCCATGCTATTCAATCTAGTTAATGCTATGTGCATCTGGAGTTGTATGGCACCTGATCTAATATAGTCACAAATTCTTACAATATGCATAATAAATTCTACTTATAATTATTGTCTTCATCAAAATATGGATGGTTCTGTTGCATTAAAAAACGTAGATTGCTCTAAGAAATGTTAGCAATATCTTTGATTTGAAGCTGACCTTAATATCAGAAGTTCTTCTAAACCATTAGGCATATGTCAGATATAAATAACTTTATAAAATAGTATTTTAATACATTATTTTAAAAATAGCCAAACATTGTAAGTAAAGCCAAGATTTTGAAAAAATTGTATTGTGTGTGATTATATACAGAAAACACAGTTAGGAAATGGCTTTCCCTCTAAAACTCTATTGGAAGAACATGCTTAAAACCTCAATGTGCCAGCTGATAAAAAATTAAATTAAAAGGATAAAATTGAACTCCAGATGAATGAAAAGCATACCACAATCCCAACATCTGCCACAATTCGCAATATCAACTCCAATCTCACTTCTTCTCCTGGCTGTCCAAAAACCATATCCTGCAACAAGTGTGTTGTTTGAATCTTTTATTGTTATTCTCAGTATGTCAGAATCCAAGTCAACAACTTACAAAGCCAAGAAAGAACAAAAAATACATGAATAACACAGAATGCAACTCAAAGAAGAAAAAAGATTTTAGATATTCTCAGTCAGCCATAATCATGTATCTGGATACCACTGCATACATGATTTTTCATTAATGACATTTGAATTCTCCAGGGAAATCTTCAGCTCAACAATTTATACCAAATCAAAAACTGAAAAAACCTAGTCTCTTGAAAAAATGCATATTTGAAACCTTCGACAGGAAACCCAATGCAGGTTTCCCTGGTGAACACAGCAATCAACTGTCACATAAGAGACTTATCTGCTATGTAACAAAGCTTATGAGCTTTGGCATAAATCTAGGTTAAATACAGTATATTAATTTATTTATATTTAACAATCAATCCCAAAGGATGCTAAGGTTACAAGCTACAAACCAAACTGATAAACACTATTCTCATTGTCAGAAAAGAAACAAAGAAAAGTAAAAATATATTGCACAATTTTTTTTTTCATCATTCCTACAATTCCCTGGGTAAGTTCATAAGCATCAATTACCATGGTAATTAAAAGTTAAAACCAATCAAGTTATTAAAAAAGTGTGATGTCCCCTTCAAAAATTTCCCTTCAATTAGCTGTAGAAATCACAATGGCAATCTATAGCATCATTGCAAATACATTACAGTGTGCGAGAAGAAGTACCATATGTCCACCTAAAGCCATTCCTCACCAAGCCCAAAATTGTAACTCTGGCCCCCTTGGCCTTGGTGGCAGGCAACATGGATATCCACCTAGGGTAACTTACCTAGTGGAGATCTTGTACCTGCTTTCCCTATCCATGTTTCATCTCCTAAGAATGATAGCCATCGTTACAAAGTGGGGGAGGAGATCATAATGGAGTTCCTCGATTGTCCTATCTAAGTCTAAGAGTGGAGCTTCGGCCCTCTTGGTCCTGATGGTAGTCAACATGGACATCCACCTAGGGTATTTTATCTATTGGCAATTCTCGCAATTTCTCTTCCCCTTACATCTCCTTCCTTCTATAAAAATAGGGGTTTACTAACAGACCTTTACATATGCATTTTATATCCAATCATAAACATATATAAAAGATAAATTGATTGAGAAACAATGTCTAGGCAATATTAATCCCACAGGAGTATTGTTAGATTACTAGATGTTGGTAGTAACAGTTCTGAAATGCCCAGGGGTCTCTTATGCCCAATCTCGATATTCCAATGATTAATTCTGCTCTGGTAATTGTAATAGGTATCGCTGAATGAGTCCACCCGCTGAATGATGAAGAATGCTGATTGTCATTAATTCTCTTCAATGCTACTATACATTTTCAGACTATTACTGATACATTAAAAAGATTCTCTCAAAAAATATCCCTCAAGAGAGACAAAGAGACCTCCTTGTCTATGGCTGGGACATTCCTCAAGAGATGTGTCTTTTCATAATTTTTAATTCCTTAACTAATTGCTTCTGCAATAACAATCTTAGTGATAGTGATCTCAATGACAGCAATCACAGTTCTTAAGAAATGGCGATTACAATTCAAAGGGCTCCACCTTTAACAATCGCAGTTACCAATTTGCCATTATATTCCATACAGTCCAAATTAAAGACGGAAGTGCTATGATATTTCCTAACATGAATATCAGGTTGACTGATCATCACAGACTTACAAAATGGAAGTCAAAAGCTCAGGCAGCTGAAACCATGCACAATCAATAGATACATGAGATTTTTTACATTGTTAGTATGTAATTCAAACAAGACACAATTGTAATTGTTCCTTGTTGTCAAAAGATCAAAGTTTTTCAATACAAAGGATTAGTTTTTTATCATTTTAAAATTATAGTCATGAACAATAAGATATTTCCTTTGGCCTTTAACATAATTCTCCAAAATTTATAACCATGGAATGCAATTACCACAATGTTAAGAATAAAATATAAGGGTACATATAAATATAAGGACAAAATCATTTGTTTCGATAGCTACACAATGTGACTCATTTATATGACACAGCAGCAAAAATCTTTTGGGGAAAATTTTGGCAAACCAAAAGATTAAAAACTTAAACTATTTTCGACAATTGGAATTCAATCCAAAAATTGCATGATTTTCAAAACAATGTAGAAAAACTGAATATTATACAGTAAACTCAAATTAATTGCAGATATTTATTAAAAAAGGCTCTGTTATCAGATGCAAATGCAAAGGCACAAAAAGAAGTTTGATTTTTATATCAAGACAAAATATGGTAATCACATTGCAGAGAAAGTGTTTCCAAGGCTGGAAAACTGTTTTGCAGTGCTATATTTGCAGCAGGAAAAAATGACAAATCCTTTGATTCAAAGGAATATCAAGGCTGCCCTACAAAACAATCATTCAATGATTCTACCAAAATAAGTTGGGTATTCTGCATCCCTGGATCAACCTAGGATCAGTATCAGCCAATAAGTATCAGCCAAAGAATTGGTAAAGAGACTCTACATCAGCTAGTAGAGCTATTGGGCGAAATGGGGAGGAGCACAGGAACCCTATATCTGAGATTAACAAGGCAAAATTGGCTGGGGGCACTGATGAAGTTTGGCAAATGGTGAGAGGACAAAAGGAAAAGTGAGCCATGAAAAATAAGGTTAAAGGTAATATCGATAATACAAGGAAAAATCTCAATGGGTTATGGGTAATCCCTATCATGCACCAAGTGCCAAATTATGCCTCTGCTGCTAATAAAACCCCACTAGGAAGTATTCTACCAGCAAAGCCAAAGCCTACAAAAAATGTGAAGCTACCTACGGACACTCTCATCACAAGGAAATCCCTAGACAAACCTGATGGTAACCAATCTAGACAGGAGGCTCCTAAAGCTCCCACAAAGTTTGAGCACAATTACAAAAACCCTAATACGATTTAGGATTCTAGTAGTTTAGGGCACCGCAACAACCCTCATCAGTGAATGAGGAGGTAAACACTATGATTATGATCAATATCTACACAAAGGGAATATGGGATTATTGCTAGAAAAACCATGGTCTATATGCAAAGTGGTGCGGATTTGGCTCCTCAATGAAATGCATTATTAGATGGCTTGACGAATCATTCAGGGACCAACTAAGTATAACTACCCTAGATGAATATTTCTTGTTTATTGATTGTAAGAAAATCTTCTTCAAGAAGGAATTATTATATGGGTTGTAAATCTATTTTAAAGGATAGAATCTATAAAAAAAATGATTGGAAACAAATTTTAATCCAAAATATTTTCAGAATGTTAGAGTTCCTGGATGGATCATCATCCCTACCCTACCTATAAAGTTGTTGCATAGTTATATGTTAATGAGGATAGGAAGTTCACTAGGTGGATTTGAATGTTTAGCAGAACACTATGTCTTCATCAAATGTCAAAATTTTGGTTACTTTAGAGCTAAATACACAGATTATAAAACCAATAAAAATCATCACCAAGTGATCAATATACCTTCTGAAAACCGAATCATATAATGGTGAGGTTAATGATAGAATTACACTAAACATTCCGGGTCATATATAAAATTTTAAAAATATAGTGAGCCCTTTATTAGGACAATGGATAAAGATTCCTTTAATTTACCAAATAATGACATTATTATTGACCTCAATAAGACCACGGGAGGATTTACTATATCTCTGCAGAATAGGGATAACCCTCAAACCAAGGTAGATTATAACCATATAGGCATTCAAGGGATACTAGAACTGGAAGAAGGGGAAATAGTGGACGAAGAAATGGAAATTTTCCCTGTCACAGATAATTAGGCCCAAATGGAAATAGAACCCCATGCAAGCTTTGCAAATCACGGGAGGAGTTTTAGAACAACAGGATAAAGAGACCTTGTGGCAGCAAAGAATGAAAGGTGAGAGAGCTGAAGGGAATAAGGAGATCAATAGAGATGAGGTGATAGGCAAACTAACTCGTAAACATCTTCAATTGATTAGCAAATAAAGTTAGTGTGTTTCGTTGTGTAAATAATACAAGACAAATGTTTGATGAAATAACTATAAAATCTTAATTGCTATTTCTAGTTTATTTTGTTTCGTGCAATGTGTTTGACAAAATGACACTATTGTATGAGTGTCTTTTCAAAATGTTGTGACTTTGTAATGACAGCAGCTGAATGTTTAATTCATGCAAAATGTTTTTCATAATGCCAATATAGAGTGGATAATCAATTTCAAAATGCCATTGCCATGAACTCAGAGTGATATCTGATTGTCATAGTATTTCAAGTGTTTGATAAGATGTCTGGGGGAGAATTAATTTATGATCTTGGTTATCAAGAATGTACGCAAAGTGTTTGACAGTATTCTTTGAGTCTGAAATTAACAAGATCACATTTTAGCAAGGGTTGTACCCAATGGTATCAGAGCGGTTTCCTGCCATCTTGTTGAGGGTGGAAATCATTGATCTCACATGTTTGATTTTAAGTGACCAGCACTTTTGCAGTTGTTTGAATTATGGAAAAATCAAAGAAATCAATTATACAAGGATACTAATTGAATAGCATGATTATTTCCAAGTAGTCAAATGCCATAATTAAAAACTTGAGAGGATTAAGAAAAATCAAAAAAGGATGTATGACTTGCTTTTGGATCCAGCAGCCATGGACAGTTTAGGACAGTATATGACATCCATTTTTAAGGGGTCTACATCACAAAACAAAAAGGAAGAAAAAAACAAAAGGTCTCTCTATAGGAGGGACATCTAGAAATATTTAAAATGAACTTTCAGCAGCTAGTGACCAGCACGCAGCTGATCCCATGGAAAATCAAAATCAGACTTACCTTAACAGTAATGTTGTGGACAAAACACTTTATGATGACTTCCTAATTGGGGAAGTGCTAGTGATGTCTGAAGATAAACCAATTTCATTCAAACAGCTCATGAAGATAAGGTTTCATGTGATGTTATTCATTTTTATGAAACTTGAATGGAGGACTAAGATCAAAAGGCAGATATGGAAGTTGATCCTTTACGTAGTGGAGAAGCCACTAATGTTTTGACTACACAAGATGAAGGAGATTTTCTACATAGTCATGTTGTCATTACTGATTTGTTTGAAGACAATCTTGTGAAGTTCCATCATTCTCATGTGATAGGAGTTTGTGTACATGAGGAAGCCAAGGATATGACAGCAACCATTAATGTCAGCAGTAGTGATACATTGCATCAGCATGGGATAGCAGTGATGAAACATGTGCAGGATGGTATCACTGAGTTCCCACACGATAGCATTAGAAAATTGTGGATTCATGCCATGATGAATCTGATTCTTCAAATCAGATCTTAGTAAATAAATCAAGAAAACTTTTGGTTCATAATAGGTCCCATGATCATGATTTACAGGGGATTGCAGTTAGATTCGGAGTGGGAAGTGTGTGGAGAAACTATCAAATCAGCAATTTATACAATGTCTTCTGAGCCATTCATTGAGGTACATAGCAGCAGTGCCTTAGTTGATGATGTGTGCACTGATTATCACACACATGTTGTTACTGTAAAAACCCCAACCTGGCTCACACTACTGAAAGTATATTATTTTCCCAAATTTTGAAACACTACTTTGGATTATGCACTAAACTGCCCACAACTAATTGAACAATTTCAAATAGATCTGGCAATTGGAAACTAGCAATTAATTTCATTTACTTAAAATACGGCTAGCAGCAAAATGGCCAAATTTTATAATTAATACGGCTAGCAGCAAAATGGCCAAATTTTATAATTAACTATAATTGACACCAAACTGAATGTCTTGTAATTGGGGTCTATATCAATCTGCAATTTGGAATTTGAGGCAATGCTGCAACAACAATAATAAATTAAATAAAGAACCTCTGACTTCAGATCCAAATCAATTTGCACAAAAATTGACATGCATTTCACACAGCTCTGCAACTCCAGTTGAGATAATGAAATTGTCTATGCTCCTATCTAACTAGCAAGCGCCTTCAAATAGATTCTGATTGCCCAACAGAAGCAACGCCTAGAGATTATCAGCAGGTCACCAAACTTGGTGATTGCAAACACATAATCACGCCCTCCAATGGTGTCTGAATTCCTTCAGCAGGGTGATGCTAGAATTTACCCAAACTCCACAGGCAACTACAGCTCCCAATAACAAGCAAAACAGCAGAAGAGAATGTCAACAAGCTGCCGAGTAACTCATGACCAGAATTGCAATTCGATTTTGTCAATCAAGTGTAGATCAATTTCCAACGTTTTAGCAGAGATAGACGTGTCAAACACCAGACATTAATGTGGCCTTTGACAGGACTTTTAGACCATTGGAATTCAACGCCTATAACCAAAAATCTAGGCATGTGAAGAGCCAATGAGAACTTATAGCAAAACTCTGAGAAATGATGCCAAACTCCAAACCGTAGGTGTACCAAAGCATGAGATTTTCTTTTAGCTATCAGCCATCTTTTCAATCAATAGCAGAATATAGATAACCTCCAGCCAACATATATCTTCCAAGCCACAGTAAGTACACTAATGGAAGACACCAATCAAACTCCAGAAATACAAATGCAAAACCCTTATACCTCAGCAAGGGCACAAAATCATCAGACTCAGAAATGTCACCAAGACAACAAAGAAAATAATATTCACTTGGATGCTTTTGTTTACCGTACTGGGTAAAGAAATCAACGCACAGACAATAGATATGAATAGTAGAACTTCTTATTATTATTCGCATATGCCAAACAATACATTATGCTTGAATGATGATTTACAATAATCCCGAAGGGTATATAAATACTTTCCGAGGAACCTTCCCGAAGGCATCCATCAGCCACATACCATATGCCGGCTACAATAATATCTTCCTGAAGGGACCCGTCGGCTGATACACAATTTCTACCAACGACATCATCCCCCTCAAAAAGAAAAGTCGTCTCCTGACGACTAACAAAATTAGGAGACAACTTACAACAACAAAAGAAATACTAGAGAGAAGGAGGAGGTGTCCCAAAAGAGTGTTGCTAATGACATAACTCATACACCTGGTCTGTCCAGATGCGCAGATCTGTCTGAATCTGTGAATTAACCTCTACGGCCTCCTTCAGTAGAAGCACAACATCCATAGCCTGTCTCCTGGCCAACTGCAACTCATGCTCCGCCGCATCTTTATCCCGGATAGCCGCGTCCCTATCCTATGCAACTGCTGCCATATCCCTCAATAGTGTTGCCCACTCTGCTGCCCATGCTGCCTGCTGGTCGGCCAAGTCGGTGGCTAACTTTTCTCTTGCCTCTTTCTCAACCATTAGGGATCTCTGAGCTGCAACATTGTCTGCTGCCCTATCCGCCTCCGCGCGCTGCCGAGCATAGTAAACCTCTTTGTACAATCCAACGATCTCATGTGCCAACTTCATCAACGGAGTGTCACTCGATCCCAACTCTGGCTCAGTGGCCCAATCTGCCAACATTTCAGGTGTCTCAACCATCGGCCAACCTCTATCCAGGTGTCTCAACCATCGGCCAGCCTCTATCCACAAAACAAGTCTGAAATCGCTGAGGACAAACCCTCCGAATATACGCTCGGATCAAATGCCACTCCCTCTGCCGAGTCAGAGCTTGGATCACCACATCATGCCCCTTCTTCAACGTAGACTTCATAGTCCTAAGGTAGTCCCTGCACCTGTCCTCATCCGACCTGTAATCCTCCTTGGCGAAGCCTTCCGATGACCATTCCGCATCACTATTCGCCTCATCATCAACGAAACCCATGCCCACAGCCGGTGCGGCCTCGTCTGTTGACGGCGCAACCACGGCCTGTGGCATTCCCTACTCCTAAGGCTGAGGCTCTAGTACTGCAGGTGCTACTTTGGAATAGCTGGGAGACTGAATGGACGGGCCACGCCTGTCAGGAACGAGTTGGAATTGTTGCCTCAGAAAGACACTAGCTCTATCCATCACCTCTGGTTGTTTGGACTGCGCTGGCTCCGTACACTCCTGCATTCCTCCGTCTGGTACGTTCTCTACTGAAAGTTCCTGAACTTTTGCTGACTGTGCTACGGTAACTACTGCTGCTGGCTGAATTATAGCAGGTGCTGCTACTGGAAGTGCTTCAGCAGGGGCTGAAGAAGTCTCTTGTGCTGCTACCGAAAGTGCTTCAACAGGGGCTGAAGAAGTCTCTCGGGTGACGGGTGTTGTCAGCTAGGCAAAGCCTATAGCAAATCCAACTCTCGGCCGGACAGGAGAAGGCTGTACCCCGTGTTTCCACGGTGTGGCTAGTGTGACTACCTAGTGGGATCCACCAGTCATCAATATTGGTCGCCGTGTCTGTCCAAACCCAGGAATGTGAGCCATGTGTAGACCTCCTGGGACCAACTCGGAAGTCACCGAAACTGTAGCACACGAAAATAGCAAGGGGGTAGCCGTGACAACCTGAACCTCTTCATCATCCTCGCCTTCCCTTTCTTCTTCCTCCACACTGTCCTGCTCAGAAGATGTCTCTTGTCGGCCGCTATTCGTATCACCTGCCATGTCCATCCGAGGCCTCTTTTGGCCTGCAGAACCCTTCTGCCTAGTGTTTGTATCCAAGTGCTTCCACCGCATGATAGGAGGTTCTCCCAGGGCAAGAGGTCCAGGCTTTGCCAATAACTCATCCGTTGGGATTATCCGTGCTGCAGCATCGAGGAAGAGACCAATCGCATAGTGGGGCATATAGAAGGTCTTGTGCTGGAGAGTCATAAACTCATGCATCCGCTCGGCCAGCACAGACGCCCAATCGTACACTTTACCGGTCATTATTCCGTTCATCATGGACACCTGCGAAAATGAGATCGGATGCCCTAGAGGATCCCGTGAGCCTGCTCTTGACCAAGTCCATCAGACGTCGATTTTCTTTAAACCCCTTCCCTTCGATGTCTCAGCTAATGTTGCCTACTCTGCTTCAGTCAAATCTCCACATACTAATCTGATTAAAAATAGCTTTCCATCCTTAGGAATTTTCTTCGGCTGAATCTTTTTGCCCTACGGCCTTGGAATGCCAAAAACACGTGTGAAATCGGTTGCCTTGAATGAGACCAAGTTCCTGCCCAAATACTGAAATGTGCTCCTCCGAGAAGCTCTGCCATATGTCTCAATCATGGCACACAGATACCCTTCATAACCTCGAATGCAAAAAAAAGGCATCTGAATGGCCCATTCAACCTGTGCTCTTCTTATGCTTGTTTTTATTGGATGATCATCAGGGGTTTCTTGCCACCATTTCCGGCAATCTGTTCCACTCAACCCTTCAAATTGTATAGTCTGTGGCGTGACTTCAGCTGCTGCAAGTGCTGTAGTCTTACGCTTCTCTTTGCTGATGCTCGAGCCTTCATTCTGGTTACCTGCACCTACCATGTTCCTGCCCTACACAACTTTAGACTGCACTAATTGTTTTTTCCACTGACGTATACCTGCAGACTCCATCAGTTATATCTTTGTCTTTTCCTAACGGTCTTCCAAATCCGTACGGTGGAGAATTCTTTCAAAAACGTGTACGGTGAATTGCAACCCCTGAAATGATTTTCACAATCTGTACCCACAAGAGGAGATTGAAAATTCGTACGCTAAAGAAGTTAGAAGAAAAATCAAATAACAAAACCATACACCAAAAAGATCACAAATCCGTACAACAGTTTTCCTCCACAAATCCGTATGGTGGTTGTACGACAGGTTGCAATGTGTGCAGTTGAATCAATTTGGAACCTGTACGGTAGCATCTCCACTTGCTTCAAGAACTGAACACGGCTGGGGTTCTTGCTTTTAATACTCTGTTCATCATTCGCAGAGACCTTCAAATACATGTGTTTGTGGCTGTGCACTTCAGGGGCCCAAATTCGTTCACCAATGTGCCAAATTGATAAACGCAATGCCTGCTATCATGTGCAAAACCCATACAGTTGTTCTTATTCTTAGATGAATCGTTGCACTCCTATAATCTTGTGACCAGCAGTTCAGGTGTTGAAAAATGCAAAATCCGTACGGCATCCTTCTAAGAAACTGTATACTGCATTATTGTTATAAAGTCCGTATATCACATATTAAAATCCGTACCGTTCAAAGCTCCAGGAAAACCCGTACATTGCCTTCACTTCAGCTTCTTCCAAAATCCGTATGTCGTACGGATGCAGAAACCTGGTGAAATCCGTACAACACAAAAAATCGTACACTTGCCAAGGAAATCCGTACAGGAAAAAACCGTACGCTCTTCGCAACTATATAGTGTGAAGAATCTGTACGGTCTTTTTTTTACTTTTTTTTTTTTTTTAAATTTTTATTTTAAGAATAGCGAAGTCAGTTTCCCCTTCGACCGTCGTCATCGTCGGTCTACAATGACGAAGGGGTCGCCCGAAGGCCATTCTGTAATGTAAAAGTCTTCCGGTCGTGGTATACCTTCAGCTTCGAGCCATTCACCGTCTAAGGCACTTCCTCTCCATCCAAAGTCCATAATTTTATTGCTCCATTGTCCCCTACTTCCCGGATCTGATACGGCCCGACCCACTTAACTTTGAACTTGCCTGGCTTGATCTCATTCTGACCGTCATACTTCAATACCCACTATCCAGGCTGAAACCTATTTAGTTTCACGTGCTTATCGTGCCATGCCTTTGGCCTATTCTACGTTACTTCAGTGGCCCACTGTGCTAATAATCGCTTCTCCTCCAACCTGTTCAATTTGTACAGCCACTCCCTTAAGCTTTCCATGTCACCCAACTTGTTTTCTAGTGCTATCCGTAGGCTTGGTATCATGAATTCCGTTGGTACTATAGCCTCCTGTCCGAACATCAATTGAAACGACGTATGTCCTGATGTAACTTTATACGCCGTACGGTAAGCCCACAAAGCAGAAGGTAATTTCTCCTGCCAATCCTCCCCTTCGACTACGCAAGATTTGTATATAATTGATACCAAGATTTTGTTGGTAGCTTCGGCCTGTCCGTTTGCTCTTGGGTAGTACGGGGTTGATAACGAATGATAAATTTTGAACTCCCTAGTGAGTAGGCGGATAACATGATTTACAAAATGTCCTCCTCTATCACTCGTCAATTGCAATGGGATCCCGTACCTAGTAATAATTTGTTCATAAATAAACTTTGATGTACTTACCGCTAAGTTGTTTGGTAGTGCACGCACCTCCACCCATTTGGTCAAGTACTCCGTCGCAACGACGATGTAACGACACCTTCTGGTTTTGTTCGTCTTCAGAGGTCCGCTAAAGTCCAAACCCCACCGTTCAAAGAGCTCCTAAGCATGAGAGGGATTCAGAGGCATGAAGTCTCTCTTCAAAGGTTTCTCGGCTCGCTGGCATGTATCGCAAGCAACGACCCATTCCCTGGCATCGTTGTATACTGTTGGCCACCATAGTCTTGCCAGAAGTATCTTCCACGCCGTTGTGTCCGGCCCCATGTGTCCTCCTGCCAGTCCTTCATGCGCTTCCTTCAGTACCCATGGGATTTCTTCCTCTAGGACACAACGCCTCAGGATCTGATCGGGTCCCATTTTATACAACAATCCATTAATCAGCTGAAATGTTCTACTCCGTATTACCAACTTTCGTCTTTCATTCGGTGGCATGTTACTTGGAAATTGTCTCGTCGATAAGTATTCGCCGATGCTTGTGTACCACTCTAGTAGTGCAGCAATCTGAAACAACTATGCATCAGGAAAGTCATCATTCACACCTTCTGCCAGTTCTCCTGTTCTGATACGTGACAGATGATCCGCGCTTACGTGTTTCTTCCCTGGTCATACGATGATCTTGAAGGTAAACTCTTGCAAGAGGAGTAACCATCGGCTCATCCTTCCTTGAATGACTAGTTTGTTGATCATATACAACAGGGCCTGATGAACGACATAGAACATGAATGGAGTAGCTAGCAAGTAATGTCGGAATTTCTGCACAGCATAGACCATCCCCAATGCTTCCCGTTCGGTCGTACTATAATTTTGTTCGGCTTTTGATAGCAACCGACTGGAGAAGTAGATTGGGTGATCCAACCCGTGGCTTCCTGTTTGCCCGAGAGTTGCTCCGATCACATAGTTTGATGCATCAACATGCACATGAAACTCCTTATTCCAATCCGGGTATGCCAAAATAGGTGCTATAGCTAGTCGTACTTTGAGACCTTCAAATGCTTCATCCTGTTCCTTTTCCCATCTGAACGATTCTGTCTTGCAAGTTAACCTATCCAACGGATATGCTACCTTGGCAAAAATTTTGATGAAACGCCTGTAATAACCTATATGCCCGAGGAAAGATTTTACCTCTGTCACATTGGTGGACGGCTGCATCTCCAATATGACTCGCACTTTGTCCGGATCTGTCTTCAATCCCTCCTTACAGACGATGTGCCCGAGCAACCTTCCCTGCGGAACCATAAACCTGCACTTCTTCGGGTTTAGGGCCAGGCACGCGCGTCAGCATCTCTCCATACACTCGCCCAAAGCTGCCAGATGTTTGTCCACTGCACTAAACATCGACCAATCATCTAGAAATGCCTTAAAGTTTCCGACGGACATCTTAGCAAAGATGTGCAGTATGATCCGTTGGAATGTCGCAGGCGCATTGCACAGACCAAACGGCATCCGATTATAGACGTACACCCCATCTTCTACGACGAATGTCGTCTTCAACTTATCCTCCTTTGTGATTGAAATTTGATTGTAACCAGAAAAACCATCCATAAATGAGTAGATATCGTGTCCCGCTACCTCCTCCAAGATGCTGTCTGTGAATGGAATCGGGAACGGTTCCTTGATGGTGACTGCATTTAGGCATCTGAAATCGACGCATATTCGGATATGAGTGGAGTCCTTCTTCAGTGAGATCACTATCGGGGATACCCATTCACTGGTCTGCACTTTGAAAATAATGCCGGCCTCTAACATCCGATTGATTTCCTCCGTAACTCGTGCCGCATAATTTTTGTTCATCCTATAGGGCCGATTCCGTACGGGTACTGCTCCTTCGATCAACTGAATGTGGTGCACACACAACTCCGGCAGTACTCCTTTCAAGTCCTTGTATGTCCATGCAAACACATCCTTATACTCTAAAAATATCTTGAATGCTACTGCCTTTAGTACAGGGTCCCAGTTGTCCCCCACTAGTATGATTCGTGGTTCGGCTTCGTCTCCCAAATTCATGGTCTGCAACGTGACTTCATTGTATTTGATGGGTTCCCCTTTAGTGAACTTATGTGCTGGGATCACATCGAGTGACGCATCCCCTTCCTTCATCTCGGTGAACTCCTTTGGAAATTCATCAGTACTGTGTCCTCCTATTGTCAGTACGTTGCAGCTTTGAAATAGTTCATAGTCTTCTATCTACCAATGGTAAAGACAATTTACTGAATCCAAATCATCATCTCCTTCTAGTCGTAGAACTCCCTCCTGATCTGGTTCCATATTTTGCCCCTTTTCATCCTCTTCTCCTTCGGAATCTGACGATAGAGCTTCTTCCCCGACCATTTGAGTGTGCAGATCGATGACATACTTTCGGCCTTTGCTTTCAAGTGATAAAGTATTTTTCTTCCAATCGTGCTTTGCCTTGGCTTGTATCAGCCAGCCCCGGTCCAGAATGGCATCATATCCTCTCCGCTTCAGTGGGATCACGACGAAATCCAACAAGAATGGCTGTGTTCCAATCGTCACTGGTTGTGCTGTCAGGACTCCCAGTGGCTTGATTCCATGTTGATCGACCGTTAGCAGCTGGAATGTAAGCGGCCATAATGTCGACTGTCCCAACTTTTTCCAAGTGTCTTCAGGCAACACATTGACATCGGACCCTCCGTCCACAATCGTTTCCATCAATACAGTCCCGAGAATTCCCATTTTGACCACTGCCAAATGGCGTCCAGATGAGAGGGCTAACAGCATTGGATCTTCTGAACTTGCGCCACTTTCCTTCTCCTTTTTGTCCATTGTACTTGCTCCACTTTCCTGTTCCCTTCCATGTTCTCTTGGTAGTTTAGCAGCAGGAACGATGTTTGTGAGTGCCGATCGGAGCTGAGGCATAGTGAGAAACAGATCATTTATCCTGATGGGTACCTCAACTTGCAATATTTGTCGTACAATGTTCTGTTCTGCGCAGTTTCGTACGAAGGTACCAGGCGTGTCCTTCAGGTGTGTCGTTGCTACCTGCGTTGCTCTCTGGATCTCTGCGCGGGCTTCCTCCAATCTCTTCTTTTCCTCCGTCGGATCAGGGTAGAGCTTCGCCTGTTTCCAAGTGATTGCCAGAACTTCTTCCTCGTCCATCCCGACAGTAATCAAGTTTACTCCGGACTTTGGGCACTTAGCATCATCATGATCGCCAGGTCCACACCATCAGCATAGCAACTTCGGTGTGTTCGCCACTGTGCACTCTCGGGCAAAGTGACCCCACAGATTGCATGCGTGGCATTGAACTATTGGCCGACCATTCGCATCATACTGAATTTGACTCCTTTCGCCATTATTGTTGTTGGTTTGCCCTCTGCTATTATTCCTGTACCCACCCGAAGTGGCACCATCAATGTTTGCATTTCCGTTCCCTCCTTACGTGGAAGCTGCCTGTGTAAGAAGCACCTGCGGAGATCCTTTGGTTTTCATGTTAAAGGGGCATTCCTTTGTTGAATGGCCCATGATCTGACAAATGTCGCAGAATTGGTTCTTTAGACAGGATCCTTTAGTATGACCGTCGGTTTTACACTCTGTGCACCACAGCTCACTGCTCTTAGTCTCCTTGTTCATGTTCTCGAACTCCTTCATCATCCGAATCATGTCCTTCTGAAGAGAACGGACTTTCTTGCTGCTGCCTTCATCATCGCTACTATCTTCTCCTGAAGGCTCGTTGTCATCTGAATCGGATAAGCTCGTCTTCTTCTTTTTCTTTGTCTTTTGTTCACTTTCGAGGTTCAATGCCTGATTGTATGTTTCAATATATGTCGATGGTGGCACGATCTTCATCTTTTTCCGCAGCTTTTGGTGAAGGCCTTCAATGAACCATCTTTTCTGGAGCCCATCTGCCGGCTTATTCTCCATTTTACTAATTAAGTCCTTCAACCTCCTGGCGAAGACCCGTACTGTTTCATTCTTCTTCTGCTTGGTATTGAATATCTCATTGACGATCTCATTATCATCGCACAATATTTGAAATTCTGCACAAAACTCCTTAATGTTATCCCAAGTGTTTAATTACTGCGGATCTGTGTCAGTAAACCAATCAATCGCAACACCCCGTAGGGTGGCTGAAAACTGTCGGACCCATTCGTTCACATCTGTTATGCCATTCGCTCTCCAAATCGTTTCACATGTTTTACAATGTCGAATGGGATCAGTTGCTTCATCACCATCAAATTTAGGCAACTTTTCTTTTGGACCTGCCATTATCACTGTATATTGGGGGTTTTGTTGTGTACCTGCACTGTTCTGAGCTCTCGCGCTGTTTTGAACACCCGCGCTATTCTGCACGATGTTCTGCACACCCGCGCCGTTTTGAACACCCGCGCTATTTTCGACTTCCGCACTATTTTCTACACCCGCGCTGTTCTCGGCTTCCGCATTGTTTTCAACACCCGCGCTGTTTTTGACTTCCGCGTTGTTTGGTGAAGAAGAGGTTTCGTCCACCGAAGTTGTCCGTTGCAAAAGTATATCTCGGACGAAGAGGTCACTCCACACTCGTGCTCCCTCGGCACTCCAAGCCGTGTGAGTCGATCTCCTTCCATCAAGATTCTCTTCCCGTGGCGTATGCAGGTTCAGAAACTCCTCCCTTGCTTCTTCCACCAAATCAAACCGTTGTCGAGTCTCCTTCAACAATCCTTCTGCGCTCCTGTTTTCGTCGGCAATCTTTTGGAATCTCCTTCGGCACTCTGTCTGTTGAGCCAGAATTAAATTTTCTTACGCAACGTGTATGTCATCCTTTTCCTTCAGCTTATTCTTATCTTTGTTCAACTGATTCAGCATTTAATTCATATCCGCTTGCCTGCATAACAGGTCCATCGGGCAACGACGCCAAATGTTTACCGTACTAGGTAAAGAAATCAACACACAAACAATAGATATGAATAGCAGAACTTCTTATTATTATTCGCATATGCCAAACAGTACATTATGCTTGAATGATAATTTACAATAATTCCGAAGGGTGTATAAATAATTTTCGAGGAACCTTCCCGAAGGTATCCGTCGGCCACATACCATATGTCGGCTACAATAATATCTTCTTGAAGGAACCCATCGACTGATACACAATTTCTACCGACGACAACATTATTCATCAAATGGGCTCATATTTATAATCTCCAAATGGCAAAAAGTTTCCCAAATGCAACTTCACTTAAGAAGCTTCCTCAACACAATATTAAAATATAACAAAGTTACTTTTGGCTCCCAAAAATGACCTTTTCCACCACAACTTAA
This sequence comes from Cupressus sempervirens, assembly GCA_028749045.1. NCBI lineage: Eukaryota > Viridiplantae > Streptophyta > Pinopsida > Cupressales > Cupressaceae > Cupressus > Cupressus sempervirens. Next base: position 516,422,303 of record CM053785.1, on the reverse strand, counting down.
TATTTTGACACACAAGACCACTATTTCTTGTGCCCACGATTTAAAACTTTTCATCCTAGTTCCAATGTACTATGATACTGAGGTGACCAACATTAAACACCAACAAAAATAGCAACCTCAACACGTTTAGATGAAAAATTATTAATTCACCCGTCTTGCAAAAACAACCATAGAAGCATCAAAATCAAAATCTGACAACACCAGAGTGATCCTGATGATGAAAGACGATGAATGGACCTAACAGGGTGACTTACTATGAATGGACGCTTCCTCCAAGATTCTTGGAGCCCAAAATAAAAACTGAGAGCATCACTCAACTCCTCTAACTCAACTGTGCTCATCAAAATAAACAATTTGACTTACTACAAATAGTAAGTCCCTCAAATAGAGCCAAAACACACCATAGGCTACTAGAAAGCTTATAACCACACGAATGAGACCCTCAAATCCTATTGTCAGCTTAGGAGGGTCGCAATGGTGAACTAACCAAGCCAAATGCAGGAACCTGCTAAAAGTGGGCATATTACAGTTACATATCATGAGGTGAGTGATCAGGATACAACCTCATATCATTGTGCAGATTTTGGGAGTAATATGTTTCAAGGTCTACATCATTTGGTTGGGCAACTATAGGTGGAGATTGCATTTTGGCATATTGTTATTATCTTAAGGCCTAGTTAGGCTATACTGGCAACCCTGCAAGCATTTCTAGCATTAGATGTGTACAAGATGAGTCTTAGTGAATTAAAAGTGTTCATTCATTGCTCAGAAGTTATAGAGGTACTGACTGGCCTGATTCTTAACAGGTGAAGCAATGTTGAATATCATTGTAATCTTCCTTTCCAGGAGTTGTACAATGAAGGGATGAGTTCTACATTCAGTAACATACTTACAATTAGTGCTGAATGTGGAGATTTAACTTCAGACTGATTATAGCAGAAGATGCAAAACAGCTACAGCAATGCTCAGAAATTACTTGAAGTCAATAGAGAATCATATTGATGCAAAATATACTTCTGAAATTGTTCGATCACTCTATACTTTGGCACACTGATATTGGTGTAATTTAAAAACAGCAGTTCTAACAAGGAGTAATTGTTGCTGAACCCTTTGCTTGCTTTCTGTCAATCTGAGCTTGAGCTTCATATAACTGTGGCTTGCTGAGCATTTTATGCTGTAACTTCTCGTAGAACAGACTCATATTTGGACAGTTTCCCAAAAGTCTGAAATTCGCAGGTCAGATTAGTACTAATATTTGCTCGTAAGGGACAGAACAATTGCATCATTTCTTTCATCTTCCATTGATATAAACCTGTCACGATAATCTTATGTTGAAGTGTCTCAAGTATTCTGAGTTTTAAGAACAATCGATCATATTGCACTTTAATTGTTTGACAAAATATCAGTCTGATTAGAGCATTATTGAAGCCATGGATTAACTTCAGCACTTACTCTGTTATATAATTTGCTGCTGCTAATGAATTCATTTGGCTTATCAACAAAAGTAGAAGCAAATTATGCCAGTGACGTGTAATTTCAGTTCTTCTGTTCAATGATATAGTCAAATATAACCTTTGAATATTAAATTCAACAAACCTGAAATGCAACCTAAAACAGCAACACAGTGACATTTGGAACAAGATTGAGGGAATATTCTAGTGAGTTACTACAAAATCTGTTAGGCTTTTTGCACACAAACTGTTTGACAAAATCCTTGAGTAGGAAAGAGTAGTGTCATGGGAAAATCGCCAAATCTAGAAAAGATCATAAAGGATCTTGGTCAAGTCCAGTGATAGTTAACCCAGAATTTACAGCAGGATAAAAGGGGCAAAGTACTCAGCAGATTAGATGAATATGATACTCTTCCTATGCATGTCAAAAAGGATTTTCACTTCACTGATTATATGGACTTTCATCCAAGACTACAACAAAAGAATATTGTGGCAAAGGAACAATACCGCAAGATAGTTGATGATATACTTGCACAAGGAGTATGCAAAGAGTTGTATGATAAGTTTTCAGCAGTCCACAATCAGCCTATAGGTGGACAAAATTTCAGATGAGACATAGATGGCAAGACTAAAAAGGAGGCAGCGAATGAAGAGAAATCTACTACACAGGTTACAAGTTGTCTGGAAAAAGAAGAACCACCGACTACTAATGATTTGTAGTCTTCACATGATCATGGGAAACATGTTAAGGATTGCACAGGTTTATTGATAGCCAGCATGGAGGTGGAGGTATCCTATGAGGCTGCCTACACCAGTGCACTTGACAAGCATGTTGATAGGACGCACAAAGAAGTGTTTCAATCAGCCTATGATGATGACTCCACATCTTATAAGTGTGGATGCCAGTCTTGATCTAGGTTTAAAGGTCCCTACATATGGCGTAAATTCTTCGTGTGATGAATTTGTTTTTTACAAATAGTGTTGTCCCTATTTCCTATACACAAGTGGGCATGAAAGATGACATTCATGACATTAATATGTGTGATGGAATGCACTCCACTACCTTGGGTGTATCTGATTTCTCTCCTATACTTACTAGTTCACCTAACTTGGAGAGTCAAATGAAATTAAGTGAGGATAAAATTATTGCAGTTCTATAAAGATTTGATGACATATATGGAATGTTTGAAAAACAACTTTGCAAGAGGAATTTTCCCGATTGTCAGTGATCCAAGAAGGGCTGAAAATAATGAAATCAGATCATCTACATCTTCTTTGAGATCGTGATCATCTCTTTGATCTTGCACAAATTTATTTAGAAGCACTGAGGAAGAAGGAAGACGTAGAAACATATACCAATGAGCTCAAGAATGGTAAAGACCGGTGTCACAAGACTCGGTGAGTCCCAAGGCGAGCCAAGCAAAATGAGGCCAATGGCCTCTTGCCTTGGACTCGGCTGAGTCCTGGCTGAGTTAGAACTGACTTGTTGAGTCCTGTCAAGCAGACTCGGCCGGCAGTCAGCATCTACAAAGGAAAAAAATGTTTGTTTTTGTTTTTTTTGGTATGTAAACATTCAAAAGCATAAGTAAGACCTGAAAAGGTCATTCTATAATTTGAAAACAAAAAGAATAGAGAAAGAAGAGTTGAGGTTAGAGTATTGGAGTTTCGGGAGATAAATTAGCAAATCGGTTGGCTCTCATCTATCGGTTGCTAATTGTTTGTGCCACTTTGTAGCTTGCATATAAGCATTGAGAGGAGTTAAAAGAAGCATTTGGAGGAGGCTTCTTCGAACTTGGGTTACATTTCCATTTCTAGAGCAAAATTGAAGAGGTAAGATACATTTTTTTCTTGTTATTATGCAATTTTTTTTACATTCATGAATTTTTTTTATTTGCATGTGTTTGTACTCTATAGATTTGTTCCATTTTATGGTGATGAAAAACTTGAAAAATAAGCAGCCCTAGTGTTTGTAAATTGAATTTTCTATATTCTAATTTCTAAATGCTTATTTTTTTAATTATGGTATATTGCAACAGCAACAATATCATGTCTCAACCTAAGGATAGTGGAACTAAGCCTAAAACTTACCCTAATGCTGACCCTAGTGCAGTAGCAAGGGATGGGGCTTGGGTACATGTTATTCTTGGGCATAAGAAAGGAGTTGTGACATGTTGGCATTATATGATAACATATAATGGGGGAGGCATTAATAGATTGAAATATCACCTTGCACATATACCAAAGCATGATATCAAAAAATGCAAGGAGGTACCTCAAGATGTTATGTGTGATATGCAAGTTCTCTTAGAGGAATCTTTAGAGAAGAATTTTTTTTTTTAAAAGCAACAAGAAGAGATGGCACAATTAGCTAGAACTAGAAGTGTAGAGGGCTCTTCAAGTTATCACGGCCATGGTCACCCTCCAATTCTACCCTCTTCTACTATTGCATCTCAAACTACGAGCATTGGGCCTCGGGTGTGTAAGCAAAGATCCTCACTTGATTTCATCTTTGTTCCACGCACAACTTCAGGTTCAGGACCATCACTTGTGAGCATGGCTTGGAATAAGGAAAAGCATGAGCAAGCAAAGTTGGCACTTGGAGATTTCTTCTTCTACAACAAGCTTCCTTTTAATGCATCAAGGTACTTATAATTTTAATTTTTTATTTGTATGTCTTCCCTTGCGTGCATAATAAGCATACTTATATTGTTTATTTAATTTGTTTCAACTTTTAGGTCTCCTTATTGGCAAATTGTCATAGATGTTGTTACTGTTTGTAGTCCGGGGTTCAAAGCTCCTAATGATGAGGAGCTAAAAGGTCCTATTTTGGCCCATCGTGTTGCTGATGTAAAAGTTGAAATTGAGTAGCGTAAAGTATCGGTCGCAAAGGGTTGCATCATCATAACTGATGGTTGGACTAATAGAAGAAATAGAACACTGCTGAATTTTCTTGTCTCCTCATCAGATAATTTAATATTGTACTTAGAAAGTTAGAATTTAATAATTTAGTAGTAAATTGATTGATCTTTGTGATTGTATTAAATTTCTTTATTTTTTCTCAGGTTCCACAGTGTTTTTAAAATCAATGGATGCCTCGAGGAAAACCAAAAATGTTGAGTATCTTTGTGAGGTAATGGAGAAAGTGTTGAAGGAGGTGGGTGAGGAGAATGTAGTGCAAATTGTGACAGATAATGTAGCAAATTATGGTGTTGCTAGTAAACTTCTTACAGAGAGGCACCGCCACTTGTTTTGGACCCCTTGTGTTGCCCGTTGCCTTGACCTCATGTTGGAGGATCTAGGTAAAATTCCTTGGATAAAAAAATGTGTAGAGCAAGCAAGGAATATTTGCATGTTCATATATAATCATCCTTGGGTCCTCAACCTTATGAGGTGACACACAAAGAACAAAGAGTTGTCTCATCTAGCAGTCACTAAATTTGCAACAAATTTTCTCATGTTGAAATCTTTTCTTAATGCAAAGGCTAGTTTGAAAGGTATGTTTGTATATGAGGAGTGGACAAATTCATCAAATTCAAAGCTAAATGCAGCGATTGAGTTGGTTGATCGGGTTTTTGATGAGAGTGGCTTTTGGAAACCTGCCAAGGAGATTGTGGAGGTAATTTTCCTTTTCGTGCTCCTTTCCATTTCATTTCACTATTTTTGTTAAAGTTTTAAACCTTTGTTTATGTTTATTGACATTCACATTGTTCATTTTTAAATGGAAAACTTAAAGCTTAATGTTATGTTTTCCACAATTGTAGTTCACAGAGCCTCTTATTGTTATCCTATGAATTGCTGATGGAGAGAAGCCTTTAATGGGTTACATTTATGAGGGCATGGATAGTGCAAAATAGATCATTCGACCTTTTCATGCAGGAAATCATGAAAAATATGGTCCCATATGGGATGCCATTGATAAGCGATGGCACAATCTACTTCATAGGCCTATACATGTAGCTACCCACTTTCTTAATCCATCAATACCAATTCAGCCAAAATTTTAAGGCTGATGAAGAGGTGTTGAGTGACCTCTATGATGTTATAGAGAGAATGTCACCTGATACAAGTATTGGAACAATTATAATCCGTGAGATAGAGATGTATAAAAAAACACTAGGAGACTTATTTTCATGAGACTTGTGCAAGAAAAAATGGACAGAACTGATGTCTGGTAAAAATATATGATTCCAAATTCTAAATTCTATTTTATTACCACTTTAGATTCTTAGAATCTAGAATCTAGATTGATAAAGTCAAATTTATAGAACTGATTTAAAATTTTATTGTTTCAAATGTATGGTGGGAGATGTTTGGTAGTAAGGTGTCAAATCTATAGAGGATTGCAGTTCGTATCTTGAGCCAGCCATCTAGTGCTTCAAAATGCGAATGCAATTGGAGTATGTTCGAGCACATACACTCAAAGAGGTGCAACAAGTTGACATTAAAAAAGTTGAATGATCTTGTTTTTGTTCACTACAACCTTCGCTTCTACCACAAATAGATTTTGAGCACCGACACATCTCCCATTGTATTAGAGAAGGTTGATATACAAGTAGAGTGGAACGCAGAGGTTGATGATTGTGTCTTCAATGATGAAGACTTGGAGTGGATTGATCAAGTTGATCGAGAGGCAGAGGCAGTGGCAATGGCAATGGAAGAGGCTAGAGCACGAGGAGACCTAGTGCAGGACCCTGAGGCTGAGAGTGATGGATCTAACTCGGATTATGAGGATGAGGAGGATGATCGTGCCATTGAGGTTCAACCTTAGACACAGGGAGAGAGAATAGCTCTAAAGGCTTCCATGACCTATCTTAGGCGTACTCGTAGGAAGACATAGGCTACTATGAGTCTTTCTTTTGATATATGTTTTGAACATTTGATTCCATGGATTGCATATTCCATGGATATTGACATATTATAGACATTTGACAATTACACTAAATTTCAAATTTCTATTATGCTATTCAATTTAACTTTATCTAATTACTTTCAAGAATTCGCATTTAGACTTACATGATCTATGAAAAGTTGTATATGTGTGCAAAGTAGCTTCTATTTATCTCAATTATTGCGTATTTGATGTTAATTGGCTCAATGATACATGAAAAAGGCTTAAAATCTTTTTTAAAATTTGAATTTCATGGGTTTTTTAATTTGTCGAGTCCTTACCGAGTCCGGACGTCGAGACCGAATCTAACATCGGTAACACTGTTAAAGACCATAGTTTAAAAACTCTACACAATATCGTGAGTCCATTATGGAGACGAAATAAATGGGCCATATATTGGCACCAATATTTTCCAAAAATTGTTGCGTTTTATTTTACTTGATATCACACAAAAAAACAAAAGTCGCTCCCAAATATCATTGATTGGTCACTGTGTGGTCAACATGAAATAGTTTTAAGGTAAAGTTAAAGTTGCTGCTGCGGGTGAGGAATACTGCCCAAGAAGGAAAGACCGCACAGAGGAAAATTGACGCCACATGCCACAGCCAGATGCCACTCAAAAACAACATCCTGGACTCGTGATGCCACCATAGCCTGGACTCGAAAACAATAGTCAGGAATCTTCTGTATAGTACTAATTTAATTTATTATTATCAATTTAATTGCATAATACTATTTATAAATTGTATAATACTGGTTACCACTACTAGTATTTACAATTATCAATTTTATAATTTTTTATAGATTTATAGTTACTAGTAACTGGATAACTATAAAAAAATTATAAATACAATTTAGTTTATAATATATTTAATATTTATTATTTATAAATTTATATACTTTATATTTCATGAAAATATGAATATGAGATATCTATTATAAATAATCAATTATCGATAAATATAAATTTATTAAATTCAATTCGTTAAGTTTTATAGGTTTATAATTGCATTAAATTGTTTCTTATTATATCATTATATCTTCTACAAATTTGGTGTGTGTGTGTATGCATTTTTAAGAATATTTTAAAAATTTGTATATTTTCAAATGTTCGATATAAGTGTCAATTTATTGCCGAATTTTTCGCCGAGTTTTTGTCGATTCTTAGATTTTCAAAAAATTTAGGCCAGCTGAGTTATTGCTGAAACCGAATTTTTAAACTATGGTAAAGACACCATAGTGGCACTTTTGGTGGCTGAAAAACAAATTGTTGAGCTTCATCAAAAATTAAATTTGTCATATCCTACTTCATCTCAACATTCAGATGTAATAGTTGAGGGAGTTGTCAATGATGATAGTGCGAGGGTTGTTCAAGATGAGTATGATTCATCTACATTCAATAGGAAAATTGTGCTTAGTAATGAGGCATTGAATGAGGTTGGTGTGCTTTATCACGATTATATAGTGAGGAGTGCTCATCTTTCTTTTGATCCAAATGTGTAGGACTTGATGATGCACAGGTATGGATTGGCTTATATGGCATGGAGAGTTTCCATCTCAAAAGATGGAACTAGCAGTTGCCGGTATTCAACTCAGATGATAATGAGAGATTATTTGGGGGGACACCAATCAATTTTCCACCATATTGATATGCAAAGCCAACACATCTGTGGGAGCCTAGCAAAGGTTGGAGATAGTTGTGGGGTTGCAGATACTTTCAGTGATTTCTATCTCCTCGTAGAAGATGGATGTGAGAACAGTTTGCTTTGGGACTCAAGCGATGATAGGGTTAGCACTACAATTTGGGTAAGTTAAGTTGATTGGCTTCACCATTTCTAGAATGGTGAAGATGAGATCAAAGTTGAGCAGCAAGAGTGACAATCTTCGTGGCATGCCTCTATTCTGAGTACAGGACTTCTTGGTTGCATCAAGATTATAGTCAGGGTTCACAGTTGATCATTGCAGCATGTTTAGTGTGCTAAGCGGATATGGGTTTTCAAGAGCACAGGATTATACTGAGGGGGGGGTGAATCAGTATAATAACAATTTTGTCAATTTAAAACTTCAATCCAAACAATTAACTTCAAATGCTGAAATAAACAATTATGCACATGAACACAATATCACAATGTTTACATGGAAACCAAATGCAAGAGAAAACCATGGAAAATAAATGCTTTCTTATATTAACTGTTCTTTCACAATGGTTTGTAGGCTCCAACCTACGAGAGGCTACGACCTCTTATGCACCCACTCACTGGAAGCTCCAACTCCCACACTTAGCAGGCTTTGGTCTACTAGAAGCACCAACCCCCACTATTGTCTTCATGAGCATAGACCCACTGCACACAAACTTCTTTTCCACCTTGATACTATTGCTTACCCAATTGATGATGGACACTTTATTTGCTCCAACTTCTTTTCTGCAAACTGATTCTTATGAATTCTTTAATCTTCACTTATACATACTCTACTCTTTTACTTCAAGTCAACACACACCCTTCTTGGAGTCAACCTCTAAAATTTTTTTTTTTTTAATCAACTAATATATTCAGATAAATATATATAAATCAGATGATAACACTGATTATATGTTCTTTCTTTTTTACTCTGTTTATCCCCCCTTTTATATATCTTTATTGTATCTTTCGATATGATAATATATAAATTAGATTAAAAAAATCTAATTATATATATTTTATTACTTTCCTCCTTTTCTTCACTTACATCTATTTTTCCTTCACATCTATTCTTCTATGTACATTCCACTGACTTCTTCTTTCTTTATTATTCTTTTCTTTTCTTTCACACCCTCATCTCCGCTGACTTCTGTCTTCTTTATCAATTCTGCTCTCATACTTCTTCTTCCCTCTTTTTTTATTACAAATGAATCGTTCTCCTTTATACTTGTCAATATTGAGGAACATGACTTTTCATAAAAGTCGTGTAATTTCTCAACAAAAATAAAACAATATTTGTCGATTTAATCATTATTTTATTTTGTCCTATCGGGTTTCAATTGTTAACCCATATAAAAAAATGATGTGAGTAATGGATATTATTTAATGCATCTCTATGTAATTCTCGTTGATTAGCTTTTGAAGCATGAAGACTTCATATTCAAATCATTTCTGGCTGTGAGTCAACTTGATGGCATCTCCAAGATATACAAGTGTGATGGATATTTATTTGCATTCGAACCTTGACAGTTTTCCATACGCTGAAATACTGGTGTAACACTTCGATTAAGATCACCATAGATACCACATCACACAGGAAACTATATTAATGTTGTAACGATACCACCATGACTCCACAAATAACCTCTATCTAGGCGTATTCACTATCACATATACCTATCGGGCTCCATTAATTTGTTTATATGCTGACTTATAATGAATATGAGAACACATTACAAATTTCCTTTGCAAGCATTTAAAAATGACACCATGATACTGGCTTCTCTTCATCGCTGCTGAGTGTGCATATGTTGAGTACTTCAATCTGAAACACAACTGAAAGACCTCAACACATGTATAAAATATCGCTGCCAATCAATAGTCTTTTCATTGTCCACAAATCACTAACATGAAAACAATGGTCGCTTTTTAGTTTAACTGTTGAAGACTCCCGGTTCAATCATTATTATCGGTTTACAATATTTTGCCTTCTTGAATTTCCTAACTCTCCTTCTGAATGATAACATGGATGCTATTTTAGTTATATCTTCAAATAGCTCGATATTTTTTGTTTACCGTCCATTCTAGTTGCTGTGTAATGGATGACATGTCAGGTTTATTATTTGTTTGTTGTAGTTCATACTTTAACTATCACTGAAAGTGAATTCATAAAATAGTTTGTTTTCTATATCAATATCAATGTATTTGGAATATCGCAGTTATTCATGTTTTTGACTTTGTCGTCTTTTCCTCAAAGAACAAACTTGACCTCTTCTATTTTATTTGACTCTTCTTTCCCTGATGAATTTTCTTGATTGAGTTTCACGATTTGCTGCCTTAATATATTCTTATCTCCAACAATATGTCAGTAATCTTTTCATTAAAAGCTATTCATTTGCACACTGTCGCTGTTATATTCTGGTCTTCATATATGGTCAAAACTCTTTATACTAAAGACGTTCTTGTCCATATATATTCTTAAACTTTACCTTATGAATTCACGATCTATTGTGGCTTGCACCCATATCACTGCTATATGTATTTCATCATTTGAAATTAATAAGCATACTTCATTGCCCTATATTACATTATTGTATTCAACCACTTTTTCATTGCAACATATTAAGTGTTACATTTGATTTGATTATAAACCACACTTGTTCTACATGAAAGACCCTTTCAGATAAGGCTCTTGCTTCTTTTTCTTTGCCATTAATGACAACTTCTTTCTGACTTTGACATCAATGACAATACTTCCATCAATCTCCCCCTTTTTCACTGATGGCAATTCTTCCTTATCTCTTTTGGTTCTCTTCCTTTCCATATCTCTTCCCCTTTGACATCAATGGCAAAGGGATGATCATCAAACTTCTATTTGTAAATTAGTCATCAAATGCTCCTTTGTGAAAGTTCACTCGTATTGCCTTAAGAATGGATCTTTAATGATCCTACATGCTCTAGTACTGTCATTATTGCATCTAGTTCTTTGAAGGTTACTTGTTCAAAATTTTACATCAATGCAATCAATTTTCCATTTCTTAATGTGATCTTCAAGACTTCAACTTATTTTGAACTATCTCTCTTTTCTTCAAGGGACTAATGGATACTCTCATTGTATCTCCCCTAAGTTCATGCATCTCCTCTCAAACTAGGATTTAATTGCAAGTTACACTTGCAATGACCGCATTCTCTCTATTAGTAATCTTCTTTCTCCAAACTTTTCTAGTTCTTCCCTTTCGATTATTATGCATTGAAGTCCATGAGGTTTCATTATTTTCTTTATCACTGTCAACTTTCATTCTCCATACAAAGATAGACCTTTTTTGTTTGTTCTTTGTATATTCTTTATGTGATTCTATGAATCCATATCTGCAATGCTGCACAACGTGTCCATACTGATTTCTATTTCTCCATCCATAAAAGCTTCCATTATGTGTTTTGCATTCTCTTGCTCTATGACCAAAAATGTTGCACAAATAGCAATATCCATAAAAGTTGGGTTGGGATCCATATGCATATTCTTGCATTGAAGAAAATTTGCTGGATTGACCTTTCTTTTTACCGTCCTTTTTAAGTTATTTTCCTTCAAATTTCATGGATGATTCTGTCATACTACTTCCTTCTTTGAGTGTATGATCATGATGCTTGGAACTTCTTTCATATCCTACACCCATCCTGCTGGAAGATGGCCTTTGACTGTCAATGATATTAGTTAGGATTTCAAAACTCTTTTCGAACTTAAGATTGGTATTCAATTTGGAAGTGATTTTCTCTGAACCACATTTTGGCATGGTGACTTCTTCCACTAATTTCACATTATCTACTTCTTTTGCATTTAACTTCCGCATCATCTCATTCTAGACTTGTTTGGCTTCTTCTAATTGCGCTTTCAAATTTTCAATTACTTTGCCTGATTCTTTTTGGGCTTCACACAGCTCTTGGATTTGAGATCTCTGATTTGCATTCTTTCTCTTAAGTTTTCTATTTACTTGTAAGCATAATGAAATTCTTCCATGATATCAACATCACGTTCCTCACTATAGGCCTCTTCTTCATCTTCTGTATCTGTAGTGGATTCTTCCTTAAATTTTCTATCATCCAAGATTTCTTTTGCATCGGATTCATTACATGCTTCTATAATTTATTTTCCATCATTTGTAAGGTCTTTTGGACTCATCACATCATCATTTTCTATTGCCATATGTTTTCCAAGTGCCATCTCATCACAAATGTTAACCTCTGTATTCCCACATGTATTTGATTTTATAATGTTGATACAATCATCACTGTATATAGAGTCAGCTCTTTTTTCAAAGAATTCATTATTGATCACTTCAACTTTGTTACTCGGTGCATTCTTACTAGTATTCTTTTTTGCATTCCTTTGCTTTTTCCCATGTGTGCTTTATAGATCTATCTTCAAGCGGTTAGGCTTTATAGAAGGAACCCGCTCTGATACCAATTGAAGAGCACACGATTATACTGAGAGGGAGCTGTAATGTTCCGTTTTCCCTTCTTTCACAACCCACTATTGATTATTTACCAAAGATGCTAATGGAGGTGACCGTACGCTAGTGTTGATGGTAGAACTTGTTGTACGATGGCAATATGATACTATTATGAAGGGTCGTACGGTATGAGAGTATGACCGTATGGTGTTGGTAATGGAGCACAGATGATGTATGGCGAGGGTTACAAGTGAATGTGAGCCTGTGAGGCCATACAACATTATAGTGGGCCGTACAAGATGAGTCGTACAAGATGGGCCGTATGATGTTACTATGAAATGACTATGTGCCAATCCAGAGTCTATATGTTCGTGTAGTTGAACGGAAGAAAACGTGGGGTAGTGGAAGTGAGTTTGAACAATGAAATCCAAATAATGAAAATTGAACATAGGTATATTCAATTAATATTTGCAAATAGATGGTGCTCCGATTTGCCAAATTCAAGCGAAGTGTTACAGGCAACGAAATAGGGCGAGGGCTAAATCCCACCGAAACTGGACAAACCAAATAGGGAATGTCTTCCACTTCTGAAATGGCGAACAACAGAGAACTCCAACAGGAATTCGCAGTACATAAAAAATAATCCAAAATGCCTACCTACGACTATCTAGAAGTCGTGCTTAAATACTTGTTGGGAAAAACCTTTCCGAGGGTGTACAAAGATAGCCAACGACAACACTTACGAATGGAAACTAAAATAAAAATAGGTCCAAGATATATCAAATCAATCGGAACCACAAATACAAATATTAACTTGGGCTCCATATTAATTAATTAAAATAACTAATTAAAGGTCCTTTTATTATATTATTTAAATCCTGGGACTAGTTAATTAATTAATTTAATTTAATTATTACATTAAAAATTGGGGACATTACAAATCCTCGCCAGCCAAAGATTGCTTGTCCTCAAGCAATACGCAAACTCTAGGATCCCAAAACATGCACGGATGCAGATTATTGAAAACCCCATGCTTCTTCAAGATCACATGTGCATAATTGAATTCAATTGAGATGAGTAGACCACTATTCAGGCTCCGCTGCGCCACTCTGATATAAATATTGTCCCGTCCTGAGTCACCAAGATCCCAAACTTGAAATTCATCTATGTAATCCATCATGATTGCCACTGGGGAATAGATTTCATAATCAACCAACTGTAAAGATTGCTCCTGCAAATAATCCTCAATCGAATCCGCATCACCAAGAGGCTAAACAACAACCTGTAGAGCTTGCTTATTTGGAGGGTCGCTAGTAGAACCCAAAGTTCCATCAAGTTGATCGTCGAGCATTGGTTTAATGTTATTTGTGCAAGTACTTTCTTCCATAATCATTTCCTTCATCTTCAATTCGGGTACCAAATAGATTATGTCTTTGTGGTAAATGACATTGTCAACCACCTTGTATCTATCATCCTGCACTTGACCATCCAATAGTTGGCACGCAAAAGTATTCTCGGAGCATTCAACTAACAAATGTGCCCTCGAATCGGATGGAAACTGAAACATAGTGTAATCCAAGTCAAAGCTCTCCATTCTCCCAATAGGTTGGCAGAATCACTAGCTCTGATACTACTGTAACGTTCCGTTTTCCCTTCTTTAACAACCCTACTATTGATTATTTACCAAAGATGCTAATGGAGGTGATTGTATGCTAGTGTTGATGGTAGAAACTATTGTACGGTGGCAATACAATACTATTATGAAGGGTCGTATGGTATGGGAGTATGATTGTACAGGAGTATGGTTGTACGGTGTTGGTAATGGAGCACAGATGACGTACGATGAGGGGGACAAGTGAATGCAAGCTTGTGAGGCCGTACAGTATTACAGTGAGCCGTACAGGATGGGCCGCATAGGATGGGCTCTACCGTGTTATTACAAAATGACTATGTGCCAATCCAGAGTCTATATGTTTATGTAGTTGTACGGAAGAAAACGTAGGGGTAGTGAAAGTGAGTTTGAACAAAACAACCATGTATGAGATGAAATCCAAATAATGCAAATTGAATGCAGGTATATTCAATTAATATTTGTAGATAGATGGTGCTTCGATTTGCCAAATCCAAGCAAAGTGTTACAGGCAACGGAATATGGTGAGGGTTGAATCCCACCAAAACCGAACAAACCAAATAGGGAAGGACTTCCACTTCCAAAATGGCAAACAACAAGGAACTCCAATAGGAATTCCTGTCAGGGAAAACCTTTCCAAGGGTGTACAAAGATAGCCGATGGCAACACTTACCAACGAAAACTAAAATAAAAATAGGTCCAAAATATATTAAATCAATCAGAACCACAAATACAAATATTAACTTGGGCCCCATATTAATTAATTAAAGTAATTAATTAAAGGTCCTTTTATTATATTATTTAAATCCTGGGACCAGTTAATTAATTAAATTATTACATTAAAAATTGGGGACATTACAGGGGGGTGGTGTGGGGTGAATCAGTATAATAACAATTTTGCCAATTTTAAACTTCAATCCAAACAATTAACTTCAAATGCTGAAATAAACAATTATGCACATGAACACAATAACACAAAGTTTATGTGGAAACCCAATGCGGGAGAAAACAACAAAAAATAAATGATTTCTTATATAAATTGTTCATTTACAATGGTTTGTAGGCTCTAACGTACTAGACGCTACGACCTCTTATGTTTATGAGTACCAACTCACTAGAAGCTCCAACTCCCACACTTCGCAAACTCTGACTACTCGAAGCACCAACCCCCACTACTACCTTCATGAGCACCAACCCACTACACACAAACTTCTTTTCCACCTTGATACTATTGTTTACCCAACTGATGATGGACACTTTATTTGCTCCAATTTCTTTTCTTCAAACTAATACTTACGAATTCTTTAATCTTCATTTATACATACTCTACTCTTTTACTCCAAGTCAACACATGCCCTTCTTGGAGTCAGCCTCTAAAAATGTTTTCTTTTTAATCAACTAATATATTTCGATAAATATAAATAAATCAGATGATAAATCTGATTATATATTCTTTCTTTTTAACTCTGTTTATTCCCCCTTTTTTATATCTTTATTGTATCTTTCAATATGATAATATATAAATTAGATAAAAAATCTAATTATATATATTTTATTACTTTCCTCCTTTTCTTCACTTACATCTGTTTTTTCTTCACATCTATTATTCTATGTACATAGAATACGCGCAATTTTCAGAGAAATTTGGACATGAGTGGCAGAAAAATCTAGGAGTGAGTTGCAGAGAAATGACACCCAATAGACGTCCACATGAATAGCAGAGAATAATCCTCAATTTTCAGAGGATTCGGTCATGCTAGTTGCAGATAGAAGAGCGTGAATTTGCAAACCGGAAAAAATCGCATGAGTTACAGACAAAATGGTGCAATTTTTTGACAAAAAACCCTAGTCAACCCAGAGGTTTTGGAAGCAAATATGGGTGAAAATAATTTCAAAAATAAAAGGCAGATAATTTCAACCAAGAAATTATAATTATTTTGAAAATTTTTAGAGTATTGGCTCTGATACCATATTACGAAGTAATTATAAAATATTTGCTTGTTATTAACAGTGATCAAGAGATCAATTTATATAAGAGATTGAATGATGTTTACTTAAGAAACAATCGTAAAGAACAAAAACATTCAACTCTAGAAACAAAAAAACTAAACATTAAAAACATTCTAATATTCATAGGAGACTACAGTAGATAACCATTAGAAACTAAACAGAGATAATAAAAACTATCTATTATCGTAATACTGTCGCACATGATAATCCAAGTCTATCTTATCAATAATTTTAAAACCTAAAGATTCAATGATTTATTAATATAGTGATTATTAAACTTTAAGTTCATGTTATTATATGTCACTTTATTATTATAGGAGCACTTTATTCATTTAATGGGAAAAAGGATATTTTAAAGGGAAGTAAAGAAACGGAGAAGGGAATTTGAAGAGTCACCAAGTTGTGCTTCAAAGAAGAAAGAGAGCTCATTTGCATTATCCATGGATAAATGTTTTGATATATTCTCTTGGAGAATTTGGAAACGTAGCTTTTCGACCAAGTTGAGGACAAAAACCCTTGAGCTTGGAGGCAATGGACAAAGATCTCACTTGTGCTTAAATCTTTATTTTAACTGTAGTTTTTTGTATTTATGATTGGATCTCGTTATTATATTGCTAATGATTGAAATGCAATAATATTTCTAAGACTATTTTTACTTGCGTATTTTCTGATATTTCGTTGGATAATTTCAAAACCTTTTGCATGAAATTATCTATTTAAATTTCTGAGAGATCTTTTGAGGAATTTGAGGAGTAATATCCATTAGGGATATTATAAGTACCTTCTTTGGGAGCTTAAATTTTGGAGAGAGGATATGGGGTCAGGGCTAGTGCTCATATTCACAATTTGAGGTTCATCCAGAGTGCTTGGGTGGCATTTAAATCAGAATACCTCCACTTCTTTCATGATAGATAGTATGCTATTGGGTATGCACAGAGACTTGGCAGGGCATCTACCCAATTAGCTGCTTGGAGTCAGAGTTTGGAGCCATCTTCTGATTCCAGAGTTGTCAATGATGAGTCATTGAACAAGATTGGATTCTTTTACCGTAACTACACAATGAGGATTGCTCATCATTTTTCTTTTGTTCCACTTTGTAAGAACCCCTAGATTGTAATTTCACCTCTATAATATTCCTTGCATTTCTACCTCAATTTGTTTGACTATGGGCTCAAGGAATATTGTCAAACACTTGTCCTGCAAAGTCTTTACCTGTTGTTCTTTGTTTCAGTTTGTATTGTTTTGGCCATGTTCATTGCATCTGATGCTTTGAATGCCTCTAACCATAAAATATTGATCAACAATGTCAAAGGAATACTATGCCGTCTGATTTTTGGACATTTTACATGCATAAAAGTGATTGGAAATAATAAGTACAGCTACTTCACAAATCATCAAACACTTGGCATGTAAACTCAACACTTAAACTAATTGACATTACGTCATACACTTGTTATGAAAACTAGTAAGCTGATTATGAGCAGTATAGGTATGGCATTTCAACAAACATTTGTTGTGCAACTTATCTCTTCTATAATTGCAAACTAATTAAGCTAATTACAAACTGAATTTGAATATGATGCTTTAACAATGTAACAAATGAGTCTTTCAAATGAAACACAGCTTGTTGGGAATTCTGAATTAATGTAGCCACCTGGAATGCACATGAGAAACCCAATGCCAAGGATGTTAGATGCTCAAAGAATGACTAAACACTGAGCACTCTCGAACCCTTAATGGCTCAGGTGGCTGCTAGTAATTACAATGGTTGCCCTTTATCATGCCTCACATTGAACATTGTGGCTAGAAACTATCAATTAGACCTGCTGATTATACATTGAAGCTAATTATGAAAATAATTATGGATTTTAAACACCAATTCCTTCACCATTGAATTCAATCACAGCCTCTAGTCGAAGCCAAAGACAATATTCATTGGGCATTTAACCAGCTCAAAATGTTGATTAGACTTGGAAGAATTCACAATTCTTCAAGTTGAATTTCTGAAACCCTTGTTTCAAATTCCTCCTAACACAACCAAATTATTCAATGCATAGAATGAATTTATTTCCTTTTCCTTTGGCATTAATAATCCCCAAATAATAAATTGATCGTGAGGCTTCATGAATAAACTTCTCATAACTTACAAGTGTCTTCGTTTTTGCTGCATTTGAAATATAATATTTAATTGTATTCCCCTCCTTTTTATGCACTCGTTAAAATATAATGTATATATTATTAGACATTTATCTCCCATTTAAGTAAAGTCCACTTAATTTATCAATAATATGCAATTAATAATTAATTATTATTAAAGTACAACTTTAATAATAATTATAATGTTACAACTCCATCTTTAATCATTATTTCTCGATTCTGATTGAATCTAAGAGTTAATCATTATATCTACTATGCATCTAACTGTCTTAATAAAAATAGTAAAGGCCCATCTTTATTAATCCCCAACATGCTATTATTAGTAAATCCCTGAATACCTGATCAACAAAGATGCCAAGGGTCATCACAGCAACTGAAGCTAGTCCAAGTCACCTGTCAAATGTAGAAATGTTGGATGAATGACTTTCTATAAATAGTAAGTGTACCAAAATGACCCAAACAAAGAGCAAACTTGAACATCCTTGACCTCTAAAGTGGGAAGTAGCCTTTGACACTGCTAACAAGATCCTCTATCTATTCAATTAGCCTACGAGGGTTAAATAATAGACTACTCATGAACTACGATGCTCACGAAAAATACGGACATTACACACATGTAGAGGACTTGGCGATGCGTCGATATGGATTGGCTCTAGAGTTATACCATCCTTTGTAGAATGGATATTCACCATCTTTAGTAGATGGGGTCAATTAATGTAAGTTAATGGGGAACTACTTGCAGAAACAACACATCTAGGGAGGACTAACAGAGTGTAGTATGGGTTTCAGTATAGCATATGCTTCCAGATATTCTTACCTCCTTATGACGGATGAATGTGAGTTTCATTTATACTAGAACCTAGGTGGTGACAAGGTTAGCACTGCAGGTTGGATGGGTCATAGGGAATTCTTCACCACTTTGGGTATGGTGGAGTTGAGTTTAGAGTGAAGCAACAAACGTCTAAGGCTGTTCTTCTTGGTAGGCTTTTGCTCATAGTTTGAGATCCTTCCAATACATTGGGATTTCAGACTGAGCTCACAAAGGACCTTTTAGAAGTTTAAATAGTAAGGACAAGGTGTATGGAAGCTCACACTGTGCAGTTTTGGGAAGCAAGCTTGGTTACTTCCTAGTTGCTTCTCTATGAGATGTTCACTCGTATGACATCTACAGTTGAATTTGTTTCAGTTTGCCAGGTTCTATCAGTTAGATAGGTGACGGTGTTCTAGGAGCTAGTTGGTGATCATAGAGACATTACATAGTTCAAGCCTTGGGATCTAAGTGGACTGGTATATATTTTATTTATGAGATTGCTTAAGAATAACCAATTTCAGGAATGGCATATTGTAATGTCCTTATTTCCATGAGCATCAACTTTTAGAGGATTAGCATATTTCCTAACCCTCATAGACTAATGGAGTTGTTCAGAGGGTCCAATTGGAAAAGCCAAATATTGATTCCCACAATTTGTGGTCAGGGATGTTCATGATTGTTCTTTGTTTGAGTCAGATTGACAAACTTACTATTTATAGCAAGTTTCTATTTCTGAAAAGTCAGGGTTTCTATCTTTAGCAAGGTTCCTGAACAACTTGGTGGCAATGTTGAGATTTAGTATCATTGACTGGACCAATTATTCAGAGACTTACTATTTAGAGTAATTCATTGTTGTGGAGTTTCTATATCTGGCAGGGTGTCGTTTGTGTGCATAGTGATTGATTCATTCATAAATTAACTTAATATGTGGAACTTGATATTTATAGTAAGCCAATTTTAGCCAGTCTCTATTTTTGGTAAGGCACTTAGGTGTCAAACATGAGTAGTGAGTATCTCCATTATGAGTTATTTATCTAGAGGAGTAAATAAGCTTTTGATTTCATTATTGATTATCAATTAAGTGATGCTATATTAGCAAGAGCTTTGTGAAAGCAAGAGTCCCTACCTGTTGTGACAAGGAGAAGGAAACAAATTATTGAAATGGTTGATCCTATGCTCAAGTTGTGAAGTGTTCTTATGCTACTTGATCTCTGGTTTTAGAGATATACTTTCGGACTCCAAGGTCATGTCAAAACTTTTCATTTATGACATGATAACTTAAACATTATTATAATTTGACAAAAAACTATAAGTTTTACAAGGTATGATTTCTTTATAATACTATATGCAATATTCATCAAAACAAAATGACACATAACAATATATGAAGTTAAAATTTTATTACATTTAAAAAACATAAAAAACTATAAGATATATTATTTTGTACAACATACTCAAATAATTTATTGATGTAACATTTGTAATGATTAAAGTGTTTTACCATTCTAAAAGATTATTTAGGTGATACAACCAGAATGCACCTTCATAACTATAAATATATTTGACTTTTAGAAAGGAACACAATAAAAATGGGTAGGGTGACTATTTAGACCTTCAAATTATATACAGTGACAGCTGAACCCCCACTTTCAGCTATAATTTTCTTTCTGTAAGGAAAGGGACAAAGCACGACCCCCTCAATAGCTTTTCCCATACGACGAGCTGGTGCATCTCTCACATTGCTGAACTTGTATCCATCTGCATATGTCCTTGGCTTGTACACAGATTAACAGGAATCAAAGCAAAACACATTTATATGATTTTGTTCCAAATTAATACTCACCTAAAACCCTCATCGGATTTGGACTTTACGAAGAGGAAATCTGAATCTGTATCCTTTTAATTATTTGTTCTGGAAAATAATTTTATTTTGAAATTAACTATTTCTTCTTCAAAGATATAAGCTCTCCATAAAACCGACCGCTTATCAGATACCAACATATTGTTGTACTCCTTTAATATGTAACTTTTTCATATTGTTAGATGACAAAAGAAATAAAATTAAGGGAGTTGAATTCTCTGGAAATGTGCAGCGAGGCACATAATAGTGAAACACGAGGTCTATCAGGGCCCTACCATTGTCAACTTGGACGTAACTGTTCCCCATCTGCCAGACTTCTTACTTTCTGCTTCTCATTCAGGATAATCTGTGAATTTGAGACCCTTTTTCTGAAAGAAAGTTAAATTCTACGAAATTGGTGAGCTTGAAGAGAAGCAGCACGTTCTGATGTTGGAAGAGGGAAGCAATGTAACGGAATCGCTTGGCTCTCAACAAAAGCAAAAAAGATTAGAGTGCATAGCATACCTATTCCCATCATCATGAAAGGGTTTCTTTTTGTGGGGTAGGGGGGATTTAATCTCAGAAAACCGAAAATTGCATTATGAATTCCGAGGCACATGATCAGCAGATTTTGTGACTGCTGACTATAAAGAAGTTAATACTGTAGCTAATATTCTGAGTGATTGCCCAATATAATTTAAAGAGCATATATTTATTGGACAGAGAGTCGAGTGAATTAGATACGGTTGTAACATAAATACCTAAAGATGATCAATAATGGATTAAGGAATTATATTTTGAAACTGTGACATTTGTTTCTAGCACAAAATTACTTGGTAACGATCTTATCCAAGCTCAGTAAATGTGACTGACAGGTGTCTTGTCAGAAAGTCTTTTTAGTCTCAGGATTAGTTAATTCATAATTATACGTATTCTTGATTTTTGTTATTTTTGGGTCCAAAAAAATAATTATACCCCCAGCAAAATTATGAGCAACCAATCAAAAGTTAGAAATTAGTGAAAAATAAGTTTAAAAAAACAAAAGACTCCAAATTTTAGAAATCAATTAATGTTATTGTAAAAATTAATGAAGACAGAGCAACTGAAAACATTAGTTTCCGAACTAATAAGTAAGTGAGCTTATTATTAAGTGTAAAGTTCATTAAATATTTATTTAATAAAGTGTATTATGGCACCAAAGTCTTAGGAAGGAAATATAATTGAATATTACATCTCAGACATCAAAAAGCAAAGTTATGTTTTTAAGTTTTGTAATGTGTAAGCATGGAGCTTCCAACTGGTTTGCATTGGAGAATCATATATGTTTGCAGTGCAAGGGAAAAAGGATTCTATTGTGCATTTTGATATTGTGAAATTGGTGTTGTAAGTCTGTACAATGAAAGCCAGGGGTTTTCAGTTTTCTGAACTTGTGGAATTGTTAATTCTACTCAGTGTTTGCATTTTGAATTGGTTGATCTGCTAGTGAATTGTGCCAGTGTTAATTCCGTACATCAGAAAGCATATACACTTAAAAGCAAAGTTATGGCTTTAAGATTTATAATGTGTAAGCACGAAGCTTCCAACCGGTTTGCATTTGAGAATCATATATGCTTTTTGTAAACGAGAAAAACGATTCTATTGTGCATTTTGACATTGTGAAATTGGTGTTGCAAGAAGAAAGCCAAGGGTTTTCAGTTTTCCACAACTTGTAGAATTATGAATTCTACCCAGTGTTTGCATTTCGAATTGGTTGATCTCTGCTAGTGAATTGTGCCAGTATTAATCTCATCCAGAGATTAAGATTGTGCTTAATTGGTATCCGAATTTGTGAGGAAGATCCAGCACTATATATCAGTATCAATTTGCAGTCTATCGAGAATGTTATTTAATGCAGAATGCTGCCATTAGAGACAACTGTTTGGAGTTTAAGGCAGCTGCTCTTCATTTGGTGGCAGTTTGGTGGCAGCAGCCAATAATCAAGGGGCTGAGTTCTAAATTCTGGGCAGCATATGTATGATTTGGGATATTTCTGTACTATTGAATGTGACCAAACTGAATTACATGCTGTGATATCACTCACTAGAAACAACAGAAGGCTGTGATATTATTTTGGTTGTCTATGACTGCATATGAATCAGTTCCAAGCTCCATAGTTTGTTTACGAATAAAGTTCACGAATAAAATTAGCTCGTAAACATTTGCATTTGACTAGCAAATGAAGTTAGTGTGTTTTGTTGTGTCAAGGACGCAAGACAGATGTTTGATGAAATAACTATTAAAGTTTAATAGCTATTTCTATTTTATTGTGTTTTGTGCAACCTGTTTGACAAAATGACACTGCTGTATGAGTGTCTTCTCAAAATGTTATGACTTTGTAATGACAGCAGCTGAATGTTTAATTCATTCAAAGTGTTTGTCCTAATGACAATACAAAGAGACTGATCGATTTCAGAATATTATTACCATGAACTCACAATGATATAAGATTGTCATAGTATTCCAGGTGCTTGATGAAATGTCTCAGGAAAATTAATGTATAATCTTGGTTATTGGGAACATATGCAAAGTGTTTGACAATATTCATTGAGTCTGAAATAAACAAGATCACCTTTTAGCAGGCTTATTACATATAAGTTATAACAATACAACATGAGACTGAAAAGAAAACCTATTCGACATTTTCTAAATCACCGAGTTAGAAGAGAATTACACCTTATATCTTTATGTTTTCAGCATAACAATCACAAGATAAAATGGGAAAAACAAATGAACAAAAGCCTTAATAAAGTGGTTGGAAGCACCAAAGAGAATCAGAACAAAAAGAAGACGTCACCTTATCGTTTTCATCCCTGATAACATTTGCATGTACAGATTCCAACCGTCTTCTATTTTTGTGGTGCATTTCCACCAAGCTAATCTGCAAATTAAAGAAAGATGTGATAGGAGTAACTTCACAACATCAATTCACAAAAAAAAAAAGTCCTAAATAAATAGATATCAATTAATAAAGGGCAAGGAGATTGTTCAGCTCCTGGCTTGGCCAACATGCCCATTGAGCACATGTGAACTCCATTACATTGACAAGAAAACATTAGTTGATACCAGTATAGACAAAGGTATGCGTATTTGCATAGTTAGAAGCTGAATTCACTTTAGGGGTGAGCACAAATTTGCAGTGGTCTTTTAAAATGACTAATAAATAAGTCAAACTAACTCTCACAATGATGATAGTAACGTGTTTAGTGTAAAACAAGATTGCTCAATAGTGGTTTCTGAGAGTCATGCAATGAGTCTCCAACCAACAAGATAGTGCCACAATAAAAAAGACTCTCCTAGAACTTCCCAGACAGGGTGAAAATGCACATGACATCCTTCTAGGAAAATCAAATACAACATTATAAGGATTTCTGAGCTAATGACCTGACATTAAAAGCTAAAATAATTTTCTGTAAAACTCTGAAAGTTTATCAGGTAAATAAGTTAAAAGAATAATAATGACATCGTGTATGCATTTAGAGAATGTAAAATTTCAAAGCTAAACTATTTCAATTTCTGCAATCCATCATATATGTTAATGCTCTAAAAATCATAAGCCCTGTAAATGCACTAGGAGATTCTCTTCCATTTACAAGTAAGGCAGTAGTCTATGATATGTCAAAACTCTTTCAATCATTTTCCATGCTATCAAATAAATTGTAAATTAAAAAACATTGGTTCTTATATTTAAATGATTTTTTTTGAAATGCAAGTTCTCTCTGTATTCTTCCTTACAAGATCATATTCCGATTTAATATATAAAATCAAGTACTTCACTTGGTTTCATATTATTGTCTGAATTAACTTAAGTGACATGTTTGTAAGACCACACAGAAAATGAAGCAGAAAGTATTAGTGGGACAAAGATCAATCAAAATTCATACAATGAATTGCACAAGATGTATCAAAAGTAAAGCATAAGGTTGGCTTCATCTTTACTTTTCTCAGATCTTTGACACATAACTGCCACTATAAATGAAGGCATCCATGTAACCAACAAGTTGGAGTCCTTATTCTAAGAAAAAACATTTAATAAAGATCTGCAACAATTCATTTGACTAATGTCCCAAATTAAGCCATTCCAACGAAGTACATATTTACCCATTTCTTATGCTATTTAGGCTAACATTGTAATGTCCCCATCTTTTTAGCATCTCAGTGGAGTTCATAGCCTTTACATTCTCCGAAGGCTAAGTGGAGAAATAAGGAGAAATTGATTAAATTAATTTCCTATAAATTTATTAAATAAATTAAAATTAAAAGGTGACTAAATTTAATTAATTTAATTTTCTAGAAGCGCAACTAATTATTGTATTGGAAAGGGGGAAGCTTCTAGAGAGTGCAATTAAAAAATATTTTATTTCCTTCTAGAAGGGTGAAGGAAAAGAATAAATAGAGGCGAGAGCTTCATTGTTGAGCATCCGATTATTGGAAATTGCATTTAATATGAACTTGGGAGAAGAAACTAAGGGTTTCTGATTTCAGTTAGCCATTCTTCAGTGCTAAAACCATTTGAAATGGTGAAATATCCACTGAATTTGGCATTCAGGAGAGCTTCATTCTGGAGTTCTATTTGTGCTTAAATTGGAGAATAAATTTATTGTTGGCTGCTACAGTATGCATGAACAGCGCCGTGCTACAGTATTTATGCTTGATTCCGATTGCAACTTTCATCTCCATCCTTGGACATCACTATTATCAGGTTCCTCTTGCAACTATTAGTAGTTAGCATTGTAATTTTAGGTATATAATTTTGCTGTTGTAAGTGATAATTCAAAATCAGATTTTGGCATTGCTGTAGTCATTATTGTAAGCCCATTTGTCTTGGCAAAATCATAGCAACATTGTACATGGGAATGAATTTAATAAAGGAGATATATGTTGCATACCATTTATTTAACTAAATGTCCATCTAATAGCATATATGATCAGCATAATAGTTGAATGTCAATTGTTTGTCAAAATATCAGCTGGCTGTAGGTATGCATTCCATATCTAGTTTCCATATATATGCATTAAAAAAATACCAAAAGAACTGCACTTGCATATTAGTTTATTGTAATAGGCATTGTAATATCAGTTGTGAACATTCTGAATTTCTTGGCATCAGTCAAACTATATTAAACAATCTAAAACACAAAAAAAAATCAAAAAAGAGAAAGGCAGCATACAAGTGTTTGACAATATTCCTTGCGCTAAAATCAGTTAGTTTGGACAAGGGATATTACATTGGTATCAGAGCTTGCTTGCAAAGTATTTGACAAAATGTCAAACAATTGAATTTGAGAAGGATTTGGTGTTAAACAAAGTTATATAACCGGTTGGGGTTATTACATTAGTATCAACGCTAAATCCTACCATCCCAAGGGTTTAGCAATCACATCCAGCCACCTGGGGTTGGCTCTCACAGATTTTACACTTGCAAGCGAGCTTTGGTTGACAAGGAACAAGATTTTGACAGGCAGCCAGAAACCATGGGCGACAAGCAAGAGCGTAACCCACCAAGAGACAATAGGAATGAGGATCAAGAAACAAGGGAATTTTTCAAAGCAATGGTTATAGGACAAGAGTGGATGGCTCAAGCTTTGTAGGCACTCACCACCATGGTTGAGTGCATGAACCCACAAGACAAACAGAATCACGAAAAAGGGAATAACAGGAGTGCAGTGGGATCAACTAGAACTCATAGAACTCTTTTGAGAACAACAGATAGGTCCACACGTCCTACCTTTGTTAGAGAGGAACTAGTACAGGAGCCAGCAAAGGAAGCTGAGGACGGGACATTTGTAGATATCCTTATGGCTGCTAATGATGAATGGGAATTATTGGCACTGCAAGTACGGGAGAGAATGACTTTTGAGAGGTTTGTGAACCAAAGAAGAGAACACTACCGTGCAGTCAGACAAAATAGGAGACCTCGTGGCAAGAATAATGTATTAAAGCGGACTACAGGGAAGCTTTCCTTGACTACATTTGATGGGAGTAGCAAAATGACAACGCAAGCTTGGATTCACAAGCTTGATACCTTCTTAGCACTGAGACCTATTATAGAAGTGGAGGCAGTAAAATATGCCACGCTACATTTAGAGAGAGTTGCACATGATTGGCGATACCATGCGATGGTTACCTTTCAGCATAACCAAGTGACTTCATATTAGGACTTCGTGGACAGGTTGGTAGAGAGGTTTGATAAGGATCCAAAAGTCTACTTCAGAGATTTGGCACAGTTAAAACAAACAAGTAGATTGGAGTATTTCATTAGTGACTTTCAAAGGCTATCCGTTATGGTGCCAAATATATCAAATAAGAGATTGGTTGTTTTGTTCACGGAGGGATTATCTGAACCACTGAAGGGTTGGGTAAAAGCCTTTGATCCATTCAATTTGCAAAAAGCGATTAAGAAGGCTAGAAGTATGGAACAAGGAGCCCTAGTAAATAGATTTCGATCAAAGGGTGCATCATCTAGCAAAGATAAACCATTCTTCAAGAAAACTGACTGGAATGAAACAAAGGCTGAAAATAAAGATAAATCATTTGCTCCTTTGGATAGAAAGACATTGAATGATTTAAGGAAGAAAAAAACTTTGTTTTTATTGCAAAGGACCCTATGACATGAACCATGACTGTCCCTTGAGGCCAAAGAGGAAAGAAAACATGGTTATGTAGGGATATTATCAGGATTCTGATTCTGAAAATTCAGACCAGCAATCTGAAAATGAAGAATCAATTGAAAAAAAGGAAGGCACAAATGATATAGGTGATGAGAAGACTGAGGGTAGAGTTAAGGAGGCCCGTCTCACTACTGTACAACAAGAGGGAGCATTTAGGATGAGAGGGGTCTTGGTTGGTCAGCAAGTTATTACTTTGCTTGATACAGGTGCTACTCACAATTTTATTGATTCCAGATTGATTGAGAGGCAAGGGATTCAGACAGAGCAATTTGAGGGTTTGAGAGTGAAGGTAGCTGATGGCTGCATCCTCAAATGTGACAAGAAGATTACAGGGGCGTTCACTCTCAATTTGAGAGATATGGAGATGAGGCTTCAGTCAAAAGGGAAGACCCATATACTTAAGGCCAATCGTGATAGTGGGTTTAGGATGATCTCTTGCAAACGCATGGAGAGCTTGTTGAGACATGACCAAGTTGAGTGGGCAGCCCGTTGCACTTTAATACCATCACAGGGGCAGCAAAAATCAAAATATCACTCGAACATACAAGAATTGAGAATCAAGCACTACAAGGTTTTCAGTGAAATACCTCCAGATAGAGGTATTGAGCATATTATTGAGTTAGAGGAGGGTGCTAAACCCATCATGATCACACCCTACAGGCATCCAAAGAGATTGAAGGATGAGATTGAGAAAACCATCAAGGAAATACTTGCTATGGGGCACATTCGACCAAGTAAGTCGCCTTTCACTTCTTCTGTGGTTTTGGTGAAGAAGGATGGAACTCTTAAGATGTACATAGATTACTGGATCCTGAACAAGAAGACTATAAAAAATAGGTACCCCATCCCATAGATTGATGAGTTATTAGATGAGCTACATGGAACATGTTTCTTATCAAAAATTGATTTGAGATCAGGCTATCATCAGATACAATTCAGAGAGTAGGATATAGAGAAGATGACATTTAGATGTCATTGTGGCCATTTTGAGTTTGTAGTTATGTCATTTGGGCTAACTAATGCTCTAGCTACTTTTCAGTCCACAATGAACAGGGTTTTTCAACATCAGTTGAAGAAATTTGTGATTAGTCTTCTTTGATGACATCCTGGTGTATAGTAGGACATGGGATGAGCATGTGCAACACTTAGACACTGTGTTGAGCATTTTGACCAGGGAGTCCTTGTATGCAAAGGAGTCCAAATATGATTTCGGATTATCAAAGTTATTATATCTGGGTCACATTATCAGTGCTCAGGGAGTGCATGGATCCTGAAAAGATTCGTGCTACTATTGAGTGGCCTACTCCAGTGAACTCGACACAGTTGAGAGAATTTTTGGGGTTGTGTGGGTTCTACAGGAGGTTTGTTAGTGGGTATTCCAGGCATGCAGCGCCCCTGATGGACTTGATGAGAAAGGGGGCTTTCTTATGGACTCTTGAGGCATAGAAGTGTTTTGATAAATTCAAGGAGTTGATGACTTCTTGTCCAATGCTAACATTACTAGATTTTAGCAAACCTTTTGAGTTGCACTGTGATGCATCTAGCGAAGGTGTTGGAGCGGTGCTGATGCAGGACAAGCACCTGATTGCTTATGAGAGTAGGAAGCTCAGGGGGCTTGAAAGGAGCTTCAGCATTTATGATAAGGAAATGTTGGCCATAATGCATGCTTTGGCCAAATTCAAGTAGTATTTAGTGGGTAGCAAATTCAGCATAAAAACCAATCACAATTGTAATATCCCTGTCCGGATATTCTACTAAAAACTGAGATATAGACTTGCAGATTTAATCCCGAACAACAAACCAATTTTCAAAACCTTAAATGACTTGTAACCTGCAGATTTTTTTTTATTTTTTTTTAAAGAGGGGTAAACGCTTTGACCTGGAGCTATGAACCAGTGAGGCCACAAACGGGGGACCTCATCCCCATGAGATTTGAACCTTAATGGCAAGGATAACAACACAACAACTTAACCATCACAACATGCCACTATTGGCAAACTTGTAACTTGCAGATTTGCATTCAAAGAAACTTAGAAATACTTTGTTTATTTCTCCAATAATCAGAAGTACATATTAAAAACCAAGAATTAAATAACTCAAAATGCACTACTGTATTATACATCAGCAATACAATAACGTGCAACAACTCAAGTAATCCAATCTTATAAACAGAAAATAATAGTCAGATTGGAAATATAAATGAAACCTGTAAGAAGGCTAGGTTTGCGTCCAACCTTCAAAACACTTCTCCAAGGGTTTACGTCGTAGAAGAAGAAACCAACAACTGTTTCCAGTTCCCAGATTAATATTTGCTTGAGTATTATAATCTTCATATATGTCCTCATGTGAAGCTTGTTGTACCTTTTATCACTTTTCCCACTGTGATGCACGCGCTTGTAGGCAATGTGGGATAAAACATTTTTTTTGTCCTCTAGTCACTTAAGTGACATAGTACCTTTTTAAAATAAAGTGACATTAAATGAACTTTAATACTCACTAGTCAAAACCCACATAATCATCAGGCATTAAAATAACTGATCAAACGAATTCGGATAAGCACTTGCAATAGCTCGTTGGAAAGCTTTGGGAAAGACGCTTCCAAATCAACACTGGGATATCAAGAATACTGAGCTCCGTTTACTTACTAAAAATAGTAAGCATCCGGACAACCTGTCAAAACTGCTCTGATGGGTCTGGAACTAGAAATGTCTAGGCCAAATCTCGAACTGAACCCCGAAAAGAACCTTTTCACCCCCAAAACCAAGGCGAAGTGTGTTGGCCACACAGAAATATAATGTCCCAGAAAAAAGGGACATTACAACAATAGCCTGAAACATTTCTTGGGGTAGCAAGATCTTAATGACAAGCAACAGAAATGAGTAAGTAAATTACAAGCATATGATTTTGATATTACCTATTTCAAGGGGACACAGAATGTAGTAGCAAATGCTTTGTCACGAAGACCCCACTTGAGCTTGATGACCGATATATCAAAGTATTGGAGACATTTGATCCTTGTAGAGTATGCAAAAGATACATGGGCATCGGGATTCATAGATGGATCGATCCAGAATAGTGATTTCACCCTTCTGAATGAGATCATCATTTACAAAGGGCACATTTATTTGGTGCCAAGGTTAGAGGTGAAGAGGATGGTGTTGAGAGTTTATCATAACTCACCTATGGCAGGACATCCAAGTTTTTACAAAACCTACCAATAGATTTGTGAGCGTTATTCTTGGAAAGGGCTCAAAGATGAGGTGTTGCAATATGTTAGAGAGTGTTCTACTTGCCAGCAAAATAAATAGGAGCACTCTTACCCAGTTGGCTTACTTAAGCCACTTCTGATTCCTGACAGGAAGTGGGAGTTTCTATCCATGGACTTTATCACAAGACTGCCGAGAGCCCAGGGTAGAGACTGTATATATGTTGTTGTTGATCGGCTTACAAAGTTTGCCCACTTCTTCCCAATCAACACAACATACACTGCTACACAAGTGGCAGATTTATTCTTCAAAGAGGTATTTAGGTTGCATGGTTTACCTCAGAGCATTGTCAACGACAAGGATAGCAGGTTTATTAGTCACTTCTGGTAGGAGTTGTTCAAATTGTGCGACACAGAGCTCACTCCGAATAGTAGGTACCACCCCCAGACAATGGGAGTTTCTATCCATGGACTTTATCACAAGACTGCCGAGAGCCCAAGGTAGAGATTGTATATATGTTGTTGTTGATCGGCTTACAAAGTTTGCCCACTTCTTCCCAATCAACACAACATACACTGTTACACAGGTGGCAGATTTATTCTTCAAAGAGGTATTTAAGTTGCATGGTTTACCTCGGAGCATTGTCAGCGACAGGGATAGCAGGTTTATGAGTCACTTCTAGCAGGAGTTGTTTAGATTGTGCGGGACAGAGCTCACTCCGAATACTAGCTACCACCCCTAAACAAATGGTCAAACAGAGATAGTGAACAAATGGGTGGAGGGATACCTCAGGAATTACATAGCAGGGCAACAAAAGGCTTGGGTTAAGTGGATATAACTATGTGAATATTGTTATAATTCCACTTATCACATGTCTATCCAGATGTCACCATTCATGGCATTATATGGATATGAGGCACCTAGTTTCATGCATTTGTTGCTATCAAATAGTAGAGTGCCCAGTGCTGAAAACTTATTATAGGAGAGCCAGGACATTGTGAAGGCTCTTAAGGATTATATCACTAAGGCACAGAATCAACAGAAGCAGTATGCTGATCAGAAGAGGATTGAGCGAACTTTCTAGGTAAGTGATATGGTATATTTGATGTTGCAGCCTTACCACCAGTCCACTCTCGAGAAGAGTGGTGCTGAAAAACTTAAGCCACGTTATTATGGGTCTTTTAGGGTGATCAAGAGAGTTGGAGAGGTGGCTTACGAGTTGGATTTGCCGGTAAAGAGTAGAGTCCGTAAAAATTTTCCTGTGTCACGTCTCAAAAAGGCATTAGTACACCAAATTGTTCCTTCTGCAGTGCTTCCACCCTTGGACAATGAGGGGAAATTGGTTTTAGTACCACAGGCTATCATTGAGTTTAGAGAGAGGAATTTGAGGAGACGTACTATCAGGGAGTACTTGGTGAAGTGGAAGAACTGCCAATAGAGGATGCCACTTGGAAGAGTGAAGAAATTTTGCAACATCTAGAGTTGAGATTGCTTAGGGACAAGCAATTTCAACAAGGGCGGACTGTAATGTCCCCATCTTTTTAGCATCTCAATGGAGTTCTTAGCCTTTACATTCTCTGAAGGTTAAGTGGAGAAATAAGGAGAAATTGATTAAATTAATTTCTTATAAAATCATTAAATAAATCAAAATTAAAAGGTGACTTTATATTTAATTAATTTAATTTTCTAGAAGCACAACTAATTATTGTATTGGAGAGGGGAAGCTTCTAAAGAGTGCATTTTCTAGAAATACAACTAATTATTGTATTGGAAAGGAGGAAGCCTCTAGAGAGTGCAATTAAATAATATTTTATTTCCTTTTAGAAGGGTGAAGGAAAAGAATAAATAGAGGCGAGAGGTTCATTGTTGAGCATCCAATTATTGTGAATTGCATTTGATATGAACTTGAGAGAAGAAAGTAAGGGTTTCTGATTTTAGTTAGCCATTGAAGAGCGTCAATTCTTCAATGTTGCAACTATTTGAGGTGGTCAAATATCCACTGAATTTGGCATTCAGGAGAGCTTCATTCTGGAGTTCTATTTGTGCTTAAATTGGAGAATACATTTATTGTTGGTTGCTACAGTACGCGTGAATAGTGCTGCGCTATAGTATTTATGCTTGATTCTGATTGCAACTTTCATCTCCATCCTTGGGCATTCACTATTAGCAAGTTCATCTTGCAACTATTAGTAGTTAGCGTTGTAATTTTAGGTATATAATTTTGCTGTTGGAAGTGATAATTCATAATCAAATTTTGGCATTGTTGTAGTCATTATTGTAAGCCCATTTGTCTTGGAAAACTCATAGCAACATTGTACATGGGAATGAATTCAATAAAGGAGATATATGTTGCATACCATTTGTTTGACCAAATGTCCATCTAATAGCATATATGATCAGCATAATAGTTGTATGTCAATTGTTTGTCAAAATATCAGCTGGCTGTAGGTATGCATTCCATATCTAGTTTCCATGTATATGCATTAAAAGAATACCAAAAAGAACTGCACTTGCATATTAGTTCATTGTAATAGGCATTGTAATATCATTTGCGAATATTCTGAATTTCTTAGCATCATTCAAACTATATCAAACAATCTGAAACACAAAAAAAATCAAAAAAGTGAAAAGCAGCATACAAGTGTTTGACAATATTCCTTGAGCTAAAATCAGTCAGTTTGGGCAAGGGATATTACAAACACTATCCATAGAAATAAATGACCTAGGATTAACACATACAAGAGGAGCTAATATTTTCTCCTCGAGATCTCTACTAATAACCGCACCATCAAAGCTAAACTCTGATTCAGAACTACATTACAAACGAAGGGAACATCAGCCTTACATCTATGTATATGAAGAGTACATTGTACAATGATCGAGGGAAAAACTTGGACCATCTCCAATATTGGAATACGAAGTAATCTCAATCTAAGCCTTAATGATTTCAACCAATCAAATTTGGGACAATCTTAATCAAGCAATTTTCCAATCCAGAGATGAGTTATGTCTCATGAGGCTTCTGCCAAAGATGAGTTACAACTAAGATTACCCCAAGTTTCTAGGACAGGGACAAGGGGGACAATGGGGCAAGTTCTTGGGCCAATTTTGGGGACGACTAGGGGATGGCAAAATAGAAATAAAAAAAATTAAAATATGATAGCATAGATAAATGTAATATCCCACTAGATATTTTTCCCAATTTCTTCACAAATACTTTCCAGACATATAATAGAAAATTTATGCAATAATAACCAGCAAAAAGCTCATATTAAATACTCAAAAAATGTTAATGCATTATAATAATCAGCACTACAATAACAATCCAATCGTAAAAACAATGATGTCAATCAAACTAGATAACCAGAAAATGCACTTGAAATGCAATTGTGAAGACTGTCACAAATTCACCTCCAATGTTGAACCGGGTTTGCATCCAATTTGCCGAGAAGAGCATGAAGGTTTGTGTCTTAAAGTTCTAAATATGAAGCTAAACACTTTGACAGATTTCTCCAAGAGAAACTCAACACCAAAAACCAATATCCAAACATGCTGAAAATGAGCTCCCTCTTCTCATCTTGAGCACAACAAGATGACTCTTCATTACTCGCCTCTTCATTCTTTATTCTCTTTTCCCTTTTTATTGTGTTTTTTTCACTTAAGAGAATAATGTAACTTTATAAGATAAAGTCACTTATTAATTCCCCTTTTAAATTTTAAAGTCACTTTATTAATACAATTTAATCTTCTGACTTTAAAATAAATATCCTATCGAACTCAAAAGGTTGTAGATAATAACTTGCTAAAAAGCTCTAGGATAAATGCTTGAAGTCCAATACTTCAAAACCGGAAATACAGACCCCAACTGACTTACTATAGACAGTAATTATTAGGAACCCCAGCTATCTCAACCCCAATTTGCCTAAAAGTGAAGATGCCTATGTCAAAACTCACTTTGATCCGCAACAAAGACTTGGTTAGTGTTAATTCTGTAACTTCGAAATCATATTGGTCTGATAGTACAGATCGTACAGATCTGATTATGCATAAAATGCTTTACTAATGAAGGCCTGTATATATAATTATCTAGTCTTTAGAAATGATCGGCGTCTCCCTTTGGGTAATGTTGTTTGAGATTAAACTTGAACAAATTAGTTAGTTTAATCACTAACTAAATCTATTCCTTCATTAGACGTCGATTTGGAGAGAACAATTCTGGCTGACCTAGAGAGGGACATGTCACTTCTAGGGACATGCCCCTTGGGTGCCATATTTATGTAGGTTATGATTGTGGATAAAGGACACACATTGAAACTAAGTCTACTCCTTTAGCATTCATTGCCTCGTACGAATTATAGCGGAATAAATATATTATTGCAGAACTATATATCTTGACAAGAAGGATTAATATTTCATCTATAATTGATCAAGACCATCTCCAACACTTTAAAGGTATTATATCAGTTTGATTTAGTAGAAGAATTTGTAGAAACTTTACAGTTAGCTAACAAGACTATGATGGGAAAGGCTAATGACACATCAAAGGTTAATGGCTAGAAAAGAGGACTTTATAGTCCTCCCTTGCTTGCCCTTAAGAAATTGGTATCTGTATGTTGTAGCCCAAATGCCTGGATCCCATATTAGTCTCAAGGAAGCAGCTCCACCAAGCCATTACTCTGATATTAATAAAATTTCTAGAATTGTGAAGCTTCTCTATCGATTCCCCACAACAACAATGCACCAATCATACTAACACTAGGATCGTAGATCACTCCATATGCATACTCTATCGAATCAACCTACTGTGTGTTGCTACCATATGTGGGAAAATCCTCAATCCAATTGAGATCACAAGCATCACTAGAGTCAAATAAAGGTGGGAGCTCAACATTACACCAACCAGCTCCTTGAAATAATACTGAACATTTGATTGATCCTCTTATGTCCCAGAAACAAAAAGGTCATCCACTAACACAAGGAGGGATGAAGAACTAAGGCCAAGGGCACACCTAGCTATCCAAACCACCTTGCGGAGTAAACACAACAAAAGCAAACAACAGATAACAACACCAAGGAGAGAGAACAAAATACTTTTATTGAATTTTCAAATAATCACCATACATGCCCAACTGTAAGGCCTTCTAGGTTACGGCCAGATACAAAATACATTCAAGATGCACAATCTAACTTCAAATTTGTACGTCCAGACATATATGCCTCCCACTTTCGAAACCCTCTATTTTTGTAATGGCCCTTACCAATAGGCCACAAAAAGCCACTAATACTAAACTGTGGAATTTCATCAAACACTTGGCATGCAAACTAAATACACTGCTGAAAATTAAATGCTGAATAAAGGAAATTGTTGTGCAACAAATCTACTCAAATAATTGATGTAAAATAGTGTCAATATATTCATTCAATGATAACCAAATGCTTTTACATATGATATGCGATTTTCATCTCAAGGTATTACAACATGGCACATTACAACAAACCCTTACTGGCTGAATGCTGAAGACGAAATAATGAAATTGCAACTCCAAACTACCCTCCAATTTGCTGACCATTCGGCTTGCAGGTATAGCCATACATGTCGGACTGGTACAGCTCCTGGCAAAAATAAATGTTGGGCTGAAAGGTGTCGAAAATGATATGGAAATAATCGCCAGGCTCCAAGGAAATTCTCCTAAAAAATAAAAATCGAACTCCCAGCCAATAGTGAGACATGAGCAAAAATGTATGTCCAGGCTTAAAATCGAACCCTACTGAAAATGCCCAAATAAGCTCAACTTGAAGTAGCTGAATACCACTTCCAAAGTGCAACCCTTCAAAGGATATTTCACCTCCTCAATTATGCAAATCCTTAGAAGACTCTGTTCCCAAAGATCAAGTGACAATCTGCAGACCAAGATGGCGCCACAAATGCTCATAGAGAAAAGTATTGTAAACTCAAAACTTGGGATGTCCAAATGAGATGCCAAGCACCCTATTTATTCACTTTCCTAAGAAGCCTCTAAGAACTTCTAGAAGTATCCATAAATATTCTTATGAAATCCCTTTATAATGCACTTTTATAAAAAGTAACTTTATAAAATAAAAAGTGCAACTCAACTCAAAATTATAATATTTTGGCCCCGCATAACACAAAATAAAAATATAATAAACCCGATCTCTCCAAGAGCAAATAAGACCATCCAATCCCCAAATAATCATCAAAATGACTCTTTCACCAATAACATTTGCCTACGAGAGTCCATGATAGGCAAATTCACTGAAAAATAACATGTCACTAAAAAGGGGACATGACAGTCTGCCCCTCCTGAAATTGCTTGCCCTCAAGCAATCTCAAAGCTGGATGTTGCAATATCTTCTCCCTCCCATGTGGCATCCTCCTCGGGTAAATCTCTCCACTTCACCAAGTAATCTCTGATAGTTCTCCTACGAAGCTGTCTCTCTCTGCTGTCAATGATGTACTCAGGAACAAGAACCAATTTCCCTTCATCATCTAATGGAGGAAGAACTGTTGAAAGCAAAACATGCTGACCCAATGCCTTCTTGAGTCATGACACATGGAAAACATTGTGCACCCTGTTGTCTATTGGAAGCTCAAGCTCATAAGCCATCTCACCAATCCGCTTGATAATCCTAAAAGGACCATAGTATCTAGGCTTAAGCTTCTCTAACCCCCTCTTCCTCTTCCTGAGAGTAGACTGTCGGTAAGGTTGCAGCATGAGGTAAACCATGTCACCAACTTCAAAACTCCTCTCTATCCTATTCTGATCTGCATACTACTTATGTTGATTCTGTGCTTTGGCAATATTATCTCTGAGCGCATCAACAATGTCCTTGCTCTCCTGAAGCGAATCCCCAACACGAGGAACTCTAACATCACTCATAAGCAAATCAACAAAGCTCGGTGAATTATAGCCATATAGTGCTCTGAAAGGAGTCATCTGAATAGACATGTGATAGGCAGTATTATAGCAATACTCACATAAATAAATCCATCTAACCCATGCTTTCTATTGACCAACCATGCAGTTCCTCAAATATCCCTTCACCCACTTATTTACTATCTCTGTCTGTCCATCATTTTGCGGGTGGTAATTGGTGCTAGGTGTGAGCTCAATGCCACATAAACGGAACACCTCCTGCCAAAAATGACTGAAAGGAGTCATCTGAATAGACATGTGATAGGCAGTATTATAGCAATACTCACATAAATAAATCCATCTAACCCATGCTTTCTATTGACCAACCATGCAGTTCCTCAAATATCCCTTCACCCACTTATTTACTATCTCTGTCTGTCCATCATTTTGCGGGTGGTAATTGGTGCTAGGTGTGAGCTCAATGCCACATAAACGGAACACCTCCTGCCAAAAATGACTCAAGAACTTGCTATCCCTGTCACTCACTATGCTCTGAGGTATCTCATGTAGTCTAAAAATCTCCCTGAAAAAGACTTCAGCCACCTACACTGTTGTGTAAGTAGTAGTGATGGGAAAGAAGTGTCCATACTTCGTCAACCTATCTACCACCACATAGATACAATCTCGCCCTAGGGCCTTAGGCAAGCCCGTAATGAAATCCATGGATATATACTCCCACTTCCTATCAAGAATGTGAAGTGGTTGTAGGAGCCTTGCTAGAAAGGTGTGCTCTTGTTTGTTTTGCTCTTTGTTTGTTTTGCTGAAAATACCCAAATAAGCTCAACTTGAAGTAGTTGAATATCACTTCCAAAGTGCAACCCTTCAAAGGATATTTCACCTCCTCAGTTATGCAAATCCTTAGGAGACTCCGTTCTCAAAGATCAAGTGACAATCTGCAAACCACGATGGCACCACAAATGCTCAAAGAGAATAGTATTGTAAACTCAAAACTTGGGATGTCCAAATGAGAGGCCAAGCACCCTATTTATTCACTTTCCTAAGAAGCCTCTAAGAACTTCTAGAAGTATCCATAAATATTCTTATGAAATCCCTTTATAATGCACTTTTATAAAAAGTAACTTTATAAAATAAAAAGTGCAACTCAACTCAAAATGATAATATTTTGGCCCCGCATAACACATAAAATAAAAATATAATAAACCCCATCTCTCTAAGAGCCAATAAAACCATCAAATCCCCAAATAATCATCAAAATGACTCTCTCACCAAAAAATCTGCCTACGAGAGTCCATGATAGGCAAATTCACTGAAAAATAACATGTCACTAAAAAGGGGACATGACAATTTTCTACCTTTAACCTAAGCCTAAGCACTCTATTTATACTTGCCAAAATGGCTTATAAGAGATTCTAGAACATTACATCAAAAAAAAGCCGACCCACTCCAAAATGGTCAACACTCACCCCTAAACAAGATCCTATCATTAAATTCACAATCAAAATTGAATACAAAAGTTGGCTCCTACTAAGAACTAAAAGACAAACAACTCGGCCAAAGAAGGAACCAAGCATCAGCAAATAACATGTTCACTCAACACAGGAAGGAAGACTCAGCCAACACTGGACAACTCGGAAGCAATTGAAACTTGGCAGCAACTAGCACTCGGAAATAATTGGCACTCAGCAATAACTAGCACTTAGTAACTAGCACTCAGCAATAATTGGCGGAATGAACAAAAAGTGCAAGATTACAAGGCAACCCAGGATGCTCCTGCATTAGACAACCAAGGTTGAAAGAAATGATTCTCATGAATCGTGCAAGTGTCACAACCTAAGCTAAATCCAACTCAAATTGAAAAATCCATGTAGTATCTTCAACTAGTCTATTCTTCCACTTCACCAAATACATATAATAATCTTTTCCTCTTGTGTTCTTACTAACTCTTTGATCTAATCCCTGTTCAACCTCTTCAATCTGCTTTTTAGAATAATCATCTGATACAACAACTTCATCATCGGACTCATGATACTTATACAAATCAGCAACATTGAATATAGGAGATATATCCATGTCATCAGGTAACTCAACTTCATAAAAATTTTCACTGTCAAACTTCCTCAATATCTTACAAGGTCCAAACTTCTTCATCTTCATCTTACTGTATGTTCCAACAAGAAAACTTCATTTCTTCAAATGAACCATCACCTCATCATCGAATTCAAAAACATGATGTCTTCTAGACTTATTAGCATTCTCCTTATACTTCTGATTACTTTGTTCCAATTTCAGTTTTACTTCCCTATGCAAAGACTCCATAAAATCAACAAATTCTTCCCCTATAGCACTTCTCTTTTCTTCACCAGCAACATCCCTCAAATCTGATACTCCTCTAGGCTGCATTCCTGTAACAATCTCAAAAGGTATTTTCCCTGTACTCCTATTCATAGAATTATTATATGCAAACTCAACTTGTGCCAATACCATCTTCCAATTATGTTGTTCATTTCCAACTAAGCATCTCAGCAAATTACCCAAGCTTCTATTCACAACCTCTGTTTGTCCATCTATCTGTGGATGGAATGTAGAACTAAACCTCAATTTAGTACCCATCTTCTTCCACAAAGTCTTCCAAAAATAACCAACAAACTTACTATCTCTGTCAGAAATAATACTTCTTGGTAATCCATGCAATCTAACAATCTCTTTAAAGAAAATCTAAGCAACATACTCTACATCTAATATCTTCTTACAAGGTATGAAATAAGCCATCTTGGAGAATCTATCCACAACAACAAATATAAAATCATACCCCTTCACTGGCTTAGGCGATCCAAGAACAAAATCCATATTAATGTAACTCCAAGGTTTCTCAGGAATAGAAATAGGTGTATACAAACCAGTATTTTGACTTACTCCTTTTGCAACTTGACAAACTCCACAACTCTTTACAAACTTTTGAACATCCTTATACATTTGTGGCTAATAATACTTATTTCAACAAACTCAATGTCTTATCAATTCCAAAATGTCCAGCCAATCTACCACTATGCTTTTCTTTAATCAAATTAACTCTCATAGAACTTCTTGGTATACATAACTGAATTCCTTTGAACAACATACCTTCTTGAATAAAATATTCATCAAACTTACTTGGTTGTTCTGTCAAACTAGGTGCTCTACACTCACTCCACATCTTAGAAAAATCAAGATTAGTGTCATACAAGTCCTTCATCTCATCAAAACCAAGAACTTCAACTTTCATCTTGGTCAGAAAAGAACGTCTTCTACTCAATGCATCAGCAACTCGGTTAGTGAATCCACTTTTATGCTTAATTACAAATGTGAAACTCTGCAAATACTCAACCCACTTCATATGTCTTTGATTCAACTTATGTTGACTTCCCAAGTACTGTAAGGCTTTATGATCAGTATACAACACAAACTCCTTAGGAATCAAATAATGTCTCCACTTCTTCAATGCTTGAACAATAGCATAAAACTCTTGATCATACACAAAATACTTTCTTTTAGCATCATTCAACTTCTTACTAAAGAAAGTAATAGGTTTACCTTCTTGACTTAATACAACACCTATTGCACTGCCACTTACATCACATTCAACTTGAAACACCTTATTGAAATTAGAAAAAGCCAATACAGGTAACTCTAACAATCTTTTGTTTCAATGTCTCAAAACTGTTATCAGCTCCATATGTCCACTTGAATTCCTTTTCATCTCCTCTCATTGTCTCAATCATGGCATTACAAACAAAACTAAAATTCCTTATAAACTTCCTATAGAAACTAGCCAAACCATGAAATGATCTTACCTCACCCACATTTTCAAGTGTAGGCCACTCCAAAATTGTTTTAACCTTCTTAGGGTCCATCTTCAAACCATCAACTGAAATCACGAATCCCAAATACACAATCTCCTCTTGCATAAAAGAACACTTCTTTAGGTTAATCATCAATTTCTCCTCTTTCAATCTCTACAATACTTGTCTACATGCTCAAGATGTTTTTCCTAAGTATTACTGAATATCAAAATATCATCCAAATAAACAATCATAAACTTACCCAAGGATCTTTTGAGAACTTCATTCATCAACCTCATGAAAGTACTAGGTGCATTAGTCAAACCAAAAGGCATTACCAACCATTCATACAAACCCTCTTTTGTCTTAAAAGCAGTTTTCCATTCATCACCTTCTCTGATTCTGATCTGATGATAACCACTCTTCAAATGAATCTTGGTAAAATACTTTGCTCCACTCAAACAATCCATTATGGCATCTATCCTAGGCATCGGAAACCTATATTTCATTGTGATCTTGTTAATAACTCTAGAATCAGTACACATTCTCCATTCTCCATTCTTCTTAGGTGCTCATACAACAGGTACAACAAATGGACTTCTCTGATCAAACATTTTTGCAACAACTCATGCACTTGTCTATTGAATTCTTTATTCTCTTTAGGTGTCAATCTATATGGTGCTTTATTCGGCAAACTAGCTCAAGGAATCAAATCCATGCAATGACTTATACTTCTCATAGGAGGTAAACCATCAGGTATATCCTCTGCAACAATATCTTTATATTCATTCAACAATTCTGTAATTTCCACTAGCACTCGGTCAATACTACCAGTTTCTGCTATCACTCGGTTACCACTAGCTTTTGTCACTCAGTCACTATTGACTAGCACTCAGTTAACACTAGTTTTTGATACTAGACCGCTATTGGCACAACTCTGTCTCCTAGGAATTATGGCAAAACAAACTTGATTCTTCTTCATTTCCTTTTCAAATTGCTTTCCATTAACCATGCAAATTCTCACAGTGGTACATTTATCCTCATTTGGACTTTCAATTAAAGGCGGCAATATTTGCTTTTTCCCATTCACCCAAAGAGTATATTGATTCAATCTTCCATCATGTATAGCATATCTATCATATTGCCAAGGTCTACCCAATAGAATATGACAACAATCCATAGGCATAATATCACATAGAACTTCATCAAAATAATCTCCACTCTTGAACTTCACAATACATTGTTCACTTACCAATATCTTATGCTCATCCTTCATCCATGAAACATGATGAGGTTTAGGATGTTCCAACCTCGCAATTGCAACTTTGTAACCAATTCTTCTGACGCCAAATTTGTAGAACTTCCACTATCAATGATCACCTTGCAACATTTTCCAGCCATCTTACATCTGGTCTTGAATAAACTTCTCCTTAGGATAGGCTACTCGTCACTTCCCTTATTACAAAAGGTTCTTCTCACCGTCAAATTTTCTCCAGCCTCAGGTCCATTAGGTGAACCCTCAGTGTCTCCTTGAACTACAGCATTTATGTTACCTTGCCCACTTTCAAAAGATCTACACTCAAAAGATCTATGCCCTTCTTTACCACATTTGAAACAAATAACACGAAAACCACCTCTAGAATAAGAGTTACCTCTTCCTCAGTAGGAATCACCACCTTTCCACTCGGTCTTGCCTTTATCATCATTCTTCCATTCAGATTTGCCCTTATCTTGCATAGAATTGTTAAATTTGTCAGCTTCTACATAAGATCTACCTCTACCTCTCTGGAATCTACCACCTCTACCTCTTTGTCTTTGTTCATGCTTCTTTGTCAAGATCTCCTCAGCTTTCAAGGCATATTGATATGCTTCTTCCACTTTCTAATTTCACAAAACTTATCTCATCTTGAATTCCAAATCTCAATCCATTTAGACATCTTGCAATTTTCTCAACATCATCATCCACATTTCCAAATCTAATGTCCAATCTATAGAATTCCCTAGTATACTCCTTCACAGTCATGTCTCTTTGTCTCAAATTTTGCATCTTTCTCAACAAGCTAACTTGGTAATCAACAGGAAGGAACTTGTTCACCATTTTCAGCCAAGTCCTGATTTTCTCCTTTCTTCTCTTTTGTCTATCAGTTTGCAAATGCTCCCACCACAGTGAGGCATGACCCTTCAACCTAGTAACTACAATCTTCACCTTCCTATTATCACGAGTACTTTCATACTCAAAGAACTTCTCCATTTCAGAGATCCAAACCAACATAGCATTGGTATCCAATTTTCCATCATAAGGAACAACTTCTACAACAAGCTTTCAATTTGCCCTAGACAATACTCTCAACAATCTCGCCTCATCTTGATCTTCTTCAGGCTCTGGATTAGGGTTTGATGCTATTGCTTCATCATCACTCACATCATCAAGATGCGCTCCTCTCTTCTGGGTTGTCTCTACAACATCTAATTTGGCTGCAATTTTTCTCAATGTATCCAATACGGCATTGTTAGCATTTCCTCTACCTCGAACCATCTTTACAATCAAGTTCCTGCAGGATAGTAACCCTCTGTAAGTTATAGGTCAAATCTGCAGATCTACAACCCTACAAC
This sequence comes from Cupressus sempervirens, assembly GCA_028749045.1. Taxonomy (NCBI): domain Eukaryota; kingdom Viridiplantae; phylum Streptophyta; class Pinopsida; order Cupressales; family Cupressaceae; genus Cupressus; species Cupressus sempervirens. The sequence goes on along the minus strand of CM053785.1, from coordinate 516,378,149 downwards.
CCAGATTCACTTAGGGTTCTACACGATCCAATCTCCACAAGGGTGAACCTGGCTCTGATACCACCTAACACAAGGAGGGATGAAGAACTAGGGCGAAGGGCACACCTAGCTATCCAAACCACCTTGCTGAGTAAACACAACGAAAGCAAACAACAGAGAACTACACCAAGGAGAGAGAGAACAAAATACTTATATTGAATTTTCAAATAATCAACATACATGCCCAGTAGTAAGGCCTTCTGGGTTACGGCCAGATACAAAATACATTCAAGATCCACGATCCAACTTCAAATTCGCACTTCCAGACATATATGCCTCTCACTTTCGAAACCCTCTAAGTTCTACCTTTAACCTAAGCCTAAGCACTCTATTTATACTTGCCAAAACGACTTACAGAGGATTCTAGAACATTACACCAAAGAAAGGCCGACCCCAAAATGGTCAACACTCACCCCTAAACAAGATCCTATCATTAAATTCACGCTCCGAATTAAATACAAAAGTCGGCTCCTACTAAGAACTAAAAGACAGACAACTCGGCCAAAGAAGGAACTAAGTGTAAGTAAATAACATGTTCAGTCGACACATGAAGTAACACTCGGCCAACATTGGACAACTCGGGAGCAATTGGAACTCGGCAGCAACTGAAACTTGACAACTGGCACTCGGCAATAACCGGCACTCGACAGTAACTGGCACTCGGCAATAACTGGCAGAATGAACAAAAAGTGTAGGATTACAAGGCAACCCAAGATGCTCCTGCATCATCCACCCTCTGAGCTATCTAGAATATCCAACTACCATAAAGTTGCCCCTCTAACAAGTGTCCCACAATAGGATTTGTGTTGAAGAAGAAAACTAGCAACACTATTGGAATCAGCTTCCTCCATAATGAGAAGTGTACCAAACCAAGTGCTATCATCATGCTCAACACCTATGATGGTAGAGTAGCAATAGGCACTTGGTAATTGTGGTTGAGTCCTATTTGTATTAGGAGATAAAACAATCAATTAATACCCATTAGCAGTATCCTTTCTCCTTATATGCTCCTTGGCCATACTGTTAGTCAAGTCTCTATCCAAGGCTGATTTATAATCAACATTATGCCCCTCTATCAAATATAATAAAGCAGCTACCTCCTGGCTGAAATCCATATCAACCTGGGACTCTTGATCAACATCAAAAGGTGTTCCATCATCAAACTCAAATAGTGGATTCTCCAATATCCAATCAGCTTCCAACTCAGAGTAAATTACTATGCTTCATCCAACCATTATGCTGGCTGGAAGTATTATCATCATAAGGTAAATATCCTCATGCCTACCCTCCATTTCTGCTACGCAAATAGCTGATCCAAAAGATGCTTTATCAATCCTATAGTCATCAAGCAACAAACATGATGTCGTACTACATGGAGATTCCTTTGAATTTTTGCCACTATTTCATTAATATCTCATAGTAATTTGGATTCTTATTTGAATGCTCTTCAATTCATTCCAACTTGTTATGCACCCTCTTGCTAAGTCTATGTACCAATCGATGGCAATTCCTAGTAGAGTGGCATGGAATGCCTTCAACCAATATTCCTAGTCATGTTCAGCATTGCCTTCCCATATTGATATAAGTCTTGCAATGGTGAATAGGGTCCTCTGATCCATCCCTTGTAAATTTAGGAAGCTTTTGCTTCTTTGAGGTGTTCACCATCTTCCTAGTTCATTTGGCAGCCTGTGTGTCAGACTAGAATGGAATGTCTCTTTTTCAACGTTCCTCTGTCTCAATTGTACTCTCAGCATGTGAGCTCTCTACACATACACCTACATTGTCCATACCTTGATCACCACCCTTGTGCTAGTAGTCCCTTCTCCTTGGTTTCGGCACCCCTTTCCTTTACTCCTCTCATATGAATAAGTTCTCAATACCCAATAGAGTGTTCTCAAATAATTCAACTACCCCGCACTCAAAGTTTCTCTCTTTGTTGTCTTTGTCACATGTGGAATGCATAGATGGTTCAATCTGTGTGGACTCAAACTTTGTGTCTTCCTTGTCTATCATTGCTTGTACAAATGGATTATTTGCCTAGTCAGCAAGATCTTCTCCTACCTCATTGGGGAGTGGTAGGCTTCTGGCAATCTCCTCCCACTTGTGCCATATACATTGTGTGCTACCTTCCATGTTAGTTGGCTCTCGTCTCTCTCTAATTCGGCTTCACCTGGACACTTCAACTTTTTCTTCATTGTGGACTTTGAGACTCCTCAATGATTCTCTGTAATAATTGTCATCTTCACTCTACTCCTTGATTCAAAGAGATCTCACCAATGCTTCTCCTTCTCTCTCTGCTTTCTCTCTCCTAATACATCTTTTCTCTTTGTTTGGGAGAAGGGCCATTAATTAATAGAATTGTCAAACATACAGCATTTGTTTGTGTCATAATCTACCTCCTCTCTCTAATTCCTTTCTTCACATCATTGTAGTATCTATTGACGAGGTTGTTCTCATTTCTTCTCTTAATGCTATTCTTGTAATTCAATCAAATTGTGAACCAACAACCTTAGATGACTTCCCAGAAAATCATAGAATGTAGCTTGCACCGTGAGCTTGTAATTTATCATACCCGTAGGGAGTTCTCTATCCCAAGCCTCCCTTTGCACATACTAATTGACCAAAACTTCCCACGTGTGCACCAAGTCCTATATTACTATCATCTATGATCATTCCCTGTTGTCCTCGACATTATTATCAATTACTACCACTTATTCGTATGCATGACCCATTATTCTAACATCCCAACTATTGTCCTTCATTTGAATCTTCGAATTCGATTACACATTGACAACAAAATGTTTACTCCCTTCAAGATATGTTTTTAATAATCAGAGCCAATAGAAATATAAACAAATATAGATAACATAATAATTTAGAAAGAACGCATAACATAATAAATTGGCAGAGAGATGTAGCCTTTAATTCTATGTAATGTCAATATAATGCTAGTTCTTGTTCCCAATGCCAACCCACAATATAAAGCACTCGATAGTCAATTAAGAGTGTCAGCCATCGCTTCCCTACAACTACCTGAGAACTTATTTGACATTAAAATGTCTTTTAGATAACAATACATAATTTATTTAAACTGGCAAAATTGTCAACAACAATGATTATTCAAAGGAATGGAAATAAACCAAACAATGATGATAAAGTACATAGATTGCAAACTCTCCAAGTACTCTATTTTTTTTAGCTGGACAAGTTCTCACAAGTTTAACTCTCACGTTTTTATAGGCACAAAAAAATGGGGGTAAAAATGTTCGTGCATGTAAAACACTAGTTAACAAGCATTTTTCACATGTTGCTTTTTCTATAAAGCCATGTGTTTTATCTTTCAAAGTATTAATTTTCATTTTTAAACCCATTTTGCAATTGAACTTAACAAAAAAATTCTCCTTAGGAGATTTTAATTTTTATTACTTTCTAGTCGAGTTGAAAATTTTGGGCTTGTTGAATACTCTCAAAGTCAAAGTCTACAAACTATGGTGAAATATGTATTATGAGGCATACTCACCCCCACTATTGATTGTATTCTCAATATGGATTAAGAATGCAAACTTGAGGCTTGCTCCATGTCAATAATAGATCAAAAATCTTTAAATTTACTTTTCCTTCTATAATCTACTACTACATACCACAGGGATGTGTCCTCGCCTGAAAAGCCAAGGGGAGGTCCCCACGACAGGAGGAGGGGTATGGGACGTCCCCCTGCCATCCCCAGATAGGCAAAAATTGCAGATGTCCTGAGTACGAAAAGGGGACGTCTAGACGTCCCTTGACCGTACCGGGGATGATCAGTCATCCCGATTTTTGCAAAGCAAAAACAAAAAGCATAAATTTTATAATCCTAACTTGGTCGCCCAGGTTGGCCCCGCCCCTCCAAATGCCCTAAAAGGTAAAAAAAATACCACATTATGGTTGTTTTGTCATTTGTTTGGTTTTGTTTGTGAAGTTGGAGTGTGTTGCAGCTGGCTAGGGTTTTCATTTTGCAAGAAGAGGAGGTAATATTTTTGCTTCCAAGAGCTTAAGCAGGGGTTTGAGCTTCCTCTATTGTGCAACAAGTATGAAACTCTTTATGCTTCGATTTTCCATTTTTTAAATAGATTTGCAGGTTGAAAAGTCTGATTTTTAATTTTTTGTCATTGTTTTTGCTTATATTTTCATTGATTATTTAAATCTCAAAACAAAGCACAATGAGCAACAGTGGAAGTACTAGTAGTTATGGTGATGAAAAGGAAAATGTGGTTAGGGGTGATATTGCTAGTAGTGGACTAGGAAAGGAGCTGATCCTAGAACTGATTTGTTTAAATGCCCTTCCACCATCATGAAGGATTTTGCAAAGAGTCCTTTCAATAGGAGAAAACCTCTTCTCCAATTTGTCACACCTAGGCCAAAAGATAAAAAGAATTCAGGAGGGACTAGGGTGTGGGATTGTCATGTTTGTCTTGATGATTTTAGGGGCAGCTATACAAGGGTGAAGTCACACTTTTTAGGTGTTCCTTGCAATGGAGTCAAAGCTTGTCCTAACTTGACTGATGCACAGAGATTACAATGTCGAAGATTGCACTTAGAGGCTGAAATAGGGGGGTGGCAAAATTTGACAATGACATCGCCACCTATTCAGTCACAATCATCTAGGCATATGTCATCCACCATTGGTACTAGTGGAAAAGGAAGATGAGTAGTGGTGAGAAGGGCTCATTGGAAAGTTAGTTTAATGCACAGACAAAGGAAAAGTGTGAGGCTTCCATCGGTAGATTCTTTGTTGCTAATGGTATCCCATATCATACAGTCGATCCACTTGTTTTCAACAAATGGTGAAAGATATATTGAATATAAATCTCTCATTTGTACCCCCTAGTGAGTATAAGTTGTGAAACACCATCCTAGATGAAGAGTACTATAGGGTTGATTTGTTGTTTGAGGATATGAAACGTACTTGGGTTAGGTCAGGCTGCTCTATTGTGATGAATGGTGGACCGATGTTAGACATTGGTCACTCATCAATATCATTGTCACATCCCCTGCTGACTCTTATTTTTTGAAAGCCATAGATTGCCTAGGAAAGAAGAAGGATGTAGAATTCGAGTTCACCATTTTAAGAGATGCCATAGAGAAGGTTGAGTCGGCTAGTGTAGTACAAGTTATCATAGTTTTGCACCTGTGTGCAAATCAGTTGGTTTGATGGTAGAGGGTGCTTATAGGAACATCTTTTCAACCCATTGTTGTATTCATGCATTGTACAAAGCATTGAAGGACATAGGGAAGATTTAATGGGTGAAACAGGCGGTGTTAGAAGCTAGAGAAGTGCAAATGTTTATATGCAACCACCACACTTCACTTGCTTTATTTAGGTCCTTCTTTAAGGAGTTCCTCAAACTAGCCAAGACAAGGTATGTCAATTTTAATTATAGTTTACTTTTAGTTTTCTTTCAGTTTATTTTAATTTATAATTGTTACAACTTACAAACTTACATGTGATGTGTTTAATCATTAATGTTTAACTTTATTTTAATTTATAATTGTTCCTATAGGTATTGTACATACTTCATCTTGATGGAAAGGATGATTGAGGTGTATGAGGTCCTCAAATTGATGGTGGGGAATTCAGAGTAGGGATGATGGTCCAATTCTAAGTCCTCTAAAGGAATAGCAATGAAGCAAAGGATCCTTGATGAGAGCTGGTGGTCCACAATGAGGTAAGTTGCTGATTTTTAAATTAAATGTTAGTCTTTTGCTTGCTGATTTTCATACTAACTTAAAAAAATTAAAATTTCTAATTCTAATTTTAATTTTTGTTTGCATCGTGCAGATATATTTGCTCTATCATAGCACCCATTGTACATGTCATTAGATCTACTGATATTGACACTCCTAGTCTGAGAGAGATATATGAGACTTTTGACAGCCTATTGGGAAGATAAAGATAATTGTTGCAGCAAAGAATCCTACATTGGGGTTTTATGAGGAGCATATTAAGCCTATTGTGATGCGGAGGTGGAACATAATGAATACCCCACTTCATATGGCAGCCTTTTCTCTAAATCCCAAATGGTATGCAAAGTTGGGTGGAAGGGGCCTCCCATGTGATGATCTTGAGGTATTGGATGGCTTCACAAGAGCCATTGATAAGATGTGTTCAGCTCAAGAGGCCTCTACACTTCGTGCAAAAGTTCCTTGACTTCACCAACCTCTGCAGCCCAAACTTGGGTAAGCCACAAGCAAAGTTGGATAGAGTGGTTTTGGTTAGAGAGATCCTATTGGATAGTGGACCTGGCATGGGAGAGATAAACCCAAGTTAAAAGCACTTGCCACTCGCCTCCTTGCACAGGTTGCTAGTTCCTCAGCTGCAAAGAGGAATTGGTCCACATATTCATTTATCCACTCCATCAAGAGGAATAGACTTGCCTCTAAACGAGCGGAGAAGCTAGTGGCAATGCATCATACTCTTCGACTTGCAGATTGTCAAACTCCAGAGTATAAGTATTGTCCAACTTTGCAGTGGGATGTTGAGCCTAAGGATGTGGCCTAGATAGATGAGGATGAGACAGCACTAGGATTGGTTGGGATTCCAATAGATGAGAGTACACTTACTGTGGAGCATGACAGTGAGGACTCTGATTTTGATGTCATGGTGGCAAAGGCAGAATAGCAACAGTCTACTTCATTTTTCTATATTTTGTTTTCTATAATGAGCTTGAACATGATGATGAAACTTTATGGCAGCCCTCTAGCCTTTGGCCATATTTAAATTTCCAGATTTTTATGATATTGTTCATTGTTGAACTTATATTTAAATATTTTTGTTCACATATTGATATGCATATTGACAATTAAGTACTGAAATCAGTTATTATTTCCTAGATGGCATTCAAATGGTGTATCTTAAGCTTGTATAATGTTTAAATGACATGCTTTGGCTTAGTTTCATACAAATGACATGTATATTTGCAAATTTCAGTGTATATTATAAATTTTCCCTTTATATATATATAGCTGTCCCCGTTTGCCGTCCCCCCCCCGGTCCCCAAAATTGCCAAAAAAATTGTTGTCCGGGAAACTTGGGGGAACAAAAATCTAATATATAGTGGAAATCTAAATATAATTTTCCTTCTATACCGTCCTATCAGTTTCAGAAATTTTCCTACTCAAGAACAAATTTGAAGTGACACACCTTTAAGAACAACACACAAAATGCCAAAATAGATTAGTCTCCCTTCTCGTATCTTTCCAAGAAGTGTTAAGCAGCTAAAAAATCAAAGGCTAACCTTATCTACCAAAAAAAAGCACAAAGTATGTGATTAAGGCATGCACTTTGTAATGTTCCTTGTCCTGAATATAAGATTGTCCAAGTCACTTTCCAACCTTGGGAAGATTTTGATATTTCTCTTACTGTCATTCTTGTCTGCCATTCCCCACTCCCCACCAGCATCAAAGATCTCAAAATTTCAATCCCTGGCCTTCCACTTCCTTGCTATTTAGAACCTATGGATTTTTTCTTCCTTATGTGCTTGAAATCATCAACCCCTAATCCTTTCTCCCAACAACCATTGCATCTTTCTTATGCACTTCCTTATGCCCCCGCACTCAATCATGCACCCACAAAACCCTGCCATTTGAACAGAGGGCTTCATCTACAGCCAGAACTGAGAAGGAAAGGATGCAAATTTGAATGTGATAAGACGGTGAGAAATTTGGGTCCACACTAGGCCTTCAACATCTATAGAAGGTGAACAACTTCATCAGTTTGGATCTATTTTATCATCACATCAACAAACCTAAACCCTAGTCCAAGCACTTGTATTTAGCAGCTAGCTATTGGGTTTAAAACTTTAAGGATGAAAACCCTTGGTTTTAAATATGAGAGGATAAAAAGTTTGGTTTCTGAGGAATCTTCACATGGAGGTCGCATCAACACTTCAACTGGGAGATTTATAGCATTATCGGGTATTTTCACAGCTTGGTCATTTTCAAAACATCTTTCTAACCAATGTAGTCAATAAATACTTATAGCAGATATTTGTAATCATTTAAATGAATTGTGCAAATGAAATAGTCCTTACAGCAAACTTAAATGTACAGATCTGTTTATTTTGTGTGTATTTCAGATCTAAGTATTTTGTAAAATTGATTTTGTGATTTTCATAGCACTATTCGAGATCTAAGTAATTCATATGAATATTTTAGTTAGGGGTCATTACACCCTTGCAATACGATCGTTTTGATAGATCGTGCTTCTAAGTGTACTACACAATTTTTCTTTTATGGAACATTCAATTGCAAAGATAGACTGTGGAGTGAAAAATTTATCCATTTAATTGCCTAACAAAACTAAAGAGAACACTTTGACTACCAGCTCTTCATTAGCTATTATAGACTAGTCAATCTTCAGAGTCCATGCTCTAGTTGGTAAATAATAAAAAGGTTTTGGGGAATGGTTTTCTAACTAGAGACATTAGACCAAAAAGGTTCCAAGCAATTACTGTCACATTTAAGAAGGGAAATTTTACATCAGATATGGGAAGCAAATACCAATTTTGCACCAATTGATCATTTCATAATCTACCCAATAGTGAAATCATCAAATAAGGCACAATTGACTATGAGACAAAAAACCACATTTACTTAACATTTTTTAAGACAATGATTCTTTTTCTTCTTCCTGAGAAAGATCAAACAATAGATTCTCTTTGAGGATGTCACACTTAACAATAATACAAGAGGAGCACTTTCAACTGACAAGATTTTTTAAGACCAAAAATTACTTTTTTCTTGATCTCAAGAAAAGATCGGACCATGGACTCTCTTCAACAAGGTCCTCTCTTTTGTCAATTTTATCAAGCAAATTGTGTATCTTCAATTCATTCAAATACAAACCCCAATATAACAGAGATTTCTAATTTAATATGACAAGAAAATAGTATAATTATTTTTCTGTGTTATGTAGGTTGATGAACTAGTAAAAGATGAGAAGCAATGTGTAATCATGGATCAAGAAGATACAAACTTACTCCTCCACGCCCACCCCTTGCAACAAGTATCTCATCACCAGGATGAGTAAGATCTGCAAAAAGTTTTCCTCCCCGCTTCCGCTTCACCACAGTTCCTAGCATGCAGTATAGCTTATATATGAATAATTCTGTCATAAACAAGAGCTATGAACCAAATATTTTGCACATTGCAGATTCCACTGACCTACAGGAACTGGAATTCGCAGGGTAGGTGCTGCAAAACCATCATGCAACATAGGAGTCAAAGCACCCATTGCATCAACATTCCCTCCACGCTTTGCATTATATCTGCTTATCTGATGTAGCTCCAGCAAAGAGTCTTTGCTCTCATCTGCATAAAGTACTACATCTCCTCCATGCCCAGCCATGGGTAGAATCAAATTTCCATCTGGGTCTCGCTTATAAGAACCTTTTCTTTTTACTTTCTCTTTCGTCTTTTTCCCTTGAGTTTTTTGTTGCATTGCAGGCATTGGCATGCTAAGAACTGCACCATGCCCTCCATCACCCGAGCGCACAGTAATGACAACATGATCAAAATACTTATGGGGCTCTCTTTCCAAATTATGCGGAACAGAAGCAGATAGATCTTTGCCCTTTATCAATGTGCATTGTATATTGTGACCCTTGATGCAGCCCACTACACTTTGACCTGCCTTCACCCACGGACTGATCAACAAACTAAAACATGGGATATTAAAGTTCCACAAAGAAATGTATGTCAACACAAAACTTAAATATCATTAATCTTCCATGGTTGAAGAAATTACAACATAACATCCACAAAAGAACAAGAAGTAAGGATTTAACTTTAAATTAATATCAAAACTTAGCAAGCTAAACAAAGACACGAAACCGACACCTTTTAATAAAATCATGGAAGATAAATATTTTCAATTCTCCACAAGCTTCTAGAATAAGAATACAATTAAGGGCATTATAAGAGAATATTTTATCATTAGATGAAAGTAATGGAGATTCTTCAGGAGGAAAAGTTAATATTGACAACTAGAGCATCAGTAAATCAAAGGCCTGAACTTCTGCCCAATGTCTCCTAGGGATTGCAATTGGACATGAGAAGAAAGATGAAAGACCACTAAGAAGAAATATGAAAGTAAATATGTCCAACATAAGTACCCATTTTTATCAAATCATCAAATGCCAAGATTCGTGATTAACATCAGCATTGCTGGATATAAGTTGTAAGATAAATCATACAATAAAATTTTAATTATAATCAACAAAAAGAACAAGCAATAGCAGCTATTACTATTACTAGCATTAATCATAGCTAATGTTTACATCAAGATATGTGCTAAGCAATGCCCTAATTAAACTGAAAAGCACAATCGTACAAACCTGTTAAGGACATCTAATGTTTGTTCTAGTTAATCCATATTTTAAGCTTTTCTGAAATTTAGTACAGATGGGACACTGTGACAAGAGAGGAAGCCTAAAGTTATTTGTATATAATACCATACTAAAAGCTTTTTAGCATTCAATTGCAGTGAAAAAATCTCTTTGGTGTGCCCATTTTTTCAGGCAATTCTTTGCAATAACAAAATATATTTTTTTGATTGAACTTACTCTAATGAGGATATAATTGCATATCCAACAACATAGAAGTGCCCAATTGCCAATATACGTTATATTAGTAATAATGTGTATTAATAGTTTTGTTATACTTGCATGTAATATTTTGTACAATGTAATATTACACATCCAATCTTCTCAAGTAAACTATTAAAAACTTAGGAAGAGTGGGCTAAGATCAACACGGATAGTGCCTCCAAAAGTGATCCAAGTCACACTAGGAAAGGCAGAATTATACAGTATCATTATTCATAACAACCAGCCCTCAAGCTTCTTATAGGATATAAAATCCAACCGTATAATGTAGCAAAACCTATTACTATTCACAAAGGACTATGTTGGGCATTCTCTTTGAGAAAAAATTGACTTACAAATCTTTAAAAACTACATACACCCAAAAAATGAAACTACCAATAGTAAGTATGATCCATGCACAATTGCACGGCATCAGCAAACCATTTGTAGTCTACACATCTTAGTTCACTTAGCTTGTTCCAATATGTTGTGCCATAAAAAGCTCAATGTTTATGGTCATCTTTTCTTGTTTGTCTTTAAAATTGATTTTGATTAGATGTCAAACCATTCAATTTGTGTTCTCCTTGATCTATTTGCAAGGACGCATTGTCACAATCTTTGTTTTTCGACAAACAAATTTTACAAGATGATGGAGGTTACAATTGATCAATATGAAATAATCATGAGGTTTGAAGTTTGTTGATGGTACCAATGAAGGAGGACAAGATGGCTTCAATTAAGAAAGTTCCTCCTTGGCAAAGATATCTATTTTTTGGCTTAGTGTTGTCTAAGTTACAAGATAAGCCCTTTGGGCCTCCCTCGCCAATACCAAGTACACCTGTCTATGTGTTCACCCAAGTGTACACTTAGGTACACCCAGAATACATATCTAAGCATTTAGGTGTGCCTAGGGTATGTATCAAACGTACCTAATGGTGTTAAGAACCAAAAAGCAACAAAAAAACAATGAAACACATGGATGCACATACTGTCCCCTTCTCTCTCGCCAAGTACTTGTTTTCTTTACCCTACACATAAGTCAAAATGTTTCGATACGAAACATGTATAGATACATAAGCTCAACTTGGTGGCTCACCACTACCTCTCCCATTCTCACTTCCCTTCTAAACCTTGGGAAGAGACCATCGACAGGTTACTTATCTCCTCAAGGTAAAAGTGTCCTAGAGTTCTAGCCATCTTCATGTTTGTCCTAGAACGGCCCCTTACAAGCCATTATGTTCACCACCTCGTTATGCCTCATCCCTTCCTGAGCCTTATGGATACACTATACTTCTTGTATATCATGTCATTACATACATATGTCATTTATATTAATAAAAAATGTATACTAACCTTGAAAAATATGTTACTATTGACTTAACCTGTGTAAAAAATGTAGTTTCAAGACTTTATTGAGAATATTAGTAGGTGGTTATAAATATCATAGAATTGATATTGTATGCAAAGATGCCTTTTATATTATTTGCTGCCCATTTGATCTGATCATAACTCCTATTTGATGCTCTATAATATCCGATTTCCAGCATTCGCAGCACAATGTTGTTATTAGCCTATTTCCCCATGGTTAGATAGGCTAACTAGGGCATAAAGGGACTTAGAGGACTTCTGACCTAGGCAGTTTTGGTTGCAGTTCATTCTAAGGCGATCTGAGGCAATATGGGGGGCACTTACTATTTATAGTAAGTTATTCTAGGCATGACTAGATATCCAGTAGCAGTAACATGTTGATGATAATAGTTTAAAATCAACAAGAAGATTTATTTATCATTGATATGATTTATTATGCACTAATAAAGTTACTTTATAAAGTTAAATTTAATTATTGAACTTTATTATGGCATAGTCTATTGCTTCCGAGAAATATTTGAATTACATTGTCCCCTTTATTCTATAACAGATTGGAGACATGAATGGTAAATGGGGAAATATAAAAAGAAAAAAACACCACTGACAAATAAGAGCCACATGAAAATAGGAGGAAAAAAATCGCAAAATAAGGAAAGGCATGGTCCCCTTTATTTTAACAGATTGGAGACATGAAAGGTAAATGGGGAAATATAAAAAGAAAAAAACACCACTAAAAAATAAGAGCCACAAGAAAATAGGAGGAAAAAAATTGCGAAAAAACAAGGAAAGGCAAAAGTATTATGTTATTTATCCCACATTGACAAAACAAGTGTGAGAGCTCATGTGGAAACAATATAAAAAGGAATGAAGAGCTCCCTTTTTGCATTCTTGGTTTATTGTTTCTCTCTTAAAGAGTTTGAGAGAATTGGATTCGAGCAGATTTGATGATAGAAACCCTTGAGCTTGGAGGCAATGGACGGAAACCCATCAGCAATTGGAGATATCACTTAGGTATCTCACTTATGTTTCACATTTCTGCAAATGAAGATACTGTTGTTGTAAGGTACCTTTTTTTTGTACTATTCTATTTGCTAGGGATTAAATATTGTGAATGAGCTTTGTTAAATATGATTAGATTTATTTCAGATTTGAACTATATATGTATCATTTGAAATTTCAGAATATAATTCTTACTAATCTCTGTATTTTATTTGCAGATAGTAATCAAAAAAGATTCTTTGGCAAATGTGTATGCAAGTGACAATTCAATATTGATAAATACTGAATATTAATTAGTAATTTGAACCTAATATTTGTAGTCACTGAACTCCAAAGGGCAGAGCATTAATTGCTTTTGATGCTCTTCTTGGCAGACCGGTTTGAGTATATGTAAGGGATGAAAAGGCATGTCCATCTCTTCAAATGCAACTATTTATTTCCAAACCAAAACCTGATCCTTATCATGATTAACAAAAGTTTGCATTTAATCAATAAATATAAGATGTAGCTGATCTGCAATAAGGAATAATCAGACTTTGAGCTGATTTATTCAAGCATTTGATCATAACTCGATCGGGGCAAGACGAACATAAAAATGACAATGATCGGTAGTGGAATCTGCAAGTGCAGATCTACAATATACTTGGATCCATTACAATCTGATATAGATAATTATCTATCTCCAATAAGAGCATTTATTTTTAGGGTTTCAATTACATGCAAGTGTGATGATTGTATTTCCAAAACAATCAATCAGCATACCTATATCTGACCAAAGCTACTATTGATTCAACACTGAAGATAACCAAGTATATATCACGATAGGCTCATCTATTGTGCGCGGAGATATCACCCAACTAGTGAAATCAGAGGATATAATATGCTCAAGAATATCAAGTCACATGACATTCTTCTTATATATCCAAGTTATGGTATGTGCGTTGACATTAAGTCTCATGATGTCTACCATAACAAATCATGGCATATCCACGGAAACACTTATCGACCATGATTATCTCATAAGGAACATCATGATCTTCAACTAATATCAAGTCTCGTGATATCTATCAAAATGTCCAAGAGATACTATCATGACATGTCCATGGATATCAAGTCACATGATATCCATCATGATAGTGAAACTAATCATTGTACAATCATCACTTTACAATGTCAAATACAAGTGTTCATTATTAGAAAGATTGTCACCTTTCAATAATGTACACAAGGGGGGCCCATAAAGTGATGGAGTCACACACGGCAATAAAAGATTTTACACGGAGTCACCATGGATTCTCTCATGTAGTGTTGTCATGGTGTCACACACATGACATCTACCATGAACCATTTTAAAGGGTGGATTCATCATAACTACTCCCAGAGGGTGAAACAAGGGTTTCACTTTAAGCTTTTCTCTCACAAAGAAGGATGCATTAAGATACATCCCAAGAAATCACCAATGTTGAGTTTCTCTCTCAGTAAGGGGTCTGATCCCTTACTCTGAGCTTGTCTTCAACAATGTGCAAACTCTACTTTGGTTGAAGGCTTTGGAGAAAATATTGATTGTCAGATCTTCAGTGATAATGTACTCTTAATGAATAACATTCTAGATATCCATCTACGTTTCAGCATTCACATAAAGGCCTTTCAATCTTACACATATGGAACTTCGTCTCATGAATCATAGTCCTCTAACTACTTCAGTTTCTTGATCACTAGAGGATCCACCTTGACATGGTCTACTCCCTCTGAATAAATATGACCAAGATCCTTAAAAGTCAACTGAAGCATACCCTCCATCTACTCCCTCTGTCACAGAAGCATACCTCGATTCATAGTAACATGAGTGAATGTACTAAGCTGTGGATTTATCCTTAGGCTTGGCAACACCAGATATTAAGATAATGTCATTCCTTTTTGAAGCTTCAAGTACATGGATAAACCTCCTAACCTCTTCGTCCCAGGTTGCCTCTAATGAAATGGCAAGCTCCCTCTTGATACAAAAGGACACTCAATCCCAATTATCAAGGATATCTTGCTTCAATAGTCTCTTATTAGTTGACATGATTCATATGTGATTGAAGGTGTTAGATCCAAGAACATTTTGGAGCTACTATTATGAGATCAAGTCCTAGACCAAATAGTATATGACCATCTTGATATTTAAACAAAATCCCATCGCAGTCTGCTCCCTCTCATTGGAAGTGCCCCTTGTCCTGACTTTGTTTCAAAATTTTGGATGTTGTCATACGCCAAAAAAAAATGCCTCAGCAACATTCTTGATGCATCGTTCTTCTCTTCTACAAGAAGATCCTCAAGGAACAAAGAAAAGATCAAGGCACATAGCTCTTATTGTAAATATAGGAATACATGTATGCGATATCCCATTTAGATATTCTCTCCAAAAAAATTTCAACTAATTTTCAGAATCGTAAACAAGAATTCATACAATAATAACAAGTAAATAACCAGCAACATTTAACCAGTCAATAACCAGCAAATACTCCAGAAATGTGTTATTGCATTTGGTGTCTGCTGAGCTCTCTTAAAAGATTCATGAATTTTGTCATAGGATCCTGTGGATCCCCCATTCTACCAATAAAGTGATCTCACCTTCTCCTTCAGGTATAAACTTGCATTCACTTCCACGGGCCGACAGAATCACTGGCTTTGATACCACTTTAATGTTTCATTCTTGGGGGATGGAGGACAGATTACAATAATGAGGTATACGGTGGGTATGAGGTTATCCAAAATGCCAGATGGTGTACGACAAGGCAATAATTAGAAATGTACGATAGTAATTTGGAGTCATATGGTGGAGAAAGGGAGGGTATAGTGGTGCAGACCATACGTTAATGACTTCCAATGGGTATGGTGGGAGTGTAGGTCATATGGCATAAGCCCTATGGTGGAATTGAAGGTGACCATACACTGATGAAGAGAGATAAGAATTTTGTACAGTGATTTGGTACGGAGGTGTGAGAAGTATGCCAATCATACGGTTAGGTGGTCATACTGTTAGGGAAGGTCGAACAAAATGCTATGTGTGGAGGGTAATTGCCATGGCCATATGGAGGGATGAAGGGAGGGGGTACAAAATATGACTGGGGCGTGTGAACCGACGGACTTCCTTCAATGAGATAATGCAGTTGTCTATCAATTACAGAGATATCAATATAAGCACAAAGCGTACACTGTCACATGTGAACTATATATATACACACACACACACACACCAGGAACAATGAGACTTGCAAATAAGAATGTTACTCTGATTTGCTAGATCTAAGCCAAGTAATACACGGACGGAATAGGGTGAGGAATGAATATCACTAAAACCAAAATAGCCAAGTAGGGAAGAACTCTCACTTCCGAAATGGTGAACAGAGAACTCCAACAGGAATTCGCAGTACAAAGAAAATAATCTAAATCGCATACCTACAACAACTAAGGTGGCAGACATATATACCCCGTTGGAGGAAAACTCCCGAGGGAGAAACAACATGCCGACATATGACACGACAAACACCTATGCCTACAAAAAATTAAAGATGGGCCCGAGATATACATAAATCGATCGGGATCCCAAATAAAGTTATTATTTTATTTTATTTAACGACGGGGATATTACGTTTTGCAAGCAAATCAGATAGATACATATATTTTTGGCTGACTAAAGGACTTTTCGGATCATTTGCAAACCATATATGGGCAACTTATGAGGTTTTGTAGCTGTTATTGCATACATTGTTGCTGATTATGCTGGCTACCCTAAATTAATATCAGAAGTGGGGTCTATATGTTGGTTTTTCCATGTTTGCAGTTCATGTAGTTCTATTGTCATATTTATCCAACAACTCATTATCCAATTCCATTTTCATATATGGTTAAATTTCAAAATATAAGGGTTTCATATTATCAATGGTGAATGACAGCATCACTGTCCATAAAAAAACAGTAATAATTAGTATTCATCTTTAACACATACAATTCAAATCTTAACATTTACTATTTGCAATTTTGCTATTTTTACTAATTTGTCAAAGTTTTATTTTAAATGTAATTCTTATACATCTTTTCATTACTATTTTCTAGTACTCTATGTATATCAGCAATGCCCAACACCAACCCCACATTGTCATCCCTGAACTTGGCCCTTAGGCCCTTTATAGCCCCATCTCCAATAGGTGGTGGAACACTGCAAAAAAGACAATTTTTTACTTCTTTTCTTTTGCATCCAAAAACCATAAAATGCCCCTGAAATGCATCATCCTACCCAATACAAAAGTCATCTTGCTGAAAGAGAAAACAAAAGCCTCTTGGATTTGCTCTACTAGGGTTTGTGTTTTCGTACGGCTTTCCTTCTAAGTCCTTCTAGTTTTGTCATACCACATTTACTACGGGATTTTTGTAGCCTTTATTATGGCTTCAGCCAAATTCGGCACAACATTTGATGTCGGTGTTGGAGTTGTTGCTGCAGATGTCAATGGCTCCTCCAAGCAAACAGCCTTGCAAGTTCATCCTGAAAGTATTTCGCGAGGTAATTCCACCCCCGACATTGTTCTTAATATTCAAGATTTTGATAATGCCTATGTGGCTAGAGCAACATACCCTAATAGGCTATTTTGTGGGTCCTACTCCTTCTAAAAGCATGCTCAAAGAGTGGATCGCCAAGGCCTGGACTCCACATGGAGTATGACTAGAAGGCATTGAAAGCCTCACCAAGGGCTTTTTTCTATTTTGCTTTGCTAAACCTAGTCAAGCCGAACAAATCTTTTACCATGTCCTTGGTCGGTTAGATCTTCCCTCTTAGTTTTCTAGAGGTGATCTCAAGATTTTACAATCTCGGATGATAAGAAACTTTGAGTTTTTGTTTGGGTCGAGTTCCTAGGTCTCCCTATGCCTTGTTGGACCTTCATGCAAGCTATTGCTCAAACCCTAGGCAAGGAGGTTTGCATGGATCCGCCTAAATTTTATAGCACTCGTCCTCAAAAGAGGATTTGCATAGAAGTTGACCTTTCCAGGGGTCTTAAGGAAAGTGTTGAAATCCAGGTTGGTGGCACCAACTTCACTCAAAAGGTTCTCTATTTGAGTTTACCCAACACTTGCTACTAATGCCAGTCTGTTGAACACAAAATCAAGGATTGTCCATTGATTGAGTGTAACAAACAACCTCTCAAGGAGGTTCAGCCAGTTGCAACTCAGAAAAAAAAGAATGGACTATGGTTACCCGCAAGGGTAAAACCTCAACGACTCCCAAGAAGACACCAGTTGCTATTGCCCAAGCATCTTCTAAGTCCCCTACAACGGTGGCTAGTGTGGTTCCTGTTTCCAAACCTACTCCTTTGTTGCTGCCTAGTTCAAACCGTACTCCTCAAGGGAATGCGGAAGCTTTTGCGAGTGCTTCCTGACCTACTTAGGTCTGCACATCGCAGGCTACTTCCATAATTGCAATCAGTCTCTCTGTCGCACTCGTAGTCCAAATGGACAATCCGAGGATACAAATGTCATGGAGAAACGGAGATTAATCTCTTCAAGAGATAAATCTCCCCCTTTCAAATCCATAGCAGCTTTCTTACATAACAGTTTCTCCTCCCTTGGGGACGTGGATGACATGTAAGAGTTTTTGTCATGAATTTTCTTTCATAGAATGTTCGAGGTCTCATAGACCTCCCCAGGAAAATACCTGGTTTGTGACACAAGATAGAGGCTGGGTCACCTTGATATTCTTCGTCTTCAAGAAGTTAAGATATTTGGGTTTCTTCTTAATTCAACTTGTCGTGTTATTTGGTCGGATACTACCATGTTTTCTTCCTAGCATTACGCTGGTCAAGGTGGTGTAGTCACTCTTCTATCTTCTCATTTTATTTTTTTTGTTATTTCGCATGGCTTTGATCCGATGCAGAGGATAGTTTGGATTTTGTTGTCTTTTCATAATCATTCCTTTGGCATAGTTAATGTTTATACTCCCAATGATGTTGTGGAAAGATCTTACCTTTGGCATTGGATGGCAGATCAGCTGCCACCCGCCACTTGGGTCATATGTGGGGATTCTAATATGGTTGAGTCAGCTTTTGAAAAAGATGGGGTTTAGCCTTTTCCTTGACAATTGGGGAAAGAGAAGCCTAGTACTACATGCGTAATAAGTTAGGCCTTTTTGATCCCAATGCTAACTGCCACCGTCTTGGTGGGGTTTGGCATACTTGGTCCAACTTTTGAGTTGAATCTAACAGAATTCGCCATGAGTATTCGCTCATGGAAGGACATGCAAGTCCAGTTTCGGCTTGGCCGCCTAAATCGGCAGACATTTGATCTTCTAATTTATGTGGTGCCTCTTCATATGCTACACAAACTAGGGGTTCAGTCAGTCAAGCCATGGTGGAGTGATTGGAAGTGGTACCTTGCCACTCCTATGGCCAGCTAAAAACTCAAGTTGGGTTATCGCTGGTTGGTTCCTCACCTGCCTATGGTTGATGTGCTTAATCATCTGTGGCATTTGCAATCTTCTCACAAATATTAGAGCTTTAGATTTAACACCATTTGAAATGTTATCACTGAGCTGAAGATTGCACACTTTGCCTTGTGTGTTCTTTTCTAGGGTTCGCCTCTCAGTCCTCGACTCAAGTGGGCAGCCGAAAACTTTTCTTCACATTTTTTGGTTTTGTAGAAGGGCCCAGCAATATTGGCTCTAAATTTATGATTGTTTTAGACCCTTTCAGTCAGAACCATTCTCTTGGCATATCATCTTGTTGGGAGAATCTCCTAGAATGCCCTTCAAGTATTCTCAAATTTGGCATGCTTTCAGACTGGAGATCCTATTTACTTTGTGGAAAGATAGAAATGTTGTTCTGTTCACTCACAGTTTTTTGGACATCAATGACTCTATGTATACTAAGGTTTGTATATGTAATAATCTCATGATGCAGATTCAAGTACAGACTGACAAGGTTAGGTTGGAGGTGGCCCACCTTCAGGAATTGCTCAACCACTGGGGTAATGCACCATGTACAGTTGCTAGAGTGCTGATGAATTCTGCTTCTACAGAACGCACAAACGCCCTGTGGCCGTCGGCGGGGTCGTGGCTCTTCCTCTTCTTCCTCTCACCACTCACAAACGCCCCACTCTCAGGCTCTTCGTCGTTTGCCTAGTGGTGAGTTTGTTGACTAGCGTCGCTGCTCTGTTTCTCCATGGCAAGGTATTGGTTGGTCTCCGGTTGCTCCTCATGCTGCTCCAACGGATTTTGGTTGGCCCTCCTTCAGTAGAGACCCGAAGTGGTCATTCCCTCACCTGGACCTGGCAATTTTGTCTCCCAAAACGAAGGGAGAAGAAAAAGATAAATTTGTTCATGCTAATGACGGGTGGGCTCCTCCTAAGCCACCCACTAACCCTACTGATGTATGGAGTTGTGACGATCGCCATGATCCTCCTCCCTCGGCTGGCACTGCTTTGGCTGCCTAAGGGCAGTTTATATATGTTTTTTTTATGAGTAGTTGTTAAGCTTTCTGGCCCTACGCTGTGTGAAACCTCGCGGGGTGATCTTGTATCCCCCAGCCCTTTTTTTGTGAATATGTAACTTTAATATTTATATTAATAGAGAAGGGACTATTCATAAAAAAAAGTCATCTCCCTCTCCTCTCTATCTCATTTTCTCCAAGAAAAAAGATATATACAAGGCCATAAGCCCCCAAACCCCCACTTTCGACCCACAAGAGAAGGGAACATTCTTCACAGCTCTCATTGGATTTTTCTCACACACTTTGTGCAACTTGTCATTGCTACCACTGAAACACAAAAGGGTTTCCACTCCTGAAACCCTACTATTTATTGGGAGCTCTTGTCATATAAGAAAAATATCTCAAACAATGAATGAATACTACAAGAAAAATATATTGCTCAAACAACTAGTTAATCGGATGCGTTGATGGGAAAAAGTGATTGCAGCAATTAGAACAAAGGTTAAACATACACGCTATGTATCTAATTGCCATATATTTCAAATGCCATGCTTCCACATTACCGATGAATTAGAGTTCATGATGGGATTGTTCAATTGGATGTGGTCAGATGCAAAGGAAGGTGAAGAGGAGAGATAGAAACACCATAAATCAAGGCTCACGATTAGATAATTTACTGTGGACTGTCTTTTGTAAAATATCCCCGTCGCAGAGGCTGTTGCACCCAAACATCCCAGCAAGCAAAAACAGTCCAAACACCAGATGCAACTGTCTGTTTCATACTTACTTCAGGCCACTCAAATGTGAGACTATGTCAATGTTTCTGCCTTGTTGCTCTGGTACTTCTGTTTATTATAGAGAGTTAAAGGTGTACAATGCCCAATATTTAACCTGGGCCAAGAAGATTATCATCACCTAGTCTGTCCTGCATCATTTTGGTTAGATTCGGTCAAGTTTGGCGATTACATGATATATATGTCAATTCCTTACTGTCCAATCATGTCAGAAATATACAGTTCTATTCACAGGAATAAGCATGTTAATATTTACGAGTTGCTGGTGCAATCACACAGCGCACAAGTTTAAGAAAATAGAGTAGTAGGAAAAAGGAACCAGGGAGAATTGTGAACCTTCGGAGATCAGTCCCACAAATCAGCAAAGCTAGAGCATGTGAAGGGCAGGGTAAGTAACTGGGAATGGATGGCAAAGCCCAAAGCAGTATCCATGCCAAGGTTCTATATTCCATGTCAACAAACCTAAATTTAGTGGAAGTTTATTTAAATGATAAAGGAGTTCAGCTCCTTCAGAATCATATGAAAGAGTGTTAGAGCATCAGCTACTGGCGGCAGAAGAAGAATTACAATACGTAAAAAAAAATTGCCACTTTGCCGCAGACTTGGCGAGTTAATTATGTTAAAAAAACTCAAAGTTGTCTCAAGATTAATCAAGTATAAAAGAGTTCAAGAAGGAATGGCTTTTGTATTGAGAGAGATTGCAAATGCTAAAATGCAAGAATTGATATGCACAACTTGCTTCCGCATAAAATTGTACTCATAGATTATCTTGAACATTTTCCAGGGAGCTGATAAAATGGATTTCTGCATATGCGACTAATTAACATTTGGGTTACCTTTCAGAGTAAAAGCATTTATATTTGTATTGGCCTTTGCTTGGGGGAACTGAAGTGAAGTGAAGGAAGACAGCGAAGGCCGAGTGGAGGTACAGAATAAATAATCCAGGGCCATCATCTGGCAAGTTCGGTACTTCCTTCTCCGCTTCAATGCTTCTGAGCTCCTTTTGTATTTGCCTTCGTATTTATAATATCTAGGACTTATCTGGATTCATGGCTTCGCGTGCTCCTCTGCTTTCACACTCCCTGCGTTGGTGTTGAAGATGATTTGAATTTATTAGTCCATGCCTATCTATAGGCAGGTACTAATGTCTCAATTAATTTTTTGGAAAACAATTATTCTATTTTTAAAGTTATATCTAAAGTTCAACAAGCTTTCTATTTTAAAATTATTTTATATTGATTTATTACCATTTTTTAATTGGTCCATTACATTTTTGGTGGAGTTTATTTTATTTTTTCACTTCAAAAAATACAATATTTTCTAACATGCATTAATGAATTCATTAATTACAACTTTATCTTTTGCATATTTGTCACAAGTTTATTAGATTTATAAAATAATTACAACTTTATCTTTTCGATATTTGTCACAAGTTCATTAGATTTATTAATTACAACTTTATCGTTTGCATATTTGTCACAAGTTGATTAGATTTATAAAATAGTTACAACTTTATCTTTTGGATATTTGTCACAAGTTGATTAGATTTATTAATTACAACTTTATCTTTTGCATATTTGTCACAAGTTGATTAGATTTATAAAATAATTACAACTTTATTTTTTTTATTTGTCACAAATTCATTAGATTTATTAAAAAGTCATGTTTTTATCTTCCACAACAAAAATAATGTCTTATCAATATTAAGATCACAATTTTTAGTTTTGAATATAATATTTTAAAATTATAATATATTTTATATTATTTTAAAAATTAGTTTTATATAAATCAATAATTACTAAATTTGATTTTTTATTAAAATATATTATTGCTATTAAGAGTTTTATTGTTTTATATATATAAACTTTAGTATATATTAATTTAAAAAATTAAAAACAATTAATCTCCAAATTTAACTTATGCAATAAAATTCTAAAAATCTTAAATTTCTTACTTAAAACTCTATTCATTCAAATCTCGTGATTTTAAAATGCATTACATTATGTTGTATATTTTTAGACAATGGCTAGTCACCACATTATTCTATAAAACTAAAATTTAAAATGTTAACTAAAAATCTAAATTAAATTTGCTAAAATTTATAACTTCTCTTTTCAAAACCATCATTTTATCAAATATTATGTCTAATTTGTTTCCCTAAAGGCAGGGACTCCAACTCTCAAAGAGCTCTTGTTTTTATCTGTTTTGAATGAAGGGTAGTATTTTTTATTTTATTTTTTACGGAGAGGCCTAGAATGTCCCCTAGCTTATGAAAAAGCTTATGATAATTTTAAGGTTTAGTGGCCATTGATATTTATTCATGGAGACAATCTGAGTTAGAAGCTATGACTGGTAACCAAGAGCATATGAGAACATGCAAAAAGAAGTAAAGATTTTACTAATATTTATGAGATTTAGAAGCATTAAAGCTAAGTGTAGTAATTAACATTTTATTTGTACTTTAGTTTAAAAAAATATTGCTAACAAGCAATAGTATGTAAACATATATGTTAGCTAATTGTATTTGCAACAAGAGATGCAATGTGTCATAGTTCCTGCCTAACGCATAATAGTTGTAGAAGTGTAGATGAGTGAGAATCTAAATTAATATTGTGAATGCATTAATTTTTGCCTAGAAATGCACTTGTGATTTGATAGGATTGCTCATATTTTGTTGTTAAATTCTCGTCCTAGAAATGCGCTTGTGATTTAATAGGATGGCTCATATTTTGTTGTTAAGTTCTCGTGCTATATTATTATATCTTTGGGCATTTAAGCCCAAGAATAAGAGGTCAAAGTCCCCAATATAACACTGAGTACTTAATATCATACTACGATCAATACATATGCTTTAGACAAATTTGCACCTTCTACGTTGACAACTTAAATTATGTGCAATGAGGAAAGATATCCATACCAATATTTGAATTATAGAACTTGAAGAAGCGATGAAACATTTGGAGTATCACATTATATGTTTAAGCATACCATGCATGCTACTAGAGAACCATAAGTAGTTGGAATAACTCCCCCAACTATGTATTATTCTCATCTTAATTATCAAATGGAACTCACACTATTTTTAATCATTAGCACTAGACAAAAACTAAGATAGAGATATAGATAGAGATAAATAACAGTATACAATAATAACAACATAAACATATATGCAGAGGAAAAAAACAAGGATAGATAATATAGAGGAGGAAGAGAAAAAGAGATTAAATAGTAAGATAGAGTGATAACAACATAAGTTGTGTGTGAGAGAGAGAGAATTAAATATAATTATTTTTCTTAATAAAACAAATAGTCAAAATAAAATCATGGTTATAATAAAAAATTAAAATATATTATATTTTAATTAATGAAACTAAGAATTTAATTTTTATATTAAAACTCACATTTCTATAAGAAAAAATGAAATGTATTGAAATATAAAAATATTTTATAAGTAAAACTAATTGTTTAATTTTACACAATTATAAAAGGTTTACTATTTAATGTTTTGTATTTCTAAATTTTTCATTAAATTAAGTAATTCTTAATTATGAAATAATATCTATATAATTTAATATGTACATTTGTAAATAATAAATAGATGTAATAAATATAAATTTGATGTTGATGAATAAATATGATGTAATAAATAAGAAATAAAATATAACTATTTAATTTTAATACATAGTTTATAAAAACATAATAATAATTTATATATCTTTTAGAATTGAATTATTTATTTTTTGTGATTATTTCTTTAGTATATTTTTTTGATATAAAATATAATTATTAATTTAATATTAAAATATATATTTAAGTTCTAAATGTATTTAAACTAAATGATAAATTGTTTAAATAAAAAATATTAATAATAATAAATGATATAATTTATAAATTGTAACACTTATCAATTATACATATTACAAACACTATTATAAAATATAATTAAAAAATTATATTGTTTAATTTATTTTTATAAAAGTAAAATAATAGTAATAATTTAACTACTTTTATTAATAAAAACAAAATTAAAATTAAAATTAAAAATTCGAATACAAAGATATAACATATTGAAATTATATATATACACTTATGCATGATGAAGTTTTAGAAACAAGTTATATCAAATAGTCAAAAATAAACATCAATGTACAAGAGACGCAATGCGTCATAGTTCCTGCCTAACGCATAATGGTTGTAGAGGTGTAGATGAGTAAGAATCTAAATTAACATTATGAATGCATTAATTTTTGCCTAGAAATGCACTTGTAATCTGATAGGATTGCTCATATTTTGTTATTAAATTCTTGTCTTAGAATTGCGCTTGTGATATGATAGGATGGCTCATATTTTGTTGTTAAGTTCTTATGCTACATTATTATATCTTTGGACGTTTAAGCCCAAGAATAAGAGGTCAAAGTCCCCAATATGGCACTAAGTACTTAATATCATACTATGATCAATACATTTGCTTTAGACAAATTTGCACATTCTACATTAACAACTTAAATTATGTATAATGAGGAAAGATATCCATACCAATATTTGAATTATAGAACTTGAAAAAGTGATGAAGCATTTGGAGTATCACATTATATGCTTAAGCATACCATGCATGCTACTAGATAACCATAAGTAGTTGGAATAACTCCCCCAACTATGTATTATTCTCATCTTGATTATCAAATGGAACTCACACTATTTTTATTTAATCATTAGCATTGGACAAAAACTAGGATAGAGATATAGATAGAGATAAATAGCAGTATACAACAATAACAACATAAACATATATGCAGAGGAAAAAAGGATAGATAATATAGAGGAAGAGGAAGAGAGATAAAATAGTAAGATAGAGTGATACCAACATAAGTTGTGTGTGAGAGAGAAAGAATTAAATATAATTATTTTTTTTAATAAAATAAATAGTCAAAATAAAATCATGGTTATAACAAAAAATTAAAATATATTATATTTTAATTAATGAAACTAAGAATTTAATTTTTATATTAAAACTCACATTTCTATAAGAAAAAATGAAATGTATTGGATTATAAAAATATTTTATAAGTAAAACTAATTGTTTAATTTTAAAAAATTAGAGAAAGGTTACTATTTAATGTTTTGTATTTCCAAATTGTTCATAAAATTAAGTAATTTTTAATTATGAAATAATATCTATATAATTTAATATGTACATTTGTAAATAATAAATAGATGCAATGCATATAAATTTGATGTTGATGAATAAATATGATATAACAAATAAGAAATAAAATATAACTATTTAATTTTAATACATAGTTTATAAAAACCTAATAATAATTTATATATATTTTAGAATTGAATTATTTCTATTTTGTGATTATTTCTTTAGTATTTTTTTTATATAAAATATAATTATTAATTTAATATTAAAATATATATTTAAATTTTAAATGTATTTAAACTAAATGATAAATTGTTTAAATAAAAAATATTAATAATAATAAATAATATAATTTAAAAATTGTAACACTGAACACTATTATAAAATATAATTAAAAAATAATATTATTTATTTTATTTTTATAAAAGTAAAATAATAGTAATAATTTAACTACTTTTAATAAAAAGGCAAAGTTTTAGAAAAATTAGAAATTCAAATACAAAGATATAGCATATTGAAATTATATTAAACACACACACACACACACACACACACATATATAATTTGAACTTATGCATTATATGAAGTTTTAGGAACAAGTTATATCAAATAGTCAAAAATAAACATCAATGTAAAACTAATAATAAATACATTTAAAATAAAAAATTAAAAATATTTAATAGATTGTGATAATTAATATTGATTAGACATGTGTGAGGTGGAAGATAAAATAATTGAAAAAATAAAATCTTATCAACTTGTCACAAATGTGGAAAAAATAAAGTTATAATTAATACATTCATTAATGCAAGATGCAATTGTTAGAAAATATTTGTATTTTTTGTTGAAGAAAATTAATTTTCTCCCCCACCAAAAATAGCATGGACCAATAGAATGGATGAAAAATGTGATTTATAAATTAATGGAAAATTAGAAAAAAAAAGATATAAACATTTGAAATCTCATATAATCTTTAAAATTCTTGGATTTGATTGGTGAGTGTTAATGTCATATTTGGATTGACATGAATGCATAAGTATTCCTGCCTTGGCAGGAATTAAAAACTAATAATAAATATGGTTAAAATAAGAAATTAAAAATATTTAATAGATTGTGATAATTAATATTGATTAGACATGTTGTGTGAGGTGGAAGATAAAATGATTGAAAAAATAAAATCTTATCAACTTGTCACAAATGTGGAAAAGATTAAGTTGTAATTAATACATTCATTAATGCAAAGATGAAGTTGTTAGAAAATATTTGTACTTTTTGTTGAAGAAAATTAATTTTCTCCCGCACCAAAAATAGTATTGACCAATGGAATGGATGAAAAATGTGATTTATAAAATAATGTAAAATTAGAAAAAGATATAAACATTTGAAATCTCATATAATCTTTTAAATTATTTGATTTGATTTGATTAGTTAGTGTTAATGTCATATTTGCATTGACATGAATGCATAAGTATTCCTGCCTTGGCAGGAACTAACAAATACAATTAGATAACATATATATTTACATACTATTGGTTGTTAGCAATATGTTTTTTACTAAGGTGCAAATAAATTGTTGCATAGACCATGTGTATAAGTACAATTTTAAGTTAGAAGGTAATCAAAATATTAAGAAATTGTTAAAAAAATTATCTCAAATTTTATGTGGTAGAACTTTGATTTTAAAAAGTGTGCAATTAGAAACTCTTCAAACAAAGTATTTAAAATAAATCATCTCAAGGTGTCCTTGTAATTTATATTAATGTCATTGTAGACTAAGCATCCTATGATGTGGTTTCATTTTATTTTTACAACACCCTTGTCACAAGATGGACACATGTTGAACATTCAATTATCAACATTTATCTTGAAGTAAAATAGTCCTTCAATAATTTAGTTAACATTATGCATATTTGAATCACTAAAAGAGGTTAATTAGCTTTGATGCCTTTTTGTGGTTTTGATTAAGATAAAAAAAAGGCTTTTGAAGGGACCTTGAAACCCTTTACAACATTAAAACCAAAAGATAAGCATTATAAGCAACTAAAGATCAAAGGACTGTAACAAATAATTGCCAAGAAACTACTCTAACAAAAATAGATCCGCTAGAACCCAGAATCCAACAAAATATCAGCAGACAAAATCAACCAAACAACAAATAGTAGACAAAGTTATGAAGAAGTTGTGTTGCTTCTTTCTCTTGCTAGTTCATATTCTCTTGAGCACCCTCAAGATCTTTGATATCCTTCTTTGTACTTAGAGCTTTCTACCTATTGCTAGCACGAGTCCTCTTCCTAGGGCTAGAAGTTTCTTTGTCATCCTCAAAATCAACAACCTCCTTTTCCTGATTGATATTCTCCAACTTGTTGATGAGGATTTTCAAATGCTAGTTGGAAGCACTAAGGATATGAAAACCTTTCTCTCATTTCCTTAAGAGTGTGTTTCATCTTTTTGATTCTAGTATTCACTTCCCCTAAGCTTTTCTCATGTTGTGTCAATGTGTAGTTCACTTCCCCAAAGCCTTTCTCATATTGTATCACACTAGCCCCAAAATTATCACTGGCTATAGTGAGATCTTTGAGCATGTTAGGAAGAGTTTTATCTTTACCCACATCCATAGCCTCCAAAAGTTGTAGTTTTTCATTGAAGAACACTTTGAAATGCTACTAATATATTTGATCTCATTGTAGTCCCACTTAAACACCTTGAAAAAAACCCTCAACCCCATCTTTAGTAGCTTCCAAAGCGTTGGCCTCACCATTTTTCCCATGATCCTCCAATTGGTTGACTTTTAGTTGGCTTTTATTTGCAATATCAACTTCCATTGGCTTCTCCTTAGCATGCACGAGATGAGTAGCCAAATTGGTATCTCCACCCATAACCAAAGTTGAGAGGCCTTCCAAATCCTTATTATGCATCTTTTGGTGATTAGTGTATTTGCCCTTATATGTTCATCATGTTGTTTAGAACCAATTTTCTTCTTATTTCCAATAGAATGTGGAACACATGACATCAAGATCCCTACTTTTCCTTTTCCCGGTGGACAAGCTAGCTTTAGGAGTTGGCTTTATAGACCCATAGAACTCCTTTTCCTAGAAGTAGAGGGTTGGAGTTCAAAGGTCAAAGTCCTCATCACTCCCCTTTTTCTTCATGGCATTGTCACCTCCATACTCCTTAATGGGTGTACCAACAACCTTTCTAAGAGAGGGGGACTAAATTTTGTATGTTGAATCCTCAAGATCCTCTTTAGACTCAGTCTCCTAGCTCTTGTCAAACATGATATCTTTCCCCTTTCCCTCTTCCTTGAAAGGAATCTAGTTAAGAGGGGAAATAGAAGCCCTCTCCTTACAATAATCATGTATTAATAAAAAAAGGCCCTGATGGAGAATCTGTGTTTTAGAGTTCTCCCTAATGCTAACTATGTTAGCATTCAAATAAGGTATTAGGTAGTAAGGGAAACAAACCCAAATTTTATTATGAAAGTGGTTCAGCACCACAATATGATAATCATGGACCCTAGTAAACTTCTCATCCATGATAAAATATTATGTTATGGGTTTAATAATTTCACTCCCCAGGGGTTTAATTTGCTTTGGGTCAAGAAAATAATTAGTACTCTTAACCAAAGTCTCTCGTTCTTGGTTAATTTTAGGAATTTCCTAACAACATTATTAGAAACCCTCTTATTTCTATAAAATTCCATACTAGTCATGGGAAGATGAGTGATATCAGAATAAACTTCTTATTGAGGTAAATTTCCTTCCCAAATAGAATGACAACCATTGTTCCAATTTTGAACAAAGGTGTGAGTAATATCTATGTGTAACCCATGCAACTTCTCCATATAAGGAGTGACACCACTTTTCGACAGTCTATACAATATTTTTGTGTTGGTCTTCCATTCATCGCAAGTAAGTAGCTCAACCCTCTTCATATAATTTTCCATAGTTAGGAGATCAACAGAAACCCAATTCTTGGTGTTTAGATAGACAATACAAAATTAAATTGCCAAGAAATCCGAAAAGACACCCATAAAACATGTCAAGATTAATTGGTAATAATGACCTTGATACGATCCCCACCATAAGCATTGATAATAATGAGTTTACATGTCATTTCCATCATTATTGAAAACTCTTCCAACATTTGCATTGATTCTATCAAAAGGAAGGAAGGATAAAATGTTGTCAACCATATCTCTTCCTTATTCCCAAACATTTCCCTCCTTGCTTCTAACCCTATATTCACCAACCTATCTATCACTTTATCAATTTCCATATAAGAGAGAAATAAAACTTTTCTTAAAATATTTTATAATGTTTTTAGAATCCTAAATAGTTTTTCCCTCCTTGCTTCTAACCCTTTATTTGCCAGCCTATCTATCACTTTATTAGTTTCCATATAAGATTGAGAAATAAAACTTTTCTTAAAATATTTTATAATATTTCTAGATTTTTTAATAGACCAAGAAGCATTATTTTACCCTTTAAGGCATTTTATAAATTGTTTGAATCCCCCTCAATCCAAACATGTTTGTAACCCAAACACTTGGTCGAAAGTAGAGCTTGATAAACTCCTATGACTTCTATATGATGGTTAATTTGAGATCCTAAGGGAAGCACCACTACATAAATAAAATTGTCATTTTAATCTCTAACCATGATGCCTTTTTGCATTAGGTTTTTTTGTTGCACTACCTTTTGATTACTTAGTTTGAGATTTTTATATCCCAATATTTATTATAGAGGTTTTAGGTATCTTTTTCTAATGGCATTAAAACTATAACTTTGGATATTAATATTAAAACATTTGGTGTTTGAATGCCTCAAGGTGTCACCTATGAAGAAACCTTATAAATTTATTCTAATGTTGTAATATAAAGTATGAATTATAAATGTCTCATGATTCTTGTTCTTTTTACTCTGCAAATTGTAATAATTGTAAGCAACTAAACCAATTTTCTTTTACAAATTATTTTAGGTGAACTCTTTATGCGTCCCTTGTGGGATTAATTCAAATGTTATTGAAAACTAACCAAAAATGTCTTTCTTTTCTACTTTGTGAAAGATAGTTCACTATGCAAACATCATTCTCAAAACATGGCCCTTGCTATTTTAGTGACTTGTTATTAGTTTTCTCCCCTTAGAATATGGATCCTATTAAGTTTAACCACCAATTTTAATGTCCCCTCTAATAATAAAATTTAATATTAGATCATAATAGTTGAAACATAAATAAATAAACACCTCATCAATCTATTCATAAATATATTGTATAGTAGAAGTTGTAAGAGACAATATTTGTAACAAACCTATTAGTCAGGGAACTATGATAACCCTAAATGTAATAAATCAATAAATTGAATAAAATTATTGAACATTGGAAGGACCTTAAATATTACATTAACAAAACCTAAGAATAATTGACTAAGAATGAAACCAATAAATATGTAATTGTAATTTATATGTGTATATTGATAATATCTCATAGTTGTTAAATACATAGATAATTATTCAATATGTATATTAGAACATAGATGATATAATTGAATGTAAATGTCCTTATATTTTAATATAAGAACACAAATACTCAAATTAATATGAGAAACATCAAATTAATCTAAGCTACCATTATAATATAATAGTAATTCACTAACACCTAAGTTAATTAAGGTCACGTCTACCCAAAGGGACATTGGCATGCTCAAGCCAATACATATAAATAATCCATGCCTTTGAACATGAGGACATATAGAGAGATTACCCAAAATATATATATATATATGAAGTTTGTGAGCTCATGCACCATGTGAGTAAGAGGGAAAATGGGAATTAAAAAATGGAAAAACATAGTATTAGAAAATGGGAAAACATTTTGGAAAGGGAATTCAATGTAAGTATAGAAGGTTTTTAAAAAATGAACCCATCGGTTGGTGGCTATGTGGGAAGATGGACCCACCATAAAACATTAGGGAAAGAGGACTCAAGGATACAAATGAATGAATGAAAGATTTTTAATGACATCCATGAGGCCATAAGCCTAAGGGACCCACATAAAACTCCTAGTCAATTTGATTTGATTTCTCCATACTGTCTCTTTTGTTGTGAATCTGCATAAGGAATCTTGGTCCTTTGAAAAGGTCTTTTATATTGTTCACTTTTAAAGTTTCTTTGTGTTGGTTGTGAATTTCCTCATATATTATATAATCCTTCAGATAGTGCCACTTCATTTCTAGCACACCCTTGTTGCAAAATCTACAAATTTTGTCATCCCACTCTTCCTTAGGGACCTTCCATCTACCAATTTCACATCTCAAACGGTGTGAACCCAGTCTCAGTGGAGCGACTAGGATTTTTACCTTTCCTTTGATCTTGGCTCCTAAATACTCTTTGTCATTATGTTCACATGTGGGATTGAATTCTTTGACGTAATAGGTTTTTTTTCTACCTAACTGGTTTTCCCATATAGTAGATCTGATTTTTTCTGCAACCCATTTTTTTATTTCCAAATTATTTTTCAAGCACTCTTGGTAGTCAATATTCCACTCGTTGAACCATTTATTGTTTTGTTTCTTCCATGTCTTCTTCTATCAAGTCAATTCTCTGTCAACCACCCTATTAGGCCAGCGATCTGTATACATTTTATTCACTTTTTTAGATAGCTCAATAATCTAACAATCGTCAAGGCCTCCATGGGGAAGATACTCACCTTTGCTAAAATAATCTCGTATGGAATCATTGATTTGATTTTGAGATTAGTTGTGATGAAGTGTTTCTAAATTCTTCCAATTTGTAGCCATTTATGGTTTGATACGTTGCTCCCCCATACCTCACTACCATATAAAATAATTGGTATCACCAACAACCCAAAGAGGATTTTTTTAGTCTTCCAGTCCCATAACTATGTTGTCCTGCACCTGTTTTGAAGAAGATAAGATGCCTTCCATCCCCCTTGTATCCTTCTTGATTTGCATGTTTCCCAACTGAGTTGGTAATGGAAATTTATCCCCAGATACTTGTATTCTTCTACATTTTCTAGTGCTTTGTCATTAAATATGAAAGTGCATTGTTATTTTCTTTTCCTCAAGGAAAAGACCATGATCTTGGTCTTAGAAATGTTGACCTCCATCCCTACCTCTATGCAAAAGGTTTCTAAGTTCTTCAAATTTTCCCTCATCCCCTATGTTATTTTAGCAATAAGAATAAGGTCATCAGCATAAAGAAGCATTCTGATCACATATTCAGCCAGCTAAATTCCCTCTCCATTGGCTTTGTTTAGCCATTCCTCTAACTTGTCAATATAGAAGCCAAACATGGTAGGAGATAACATGCACCTCTATTTGACCACTCTATCGCTGCCAAAACATTCTAACATGCCCACTTTGGTTTTGATTTTTGCTTTAACTTTCATAAAGTTTATAAACAACAGCTCTATACTCTATTGGGACCTCCAATTCTTCCATCCTATTCCATAACTTATCCCTAGGGACAGTGTCGAAAGCTTTCTTAAAGTCGAGAAAGTAGCAAAAAGCCTCTCTCCCCTTATTTATCCCACACTTTTTCAATGACGAACCTTAGGGTAATGCAGTGATCAATGGTGGAATATTTTGGTCTGAAACCAACCTATCCCATAGCTCTTTTCCTTTCTTTTTTTGCCCATCCACTAATTCTCTGCTCTACCATACTCCTGTCGAGCTTGCTTAATAGAGGTTTCATTATGATGGTGTGGTAGTTAGAAGGATTGTTGACATCCCTACTTTTATGGAGAGGGATAACTACACTAGTGCTCCACTCTATGGGAAAGTAGCCTTGCGTGACCAAATTAAAAATGTTCCTGATGTGTGGAGTCAACAAATCTATCTCCCACTTTAGAAATTTAGCCTACATCCCATCAATATCTTGAGCTTTTCCACTCACTAATCTCCTTATCCCTAGAGTAATGTCTTCATTAGAAAATAGTTCATCTGAATTGTTGATTGTGGGGAGTGGAACTTTGTCCTCCAGTCTCTCATAAAGAGTCTTTGCATACTCTAACCATTTAGAATCCATAATTTTATTTTCAACATGTTTTCTAGCTTGTTGTAACTTCTTCCAAAAATCTTTAGGATTGTGCTTTCCTAAAATGATTAGCCCCTTCCTTTGATTAATCACATATTCTTCTTTTTTGGATTTGATCAACTGTTTGTATTCTCTTATGATTGTTTTGTTTTCCTTTCTCCCTTTAAATTTTTTTTCTGTGGCCTTGCATTCTTCATCATACCATGGGTTAGCCGGAAAGGTGTTTGAGATGCTCTTCTTTATCCTTATTCTCTTACAACCCTTTAGCACTTCCTGAATTAGTGGGATCAGTGAGTTATGCTGGTGTGACTTTTCTATCATTGTTTTCCTTGATATTCATGATGTCATAATGCATTTGGATCTACTATTCAAGAGCGGTGCAAAATATCTTTTTATTTTCATTGTTTATAATAATCTTTCCCTCTTTATGTCCTTTTGTGCTTTCATCTAGGACTTGGTCACTTTTAAGCCTTTTGACCTTCATATTGTATTTAATATAGAGGGGCATATGGTTTGAATTTAGCTCTATAGGACATTGTTTAATTCTAAAATCAACTACCTTGGTGATGGTTGATTGTGAACATATCAAATAGTCCACCACACTTTTTATGTTATACATTTTACAAGTAAATTTGTTTGATTTAAGCCACATCTTCATATCATTACACACAACCAACTTGCGGAGGCTACATAGCCCTAAGATTTCAGCCCCAAAGTGAGATACACCACCTTTTTCATCTTGTGAGGTCCATTTACTGATACTATCATCATCTTCTTTTAGCCATAAGGGATTATCATCCTCTGTTAGATCGTTGCCCAGCTGAATAGCTTGGTTACTCACAATCCTAGTATTAAAATATCCTAAAAGAATTGTGTTACCAATTTGATTAAAGGAAAGCACATCTTTCTTTAAAGCTACAAATGGGTCTTCATTTTCTAGATGCCTCTTTTTATAGAATTTAGAGCTTTTTGGTGTGAAATAGCATGTTGCTAACCATATGATCTCCTCATCATCCTCAATCTTTAGCCATATAAATTGTTTATTTGGGTCCTCTTTCTCCATTTTTTTTTTTTTGTTCCACATATCTTTTATCAAGGTAGTAATCCCTCCATGACCTTTACTTGTTGTTATTTCTTCATTCCACATGAAGACTTTATTGCACCCTTCAAAATATGGAATCCTGCACCCCTCATGTTCATGTGTTTCTATGAGACAAATAATGTCTTGCCCCTCGGCTATGGCCCCAACCCTAGCTATCTTATCCATGGATATCCTCTACAATTCTAACTCATCATGTTTAGATACTCTTGCAAGGCCCTACGTTCCTATTTTTGACTCACTGATTTATCAATAATCTATGCTTTACCATTTTTTTATCCAAGCTCATTTGTCGGCAACCCTTGCTGATTTTACTTTCTCTCAAAGGAAGACCTCGTTGGATGGGTTGTACATTTAGCATGAGTATAGAGTGCACCACCACTTACTGAGTAGAGATTTTATGTTGCACATTTAATATAAGGTGATCCCATCATGGGAATATAAAAAGCTAAGTCCATGTATGATCATATTTTAATTAGTATATTTGAGTTATATAAAGTATTATGTTATCTCATTTCTATTATTTAAACCATGAAATGCAGAGTTATTTTATAAATGTTTATAATTATTTATAATATATTTGTGATCAAATTAATAACATTTATATTCCTTGATTTACAAATCAAATGATAATAACATTGGGCATGATTGGAAGAACAATTACGTCCTACTTATAAACTTAGATTTCAAAAAGCCAATGACAAAATACTGCACCTTATCTTAAGCTAATAAAGAAGCATAATTTGACTCTAGCATAATCATAATTAATACTATTAATAAATTATAGATAAGTTGATAAGAACTAGTGTAGTAGTTATGTAGTGAATAGGGAGTGTACATAGGGGGTCAAGTAAATTGTTCACATCAAGGCAAGAGAGTCCCAATATGGGAACCCCACCTAGATCACGTCCAAACTTGAGCAACAATAAATGTACCATCCATTGGGGGACTTGATACATGAGAAAATTTGACATTATCTAAAATTATTAATGCTATTAAGTGATAGCTCTAACAAATTAGTTTAAATATGATTAATTATACATGTTGTCCTCCATTTTGTCATTACAAAATGGAGGTAACACTATGAAACCTTTTTCAAATAAGTTTCACATTTCTTTGAGATAATTCACTAATTAATAGGTCAATGTTGATCAACCAATCATTCTCAACTGTGCTTAGTGAATCCTTTTACTAAAGGCTTTTGTAGTGCCTGCCCCTAGTTCGCACTTCTGTTATCATTGTCAAATTCTTTTAGGTTGATTTTATGCATTGATTAGTTTAGAGATATTGGATTTACAATATTATGATATTATTTCATGTCTTGAATTACAAATGTATCGGTTATTATTGCTTAGTTGATTTCATTCATGTGTTGTTAATGATATTTTGATGATCCTAGTTAGTAAATGTGGTTTCTTTCATAAAAATATTAACATGATGTCTTTAATGATGATTATGTTGTATTGATAGAGATGCATTATTATATGTACGCATTTGATGTTAGACTTGTGATTTTTACCATACTTACCCCATACTTGCATGTGTATGGTGTGTGTGTTTATTTTATCTTTTTGTCTGAAGTGTTTGATGTGGTTAAGGGAGGGAGTCGTAGTCACCTGCTAGTCGGGATCTACACGATGCACCACTCCCTGCCATTGCCTGTTTACTTTAGATATAACTATAAACATGTATATGCTCGTCTTTTATGCAGGATGCAGGTACCGGGCATCGACTTCCTTGAATCGCCAGGATGAGCGTGCCCTATTACAAATACTCAAATGGTGAGAATGGGAAGATAATGATCAGGTCCAATCCTAGCCATAAGCCTATAATACTTGTCCTGCAAGGAGGACTCGTAACAGACTGTCTACCCTTTTTAAACCCGTGAGTATTTTTGTGCATATGTTGTTTTGTGAGTCTTTGATGAATTTCTATTAATTAAGTCTAATTAATAGATTAAATTAATAATTTAATTTAATGGAAAATTATTATGATATTTTGAATATTTAATTATATTTAATTAATTGAGAAATTAATTAAATATAAAGAATTAAATTGAAGATAAAAGTTTTAAGATTAAAATTAGAACATGATAATATTTATTTAATTTAATAATAATATATTTAGAGTTCATTTTTAAATAAATGCTAAATATTATTGTTATTTAAGTTAATAAATATTTTATCAATTAAGTTTCTAAAAAAATGAAATTAAAAGTGAAAAGATATTTAATTATCATAAAGATTATAGTTCGCATGATTTATGAATGAGTTGAAAATAAAAGAAATTAATTTAAAAGATAAAACATGTGAAATCAATAAAGATATTTAATCGCATTAAGTGCGCATGAGATTTATAAGTTATAAATTGATTAAAATAGAAGTCAAGTGGATAGTTAAATAAAGTAATTTAACAATTCACTTAAAGTGCATGAAGGAATAATAAAATAATATTTTAATTTTTAAAAAAAAGAAAATCAATTATGCATGATGAATTAATTAAATTAAATAATTGTAATTTTAGAGTTGTGGTCACAGAAACCCTAAAAGGTAATTAGATTCTCTATTAGAGGTTTTCGGGTCATTATTGGAGATAGAAGTTTTTCGGACACAGGTTTTCAGGGCACACACAGGTTTATGGAGAGCAATTCGAAGGGTTTGGAAAGAAAAGAATTTTACGTGGCTTGAAAGATTTTGCTTGCGGTAGGAATTTGCATTTAGTTGTCAGAGGTTAGCATCAGATCCAAGTAGGATCTTGTGATTTAATTGTATAGTAGTTTTCGCTTTTCAAATTTTTGTTTGCTCTGTGTCTTTGCATGTGTTGTTTTTATGGTATGCGATATTGTTCTTGGTTGAGAAATATTTGTACATGGCTTCGTTGAGTTTATTTTAGAGGATTGTATTTGAATAAGAAATTAGTTAAAATATGAGAATCTATTGGACATTGAAAGCAAGCTTGAGTTTTAAAAGATACACGTTGTCCTTTTTCAATAGATTTTAAGAACATAAATTAATTTGAGGACTAGTTTGAAATAAAAAGAAAATTTTTAATTAGAAATTTGAAAGGTTAAACTTAATTTTCTTGTCGGGATAATAATGTGAATGTTTTATATATATATATAGATATATATATATATATATATATATATGTACATATATATATATATGTACATATATATATATGTACATATATACGTACATATATATATATATATATATATGTACGTATATATGTACATATATATATATATGTACATAAATTAATTTGAGGACTAGTTTGAAATAAAAAGAAAATTTTTAATTAGAAATTTGAAAGGTTAAACTTAATTTTCTTGTCGGGATAATAATGTGAATGTTTTATATATATATATATAGATATATATATATATATATATGTACATATATATATATATCTATATATATATATATATATATGTACGTATATATGTACATATATATATATGTACGTATATATGTACATATATATATATGTACATATATATATATATGTACATATATATATATGTACATATATATATATATGTACATATATATATATATATATATATATATGTACGTATATATGTATATATATATATGTACGTATATATGTACATATATATATATATGTACATATATATATATATATATATATATATATGTACATATATATATATATATATATATATATATATGTACGTATATATGTATATATATATATGTACGTATATATATATATGTACATATATATATCTATATATATATGTTGTATATATATATGTACATATATATATATATATATAGATGTACATATATATACATATATATGTACATCTATATATATATATATATATGTACATATATATATACAACATATATATATAGATATATATATATGTATATACATGTACATATATATATAGATATATATATATATATGTATATACATGTACATATATATATATATATGTACATATATATATGTACATATATATATATATATATATATATACATATATACATGTACATACATATATATACACATGTACATACATATATATATATGTATGTACATGTACATACATATATATACACATGTACATACATATATATATATGTATGTACATATATATATATGTATGTACATATATATATATGTATGTACATATATATATATGTATGTACATATATATATATATGTATGTACATATATATATACATGTACATATATATATACATGTACATATATATATATATACATGTATATATAGATATATATATATATATATAGATATATATATATATATATAGATATATATATCTATATATATATACATGTATATATATATATATATATATATACATGTATATATAGATATATATATATATGTATGTATGTATATATATATGTACATGTATATATATATGTACATGTATATATATATGTACATGTATATATATATATATGTACACATATATATATATAGAGGAGTTGTAAGAATTATAAAATTATAAAATAATTCTTATCTTTCATTTATAATAATTTTAAATTTGTTTTAATAAAATTCGTATTAAATTTTAAATGAAATAAAAATTAAAAAAATTAAAAATTAAAAATTAAACTAAACAAACAAAATTACCCACTTACCTATCTCCATCAGCGACATTCGCAGGGTA
This sequence comes from Cupressus sempervirens, assembly GCA_028749045.1. Classification (NCBI taxonomy): domain Eukaryota; kingdom Viridiplantae; phylum Streptophyta; class Pinopsida; order Cupressales; family Cupressaceae; genus Cupressus; species Cupressus sempervirens. Next base: position 516,337,895 of record CM053785.1, on the reverse strand, counting down.
CCTGCATATCGCAGTGTACCTGCTTGCGAATGGGGGCGCACCTTTTTAACACTGCCGCATGCAGTACAGACCGCACGGCTGGCTTAAAAGCCTGCGACTTATTTAAAAAGTCGACCCATATTTGGGAAAAGGCGTATAGTTTTATGAAAAGGTTTTGAAAGATCATCTTTGTTAATGTTTTATAATATTAATTTTTTTTAATTAATATTTTTATTATTATTGTTAATTAATAATATTTATTAATAAGATTTCAGTATTATATTTATGAATATTAATAATCATTATTAATTTAAATAATAATGGAGTTAGTATGATTAACTTTTAATTAATGACCATTTTTATTTACAACTTGAGAGATTGATATAAATATTTAGTCAAAATTTATTTAATTAATTTTTAATCAAAAATCAGTTTGATTAAATTTAATTAATGGTGAATTGGGTGAAATAGAAATTACGGATTTATTAATAAGATTAGTTAAATAATTATTAATTATTTAAATAAATACAATTTTAATTAAGAGTAATTAATTAATGGATTATATAGTTATTGAATTATTAATGGTTCTGATTAACGATAACTAGAGATTATTTTAAATAAATGACTATCCTCTGATTGTTCTTTTTAGAAATTGATTTTTTTATAAAGAGGATAACTTTATATATCTATTTGAATTGGATAAACAGATGAGTTATTGGATGGAAATGCACTAAGACTCTTATAACTTGAAACATACATTAAAATGTAAACTAAAACTTTACTTGTGACCCAATTGTGTATTCTCAAATCAAACGCAAACTATGAAATTGTACTGTTTTCTATGTATTGTCTTTACTTGTGGATTTTGGGGTTGACCTAGTTTGACCAGTCTAGGATGTACACCAGAGGCTTTGTCAGATTTCTTTTATACCATTTATGTGGTTGGATGTCATGATGTGTTTTATGATTCATATTGGAGATTATATTTATGAGGTTTATCTTGTGGAGCTTTTATGTGTTCTTGGATGGCAGAACCATCTTATTTCAGGTTGCCTATTAAGGAACCGAGTTTGATCAGTATGAGTGTTGTGGTATGGGACACAACTGTGTTTTTATGTGCTTAGGAGAGGTTGTCTAGGTACGTGACTTGGGAGTGGCTTGCATAGGGGTCCGGGACCCAAAGTGGTCAGTACTAGGGTAACCTAATGCAAGTTATGTAATAAGTGATAACCTAGTAATTAAAACTTTTGGGGGGGGGGGGGGGGGGAACACACTAAAAAGATAAGTTAGAGATTTTTTATCTAACCATGCCTTTAGTGCTTGTATAGACTAAGGGTGGAATGAGAAGAGTGCCTCGTCTTCTTGAGAGGGCTTTCTAGTTTCCATATGTGTGATGTTGAGGGTCTGGGGTTCATAGTAACCAGTCCAGGGTAACTCAACGCTTGAGGGTCCGAGGTCTCTTAAGAGATCAGTCCAAGGTAACTCAAGCAGCCATGTGATGACACTCCCTAGTATGTAGCATGAGTCTCCTCTGTAGATTTGTGTATCTCTGGTGGTGTACTTATTGTTGGATGTGGTGTACTTATTGTTGGTGGTGTATCTATTGTCAGATGTGTTTATTATAGTTATTTACTTTCATTGAGGATGATTGGTGATTCATGGATGTTGTACTTTTGACATGTGGCTTTTGACTTGAGGATGATTATCTTTTGTTGACTTTATCTTGTGATCTTGGTATTTGGTTTATACTTGGTTCGTGCATGATGTTTGGTTATGTGGTGTCGGTATTGGTTTGAGTGTTCTTATTTTTGGATTATTTTATCTTCTTGAATAGCATGTGTTATCTTTGAGGTAGTTTTGGCTATTAGGGGTACCTTGCCTAGGAATGTTTTATGTTTGATTAGTCGTATGTGGATCGTTCATTATCTTCCCTGCACGGTGGGAGTGGAAGCCTGACTAGGTAACCACGCGGTCGGGAGGTAGTGCCTTCTTACCATTTGGGTTCCCCTCACATTACCGGCTATTGGATGTTCATTGCAGAAGATGTACCTTTATCATTCTTATTTCATATCTCAGAGACTTCTTTTCAGATGATGTATATATGTTATCATGTATTCTGATTTATTGTATCTATTTTCACATACCCTGCGACATGTGCAGTGGATGTTATTTATTGGATGTACTTTCATTGTGTTAGATATACTTATGCATTTGCTTATGCGATTATGTATCTGTTATTTCTTTATGATCATGAGACATTGTACTTGGAACTTAAACTAATTAATTTAAAATTATTAAATGTGACTCAACGTAAAGGAATCCTTGAGGAATTGAAACTGTATCTGTAATTGCAAATGTGTATTTGATATGTATGTTCTTATTGCTTCCGCATTAATGTTATCTTGATGTTGTTTAAACTTCAAAAAAAAAAATAGTTCAATAGACATTGTAACATGTTAGGTTTAATTCTCTTGGGTTCCCGAGCGGGGCGTTACAGCTTTCATCAAGTTCTTTTCATTTTTTCACTTTACTAGCCTATACTCTATTTTTGAAGCCTTCAAAGTTTTTATTTAGTTTTTCAAGTGTTTTTTAGTCTTTTGTTTTGTTTAATCTTTTGCTTTCAGTTTTCTCTTTGATTTGGTATATCTTAGGGCTTAGTCAGACTTGTTAGCCAAAATATATGATCATTAAAGTGTCCAAAAAGTGGCCTCTCTAAGCTCAACTGCATATTTTTTTAAAAATGGATGTTATATTCTAATGTTGAGTTGGACTTTTTGAAAAAAAAAACTTTAATTCACTTTATGTTATGTTTTTAAGTTACGTTATGACTTAAATTTACCACTTAAGTCATTTTAGTGCACTTTATGTTATATTTTGATGTTGAGTTGCTTTTTAAGTTTTCACTTAAATGACTGTAGTGCCCTATATAGTATGATTTGATGTTGAAATTTACTTTAAACATTTAAGTAAATTGTTGCTTTTAATTATATATCTACACATAATATGTGAACCGTGTAGTGTAAATATTCTATTTGACCCCTTTAAGTGATATTTGCTCACTAATCACATAGACAATTGCTAAATAGAAGATTTAAGTTATGCAACTCAATAACATGTCTTTTTTGAAATATGTCACATGCAAATACATCTAGAGAATGTGACTTTATTGTTGCATGTGAATGCAAATGACCAAAATATACAAATGCATCTCTAGAGTGTGATTTTGGCTTTCTCAACCCAAATGCATGATAAGTCAAGACATATTTTAAAACATGCAAACACATCTGAAGAGTGTGGTTTGCATGTTAGGACAAAAATAAAACATGTTTGTACACTTGGAGGGTGTGATTTTACTCTTGAAGAGAAAACATTGGACTTTGGTTGTGCATATTTTAAAACATGTACTTGCATCTCAGGAGTTTGTTTGGCATCAAACATACCTTTTCTAGCCTCGATGTTATATGTTGTGAGCCTTTTAGAGTGTGATTTGCACTATAAACTCATTTTTTACTTGCATATGCCTCATGCGTTTGGGTTTCTAGAGTGTGATTTGCTCCAAGATATTTTAAACATGTAATAAGGCTTCAAGAGTGTGATTTTCCTCTTGCTCGCATATAAACAAAATTTGAAAGGTATGTTTCTTCGAATACAAGCAAAATGTTACATTTTATGGTAGCCCAAGAGTGTTATTTGCACTAAAACTCACAAATACATGCATTTTTAAAACATGTGTTTGCATTTATAAAGTGTATTTTGGCTTTTGAATCCATGTAAATGCTTCTAGATTCCACATTTTTCCTCATGGATGCCAAAAATGTTTCATGCAAATATATCTCTAATACACAGTTTTCATTAAAAACACCCAAATATGTGCAATCTATAAAAAATGTTTGCATGCAAATGTCTTTAGAGTCTACATTTTGCATCTTGGAGCCAAGAATTCCCATGTTTTAGGGCCTTCTAAATCTGATTTGCATAAAAAATATTTGAAGAAAGAGAGTTGCAGTAACATCTTGCTCAGTCATGCACGTGTTTGCCCTTGGAGATCATGATTTTCCTTAAAACTTTGAATTTTTCAAAGGTTTTTGGTTGTTGCATGGTTTTCACTTGGAGAACCTGATTCTGAAGAAGACTAGTTCATCCAAACTTCTCTTTCCTCCATTTTTGGCTCATTGAACTCCAAGTAAGTATAAGGATTCAACTTTCTTTGTATTTCTTACTTTTTTTTCTACAACATTGACTTCTTTGTCTCATTTTTGTCCATTTGTTCAAATACAACCCTTGTTTTTAAGTAAGTTTGAAATCCTCTTATTGCAAATTCAAAAATCTTCCAAACTCTAAAATGAAAAATTTGTATATAAAGCGAGATTTTAAAGTTTGTCATGTTTGAGTCAAAAGCAAGAGGTAAGATTTTGTTTTATTTTTAGTTTTTCTTTCTTGTTTGTTGCTTATTTTGATTTATTTTTGGAAGAACATTGACGATTTCCACCCGAGAATGTAAGTGTGTATACATGCTTTCATCTTCCATGCCAATCCACACTTCATATATTTTCCAAACTTTATCCTCCAACACATGCAATTACATCCTCTGAATCCAATTGCATATTTATCTTAAGTAAAGATGATGTATTTTTACTACATATAATTACCTCTAGAGAACCCAATTTTGGTAAAAAGGTCACACTTTTAAATAACAAAGTTGTCATTTTGCACATATGTGTATGCATCCAACTTGCATTCTTTTCCATTCAAACAAAAACCCCATCCTTTCCTACATGAAATCCATCATTCTAAGTCTGATTTTGGCCCTTTTTGACCAAATACATGCTTTTTAGTTTATTTACAGCCATCACATGTATTCCATAAGTTTCTAATCAATACTTTGAACACCTATTCTTTATAGATCTGCCATTGCAAACCAAAATCTAATACCTCCATGGATCAAATCACTTTAAATGGTGTATTTACTATTTGGAATTTCCATGTTGTGCAAGATATGTTTGCCCCACCAAAAGCTAAAGGAAAGATGAAATATCAATATGATAAGGAGCTAGCTTATGCAATTGCATCTCTTTATTTCATCTACTCTTGATCAAATCTTAGATATAGAGATTAGGCATGTTGACATGGCCTATTTCTTGTAGAGGCTTGAAACTCCTACCAACAAGAATATGTGGTGTATAAAGAGGAGTAACATTCATCTACTATCCACTTTCCCTATGTTTTCCATCACACTGGGGTTCATCTTGGGATGTGCACATAATTTTAGCCCCAAATAAAAAATAGTTAAGGATGCAGATGGTAAGGTACTTTTCAAATTGGATCTAGATGTTATTGAACAAATTTTCAAAGTCCCTTCAACTTTAGATTGCATACAAATGATAACTGGCTAGAGAATAAGAGACCCAATTTTTCTAGATAATTGAAGGCAATACATAGATCTATCTTCTCTCCGGAAGTTAATGATTTGATAACTCTCCTTAGTAGAATGTGTGCTCTCAAATAATCTAATAACTTTGAGGCATAGATGTATAAGTTCATCTTCTAGATTTTTGAAAAAAAAGATCTCATCTATTGGGGAGAGCTCATAAGTGCAATATTGTGCAAACAATTGATTCATGTGGGGACACATCATCATTCTACATGAATTCATATTTGGTCTATATTGCTATAACCATGGGGATGTTTTCAGGACTCTCCAACAAGGGAGATAGGTCTCTAGTTCCTATCTAAAACTATTATGATCAGATCATGCTAACACAGAGAAAGCATCATTACAAGAGGGTACAAGATGCATTTCAGGTGTCTTTTCAACAAGAAGCTAGCAATCAAAACAATATTAGATGAGGTGTGGGAAAGGTAAAATCAGTTCAGGTGCATTTTCTTGCAATTTCCAACTTTCACCTACCTAAGAGTTGGGTATTTTCAAGGAGAATCATATATTGTACTAAGATATCCTACTAGTAGGATCATTCTCATGGAAATATCCAGATAGCTCATGGAAGTGTAAACATACCAACATCCAGCATGGGCCAAGATTCAAGATTACCACTATCAAACCCCTCAAGATTGGTTGATATACATGCAATTCAGTGTATAAGGTTAAAGCTACGGAGACAAAACTTTAGCTCATTAACTTGAAGAAGTTCAATGCTAGATCTGACTTTGACTATTGAGGGATGCATTCAAAAAATAAAAGGGCATTCGCCCATGTTCATTGCATGGAGGATGTGTTAATTGATTTTTGCACTGAGATATATATCATCAAGATGTACTACTACATGCTTACATTGCATCAAATCATCAACCTCAACATTGTTGAGATTCCATAAGGATTTGAGATTGAAGATGACGGCATGAACCTAGATCTAGAATATCACAATACTCAACTTGAAAGTCTTGGCCCCTTCCCTATTCAATGACAATAAAAGGAAGGAATTTCTATCTTTGATAGATTCCAATCTTTTTTTTTTTAATAGTAACAAGTGGCTAAAAATAAAAGGCCTCAAGAGAGTACATCTAAAAGTTGGCATAGATTGCAATCATTTTGGGCCCATTGGAAGGAAGTCTTAAGTGGAGAAAAAAAAAAAGATGGTTCATCCTCCTCAAGGCCAACCAAAACTCTCAAGTTTAAGATTAAAGGAGGGAAAGGTTCAATTTCACCCTTAGGTTCTTCTCAAATGCCCCTACAAGTGCAAGAATTAGAGGAAGAATCAAATGTAGAATACTAAGAGGAAGTAGGAGAGATAATGATCATATCTTCCCCATGATTGCCAAACAACCAGAAGTCATCTAGTCAAGAGGAACCATTCTTAGATGCCTTAGACAATGATGTGGATTCATTCTCCACTATATTCACACCTACCATTTCTATCTTAGAGGTGAACATGTCGGCACTCCATATCTCTTTTGTAGCTCCTCCTATCCTCATAAAAGATCAATGTGATAACTTGGAAATGTATTTGATGATTTTCCAACTCTCATAAAAGGTCAAGTTTCCCAATTTGATACCTCAATTGCAAGTTTTGAGATATTCATGACAAAGTCATCTCAAAGGACACCCATGGTTCCATCTATGAAAATAGAAGTGCGTGCTATGACAATAGAAATACAATCAATATCAATATCTATTATATCCACTATTCTAGTTTCAACAGATGAAGGTTTATGTTTTCCTACATGGTTGGGAAATATCACCATGAAAAGGATGAAGATAATTTTACCCCTAGATGATCTCCTTGCAAAAAAAAATCTAAACTCCTTAAGGAAAAGGTTGTCTCAAGAGTCCTTTTTAATTATGAGAAGACCAAATATGTTGAGATTACAGAGCCTTTGGTGGATAAACTACATGACGAGCTTAATCACTTAGATTACAAGTTTACTAAAATTGAACTTGGTAAACAACCATGGTTGGTGTGTGTACATGATGTCCAAGATGCACTCTCAAATTTATCAAAAAGAAATCATACCTCTAGGAGAAGAAAAATAAGTTGAAGCAGGAAAATGATTGTCTTCATGAGGTCTTTTGGCAACACTCCTTGCAACCCATAATAACTCAAGTAAATTAGAGAACCAAGGAAATTAAGGCTTGGTTTGAAGAGATTATCTAAGGAGTTTGGTCAATTAAAGGTCTACTCAAATTCCTTGAATGTATCAGAAGGGTTGAAGAAAGACTCAATGACATGATTGCTTCTTTCAATCAAAAGACCAATATCCTAAAAGAAGATTTGGGTATTTGAGATCAAATGAAAACGGGTGATTTTGATGTCTTCATCTCATGTGGCATCATTCCATCCTTGAATATATTCTATGAATATTAGGTAATCATGAGTCATAAGGCACAGCTGGTGGAAAAGCTTTTGACAAAAATTCAGGGAACCTTAAAAGGCTATCAAGTAGTAGAAATGGAGATCATGAGATATCTAAGATAGATGGGATGCAAGATCCTTATAGAAGATGATGATTTTTTCACTTAAGAAGAAATGACTTCAAGGTACACCGACATAATGAATTCTAAATTTGATTTAGAAGATTTTTTATCACATACGATGAACAAATTCACTACATACAAGTTTGTGGCAAAGCAGTTGTGTGATTCCCTTGCAGAGAATTACCAAGTTGTAAAAATAGAATGTGCTAGTGCATTCAAGGTTGAAACCATTTCAAATACAATGAAGATTCCATATCTTCCTATTGTTCATTACTGTATTGCCAAGTATAAGGGTCTCCTTGACAATCTTAACTGTTGATTCAACTTTTTCCACCTTTTAATTTTTTAATTTTTTGCATTTCATCTTTGTAGATGTAGAAGATGGATTAGATGTAATTAAAATTGCATGTAATCCAATTACATGAATCTTCAGTACATGTAATCCAATAAATCTTCTTTCTTAGTTTTATTAGGTCAAAGTGGTTGAGTTGCTCCCACTTTTTCCTCCATTCTCTCACTTCTTTTTCCTATATAAGGAGTGTCCCCTCATTGTAAAAATCATCTGTACTTTTATGCAAGAGAGATCTAATAAAATTGTGCAAGCATAAATTTGATGGCATAGTACTAATTTTGAAGATAAGTGAATACAAATAAATAATTGGAGTTCAAACTTTGATTCAACGCAATTGTGATAGTGCAAATTAGAAGATTTGATTGTAATTTGTGTCTATTATCTTTAACGCATGTTGTTATTATTTTTTTAATAATAGGGCATAGTGAGTAAAGGAATAATTGGAGTCAAGTAAAGGAATAATTGGAGTCAAATTTTTGATTGTAGCTTGTGTTATCATCTGAAATTCACAAAAAAATAGAATTTTCCTACTTTTGGAAGCCTTTGCATTTAAATGGTAGATGTTTTCATTAGAAAATAGATTAAAATATGGCTTAGAGCCAAACTAGTACACTTTCAATCAACCTTTGAGTTGGTGTTGGTTTATTGATATCACCATTTCCAACTTTTAGGTAGAAGTGTAGTTAGAGATTTAATCTTACCCGTTATTTGCTCTACAGGTAAGTGGATTCTTTCCTAAAAGATAAGAGGAAAGATTATTGGTAAAACCCCTTACAATATATCTCAACTTCTTTCTTACCTTGAGTTGATCCAAGGAGTGGTGAGAAGGGAGAGCCTTCCCTTTAAGGTAGGAGAGACTTTGACTCATATACTATGATTGGTCTACCTATTTTATGATTGAATTTAAATGAACTTTCAGTTGCAAAATATCCACCCAACACTACCAATAATTGAATTCTAGAAAGGGTCCATTTTCATTCTAAGACTATCCAAAACCCACATAGAAAAAGGAGTCATCACACTGATCCCTTAAGGTTCTAGTGTGGGTTGAATCCCTTGGTCTAAATTTGTCTCTTTTGGTCAATTTTGGACATTATTGCCTTGTCTCTTCAGAGGATGGTGATTGTTTAATGAAAAATGTTTATTTGACTCAATCACAACATAATTTATGTGTGAAAAATGTCTTTGTAAGGAGCTTAAGGAAATAAGTAATATATATATTATTGATGTGTTCATGTACCATCTTAAATTGGAAGCACTTCAATTTAATGATGGTTTCACACCCTTTAATGTGATGTCATCATTTATTTACATTTTCCCCTTTTCTTCTACTCTCTCTCCTTATTCATCCTTAGCAGAATTAGGGTAGGATCTAATAGATCCTCCTTAGAATTCCTATTTCATGGCACAGAAATTGAGGTAGGATCTAGTCACTTTGGTCCTCCCTTACCTTGCTCCAATCACTTGGAATCCATTTCTACACTAAAATGATTTTTTCTCAAAAATTGTACCTGATTTCTAAAGATTGAAACTTGTTTTAGGATTTTAGGGGATTCTCAAGGTTTTTAGGGCTAGGTTATCAAGGATGTAGTATGTCCCTACTAGCCCAATTAGGGACTTAGTGCATCCCTTCTTGGGACCTATTTTGGGTATACTTCTAGGGTGCAAGTCTGAGTTAATTTGAGGTGTAAAATTTGAAGTAAAGTTGGCATGGGGGAGAAAGTTTATTCTGAGCCCTTTTTAAACCCATCCAATTGACTAATTTTGCATCCATCATTCACACAAGCAAGATTTCTCATACACAGGCACCAACACTCAAGTCTTCAAGTTTTCAATCAATATTCAAGGCATTCAAGCAAGTTCTCCATTGAAGAAGCACATCAAATAGGTTCGAACCTTGTTGCAAAATATGGAGGAATATAGGATTTATCATTTGCCTAAGGAGGCAAATGCTCTAGAAGATAAATTGTTGAATGTGGGAGTAAAAGGTTCCTTGAGTGACAAATTCAAACTTTTAAAAGATTTTAGGGAAATTATTCAATCAAATCTTGATTTGCAAGTGCACTAAAGTTCATAGGAACATTTCCCATAATCAAATGGAGAGAAATTTGACAAGGAATTCATACTAAAAATGTGAAATAGGCATGTGTGTAGCTCGTAGGTGAGTTTGAGCAATGATGTAGTGTTTATTGGAATCTCTTCCTTTAAGAGGCTTCACTAGAGTGATTAACACTCATCAAATTCCCATTTTTCATTTGTAGCACAAGAACTAGATTATGAAGGTTGAAAACATTAGGATCAAGCATCATGGAGGCTAATTTTTCACTGTATACACTAGGACAAATTTTTTCTTTTGAAGGGCCGATCACTTTGAAGCATCTATGAAATGTGTTCAAGTATGATGATGAGGTCTTTTGGGAGGCACTGAAGCTAATTTTTAGGGAGTAGAATTTGGTGCATAATTGGAGACCGTGATCAAACCTAGACATCTTGTCCCCATTCTCGGCATTGGTTTTAATGGCGGCAGACTCAAAGGTTGAAGTCCTAGGTATGTCATAAGAGTGCTTGGATTCAAAATGAGGAGTGGGCATGAAAGAAGCTACATGGATAAAATTATGGTAGGGGTGCACATGGGGAAATTCTCATGGTGTCTCATTTTTAGTGGGTTTGATGAGCTTCATGCCTTACTAGTTTGGTCTTCAACTACTCTAGTGGAGGTACAATTACCATCCACTTGAATGTGGCAGTGTAAGTAGTTGTTTTACTCATGGTGTTGTGTATAGGATCAAGCTTTGGGAGCTGGTGATATCCAAAGGAAGAAAAAGGTTACTCCTATAAAATCCTTAGCACTTATTGGAGAAGGCGATCTCTTATTGATTCAATGACATCTCCAAGTGAAATGATGTTAGGGAGCAGAAAAGGTAGTGGTGGTTCTACATTAGGTTGCGAGGGTGTTTTTTCTAGATGTGGATGTGTCCCTCTTAGTGGATCATGAGGATGTTCCTAGTGGTGTGGATGGGCAGGCTAATGCTCCTTCCTCTGGTGTGTGGGTGGGAATGATGGAATTCCCTACTTTTCTTGTGAGGAGGCTGTGGGGTGGTTCAAGCAAGCCTTAGTAGCTAGTGTGGTTTTTCCTTTTGTTTTGTGGGAGAATTATTTTTTAAAATGTGTTTTCCATGTAATAATCTATCGATAGGTAGTGGTAGTAGTTTATTTTTGGTGGTATTTCTATAACCACAAGTTGCCTAAATATCTATATAGACTTTTTATTTATATTAATACAAATACTTGAATTATTGATAATAATAATTTTAATTAATTTAAATAACATTAGACTTAATCCTGCTTTGATTATTGCTGCTCAAATTGATTATTTCTAGGCTTGAGTGGGAGAGTGCGACCATCGCTAGAATGAACCCCAATATGCATGCAAATGCCCAGGTAGGGTGGTATTAATGTTAAATGAGGGATCAAATATAAAATAGTCACAATTAATTATTAAAACTACAATAAATATTGAGGGAAAAAATATCAATTGACCCCTATAAGGGTTTTATCCCATCAATGTCACATATAAAAGGAGACAATATGTGTTGGAGGGAGCATGTAGAGATAAGGGAGAAAGAAAATGAGTAAATAGGTATGACATGGAGTACAACTGTGGGAGATATACAGAACAAAAAAATAAGGAGGGTGACATGGAGTATTAAATGCATAAGCAGTTAAATGGGACCACATACCAAAAACATAGAAAATTAAAATTAGTGATAATTGCTATTTAGTTTTCTTGATTTGATTGTGTAAAGAATTTTTTACCATCAATGTTTTGGATCACACTACGTGATCCATCATCAAGATGTTCATGCAACTGAAGAGAGGAAAAATTTCATCAAGACCTTTTATCACTTTTCTCCTCTTTTCATTTGCATGAATGTCCTGATGATGGATCACATAGTGTGATCTAAAATGTTGATGATAAAAAAATATTTACACAATTAAGTCTAGAAAAATGAATAGTAATACTGATGGATTATAGAAATCTGATAGCTCTAATAAGTGATAATGTTTGTGAGCCCTTATTATTTTAATCAAGCTTCTCTTTCTTCAATCTAACCCATTGGATTGAGGTAGGAATTGGGATGAATAGATACCTCCAAGATTCAATCCTAGAAGTTCACATCAATGTGAATTATTTCAACTTGCTCTTTAGGCCTATTATCCCTCATACACCAAGAATATACTCTCATGAAGTTTGGGACACATGCATAGGTGTAATTAATTCTATTATATTCTTACACGTTGTTCTCAACTCAATTGGGTAGTTTATTGAACCTTAAACCCATTTCTTGACAAGATTGACAAAACAGGGCTACTAGGATAGGGCTCCAATTAGGTCTATATTTTCAATTTTGAGGGTTTTACTCCCAATATTTCTAAAATACCCTCCAAAAAATTTCTTGATATAGATACCCTTTTTGAATCTTCAAAATATCTTTAGGGGTTTAGGGCCCCAACCTCTGTAAACTAGTCTTTGCCAAACTTGACCTAGTTTGGCTTGTAAATGATGAATATTCCAAGATTATAGAAAATAAGAAACTCAATGGATTTAGTGGTTTTATCTAATACCATTATTTATTTATATATCTTTATTCCACCTTTCATCGTTATTTTCACAAGTAGTTCATTCTAATTCTCCAAGTTTAACAACTCTTTTATGTCTTTTACCTAGGTGAGTTGACTAACAACTCATTAAGGGTTTGGTGGAGAAAGTAACTAGCATAACTTATTTGTCATCTACCAGTTAGAAAAGAAATATCATTTCCCCTAGTTTCATTTTCTGAAGGCCAAAAATTTCCAATGATGAAAACTAAAGTTAGGGGCTCGTGTTTGTGCCCAAACCCTAGTTTAGGTAGTGACAGGGTTACAAGAAAATTTTATAGAACACTTAAAATTCCACAAAAAAAATGAACCACTATAAAAAAATCAATTATATACCTAACCTCACCAAATGTAACAAAAATATTCACTAACTAATCCACAACACACAAGTAGCACGAGTTGCAAATGAAACTATACAAAAGTTGCAAAAAAACTAGTAATGTTTTTGAATTGCCCAAAAATATGAAATGTATTCCAATCCTCTATTATTTAATCTTGAGGAATTTTATATGTCTCCTAATATAACTCCAAAAATTTTAGGCTTTGACACTATTTTTTGTTGAAATGACCAAAGTTGCAATATGTTGCATTGAGCAACATTGCAAAGTTGCAATGCAACTTTTTCACCAACCTTTAAATCAACCCAAAAATTGATATAAAAAGGTATCATTTAGAATCCTAAACACTTCTACACCCTCATCATGAATTTATACCCTTAATTACATCAAATTACACATTAAACCCTTAAATGACAATATTACAATTTTTTGCCTACTTGGCAATATTTTACGAACATGGACTTAACCATGACTCCAAGACATCAATAATATTCCAAATAACATAATGACATATCTAATACCATTACCACATGCATAGACCCATATGAGATTCTTCAAACCAAAATTTAAGGCTTTTGTAACTATACTCTGGGTGGTCTTGTATCATTCTCCCCATGAGAAAAGAGCTCGAGCCACAAGGAGTGACAAGAGTGATAGATCAATACAAAATTTATTTAATTCAGTCTCTTGAATTTAAGTAACTTCAAAATTTGACCATCCCTTCTATTTTATTAAGTTCCCCATATAGATCTAGCATCTAGTGTTTTTGCTACTCTAGAACACAAAATACTCTCTGTCTATGATTGGGATTGCTTGGGTACTTGCTGAAGTGGCAATATCTTTAACATTAAAAATCTATGAATTAACTACCAGTATGGGTCCTTTATAAGTAACTAAGTCTACTATATTAAAGATGAGTGATAATGCCAAGTCTTCAGGAAGATCATCATTGTAAGCATTTGAACCATGCTTGTCTAGAATCTTATAGGGCTCAATCCTTCTTAATTGTAGTTTAGTGTGAACACCTTTAGGTAATATAGCCTTGTTCAAATTTACCATTAACACCCACCTAATATTGGACACCTCTTTTCTTCAAGTCAACTTTTTCTTTAATCGTTTGTGTGTTCTCCACTGAGGTTTTTTTGACTTGCTAATGAATCTCTTGCATAGACTGAGAGAAACCTTATTCATAACACTCCTCTTCTCCAAATTGTTTAGGTCTCTAAGATTCATTACACTTCTTGGATGTATTCCATAGACTACCTCAAATTAACTTCTTCTTGTGGTACTTTCCACTATATCATTTTAGGCAAAAAATTCCTCATGTATCACCTGATCCCACGATTGCCAATGTGCCTCATTCAAACTTTTGAGAATATTACCAAGGTTCTTGTTGACCACTTTAGTTTGACCATATGTTTGAGGATAGTATGCAAACCCACAGGATAAGTTTGTACCTAATATTTTCTATAAGGTTTTCCAAAACTTTCCAATGAAATTGGGATCTCTATCAGATACTATACTAATGGCTAGCCATGATTCCTAATAACCTCCTTAGAAAACAAATTAGTAGTCTGACAATCATTATTTGTTAACTTGCATGGGATGAAATGGGTCATCTTATTGAATCTATCCACTTGTGAGGCCACACCCCGATCTATCATAGCATAGATATCTTATTTGCATTTGATACTTAGGACTTGATATTTTGACATATATTCGAGGTTTAGATGGATGGCGACTTATATTATCTATTTGATTTTGGTGTTTAAAATAGGGATTTTCATGTATGACATGTATTAAGAACTAGATTTTATATGGAATGATTAGTAAGTATGGATGCTACATTACACCATCAGGATAGAAATGGATTATGACGTGGTTCAAGTGTTAAATTGGTCATGTGGATTTAAGATTACATGTAATATGCAAATTTTAATGTTTTACTATTTTTGCATGCTATATATGGAATGATTAGGAAAGTTAATTCGAATGTGTTAAAATGGATTATGCAACATTGGAAGTTATATGCTCCTATAATATGTATTTTATATGAATTTTCATTGGACTACTGATGCTTGAGTTTAGTGTGCAAGAAGTAGAACCATGAGTAGACATATTTCAAACACCTTATAAATCGATAAATTATTTGTAACCAACATAGATATGTATGTGATTTTCATAAGTTCACCTTTCAAAAAAAATATTTGTTGTTGTATTTTTCCTTGTAAAATTTGGGCATAACATTCTGGATCAGAGTACCAAGTTGAACACTAGAACCTAACCCATTACACTTAACTCACTAAAACTGCAACTTGTGTGTGGGATGTTAATTGTTACCCATGGTCATCAAAGGGGTAGAGTTCCTAGAGATACTCGAGTGGCACTAGGTGAAGTTGAGCATGAAATTGGTAGACCTCCACCCGAGTAGCCTCAAAACCTTAATTAGAATTTCACAGCCATTCATAAAATTATCAAAGTAGTTCAGGGAGGTTGCCACCTGTAATTCCACAACCTGAACAAAAAGGGACAAGGGGACATAGAGCAGGTAATAGGGAAAGAAGTAGAAGCCCCCCACCTAGAGATACAAAGGGATAAGGTGATCATGAGGAGGCCTCGGTTCATTAGGTTGAACCACCACCAGTTATAGAGCCACCAACAGTAGTGAGAGCACCTAGAGACATAGAAAATGAAATTATGGAGTTAATTCAACTCAAACCATCTCTTTTCATCGTATCTACATATGGTACATAGGCAGAGACATGGTTACAGAGCTTAGAGAGGTGCTTTGGGTTGCGACCTTATGGGAGCAATTTGAAGGCACAACTTTCTATACACTTATTATGAGATAATGCTTCCAATTAGTGGAAACAAGAAGAGACCATAGGTGGAGTGAGGGTAGACACTCTTAAATGGGAAGCATTTGTGGCCAAATTCAGAGATAGGTATCTTTCAGAGCATTTTAGACATAATTAGATTGAGGAGTTTCATGACCTCTTGCAGAGGGGCCTTACTGTGGCACATTATGGGAGAAAATTTCTAGAGCTCCTTCCTTATGTTGAGTATATGAAGGATGAGAAACTATGGATCTATTGATTCACCAAGGGTTTTAACTTGTCTCTTTAGAACTTAGTACGCTTGGCCTTTCTTAATACCTTTAAAGAGGCAATTGAGGTAGCATTGGTTGCTGAAGATGTTCATAAAAAACAAGAGTCTCAGGGTCGATCTCATAACCGAGATCCTTCTCAACAGTCAGGACATCAGAGGCCCCCTTGGAAGAGGAATTGAGATTGTGTAGTAGGGTCCTCTAAGATCCCATAGACACAACATGGGTCCCAACAAGACACTAGCTCTACATCTTAACAATGGACACTGATTCCTTATGAACAACCAACTTGGACTCAATAATCATCAGGTGATGGATACAATGGACCCATAAGGACTAGGGTTTAGCAACAATTAGGATCATAGGAAGTTTAGATTCATACTCAAGGGTCGTGTTACACTTGTGGTGGTATGAGCCACCTAGCAAGAGAGTGCCCACAAGTTCTGATAGGAGGTAGCCAGTATGGGGCCACTTTAGAACCCACAATAGGAGACATGGGAAAGACCCACAAGGTCTTTGCAATAGTTTATGATCATCAAGTAGCGCACTAAGCTATAGTTGATGGGGTTGCAGATGGAGGTAGATGGGTAACTAACATGGGAACTCATTCACATTTTGTCTCGACAAACCCTCAGACTTCTAGGTAGAGAGTTGGACCAAGTTAGAGTCCAATGGGACTGTTATGATGAGGTCATAATGTCATGGGAGGATGCAACACAAATAAAATCTTAGTACCCATACCCTTTTTGATGAACTCTAGGAGGAGGTTCATGCCTGGGGGGGAGGATGTGAGGCCTCACCCTGACCCATCATAGCATAGATATCTTATTTGCATTTGAAACTTAGGACTTGATACTTCAACATATATTCGAGATTTAGATGGATGGTGGTTTATATTATCTATTTGATTTTGGTATTTACAATAGTGATTTTCATGTATGACATGTACTAAGACCCAAATTTTATATGGAATGATTAACAAGTATGGATGCTACATTACACCATTAGGAGAGAAATGGATTATGATGTGGTTCAAATGCTAAATTGGTCATGTGGATTTAAGATTAAATGCAATATGTAGATTTTAATGTTTTATTGTTTTTGCATGCTCTATATGGAATGATTAGGAAAGTTAATTTGAATGTGTTAAAATGAATTATGCAACATTGGAAGTTATATGCTCTTATAATATGTATTTTATATGATTTTTCATTGGACTATCGATGCTCGAGTTTAGTGTGCAAGAAGTAGAACCATGAGTAGATATATTTCAAACACCTTATAGATAGATAGATTATTTGTAACCCACATAGATATGTATGTGATTTTCATATTTCAAAAAAAAATTGTAGTTGTGTTTTGCCTTGTAAAATTTGGGCATGACACCACTATAACAACAAAAAATTCATACCCACTCTTTGTCCTAGGTATCCCTACAAAAAAATCCATGCTAATTTATTCCCATGCCCTATTAGGAATGGGTAAAAGTTGATAAAGACCTACATTTGAAGATGTCCCTTTTTCTCTTTGGCATATAGTGCAAATTTCCACATATTTTCTAACATCTTTTTGCATTTCAGGCCAATAATGAAAACTTTGCACAACTCCAGTGTTATTTAAATCCAAAGTGTTCTCCTAGGCTACAGTTATGCTTTTCTAGAATCAAAATCTCTCTTATTGACCTTTTTGGCACACATAATTGTCCACCTTTAAAAAATAAACCTTCTTGTACGGCATAGTCTCCATAGTCACTATGGAAATGGTTCTCAAAATATCTATATACCTTGTAGGTTGTAAAGAAGTCCTCATCTTATTTATACAAGTCTTTGAAACTATCAATCCCAATGCTTTGTAATTGGATTTCTTATGCAATCAATATGCTCCTTCTTAAGGCATCAACAACCTTGTTGCTCTAAGTTTCCTTGTGCACTCATTACTCTCTTGCTTAAGGCATCAACAACCTTATTTCTTTAAACTTTCTTCCAATTAATAGAAAAAGTGTAAGCCTGTATATACTCTACCCACTTCATATGTCTGCAATTGATCTTAACTTGAGAGTTAAAGAAACTAAGGGCTTGATTTCCAATATAAACTACAAACTCCTTGGGCAACAAATTGTGCCTCCATTTTCTTAGGGCTTGTACAAGTGCATATAATTCCAAGTCATAATAAGAGTACCTTATTTTTTCCTCATTAATATTTTCATTGAAAAATGCCATTATTCTTTCCTCCTAACTTAAAATTGTTCCTACTATAACATTTCTTGCATCACACTCAATTGTGAAGAGCTTGTAAAAACTAGGCAATACTAAGATGGTTTGGGTATCCACCTTTTACTTCAAGGTTTCAAACCCTCTTTTAGCTACTTGTGTCCATTTAAGTTTATCTTTTATTCCTCCTTTCATTGTGTCAATGATGGCTGAACACATCTCACTAAAATTTCTTATGAATTTCCTATAAAACTAAGCTAACCCATAGAAGATCCTAACTTATCTAGCTATTTTAGGAGGGAGCTAGTTGATGATTGCCTCCACTTTTAAGATATACATCTTCAAAACACCCTATGAAACTACAAAACCAAGGTATACCAACTCCTTCATAAATTCACACTTATACAAATTGATGGTTAGCTTCTCATCATGCAATTTTCTTCAACACAATTTCTAGATGCTTAAGATGGTCCTCTTTAGTTTTACTGAAAATAAATATGTCATCTAAATAAACAATTAAAAATTACCTATGTAGTTCTTTAAGAGCTCGTTCATTAGCCTCTTAAATGTACTAAGGGAATTTTTTAACCCAAATGGCATAACAAGCCACTCATATAACCCCTCAATAGTTTTGAATGTCATCTTCCACTCATCTCCCTCCTTTATTCTTATATGGTGGTAGCCGCTTTTTAGATCAATCTTGTTTAAATACTTTGCTCCTCCTAAAAAATCCATAAGATCCTCAGTTCTAGGTATGGAAAACATGTATCTTATATTGATTCTATTGATTTCTCTTGAATTGGCACACAACCTCCAAGTTCCCCCTTCTTGGGTCCTAAAACTGTGTGCATTTCACAAGGACTGATGCTCTTCCTTATCATACCACTATCTAGTGATTCTTGCACTTGCCTAGAAATGTCCTCATTTTGTATGCATATTTTTAAGAAAAGGAATCCCCTACTATGAAGTATATTTTATGGATTATAACACTTTGTGATAGCAACGTAGTAGGTGCTCCATCACTCACTAAGTCCATAAATTTGTCTAACAAATTTTGTACCTCTGTAGGGACTTCTACCTTATTTTTTGTTTTCTCCTCCTTAGGATTCAACACTAAGGAAAACCCAATGTCATCCCCTTCCTTAAAGGTGTTTAGGAACTCTTTTCTTGAGCTAATAAGACATTAGGACCAGAAGGCTTGGTTTCTTCCCCATCTTCTATGGATTGTATACTAAAAGTGGCACCATCCTTTTGAAATGCATATAAATTTTTCTCACCACTGTGAATATATTTTTTTATTATATTTACATGGCCTACCTAATAGTAGGTGGCATGTATCCATTGGCAACACATGACACTGAATTTTATCTCTATACCTTCCTATAGTAAATTCTACCCAAGTTTTCTCATTTACTAATACATGTTGACTTTTGTTTAATCAAGTGATCTTATATGAATTTCTATGTGGAATCCTACTTAATTTCAACTTCTTAACTAATCCATTTGAAAAAAATTATCGATAGAGCGAAAGTCTATTATCATTTTGCATACCTTTCCTACTATCTTGCAGTTGATCCTAAATAGGGACCTCCTTTGGCTTGGTTCTTCCTTGATTGGTTTTTTGATCAGTACTCTCCTCACCATGAGGTTTTCTCCAACCTTTGAGCGCAAGGTAACTTTAGTTGACTTAAAACTTACAACATCCTCTTGAATGTAATTCACTCTCCTATCCCCTTCTTGGGATGAAAAAGTCTTCTTAGGACGTCTAAAGGAAAGGTGCCCAATTTGGTTGCAATTGTAACATTTCATGGTGGAGAAATAAGGTCCTAGTGTAGCATCTTAAATTGGATGCACTCCAATTTAATGAAGGTTTAGCACCTATTTGATTTGAGATCATCAATCTTTTTGCATGTTTCGTTCCTTCTTCCCTTTTTTTCCTTCCTCCTAAGTAGAATTGGGGTAAAACCTAATAGATCCTCTTTAAAGATCCCATTTTCATAATGTTAAGCTTGAGGTAGGATCTATCCTCTTAGGTTTTCCCTTCCCTTCAACTATCCACTTGAAATCTTTTGTTTGCACTATGACGACTACATCTTAGATTTTGTACCTAATTCTGAAGATTTGGGACCTATTTTGGGATTCGCAAGGGATCCTGGAGGTTCGGGGACTTGGTTGTGAGGAGTGCAGTGTGCCCCTAACCAATTAGGTATGCAGTGTGCTCTTGATGAGCCAATCAGGGCCATAGTACACCCCTGATTGGGACATATCTTGGGTGTCCTTTGTGGAACCTATATACGGGTACCTTTGGGGTGTTAATTCCTAGGCAGGTCATCCTATGAGAGTTAGTCAATTCTAGTCTCTTCATATACTCTTCCACTTCCTCATTTTCACATCATTCATCCACCAAGTATCGAAGCATTCTATGATCAAGCACTTTAGTGATCAAGCTCTCAAGTGTTCAATTTTCAAGCCTTCAAGTCTTCGAGCATTCATTAAAGCATTCCTCCTTTGAAGATCAAGGATTCAAGAATTCAAGTAATTTAAGGAGTTTATGCTCAAATTTTTCTTCAATCCAATCAAGATTATTTATTGCATCTTCTCTGTCCATTCATCTTCATCTTCTTGATCCAAATCAATTAGTGTAAGTAAGCACATTGCATTCAATTTGAGAGATCCAACTACTATAAGGTGAATTTGTACATTTACTTTACATTCGTGTTGTTTTAATTATTTTAATTAAAGGTTAATTCCTAAACTAGGGTCACCGAGGCAAACCCTCCCATCAACAATAAAACCCCTTTTTTATTTCAGGTTGTGGATATCAAATCAATGAACATGTTACAGATTTGATGTAGGAGCATCCTAGGATTTCTTGCAATCCTGCATGTTGGAGGGATTTTGGTTTGGAGTGGTGGACTCAGTCACCAAAGGAATGGTGCCCGGTCACTATTGGGCTTAGTTTATGCTTGTGAGCTCAACATATTTTGGGAGCTCAACATACACTGTGATGCTTGGAAATGCTTGGGAGTTTGACATGGTCTTGGAGCTCGGCATGGTCTTGGAGCTTGATAGTGCTTGGGGATTTACTAGTGCTTGGCTTGGTTTTGGTTCTTGTTGGTGCCAAGTTGTTTTTAAGCTTAATTTTGGCATTTAATTTTTGTATGGGTATTTAATTTGTGTTGTAGTTGACTTGTGGCTCAACATATATTTAATGTTTGGGATTTAATTTATTTTTTAATGAACTAGGACGACTTGAGGCTTAGTTGGTATAAGTAAGGGATCTTGTAGAGTCTTTAGGATGATGATTAAGGGGATCCATCTTGGAGAAGAGGATGCAAAATTTGAAGAGCTAGGGCTATGGCTTGAGAACCAAAAGATTGCTTGGTGGACCTAAGGGTGCAAGTGTGGATTCTTCTTGATTCTTCTTGGTGTTCTTTTCCAGTTGTGGATCTGGGCTAGCTAAGATTGGGTTTGTGAGTTGGATCTTGTGGGATCTTGTAGAACTGATATTGTAATTGTTAGTTGTATTTGTCCCTAACTTGGAAGGCCTTACATCTAGGCACATTGCATGTAATCAGTTATTTTATGAATAAAGATCTATGAATTGGTATCCAGTCTTGTGTTATTGTTTATATTCCATTGTGTGGTGAATGCTAGGGGCTAGGTTAACTCCTTTGGGGATTCTTCTACCTTGCACTGCATCAAGTTCTAAGTACCATTCTCAACTTTCTTTAAAATTGTGAAATTAGAATCAGTACCACACATAGTCAATTAGGGGTGTAGTGCACCCCTGATGCTCCATTTCACCCTTGACAAATCTCTCAAATATTTCTAGGTTTTTTTTTCCATTGCATAGTTTCTTGACCAAATATGATGATTTCCATTCATTTTGATCAGTAAAAAAGCTTAAAATAGATTCTAAAGGTGTGTTCTCTACCTTATTTTTCCTTTTAGTAAATTTAATTATATCTAGCTCTAGTTTCTTACATTATCTAGGGTTTTCAAGGACTTGGGATATCTTTTCCCTTATACTTCCTAGGCCTAGTTTGCATTAATGCTCCTTACTTGTTTGGTTAGCACTAATATCTCTAGGCCCAATTCTTTAGAATTGGGATTGAAAGGACTCATGTCCTTCATTTACCTCCCTATATTATGCATATATGTATGCATGTTTATGTGATGAACATAGGTTCCTATCCTTGATTCACATGTCCATCACCAAATTTATTGGTGAACCCAACTTACAAAATCTCCACTTCTAATTTAGTGTTACATTTCTTATTCAAAGTTATATCTTTGCATTCTCCTATATTGTTTTCTATCTTTGCATGCTTTATATCTTGTTTTACATTGGATTTTAGTTCATATCATAAATTTGGATTCGTTTGAGTCTTCTTGCCTTGTTTGGTGTATGAGCTTTACTATTTTTAGTCCTACTTATGGCATTCTTGTTAGGAGAAGTTGTTGATCCATGGCTCTTTGTGATCCCAATTCATCTTCTCCTTGTCTTAGGAATCTTAGTCACCCTATGGCTTCTCATTATCCTAATCCTCTTATGGAGCATCACTCATCTCATGATGAGGATGAGGCTTTAAGGGTTCCTCTTGAACAAGTTGACAAACTTGCTATTGGAATTGATAAAATGCATGACTGGATTCTACAAGAAAACCACAATACTAGAACTATTGCTTCTTTTGATGCTCTTAGGAAAGTGATTCATAATGATGAGCATAGTGTTAATTTTTTGCATGCTCACCTTATCCATACTCATGTTAAGCCTTTAATAAAGTTGCTTCTGAAGTGTGGATGGGTCCACTTGTTTCCATTCTTAAGCCTATTATTCCTATTTCTATACCTATCTCTAGCATTTCTACTTATGTTACTCCTATTGTGACTACTGTTAGAGTAACTATTTATTTATGCTTATTAATTAAATCATGTTGATTTAATTAATTTAGTCATGTATTACTCTAGTCTACTTAAGCTTACTCTTAGGTGCATATAATCAATATTTTATGTTAATTATAATGTGCAAACCTAGTTTTGTTTCCCTTTAGGGTTTTGTTCACCTTTAAGGTTGAACTTTTGTACTTTAACTTGGAATACAATTTTGCTCTCACACTATTGAGATTTTCCAAGCTCTGCTTTTTCCTTTTCTAGTTTCTCTTCAGTACAGGTTATTTGCATGTAGGTGTTCTTGGCGATTTGTGAAGTTGGTTTTCACAACTTCTACATGGTATCAGAGCATCCCTACTACTTCCTAGTTTGGAGATTTTGAAGCCGTGATTTAGAGATAGAAACCCTAGCATTTTCGAGGTTTTTTCTTCAATCGAGAGGAGGCACATTTTTTCAGGGCACTTTGGGAAAAAATAGATGTCGCCATCACACTTAGAAGTCCTGATACAATAAAAAATTATATAAAAGTTTTGATTTTTGGCTACTGTAGCTTCTGGAAAAAAGATTTGGCCCCCCCGGAGGGCTGTACGGACAAAAAAATCAATTTTTGGCCTATCTAGGTTGGTCCACCCAACAACCACTCTCCATCCATCCCGATGCCACTGAAGCGCCACTCACACCTAGCCTAGGATTAGCCACCACCAACCATGCCACCACGATGTAGCCTGTACCCTATCACCATCGGCAGGCCACCCTCTGGCCATCTCCACCTAGCCCGACTGTTGCTACCACTGGTGGAGCTGTCTTATCCCGCCATCACCATCGTAGAGCTCCACTCAGCAACCATTGATAGTTCACAGCTATTGATGTCATCAAATCGGTGGATGACATCATCAAACTAGTCACTGACATCATTCTCAATCATGGTTACATCATCTTTTTGGCCCCCTGCTGATGCCATTTTCCAGTATGATGATGTTACTTTCTAGCTACTAACATCATTTTCTGGTAGCCAAATTTTTTTTTTTCTGGTGATGGATAGTTGATGGCCATATGACTACCAAATTTCTTCCAGTGACTATAATTTTCTAGATAGATTGATTTTGGAGCAGTAGTTGGTTTTTTGGCCATAACTTGAGCATACAAAGGTATTTGTTTGATCTAAAAGAAGTGCTAAAAAGATGGTTTTGAGATGGAGACAATAATGCTAGCTTTATTTCATTTCAAGTCAATTTGAGCTCCCATTTTTGGCATTGAAGTAGAGGCTTTAGTTTCCCCCCTCTCTGCATCCAACATCTAGGTTCTTTTCTCAGTTTTTGTGCTTTCAATAGTTGTTGCTTTGGTTTTTGAGGGATATATTTATACATTGTGAGGGGGAGAATTTTTTTCTATAATTTACTTTAGAATTGACCCTTTTGCTTCCGTCTTCTTCTCTCAATGTTGGACCCCTCTGTGGCCTAGTTAACACCACACAACTATCACAATTGGAAAGCACACATGACTCAACTTCTTATGTCACATGGCTTATGGTCATGTTTGGATGAGAATCAACCTATCCCATAGTGCCCTTTTGAGGTTCTTCAGCACATGAACAAAATGGATGAAGCCATGGGATTGATTGTACCGAATATCTCTGATAGTCTACTATTTCACCTAGATGGTTCGACCACTCCTCGGGCTACTTGGACCAAATTTCATAGTGAATGAGTTCCAAGCACTACAGCTTGATGTAGAGTTGACTTCTTTGACACCTACCAACTTCCCCACCATTGATGACTTCTTGATGAAGTTCAAATCTCTGCGTACAATTTTGCAGGGATGTGGGAAAAACAAAACAGATGATGAGTGTATTTTTTTGATACTCTCAAAGTTGTGAGGACAATATCAGATCTTTTCTTCCACTTTCTACTCCACTATAGATGCCTTAGGTAACAGACATTAGATGTCATCTTTTGAGACATTTTGTGATCAATTGACATGGGAATAGGCTAAGATCCAATAGGTGGATGCCTCTGGCTCTTCCAGCCAAGCATTGGTTGCTCAGACTTCTCAGGTGAAACCAAAATTGAAAGCCAAACCAAAGAAAGATACACTAAAAATTGATTCTTAACCTCCAGCTAACCCTTCAAAGGGTAAATATGCTTTGAAGTCTACTAAGTCTACCTCCAAGACTAAGAAGAAATAAACTGAGACCTGCAATTTTTGTAGCAAGGATGGACATCTTGTTTCTAGGTGTTGGAAATATTTGGAGGCTTTAGAGGAAGCCATGCATGAGCATCACATTTCACCTCCTAAGTCTTCATCCCCCCTACAGGGAAAATTCACGCTCTTACTGTACGAGCTATGACTTATGGGCCTACCTAGATTCTTGATTTCGATGCCTCTCACCATATGAAAAACACTCAATAGTTGGTCACCTCACTTGCTCCTTGTGATACTTCATAGATTGTTATTAGGAACTCATCACATCTTTTAGTTGTGGGTTCTAGTTCTGTTGCATTAGTTGGGGGTTCTCTTCAGGATGTCCTTTTTGTCCCTAACATTTTAATGAACCTATTGTCTATTTATCAGATTTTCCACTCTAGCTCTAGTACGATAGTTGAGTTCTCACCACATGATGTGGTTATTCAGGACTTACTTGATTCTAAGTTGATTGTGGCTACTGGGAGTGTTGACTCTGCATCTCACCTGTACAGATTTGATGGATTTGAGTCTTTTGATGACACAGGTTCCTATCTTGTAGCACATGCAAATTCAGTAAGTAGACTTTGGCATGAGTGTTTGGGCCATGTCAATTACAAATATCTTTAGTAGATGAGGATATAGCCTCTTGTTCTTAGGCTTCCCCAGATTTCCTGCATAGATGTGTTTGTTAGGGTTGTGCTCTTGGCAAACAACATAGGGATCCTTTTCCACATGGATGAGCCACTCATGCTTTGGTACCGTTGGAGTTGATTCATAGTGACCCCATGTCATTTCCCACTCCTTTTTCTAGTGCCAGATATGTGCTTACTTTCATTGATGAATTCTCCAGGCATACATGGGTGTACTTTTTGAAGTACAAGTCTGATGTCTTTTATTCATTTCGAGTCTTTAAGACATTTGTAGAGAAGCAGTCTGGTCTTTCTATTTGGTAGATACACATAGATAATGGGGGGAGTATGTGAACCAAAATTTTAGGGATTTTTTCTTTGAACATGGTCTTCAATATCAGTTTTCAATGCCCTACACCCCTCAACAAAATGGTGTGGCAGAGAGAAAGAACAAAACACTTCGGGAGATGGCCAATTGTATGATTCAGTCCAGGTCCATGGATTCATCTTTCTAGGTAGAGGTAGTCAATTGTACCAACTATATTCAGAATCAAATGCCTCACAAGGCTATTCGACATATGATTCTTGAGGAGGCTTGGTCTCATGTTAAGCCTGATGTATCTTGATTCTAAGTTTTTGGTAGTGAAGCATGGGCATTTGTACCAGATGCTCAAAGGAGAGTAATGGAGCTGGAAAAGCTAACACCTCATTTTTGTTGGCTACTATGAGGATGTTAAGGCCTATAGGTTGTTTGATCCTGATTCCAGAGTGGTCCTATTTCAATGGGATGCCCAGTTTGATGAGTGCCTCCTTGTAGTAGATACCCTATCTCCAGAGTCTACTTTATTTACCACTACTCCCTCATCCTTTTCAGTCTCTTTTTCAAATGATAAGGATGATGATCTTGGTGATCCCCATTTACCTCTACCACAAGATCCTCCCTAGATGCCTAAATGGGCTCAAGCTATAGTTGAGGCTATATGATCTCTAGCTGGTGACCCTTCCACTTCCCATCGCACTTGATCTCATACTGCAGGTTATAGTCTTCTCAATCATCCTATCTGTGATGATCCTCAGACATTTGTAGTAGCGATAGGACATTCTAAGTGGGACAGTGCAATGGAGGAGGAGTATTCTTCTTTGATGAAGAATCATACTTGGGATCTTTGTTCTCTTCCTAAGGGAAGAAAGTGCGATGCAAATGGCTGCATCATACTAAGTTGGCTATTGATGGTTCTATTGATAAGCACAAGGCATGTCTTATTGTGAAGGGTTTTTCATAGGTTAAGGGTATTGATTACATTGATATATTTTCCTTTGTTTCCAAGATGAACTCTATTTGCCTTGTCTTATCCCTCGCAGCTTCACAAGGATGGACCATTTTTTAGATGGATGTGAAGAGTGCATTCTTGCACAATGATCTTACTAAGGAGATTTACATAGAGTAGCCTTAGCGATTTGTATAAGATTCCTCCTTGGTTTGTAGAATTTGATGCTCATTGTATAGTCTCAAATAGGCCCCTCAGGCTTGGTATGAGAAGATGGACTCCTTTCTACTTTCTACAGGCTTTACACACTGTCATTTTGATCCTATAATCTACATTCAGTGTCTTAAGGTTGAGGTTTTGATCCTTGTGCTATATGTTGATGACCTTCTTCTCATAGGTAGCTCATCCTCTATGATTCAAGATGTTTAGAGAGAATTGATGGAACAATTTGAGATGACTAATCTTGGCCTCTTACACTATTTTCTTGGTCTATAGACTGTTCAGTCCTTTGTTGGAATCTTTTTTTACCAATAGAAGTATGCTCTTGACATGCTTTGACACTTTGACATGTTTGATTGCAAGCCTACTCCCACACCTTTTTAGTTAGGTGTCACTTTGTATACCTCTTGCACTTCACCTTCATTGGATCCCACATTGTACTATCAATTGGTTGGCAACTTGTTGTACCTTACTCACACTTGTCCTGATCTCTCCTTTGTAGTTGGTCTTGTCTCTCAGTTTTCACATGAGCCTCATGAGAGTCATTGGCAAGTTGCCACACATATTTTGAGATACATTCAGGGCACCCTTATGTATGGCATTCATTACACATTAGGGACTCTTCACATTGTTAGCTACACTAACTCAGATTGGGCAGGTAATGTTGATGATCAGAAATCTACTTCTGGCTTTGTTTTTTGCCTTGGCTCTGGTCCTATCACATGGTCGTGCAAGAAGTAACATGCTTATGCACTTTCATCTACAGAGGCTGAGTATAGAGCAAAAATGCTTTCTAATTAGTTGATGACTGAGTTTGGTTTTCCTCCTAATTGTCCCATTATTCTGTAGTGCGATAATCAGAGTGCTATTCATATTTCTCGCAACTTGGTGGAGCATCAGTGCACTAAACACATTGAGCTTCATATGCATTTCATCCATCAGCTGATCCAGGATGGTGTTCTCTCTTTGGAGTATATTTCCACTTATGCCCATGTTGTCGACGTCTTCACCAAGTCATTTGAATTACCTCACTATCTTTAGTTGTGGTCTATGCTTAGGGTTCCAAAAGTTGTCCTTAGGGGTTCTTGTTGAGGCCTTCCTTCCTTCATGTTTTTTTAGAATTTTTTTTCTATCTCTTTTTGTAGAGGGGTTTTTCCCACTGGGTTTTCTCCTTTGTCTCTGGTTTACAAAGATTTCCTTGTTTTGGGTACTTGATCAGGTCTTGTTGCCAGGACCCATTTTTCCTACTTTCATAGATTTGCTAGTTTAGCTTACCTCCTAAGCTTCACTTAAGGGGGGGGGGGGGGGGTTTAGAGTATCTATTTATTTACACTTATTAATTAAATCACATTGATTTAATTAATTATGTCATGTATTACTCTAGTCTACTTAAGCTTACTCTTAGGTGCATATAATTAATATTTATATTAATTATAATGCACAAACCTAGTTTTCTTTTCCTTTAGGGTTTTGTTCACCTTTAAGGTTAAACTTTTGTACTTTTTATTTTCATAACTTGGAATACAATTTCGCTCTCACACCATTGAGATTTTCCAAGCTCTGCTTTTTCCTTTTCTAGTTTCTCTTCATTACAGGTTATTTGCATGTAGGTGTTCTTGGCGATCTATGAAGTTGGTTTTCACAACTTCTACAACTACTTCTTCTCAGGTGCCTAATCCTCATAGTATTCTTCCCATTCTTTCCTTTCATGTGAGTGTTATGCAATTTTTATTGTTGACTTTACATCCTTGATATAATAATGTTCCTTTTACTTATTCTAATACTCCTACTATGGTTCCTAGTGTTCCACACAGTTTCTCTATTCCATCTAATTCATAGACCTTTCCTAGTGTGTTGAATGTGTCTGTGCTTCTAATGATTCCACTATCATTATTCTTTCTAAAACTATGTATTATTTATAATAACAACTTGCTTTCTTTACTCAATCTAAGTTTAATGTTGCTACATGTGATATAGGTAGCCCTTTGTCTTTAGACATTATCCATACCGTTTCTCCTTAACAAGTTGATATGTCTCACCTTGACACTTACAATGGTAAAGGTGATCCTATGACACATCTTAATACTTTCCAAGTTCTATGTAGTGACTATGCTCATGACCGTAGGATTTTAGCTAAGTTGTTTTCTCACACTTTTCATGACATATCTTTGAAATAGTATTGCTCCTTTCCACTCTATTCAATTGATTCTTTTCATAAACTTTCTAAAGTCTTTATATAATAGTTTCATAATAATATTGGTCCTTCTATTTTTTGACTAATTTGATGCATTGAAAACAAGTTCCTAAGGAGAAAATGACTAACTTTATTGGTATATTTAAGCATTTGCATGCTCAGATTTATTATTGCTAGAGTAATAAAGTTTATTATTATTAATTAAATCATATTGATTTAATTATTAAGTCACTTATTATCTCTAGTTTACTTAAGCCAAACTTTGGTCATATAATAATTAATTCTTTTATTAATTATTATCATGGAACCTAGGTTAGATTCCTATTAGGGTTTTGATATCCTTTATAAGGATTTATCTCTCTTTGTAATTTTATTCATTCACTTTTGATTATAACAATTTCTCTTTTTGCTCATTAAGAATGTCTCATCTGTGGATCTGGGAATTCTAGCCTCCATAGCTTTTGCTTCTCTCTTTTTGTGATAGGTGTTTGCATGTAGGTCATTGTTGGGAGCTATGCGGTTGATCTTTTATCAACTTCAGCAATTATCATGTACTTGATCTTGATATTCAACATACATTTATTGCAAATTTACAAAAATACATTAGAGATAAGATTATCCTTACCGAGTTTACCTTTTTTTTTTGCAACTTTGTGTAGTACCTCATTATTATTAATTACAAGTGAGTCAATTTGAGAGCACCACTCCAATGGCTCCTATACCTATTGATAAGAGTGATTCTACATCTAATCATAATAAATTTCAAAAACCTAAAAACTATGTGAAGATTAACAAATCCATAAATACAATATATCATCAAGTAATTATTTCATCTCGAGGTGCCGCTACATATTCCTCTATTTTTTGGATGAATCATAAGTTTACTTCTCTTTTTTAATTCTTTACATTCTATTATGACTAGGTTGGTTAGTGTTGATATGAATACATTTCCTCCTATTAAACTGCTTCTGCTTTCTAATACATTAAGTTCATTTTTTAATCCTAAAGACTTTTGTCAATTTCATCACCAACCTAGACACGATACCAAGGCCTGTTATTCTTTGAAACATAAAATTTAGGATTTGATTGATTCTAATGCATTATCTATTGATAATAATGATAATGGGAATAAATTTGTGGCACCTCCCAATTAAAATCTTCAAATCTAAACTTATCCTTTACCTCAACATACTATTAATATTATTGTTCAACATCCTCCTCCTTATTATTCTCCTAAAGTGAATATTGCTTATGATACCTTACGATGAGAGAATGATAATATTGTTAATGTTGTGGAATGTGTAGTTCAACCTCCACCTGAAGCTAAGGAAGATATTCGCTCTACATCTAATGATCTACCTAAACCTAAACAAAATCGTAAGAATTCTAGAGCCCTTGTTATTATACACATAAAAATGTGCACTTATCTAAGTCCTTTCATTCAAGGGATCTCATGGATTGAGAGCCTTGAATGTTGACCTAGAGCTCCCTAGTCATGGAATGCAAAGGAATACAAATAGAAATGAAATGGCTCTTACCTGAGCCTAATAAATGCAACCACTTACAAGTACACCATGAAATCAGAGATTCTAAGACAAGAGTAAGAGTGTTAGTTTCCAAGAAATACCTTGGAAATGCTATGCAAAAATTCAACTAAGCTATATGAAATGCAAAGAATACAACTAACTACCAAGATGAAAGAGTTACAATCCTTCTAATTAAGCTAAATTTGCTACTCTATTGCATAAAAGAACTAGGCTAATGGAATATGAAATTAAATTACTATGTTATGCAAGAATGAGTGTGAAGCCACAAGATCCTCCAAGAGCTCCAAGAGTACCTATAGAAAAACATGTAGCATAACACTAATGCAACGAAGATGGATCCTTAGATGACGAGAGAGCTCTCCATTTTAAAGAAGTATAGATAATGGAGATCATGAGACAAGAAGATCTATTCAAGGATGGGGTGTTGAATTTTGCATGATCCATGTGCAAGATCATTTCCACCAATCAGAAAGAGTTGACTTTTTCATTGCCATGTGAGACATAAAGTCTTTTATTTTATTTTTAAAATGGAAAAATGGCTTTATGTGTGCAATTTAGGATAAGATATGAAATGGATCTTTTATTTAATTAAAGGGGGACACATTCCTTTTAATTAAATATGAACTTAGGATATAGTGGTAAAACCATAGGTTATAATCAAGTAAATATATTTTTGAAGATTTGATCTAGATAAATGATTTAATAATTTAGCAAAAATGCTGAGAAGGGGGATAATAGTCTAGGCGACCATTTTTGGGTGATTAAATTTTCCCCTCTTTTACTAATGTGTGATTGATCTAGGAACACATTACATAAAATAATGAAGAAGCCAATTAGGTAATATCAAATAGAGAGATTTAACTCCAAAGAATGAAGTGTAGAGCAAGATAGCGAACCCTGAATGCATAGCCTGGTAGCGACAATACTAAACTAGAAGATAGAGATGATCAAGCTGAGAAGAGGACAAATATGTCAAGCAAAGCAGATAGATCAAGAAAAAATGGAAAGGTCAATAATATTCTCCGTAGAGATAGATAGCCATAGCAAACAATTTGCAGTAATGATAGAATATTCATGCTCTGTTGGAATTGAAATCAAAATGAGGTAGATGAGATGTAAAAATTACTAAAATATGATCAAATTGAGATGAATCAAGGTCCACGATAACAAATAAGCAATTAAAACCCAAGAGTGACCACAAAGAAGTGATAGTATGCTCCACTTTGACTGAATTTGACCAAGGAAGATAAAGCATTAGAAAGAGGTCAAATCAAGCAGAAGGATGAAATGTAAGTGAAATGAAATGTACTGAAGTGAGTAAGAAGTGTGGAAGAGAGTAGAAATGATGAAGGAATGAATGAATGATGATGCCTCAAAGAGATTTGAAGATTAGGCTTCAAAGGGTTAGCCGACTACATAAAATGAGGAGGAAATTCTAAAATGTTTTTTTGACTACCAAGATGAACTTTGATTTTAATTTTGATCCCGAAAATGAATCTAGGATGCCAAAATTAGCTCGGAGTGCAATTTTTGCACAATTCTAAGGAGTTCACAAATTGGGGCAAAATGAGGTCAAAAGGTATTAAGGGGTCCAAGGGGTCATTTTCAATTCATTTGTCTTGTAATTTTGAGAGCTTTGAGCCTTTTGAGAGAGATGTGATGGCATAGTGAGGTATTTTGATCACATCACACCGTTTTGAGTGCAACCGGTTGCATAACCAGCCTCCATAGTATGCTGTCCCAATAAGTTTTTGATTTTTTGAGCTTTTTCGCTGCTTTCGTAAGGTTTCATAGGTTTCCCAAAAAATGTTGTGAGATACTTTATAAGGTATCACATGGTAGTTCTATGAACTATTTTTGATATTTCTAGGTTTTAAAAAGAATCTTACGAGACCACCCAATAGTCGTATTGTAGTGTGTGAAGTATCACACAACTATTGGAGAAAGTGTCGTATGATACTTACTCAGCCAACTTTGCATTTGTGAGTCATATTTTCACCATTTCTTGTTTGAATATTAATTTTTTTAGTTGGATAGCAAAGTATAGATTTTTTTAGTAATGTTTTGGTTTTCATTATGGCATGTGCTGACATATAGGCTCTTGCTTTACAGATGGTATTTTTGATATTACATATTAGGGCCCTTGAGGTAGTGGGATTGAGATTAGTGCATCATCTAGATGAGGATCAAAGGAGGACTTTGAGGACCATGGATTTCCAGTGGTTATTGCATTTGCGCCATATCTACGAAAACCATGGCCTTATTAGCACACTAGCAGAGAGGTGGCATAG
Organism: Cupressus sempervirens; assembly: GCA_028749045.1. Classification (NCBI taxonomy): domain Eukaryota; kingdom Viridiplantae; phylum Streptophyta; class Pinopsida; order Cupressales; family Cupressaceae; genus Cupressus; species Cupressus sempervirens. The sequence continues at coordinate 516,304,093 of CM053785.1, read as the reverse complement.
TGCGCATAACACCTTCCATTTGCCCACTAGAGAGGCCACTATCACACTTGAGAATACATATCGCATCCTACGAGTACCTTGTCATGGGGATCCAATAAGTTTAACAAGTATATCTATGTTTTCTTTGTATGATCATGTGATTATAGGCATTGACATGAGCTTTATGTGTCAAATGTGTATTATGATTAGGCCCCAACAGAGGGCAGGGAAGTGCTTTAGGCATTATTCAAGGATGTGACCATCCTTGATAGCCATCTAACATGGGAGAGGTTGATAGAAGAGTATGGGGATCAACACCCAGTTCTATGCATTGTGTGTTCCTTGGTTGCACATGTCCTATTCATAGATAGAAGCTAGAAGGGCTTCCAATGCAGATGTGGGAGATTAGTCATGGACTTGATAGGGAGGTCACAACGGATGGCTTGGAGACCAGCTATTCCAACTGATATGTATCATGAGTTGCATTAGATTGTCTACTGAGAGGGGAAGACATGGGCATGTGGCACAATATTGGTAGATGTTTGGGCTTGGGATGACATAGCAACCATTTGACCTCTAGTACATCCTTAGGAGAGATCTTACCCCTTCATCTATAGATTCTGTGACTTTGTCTCCCAACCACATAGAGAAGACATGACATATTATCAATGATTGTTTAATGAGTTGTTTGCTTTTGCGTGGCAGCCCTATAGGGTATGTGATGGATGGTGGGAGGTAGTGGACAAGTTGGGCTATATATTTAGGAGCTAGTTTTTTGTAGGCCACCATGCAGGCATTGTGGAGCATTTTTTCGTTACACTAGTATGGTGGTAGTTTGGAGGATGATAGAGGATCCCTACAAGAGAACCACCTATGCTCAATTAGGAGGATTTGGGGTGGCTACCTATGCTTGACTATGTTGCAACATTATAGGAGACATAATAGCTACGACAAGAGATGTGGGATTATCTTCCAGGGGTTTTAGATGGAGAGTGACATTTGATTATGCCCAAAGCATGAGGAGGCATTTTTTATATGATTCATGATTCCTAATGCATAGCCTAAGGATGTGGGAGTATGAGGAGATGATGGGGGTGATAATGAAGGGGATGGTGGAGGTGGACGGAGTAGAGAGGATGGTGGAGGAAGAGGAAGTAGAGGGAGAGGAGGCAGAGGGAGTGGTTATGGGGATGTGTCTGCTAGCCAGATGCGCTTGAGGAGTTGTACATAGATGGAGGTGGAGGAGGAGGAGAGACAAGGGACACTGGTACGATGACCTCAGTTGGAGAGGCAACATCTGAGATGGGAGGAGAGGTAGGTGCCACTTTCGCTAGTTGGAGGAGGGGATATTTGAGGGATCAATAGATCAGGGCATGAGAGGGAGAGCTACAACATGCAAGGATTGCCATAGTGGTTCAGGATCAACAGCTCATAGATGAGCAGGCATAGAGAAAGGAGCTGAGGTGAGAGTGAGATACAACCAGATAAGAGTGTGAATGACATGGTATGAAGGTTACCTACTACTATGCAACCTATAGAGGCATAGTTCCTCTAGGACATGGGTTATCAGACTACATTGAGGGAGCTGAGAGATCATTTAGGGGTGGTACATCCACTGAACATGATATAGGCACCACCACCATATTCTCCTCCCACACATGAGAGAGGTAGTCTATCATAGGTCTATGTATTTAATGCTCTTCTGGCACTTGATGTATATTGTTGAGACAACTATCTAGATTTTGAATCCCATATTGTACTTGATTGATAATTATATATATGAGATTCTAGATTCAGTTTATGGCATTGTGTACTTATCTCTTTTCTTGCTCATGTTATGGATTTTTTATGTGTATTTCAACACTTTTCTTTATGTTTCTATGTGATGTTGCTATGTGTGATCATGTTTGCATTCCTATGCTCATTGATGTATCTCTCTCATAGAAGTTTTTAGCTCTCATGTTTAAGATGTAGACTCATGATTTTAAACTTTAGCACTTAGATAAATTAGATTTGGTGATGAGATTAACCGCTTGTGATGACAAGAATAGAAGCATAAAGTTGATATGACTGATAAGAAGTGAAAGACATAATTCAGAGGAAGTGAGAGAAGGTGAATGTAGTTAGCAGAGCCTACGAAAGATAAAGAGAGAAATCTCTCAAAATGCAAGGTGCAACACTAAACTAAAATGAACCCTAAAATGAAAACTAGTATAAAAAGGTGTGATTTCTAGGGGACACATATTTAGACTCAAATTTTTCATCATCAAGCTTTATTAGGGACATCAAAAGATCATGCAATCATCATTGGTATAACTACGAGGATATGAATATGATCTAGATGAGATAGGTATGTGGGAACCAAACCTAAGCATCAAAGACATATTGGTCAAGATGAATAATGTAGTAAGGCTCCCTAAGTTTGATACAACAAGATTACATCTATATCAAGGCATAAGCACCAAGATAACCCCTGAGTGTGGTCTTGTGAAAACAAACAAGGATGATACATTATAGATCTAAATGTCAAGTAGGACAAGAATGAATGCTCATGACACTTCTAATCAACAAAGTATGCCCACAAGGAGAAAACAAGAAATAACATGCCTCATGTCCCATGCCCCCAGTCTTCTAGTTCATGAAATCCTTAAAAGACTATTAGGGAGGGAACACTCAACAAAGAAATTGTTATAGACAACACACATAGAAAATAAAATCAATCAAGTCTCAACAAGTTTTAATGATCAAGTGTGTGTGTGTGTAAGTCACATGACCATTTATTGAGGGCTCACATATAATAGTAAGAAATATTGTAGCATCCTAGCTGATAACTAAGGTATCTAAAAAGTGTTGGGAAACACTCAATGTCAAGGGGAAGTGTTGAGAAACACTATTAGACAAGTTTTTGAAGAAACATTTATGCACAAGAATACCTTGATAAGGTAAATAGTTTGTATCCTCTAGATCTAGATGCGAGAGTCAATTTCGAACTAGGTGATGCAAAGTGAGAATGAAGTGGATGAGCGCAAAGCAAGACTGATAGACATAGGTGCAAGATAATCAAGTAATGCCTCTTTCTAGGTTTTCACCACTTGGAAAAAAATTTCAGGACATTTTATGATTTTTTTGTATTTTTTAAATTTTTGGTTATTTTGGTTATACATCAAAGTTCCTATTGCTAGGTTTTCACTAAGATGATCATTTTTTCAGGATAGTTTTTATTTTTTTAGGATTGTTTCAAGGTCATAGATGACTTTTTAGGATTTTTTAGGATCATAGAACATGTACAAACAACTGAGAAATAAGGGCCTTAGGCATAACACTTCTTCAAATGGAGTATATTGATAGGCTTAAGGGGCTATTCCCCCTCAGGTGTAGAAATCTAATAGGCACTAGATCCAATTACAACAATTAAAATATAGGGACCCAACCAGTTAGGTTTAAACTTACCTTTTTCTCTTTGTTCTGCTAATTCTTTGGGTTTTCTCTAAGAACAAGCTTACCCACTTGGAATTCACAAGGATGGACTTTCTTGTTATAACCGATAGACATCCTCTTCTGATAAGCTCGCATGTGGTTAAAAATGGCCTTTTGATGCTCATTGAGAGTTTCAAGCTCATGAATCCTCATTGCCCTATGGTCCTCATCAGTGACCAATCCATGTAAAGAGACTTGTAGAGAGGGAATCTCAACTTCTAATGGAAGGACAACCTTAGAACCATAGACCAGTGTAAAGGGAATATGATGGTTCTATAGGCCTATAATGACAAATTAATTTGTAGGTACAAATCCCTTCTTGACTTGTGAATTGTCCTATGCACAAATTTTAGCAGCATCTTGGCCATTCCCTTGAGGATAATATATGGAGGACCAATGTTTCTTGATTTTAAACTTTTTGTAAAGTTGTCTTAGGTCCTTATTCTTAAAGTGTCTTTTGTTGTTAGTGACTATGGAAGAAGGAATACCATAGTGGAAAATGATGTGATTTAGTATGAATAGGGCAACATGTTTTCCTGTAGCAGTAGAAAGTGGAACAACTTCAATCTATCTAGTGAAATACTCAATTGTTGTGATTATGAACTTGTGTCTGCTAGATGAACTTAAATGAATCTTACCAATAAAGTTAAAGGCCCATTGTCAGAAAGGCCAGTTTGTAATAGAATGAATGAGTTCACACCCAAGAGCATGAATCAAGTTGTTGTATAGTTGACACTTCTTACATGATTTAGCATATCAGATGGCATCAACTTGCATAGTTGGCCAATAGTATCATGCCCTAAGAAATTTTCAAGAAAGTGCAAGGCCATTAGAATGTGACTCGCAAATGATGTCATGAAATTTAGCTAACACCTTTTTAGAATAATATATTTCTTGAAACCCTAAGGAATGTTCTGTCTAAGCTCTTTCTATATGAGTCTCTAGAGATGAGAGTGTAGTGGGAAGCATTATAGATAAGATGGCATTTTTCATTGTGTGTAATATTTTTAGGAATGATTTGGTCTTGAAAATAGGAGAAAATAGTGGAATAGCAAGAGGAATCATGACTAACAACAATTTAAATTGCTCTATCATTAGGGTCAAAAGCAGGATGACACGATTCTTCCACTAGGAATTTGAAGTAAGACTAATGCTTTTATAGTTGTAGGATAGATGCCAAAATTTCCATAGCATCAACAACCTTGTTTTCTACATTAGGGATTTGGTAGAAGATAAAAAATGTAAAGTAATTCCATAGGGCATCCACCAATTTCTTGTAAGGTATTCACTTTTCATCCTTAGTTTGATATTCATTGTTAACTTTATTATTGACAAGTTGTGAATCTCCATAGATATGTAGCTCTATTATTCTCCATTCAAGGGAAATCTTGATTCCATTGGCAAGGACATTGTACTTTTCTATATTATTTATGCATGGGAATAATATCTTGTAGGATTTTGGAATGGTGTAGCCATGAGGCATGACAAAAAAAATTCTAGCACCAACACCATTTTGAGTATATGACCTATCAAAGAACATCTTCCAGGTTCTTTCTATAACATAAATGATAGATGCAATTAGGAATTCAATATGCATAGGATCTGTGATGGGGAGCTAATCTAGTTGATCATAAATATATTGTTTAATAGCCTTACATTTGACATATTGAAAGCTAAATTATGGAAGAATCATCATCCATTTTTTTATTCTACCCACAAGCGCAAACTTACTCAAGAGATATTTCAAAGGATCAATTTTGGAAACTAGCAATGTGATATGTGTGAGCATGTAGTGGTGAAGTTTTTGTGATTCAAACACTGCAACTAAAAAAGCCTTCTCAATGATTTTGTAATTAAGCTCATAAGAGACCCATGTGCGACTAATGTAGTATATGGCTCTTTCTTTCCCATTCTCATAATGTTGTGCTAATAGAGCTCCTAAGGAATTTGTAATAGCTAAGATATAGAGAATTAATGACTTCACCTGAATTAGAGGCATGAGGATAGGTGGCTATGATATATACTCTTTGATTTGAGCCAACCTCTTCTCACACTCTTCATTCCATATGCATGTTGACCCTTTATGCAAATTTTTGTCAAACGATTATGATCTATCTACTAATTGAGATATGAACCTCTTTATGGAATGAAGGAATCCTTGCAGACTCCTTAGTTGGATAACATTCTTGGGAGGTGGCATTTCCATAATAGCTTACACCTTTTCTAGATCAACCTCTATGGCCTTAACTGAAATTATGTACCCTAACAATTTTCTAGATGTGATTCCAAAAGAACACTTTTTTGGATTAAGCCTAAGTTGGAATTGTTCCATGCGGTCTAGTATCAAACTCAGGTCAAAAAAGTGAGTGCTTCATTGTTTAAATTTTGTGAGGTATCATCAACATACTATTTCCATGTTTTTATGCATCATATCATTTATATTTTTAGTCATAGCTCATTTGTATCTAGCACCTACATTTTAGCCCAAAGGGCATGACATTTCAACAGAAGGTACCCCATGTAATGTGAATGTCATTTTCTATTGATCTTCAGGAGCTTATATCTTAATCTCATTGTACCCTAAGAAACCATCCATTAGGGAATATATTTCATAGCTCACAATCATGCCCATTATCATATCTATGTTTGGTAGCAGAAAATCATCCTTTGGGCATGCTTTGTTTAAATCCCTAAAATTAGTGTAGACACAAATATACTTGCCATGTTTGGAAACATGTATTACAATATATATCCATTCTGTACAATCAATAGCTTTGATAAACTTGGTGCTTAGCAGCTTCTCTAGTTCATCTTTGACTACTAAGGCAAAATATGGATGCATCTTTCTCATTTTTTCTTTATTAGGTTTAATGTGAGGAGATATGGAGAGGTGATGCATAATAAACCCTTTATCTAAGCCTAGTATATCAACATAGGTCCATGTGAATTTAATATTTTTCTCCTTGAAGAACTATGTGAATTATTCATTTTCTTCTACTAATAAAGACTGAGCTACATGTATGATCTTGGGAGATTCTTCAGTACCCAAGTTGATTGGCTATGTTGGTTCTATCAAAACTAATGATCTATCCAAAAAGTATCTTGGAAGACTACTTAGTACCTCATCCTCAGGTGCCTCAAAGAGGTTTTCACCTTTTGATACATCTTTATGTTTACTCTTTTTCAGTTCAGACACCACCGCAAGGTGGTTTTCGCCATTTAAACTCTTATCTTTTATTTTTCTCTTCAAATTGTGACTGATTTATTGGATGTCTATTTTATTCATATTGAATACTAGTTTACTGGTAGAAGATACCATGGGTTCAATGACATTTAGATAACATGCAATCTCCTAATCATTTTGGAATATGAGTAGCTCAGGTCTAAGATTTTGAATAGACCAGTCTATGAGCTTAGGGTGCATGAGTGGAAGTGAGGTGGAAGCTTCAAGGTTGTTGATGTGAGATGAAGGAAACAATATTTAACCTAGTACCATCACCTATCAGGACTCTTCAAATTTGGGTGTGGTAGATATGTACTTTGATGTGGAGAGTGATATTATGGGATTGACTAAGAGATTTGTCATCTTCTTTAGAAAATGTAAGACAATGAGGTGAGAAAATGTAGTTTACCATAGCTTGGAATCATTTAGCATCGATATAGGTGGGAAAATTAATAATTATTAAAGCTTTCTCTAGGATCTCCTTGTGTAAAGGAGAAAACTCTAGCAACTTAAAAATGGAGATTTGCACGGGAGTCTACTGGAATTGATTTACAAGGTCATAATTAGATATAGTAGGTTGAACCACCTATTTGGAAGATGAGGCATTCTTGGGATCATTAACCACTTTGAGAACAACCTTAGATTCCCCCCTAGTGACAACATTCAAGGTCTCACCCTATCAAGAGGAGGAATCAGCCACCCTAAGGGACACCCTACGTCTAGTGTCTTTGAAGTTTTAATGAGGGTTGTGTATTCTCAAGATCACCTTAATTTTCTCATCATCAGTGTTATAATTGGGTTCCTCATCAAATTTAGGGCCCATCATGTAGATGCTTTCACTTATCGGCTCAATCGTGTCGATCACATTATTTGTGTTGGCATACGCATAAGTAATCTTGATATCATTACCCTTTTTGTTGGTTTTCAATGTTTCTCCCTTTTCATACTTGAGAAATGGTTGTTTGGAAGTCTTATGGTCAGAATTCTCAACTAAGCCATTCATGACAACTTTTCCTTCATCAATAAGATCTTGGATGGCATCTTTGAGCTTGGAACAATTATCAATGTTCTAACCCTTATTTCTATGGTAATTGCAATATCAACTATCTCTCCACCAATCAGGTTTTACAAGTGGGTCATAGGGTTAGGAATTTTTGGGTAGCATACTGATTTTATTAGCAAGAAAAGCTTTCAAGACCACTTCATATGATTCGACCATTGGTGTGTAAGTGTGTCTTGGTTTAGAGGGCCTCTTAACTTTGTCAAAAGATTGTGTCTTTGAGGTCTCTTGTTGTTTAATAGCATATATGGCATTGGATAAGTTAAAGGCTGATTCCTTAGTCTTAGGAGTGGCTAAAATTCCATCATTGACTACATACTTGTTTTTATTCCAAGGTTTACCCTTATCTTTACCATTAAAATTTCCATTTTTATCCTTATTGTGAAAAATGTCACCCTTTTTGATAGAAACATCCTTAATGTGATAGGAACTTTAAACCATGTCATTGAATGAGGTAAATGGTTGCTTCCTAAGATCATAATATAGTTCAGGCACAAGTGTGTTGAGGAAGATGTCAATTTCCTCAACCTCATAAATTTTTCGAGGATATGTACAATGTAATTGATGAGGAGATTCTTCCACTAGACCTCATTGGCTATAATAAGGCTATCTATGGCCTCCTAAGGTTCTTTTCTCAACCCTACTCTAAGAGATCACACTCTAGGTCCCCTTTTCCCAAGAAAACTCCCCAACAATTCAATTCACACTCTATCCTTCCCATTCATTCCACTAGGCATATTTAAGCCTACAAGGGAAATTCCAATCACTCTAATATTCCCCAACACAAACCAAGCTAGGTTTCTCCTAATGAGTTTATTGACATATTACCCACCATTCTGCATCATTCTTTTAGGTCCACCACACCCATAACTCCAAATTGCTCAAATTGGCCTTATAGCCCTAAGAGCCCCTGTTAGCCCTCCTAAAAAAAAGGGTTTAGAAATTTCTCCCAAAAACCCTTAATAAGGCTAGTTGATGTCTATAGGAATTTTTTCCCTATGGACCTAGGCTCAAAGATTTTGGTGGTTTGAGGTCTGAGTACTGTCCGTATAGTACAATGTTAGAAAACCCCTATTTTGAGGGTTCCTAAGGTAAAAGAAAGGTTTCTCTCCCCCTAGTGTGTTCAACTCCACTTCTTGCCTCCTCCTCTGAATCAAAAACTTTTATTAACTTCCTCTTTCCATAGATTACTAAGTTTGGCTCATACCAATCCTCTATTCACCACTGCACTTCTTCACAAGCCTTCATTGCACCTTGCCAAGCTCTATTTTCTTGCCTAGGGCTCACTTGTAAAAATAGCCAACTATCTTGCACAAATCCCAAACTCCATATTTACAACCTATACAAAGACTATTTCCTAATTTCCAAAAGCCATGAGAGTTTGACCATGGAAGTTCAAGCCATAGCCATTGCTATGCTAGTAACTCAAAATTGGACAATGGTATTGCCCAAACAAAATGATTTTCTAAGCCTAAGGAAATGAAACACTTGAATCCAAAAAACTATGAATAGTTTCAAAACATGATCCAAGTAAGCTAAATCAAATAAAACAACAACACAATCAACCCCACAAATTCATTAGTCCTCAAAAAGCTTCTCCAATGCTCATACAACACTGCACTTACAAGTGTTGTCCATACATCCAAGTATCCAACCCCTAGAATTGGATTGAGGGATGTTTAAATAGTATTTCACTTCCTTATTTTCCATTGAAACAATCCATAACTACTCCAAGTAGTTCATTTTCAAAAACTACTTGAAAATTTGTCAATGAGCAACCTTCGACAACTTTTGCAACTTTTCTAATCTAAGACTCCAAACTTGACTAGTTTGGTTCCAAGCCTTTCCACATGGATTCACAACATCAAATGAAAAATTTCCACATAATTTGACCACTCATTGGTTCCTTCCATAGTATTGTTCCATTTTGAATACTTTTAAGCAACTTTTTGCTTCCTAGGACCTACTTGACAACTTTTAACTCCTAGAATCAAATCAACCAAATTGACTTATCTAAACTCACCTTGGGACTTTACATGTAGTACTTATTGTTTCCATGGTTGGTTAGACCATGTAAAAACAAAAATTTCTTTATGGTTTTACCTTACCCCTAGGTGTTCTCGCACTAGTAATTATCTCCATCATTGTAAATATGTATAAATGGTTTCCCTTGTTTTTGTTTTATGTTGTACAAATACAACATAGCAATATGATGTTGTATGTTATAAAAATATTTTTGGATAAGTAATTGTGTAATTTTTTCAAATTTATTAAGGGGAGGTGACAATTTGGTAAACCACTCCATGGCTTTTCCCCTTAAGCTTCTAGGTAATAATCTCATTAGGTATGTGTCCTCATGCATGAAGTCCATGCTAATAGTGTAGAAGTGACGTGCATGGTTGTGTGGGTCACCATTTTAATCATATTTATCATACTTGGGAACCTCAATATCCTAAGGAAATGACAACATGTAGAGACTTCTATCAAATGGGAGAACACATATATATTTCACAAAAAATGTTTTCGATTTCTCTTTTGCCATTTGTAGTTGATCAAGTTGACTTCTTAGCTCTTGCATTTCCTTTCTTAGGATCTTAGCCTCAATTGAATCTCTTTTCTATATGATCCTTTGAATATCATAGTCATGAGGGAGTTTCCACACCTGAGAAGTGATGCATTGAAAGTATTGGTCTCCATTTTTCTCTAAGGCCTTTAGCATGAGTTTTTGGAGAAGTTCATCTTGTTGAAATCCATGAGGTTTTCACTAGTAACCTCATTATATACCTCTCTTTTATAATAAAATTTCTATGGTCTAGGTGGTTTGTGTGTCCTTGGAGATCTTGGTGACATTTTAATCCCATTATCACCACAAAATAGGTTTCTATAGTTATCATGAGCATGCCAATTTTAAAAATTATGTGTGTGACTACTAGTTTCAACATGTGGATGAGACATCTCTCTAGTGGCTATACATATAGCTTCTTTTAGTCTTTCTGTATCTAACCAAGCTTGTTCTTCTCTATGCAAAAAAAGGTCTTCTAAGCAGCGGTTCCTCTCTTTGGGACTCATTGTGAGTGAAACACTATCTGTAGCCCTAGGGGTATTAAAGGGGGTATCAAAAAAATTATCAAAGTAGTAAATTGGATTATGCCAAGTAGCGGTGTTAGCCTCTTTCTTCCTATTAAGGACATGTTCTTCCTCACATGCTTTCTTATGAGGATGTCTAGTTGGAGTAAAAAATTGCACAAAAGTAAATGAGGGATGGCTTCCTTGACCAACTTGGAGCCTAGTCACAATCGACATGTAAGGATAAGTCTTTAGTGTAATGAGACAAAATAGAGCCTTTCAAGGTTAAAATTTGTATAGTCAAAATGGTCATGTGTTAGAAGATAGAATAGATAAAATAGCTTGTCAAAAGTGCTCAAGAATTTATAGCACTAATGATTCCAGTCGAGAATTGAGCAAGAAGCTCGATAGCAAGTAGCCAAAAGATACATTAAGTTCATATTTGAGAGACTAAACTCATATTTTCATCTTTAGATAGTACCAAACATGGATATTTTATACCAAAATGTGGTAAGACCAAGGAAAACCACCCCTGATTTAGCTAAAATGGAATCTAAACTCAATTATGGAAGCAACAGAAACTGGGTGATAGTTTACAATAAACTAGGTGATAGAAGTTCAACAAAGTATATCATGCAATAGTTTGTAAAGTAAACATATGACACTTTCTTGATAGGTGATAGTTCCTAGTAGATTGTACAATAGAGCATAACATAGTAGGGTGATAAGGTTTGCTAGGTGGTGCAAAATTTTTGGTAAATTATAAGTATTCTACAATATTTCTCAGAACTGGCATGCAATAAAGGGTCGATAAAATCTATAGGATGCGACTTGCTACCTAAAATGTCTATGTTTTAGTTCAATTTTCAAGTGTTTTAGGCTAGAATACAATCATGACAAAGTAAAATTCTAGTTCGTATTAGTAGACACAAAGGTTTGAGAATAATTGGGGATGTAAGAATGCCTTCAAACAGTTGAACAAGGGACAAAGCAACCTTGTCAAAACAAGTACTTGTGATGTCAAAAATAAAACCCTATGAATGCTAACATCATGTGTATGTCCAAAATATTTTCACGGGTCTATCACATTCAAAAAAATATCAAGAAAAACTACCTAAAGGTTAAAACTCATTACTCAACAACTTGGCCCATGCTTGATACCCCTTCACCTCATGTAAAGTAGTTTCCCATAATAGATGTTGGCTTTTTCATGGAGGTTCCATTGGCACAAACGAAGGGACACAAATGGTGTGTAAAATCTTGGGGTGGTCTAGGTAGTCCACTAGGATTGATCCTTGCACCAAGATGTTGAGTGGATAATAAGGGTAGCTTCTAATCCTAAGGTGTTTAGAAAGGGTCTCATTTGCAACACTTCTCTTGCACCTGATAATAGGGCACCTTATTGGAGACAAGTAACATACCTTGTGGCTACAAGATTACCTTAAGCATTCTCACTTAGTATTTTCCTCATGGTCCCAATCTTATAAGTACTTCTACTAAATGAAGACAAGTGCTATGCCCCCCAAGGCTTTGGCCTTTGTCAAGGGGTTTGTGATTATAGTGGGCTGGGTTAGCTAGGTTGTTCTCATTCCAACTTTGGGCTATTCCTATTGGTATATTTCCACCAATAGAAAACCCTATAAAGGTAATATCTTATTAGGAGATAGAGACAAATTGGATCCACACTGAGAGGTCAAGATTTTTGATTCACCTAAAGGGTGAAGAGCATAATCTTCCATTCTTAGCACTTCCCCCAAACATGTTGTTACCTTGATTTTCATGCAATATGCAGTGCTATTGGCCAAGGCTCCTTTTACAAAAACCTAAAGTTGAACTTGAATTCTTAACATACTTCTACTTCAAGTTTAAGCTCACTCGCTCTCCTTCACCCAACAAAGTTGAGTCTTTTCTACCCGTTGACCCAAGTCAAGTTTTGCAAAGCCGAAGTTGAAGTCAGATTTGATTCAAAGTAATTTCAAATTCAACTTCAACCTTTTGATTTTTTGACATTTTCTTATTTTCTCACAAGTGACATATTAGGAGATGAATACCATTCTTGAGATAGAAAATGGGTCCCACTTGATGGCAATTATGAAGATATGAAAGGTAATAATTAAGATAGCTAAGGAAACTCGTGCCAAAGTATAATTAATTTTGGGAAAAGGTCAAATTGAGATTTTTTGATATCATGAGAGGTAGATCAGCAAGTGGATTTGATAGGTATTAACTGCTAACAACCTAGCAAGTCTTGTCAAGTATAAATGACATGCTTGTTATAAATGCTTTCACCTGCCCATATCTATCCTGAGATTTCCCACAATCATTTCTTAAAATTTCCTCTTCTGGCTAGTATAATTACTTATTTGGTCACTATGAGCTCTTAACATCAACTGGTAAGCAAAAGAGGTGGAGAGGGCTAGGCTCTATTGAGAACTTTAAGTGCATTATACCATTTTCCTCTGTCATTTTTATTATGACTAGTTTTGGTTTAAAGTGTTTTAGTTTATGTCTGTAAACCTTCCTTTGAAAAAAAAAAAAAACCAATACCATGACTCTCTTCTATTTTTAGCTGCCTAAACTAGAAAAGCCATGCCTGTTAAGTTCCCTCCCATAAATCTGAGATACCTTCTTGGTGAATGTAAGCCTAGCTGGGATATTAGAGCGGGCGAAAAGTGTTCAATTTGGTCCTATATACCAGAGGTTGGCCAGTAGTGGGTTTCTCAAAGCTGCCACCTTTCCATCAACCATTGGGCACTCGAAGTTGGTTATTGAATGTGCAAATCATTATGATCCTAGAATCAAGTGCATTAAGACAATTTTTGGAGAAGTCTTGGCCAGGATAAACAAGGTTAGTAGTAGTTCAGCTCTAAGAATTCCTCACATAAAACCTTATAAGTCCTATATGTTTGATGAAGAAAAATGTCTGTACAGTGACAACAAGAAAGACTATAATTCAACCATAGCTCAAACTTAGCTTTTATGATTGAAATGCATGAAGAGAAAGTAATAGAGCTGAAGAGGGGAAAGAAGGTTTGGAAATAGAGGATTGCCTACATCAATTTACCTCACCCATTAGTTATTTCTACATTCGCTACTACCAATGGGACATGGAAGGCCGCAAGAATCACAACCAGTGTGGACAATTCTTCTTGATATAACACGTGATCATTGGACAGTTGCAATTTTTCTCCTGTTTATTTCCTTTTATGCATTCAATTGACATAGTTGTGTTAACTAAAAGACAAGTTACTCCTAGTGCGATAATTTTGGATAGTTATCCAACCCTATGCCATTTAAATATGTAATAGCTATTATTTAAAGGGGATTTATCTCTCCATAGGCAATAAAACATAAATACTTTTGTTTAAGGGTTCTACACTTTAAATTTTGAATACAATCTTTCCTAAATTAGTAGCAATCTAAAATAAAAATTTATAGTTTTATGTGCTGAAACTTTCTGAAGTAGATACTATTATCTACTTTATAGTAATTTGTGTTCTTGAGAATGTCAATTATGTATGATTTAGGTTGTGTTTGCTGTATATTCCAGAATTATTTGTTTTTATTGAAGTTTGGAGGTTGTCAGAGGTGAAATTCTCATCATTCATCTATTTATCAATTTTAACATTCAATCATGTGGATGATATTGATTGTTAGAATTAAGTGGTTCTTCAGTATTTAGATTCTTTTTATATTCATGAGATGATTTAAGCTTTTTAGTATTCTCAGAAAAATACTCATTGGGAAGATGTTAGGAACCTGTGTGTTCCTTCTGTTTATTTTGTTAGAGTAGTGTTGTTGGACGCATATGCTTTGTAAGTCATCCCGTGAGTATATTTTATTATCCCACATGCATAGGTAGTATTACTTTTCTAGATCGTACCCAGTATATAAGAATAGATTGAGGCCCTTGATGGGCACAGACGAATTTATTGTATTGAGCTTGCTCAAAGGAGGTTACCCCCTCGAAGTGGCCTGCGATCAGTAGATTCATTCTGAGTTCTGCTATCACTTTGTATTCTGTTATTTCGAGCATTCTCACGATATTGCTATAAGGAGGTTCTTCACATCTGGTATCAGAGCACTCTCTTGGGCTCGCTGGGTGGAAATTACATCAAATTTTTTTTTTCTGTCGTGGCCTTCAGGTTCCTCTCACTTCTAATATCTCTTGTTATTGCAATAACTCTTTTCAGTTGTTCTGTCTGTGAGTGAATTTTCCTAAGTCGACTGTTCAAAAAAAAAAAAAAAAAAAAAAAAAAAAAGAAAGTAAAATTTTTTCTGTTTTTTAGTCGTAGCTTCCTTGTTTGCTTTCTGTTTTTGCTCATACTTCCGCAGAACGTCTGCAATATCATTTCGCATACTTCCTTCCTTGGCGACCCAACTCCAAATTTTACATATCAAAGCCCTAAATCCCTCATTTATCTAATTTTAGGGTTTGCCCTATCTTTTTCACCTCTCATCCAATCGCCACCAAACTGAGCCACAAGATTCAATTCCTCATTTTGCTCCCTTATCCCTCTTGGACTGTTCGCCTCATTTCGCCTCCCTACCCTTGAAACCCTCATTTTTCTTTTTCCCTTGTCCCCAGATAGTCTCCCACCACCCGTCGAACACCCATTTCCTATATGAGTTTTACCCAAATCCAAGTTTGCCGTAACTAAAAAAGTTTTTGTTTCTCATCTTCTACCCATTCCAAAAAAAAAAAAAAAAAAAAAAAAAAAAAAAAACCTTTTTTTATGGTTGTTACGCGTACAGGAGCAAAAATCATGGAAGAGGAAATTGCATCCCTCAAAACCAAACTTCAAGATCTGGATGACAAAATTCTGGGTCTTAACTTTCAGCAATCAGCCATGAGCCGAAACCATTCAGGAGATACTGGGTCCTCTTTTGGCAATTTCCGTGGACCAAAGCTTGATTTTCCACGCTTTGATGGTTCTGATCCAACTGGATGGATCTATAGGGCAGAGCAGTATTTCAGCTTGCATAATACTTTGGATAACCACAAAGTCCCCCTTGCATCTTTTCATTTGGAACATGAAGCTCTTCAATGGTTCCGTTGGTACATCAAGGCTAATGTAGGCCCAACGTGGAGAGAATTGTGCACCCTCATTTTGGAGCGCTTTGGCCCTAGTTCCTTTGATGATTTCACAGGAGCACTCACTAAACTGCGTCAAACAGGCACTGTAAGAGAATACCAGACAGAGTTTGAAAAATTAGCTAATTACACAGAGGGCTTGTCTGATGAATTCTTCCGTAGTTGTTTTGTCAGTGGTCTGAAGGATGCACTTCACTCAGAAGTCAAAATGTTTCGACCTACTACAATGATGGAAGCCCTTGGGTTGGCTAAGTTAGCGGAAGACAAGATTAGTGCTCTACAACGCTCCAGATCTAATTTTGTTCCATTCAGAAATACAGGTTCTCACAACCCTCCAGTCATACCAGCTCCCAGAACTACTCCGATCAAGCACTTGTCTGAAACAGAGATGCGAGTCAGGCGAGACAAAGGGCTTTGTTATAATTGTGATGAGAAATGGTCTCGGGGCCATAGATGTGTTCAGCAAAAGCTCTATCTCTTGGATGTGGATTCTCCACCGGAACTGGAAGCATATGTAGATGCTCAGGAAACAGTGGATGATGAGGTTGAGCCTCACCAGCCTGAACCTCCTTCACCAGAAGCTCCACCAGAGATATCTGTCCATGCTTTGGCAGGAGTCACTACTCCACAAACCATGCGGGTCCAGGGTTTCTTCAAGAAGATCCCTCTTACTATACTCATTGATTCTGGTAGCACTCATAACTTCATTGATCCACGAATAGCCAAACAGGCTGATTGCTTTATCCATCCCTGCTCTAGCTTTGAAGTCATGATTGCCAATGGGGGCACTTTACCTTGTAAAGGGAAATGTCGCAATGTGCGTCTCTCTATTGGAGATTATAACATGCGCTCTGACATGTTTGCCTTACCCTTAGGTGGCTGTGATGTGGTTTTGGGTGCCCAATGGTTACGCACTCTTGGCCCCATTCTCTGGGATTTTGCTGAACTTTGGATGCAGTTTTCAGCCGAGGGGCACCAACACACTTTGAAAGGCTTACAACCAGGGTCTCTCAGCATCATCAGTTCACATCGTATGGAAAAACTTCTTAAGAAGAATTCACATGGTGTCATCGCTCAGCTCCATTCCATTCAGATGCAGCCATCAGCAGTCTCTAGCACTCCTGCCGATCTCCAACACATTTTGGACAAGTATTCTGGTATATTTGCTGAACCTGTGGGATTACCTCCTTCTCGTCCAGAGGACCACCGTATTCAGCTCCTTCCTGGCAGTGTTCCGCCCAACATCAGGCCCTACCGCTACCCATTTCATCAGAAGACCGAAATCGAGATACTTGTCCGTGACTTACTGAAGCAAGGTATTATTCGCCCTAGTACCAGTTCCTTTTCTTCTCCAGTTCTGCTTGTTCGTAAAAAAGATGGGTCATGGCGACTCTGCATTGATTTCTGAGCACTTAATCATCTCACTATAAAGGACAAGTTTCCCATTCCAGTTGTTGATGAACTTCTTGATGAACTTCATGGGGCTCATTTTTTCTCCAAGTTAGATCTTCGTTCTGGGTATCATCAAATTCGGGTTAATGAGGAGGATATACCTAAAACTGCCTTCCGCACACATGATGGTCACTATGAATTTTTAGTCATGCCCTTTGGCCTCACGAATGCTCCTTCAACATTTCAGGCAGTGATGAATAACATATTTCGACCATACCTCCGGAAATTCATTCTGGTCTTCTTTGATGATATCCTCATATATAGCAAAACTTGGGCTGAGCATCTCCATCATCTGGAGCTTGTCTTGCAACTTCTCTCTGATCATCAACTCTGTGCAAAACTATCTAAATGTGTGTTTGGCCAGGAGGAAGTGGAGTATCTCGGGCATATTGTTGCACACCATGGAGTGCGGGTGGATCCTACAAAAATAGATGCCATGAAAACTTGGCCGCATCCTAAAACTCTCAAGAGCCTTCGGGGTTTTTTGGGGTTGACTGGCTACTACCGCAAGTTTGTCAAAGATTACGGGAAAATTGCAGCACCATTGACAGCTCTGTTAAAAAAGGATGCCTTCTCCTGGACCCCTGTTGCTGAGACTGCATTTGAACAACTGAAACAGGCTATGTGCAGTACACCTGTTCTCGCGATGCCAGATTTTTCCAAACCCTTCACTATTGAGAGTGATGCTTGCGGCAATGAATTGGGTGCTGTTCTCCTGCAAGATGACCATCCTATTGCGTTCACTAGCAAAGCCCTCTCTGGTAAGAATCTAGCCCTCTCTACTTATGAAAAAGAAATGATGGCTATTTTGCATGCTGTACAGAAGTGGCGGCCATACCTCTTAGGGAGTCATTTTTGCATCAAAACCGATCACCAAAGTCTGAAATACTTCCTGGAACAACGGGTATCCTCTCCTACACAACAGAAATGGGTCAGCAAACTCATGGGGTATGATTATGAGATCACCTACAAGAAGGGTAAGGAGAATATTGTGGCAGATGCTCTTTCTCGCACATTTGATAATCAAGCTTCCCTTTTCGCTATTTCTATGCCCATTCCCAATTGGTTAGCGTCTGTTCAGCAGGGCTATGACAGTGACTCTTCTTTATCTCAAATCATTCACCAGCTAGCCAATAATCCTTCTGCTATACCACATTACTCTTGGGATGGTGCTTCTCTTCGATACAAGGGTCGGCTAGTGCTTCCTCAGAACCCAGCTCTACATCAGGCTATTTTTTATGAACTCCATGCTTCTCCTTCAGCAGGGCACTCAGGCTTCCTCAAAACTTATGAGCGAGCAAGGAGAAACTTCTTTTGGAAAGGGATGAAACAGACGATTCAACAGATGGTGGCTGAATGTGATACTTGCCAACGCCACAAGGGTGAAACGACCCTCCTTCCTGGCTTGCTCGAACCATTTCCCATCCCTACACGGATTTGGATTGATATTTCTATGGATTTCATTGAAGGGCTTCCTAAATCCGGTGGCAAGACAGTGATCTTGGTTGTGGTTGATCGTCTCTCGAAATATAGTCATTTTTGTGCCCTCAGCCACCCCTGTACTGCCTCCTCTGTTGCACAAATCTTCATGGACCAGATATTTCGTCTTCATGGACTCCCTTCTTCCATTGTCTCTGATCGTGATGCAACTTTTACCAGTCATTTTTGGACTGAACTGTTTCAGAAAACTGGCACCAAACTGAAGATGAGTTCGGGCTATCACCCACAAACTGATGGTCAAACTGAAATTGTCAATAAATGCTTGGAAACTTATCTTCGTTGCTTCACTTCCGAACAGCAACATCAGTGGGCCAAGTGGCTCCCTTTAGCTGAATGGTGGTACAATACCTCTTACCACACTGCCTCTAAAATGACTCCATATGAAGCAGTCTATGGTCAGGCACCTCCAGTGCTCCTTCCCTACACTCCCAACAGCTCACCAGTCCAGGCAGTTGACATAGTTCTCCGCAGCAGGGATCAGATTCTTCGTACCTTACAGGATAATCTTCACATGGCCCGTAATCGAATGAAACAACAAGCAGATCAACACCGTTCTGAGCGCTCATTTCAAGTTGGGGATATGGTTTTTCTTCGTCTACAGCCATACAAACAATCCTCCCTAAAGCTGAAAGGGCGTCATAAGCTGGCCCCAAAATTTTATGGGCCTTATAAGGTTCTGCAGAAGATTGGTTCAGTTGCTTATAAACTGGAACTTCCTCCTTCTTCCCGCATTCATCCAGTCTTTCATGTTTCTTGTCTAAAGAAAGTTCTGGGTACCACTGTCAGAGCACAAACTACTCTCCCTGAAATGGATACGGAAGGATCCATTATCCTGGAGCCGGTGGCAATCATTGACCAGCGCACTCGCCAGCTTCGCTCTCGCTCCATCTCTGAGGTCTTGATTCAGTGGCATGGCATGCAACCAGAGGATGCTACCTGGGAACCCCTTCTTCAGATTCAACAACAATTTCCACACCTTAAGCTTTGAGGACAAAGCTTTTTTTTCTAAGGGAGAGGGGATGTTAGGAACCTGTGTGTTCCTTCTGTTTATTTTGTTAGAGTAGTGTTGTTGGACGCATATGCTTTGTAAGTCGTCCCGTGAGTATATTTTATTATCCCACATGCATAGGTAGTATTACTTTTCTAGATCGTACCCAGTATATAAGAATAGGTTGAGGCCCTTGATGGGCACGGACGAATTTATTGTATTGAGCTTTCTCAAAGGAGGTTACCCCCTCGAAGTGGCCTGCGATCAGTAGATTCATTCTGAGTTCTGCTATCACTTTGTATTCTGTTATTTCGAGCATTCTCACGATATTGCTATAAGGAGGTTCTTCACAGAAGATTTTCCCTCAATAGAGGACATAACGATTATCTTTGCATAAAAGGTTAGCTACACCTTATACAACATATAGAAAAATTTCAAGTAGAGAATTCCTTATCTAAAATTAGGAATTCAATCTATTAGTTTACAAACATTTCTCTTATTTAAGAAGATTAATTAAGACCACTAAAAAGTGGAATATGTAGCTCACTTTCGAGACTCAATACAGGTTCAATATTTTTGATTCAACACAAGGGTGAAGAGCATACTCTTGTACCAACAAAGAGACCTACTTGCAAGTTTTATGTACCTAGGAAAGAAAAAACTAGTATATGCCACACATAGAAATAAAAATCAAGTGCACTTGGTTTTTTAATATTTTCTTTGCTTGGGAAACCTTGCAAAAATGTTAGTAGCCCCTTTTAGCAAATATTCTTTGTCATGTGTTCTTTTAATAAGCAATTTTGCAAGCAATCTAGGAAACTATGCAAAACCAATGAGTTAGTACATCAAAAAGGGTTTGGCCAAAAATGAAATAAACCTACAAAAGCACTAGTTAGACAATAGATAATCCAAAAACCCCAAAACATAATGATTCAAGAACAAAAAATTTGTTAAAAAAAAACCTAAACAACAAGCTATTTTGGGCTTGACAATACTTTTTGCTATAGAAGTATCATATGATACTTCACTGTATAGCCATGCAATACTTTATGCCCATGTGATACTCTGTATTAAGCTAGGTGAGAGACTCCAAAACCATAGTGTGATAGAATATCAATGTGCGTGTAATACTTTTGATTGGCAAAGTATTGCACATTAATTGTAGAAATTGTTGTATGATATTGGAAAAGTGTCGTATGATATTCAAAAATTGTGGTACGATAGTTTTGAATTAAAAAAAAAAAACACATAAAAACAAGCAAAAAAATATAGAAAAGAACACAAACCATGGTTTTTCTTCCCCATGGTGGGCACCGAAAATGTACACATATAAATGTGTACTTCTCTAAGTCCTTCTATTTGAGGGATCTCATGGATTGAGAGCCTCAAATGTTGACCTAGAACTCCCTAGTCATGTAGTACAAAATAATACAAATAGCAATGAAATGGCGCTTAATTGAGTCTAAGAAATGCAACCCCTTGCAAGTACACTATGAAATTAGAGATTCTAAGACAAGAGTAAGAGTGTTCTCCAAGAACTACCATGAAAATGTTATGCAACAATGGAACTAAACTATATGAAATGCAAAGAATGCAACTAAATAGCAAGATGAAAGAGTTACAATCCTCCTAATTAAGCTAATTGTGCTACTCTATTCCATAAAATAACTAGGATAATGCAATATGAGATTAAACTACTATTCAATGAAAGAATGAATGTGAAGCCACAAGATCCTCAAAGAGCTCCAAGAGTACCTATAGAAAAACCTACAACATAACACTAATGCAATGAAGATGGATTCTTAGATGAGGAGATAACTCTCCATTTTAAAGAAGTATGGATGGTGGAGATCATGAGAGAAGAAGATTTAATCAAGGGCGGGGAGTTGAATTTTGCATGATCCATGTGCAAGATCATTTCCACCAATAAAAAAGAGTTGACTTTTGCATCTCCATGTGAGACAAAAAGTCTTTTATTTTATTTTTAAAATGGGAAAAGGAATTTATGTGTGCAACTTAGGATAAGAGATGAAATCGGTCTTTTATTTAATTAAAGGGAGACATGTTCCTTTTAATTAAATATAAACTTAGGATATAGTGGTCAAACCATAGGTTATAATCAAATAAATAGATTTTGAAGATTTGATCTAGATAAATGATTTAATAATTTAGCAAAAATGCCGAGAAGGGGGCTAATAGTTGAGGTGAGAATTTTTGGGTGATTATAGTTATCTCATTTAGTGATGCTGATAAATTCAAGGCTCCTGATGGTCCTCTCTATATTACTAGTTAGATTTCTAAATATCCTTCTTATGGGTGTCTTGTTGATCCTACTTTTGTGGTAGTATTATTACAAAGGAACATTTAGATGCTAACAAAAAACATCGTGATTTTTATTACTCAATTGATACTTGGATTTATACTTGTAATGGTTTATTGTATCCTCCTCAAGGTTTTATTTCTTTACCTATTGGGTTATGTGGTAAAGTGGTAAATAATATCTTTATTTCCATCCTACTTCCAATCAGTTCCAAGTGAATCTTGGTTTACCTTGGTGGACTTCCAAGCAATCCATTACTTCCCCTATTCATCAATTCATTAATTTTCCTTATGATTTTGAGATTAAGATGATCAACTATATTCTTTATCATCCTTCTAGACCTCAACTTTATGCTACTCTTGATTACTTTTGGCCTTATATTCCTACTACACCTCCTACACATTCAAACTATATTTTTTGCATTTATCAAGCTTATAAATGTCAAAAGGTGACTGAGTTGATTATGCCTAGGGATATTTCTTGTGATCTTTTACCTACACCTTCTACACCTATTTCTTTTGATTCTTCTATTTCTAATGGTCAACCACCTCTTGTAGCTACCAATCATCATAGTTTGGTTCCTCCTCCTAGTGTGGTTCCTCATTATACTTCTCAACCTATTGTTGGTCACCCTCTTGTGCTAACAAAAGGTAAGGAACCTATAGTTTATGATACTCCTTCATCTTATCAAGAAGTCTTTAATAAAATTAAGCATAACAAACATGGTCATAAATGTTGAAAGAATCACCACACCTGTGCTAAAGCTCATATGAATGCTTCTCATTAGCCCATGTATGTCAAGGAAGTTAATCAAAATAATGAGATTGATATTCCTATTTTGGATTCTATTAATATTAATTTAGATAAAGAAGATAGTTTAGATGATAATGAGCATGAGATTATTGATCTTGATACTGATTTACCTAAAATTCTTTTTGTGCAGCTTATGCTTACGTCCACACCTAAGCATAGTGGCTCTCTTGAGAGCCCTTCTTTGGTTTTAACTATTGTTCCTACTATGTTGGATATAACTCCTCTTTCAAATCATCCACCTTCTTTTATTACTATTGACCAAGATAGGTGAGGAGGGTGACATGCTTAAAGTGAGTGCTCTAGAATAGTAGCTTTTATGTCTTTTTGTTGTTGTTATGTGCTTGCCATGTATTGTATTTGCTTGATTTTTCTTTAGATCTCTTTAAATGACCTTTTTTTTTATTTTGCCACAAGGTGATAAAGGAATCAAAGAGTTGTTTCAATATTCTATTTGTATCTTACCTCTTCTATATGTCATTATATGTTATGATGTACATGTGTTATTGTTCATACATGTATCCTTGTGTTGTCTTCTTGGATTTGTGACATGGTAGCACCAATTCTTTTTGGTCTCCATCATGGTGGTCCAAAAAGAATCTTCTTCATAACTCTTTCATGGATTTCTTCCATTTTTTTATAGTTCTACTTCCTTTGGGGGATGATGATATTTCATACTTGATATAACATTTACATATGATCATATGATCATATTGAACCCAAAGTTAGCATGTTCCCTTTTTTCTCTTGCATCTTATGTACTCATTTCCCTTGATTTGTCTTCTTTTGGGGGCATCTCATAGTGGAAACATATTTCAATCATTTGTATGTATACTTCATTAAAGTCATTGATCCTATTAAAGTGTAAGCAATGACTTTAACATGGGGGCACAAACTTTTCTCATTTTTGCATTCCAGTCATGGGATAGTGAATTCAAATTCTGAGTATAACTTGGGGTATTTTAGCCTTGGATGCTTAGTATTCTTCCTAAGTTATCCTCAAATTTATGCATTATTGATTCATCTTCTTTTTCACTACACAAATATTTTGAATCCCTTTATGGATTATGCACAATTCTAAAGAATGAATTCTCCATGCACACATTCAATATAGGAAGTAAGCATCCTTGACATTGGGCCTCTCTTTCTTTTACATGCACATATTATAAATCACATCTATGGGTAACACATAACAATATACTAAGTCCCATTCATGGGTAACATGGTCTTATTAGACCTTTCCATTGTGATATGAAGAACATTGATCCATGGGTGGGCCTGTTGATGAGCTGATTAGCGGGTTACCACCCCATAGAACTATTTTAATGACATCTTTTACAAAAACTCCTTTGGTGCTTCATAGTAGGGTGGGTACTCTATTAGGAAAGATAATCACTCCTCTCCTTTTTCTTATTATGATTTGGGAGTTAGCAAAGTATCAATCGTTTGGGGGCTTGATGAATTATTTGTCTCCTTGATTTTAATAAGAGTATCTTATGATTTGTGTTCTGCTTTACCTAGAGTTTGGATTGAGTCCATACTCTTGCTAAAATGGGGGCTAAATGTATCATCTTAAATTGAATGCACTCCAATTAAATGAAGGTTTAGTACTTATTTAATGCAAGATCATCAATCTCCTTGCACATTTCATTCCTTCTTCCCTTTTATGCCCTTCCTCTTAGGAGGAATATGAGTAAATCCTAATAGATCCTCTTTAAAGCTCCTATTTTTATAGTCTCAAGCTTAAGGTAGGATATATATATTCCTAGGTCCTCCCTTCCCTTTATCTATCCACTTGGAATCTTCTCTTCACACCATAATGGCCATATCTTAGATTTTGTACCCAATTGTAGAGATCAAGGACCTATTTTGGGATACCAAAGGAATTCCAGAGTCTCTAAGACCTAGTTTTCAAGGGCACAATGCACTCCTAATGAGCTAATCAAGGCTGAAATGCACTCTTGATAGGCACCTATTTTGGGTGTCCTCTTTGGGTTTTGTGTCTGGGTACCTTCGAGGTGTTGATTCATAGGTAGGTTGGTTTGTGGGAGTTAGTCAATTCAAAGATCTACATAAAACTCTTCCACTTCCTCATTTTCACATCATGCATCCAAAAAGTATCCAAGCATTCTATAAGCAAGCGCTCTACCACTCAAGCTCTCAAGTGTTCAAGTTTCAAGCCTTCAATTCTTCAAGCATTCCTCCATTAAAGATCAAAGATTCAAGAATTTAATCAATTTAGGGAGCTTAGCTTCAAGATCTTCTTCAATCCATTCAAGTTCAAGATCCTTTGTTCCATCTTCATCTTCTTGATCCAAATCAATTGGTGAAGTAAGGACATTGCATTCAATTTGAGAGATCTGGCTATTCTAAGGTGAATTCATACATTTACTTTACATTCATTTTATTTCAATTCAAAGTTAATTTCTAAATTGGGTTTGACCGAGGAAAACCCCCCATTATAAAAAAAACATTTTTTATTGTAGGTTGTGGATATCCAATCAATGAATATGTTGCATAACTAAGTACCCTTTTTGGCTTTCTTCATAATTGTGAAATTAGAATCAGTGTTACACATAATCAATCAAGGGTGCAGTGCATCCCTAATGCTCCATTTAACCCCTAGCGATCCAATTTACCCTCAAAAAATCTTGGGAAGATTTATAGTTTTTGTCGATTGTATAGTTTTAGACCTAGATCTGCCAATTTCTATTCATTTTTTATTAGTACACCAAACTTAAAAACATATTATAAAGGTGTGTTCTCTACCCTCTTTTTTGTTTTAGTACATTTACTTATATCTAGCTCTATTTTCTTACATTATCTAGGGTTTTTAAGGACTTGGATATCTTTTTCCCCATTCTTCTTAGAACTAGTTTGCATTAGTGCTCCTTACTTGTTTAGTTAGGACTAATCTCTCTAGACATAGTTCTTTAGAATTGGGATTGGAAGGACTCATCTCCTTTATTTCTTTTTCTATATTATGCATATTTTTATGCATGGCTATGTGATGAACTTAGGCTCCTATCCTTGATTCACATTTCCACCACCACACCTAGTTCTTTATACTCCAGACCTTCTTCTGTTGATACTAAATCCCATATTTTCGTAGTTGCCTTCTCTACAAGAATCTCTACTATGTTTTTCTAGCTTTAATTCCCATTGGGATCTTTGTCCCACACTTATTCTTCCATAACCACCTCTATGACCTCTAAAATCTCTTCCTCTATCTCTATGACTCTACTCATGTTTCCTTTTCCTCTTCTCTTCCACCTTAAAGAGCCAACTACTAATGACTTTGCATTATAGTGAAACTCAAAGATATCATCTCCTCTTGAATATTTCATCTTAGTGCATTTAATTATCTATCCACCTTAATACTCTCATCCTCTACAACACTATATCTCAAGCATAAATTTTGGAATTCTTCAATATAGGCACTAGCATCAAGTTCTATTTGAATTATACCTCTTTCTATGTAGCTGGATTTCAGAAACCTCTAGTATGTATACCTCTTTTATTTTGGCAACCATACCCTTCTAAGTACCAATAGGGTTATTCCCCTCTTCCTTCCTTTCTTCTTGAATAAACATCCACCAAGTTAGGGAAAATCTTTTAAACCTAGATTTAGCCACTTTACCTTTAGTACTTCATTAATGCCTTTCATTAAAAGTGATTTTCTAACCCTTCTATCCATTCCATTACTAAGTTGGGTTCCATATTTACTCTAAAGAGTGTTATTCCTTTAAGATATTTTCCACTCATAGATATAAGGGCTTTAGTGAGTAGATCTTTAGGTAGTGTAGGATCAGGTTCCAACTCTGCATCCTCATCTGTAATGAGTTTTCCTTCCCCCTCTTTTTCAATCACTTTTCCACTTACTTCTTTAGTCTTGATTTCTAACTCTCCTAATGTTTTATCTATTTTTCTAACCTTTATTTTAGAAATAAATTCTCTTCATCTTGATATTGGACCTTCTTGGCCAATTCTACATTCATCACTATATTGGTTTCATCACTTGATTTTGTTGATAACATATAGCTTCTTTCTTGCCTAGATATTTAGGCTTTGACACCACTTTGATAAGGAGCTCTTGGGATGTTTGTGATTCCTTACAATTTTAACTATGTTTATGATCCTTATTCACTCTAACCTATTGGATTGGGGGCACTTGGGATGAATAGACACTTCCAAGATTCAATCCTAAAAGTTCCACATCAACGTGAATTGCTTCAACTTTCTCTATAGGCCTATTAGCCCTCACATGCCAAGAACATAATCTCATTAACTCCAAGATGCATGCATAGGTGGAATGAATTCTATTATATCCTTACACATTTTTCTCACCTTAATTGGTTAATTTTTCAAACCTTAAACACATTTCTTGACGAGATTGACAAAACAAGGCTACTAGTTAGCTAGATAGGACCCCAATTAGGCCTCTATTATATTTTTTAGTGTTTTACTCCCAATATTTCCAAAATACCCTCCAAAAAAATAATTTATCTAGATATCCTTTTGTAAGCTTCAAAATATTTTTAGGGTTTTAGGGCCCCAACCTCTATACACTAGTTTGTGTCAAACTTGGCCTACTTTGGCTTGTAAATGACCAAGATTCCAATATCCTAGAAAAAAAGAAAATCAATTGATTCAATGGTTTGATCCAATCCAATATTTGTTTTATATAGACTTCACCCCACCTTTCCTCACCATTTTCACAAGCAGTTCAATCCAATTCTTCAATTTTAACAACTCTTTTATGTCTTCTACCAAGCCAAGTTGACTAAAAACTAGCCTAGGGTTTGCTAGAAAAATTCACCATTCTAAGACCTTTTCCATATAATAGTTGAAAAATATAGAGCATTGCCCCTACTTTTATTTTTTCAAAGGCCAAAAATTTCCAATGGTGAAAATTGAAGTTAGGGGCTCATTTTGTGCCCAAACCCTAATTTAGGTAGTGATAGGGTTACTTACAATAAAAATTTATAGAACACTTAAAAATAAAAAAATTACAAACCGCTATAATAAAGAAATAATAGACATAAATCTACCAAAATTCAACAAAAATATTCACCAACTAATCCACTACACACAAGTTGCATGAGTTGCAAATGAAATTGCATAAAAGTTGCAAAAAATTGGCAATGTTTTTGAATTTTCAAAAGAATTAAATGTCTTCCAATACTTAAACTTATATCTTGTGGCATTTTATAATCCTTCTAAACCTAACTCCACAAGTTTGAGGCTTTGACAACCATTTTTGGTTAAAATGACTAGAGTTGCAAAATGTTGCATTGAGCAACATTGCAAAGTTGCAATACAACTTTTGCATCGACGTTGAAATCTAGCCAAATTTTGATGCAAAAAGTTATCATTTGGCATCCTAAACACTTCTACACCCTAATAATTACTTTGCACCTCCCATTACAACAAATTTCCCATTTGATCCTTAAATGAAAACATTGCAACTTTTTAGCCTACTTGAAAATATTTTTATAACATTAGTCAACCATGATTCCAAGACATCAAAACTATCTCAAATCACTTAATGGACTATCCAATACACTTATTACATGTATGGACCAATATGAGAGTCTCCAAACCAAAATTTGAGGTATTTGTAACTAAATTGTAGGTGCTCTTGCATGGATGGCATACCCAAGCCATAGAAAAATTAAAATAAGCAATGGCAACACATGAGAAGATAGTGATAAATAAAGACAAATACATAAAGTAGCAACCAAAAAGGATAGTAAGTAAAGTAAACTTCATTTTTTGTGTCATCTATAACTAGGTCACATGTCGAGGTCTTCCAATTATGAATAGGCCATAATATTATTGTTAATAATAATAACAAAAGGGAAGACACTGTAATAAATATTTATTTACGAGTCCAAGCATAGAAGGTGGACCCTAAACCACAAGTTAAAGGTATATTTTCTAAGTAATAAATTATGCTCTTTTCATTTATATTAAATATGATATTTTAAAATTAAATGAATAGTCATTACTTATTTTATGTTCAATGGAGGAACATAATTTTGATTCTAATATAATCATAATTGCTATTATTAATAATTTGTTGATAATTCTATGAGACCTCTTGCATTAGTACGTAGTGCATAAGGAGTGCAAATAGGGGGATGAGTTAATTGCTCACGTTGGGGCAAGAGAATCCCAATATGGGAACCCTATGTAGATTGTGTCCAAACTTGACCAACTATAAATCTACCATCCATCGAAGGATTTGATACATGGAGGACTATGGATGATATACCAAATTACTAATAGTATTGGGTCATGATATTTGCAAGTTATTTAATATATTCAAGAATTAAATTCTAAAGTTCTTCGTTTACATTCTAGGATCATTTTAGTCCACTTAGTAGAAGGGGTCATCACAAAGATAAAGGTAGAACGTACTAAAATGATTATAAAAATATATTTTCATTACTTTTCCAAACCTAGTAAACATAATACACTAAAAAGTGCACCCAATATACAAATATATTTACAATATACCAGAATAATTACCTTAATGAAGGCATGCCAATTGTTCTTTTTGGCCCCTGACCCAAATTCACCTTTCTTTGTTACAATATTGTGTATGTTCGTAGGAAATATTGTGGGAAATTTTTTTTTTTTTGTATGACTACTTTTATAGTATTTATTTGTTGCTCCATTACTAACCAAGGAAGAGTACTTATATTAATTTGTTCTCCATCACCATTTAATTGAATGCCATTTTTAATTACATGATTGACTTCTTAGAGGTCAATACAAATTTTGACATTTTTTTCTTTATTATGCCTTCCATCCAAAATTTTCCTTAACATTTTCATTATATTCTTTTTAATATGTAATGTATCAAACATTTGCACAAGTTTTAGCTTCTCATAGTAGGGAAACCTACTAATTTTTTTAGGATAAATTTTTAGTCCTCGTGGAAGCTGACTATTAATGACTTGATAACCTTCATAAAGCATATAAGTTAAAAAATTAATGAAAAAAAATCATTTTAAATTATTACACGAATTAAAAAAATATAATATAAATATATTAATTCCAAAAATATCATATGTGATAGATAAACAACTTTATCTAATGTATAACCTTGACAACTAATTGTATTACAATCAATCTTCCATAGGCAAGGTGTCATTCTTTGTGGTTTTGGTGTAGTCTCCTCTCCCATTAAAATGATGTTTTTCAATGGTTTGATATTTATGTTTTATGTGGATAAAATGACTATACTCATCAAATACTTGTTTTTCTAAAGTTGTTGAATGATGAGACTTAATCTTTGCACCGCAAATGAGACATGCAAAATTTCCCTTTGTTTGAAGACTTGCAAGATCATATATAACTAGATTCAATATGTCAATTTTTATAATTATATATATTGAAGATCATTTTAAAGCTATGTATGATATTTAATTCATAAAATTAAATATCTTTATTGTTGAAGTTGATGAAGGATCAACCCTACGACTCTCAAGAATCACTTGCATGCAAACATCCATCACAAAATGAGAGAAGTGAAAGCTATGGAGACTAGAATTCCCAGATCCATAGTTGAGACATTCTTTAAGAGAAAAAAGAGAGATCATCTTTATAAAAGGAGATCAAAACCCTAACAGGTAACTAACCTAGGTTGCATGATAATAATTAATAAAAGAATTATTTATTATATGCCCAAAGTTTAGCTTAAGTAAACTAGAGATATTAAGTGACTTAATAATTACATTAATATGATTTAATTAATAAGAAAAAATGTTGTTACTCTAACACCCCCCTTAAGATAAGCTTAGGGAGTAGCTAAAAATCTAGATACTACTACTGAAAGTAAATTAGGGTCCCGATAACAAGGCCTGATGAGGTACACAAGCACAACTAAATCAGTGAAAAGAGGAGAAATAAAGAAAACCACATGGGAAAAACCCTACTCCAAAATGAGATGGAAATAATGCTAAAAATGAACTAGTGAAAGACCGAAGAAGCCTCCAAACTAGGGAATGTCCCAAAAGATAGGAACAAAAGATGATCATGAAGAACGCCACTAAAGCATGGAGAAGCTACAAAGATATGCCAAAAGTAAGCATTGATATGAAGAACCTCCACTAAAATAGAACTTGACTAGGTAGAGAAGATTGTAATTTGCATCGAATCAGGAGGCACACAAAGGAAAACAACTAAACTTGAAGATACAAATGGCATAGGACACCAGAGCTTGAAGAGTTGATGAATTGAACATGTAGAGCTGTAAACAAAGTAGGAATGAAAAGTTAGAATTTCTATATGGTAAATGACCCCTCTCACCAAAATGCATAGGTACCCAACTACTGCATTTGCCTAGTACATAGGAACAAATATTGAATACATAACTCACTCCATTGAACCAAGGCAGAATGAGAAACAACAAAAGAACCCTCCTTAATGTACAAAGGGTCAGGTTGATAAGCAACTGGAAAAGTAGGCCAATATAACTATATGTCAAGGAACCACAATCAAGATGCATAAAATAATACATATTTGTGTACTGATGTGATCAATCTTAGACACATCATGAGGCTAATGTCATAGAAGGAAAACTTACTGGACAAAGAAAGATGGCAAACAAAGGAAAAACATAAACCCCCATGGCACTTTAATAAGAGTAGTACATGTACAATAAGGTACAAGATATGATGAATTCCAAGGATACAATAATATGCATGAGTTTCCTCAGATGACACTGCTCGAATTAGAAGGTAAAACAAGGAAAAATAATTGAAATGAAAATATAGATGCAATATGGCACTTTATCTTAGTACGTTTGCAAGAATGCATACAAATGATGTTTAAATAGACTAGAAGAGACACATGGATAATAAAATAATAGTACCAACCATGACAAATCATTTGAAGCAACAAATTGATCCTCGGACTTGAAATAACCAAGATATCCACTAGAATAAAAAATGTAAAAAGATTTAATAGCATGTGCCAAGAGAAGAATCTAGAAAAACAACTAGTATCACTGGAAATAGCTTGGAAAGACCTTTCCAATGATATAAAGAATTCCCAAATCTAATATCAGATGCTCAAGATATGTCTCCTGGAGTGCAGAATTGTACCCTTGACTTTGACAGAAGAAAAAACTATAAAAAAACATCAAAACTGCAAATTACCTATACCACTATGATGGGCTTGATGATATCTTGTTTGTGGAAAATAGAGTCCATATGCCCAAGATATGAGCACAAACACAAAGGTATGTCCAAATAGAGGTTGAAGGGAAAATATGAACATTGATGCAATGCTGACATCAACATGACAAGCATAAATTTTGCCTAAAATAATGACCCCTAATGCTAAATAAGAACATCTAGTATGCCAGGAAAAGATAGTCTACTCAAGAAACGAAGGGCTGATGCTAGAAGAAAATAATCTGGTGGCCAAAGAAACAAGTGTGGAATTTTTTTGTTGGAATATTTGAACACCACTCATGGAAGGAAAAGAGACTTTGTGGGAAAAAATACACATCAAAAATTACTGATTTCGCAAAAATACAACCAAACCACTGTAAAGGGTCTACATCAACATGTGGGGTAAAACAAGCCATGTTAAACATCACGGGCCCATAAAGCTAGCACAATATTATACTTCACAAAAAGAGTGGAGTCTCCATAAAGTTAGACACATGATCTAAACAAACATCTGCTACTCAAAAAGTCCTCTAATGTCCAAGTTTAGAGCAAGAGATAGAAGAGAGAACATGAAAAATGTAGCAAACCTAGAAAATCACAATAGAAGGGCAAGTCAAAATAGAAAAACATGAATACCATTGTTATTCTTGCCAAACAAAAAGGCTTAGAATGCCAATCAAACAACAATAATTGCAATCATAACTCATTGATCTACAAAAAAAATTCCAAAAATCATGGTTTAATTGTGGTCCCATAACTAGAGGTCAGCGCTAACACACAAGGAAGGCCAAAATAACAGTCCCATAGATGAAAGTGTACTGCTAGTGGCCAAAGACCAAAAAATCACTCCATAAAATCGCTTGCAAATCCTTAAAAAGAGTCGCATGCTAAGTCCCAAAAATTATGGAGCTGAAGTCAAAAAGGGTATCAGGATCAAAATCATTCATCATATTGATCAAGGGACTTGTATCATGGCTCACCAGATCTAGGAACCAAGCTTGATAAGATTATTGGCAATCAATGTCCAAGCTCAACTTGGAGTCATTGGTGCTCAGGATGAGTCTGTGCGGGAGAGATCATAATGTTTGCAATGTGAGGAAGGACCTTTGCATTGTTGAATGCATGAGACAACCTTATAGATGTCGCACAAGAAAATATTAAGAGATCTATCAATTTAGATTGGTCTCAGCTCATGCACAATGAGTAGAATCTGATCAAACTAGCTCTCATTCTAAAGAAGAGGATCAAAGTAGATCTTGGCATTCTCATCAGCCACATGGTGGATGAAAGCTTTGGGTGGATGCCAAGGTGGCTTCTGCATCCTATCAATTTTGTCCCCCACCCACAAAATAATTGAGCTATCCAAGGACACTAACTTAGATAGGTGTAATCTCTAAAATAAATGGGCCTACATGACCATAGTAGACAACATAGAGGGTATGGTGCAAAGAGCTTGTAGGGTAAGTAAGCATGTGTGTGAGGAATGGGACATGGTGGGTGCCTCAAAAAATGTGTGGCCTTCTTGAAGAACATGCCTCAATAAAACATTGTACCACCTTGAACACATATTAAAAAGTTCCCCTCACATGATTTAAAAAATCACATGCCTGCTTGCAATTTTTGATTAAAAAAAATAAAAAAAATCACCACCTCAAATTGTGTACCCAGATCAAATGACTTGGGTGCAAATTTGTTTTGCATAAGATTTCAACAATGTCCAAACTAGACATATTTTATATGGAAATGAGGGTTTTTGAGTGCTCTAAGCTCAACGGTGATGTCCATTTCAGTTCAAAGTGCTCCAAAAAATAGGTCCTCCCCAAATCCAATACAAAACATTCTAAAAGCCACATATCTAAAAACTAATGCCAAATCTCTCAAGAACAAAATAGGGGCATGAAGATCTGGTGCTCTGATACCATGTTGATGTTAGAAATAGGGATTACTAAGAGGGGGGGGCGGGGGGGGGGGGTGAATCAGTAATCTACAAACTTTAGTCGCCAACTGGATATTATTACTTACTTTAAACCATGCATAACAAAGAAATAAAGTAATGCTGAATAGTAACAATAACAATGCACAAAAATAACTCATAACACCATATTTTGTTAACTAGGGAAACCCTGGCCAAGGGAAAACCCTGGTGGGGATGATACCCACTAGATAATATACTAATATATAAGTTCCTTGTTAGGGGATGGACCCTATTAGAAGTCAATGAGAAAATTCAATATAAGGAGTCCCTGTTAGGAGATTTTGAATCCCTATTAGGAGATTCCAACCCTGTTAGCAGTTGTGGTATAATGTATGCAAGAAGAGCCCATAGCCCAAACATGCAATTTCAACTATAAGAAGAGTTCACTACTCAAACAAGTAATTTAATATTATCTTCTTCCTTTACTAATCTCTAATCTTTAGCTCAATCTTAGATCATCAAATAGCTCATATAAAACTTTGCATATATCACTTTCACAAAAGTTCACATATAGTCACAATTCACAATTCATACTTGTACATCAATTCAAGATAGCTCACTTCTTATCACAAAATGTCCTTTGCATAAATACCATGCCTTTACACAAATTTCTACTGGGTCAACTAAGACCACGAACTACTTTTCCAAGTCAGAGTAGGATGTTGGCCCTAATTGGACAAGTAATTATTTTGTAAACAAAACAATTCTTTTCCTTCAATCCCACTATCATGTTTCGCTTCAAACGTGATTATCTTTGTTTTGTATAGTTTGTACCAACTTTTGAGGTTATACACATCATCATCAATATGTATACTCTCTCCATGCAACTTCGCTAGTCATAGTATGATGTCAGCAACAAGTTATAAACAAAACAATATATTGTTGCAAATCAAATTCTATACTTAGACAATTTTTTGATTACCAAACACTAAGTATCTTTATTTTTGAGGTTTCCTGTGAACACGTCATCATGTTTTTCCATAAATGACAACAATTACATATCACTATTAGCCAATTGTCAACAATCTCCCCCTTTCACATTGATGGCAACAAAATAGGGAAAATTGGCTAAGTGACAAAAACTTAACATAAATAACATATAAACATTACATCTATTACAACTTGTTCAACTTTACATATGCTCCCCCTTACAATATACCTTACTACTTTCCAATTAACTACTGCTCCCAATTGTATCTCTCCCCTTTACTATCCAATTCTCTACAACTATTACTCACTCTTTAACATCAATGAAAAAGGTCAAAATGTCAAGATTTGATCCAAAAACTATAAAAAATGTTGTCCTTATGATGAAATAATCTTCATACAATCATCAAAATTTTCCTTTAGAATATCCATGTCTTTGGTCCATGTTTCCTTGGTAGACTCAACTGAAGTGAGAATTGCACATAAAGCATATGATGCAATCTCAACTGTATTAATATCTGAATACAAAAAGTTGGAATATGTGTCCTTGGCCTTGACACATTCCTCTAACTATTTCTCAACAAAAGATAATTTCAGAGCAATAGATTCTTTGAAATCAGATGTCCTCTTAAAAAAAATTTCTTTCTAAAGTTCCTGTTTCTTGATGTCACTATGAATACTGGATACTTGTCCTTCAAAATCATCTACTTTACAAGATGGATGCTAGATCTGGCTAGATAAAGCCTCTAGCTCACTCATCTTTATCTCTATCTACTATCAATGTCTTTAGTGAGCTAATAAGGTACACTTAATATACAAAGTTTTCCCTTCTTGTTGGCATTTCTAGAGTTCTTTTATACAAGTATCAAGATTAACTAAGTCATTCTTGTTATTCTGACAGATGGTTGTAAACAAGTTAGCAATTTGTGCCTTTACCTCTACAATAGTCAACAAATTTGTAAAATCTCCATCAAATGATTTTAGCATTGCTTGTGCTCTCTATTCAGGATTAGATTTTGTGTGCTAAACTATCAATGTATTGTGCAATCTATCTGTCACTTTCATTAATGTTCTCTATAAACTCTTTACTTTCCTATTCTTCTCAATTAGCTTGGTTAGGGATGAGATCAAATCTACTTGATCATCATCATCAGTAGATAAAATGGCAAGAGAGAGCGAAGTAGATGAACTATATGGTTTAGTATCATCTTCCCTTTCTTTCTTTTCTGCTTCTTTCGTTCTGCTCTCCTCTTCTTCTTTCTTTTCTTTTTCCTCTCTTTCTCTCTTCTCTTCCAATCTTTTCTTATCTTCCTCAAGTAGTTTCTGCTTGGCTTCCTCTATTTCTTTTTTTCTTCTTCAAGTAGCCTTTTCTCTTCCTCAATTTGTCTCAACTTATCCTCAATATCCTAGGTGTCTAGTTCATTTGGTTAGGAACCACCAAATGGATTGGTATCATCAATGTTAAAGCTAGCATTGGTTCGATCAATCTACATAGTATCACCACTAGGAGCTAGAGGAGATGCTGCCTTTGACTATGTTAGCATTTGATTGATTGCTGCTATAGTCTCACTTCTTAGCTTATCCTTTTCACCAATCATAAATAGGATTGGTCTCAATTTATTTCTCAAGTATGGTGCAAGGTTATTCGATAATCTTTTGATTTCATCTTCATCATTAGTCTTGTAAATAGTCCTAAGCATAGACTTCTAAAATTCAAGGTCTTCTTCCCTTGTAGGAGCCTTCTTTTGGATGAGTCTCTTATAGACTTTCTGGTTAATAATGCTCTTAAGATCCTTTAGTTTCAACTTATTTGCCACAATATATCTCATAGTAGATATATCAATCTAGTCCTTCTCAAAATTGTTGTATAAATCATAAAACTTGTTCATCTAAACAAAATTTCCTTCACTGGCAATAGCTGTATTGATCTTCTCAATCTTTGGCTTCCAAGGTTTCTGAGCTTTGCCTGTTGCGTGCTTAGGTGGAGTCACCTTTTCTACTTGCTTGATTTCTTGTTCATCATCTTCTTCATCACTAGAGTCAATT
Organism: Cupressus sempervirens; assembly: GCA_028749045.1. Lineage (NCBI taxonomy): Eukaryota > Viridiplantae > Streptophyta > Pinopsida > Cupressales > Cupressaceae > Cupressus > Cupressus sempervirens. The sequence goes on along the minus strand of CM053785.1, from coordinate 516,266,987 downwards.
ATCAACAATGTTTTCTATCTTTTACCTAGTCCAGTGGCCTATTGTTTCACTCTCTTTGTCTTAGGAGACACTACTTCCACCAATCTTTCAGACTTTCTCTTCGGCTCACTAGGTTGAACATCAGACACTACTACATATAGAATGCTCTATTTTGAAGATGTCTTAGCAACTAATACTGACAAAGGTTGTATCTTTAGTATACCTTTCTTTATTATCTGTCTTATAGCCTTAGATTCACTCTCTGTCATTCTGGCCTTTGATAGTGCCTTCTTCATTATAGATTCAACTTTCTTGTGTGATGCCTTTTCGAAGGTTGCTTGATGAGCTTTTTGTCTAATCTCATCATATGTGCCAAATTTATATTTTTCTTTATCTTTGTCTAAATTTAGCAACAAATAAATATAACCAACTGCAACATCATTATTCAATTCATAGCTCAAGGGATCAAGAAATGTCTCCCAAGTTTCTACTGCTTGAATATAGGTATGATATATGTTAAATAAGATAAAAATGTCTTCCTTGAATTTTTCCACAATTGTAGGAGAAATTCTAAATATTTTTTTCATTTCATTCTGAAATGTCTTCATTATTAGGTTGCCACTATCTAATATCTTGTCCACAGGATGAATTTTGCATACCTCTATAATTTTCTCCATAGAGCATTTGTCACTTCTCATTATGTTAGTAACTAATAAGTAAGGAAATATTTTAATTACATGAAAGAATATGTGATTGATCAATGATCGAAATCTAAACACACCATTCTTTGTCCTCTTAATCTTTTCTAGGTTTTCTAAAGTCGCGTTCTTAGTGTTTCACTAAGATTCACTTGTCCTTTCTCTATACATATCTTATATTCTGCATAGATGAATCCCACTGAAAGTTCATCAATCTTAGAACTTGCACAAATAGAATAAGCAATAATTCTACTAAAAAATCTAACATCATCCTGCTTGATGGTGCTGATCACCATAGCCTTACCATTATACACTACTTTAGTATAACTTTCAACTTTCTTCTTGACCATCTTCTCACCTATAGGTACATTGCCTTATTTACTAAGACTGGTTACCTCATGAATAAGGTCAGTAGAAATGTCAACTACATTATCTTGCATCCATTTACCATCATGTATCCTAGTCAATATAATATATGTCCATTCATCTGTGTCTAACTCAAGGTAGAAATGATACTTAAACAAGTCTAATTCCCTTAGATGTTCAAATCTAGGCTTCATAGTCACGTTGTGGTTGAAAACCAATTCCATATCTTTGTTCATGAATTCACTACCAATGAACTCAAACTTGCTATTCAAATAACTTCTTACATCTTCAAGATAAACTACATTGTTCGGAGTGATAGACAATGTTGAGTTATGGTTTCCTTTAGTGGGTTTTACGGAAACAATCTTTAACTTAGGTCTATCCTTATTCTCGACACTGTGTACTAATGACATATCCATGATTCTATCAATTATGAACTTTTACTAAACAAAATTTTAGAAAAATAATAAAATACCTCTTTCCAAAAATAGCGTTTTCTTTGAAATCGCTCTAACAAGTTGATCTTGAATGCTCTTCACTTTGGATGTATTTGCAATGAAGTGAAAATCAATTATGTACTCCATTTATCCTTTCAACTTGAACTTGCATTAATTGCATACTTTGCAAATATGAAAAGGCTATCAATTACATTCTGTAATCAAATAATTGCTCAAGATCATCTATCCGATCTTCAGATGTCACCCAAGGTTTACTACAGCCTTCTTTCATCATGAAAAACATCCTCAAGACTTCCTATCACTAAATCCTCTGCAAAAACATACTTTTCATATTCTATTGCAGAATCAACCTTTACTGTAATACAAGTAATTTTGTATTTCTTCATAACTTGTCTAGATGAGATCCAAATTATAGGTGAGCTTAGGTACCATCTAAACATAACTGGATACATCTTTTCCCAACTTCGTTGCCTCTAATTCAACTTTTGATTTAAGTTCTCAAATTTTGATGTTGTGAACAAGCTTAATTTAACTTAATTGAATCAAACTCAACAACTGACTTCGATCTTCCTATCTCATCATCATCTAACTTTTCTTTTGAGATATCTACTCCTTTCACAAATGCTTCATTAAGTTCTTCTTGAAGTTCACTCACAATGTTTATTTGTTCCTCATTGTCTTTGTTAGTTCCAAAGTTACTTTCATGGTTCCTTCTATCATTTTCAATGTTCTTTCCATCATTCCTTTTGTTCCCAAAGTTTCTTCCATTGTTCCTTCTATCTCCAAAGTTTCTGTCCATTCTATAGTACTTCACTGTGTGTCTGAAGTTGTTGCATAACTAACAAATAGGTGTTCTGCTTCTCAAATTTTGTTGATCATCAGGTGCGTGACAATTCCAAGCAATGTGCCCTAAGTTGTTACACTTATAACACACAATCTATCTTCTATCTTCATAAGATCTTCCTTTTCTCGATGTTATTTCATTAGATCTTCTTCTATCGATAGGGTTAGTATTTCTAGACATTATACTATTTCTTCTATCAATATCATACTTAGGTTTCCTACAATCAATTGCATTATGACCCATACCATGAAAATTATGATAGTAAAAGTCTTTAACATGATTAAATGACTTATTTGTACGATCTCTTTTCATATGACCTATTTCATTACATAAAAAGCACTTACCTCTAAATTCATACCTAGTTGCCTTAGGAGTCTCCACTTGCTTTGGTTCTTCCAAAATTTCAACTTCCTTGACTTGTCTAACTTCTTTAGGTATGTCAGAAGATTGACTAGATTCAATCTTATCATTAGATTTGTCTTTTTCTTTTGGATATGATCTAATCTCAGGTTTCTTTGCAGACATGTTAATTAGATAATGTAGACCAATCTTATCATAAGTAGGCCTTTATATAGACATTAAATCATCAAGCTTTTCTTTGCTAGAATAAAGCTTCTCAAGTTGCTATTTTCACTGTGTTAATTCACCTTTCACAATAATATTGTACTTATGGAGTTCTTCATGATCTTCTTTCAATGTTTTAAACTTAGATATTTTCTTTGCCAAAATTTCTCTTAGATCTGTATTTTTAGTCTTTAAATCAGATTCAACTTTGCTAGGATCATTTCTCAAAGTCAACTTCAAATTTGTAATCTTCAATTTATGCTTCAAAATCTTGCACTCTGTTTTCTACTTTGAATAGTCATCATCACCAGTTTTAGATTCAGTGGATTTAGGCTTGGATTTTAGATGTTCAATCTTTTCCTTCAATTGACCAATGTATACTTTGGAGTCTTGATATCTGTCCTTAAGCTTATGTCTTTCTTCAGTAAGGAGATCAATTTGTTCAAGAGCTTCTTCAAGGTTCTTCATCAACTATTCCATATCCATAGGGATCTTAATTAAGCTATTAAGCCTCTTCAAAGTAACTGTGCCCTGATACCAATTGATAGAAATAGGGATTACTAGGGGGTAGGGGGTGAATCAGTAATCTACAAACTTTAGTCACCAACTAGATATGATTACTTACTTTAAATCATGCATAAAAAAGCAATAAAGTAATGTTGAACAGTAACGATAAAAATACACAAAGACAACTTATAACACCATATTTTGTTAACTAGGGAAACCCTGGCCAAGGGAAAACCCTGGTGGAGATGATACCCACTAGATAATATAATAATATATAAGTTCCTTGTTAGAGGATGGACCCTATTAGGAGTCAATGAAAAATTTTAGTATAAGGAGTCCTTGTTAGGAGACTTTGAATCCCTGTTAGGAGATTCCAACCCTGTTAGGAGTTTTGGTATAATGTATGCAAGAAGAGCCCACTACCCAAACATGCAATTTCAACTACAAGAAGAGCTTACTGCTCAAACAAGTAATTTACTATTATCTTCTTCCTTTATTGATCTCTAATCTTTAGCTCAATCTCAAATCATCAAATAGCTCACATAAAACTTCACATATATCACTTTCACAAAAGTTCGCATATAGTCACAATTCACAATTCATACTTGTACTTCAATTCAAGATAGTTCACTTCTTATCGCAAAATGTCCTTTGCATAAATACCATGCCTTTACACAAATTTTTGTTGGGTCAGCTAAGAAGACAAACCACTTTACCAAGTTAGAGTAAACATCTAGGATGTCGGTCCTAATTGGAAAAATAACTATTTTGTAAACAAAACAAATTTTTTTGTTCAATTCCATTGTCCTATTTTGCTTCAAACATGATTATCTCTATTCCATACAGTTGGTACTAACTTCCAAGGTTATACACATCATCATCAACATGTATACTCTCTCCATAACTTTTCTAGTTATAATATGATGTCAGCAACAAGTTATAAACAAAATAATATATATTGTAAACCATATTCTATACCTAGACAATTTTTTGATTACCAAACACTAAGCATCTTTATTTCTAAGGTTTCCTATGAACATGTGCACCATGTATTTTCATAAATGACAATAATTACATATCACTATTAGCCAATTATCAATAGTTGAAGTTTATAAAGGATAAATCTCATAGCTCCCAAGAATCACCTACATTCAAACACCTGTCATAGAAAGAGAGAATCAAAAGCTATGGAGGGTGGAATTCCCATATCCATAGTTGAGGCATTCTTTATGAGCAAAAAGAGAGATTTCTATTATCAAAAGTGAATGAATGTAATAATTACAAAGAAAGATCATTCTTGTAAAAGGAGATCAAAACCCTAACAGGTAACTAACCTAGGTTACATGATAATAATTAATAAATGAATTAATTATTATATGCTCAACGTTTAGCTTAAGTAAACTAGAAATAATAAGTGACTTAATAATTAAATCAATATGATTTAACTAATAAGAAAAAAATTTATTACTCTAACAAAAATATATTTGAATGTTATAACTGCTTTTCTTCATTTTGTCACTACAAAATGGAGGCAACACTACAAAAATTTTCCAATTGAATTTCTTATTTCTCTAAGATAGTTCACTATTTGGTTATCCAAGATTGATCAATCAATCATTCCCAATTCATATAAAAAAATCCTTAATTTTACTGAAGGCTCTCGTAAAGCCTTTTTTATTTTTTTTCAGTTTGTTAGTCTATACTTGATTTTTGAGGCCTTCAAAGTCCCTTTTGCATTTTTGAGTATTTTTAAGATTATTTTAGTCTTTTTCTTTCCTTCAATCTCTTCTTTTGATGATACATATTTGAGATATCTTGTGGCTTAAACATAGTTTCTAGTTAAAATATATTCAGGATTAAGAGTCCAAAGACTGGGTTTTCCAACCTTAACTACATATTTAAAATATTGACCTTATATTTTAATGTTTATTTGTACTTTTTGAAAAATATAACTTAAATTCACTTTATGATATGTTTTAAAGTTACTTTATGACTTTTAAATTATCACTTAAGTGATTTAAGTCATTATAGGGAACTTTATGTTAAAATTTAATGTTGAGATTTAATTTAATAGTTTAATTCAAAATATTTATGTGAAATATTACTTTTTGAATATATTTACAAATTATATGTAAAATATATTAATGTAAATATGTATTTGACCCCTTTGAGTGAGATTCACTTAAGTGAATCAATTAGGCATGTGATAAATAGAAAACTTAAGTGATGCAAGTCAATTACATGTTATTTTTGTTTGAAATACATGTAATTGATCCTCCAAACCATGTTTTTGGTTTTCAAACTACTAGTTTCTCAATAAACAACTTGTTGGGTGGTTTCACTTGCATTTTAAAATATGTAAATGGATCCTCTATCCCAAATTTTCCTATTTACACGTAATGGCATATTGTAACCTTGATTTGCCAAAGGATTTCATTCACATGTAAATGCAAGTCATGAAAATATGCAATACATATTTCTAAACTTGCATGTTCATTCATGTTGAAAATATGTGTTTGAGTCCAGAGACCTCAATTTTGGTCTTTCAATGAAAATTTTCCCATGCAATGGGCTTTCCTAAACCCAACTTTGACTTACATGCATTTCTAGTGCACATTTTAAACACATAAGAGCTTGAAGAAGTTGATTTAAGGTGAAGAGGAAACATGTTGGGATATATGCATTCAAAATGCATATTTCAAATATGCAATGGGCTCTAGAGAAGTTGATTTTGGTCTATATACGAGTTACATGTGTTTTCATTGCACATTTTAAATATGGAATCTCCCCTAGAAAACCTAATTTTGGAATTCAAGACAAAAAAAATTGCATGCAATCTCCTCTAGAGAACCTTATTTTCATTTTCAAGTGATTTAATTACATCTACATTGCATATATAAAAAATATATTTGAGTTTAGAGAACCCAATTTTTCTCTTCCAAGGTAAAAACATCCATGTAATAGGGTATGCAAACCATTTTTTCTAAGTAGCTTGAAAGGAAGACTATTTACAACAAGTTTTTTGCATCAAATATACACACATGTAATGTAACTTATAGACCATGGTTTTCATTGAAGATGAACATTTCAAACACGCAAATCATCCAAGAAGTGTGATCTACACTTATGAATGTATTTGAAACAACATTGGCAAAATCCTACACATACATTTGCATCTCTAGACCATAATTTGAAGCTAAGGTTTGAATCTTTTAGAGGCTTTTGATCATTACACACAAACCCACTAATAGAACCCAATTTCAAAGAGAAAAAGTTCATTCCAGCTTCTTCTTCTTCCAAAATTTTCTCTTCTCTCTCATAGTAAGTGCAAGAATCCCAAATTTTTTTGCATTTCTTCTACACTTTGCTATTTTGTTGTACTCTTTGGCTCTTTATCACCCATTTGTTCAAATGAAACCTATTTTTTTGCTTCAAGTTATTTAAAAAAGTTTAAAACTTTCATTCTTTACAAATGTAAAAGGTCTCTCGTTGCAAAAACAAAATTGTGCACAAAGTGAAGTTTTAAATTTTATTAAGTTTGAGTCAAATCAAGAGGTATGTTTTTCTTTTTCTTTTTAAGTTTTTATATATATTTTGTTGCTTGTTTTGGTTAATTTTTAGAGAAAAGGTGTAGCTCTTCCTATAAGAATGAAAGAAAATTTCCATGTTTTCACCTTTTATTTTCATCCATTATTCAAATACATCCAGCCTCCATATTCCTAAATACGTAATCTCATCTCCAAAACCCGATGACATATTTTCATGAAGTAAAATGATGAGTTTTTACCACATGTAATTGTATCTCTAAAATCCAATTTTGGTCAAAAATCACATTCTACACACATCCATACACTTCCAAATTACATTCTAAGCCATCCAAAGTAAAATCCATACTTTTCTCAAATGCAATCCACCATCCAAACCCAAAATTTGGCACTTTTTTTTTCCCAAAATACAAGTTGTTCAATTCATTTGATTCCTTCAAAAGCATTTAGTAAGTATGTATTCCATTCTATAAATACATATCCTTCATAGATCCATTATTAAGAATTTAACCTTGAAATTTTCACACATCCAATCCCATCATAAGATGTTTTCATTATTTGGAATCTTCATGTTGTAGTGAACTCTTCAAGTTGACATATGTCAGAATTTCTTGAAAGAATAGTGACATCCTATCAACAAGAATTATTTCAAATCAAAAGAAGCAATATTTATATCATGGTCTCCAATTTCCTAATGATATCTTAAGAAATTGAGTTCATGCTTGAATCCACCAAAGCACTTGAAAAAAAAAAGAGAGAGGGAAGGACATAGGGAAGAAGAGAGAGAGAGAGACAGAGGGAGAGAGAGAGAGAGAGAGAGAGAGAGAGAGAGAGAGAGAGAGAGAGAGAGAGAGAGAGAGAGAGAGAGAGAGAGAGAGAGAGAGAGAGAGATGTTGATGGAGAAGTTATTTCGCATTTAGATCTGGACATAATTTAGAAGGTTTTTAAAGTGTCAAAAACTCTAGAATGTGTGAATTTGACATATAAGAATTCAAAATTGTAGAAAGAGGAAAAGGTTGATTACATCAAGTTTTTGAATGAAAAGTGTCAATTCATTAAAGAGAAAGCAATGACACAAAATATAAGAAACTTGATTCGATGACCATCCATAATTGCATCATCAAGTACAAAGCCTGTATTGATAATCTATAGGATAGATTCAACAATTTCAATTTTTACTTCAAGAGAATTTTTAATTTTGTAGCTGTAGAAGATAGATTATTTACATGAACCTTCAATTATTGTAATCCAATAAATCTTCTTTCCTAGTTTGACTTAGTCAACGTGGTTGAATTTCTCCCATCTTTTTCTCCTTTTGTTTCTCACTTAGTTTTCTTGTATAAACAAGTGCCCCTCACTCAAAAAATAGTCTTTTTATATGCAAGAGAGTTGTGCCAAATTTTTCCAAGTATAACTTTGATTGTGTAGTACAAATTTTAAAGAAAAGTGAATAGAAGGAAGCAATTGAATTCAAAGCTTTGATTGGAAACAATTGTGATAGAACAAATTGAAGTTGTGATTATATGTTTTTCTATTATCTTTCATTCATGTTATTATTGTCAGTTTACTAGAGCATAGTGAGTACAAGAAATAATTGAAGTTGATACTTTGACTTGGAGGAATTGTGGTAATATATAGACTAGTAGCTTTGTGTATAGCCTATAGTACTATCTCATACTCACACAAATAGTTAGAATTAAATTAGAGATTAGAAATTCTCTACTTTTGGAAGTTTGTGCACCCCAGTGGTAGAGACATTTCTTATAAATTAGGAAAAGTAGACATAGATCTAACATAGTATGCTCTTAATGAGCTTTTGAGTTGGTGTTTGGTGTTAGTATCACTATTTCCAACTATTAGATAGAAGTGTAGTTATAGAGATTAAGCTTGCCCATTACTCGGTCCACAAGTAAGTGGATTCTTTCATGAAATAAAAAGAAATAATATAGGTAACACCCCATTACAATATCTCTTAACTTCTTTCTTACCTTGAGTTGACCTAAGGAATTGTTAGAAGGGGGAGCCTTCCTGTAAAAGGAGAGACTATGTCTCACATGTGGCTGGTCAACCTATTTTGTGACTAAATTTTCATAAACTAACAATTGTTAAATATCCACCTAACAATAACATACCATAAAAATGTGTTATCCCCGAGGCATCATGAGTTGTATACAAGCATTATATGTAATTAAAATTGTCTTTGTCCTATTGGTGGAGAGATTTCACATATAGTGTTGTCATTCCATAACTTTAGAAACTTGTCGATAAGAGACTCCATATATATGTTCATTTTTTTTAACTTGGTACTTGCCTAATTGAATAAAAATAAAAATTACATATTTATTACAACCATTTTACTACAATATATATAAATTAATGTAGATGACTATTAAATAAAATAATTATAATTTATTATACAATAAATAAGATAAATGAGATCATACCATGTTAAAAAAATTTGATCTAAATAAATATCTAGAATAATTATTGCCAACATTATGTGCTACTTATTTATTGACATTCATGTAGGAATATTATTGTTGATAATAAAAATAGGCCACACTAGGTAAATAGATCTCAACTTCAAAATGGTTTGACATTATGTGCTTCAAATAAAAGCTTGACATTGTGAGGTTCTTCTTTAGAGTGTGGCCACCTTTCTCCATATCACTAATTTCAAAACCATCTGCAAGCATTCAAAGCATGTCATCTCCATTTCTATTATGTGAATGGTAATCCATAAATTTCCCTCAGCTTTCACACTTAAATAATCATTGCATATATGGAATAATGAGAATATAATGAAGAATCTAACAAGACACCTTTTTTTGCTAGTTGATCTATTCAATTTATATTGATATGACATTATAGGTATTTCATAACAAATTCATGTTGTTTATGATATATAATATGATAATTGGAACATGTACTTATAGCTTGAACTTTTCATAATTATCTTGAAGATTGGCCAGTAGACTCAATTATAAAAGGCTTTGTCATTGATGCCAAGGCACATGAAGGAGCCAAGATTAGTAGAGTACAATGATTGGCAAAGCAAATTGATGTGCAACTCTAGTTCACAAGAGTGATTGGAGAAGAGAAGAAGTGTTGGCCCAACAGAGGTGAAGACAGGGGTGATTCACTTAGATGAAGTATGCTAAGTGAAGTTTGTGTGAGAAGTAGGATACCAAGAAAAAGGAGACACAAATTGACCAATGGCCATAGAAGATGGTTTGGCCAAGTCAGAAAAGTGAGAATAGACAAAGATACATGTGGCTACCAAGTCATGAAGAGGGTAGGAGTGCACTCAACATTTCATTTAATGGTGATGGGTGAATATATCGAGGAATAGTCAAAAGAATTCAAATTCAAATTCTTTCCAATAAGAAAAAGTCATTGAGGACACATGACACATGTGACTCTTATATGAACAAGGTACATCTAACAAGAGTGGTGCAATACTAGAATGAGAAGCCAAGCTAATAGTAGGGGTGATAATTCAAATTTTAAATTTGTAGATTAGGGCTTCTAAGCAAAGTTGGAAGAAAGTATAAAAGGAGATAGAGTTGAAAGAGAAAAAGTTACATAGTTGAGTGATTAGCCAAAGAGTCAAAAGAGCCAAGCTAAGTGGAATTTCAAGGTACAAAGGAGAGTGACAAGAGAGAATACAAATTCAAAGATGTTATCATGTTGAGGAGAAGAAAGTAAGCGTAAACAACATAAGGTTATTGTGTGCAAGAGAAAGGAGAGCCAAGTGCACAAGTGATCAAAGTTTGAATTTTTGTTCTAGATAGATCAAGACAGATGAAGAAGGGTCTATTTCAAGATAAGTGTAGTAGCTACTTACTATATAATTTCCTATGTTTTACTAACCTTTTCAATACTAAATCTTGTCAAGGGTGGACCCTAATAGGTTCTTTGTACAAATCCCCTAACAAGGTGACACTTTAACTTGTGTTCTAAAGTCCTTTAACCAGATTGCTCCTAACAAGGAAAGACTTTAATAGTTATTATCAAAATCCCTTAGCCCTGTGGCACCTAATAGCATCCTTGTAATGTTATAAGAGAGATAAGCTCTTGACCAAGAACACTTTAGGAGAGTGAAAACTTTGTGAGGATTAAATTACATACCATGGTTTTTACCCTAGCTGGGTTTCTATGAGATAAATTTTGGGTTATGTGTTGCTATTTCCATGTTCTTTTTTTTTTCTTAATCCTGACCAATTAAGCTATAGCCAACACAAACCTGTAGATAAGCATGAAGTGTGATTGTGACTAAAAAGTTGAATCTAGTGAGTGTATTGATTGAATCCCCCCCACCTCTTAGTATACTAACCTTTGGTAGGACCAATAATTGGTATTCAGAACCTAGGTCCTTAGTAGACAAGATTTTACAACTTGATGAAAATATTAAAATGTTTAAAAGAGATGCACCAAAATTTTCCAAAGAAAACTATAGTTCATGGTGTAGGAAGATGTGTCTGCATCTAAAGACTCTAGGAGATGCTTACTAGACCCATGTAGAGGTCAAATATGTTAAACCAACTACTCCACTCAGCACAAACTAGTTGAAGGAGAAGGATATACACACAACCACAATGGATTCTCTAGTGATCACCATATCCTACTCCAATTATAAAGATGTTAAAGAATTGGAGACAATATAGGAGATGTGGGAGAAGCTAAAAGTCATATAAGGTGGCAGTAATCATGTTATGAGGGATAAAGTTGAGAACCTAAGAGGAAAATTTGATGACACAAAGATGCAAGAAGGCAAAGAGATTGAAGCCTATGATAAGCAAGCAAAGGATGTATGCAAGAAAGATATTGAGAACATTATAACCCAAATATGTCATGAGGGTGTTAGTCATTCAAGAGCTGAGAAAAATATATAAGATAGAGTTATTAGTTGATGCCTTGGTCAGTAAGCTTACTAAATTTGAGCTTACAACTTTGACAATAGTCAACTACCCAAGGTTGAAACTACATTCAAAACCTCTATTGTATTGACTACAACACAAATAGAATGAGGAGAGGCAAGCACATCTATATACATAAGAGAATTGGAGATCTTGTATGTTTAAGAAGATGAACAAGAAGGGTTGGAGGCTTTGTTCACAAAAATAATGGTTAGAGGAAAAGAAAGTACAAAGGTAAGATTCCTTTCAAATATCTTAACTACAAAAAGGTAAGATATATGCTGATAGATGTCCAAAACATGTGAGCAAGGAGGAAAAAAAATGGAAGGAAATCAACAAGAGGTGGTCAAACTCCAAAGAAAAGGAGAAGAATCAATGCTACATTGTTGAAGAAGGTGTGACTAATGAAGAGTCAATTGGTCATGATGATGAAGATAAGGATGAAATGTCATTTGTTTCTATCATAGAATCAAGGGTGGAGAGAGCCATGATAACTAGTATGAGTATCTACAAGAACTAGATAATGGATAGTGGTTTCTTATAGTACATGTTTGGTTATAGGAACACATTCCACAAGGTCAAGGCCTATAATGGCAGGATGGTGAAGTTGGACAACTCACCATGCATAATGATAGGTAAGGGTATTATAGCCCTAAATGAATCCACATCTTATGAAGATGTATATCTAGTAGATGGATTACAATATAACATGTTGAGCATGGATCAACTAATGGAAAAAGGTTATAATTTTGAGTTTAACAAAGGGTCTTGCATAATGTTTGACAAGATATGAAAACTCTTAGCTATAGGAGAAAAAAGAAAAGGAAATCTTTTCTACCTCAATATTTCTAGTAATACTTATATGGTACATAAAAAGAATAATAGTTGGTTGTGGTATAGAAGGCTTTGTCATGTGAATTTTGAAAGTATTGTCAAAGTAGGAAGGAAGAACTATGTAAGAGGTTTACCCCCTATTGCTAAACCTGATAATGTTATGTGTAAAGATTGTCAACTAAGAAATTTGGAAAATTCAAAATTCTCTATAAAGTCACTTACTTCTAAACATGTACTAGATCTAGTCTATACTGAATTGTGTGGTCTAATCAGGATGAAGAGTGTATTTTGTGACATATACTTTATGTTGTTTATTGATGATTTTCATATAATGATGTAGATTGTCTACTTGAAATAAAAGTTGTAAGCCTTCCACATGTTCAAAGTCTACAAAGAAAAAGTGGAAAGGGAGATCAGTAGAGCATAGAAGTTCTTGAGGTTAGACCGAGGAGGTGAGTTCGCCTCATAAGAATTTGAAAGCTACTATGAGGAGCATGGAATTAGAAGAAAAATTCCAGCTCCAAGAACACCTCAACATAATGGTGTTGCAGAGAGAAGAGACAACACTATCATAAATTATGCTAGAACATTTATGATCCAAAATAATGTCACACATATCTACTAGAGAGAGTGTGATCATAGTTGTGTAAACCTTGAACAGGGTACAAGTAAAGAAGGGGACAAAGAAGACTCCCTCTGAATTATGGTTTGGTCACACACCATCTATCAGTTAATTTAAGGTATTCAAAAGAAAATGTTGCCTCAAGAGGGATAAAGACCAAGTAAAGTTTGAGCCTAAAAATGATGAAGCTATCTTTTTGGGATACTTTACCAAGAGTAGACTATACCAATGTCTGAACCTCTAGAAAAAAAATATTATGGATTTGTCAATGTAAAGGTGGATGAATTATCAAAGAATAATGAGGAAAATAGAAAGAAAGAACTAGAATATTATAAGTAGTTTGAATACATCCTACTAAGTGATATAGTTGAGAGAGTATCAGTAGAGGTGGAACATATACAAGAAGTTGTACTGGCTCAAGCACATTAAGCTCAACATGAAGAACAAAAACCAAAAGAAATCAAAGAGGAATTGGTTTTAGAAAAATATGTAAGGAGGGACCACTTAGTAGACCAAATCATTGGTGAAAAGGATGCTAGAGTGATAACTAGGAGAAAGTTGAGAGAGACAACATGTCTTCTCTCACACATGGAGCCCAAAGTTGCTAGAGAAGCTTTGAAACAAAAATACTAGAGAAAGGACATGGAGGAGGAAAGTGATCAAACAGTGAAGAATGATACATAAACCTTGGTCTCTCAAGAAAATGATAAGAATGTCATTGTTACAAAATGGGTGTTCTAAAACAAGATGAACAAAGATGGAGAGGTAGTTAGAAACAAGGCAAGACTTGTTTGCAAACGTTGTGCACAAGTGGAAGGCATAGACTATAGAGAAAAAATTGCATTAGTGGCCATATTGGAGGATTCAAAATACTTCTAGCATTTTCCTATAAGAATTTCAAAGTGTATCAAATGGACATGAAGTTTGTATTTTTGAACAAAGTTCTTGAAGAAGTGTATATCGAGAAACCTGAGGGGTTTGAGAATTAACAAGGTAAAAACTAGGTATATAGATTGAGAAAATATCTATATGGACTATATAGGCACCAAGAGCATGGTATGAGAGACTCCACTCATACTTGATAAAGGTTGGGTTAATAAGAACTAGTGACAACTACAATTTGTACATGAAGCAAGAAATAGAAATAAGTTTGTTGATTACAAAAATCTTTATGGATGATATCATTGTTGGAGGAGATGATAAGAAAAGTGTTCAGTTTTCTAAAGCCATGAAGACATAATTTGAAATGTTCATGATCAGAGAAATCAAGTTCTTCATTGGACTTCAAGTGTCATAGTTAAAGGAAGGGATCTTCATAGGGCAAACAAAATACGTGAAGGAAATATTGAAGACACTCAGTATGGAGGAAGCAAAATTGGTAGGTGCTCCAATGGTGATTAATTGCAAGCTATCAAAAGAGGATGAAAACCATGAAGTGAATGAGACACTTTTAGAACCGTGATTGGTAAATTGCAGTGTATAATATACAACAAAATAGACATAGCACAAGTGGTTAGAATAGTATCTATATTTTCTCCCATCCTAAAAGAATCATACATGATAGCTATGAGGAGGACCTTCAACTATCTAAAGGGTACTAAAGAGTATGGCTTATGGTATCCTTTCAAGGGTAACTTTGACCTCAGTGTCTTTAGTAATGTTCATTGGGTGGGAAGTATAGATGACAAAAAGAGCACAACTAATGGTGCATTCTTTCTTGGAGGAAGACTAGTTGAATGGACCAACAAGAAAAGAACTGCATATCATGGTCAACATCTAAACTACAATATATTTTTTTGGTAATGAATTGCACTCAGGTTGTTTGGATGAAAAATTTCTTGAAGGAATTCAAGAGAAAATGGAGGAAATAGTAGTTATTAACCATGATAGCACTAATGCTATCAACATATAAAAAAACTTTGTGATGTGATCAAAGATAAAGCACATAACATCAACCACCATTTTCTAAGGGAGAAAGTGCAAGAAAAAGAGGTTAGGTTGGAATATGTACCAACCAAGGAGAAATTGGTTGATATCTTTACAAAGCCTCTTTACAAGGATACTTTCGAGTATCTAAGAGAAAGTTTAGGGGTCCTACCCCTATCCATACTAAATTAAGAGAAGACAAGCATGCATCAATCCATGATCAAGAAAGAAATTAGTATAAAGTTGGATTGATGAGAAAAGGGAAGACTCCATAGGGGAGAAATGAAGATAACAAAAGAGAAGAAATATGGTCATCTTTGGCATTTTTTTCAAAGGGAGAGAAGTTGAAAGAAGTAGAAGAAGAAAAATAAAAGGGGAGAACATAACCAAAAGAAGCTAAAAAGAGAAAGTGTGAGAATAACAAAAGAAAGAAGATAGGAGGATCCACTGAATGGTTAAAGCATATGGATGAACTATCTCAAGGGAAGATGTTGAAAGAAGAAAAGAAAGTGAAGGCAAGGCACTAAACTAGTGAACTAACAAAATGATTAAGTGTTTCCATCAATGCTAGAGGGGAGACTGTTGGTAAAACTACCTTGAAGACTGACTGATAGACAAACTGGTAGACTTAGTTTTCAAAGTTTTTTCATTGATGTAAAGGCACACAAAGGAACTAAGATTGGTAGAGAGAAATGATAGACAAATCATATTAGTGTATGACTCTAGTTCACAAGGGTGATAAAAAGAGAGAAGAAGTGTCATCCAAATAGAGGTATTTCACTTAGATGAAGTATGCTAAGTGAAGTTCGTATGAGAAAAAGGATTCCAAGAAGAAGGGAAAGAAGATTGACCAATGGCCAAAGAATATGGTTTGGCCAAGTCAGCAAGGTGATCATGGAGCAAGATAACCATGACTACCAAGTAATGAAGAGGGTAAGAGTGCAGTCAACATTTCATTTAATGATGATAGGTGAATATAATGAGGAATAATTACAAGAATTCAAATTTGAGTTTTTTCCAACAAGAGAAGTCATTGAGAATACATGATACTCATGACTCCTATGAGAACATGCTACAACTAACAAGAGTGGCACACTATTGTAATGGGAAGTTGAGCTAGGAGTAGGGGTGAGAATTCAAATTTTGACTTAACAAATTAGGCATTCCAAGAAAAGCTAGAACTATAAAAGGAGCTAGAGTTGAAAGAGAAAAGGTTAGTTTTTTGAGTGATTAGACAAAGAGCTAGATGAGCTGAGCTAAGTGGAATCTCAAGGTCTGAAGGAAAGTGACAAGAGAGAAGTCACATTTGAAGAGGCTATCATGTTGAGGGTAAGTGAGTAAGCCTAAAAAACTCAAAGTTGTTGTGTGCAAGGGAAAGGAGAGCCAAGTGCACAAGTGATCAAAGTTTGAAGTTGTAGAGCCAAGAGAAGGTACAACATAGTTATAGACAAGTCAAGAGAGTTAAGGATGGATCTATTTCAAGAAAAGTCTAGTAGCTACTTATTAGATCATTTCTTATTTTTTACTAACCTTTACAATAGTAAATCTCATCAAGGATGGGCCCTAATAGGCTCTTTGTAAAAATCCCCTAATAGGGTGACACATTAACTTGTGTTTTAAAGTCATTTCACCAAGATACTCCTAACAAGAAAATAATTTAATAGATATTATCAAAATCCCTTAAGTAGGTGGCACCTAATAATATCTTTGTAATATTCTAATAGAGATAAGCTCTTGACTGGGTGCACTTCAAGAGAGTGCAAACTTTGTAAGGATCAACTCACACACTGTTGTTTTTACCCTAGTTGGGTTTCTATGAAATAAATACTATGTTGTGTTGTTATTTTCATTTTTTTCCCCCTTAACCATCACAAACCCATAGATAAGTGTGAAGTGTGATTGAGAGTAAAAAGTTTAAACTAGTGAGTATATCAATTCACACACCTCCCCACTCTTAGTATACCAACCTATGGTAGGTTCAACACTTGATACTCTTTTTATATCTTTCATAATGAAAGAAAAATATCAGTATGAGTCATGCAAAATATTTAATAGTAATAAAAAAAATTCACTTATCACTGTACAATATTTTACATATTTCATCCTTTATTTTGATAAACTGATAATAAAAATAGATGAAAAAATATTACAAGCCTAAAAATCTATAGTATTCCTATGTTGGATAAACTATACATAACCTTTAAGCTCACCAGTCATCTCGATCATAATGATTAGTTTGTTGACCCTATGGAAAGATATATTGTCAATTAGTGCCAAAATACTTAAGTCATCATGGAAGTTAGTATAGCTCAAGCTACTAGACAGAAGAGTGTTATCCGAACTCATGTATGAACTGAGCTAATAGTGGCAATCAAGATGTAGTATTAGATGAGTCACTTACCATTCCAGCTTCATAATGAGAACTGAGCAGACAAAAACAATGTGAACCTATCCAACTAAGTTTTTTGAGTGATCAATCTGAATCGAGTATCTAGAGTCAACCAAGTGCAAGGTTTAGAGCAAGGTTATCTTATAAGAAGTCTAGTAGCTTGAGAGTAAAAATCAGAGACAATGGAAGTGTACAAGCTAGAGAAAGCCATTGAGAATGAAAACATGGACTACATGTGGGCTTGGAACAAATCAAGAAACTGAAGAGTCAACTCTCTCAATTCCTGAAAAGAAGAAATGAGTTGGCAGTAAAGATGAATGAAAATCTATATATAAAAGAAAGAATAGAAGATATTTGTAGATAAAGAAGTTTAGATGAAGCAAATGTAGCTATAGAAGATCTACTTGGAAAGAACCTCATTCTACAAGAAGTCATAAAATTGAAAAGAGAACAAGAGATTCAATTAGTCAGGATATGTGAAGTTATGGAACAAAAGAACAAAGCTAAAAATGACAAAGAGATGGTAGATGAAGAAAAAAGATTACTCAACACTAGGCTAGAAGAAAAGACAATGAAATCTAATAGCTTTCACTACATTAGATAGATATGATAAATCAACTTGATAGTGCAAATCAAGAAGTCAACAATTAAGGACATAAAATGATAGACTACAGAATGATTTTAGAGAAGAAAAAGAAACCAATGAAGGAATTACGAGATCATAAGAAAGAATGAACCTGTTGGGTGAACTTTGGAAGAAAAGAGCTAAGCAACAGATACTAAGAGCATAAAGGGACAAAGGCAAAGTCCTTGAGGACATCTAAGAAATATTTTTGGATGCACTATCTATAGAGGTAAATGAAAAAGTTCCCATCATTGAAAAACTAGTTTAAATTTTACATAAATTCAATGAAGAAGTAGATGGTCAAGATTAAATTCTAGAAAAGGTTGAAAGAAAATTTGAAAGAAAAGTTTTGGAAAGTATAGCACAAAAAATTGCTATTGACCAAGTAGAGTTATCTACTCTTATTGCTACACTGGAGAATATTGTAAATAATGTTGTATCTCTATTTCTAAAATTGAGTGATACAACAAATTTCACAAAAGAAATCAAGGATAAACTAGCTAAGATTGATATGGACTTGAAGGCTATTTCTATTCAGTTGGCACTTAACCCAAGTTCTAGTTCAACTCATTTTACAAAAGTCAAAACTTTGATAGATCTTTAGGCATAATTGTTAACAAAAGAGGCCAGAATAAGGGAAACCTTGATAGACATTCACATTATGATGCTTCCCCATATGGATATTATGTAGAAGAGGATAGAACATGCAAAGGCACAAACCTTTCAGTGGCAGAGCACATGATGGAGTTATCGGCCGAGCTTCAGATAGATATGCACATCTTAAAGGTACTACAAGATAACTAGGATAAGGCCATGTCTTTAATTTTAAAGGTACATCATGATTTCTTCTCTCATTTTGGCATATCCTTATAAATTTTGGCATTTGTAACAAAAAGGGGGAAAGTATGTATATATGCATATAAAGGGAAATATGTATAATAGAGGAAATATGTACATAAAAGGAATTATTTTGAAGATTTATAAAAATAAGATTAAAAAAATAATTTTTGAAAAATAAAAAATAGAGTTTTCAATTCAAACTGAGTTGCAAATTTTTTAGTACAAACCAAGTTACAAAATAAAGCACATACATTTGGCTCATGCCTCTTTAGTACTTTAATTAGTTCCTTCATTCCTTTTTCTGCTGTTAGGTTCAGTTGCCTTTTCTAGTGAAACCTAATTTCCCTCTTTAGCCATGCTGGTGTGGTGCCCATGAGTAACATGTACTTGGCTGAAGAGGTTAGTTCTACAATAGGCTTCATTCCCTTATCACTTGTTTCTAGATTCTTCTCATGTTAAGAATGATATTGAGAAGGAATCTCTATGTTTTGTTGGGATGAAGATTTAGACTCTATATCTAGGCAAGTTTAATGAGTTTCATGTATTTGTCCCTCAGATACTTCATCAGCATGAAACTATTGATATTCACCCTCCTCCATTCCTTGACTTTTAAGTTCTGCTTCTTTTGCTGGAGGAGGTGGAACTACTAACCCTTTGTCCAAAATAGCCAAATCCTATGATGGTGATGGTGGAATTCCCAAAGGTCCTTGAGGTAGATGAGGTAATTGGTTCCAATCCTCTCCTAAAGGCACACTAGTGGGAGTGTCTCTGATCTTCTCACCTACCATGTTTGTACCCACTGACATAAAGTCAAAGTCCAAGAGGTCAAAGATATAAGTTTTTTCACTCTCCATCTCTACTATCCACTTTTTTTGTTCATCCTCTGAAGTTGATAATTGGATAGGCTATTTTAGAGCTGATGGAGGTGTCTGTGTAAAGTTTCTTCTCTTTTCTTCCTCTATGACTTTGGCTGAGTGAGTTATTTGGCTCAAAGGAAAAAATTCTATTGTTCCCCTTCTTCTTCATCCTTAGCTTCTAGGATGGTCTCTGGAACCTATGGTGATAGAGTCCTTCTCTTCTTCAATCTTCTCC
The DNA here is from genome assembly GCA_028749045.1 of Cupressus sempervirens. Taxonomy (NCBI): domain Eukaryota; kingdom Viridiplantae; phylum Streptophyta; class Pinopsida; order Cupressales; family Cupressaceae; genus Cupressus; species Cupressus sempervirens. Next base: position 516,246,779 of record CM053785.1, on the reverse strand, counting down.
TCCATGTACCCAACACAATTATTTCAATCCTTTCTTTCTTGGGAGTTGAGGGGGAGGCTTCTTCCTTTATATTCATTTGTGGTGTGACCCTCAATTCCTCTACTTGTTCCTACTTTGGTTGTTTTGGTTGTACCTTCTTTGAAGGCTCTTGTGCTTGAGGCTTAATTTGTGTTAGTTTAGGACATTTCTATTGCAGAGGTGCTTGAGCTTGAGCTGCTTGTTTCTGTAGGACCTAGAAAATGTGTTAAATGCATAACATACTATGTGAAAATCACAAAACTCAATCAACATACATTATCACCCACTAGTCTACCATGAAAGCCAAACTAATCAAAAGAAGCAAACACAAGGTTAGAAACCCCCTCTTTCATTTGTAGCTCCCATGTCCTTCTTTATTCTCCAAATGATGTAGCTCCAACTTGCCTATAGTGCACACAATATTGAAGCAAAGTCTAAGATAGGGATAATGCCATGAGAATACTAGAAGTGTGATTTTAGTGTAAGAGCAAGAATGCAAAATGCAAAGAAGCTAGGGACTCAAAGACTCAAGAATTAGGACTCAAAGACTCAAGGGTTAGGACCTAAGGACCGGAAATGAGAGAAAGAGTGCTCATTTTATAATGGGCATGGAGGATGAGAACATTGGATTTGTCACCCTTAGATATGCAATGTGGCAAGAGATTCCTTTGAGAATCCATGATGCATATGAAAAAAGATGCCAAATCTAGGATTCTATGACACACGAAAGTCAAACTTGGCTAAATGTGGAAGAGAATCTATGACACGTCATAAGACACCTCAAGCCCACTTAAAGCCAAGAATTTATGACAAATAAGCCAAATAGGGACATGCGTAAGGAATAAGAATATTTCATTATGACAAATCTTAGCCATGTGTGAAAGGAGAATCCATGAGGTCTCATATCCAAGTGTCATGATGATGCAATATTTTATGGAATATTTGAATTAAAAATCCTTTATTCCACAAAATAGAAATTAGTAGAAAATAGAATTAATGATGGAAAATGAAACTTAGGAAATTAAGAATTTCCATGGTTTGCGAATAATGAACTAATTAATTAATAAAATTAATTAATTAAGGATGATAATTAGGAAAAATAATTAGTAAGCATAATAGAATTAAATTATGGGTTATTTAATCCTATAGAGAAAATTAGTAAATGATTGGCCAAACTGATTAAATAAATGTGACCATATCCTTTGATGAAAATGTGATGATGATAGTAGAAATTGACTAGAATGGTGATAGGTAGACCAAAGCCATGGTCAAATTGATTGATTGATTGAGATTGATAACATGCCAAGGACACATGACATGAATTGATTGATATGTAACATTTAACTGACATTGTAAATGCTACAAGATCGAGGTTGATTGATAAGGTTGATCATAATAACATCGACGAACATTATCAATATTATTAAAAAGGTTGATAATGCCATGATCTGACATTGAAAGCCTCAAAAACATCAAAGATCAGATGGCATGAATGATAGTTTGACCTAGCACTGAGAGCCATGATAGTACTAAAGTCAGATTGATAATATTGATAGGTTGATGGGTTTCCAAGGCACTGAAAGCCACAATAATACCTAGGATTGGATAAATAATGATTTATTTGGGACATTTGATATGTTTTGTGATGATTAGGGCTGATTTTGAGTGATTCTGAGTTGATTTGGGGTGATTTTGAGTTGTTCTGAAATGGTTTTGAGTTGATATGAAATGATTTTGAGTTGATGTGAAAGAGGATACAAATGATGAAATATGATCGATTTGGCCCAAAGATCAAAGTTAGTAGAATGAGAAAATGGGATGAATTAGTATGAAGAAGTGATGAAACCATAGATGCAAACCATTTTTGAGCGTCTACAATTTCTTTTGCCTAGGAGGTGCTCTCTTCCTCTTCTTTCCTTGATCAGCTTTGAAGTACTCAACCTCCCACTCATGCTGATGAACCATTTCTAACCTTACTAGGGACTAAGTGGGGTAGGTTTTCATGGTGACCTTCACACCTTTTCCTTTGATTGGTCTAGCTATATCTTGTAGGGGTATGGTATGAGGAACTAGATCCATTCTAAATGGCTTCTTGATCCATTCCTTTGGCAATTCGACCACATGTCTGTCCCAATGATTTATATCATTATTCTCATCCATCTTTATTTTTGTATTCATGATTGACCTATCATATATTTTATCTCTGTTATATAAAGGATCCATGACTTGTTTGGCATCCTTCTCTACAATCTTAAGAGGAATCTTCATCTTTAGCACATTTTCTACTAGGTACAAACTCATCCTACAATAGTTCCTTATTTGAACATTATAGTCTTATATTGCATTCATTAGTGATCCTCTAGGGCATCAACATGTACAAACTATTTCCCTACCAGATGTTGTACCATCCTAATATTATTAAAGAATGGGTGAGGGGAGTTGTATTTTTCTAAGGGATATTGATCATATTCAGAGTCAAAGGTGGAAATATCCTACTTTTATTTCACCAAGAAGGCACCAATTGTGATGGGCCAGACCCATGTCTTCTTATGCTGTTTTCTCACTCTATCATATGCAAATGAGAGTTGGTCTGTAATGTCTAGGAGTATGAACGTATCTAATGGATATCTTGGGAGCTTCTTTGGGAATTCAAGAGTACCAGCTACTCGAAGATATGTGAAGGTTTTGAATTGAATGTAGTAGGTGCCTATTTAGGTGATTCTGGTTGCTGCCTCTACTGACATTCTCTTTGCATAATCGCCTTCAATAAGTCTGATAATTACAAAGATAAAACCATCATTCACCACTCTGTATTCCACACTTTATAGTGGGAGATTATTCTTTACCAATTATGGCTATACCACATAGGGCCAAGCATTTTCATCCTGCATGCTTCCCTTTCTATAAAGGCCTAGATAATTTTTGGTTCTTACTACCACTAAGTGCACCATATATGATGTCATATAGGACCATGGGTCTTCTTTGACAGCTACTAATTGCTCACCCAAGTTGTCGCTTAAGATGATATCCCAATCAATTGGAATATTTTCCATTCTAATGGTTTCAATGAAATGGACCATCTAAGCCTGAAGGTGACATTTTGCTGGGAGACCTATGAATTTACTCAATAGGAAAATCACATACCCAATATTATCCTTCATTTATTCCCTTGACATATCAACTTTTCCCACTCTGCTACACACTGGTGTCCTATCAATTAGGAAAGAGGATTATACTATTTCCTTTGCCTCTTTCTTGTTCTCCTTGTACCATCTCTTTGACCCATCATAGAATATTTGTAGGTATCGATCCACCCTTAGGAGGTTAAACACCTTTTCTATGTTTCAGGGTCATAGGTCCAAGATAGTTTCTCTAGTTATGCTCTTGAAAACCTTCTCTTTAGTCACATAGTGCTCCACTAGGGTCATTATCAATTCTAAAGATTGAGTTAATGTTGGGTGAGATGTTGCATTCATAATCCCTGACCGAGTGCAGAACCATCACCGACCTTTCCTTTGGCTTATTGCAAATTGTTAGGAATGCATTCCAGTATATGTGTCCTAGTTCAGTGTCTTGGATCTTTGGGTGCCTATCTTGGAATCATGAATTCTTAGGGGCTCCTTGATATTTAAACACAATTGTTTTTGGTGCCATTTTCTTTGCCATTGAAGAGGATGAGGATTTTATTTTATCTACACAATAGAGGCAAAAATTAGTTTAAAGGTAAAAACTTGACCTAAAAAGACCCTAGACTAACTCCCAAATAGGTTAAAACCATTCAAAATACTCAAAAAAGTAGTTCCCCCCCCCCCCCCTTAAAATGCCTTGTTATGCATTTTAGCACACCTACCACACCCTTATAGGTGTATTAGTGCATTAAATTAGCCCAAGAGTGGGCTAATTGCATAATTGCATACCTATGTGAGGTGAGTGCAAAAATGGAGGGGAAATTAAGTTTAGTTATTTTTTACTTTGAGTGTAGAGGTGCACACATATGCACCTCATGGAGGTGTGCATGTGTGCACCTTCATGAAGTCTTGAAGGTTTGTGCATTAAACTCTTTCATTTGTGTGAAGGTGCACACATGCGAACCTCATGGAGGTGTGCATGTGTGCGCCTTTAGAAAGCCTTAGGAGTTTTTAAGCTTGTTTTTTAATTAGATCTCCCTTTAATATGCATAGGTGCACACATGCACACCTCATGAAGGTGCACATGTGACACCTAATGAAGTGTTGACCTTGTTTGTGTTTGTGTGTAGGAGGGAGCAAAGTGCAAGGAGAATGCAATGGAGATAGGTGCAGAGGTGCACATTTTGGAGTGAGGCAAAAACAAGTGAGGAAAGGAGGGGGATCATGGTCTTATATAGGCCTTGAGTTCTAATTACACACCTACATAGGTGTGCACCCTCCAAGGGTGCACATTGCTTGAATGGGGTGCAGTGCACACAAGTGCACTGAGCGCACATGCGTATGTGTGCTAGTGTGCACTTAAAGCAAAATAGGGCACAAAACAAAACTTTTCCTCCTCTCCAATTTCTTGAATCTTCTTGATAAAAGATTGAGTTTTGACCTAGACTTTATGTAGAGTCCTAAATGACCAAGACTCCAGATTGGGAGCCTGGTAGAGAAATTTCAACTAGGGGGTTCCCATTTCTATGAGAAATGGGGCATGCATTGTGAAACCACAACAAGTTTGTGCCAATCTAGGAGATGGAGATGAAGAAAAGGTATGAGGATTCCTTGTGTCTATTTCGGTGATCAGTCAAGTTAATTTGATAGGCCATTAAAGTCAAAATCTTCAATGCTATAATCAGGCCTTTAAAAACCTTAAAAATAGGGTATTTTTTCTAAAGCCATGTAGGGATAAGGTGACAACCTAAAAAATAAAAAATATTAAAGTTATTTGAAAAGGGTATTTGGATCAATAATTAGTTGGATAACTTGTTAACAAGTTTTTGGAGTTGTTGTGTAAAAACCTTGACATGAGGCCTAATTAGGGGCTCTAAGGCTACTAGGATTTCTAAGAGCAATTTAGATATCCAAGAAGTGGGTTTGTGAGACAAATACCTAAGTTGCTAGAGAATATCATATAAAGAATAGGGAAGAAATTTTTAAGGGTATGGGATGATTTATTGGAGTTTGTGCCTTACCTTACAAGATAGCAAGAAATGCCTAGCTAGAAGTCTAGGCAAGTTAAGAGAGAAAATAATTAAAGTATTAATTGGTGTAATAGATCTTGTAGAAGGGGATAATTATGAGAGATTTTATTGGGAATAGGGTCAAGTAGTAACCCTATATGCTTAGGAGAAGCCTTGGAGAATTTGGGCATTGAGGCCTAGACTAGGATTTTTTGATCTAGTTACATCAAGGTTTTAGAGTTTAAGTGAATGACATCTTACAAACCATTTATGTTCTTATCACAAAAAATGATGTAGTTCCAAGTAAAATCTATAAGAATTATTATTATTTGGATTTACCTTCTACTATTTAGGTGAAAAATGAAAGTATTTAATAGGGTAAAGGCCTCCACTTTTCATGCTAAAGCATTAAAATATGTGTGGGGAGAAGGATAATTTCCAAGATCAATCTCTTTTGAGTTCAAATTATATTAGAAAAATCCAAGTAGAGGAAGTAATATCAATCCTAAATTTGAATTGTGAAAAGGAATGCAATTTAAGGAAATGTTCTTTTTCCTATTTGTGGTATGTGAATGTGATTGTGTAACTGAACTAATTAATGGAGATATGTAATGTATACCTAGATGTTTAATGTATGTAACCAACTCAATTAAGATATCAATTAGGTTTAAATTGAAATTTAAAATGAATGAAAGAGTTCTCACCTTGAAATGTGTAGATGAAAGTGTCTATTTTCTCTAAAAAGTGTGGATTTGGGCCTGATTATGAAATTTCATCCATGAATCCCTATATAAAATAGAAAATCCAAAAAAACCTAGAAATAGTTTTTCCTGTTGAGGCTTTGTGAGCATGTTGACCTAGAGGAATGTGTTTGGATGTTGTCTCATGAAATCATCGTGTTCTTGGGACCTTGTAACTAGGTCATCTTGACTTTTTTTGAAATGTCTCAAGGAGTTATTTCTAGATCTTCTACCACCAATTCACTAACCTACTCTTGTACACAGTAGATCTATTTATTTATTTATTTTTGGTTTGATGAGGGTTCACCTTGGTTAATCCATAATTTTGAGGAATCAACCTTGAAATTAAAATTTAATGATAAAGGAAACACTAACATGTATTAGGATCAAATATATCAAATGAAAGTTATAATCACCTTTGTAGATGCAATTGAATTCAATATGTGATCAAGTATGTGAATGTAATAGCCTTGATTGAAGAAACCAAAATAAAAATCAAAGAAGACAAAACCTCATGCATAGGAATTTATGTGACATGCCATGATGAAGGATAAAATAATTTGACTAGATGAGATTGGTATATGTCCTCCTTAGAATCCAAACTCTACTACCACCTTAAAGGATGAAGTTTGATGCAAGGAAGAAATACTTGAAATTGATGAATTCTTGAAGATTCTTTCTTGAACATGTGTATGCTTTCTTTCTTGTAGATATTTATTTATTGCTCATGGATGGATGTAATACAAGAGAGTGGATATAAAAATGAAGATTCCAAGCCTCCTTTTATAATAGTTTTTGGGTAGAAAACAAAAAATAGGCTAACCCATGAGGAAAATAAATTAACTAGAATCCTCAAGGCACTTTGGGCCTTGTGATCCCAACTCCTTGGGGAAGAGGTCAACTTGGTCCACCTCTCCCTAGGAATAGGTTGAACTAGATAAACCTATTGCAAGATAGGTTGACCTAGGTCAACCTATTTGAAAATAGGTAGAATAAGTCAACCTGTGCCTAAGGGAGGGAATAGAAAAACCCTTTGAAGACCTTGGAGGAGGTGTAGAAAGATTTGACAAATAATGAATCTGTCATAAGATATAGCCAAAAGGATGATAACACAACACCTAAAGGACCACATTAGAAGGCGAGATATGATCTAGAAATGTGAGCCAAATTAGGGGAATAGAGAAAGAAACCAAAATCCATATTAAGGAGGGATAAAACGTGTCAAAATGAGGTGACTTATTTTAATATAGTATATTTAGTCCCCACTTTAGCAAGAGTATGAGGCAAGTCATATAATTAGTGAAGGAAGAAGGGAGAAGAGACAATGTCACAATGAGATAGAACATCACCAAGATTAAGGACATAAGCCTCCATATATAGGATCCTAACTCCATTCCCATACATAAGAGTACAAGAACAATGGAAAGGAAAAAAAGAGGTATACAAAGTGAAAAAAAAGTCAAAAGACACAAAAGAGGTTATTACTACAACCCAAATCGACTAGTAAATAGCCAATTTGAATAAATGTCTCATCCACCAATATAATATTAAGAAGGCTATTACAAAACATAAGGGAAAACATAGGAAAGGAAAGAGCTCTACAAAGGACTACATTGCTCATGGTTAAGTCCCACCAACATAAAAGCACACACACACACATATACATACATACATACATACATACATACATATATACAAACACACACACACACACACACACACACACACACACACAGAGAGAGAGAGAGAGAGAGAGAGAGAGAGAGAGAGAGAGAGAGAGAGAGAGAGAGAGAGAGAGAGAGAGAGAGAGAGAGAGATTATCTTTCCTAGTAAGGTTTGTGTGCTTTAGTGTGAATCACAAAAAGGAAGGATTGAATGGTCTAGTAGGTTCATGTGCTTGATAGTTAATCCCAAAAAAAAAAAAAAAAACAAGATCAAATGGTCTAACAGGATTGTGTGTTTGGTAGTCAATCATGTCCATGTGTTGGTGACTTATGCCTGCATGTGTATGTTTATGTGTGTCCACTCATGGATCAATTCCTTGGTATCACCATATAGTGTAAATGTGTATGTTATTTTTGTGAATGGACAAGATTTTTCTATCCATAGAGAAGATGCATGCATGTGTGTTTCCCTAGGATGAGAAAGTATTACTGATACCTGAGATATAGCAATGTAAAAGTAAAAAATATTAAATGTGTTTCCTCAAGATGGAGAAGTGTTATTGATACCTGTTGAGGAGTGGCAAGTAAAAGTAAAATATTTCTTAATAAAAACTATAGTACAAGGAGGGTGTATGTATGCCCCCTCCTTATGATGATTATGTATCCATGAACATCATAAGGAAGAGAATCAAGGATAAATACTTCTATCAATAAAGACATGTCCTCTGATGACAATTTATGCCACAAACTTAGCAAAGAGCATTGACTCTTGTAATATAATAAATTAGATGGATTATGAAAGAATATGTCTCTTATAAGAAGAGAACCTTGAAATAAAAATATGTTTTTGGTAAGACATATACCTTTAGAAGGAGTGTCAAAAAAAAGATAACATATTCAAGACAACAGAGGATAAGAAGAAAAAGAATGCACCTATTTAGTCCCTTGTGTATGGGTGGAAAAGGGATCAAATGAAAGAAGGATGAAAAAATTTAAATGAAAAGTAAGAAATGATGCTTATAATGAATGTATTTTTGCAAATAAAGAAGGGGTGCTGATAAGGGACATGAACCTTTTGTGTATAAGAGAGAGACATGATCAAGCCATAATTTCTTATAGGATAAGAATGTCACTTGATAAAAAAATGCTACTATCCTAAGGAAAGTCGATCCTTAGATAAAGAAAGATAAAGAATGTACAAATAATCTTGCTCCTATATGTGAGGCAAAAAGAGAATTATATGGTGGATTATATAAAAAAAATTGTAAGATATAAAGATGAATTCTAAGAAGCAAACACAATCTATCCATCTACAAAACAAAAGACCCTATACCAAAAAAGAAGTATCATAGAATAATGAAATTCCACATAAGATTAGAGAAAGAAAAATAATAGGATATGAAATTCAAAACAACATGAGATTCTAGAAAATATATCATATATGAAGAAAATTATAGATGATTATAAAATACATTTGCTATGTAGAGACACCCAATCTTGCATGGGATACATACATGTCATAGAAGGTCCCTTCTAATTTGATATGTTTATTCTAGTAAAAATGATGAAGCTATATGAAGTATCTCATGTTGAAGTTGATGAAAGATCAACCCCACAGCTCCCAAGAATCACCTACATGCAAACACCTATCACAGAAAGAGAGAAGAAAAAGCTATGGAGGCTAGAATTCCCAGATCCACAAATGAGACATTCTTGATGAGAAAAAAGTGAAATTTCTATAATCAAAAGTGAATTAATGTTATAAAGAGATCAATCCTTATAAAATGAGATCAAAACCCTAATAGGTAAAGCCTAGGTTGCATGGTGATAATTAATAAAAAACTTAATTATTAGATGCCCAAACTTTAGCTTAAGTAAACTAGAGATAATAAGTGACTTGATAATAAGAAAAAATATTTTTTTACTCTAGCACCCCCCTTAAGATAAACTTAGGGAGTAGCTAAAAACCTAGAAACTACTACTAAAAGGAAATTTGGGTCCCAAAAACAAAGCCTGACAAGGTACCCGAGTACAACCAAATCTCTAAAAAGAGGAGAAATAGAGAAGACCACATGGGAAAAACCCTACTCTAAAAAGAGAGAAATAATGATGAAAAGAACTAGTGAAGGATTGAAGAAGCCTCCAAACTAGGGAATGTCCTAGAAGATAGGAACAAAAGATGATCATGAAGAATACCATAGAAGCATGAATCTGTAAACATTGCCAAGCTACTAATTTGAAGAACCTCCACTATATAGAAGATGACTCAATAGAGAAGACTAATTATGAAGAGCTAATCAATTGAAGATGGAAGATATCTTCATGGCCTCCAAAAACATGAATGAAAGAATGTCTATATGATAAATGATCCATCTCACCAAAATGCATAGGTATCCAGCTACTGCAATCACCTAGTACATAGGATAAAATATTGAATACATAGCTCACTGCATTGAACCAAGAAAATGATAGAACCAACATAACCCCCTATAATGTTGAAAGGTAAGACATGAACACTAAAATTGAATGCAGTATCTCCCTCAAAAAGAAGAATTGAGAACATTGAGAGTGCAAAAGAAGTACAAACACTTATAATGGCATGTGTCATCGACACATCATGAGGCTAATGCCATGGAAGGAACACTCACTTGATAGAGGAAGATACCAAATATGGAAAACATGAAACCCCCTAAGACACTTTATGATGTAGTGCAAGTACAAAAAAACAAAAAGATGTGCATGATCCCAAAATGTAATAGAGTGACACTTTATTTCAATGCATTTTCAAAAATACTACAAAAGGATGTCAACAAACATCAAAAGAGACATAAGCTGGATACAATAGATAGTACAACCCATGAAAAATTATCTGAAGAAACAAAATTGATGTCTGAACCTGAAACAACCAAGATATCCACCAAAATGAAAAAAAGAAAAGAAAAACTGAATGGGATGTGCTTGGAGCAAAATCTAAAAAATAGAATGTCTCAAGATATGTCTCCTAGAGTGCAAAATAAAACCTCTTACTTTGACTGAATAAAATAGAAACCAAAAATCATCAAAAGTTCAAATAAATTGCACCATCACGATGGTGTGAAAATGAACTTTTCAATGATATATTGCTTGCAAAAAATGGAGTCCAGATGAGTAAGTTATGGGAAAAAAACCATAGGTTGGTCAAAAAAGAGCTAGAAAGGCAAAATAAAAAATCAATACCTCAAGGTCCATGCCAAAATACTTAGAGAAATGGTACCAATAGTACCAGAGTCCCTCAATTTGTGTGCCAAAAAATCTTGATTTGGGCGTCAAAAATCTTGATTTATGCACCAAAAAATCTCAATTTGCATGCCAAAAATCTTAATTTCTACACCCAAAATCTCAACTTTGTGTGCCAAAAAAACTCGATATGTGCCCAAAAAATTGATTTGTGCACCAAAAAATCTCAATTTCTATGCCAAAAGATCTCACTTTTCGAGGAAAAAATATCTTTATTTTTGTGCCAAAAAACCTCAATTTTCAAGTCAAAAGTTCTCAAAACTTCAAAATTGCTACCTTGAGAGACGTGCCCAATTTGGGAGCAATATTTTTTTGCCTCAAATTCCAACTATGTCCAAATTTTGGGTTCTCTGAGCTCAACGGTGAGGTCCATTTGGGCTCAAAGTGCACTAAAAATTAGTGATCCCTAGATCCAATACACAAATCCTTTTAAAAATGAAACCCTTTGAAAGAAACAACATAGATTTGAAAGACAAGTAAAACATCTCATAAACATAACAATGGCATGAAGATCTATAACTTTGATACCATGTTGAAGTGTTGGATTTACAAGTGGGAAGAGAGTAAACTTCTGAGGGGGTGGGGGTGAATCAGGAGTTTAAACTTGGACCCATAAAACTTTCATCTTTCATGTATCATATGGTTTACTAAACTGAAACAACATGTAAAACATATGCATCAATCATGTAAACATATATTCAAACACACACACAACACTAGATCACCTCTATCCAATCTATGATTGATCCTTCATGATCTGATGTATCAATACTATATCATCCTCTATCCTTTGTTCTTCACCTAACTAATTCTACAATTCACTCTTACTACTAAGTCACCTTGAATGCTCTGCAAACTATCTTGTTCACTCCAATTCAATCATTCATGCCTTGTGCACTATTCTCATCATCATTATAAATTTAGGACTTCATCCTCCTTAAGAAGACTCTAGTGGCTTAGGGTGTGGTATGAATCTATAGGTAAGATTCATCCATTTCGCCGCTTAAACCTTCCCATTTTCTGATTGGCTACATGCAATTGCATAGGGAATCCACATATAGATTCATCTTTGTCTCCAAAGGATCAAAATCTATCCTTAAGTCAGCTCAAAAATGGTTTACATAGTTTTTTGTGTCATTACAAACAAATGTGTCCAAACAATCTTACTCGGCATATGAAGTCTCTGCTACTTGGCATACATTGTATTTCTACTTTTGACTCGGCACTTGAACTACTCAACATCCACTATTTACTTGGCACTTGAATTCACTTGAAACAATCTATCTGCTTGCCACTTGAGTGACTTGGCACATGAGTGACTCGACACTCATTACAACATGGCATGGTCTAATATTTGCATGTTCTACTCGACATGTATTACTAGTTCGACATGAACTAAGTAAATAGTTTAAGTGTATTGAAACTCACTTGTCAAGACCAATCTGAGATCAACAATCTCCCCCTTTTACATGAGTGTCAAAAACACTTAAATATACAATGTTCCACTTAACTTCTCAAGCATAACATATCTATGGCTCGACTTATATATACAAAACTTCAAAAAATTCAAAATTCTGCAATAACCTATATACCTAAAAATTCATAACTCCCCCTAAATTAATGTCTTTGTTTTGTATCCATATATGTGCTTCTCTCTAACTTCAATGGTATTCTTTCATCTGACATGCTTTCCAAAAAATGAATCTCAAAATATCTCAAAAATGTGTATCAGATCAATGATATAACTTTATTACTAGGCTTACCCTTTTTTATTTATTTCATGCTTTTATTCTATGCTCCCCCTTTCTTTATTCTCTTCTTCTTGCTTTATCTCTCCAAATGTTTGCTGTTATTTATTCTTCCCATTTTCTTTATCACATTCTCTGCTCCCCCTTTCTTTATCTTTCCCTTTTCTTTATCTCCCCCTTTTTGACACTCATGTCAAATGGCTATATCCGTATAGTGTGCTTGTCCAAAAATGATTTATGGATATCCATTATGATTTTAACAGCTGCATCCTAGTTGTCACATGCAACATCCAATGTCTTTATTTGGATAGCAAGCTTGGCAACAAGGTGTACTAGGCCATCTAGAGTAGAAAGATTGGGATCTTTCTTTAGTAGAGTTTCTACATAACCTAGTTCCTTGTGTAGTATTTCCATGTGTGGGGTGAGGGACACCTGAATACATGTCAGTTTGGCTCTTATATTAGCCTCTTCTACTATTAACACAACTAATTGACTTTGTGTTTCAAGCAATGTATGAAAATGCTTCTCACTTTGAGCAGGGTTTTGAGGTAGCCTTGTACCTGATATGTTTAGATTTCTCTCTAGACTTAGAATATGATGTCTAGTCTCTTGGGTCAAGAGTGTAGGGTCACACAATTTAGTGTATGATGAGAATATATTCTCAAGTACCTTCTTGACATCCTCAACCTTTGTTTGGCAATGCAACTTGAGCAAGTGCTATATCACTAGATATCTTTTCATTTACCTTGCTCTAGAATTTCTTTTTAGACCACTCTAAAAGTTTAGCATTTGTCTGAATGTCTTCATTGTTGATCTTTTCCACTATATCTGATAGTTGTTCTAGTAGTGGCTTGATCTCTTCAGGAGTTGGTAGGTTGAATGCATCCAAAAAGATGTCTTTTATGTCTTAAAGCACTTGCCTTTGCTTGTGTTCTCTCCTAAGCATTTCTTGATGCTTTTTCTTCTCTAAAGCTTGTTGTAAAATGTTTATTTGATCTAATGTTATTGTATCATAATCAAACTTAGGAATAATAATCTCTTCATCAAGAGTGATATCTCCATAGTGAATTACCTTTTTAACTTTTGAAGACCTTGAGCCTGGCACTAAGATTTTTAATGGTATAGCTTCTGTGCTCAGTTTTTGAAGAACTTTTGTAGGAGAAGTACCAGATGTAGGTAGAGTTACTAATGCCTGAATGGCTTCTTGCTCCTTTACTTTAGGTTTTTCTCACCTTCTTCAAATTTTCTCTTATCTATCATAATTACATTAATAAAACCTGGTCCTTGTGCATTAGGTATGGAAGAATTTGTCTGTCCCGCTTTCTGCTAGATTTAGTTGTGCTATCTTCTTCTTCTTCTCTAGTCTGCCTCTATTCCACTATGTCAACTCTAACAGATGTATCAATAAATGTATCTACTATTGTTTTGATCAAAGGTTGTACTTGAGTAACTGAAGGGATGGTAGAAGTGGGTTCTTTTGAATTCACCTTGTCCCTTGTGGCATTAATTACTGCCTTTTGGAGCTCATCTATACTGATCGAAATTGGATTATCATATAATTTAGCATGCAGTGTTGATTAGTCCAGTGTTTTCTTTATGTCTTCTAAAGTCAAGGGATTTATGTTTTGAGCTCAATGATCAAAGACATCTTTTACAATAATGGTTTCAATTGTCTTGACTATGTCATGTAAGGGACTGACACTCAGCACTTGTGCATCCTACACACTATGTTAATCTTGCTGTTGTTCAGCTATGGCCTTGTCATCACTCAATTTTTTTAGTTTCCTTTCCCACTGTATCATCTTCCTTATCATCCTTTTCTTTGTCATCATCATCATTTTCATCCTCTTTATCATCAAGTTTGCCTTTAGAGGGATCAACTTCTCCTTGTTTAATAGTGGTAAACCCATAGATGAGTTTCCATATTTGGGTAGACTTCTTGACCACATCTTCAATATTCTTTTAAAGTATGTTGAAGGCTCTATACTTAAGTGTAAACCTAACTCCATATTTCTTAGTAGCCTTAGCAATCTACCCTTTTATCAGTTCTGGCATTACTTGGGCTAAAGTGGTTTCCTTTACTTGTTTTTCCAAATTTAAACAATAATGCCATTTATGCTCAACTAAGTCATATAATTTCTTGGGTATTGAGTTGGAAAATTCTAATGGTGTAGTCTTAAATTTAAACATCATTTTATATAGGGCTTCTTCCACTAGATTCTATTCTTCTTTCTCAAGCTTCTCAAAATCAATATGCTTTAATCTAGATAAATCTACATTTCTCTTGACATTTTCACACAAATTTTCAATATCACAAAGTGGTTTGTGACTTACCACTTTGAATTGGCTTATGTCATCCAATTTAGTCCTTTCTTTATTTGAAACTGGTTGTACAACATATTTTCTTCTTTGCTTCTTTTGCACTTGGCCTCCTTGCTCTATTTGTTTGGATTTCTCCTTGGCCTTTTGTGTTGTGGCTTGTGTGCTGGCTCTGGTGGTAGGTGCACTCGACTTGGCTTGGCTAGGCTTGGAAATTTTCTTTGTTTTGGCCACTGGCTATGTTTTAGCCTTTCTTTTTTTGGATCAACATGTGTGGGTGCTTCCTCAGCTTCTTCTTCCTTGACACCTTCTATTTCCTCCTCTTTATCCTCTCCCATGCCTTGAGTTAATGCAAGAGGTCCTTGTGTTTGTTCTTGCTCTTCTTCTTCATCCTCTTCATCTTCTTCCTCTTCTTCCTCTCCCGCACCTTCACCAAATTTAGCCTTTAGCTTCTTTAATAGCTTATCTTTCTTCTTAAGTGTAGAAGTAGCTTTCAACTCCATTTCAATCTTTGATTTCATCACATCATAATTCCCAAAGATTTTAGCAATCTTCTCAATTTCCTCTACTAGGAGTGCAGTTATTGCTGTTGATGCTTCATCAACATTAATCTCATATCCAAGTGGCCTTAACCATTAGACCCTTGGTGTGGTAGCCTATACAAAGGTGTAATCAACATCAACTAGAAAACATATATCATTGTAATTTTTCTCAACCAATGAAACAAGTGTCCTCATGTTTTGCTTCATTGACTTCTTAAAATCTTCAAAATAACTTGTCATTAATGATTCAAAATTTTCTCCCATCTGTGTAATAAATTCATTGATCTGCACTGTTATTGATCTATTTTTTTTCCAACTTACTGTACCAAAGGAGTGAAATGTGTTTTGCACATAGAAAAATATACAAACAAGTATTGAACCAAATTTACATTGAGCACTCTTGGTTTTTTTGATTGCTCCAAGATTTTCCATCAATTGTTGGAGTTGAAGCTAAGCTAGATCATAAGTATGATCATTCTTCATAATCTTGTACCCAATATCCACTGCAATACAAGGTACACTATTCAATCTACTAGATTGATATAATTTGTGAGAAATTACCCTAACAACAAAGTTTAACAATGGATCAATGACAGTATCTATTGTCACGCCTCTTTTGTTCCATTTTGCCCCTATATTCTTCTCTATCATTTCCTTGGAATCACTCCTCAAAGTCTTGGGCCAATCTAGGGTTGGGTAGCCAATAACCCTATGAATTATCCTTTTAGTGATCTTAATTGGTCCACCTTCTAGCCATAAGGATCCATCATGTATTCAGCTCAACACAATTCTACTCCATTTAGTTTTGAATACACTAGGAAAATCTAGGGAACGCTTCAAACCCTTTTTCTCAATGATTTTATATTCCTCTTTTAGAATACCATTTTCACATAATCTATCATATGATTCTCTTATTTCTAAGTCCCTAGTGCTGCTAATTTTTCAATTATAACATCTCCTTACATCTTGTACCATTATGACATTCGATAGGATCATAAATAAGGCACCCAAAGGATCTTGTTTATATGAAATGTTAGGGATGGCCTTAAATATAGGATGTTTGACTTCATTACTAACAAGATGAACATTTAAAACCTCTTTCCCTTCTACTTTCTTTGAGCTAGATGCCATTTGTCAAACTAGGGTTTATGCAAATTAAAACTATGTAGCTCAGCTTGTGATAAATACCTAAAATGCCATAGGAGTAGTGTAAGATCGCTATCAAATTCTTTGCAAATGCTGCGAACAAGTTTTTAAATTTCCTTTCACTCTACTCGCTCTTTGATTAAATTTTGAAATGATGAATAATGAGTGAAAATGATCATATACCTTTCAAAACCCTTACATTTAATGCTTAGTTCTTGTACAATTGTAAACTTGGCATCAACTTGATTTTAGAATCACTCAACATCCATTAGTATTACCATCACTCAATAGCTACTATAGACTCAACATCAACTAGCATTCCACTCGACATACACATGAGACATTTCATGCTCAACAAAAACATGAAAACCTTAAAGATTTAACTTTGAATTTACAATAACATCTCTCATCTTCTTTCATGCTAATGTAGTCTTTTTAGTACTATCTTCTTTTGGAACTGACACTAGCTTGTAAAATTATTAGAGTTGGTTACTATTGGCTAGATATAGAGAAAGAGGCAATTAAATACATAAAGTCCTACAAATAGTGAAAAATCCATGGAAATATAATTCATTCTCTAGCCAAGGAGCTTATTCCTTTCATCATGCTTTGGCCATTTCAATAATGGGCCTTTGATCTAGTGGGTTAGATTCATTAGTCTTCTTTGAATGGACACAAATTCATTATCACAACTGCAAACTACTTTCCAAAATTGGTAGAAGTAATTCCTCTTTTTGAGGCTAATGGAAAAACCAAATCTCTATTCATTCTCAACTACATCATACGCAGATATGGTGTACCATCCTCCATCATTATTGACAATAGGGGACAATTTAAAAATAAGGATCTCTAGGAGTTGTGTTCAAAATTTAAAATCACATAACATTGGTCCTCCATGTATTATCCCTAGGGTAATGGACAAGTGGAAGCATCCAATAAGGCTATTCTTAAGATCTTACAGTGCGCAGTCAACAAATCTGGAAGTGATTGGTGCCTTCAGATCAATCCTACTTTATAGGCTTATAGAACAAATATCAAAAATACTATGAGAATAATACCCTTTTCTTCGGTATATGGAGTAGATGTTGTGCTTCCTATTGAGGTTGGGATTCCTACTTTGTGAATCTCTTTAGAAGGCCTCATTACTAATGATGATTACAAAATATCTAGGTTGCAAGAGCTAGAACTACTAGATGAACATCAACAAGTTGCAATTGATCATCTACGATCTTATCAAAAGAAAATGTCTAAAAGCTACAATAAGAAAGTCAAACCATGTGACTTCCAAGTGGGTGACTCGTTCTGAAGGAAAACCCTAAGAATCAATAATAAC
The DNA here is from genome assembly GCA_028749045.1 of Cupressus sempervirens. Taxonomy (NCBI): domain Eukaryota; kingdom Viridiplantae; phylum Streptophyta; class Pinopsida; order Cupressales; family Cupressaceae; genus Cupressus; species Cupressus sempervirens. The sequence continues at coordinate 516,228,856 of CM053785.1, read as the reverse complement.
AGATATAGAAAGGAAAGTTTGAACCTAACTGGCTTTATCCATACATAGTCACTACAGTGTTTGGATCCAATGGTTATCAAATTTCAAAAATTGAAGGAGAATCACTCAAAGAGTCATTCAACACTCTTCATCTAAAATGGTTCTATAGATGACATGCTTTTGAAGCCCTCTGTACATACTTAAATGTCCTAAAAAAATCTATTATCTTGGTGAAAATATAGCAATAGGTGCCTTGGTAGTACCAAAAAAAATAAAAAATTTGAAAAATCCAAAAAGAATAAAAAACCAAAAATCCAAAAAAATTGAAAAACAAGAATAAGTGTCATTGATGTAAACCTGGGAAATAGGCATCATGGTAGCAAAAATAGAATCTCTACCAAGAAGGTGAAAACTTGGTAAATACTCACCTCTTATTTCAAATGCTACATCCTATTGTGGTTATACAATGCACGCCCCATTTCAACTAGAAATGAGGACCCCCTACTTTATTTTTTGGCTTTTCGAAACCCTAGTCTGGGGTCTAAGTCTTTGTGTAGTGTTTTTGACCTAATCTAGGTCCAAAATTCAAAAATTATATTGTAAAAATCATCTAAGGGAGATAAAGTCAGTTTGTAAAATAAAAGAGGTCGCACCAACACACCTCCCTAGGTGTGCTCGTGTGACCAAACTACTTGAAGAAGGGGCATCACGCATCGATGATGCACAACTACACAACACTGAGAGTGCTTGGGCCTATATATGCTAGGGGGTTCTCCCCTCTCTCCTCACTTAACATTTTTTCTCCTCTAACTCCGTCATGCTACATCACCACACCTCAGTAGGTGCGATATTCTACTTCCTTCCTCCCCGCTCTACCTTCACCTACATTCACAAAACAACTAATAAAGTTAAAATACCCTAAATAATGTACACATTAACACACCTCATGAGGTGCACTAATGCACACCTTATCTTCTTCACATAACCAACAAACATTAAAAACTTTAAAAAAAAAAAGCCTAAAAGTTAATTAGGGTGTGCAAAAGCGCAACTAATTAGTTATGCTATTGTGCACCCTCTGAACATAATAACGCCCAAATAAAAATGAGGTGCACATCAATGCACCCCATGAGGTGCATTGATGTGCACCCCATAATTTAGAATTTTCTTTGAAAAGGGATGCACTAGGCACACCCATTAGGTGCACCAGGTGCAATATTTTTTTGCATTTCAGGGCTATAAACTAGGTTTTAGGTTTTTTTGAGCAGATTAGGGTTTAGGGTTTTGGGTTTTGTGTGAGTTAGTTTTAGGGTGTCATTAATCTATTTTTTCATCAATTTTGAACTAATGGACATGATTTTGTCCAGATACAATGGTGTCTTCATCATCTCCCCTTGTTGAGAAAATGGCACCAAAACTAATAGTATTCAAGTTCTAGGGTGTTGCTACAAAATCATAGTTTTAGGATGAGTACTCAAAGATTCAAGACATAGATTTGGATGAGTTCCTAAAACTTTGAAACAATCCAACTGAGAGGTCTTAGATGATATTTGCATTGATCTGATCAGGGCTTGTCAGTGCAGCATCACACTCAGTGTCAGTACAATCCTTGGAATTAATCCTGACACTTGCACAACATCTTATTTCTAAAGAAAGGGTAGTCAAGAGAATTACAGGAGAGATCATTCTCAATCTTTGACACAAGAACATTGAAAATATGTTCCATCTCTGAAGGGTGGATCAATTCATTAGATTAACCTATGAGCAAGTGGAGGGATGGTATAGGGAATATATTGATGAAGCTTCTAAGATAATTCAGTATTCATACCTTATAGAGAAGACTCCTCTATGAAAGAGAGCAAGCAAAGTAGACATGACAAGAGGATACATGAAGGAAGATATTGGATATTCAATCATACTCTTGGATAGAGTTATGGGTTTATCGGCAGCCAGACACCTGAATATTTTAATGGTGCATTTTTTGAGACAATAAAGAAAGCAAAGATTCCACTAGATTGGGCTTCTACTCTCAGTGAGAATTTTGGTGAGAAACTAATAGTGATTAAGAACAATAGGAAATTTTACATGAATTCATATTTGGTATACCTACTAGCTATAAGAGCAACATATTATCTAGGGCTCTATAAGAGGGGTAGCATGCAGGATGCAAATGCATGGCTGTACATAGTATATCCTCAACTAGTAAAGAAAAATCTTTCAGATCAAAGAAAAGAGTACAAGATAGTGAATGATGCTTTCATCTTCACAATAATTTGGTTCATAGAAGAGGATTATGCGAAGAAAAGATCAGAGGAGGTAGTTGCATAGATATCACTAGGTGGAGCTTATTATGTCTAGTTCTAGACATTTACATATTTGAGGGTAGTGGGTACAAATATCAACCCTAAGAAGCTCCCTAGGTATCCCAGTGATAGACTTATTCTCCTTGAGATCTCTTGACAACTCTTATCTACATATGACAGAGTTAGAAAGTAGCACAAAACATGTTGAATGTAGCCTATGACTATAGGACCATTTACGATGGATTAGGGGTAGGACATTTTGTCTTTTGGATGTGAATGTGATCAATATCCTTTGGAAGAGTATAATTCTCTATGGCCTTATTTTGACAACATCGGGAGAGTGAAATACTTAGCGAGTAAAACATTCCAGCATGAGGAAGTAGTTGAAGATCACTAGATGAATGCAATAGATGACTATGATGTCCACATAAGGGATTATTGTAGGATGACTTTGTATCTAGCAGAGAGGGCTTTAAAGATAAAGATCTTGTTAAAGATTATGCAACAAGAGTCAGAGGTGCTACTCAACCCATTGTTTAATAGGGATAGGATTGGTGACAAACCTATCATGAATGTCGAGATAGAGAAAGAAGAAAAATTGCACATCAACCATAGGGCGAGGCACATCATCAAATTGACATAGGATTGGATCAAGAAACCATTCAAACTTGATCCAATTCCTCAAATAGTAGTCTTTCATGCTCAAGGCCACCTAGCCAAAGGTTGAGGAGCAAAGGTCATGATGCCTACATTACAATCCAGTCACCCATAAAACTAGAAATGGTGCACTAACTTAATAGACCAATTGGGTATTATCAGGCTTAAATGGGTAAAGGTAAGGGCAAAAGGAAGAGGAATTCTCCTCAACAAGCTGAGCTAGAAGAGGGAGAAATTCAAGCACCTCCACAACAAGGAGAGGAAAATGTACAAGGACCAGAAAATGTAGAAGTTACACAAGCCTTGGAGGATCCCCAAGTGTTGCCAACTACACCAAGCCAAGGGGAAATATAAACTAAACTACAAGAGGTTTGCCTACCTTGACAAATAGAGAAAGTCTCCCCCTTCACACCTAAAAGAGGAAAGATTAAGACTCTGGTCAAAAGAAGGAAAAAGGTGATCAAGAAAGTGATTCCTTTCCTCTTAGTTCTCAAACCAATTCCAGAAGGAGTAGAAGAAGAGGGTGATGAGGAGGAAGAGGACAATCTACCTTTAAACAGGGGAACTTAGCTTGCTAGAGCTATAAACTCAGAGAGGAGGAGAAGTTCCACAATTACACTACCATCTATCCCTGATGAACCCATTCAAACTACAAGATCAGAAGATGAGATGCAACAATGGATAGATGAGTAGGATGTGGTAGGCACTGATGTCTTTTAGATGTCATATTTTTACTTTATACCCATGGGTACTGAGTTGGTCGGGGATAAGATAAGAGACACTCCAACTAATCAACCTCAATAAGAGGATTAGAGTTAGAGGCCCCCCAAATCACAAGGACCCAAGGTAGTTCCAACATCCTAATAACAAGTCACATACTATGTAGGCAAGGGATCAATTTCTCCTCTTCCTCCAAGTACAGAAGCCAAACAGGTCCAAGTAGAACATGAAGAAGAGCCACAACAAGTATCCACTGATGAATTGTTGGAAGAAGGGTAGATAAGTGAACAACCTCAACAAACTTCCCAAGATACAGAGGTGAGAACTATGGGCTCCACAGATACAAAGACTCTTGGTGCATATCTCTTACAAAGGGAGATGACTCCAAAAAGGAGTGATAAGGGGAAGGGCATAACCAAGTTAACTCCTTCATCCTCAAAAGGAAAGTCCCTATTACAACATATCTGAAGGTGGCTGAGGAAAGAGGTGATAAGAAATAAGAAACAACAATTCACCACCAAAGAGGAGGATAGAATGGAATTCATAGAAGTTCTAAGGAAATGTGAATGATCACCAAGGGATGCATAGGCTTTAGCCTTCATCATGAGTGATCAAAGCTAGGAATTTTTTGCTCATGTAGCCATCCCTCCTCTGTAATCAAATGTTGAAGAATTGACTCCAAGGGATTATTAGATAAGAATTTATGCTTGGGAAGCCAATCTTGAAAATTGTGAAGCTGATGGTTACAATGGGGATGAAGGAGGTATTCAGGAGTTTAGAGCAAGATGGGGCAGAACTAATAACACTTTGGAAACAAAATGAAATCTTAAAGGGATATCTAAGTGAATTTGTTGGTCCCTTGAACACTAAACATCTCGAGGAGACATTGAACGAAACAATTGAGAGAAGAGACAGGGGTATAACCCAATTGGATCCATTTTTGAGAGCTTTCCAATAGTGGAAAGAAAGTTTTGAGGAGAAAGGTGTATTGATTATTGAGGGAAATTTGAAGTTATTACATGTTATGCAATAGAATATAGACAAACTAGTAGCTATTCTAAATCCAGATTTTGGTTTAATGGATGAAGTGCATACCTAGGAAAAGACTTGTAGGCATTACAAGTAATAAAAGGCCAAAGGTATCAAATGTTAATGGATGTATATACAACTGAGGAATTGGATGAGATAGATGATTGGATAGAGAAGATTACAAATGGTAATAAAGTAATGGAAATATTACATGCAAAGATTCATAGGCTCAAGGACCAAGCCCAAGAGCAAATTTTGGAAGCTGAGAAACATTATAGTGATGCATGTCTAGAGATATTTGAAGATGTTACATGAGAAAAGTTAATACTAGTAGAGGCAATAGTTGAGAAATTTCAGAGAATTTTTGAAGAGGCTGCTAATGATGATGACATTAGGCAACCATTTAGAATAGAAGAGGCATTGTTAGAACTGGATGGGAAACTTGGAGATTTTGCTGAGACTTGTATCGAAGTGGACAACTATAGGCAAAAACTGAAAGATAAATATAACACCTTAGATTTTCTAGATGCAGCTCAAGTCACTGAGATAATTGAAGGGCAAATATCTAGACATAGCTCTAGTATAAAGGACAACAAATACCAAATGCTAGAATTTTAATTTTGACACTAAGTGAAATTTTGCATTTTTGGAGCCTGCTTTCAAGGTGCATAGGTGCATTTTTTAGTTATGTCATGGAAGATTTTGAAGAAATTAGAGGTGCACTGACAATTAACTATTAGTTCTATAATTAGAGCTTTCCATGCATTGGAAATGCATTCTGATGGTAGTTTAACTCTTTCAAATGCCTAGTGAAGTTGGAGCTTCTATTTTTTCCACTTCTAGTCACTCCTACATCGACTGAAGACTTTCTCTTTCTTATTTTCTCATGCTTTCTTTGTTTTATGACATGCAAAAGCTCATGGATCCAATTAATGATATAAAATGGATGGAGTCCTACTTAGAACCAGTTAGATAGATTGTACATAAATAGATTTTTTTTATTAGTTTAAAAGCATATGATTGCATAAAGATATCTCTCACTCTCAACACAAATTAAGGAGAATATTTCTTATAAATTTTGGATTGTAATATGTAATCAGGGCTGTCATTATTTTGCAATAATATATAATTTTGGTGCTCCCATTTGGAGTGCAGTGATTCTTGCCTAAGTGTGTTATATTATGTGAATGTATGTTGATGGGATGTAATTAAGCCAAAAGTCTATTGTGTTATTTTTGGTTACGTGATCTTTTAATTTTGGTGTTTGCTATGGGTTTACAAATTCTACTATTGTATCTAGTTCAAGAGGAGATCATCATCTTGTACCTACATAGCTTTTTGTCTTGCATAAGTGCACTTTCCATGGCCTTGTGATTTGATGAAAAGTGAAAGATCTTATGGTTACTAAATTCCCATCGATGATTGCATCAGTAGAATTATGGAAGTGCTACTCCTATTTTCATTGGTTACCGACGATCTTTTTGAAAGCTTAACTTACAAATGTGTTGTTTCTATGGCTTATGTCTATTAGGATTTTAGTTTTCATGTTATTTTCTTAAACTTCTCATTACTCTATCTTTGTTATTTTCTTTGCTAACCCCTTGGTTAAATTAGGAATTCATATAATTGCATTTGTTAGATTGCATTCATCATAAAAACAAAAAATACAAAAAAAAATATATTCTTTTTGTGTGTGGATTTTTCAGATAGCAAGTAGATCATACATGTTATCTAAAGTTTTCAAACTAATAAAGGCCTCCTTGTGAACATTCACATTTATCTTCAACTAAGCTGATTCTAGTAGGGTGCAAGATCACCTAGAACCTTGGAGTTTATGCTCGGATTAGCTTTTTAAGAGAGGAGTGTGTTCTTTTCATTAAGCATCATGCAAAATAATAGCTCAACAAAAGTGGCACTAGAAGGAGAGCCTGTAACTTTTGAAATAGAAGAACAAATTTGCAAACTTAAAATTTTGCACTTCTTCACAATTTTATAAACTTTTCTAAGTGTTTGAGATTTTTAGGTGAGCTAGTGTGCTGGTGTGCTAGATGCACTAAATTCTAAGGTACGCCTTATTTTATGAGAAATTGCACTTCTAGAGAGGTCTACTTTTTCTAGAATTGATGCAAACTAGAAGATCTTGATCTAGAATCCTCATTTTAGCAAGCTTTAAGATCTTCACCAAGTGCACATGAGTTCCTTGAGCTTAGCCATTTTTGCAAGCCTTGCAGTAACAAAGGAATCCCTTGAATTCTACCACATCCATTTAACATTTCATCATCTTCTTCAGCTTTGCCTCTACAACAACCACTTGGTGGACCACCAAATCCTCCAACAGTTCCACCTTTGCAACAACCACCCCTTGGTCCACCAAATCCTTTGATGGCCTTTTTTGAAAATGTTGTAGAATCACTAATCAACTTTACAAGTGTACTCAATGATCTTCCTAAGAATCTTGAGAAGTTTTTTCCAAGATTCATCTATGGAGAGACACAAACTATTGAAGATCATGTCAAGGTATTCAAGGAAGATTGCAACTGAAAGTTGATTGCTAATGAGAATGTGGTTCTTCACTTATTCCCCTACTCTTTGGGGGAAGTTGCCTTTAATTGGTATGCTAATTTTCGACCTAGATGTATTGGAGATTGGACTACTTTCAAAAAATTGTTCTTGGAACAATTCAAGACTTTCATCAATCCAACTATGATACACCAACAATTCATACCAATAAAAAAGGATTGAGTTGAGATAGTTTCACGCTTCAACCATTGCTTTCACATGGCATACCACATGTTGGAAATGCCATACACTATACCGGTTGAAGCTACTATTCATATTTATTTGAATGCTATGGACCATCTTACTGCTATTTTTCTAAGAAGACTTCCTGCAACAAATATTGACACATTAGATAAAGTCTTCACAAAAGCAATTACCTTCACTAATCAAGTCAATCCTAATAGAGTTAGATTGATGCTTCCAGCTCAAGCTATTATTACAATGCAACATATCCTGTTGAAATGCTAGCAATGCCTAGCCAGTTCATACCTATGAGTCCAGTTCCATTATTGCAGGAACCTGCTCCACAAAACCCAACTTTAACATATCTAGGGTATGAACCTTTGAAAGCTACTTTCTTCAAACAAAAGGTAGTAGCTTCTGTTGAGACAAATAATAGTTTTGTCTCTGAGTTTGGTCAAACGAAGAAGACCATGTCACAAATGAATAATGAGCTGACTTGCTTAGGATTTTCATAAGGACAGAATAACAAATTTCAAAGAAACAACGCTGGTCCTTACAAAAACAATAATTACAATCAGAATTACAATAGGAATTTTTCTGAAAATAAAAATGCTAGGAATAAAAATGGAGGAAACAATTCTAATCCTACTGATCATAAAGGCTTCTAGAGATAGAATAGATAATGGAACACTCATCCAAATAATGGAAGCATTCCTATAGATAATAATAACAACAATGTTCAATATGTCAATACCAATCAGTATGACGATGGCCAAAATGCATCCAACAATGATGGTTTGTATTATAATGGGAATCAAGAGATGACTTAGAATTCAAAAGAAAATAACAATGTCCCTTCTATTTAGTTTGGTGCTATGCTACTAGAATCCTATGATTTTGCACAAAATGCATAGGTAGAACAACCAGCCAATGAGGAATTCTCATTTCCATTTAGCCATGAACCAAACATTCAACATGGAGAGATGTTTTCCTTTTGAAATGATAATCAAAACACATGTAATTTGTGAAATCAAAAAGAACCTATGACAGATGGAATTCCTCCAGGACTACAACCAACTCCTCCTGATCTAAGAGAAAGCAATAATCTAGTGCCAATCAGGCCCCCTTATGGGGGACAACAAAATTATAATCAATGGTGTCAATAATCTTGAAAAACCTAGCTTGGTCTATTGAGCAATATAGTGCGGTGGAAGATTTGAAATGAACAAAGGCCAACATGTCCATGTTTGACATGTTGCAAAACTATCCTCAACAATGAGAAGCACTAATGAAAACTTTGGACCATACAAAGATACCCCATAATACAAAAACTATTTCTCAAAAGATAGTATCTCAACAAGTCAATACTTCAAAGGTAATGCCAGCTATGTTTAAAGACAATGTTGGGGTGCCCCTATTTCTGCTTAGCATCAAGATGTATGGGAAGAATCTTCATAATTGCCTAATTTATTCAGGAGCCTCATGTAATGTTATGCCACTATCAATATCACAAAGGTTGCGAGTTATTCCTCAACCTTCTAATCGATAGTGATACAGTTGGATAAAACAAAGGTAAAAGTGATTGGTATGTTGAAAGATGTTCGGATATAGTGGATAGTTGACCCTCAAATTCAAGATATCATTGACCTACATGTGGTTGATATTCTTGAAACCTATGGATTGCTCCTAAGTAGAGAATGGACAAAATGCCTAAGAGGATGGTTTTCTACAAATTTTACTCAATTGTGGTTGTTGGCCTAGTTTTTCACCACCCTTGTTTTGTGTTATTCAGCAATGAAAAACCATAAATGTGCACTCCAAAGTAATTTGAAATTTGGTAAAAAACCCTAGGCAAAAAAGTTTCACCAAATAACCTTGTGCCTTGCCTTGTTTTTCCTTAGCCTTTGCAAACTTTAGAGAATATTATTTCAAATAAATTTTTCCAGGAAATTTTTTATCCTAAAGGTTTATTTATGAAAGAGTGATCTTTTAATCTTTTGATAAACCCTATAAAGTTTTCCTAAGCTACATTATTTTATTTTGAAAAAGTCCTATGTAATAGAAAACTTTGTGTGACCCTTGATCTTGATCAGATCAACGGCCATCACATTCCCTCAATTCAGAGTTGCAAGGTCTTTAAATATTGCAGGGAAGTGCCTTTTCGACACGTAGCTCCTGCTGACATTTCAACTTCAGTGTGTTGAAAAGGCTCAAAGTTCCTGATCATTGATCTTGCAAAGAATCAAAGGCTTGTACATGCCTACAATAATAAAATGAACAAATGTTAAATAATGCGAGAAAGCAAAAATGGGACAAGTGGCACAGTCTGACAAGATGGGCCCGTTGTTCTCAAAGATGATGATGTGAAATCTTCCGTGGCAAATGTCAGATGAGTCAGAATGGATGGAGATTTTTATTTGTCACTGCAACCAACATAATATTTAAAATGACTGATTCTATAACCATTGATCTATCAAAAATCAAAGGCCAGAGCATGCTCACATTTTGAAGTTGCAAGAAAGATAAATAATGTGGGCAAGCAGTTCTTCGACGTATGGCAAGGTGGGGTCAAATTAGGAAAGAACATTGAATCACGCCATGTGGTCTACCACTTGTGCTTAGCTGGAAACACTTATGATGCAAGCATAGAAAGTTTCAAAAATTAATGCAATAGTCAGGTGAATAAGAGCATGCAGATTAAAAGCACTCATTTCATTGGCCCAAGGGGATGATTGACCATAAAGTGTAGAAATTTTTCACACCGTTGATCCTATCTTGATTAGCGAAGGATGCTTTCCCGCATAAAGAATTTGAGGGAAGTTTAAACAAAGCGAGAATGTGCCATGCAGACACGTGTCCAGCGTAACACCACTTTTCTCATCTTGTAAGGTTTATAGATTTCCAGCATTACCATTATTGATCTTCCAAAGATTGATGACTGGCACAAGCCCAAAATTTGAAGATGCTCATCAGATAAGAAAATTGGGAATGTGCTAGTTTGACATGTGGAAAAGATGACGTCAAGCATTTTCTCGCTCAAAAAAAGATATGGGACCTGCTAGCGTGGAATTTTGTTAGAAGGTGAAAACTCATATGAAGGTTTCCTATTGGTCAGTATAGCTGACTGGACTTTGTTAAATGTGAATTGATCTGATCACTGATCTTGTCTTGATCAACAAGCGACGCTTCCCCGCAATTCTAAAGTACAAGAATTTTAAGTAATGCAAGGAAGTGTAAATGTGATGCGTGGTATAGTATGACATCATGGGCCTACCTTTCTCAGAAGATAATAACAACTTGTCTTATGTGGTACTTGTCAGATGAGCTAGAGTATAGAGAAAGTGTCTCATTGGTCTGAGTGGCTGATTAGATGTTACAGTCATAGAAGATTTGTGATCACCATCAATCTGAATAAGATCCAGTGTTAGCAATTCCCTACAATCTGGACTTGCTCAAAATTTAAATAATGCAAGCAATCGGGGATAGTGGGACCAATACTTAAAGGGAATGCTGAGTCATGTCATGCTGGAAAGGTCAAATGGAGTAAAGTGCGCTCATTGGTGGAACGTGATAGGTATGTCAAGTTGAAAGCAGTGATGTCATGGGTGCTAAAAGTTTAAATGTCACAATCAAATTGATCAGAGCACGTTGTAAAAGGATGATATTTGATTGGTTAAGTCAACTAAGTGGGCCATAAGAGAAAACAATTTTGGCCCATCGTCGATCTGGGAAAGATCAACAGATAGCCCATGCTCGTAATAAGAAGTTGTAGGAATTTTAAGTAATGCGAACATGCACCCTTTTGACACGTGGTTGGGGGCTTGAATTTTTTAAAAGGCATTTTACTTTTGAAATAAAGTTGTTTGATCTTTGGGAGATCGACAGGTTAGATTTAAATTTGAAATATAACATGAAACTAATGGTTACAGGAATTAATATGACTCAAAGTTTCCTTCGTGCGACCTCAATGCATTGGTATAATATGAAAAATCACCATTATTGAAGCACACAATCATAGATTTTCTTAGAGCGAAAAAGATTTCCAAAGAAAGGGCACAAAACTTCTCAAGGGTTTTAGCAAATTTGTAGAGAAAATTATAGAGAAAGAAGGGAAAATTTAGCAGGTAAGTAATCTGTAACCTGTAAAAATCAAGAATTTGCTATTGTAAGAGTGTGAAATTTTCAAATGCCTCCATGAAAGGAATTTTCTAGGCAAACTGATTATTTAAAAAGGGTTGTGCATGATGATTTCCTAGAACAATTTCCCTTATCAGTAAATGAAATAACTAAAGAGAGGGAACTCATTCCTAAGAACCCTAGGGTAGTTGTGGTTGAGGGTTGCTATGATAGGGCAAATTGGGTAAGAGACACCCAAGTCTTTATCGAGGTTTTGAAATTGTTCAAGAAATGGTTCTCAGAATGGAATTTAGATACCCCCGTGAGCAATGTCTGGGAATTTGACATTGGAAAATTAACAGTCCCTTCAATTTTCTTTGATAGTGATCTATTGACTGATCTAGCAAAGAAATATGATCCTATTATAGGATGGGTGAAAAATCATTTTGGAGTCAATCTTTTTAGGGTTTTCCCTGAGCTATTCAATGAAGTTTTTGACCTTAACCCTACCCATTTTGTACATGAAATCATTGATATGGATGATTTGCAAGCAATATATGATGCACAAAGAATATACTTGAGGACAGGGACATTGCAAGAGCATGCTGCTAAAGTTGGAACTTTGTCTGTGATTACTGCTAGCACACCTGAGCCATTATTGAAAAGAATTTTAACCCCAGGGCTCAGGCATTATATACTTCTCTTTGTAAATTTTTTGGGATGGATGAAGCTAAGCAGATCCTAGGCTCGGTTGTTCTCATAATGGCTCAAACTCTTTAATTTGGAATGAGTACTATTCTAGATTTTACTACTTTTCTTGCGAAAGAAATTCACCATGGCCTACTGGGGATAGCAAGGGGAAAAGTCAACAAACCATTCGGTTGGTATTCATTGCTTATGCATGTATGCTTGTACAAGGGATTTACCTTCTTCTCCAAGGGTATGGAGTTGAAAACAACTAGAAATGAAGAGAGAAATCTAGTACAGTTGTGGAGTGTGGATATGACCTCAGAAGCCACAGATGCCAGTTATGTCAGGTTTGACAGATATTTTGCATCAAAGCTTAGATTTCTTTTGAGAGGAGACAACCCTAGAATTCCACAAGCACTATTAGAGTTGGTCAGACCCAAGGACCATGCAAAAGGGCTACTGGTTAGTCATAATTGGGGGGATATCATTCCCTATAATGTTTCAACAGTGATAAGAGTATATAGCTTCCTTGGAAAACCTCATGTGTTGCCTTTTCATGTGCCTTTGAAGATAGGAATAGCTGAGTTGTTATGGAAAATAGGCACTATAGATGAGAGGGAATTGCCTAAGAAGGGCACATTTTTTCTAATTGTTACTATGACACATGATTTTGTTTTTGCAAAGAAAGGCTGGAAGCATTTGAATTTTTTCTTGAATCATCCCTGGGTATACCCACCTTGGTTTTGTAGAGCCTAAAGAGAAGAAAACCACCCTTGTTTTTGTTGAAGTTGGGTCCAAATGGTTTGCACATATAATTGTTAATAGGAATTGGCTAGTCCTTAGATTGTATGAGTGATGTCATTTTGGTATTGAGCATTTTGTTGCTTAGTAGTTTTTCAAAACTCCAACAAAATGGAAACTTCGTAGGGGAGTTGTCCAACACATCTATGAAAAGTACTGCAGTTTCTTTGGTTCTGTTGTGTATGTGTGTGTCAGGTTATCTAAGTTTTGCCCGTGGTTATAAAAGGATATTTTAGCGACAAACCTTGAGAATTTAAAGAGAGAATAGCCCAAGTACCATAGTGACACACTGACGTATCCAACCTATCCAAGTGTCTTATCTAACAAGCAAAGAGTTGCGGTCTTATGATCTCAGATTGGTCTATCTGTGTTAGATATTTCTTTTTCTATTTGTGTGGTTTCCTTGGAGTCAGGAATAATTGTCATTGTGTTTTTTTCCCAAGAATAGGGTGGTGAATCAGTCAAGGTTTTGAAGCTAGTGCTTATTTTAACAACAGGTGAATATGGCTGACAAGAGTAAGAACAAAAGAGCTTACATGAGAGCCATTCCTGATGTAACAATGTATACTAATTTACCCCAAGGTGGTAGGAAGAACCAAAATAAGAAAAGGACAGATCCAAATCCCACCTGGAAACCCAGAGGTAGTGTATCTGTCAATTCCCAGTATCAACCAGTATTAGGGAGAGAGTATTCTTCACTCAGTTCTTAATCCAAAACTACAAGACTCTTAGGAGACATTTTTAGTACCCCATTACTAGATGAGAGAGTTTTTCAAGACAAAGATGTGTCCACAGTAGGAATTGCTTCATAAAGGATAGATCTTATAGCATATTTGAACCATAGGCTAGGATTTAGGAGTTCATTTGATGATCCTTTTAATCCTAGAGCAGCCCCATACGTGGACCCCAATCTTATAGATCTGGACGATCTTGTTGATTCAGAGGCTACTTTTGCAGACCCTAAAGAAGTGCAATCTGAGATAGGAGTTCTGAAGAAATGGATTGTTGAAGAAGAAGCTAAACACATTCATCTTGAAAAGGAGAAGGAGAAAGCCACCTTGGATGCCATAATAGAAAGGGATGCTCTGTTGAGAAGGATGACTGCCTTGAAGGAGCAAAATAAAAAGTTAGAAGAAAATACCACAACTCTCCATACTAATGTATTTGGAGATGTAGACAATCTGAGAGCTAAATTTCAAGAACAAGAATGCCTGAATTAAAGACAAGAGCCTATTATTACCCAAGTCCAAACATATAAACTTGTTCAAGTAGACCTTGTAGAACCCACTATAAAAACTACAAATAAAGGGAAAGGCAAAGCCATAGGAATCCAAATAAATGAACCTCAAGCTCTACCAAGCAAACCCATAGAACCCTCCATGTATAAATTAGATCTAGATCTAGAGAAGGCTAGAAAGGAGAAGGAAGGTCTTGAAAAAGAACTTGAGAAGGTGGAAAATGAAGCTCAAGCTGCAAAAACCAAGAGAAAAATCTAGTTCCTTAAGACTAATTCTACTTTAGCCTCATGGCCAAATTTATCCATTCCAGCTTCAGCTTCTATAACTCCTGCACTGGCTAGGGGTCCAATAATCTTGACTTAGGGAATACCCCAATCTACCCCTGCCTCATCATCCACCATTAGCACCCAAGTCCCCTCTGTCCAACATCAACAAACTCAAAATGTAGTTCCTCTAAACCAAGCTAGTATAGTGAGTACTTCAAATGTTCTTGGTTTCCACAAGAAACCTATATACTTGGAAAAGTATAGACAAATATTATTTGCTAGTATCCCTAGTGCTCCACATCCCATATCATTTGATTTAAGAGACAAAGTGGTTAAGTTTTCTAGGAATAATGCAGTTATTGGTGAAGAACATTTGAGAATTTTCATTGATATGTTAAATGATTATGAAGTTGAACATGAAGATATGGTAATAAAATTGTTTGTGCATTCACTAATTGAGGATGCGAGGGATTGGTTCAGAAGGCTACCTGATGACAGTATCACCTCATGGAGTGACTTGGAGAAATTATTTAAAGAATAGTATGGAGATAATACCAATGCTAGGTTCGTGTTGAACGAATTCAATAACATCAAGAAAAACTCAAATGAGTCCACATTTGACTTCAATGTAAGATTCCAGAAAGGTATGTATAGACTATTTCAAGTTATGAGGTTGAATGAGGATGTTTGTCTCACAACATATTTCAATGATTTTGATAGCAAAATGGCTTATCAATTGAGGGATAAGGATCCCAAAACTTTGAGAGACGCCTATAAAGTTGTAGTAAATATAGAAAACAATAGGAAAGCATCTGGAAAACTAGGTAGGAGGGATGATCCAAAGTTTTTTAATCCCAAGAGCAATAACAAAAGGGAGGGTGATAAAACCCCTATAGGAAAGAAGCCAAAATAACCTACTATAGGCCAGGTTTTGGAATTACTAAAGAAGATGAATCCCACTAGTTTCAATAAGCCAAATTTTGCTGAGAAAACCTCTGTGAATAACAACAGTTTCAATAGGTAGCCTAGAATGCAAAATTACCCTTACACTACCCAGTGGAAAGATGGTAAGCCAGTTCCTAACCAGACACAAAATGTGAAAGATAAAGGTACCTCCAATCCCTTGCAAAGGAACACTATAAATATGAATGATAATGTACAATGGTGTATTGTATGTCAATCACCTCATTCTTCTAATTATTGTGTTGTTTCTCAATCATTTTCCCAAGATCAGGGCATGCAACTTGAAGAAGAAAATGAAGAGAAAAGCCATGATGATATAAGTTGCAATATGGTAAGCATGTGTGATGATTTTATAGATTTTGATTCTGAAGAACCTGAAAATGATATTACTAGTCAGAGAATTTCTTATCATTTACATCATCAACATGTGCTTTCAGATGATGAAGGTTATGATGTAGATAAGATATGTGTTACATCTTTTGATGTAGGCCACACAAGCTTAAGAATGCCCTCTAAAGAGGAGATTGATAGAATCACAACAGAAATGATTTCCCAAGTCCATAGTAACTACAATTTGAGAAATAGAATAGTAAGTAATGATGCAGGAAAGCCATCCAGTGTATTCATCAAAGATATCACCCATAAGATGAATGATGAAAATAAGAAAGTCAATATAGATGTGCCTAAGATCAAAGACAATAAGGTTAAGAAGTGGGAACCAAAAAAGAAGGTTCAATTTCAAATGAATGAAATAACAAAATTAGTTGTGCAAGGAAAGAAGTCAGGACTTGATACTATCAAGCAAATAGTGGTGCCCACTGTTCAAAAGATTTCAACTCCAGGCATTATTGTAAAACCCACTATTGTTGAACCTATTGATATGATATCCATGTTATCCCAAATAACTATAAAAGTGCCTTTTTTTGAACTTCTTAGAATTGAAGAGCATAAAAACAAGGCTTTATCATGGTTAGGAGGGATAGGAAACAATAATACCATTGTAGAACAAACTATTATCCCACAAACCCCATTAGTAGTAGAGGATAGTGGTATCATATCCCAAATTCCCCAAATGTTTTTAGATGATTCCTCAATGGCATTTATAGAAGAAATTGACCCATTTTTCCTCAGTCTGATCATAAAAGGGAAGACCCTAAAAAATTGCATGATAGACTCAGGAGCTTCTAACACCATAATGCCTTTCAGAGTAATGGAAGCCTTAGGGTTGAAAGTGGACACCAAATAGGGCAGATGCAGAGGAATGGATGCTAGGGAAGTCCCAGTCATAGGTACCATAAATTCTTTACCATTTAAATTAGCTGCATATCCCGAAGTAGAGTTAACCATGTCAGTCCTTGTAGTGGATATACCTCCACACTATGGAATGTTGCTTTCTCGAAAATGGAGTGCTGCTATGGGGGGTAGTTTGCAATGTGACTTAACCTATGCTACTTTCCACATTGGGGATAAAGCTATCAAGGTAAACAAAGAGACAAGGGTTAGTCACATTTTAGGGGAAGAAATTGACAAAGATGCCACTTGCTTCTTAGATACTGGTGTGAATGCCTTTAGAGCTGAATTGATTATTCAAGAAGTTGAGAATTTGACTGCTATAATTGAACATGAAGTTGAATGTTGCACAAACTCACCAATATTATGGATGATGTTTTTTGATGGGGCTAGTTCTAAAGAGGCTGTTGGGGCAGGGGTAGTTTTTGTTTCCCCTAAGAAAAATACTTTCAGATACTCATTCACTTTAAAGTTTTCTTGCACAAATAACATAGTAGAGTATGAGGCCTTGTTGCTAGGATTGAAAGTTGCTGCACATCATGGAATTAAGAAATTGCATGTCATAGGGGATTTTGAACTAGTTATCTCCCAGATAAAAGAAACCTATGCATCCAAGAACAAGAGGTTAAAGCAGTATAGAAATGTTGTTTGGGACCAGATAGAATATTTTTATGCATTTCGTATCTCATGGAGAGATAGTACTCATAATAAGATGGCTGATTTATTAGCAAATGTAGCAATCAAATCTAAGGAGATATCATTTGTAGGAATCTCTCAAATTGAGATACAAAATAGACCTTCTATACCTAATAACATTGAAAATTCGCAAGTCTTTGAAGATGACAAAGACATAATTTTTTTGTTAAATAAGACAGATACCAAGGTCAAGAAATGGATTGCAGTGATTTAATTGAAACTATAAATGGTAAGGAAACCATTTTTGGCTAAGAGATTATGCAGTTGAAAACCAACAAGGTGCCAAAGGGGTTAGTGGTCTTGGAAAGTATTTTTGATAATCAGGATAGAGTCAAACCAAGAGTTAAGGACCCTAAGCCTCAAGAATTAAAAGAGATAAACCTTGGTATTGATGAAGCTCCAAAAAAGGCTTATATTGGCCAAAATTTGCCTGCTAAAATCAGAAAACCATTAATTGACTCGCTTAGGAAGTATAGACATGTTTTTGCATGGTCATATGATGACCTTAAGGCTTATAGTGAAGATTTGTTCCAACATGTCATACCACTAAAGGATAATGTAAAACCTTTCAAACAGAAATAAAGACCAGTAAACCCTACCCTAGCTCCCAAAATGCAGGAAGAATTGATGAAATTAAGGGATGGGGGGATAATCAAACCAATTCGACATTCCACCTAGGTTTCAAATTTGGTACCTATCAGAAAGAAAAATGGAGACATAAGATTATGTGTGGATTTCAAAAATTTGAACATTGCATCCTTGAAAGATAATTATGGATTATGAAATATGGAAGCTATGTTGCAGCAAGTAGTAAGTTCTAAATTAATGTCCATGATGGATGGTTTCTCAGGGTACAATCAAGTTCTAGTAAAGGAAGATGAACAATTTAAGATAGCCTTCACAACCCCATGGGGGACCTATGTATATGTAAGGATGTCATTTGGCTTGATTAATGTAGGAGTTACTTTCCAAAGAGCTATGGATGTGGCATTTCATGATTATATCGACAAATTTATGGTTGTATACCAGGATGATCTTACAGCCTATTCCAAGAAGGCTGAGGATCACTATAGGCATTTGGAGAATTTTTTTATCAAAGCTCTGGAATATGGAGTATCCTTGAACCCAAAGAAATGTACATTTGGGGTGACAGAAGACAAATTACTAGGACATATAGTGTCTAAAGATGGGGTGAAAATAGATCCTGAGAGAGTAGTAGCTATTGATAAAGTCCCCAAGCCAATTAATGTAAAAGGAATTCAATCCTTCTTTGGCCAAGTTAATTTTCTTAGAAGGTTTGTTACTAATTTTGCTGAAATTAGTAGATCTATCTCAAAGATGCTCAAGAAGGGAGCTACTATAGATTGGAATGGTGAGCCTTCAAAAGCATTCTAGGATATTAAAACTACAATAAAAAATGCCCCAGCCCTCAAAACCCCAGATTATACAAAGCCTATGCATATTTTTTGTTTTGCATCCTTTCACACTGTAGCCACAGTCTTGTTGCAAAAAAATGAAGAAGGATATGAACAACCCATTGCTTTTTTCACTAAATCATTGCAGCCTCCTGAATTGAAATATGAGATAAATGAAAAATAGGCATATGCTTTAGTAAAGGTTGTAAAGGCTTTTAGATGCTACTTAGTAGGTGCTGTTGTCAGTGCATTTGTGCCTAGTGTTGTTGTCAAAGACATATTTTCTCAGTAAGAAGTGTCAGGAAGAAGGTGTAGATAGATCAATAGGATCCAAGAATTCAACATTGAAATATAGATAACTGAGTTGGTAAGAGGTCAAGGTTTGGCTAAACTCATGGCTGAATCTAATTTGGATGCCAATTAGATAAATGTGGTAGTTGATGACCTCATGTCTGACTTATGTGACATGGATCATTGTGATTGGTACACTAATGTTATATATTACCTGCAACACATGGAAGCTCCTCCCCATTTGCCTAAAAATGAAAAGAGGAGTACTAAATTACAAGCCATCAAATACATAATTGTCTAGGGTAGTTTATGGTGGAGAAATTTTGAAGGGGTATTGCTGAAATGTATTGATCAAGAAAAGGCAAAAGAAATTTTAAATGAAATGCATGCTAGAGTTTGTGGAGGACACTATATGGCCAATACCACTGCACATAAGGTGATGAGAGCTAAATTTTGGTGGCCCTCTCTTTTCAAGGATTCTCAAATTATGATTAGGAAATGTGACCCTTGTTAGAGGTTTGCTGGAAAACTAAAGTTCTCAGGTAATGCTCCATTGAAGCCAGTGGAGGTCCAAGCACCCTTTCAAAAATGGGGTATGGATTTCATATGAGAGATTTCCCCCAAGTCTAGCACTGGCTATTCTTGGATTCTAGTGGCTAGTGACTACTTTACAAAGTGGGTAGAGGTTATCCCCACAAGAAATGCAACAAGTAAAGCTATCAATAATTTCCTACTGAATAATATTATTTCTAGATTTGGTTGTCCTCAAAAAATTGTAACGGACAATGCAATGTGTTTTAGGTCTAAAGAATTCAAGAAATTCTATGACAAATTTGGAATCACTAGATCAACATCTTCTCCATATCATCCACAAGGAAATGGACAAGCTAAATCTACAAATAAGAGTTTGTTGAAAATAATAAAAAGGACATTAGATGATAATAAGAAAGCCTAAGATTCTAAATTGCAATTAGCCATATGGGCTGATAGAGTGACTGTCAAAAAGGCCATTGGTGTGGCACCTTTTGATTTGGTATATAGAATTCAGGCCAAAATGCCTCAGAACAACTTGATAGGACTCTACAATTACATTCAATTATATGATGAAGATACTACAGATGAAATGCAAGAAAGGATGGATGAACTAGTAGGATTGACAGAAACCAGAAGAGAAGCATCTCTTAGGAACCAAAAGTTGCAACTGCAAGTTAAGACACTCTATGATAAAAGAACGATAAGTAGGAAGGTTGAAGATGGAGATCTAGTCCTAATGTGGAATGCCAGAATTGAGGATAAAGGAAAACATGGAAAATTTAATCCTATCTGGTTAGGCCCTTATTTGATTGAAACTACTTGGGGTGAGGATTCTTATGTACTCAAAGATCTATCAGACAATATTCTTGAACTGCCAGTTCATGGACAATTCTTGAAGAGGTATTTTTCTTCAAAAATACTTATTATCTCCATGAACAATAGTTTAGGTTTCCTTGTACATTCTGTATAATCTTTGCATCTTATGTACAGTCCCTGTATATTCTTCTGTTCTGCATTTTTGTTCTCTCTAAGCTATCATAGTTTTTAAGGTCAAGCTTGTGGTCTGCTTCTCCTAGGGATTCTAAGCCCTCATATGAATCTTGCTTAGTCATTGTCCCTAGATAGAGCCACTATTGGCTTGGTTTTTCACCACCCTTGTTTTGTTGTATTTAGCAGTGAAAAACCCTAAATGTGCGCTCCAAAGTAATTTGAAATTTGGTAAAAAACCCTAGGCAAAAAAGTTTCACCAAATAACCTTGTGCCTTGCCTTGTTTGGCCCTAGCCTTTGAAAACTTTAGAGAATATTATTTCAAATAAATTTTGGTGAGAATTTTTTTGTCCTAACGGTTTATTTATGAAAGAGTGACCTTTTAATCTTTTGATAAACCATATAAAGTTTTCCTAAGTTGCATTATTTTATTTTTAAAAAGTCCTATGTAACAACAAACTTTGTGTGACCGTTGATCTTGATCAGATCAACGACCATTGCATTCCCACAATTTGAAGCTACAAGGTCGTTAAATATTGTAGGGAAGCCCCTTTTCGACATGTAGCTCCTACTGACGTTTCAACTTAAGTGCACCGAAAAGGCTCAGAGTTCTTGATCGTTGATCTTGCAAAGAATCAAAGGCCTGCACATGCCCACAATAATAAAATGCATGAATGTTAAATAATGCTGGAAAGCAAAAATGGGACAAGTGGCACAGTCTGACAAGATGGGCCTGTCGTTCTCAAAGATGATGATGAGATATCTTTCATGGAAAATGTCAGATGAGTCAAAATGGATGAAACTCATTTTTATTCGTCACTATAGCCAACATGGTATTTAAAATGCCTAATTCTATAACCGTTGATTTGTCAAAAATCAAAGGCCAGTGCATGCCTACATTTTGAAGTTGCAAGAAAGATAAATAATGTGGGCAAGTGGTTCTTTGATGTGTGGCAAGGTGGGGTCAAATTAGGAAAGAATGCTAAATCATGCCATGTGGTCTGCCATTTGTGCTTAGCTGGAAATACTTATGATGTAGGCACAAAAAGTTTTAAAAATTAATGCATTAGTCTGGTGAGTCAGAGTACATGGATTGAAAGCACTCATTTCATTGGCCCAAGGGGATGATTGACCATAAAATGTAGAAATATTTCACACCGTTGATCCTGTCTTGATCAACAAAGAACGCTTTCCTGCATAAAGAATTTGAGGGAAATTTAAACAAAGCGGGAATGTGCCATGTAGACACATGCCCAGTGTAATGTCACTTTTCTCATCTTGCAAGGTTTATAGATTTCTAGTGTTACCACCGTTGATCTTCCAAAGATCGATGACTAGTGCAAGCCTACAATTTGAAGATGCTCATCAGATAAGAAAAGTGGGAATGCACTAGTTTGACACATGGAAAAGATGACGTCAAGCACCTACTTGCTCAGAAGAAGATATGAGACCTGCTAGCATGGAATGTTGTCAGAAGGTGCAAACTCATATGAAGGTTTCCTAATGGTCAGTAAAGTCAACTGGACTTTGTTAAATGTGAATTGATCTGACCATTGATCTTGTCTTGATCAATGAGCAATGCTTCCTTGGAACTCTAAAGTGTAGGAATTTTAAGTAATGCGGGGAAGCATAAATTTAACACGTGGCATAGTATGACATCATGGGCCCTCCTTACTCAGAAGATAATAACAACTTGTCTTATGTGGTACTTGTCAGATGAGCTGGAGTATAGAGAAAGCATCTCATTGGTCTGACTAGCTGACTCGATGTTACAGTCACAGAAGATTTGTGATCGCTGTCGATCTGAATAAGATCCAGGGTTAGCGCTTCCCCGCAATATGGACTTGCTTGACATTTAAATAATGTGGGCAAGTGGGCACAGTGGGACCAAGACTTAAAGGGAATGCTGAGTCATGCCATTCTAGAAAGGTCAGATGGAGTAAAGTGTGCTCATTGGTGGAACATGACAGGTATGTCATGTTGAAAGTAGTGATGTCATGGGTGCTAAAAGTTTAAATACCGCAGTCAAATTTTTTAGAGCACATTGTAAAAGGATGATATTTGATTGGTTAAGTTAGCTAAGTGGGCCGTCAGAGAAAAGGATTTTGGCCCACCATCGATCTGGGAAAGATCGACGGATATCACATGCCTGCAATAAGAAGTTGCAAGAATTTTAAGTAATGCGGTCATGCACCCTTTTGACACATGGCTGGGGGCTTGAATTTTTTAAAAGGCATTTTACTTTTGAAATAAAGCTGTTCGATCTTTGGGAGATCAACCGGTTAGATTTAAATTTGAAATATAACATGAAACTAACGGTTACAAGAATTAATATGACTCAAAGTTTCCTTCTTGTGACCTTAATGCACTGGTATAATATGAAAAATCATCATTATTGAAGCATACAATCACAAATTTTCTCAGAGCGAAAAAGATTTCTAGAGCAAGGGCACAAAACTTCTCAAGGGTTTCAACGAATTTGCAGAGAAAATTATAGAGAAAGAAGGGCAAATTTAGCGGGTAAGTAATTTGTAACCTGTTAAAATCAAGAATTTGCTATTGTAAGAGTGTGAAATTTTAAAATGCCTCCACGAAAGGAATTTTCTAGGAAAACTGATAATTTAAAAAGGGCTATGTATGATGATTTCCTAGAACAATTTCCCTTATTAGTAAGTGAAATAACTAAAGGGAGGGAACTCATTCCTAAGAACCCTAGGGTAGTTATGGTTGAGGGTTTCTATAATAGGGTAAACTAGGTAAGAGATGCCCAAATCTCTATCGAGGTTTGCAATTGTTCAAGAAATGGTTCTCAGAACGAAATTTAGATACCCCCATGAGCAATGTCAAGGAATTTGACATTGGAAAATTAACAGTCCTTTCAAATTTCTTTGATAGTGATCTATTGACTGATTTGGAAAAGAAATATGATCCTATTACAGGATGGGTGAAAAATCATTCTGGAGTCAATCTTTTTAGGGTTTGCCCTAAGCTATTTAGTGAAGTTTTTGACCTTAACCCTAACCATGTTGTATATGAAATCATTGATATGGATGATTTGCAAGCAAGATATGATGCACAAAGAATATACTTGAGGACAGGGCCATTGCAGGAGCATGCTGTTAAAGTTGGAACTTTGTCTGTGATTACTGCTAGCACACCCGAGCCATTATTGAAATGACATTTTAACTTCTCTTTGTAAAATTTTTGGGATGGATAAAGTTGATTAGATCCTAGGCTTAGTTGTTATCATAATGGCTCAAACTCTTTAATTTGGAATGAGTATTATTCTAGATTTTGCTACTTTTCTTGCAAAAGAAATTCACCATGGCTTGCTAGGGATAGTAAGGGGAAAAGTCAACAAACCATTCTGTTGGTATTCATTGCTTATGCATGTATTCTTGTACAAGGGATTTACCTTCTTCTCCAAGGGTATGGAGTTGGAAACAACTAGAAATGAAGAGAGGAATCCAGTATAGTTGTGGAGTTTGGATATGACCTCAGAAGCCATAGATGCCAGTTATGTCAGGTTTGACAGATATTTTGCATCAAAGCTTAGACTAATTTTGAGAGGAGATAGCCCTAGAATTCCACAAGCACTATTAGAATTGGTCAAACCCAAGGACCATGAAAAAGGGCTACTAGTTAGTCATAATTGGGGGGATATCATTCCCTATAATGTTTCAACAGTGATAAGAGTATATGGCTTCCTTGGAAAGCCTCATGTGCTTCCTTTTCATGTGCCTTTGAAGATAGGAATAGCTGAGTTGTTATGAAAAACAGGCACTATAGATGAGAGGGAATTTCCTAAGAAGGGCACATTTTTTCCAATTGTTAGTGTGGCATATGATTTTGTTTTTGTAAAGAAAGGCTGGAAGCATTTGAATTTGTTCTTAGATAGATATTACATGGCAGAGTCTCATGCTAGGTTTATTGACCCTGAAGGATTCTATGATCTTTTAAGAGAAAGAATAAAATCTTCCTGCATGGTGCAACAAGTATACTATTCAGAGGATGTGATAAAAAATGTTTTTACTCTGCAAGAACAGGAATTGAGAAAGGAGAAATGGGTAGCATATAGTACAACCCTAGAATTCATTAATGCTTTTGACCTCCATTATGATCAATTGAAAGAAAAGAAATATTGGGGAGCCAAGATGTAGGCATTGATGAATAGTTTTGTTGTGATAATACAAACCATGAATGAGAAGAAGGATGCATATGTCAAGGCTCATCCAAACAAGGCTGCATAGGTGCAAAAGAGAATAAACAGTAGAAATATGGTGTCTATTGGTCAGTACACTTTGCAGAAAAGGGTAGGATATGTAATGATCCAAAATGTGCAACAAGCTCCCCCTTAGCAGAGACCAAGGTTAGAAAGCCCACCTGTAGCTAGTGCTCCAAAAAGAAAAAAGTTAAAGCAAGGGTCTTCTTCCCAAGTGGAACAATATTCCCCAAGCTAGTCTCCAATTGTAATTGATGATGAAACATCTCTGATAGAAAAACTTAGACAAATTATTGGAGAGGGAGATGTGATTGTTACCTCCCTAGATCTAGAGATTAGAGAGCCTCAAGAACCACCTACACCTTCCTTGGATTTAACTGTTGCTGATTACCAAGGTAAGGAAATTGACCCTATAGTTGCCCAAGCCTCTGAGAGGTTTGTTAATGATGAGAATTTTTTGAAGTCTAGAGCATTTGCACAATTTTTGTGGAGGCTAAATATAGGAAATTTTGAGAAGACTTGTGAAAAAATAAAGACAGAACAACCTGATAAATTGGATTCTACTATCAAGGAGGAGGTAAAGTCTAAATTTTTGAAAGATTTTGCTCAATTTACCCCTAAGGCCAGTAGGAAAGTAACTAAACAGTCAGGATTTCTTATTTTTCCAGAATGGGATATAGTGAACGCCATGGTTTTTGATTTAGTTAGGAAGCAAAAGGATGTCCAATTTAAAAATGAAGAAGAGGTATTATAGGCTCATAGAGGAGTCAAATTGAGTGATGACCACCGAGCCCTTGTTATTTGGTCAATTGAAAAAAGAGACAAGACCAAAATGCAGGAAATTTCCACTACAGAGCATACTGGTGCATTGAAAGTTTTTAGGGCTGGTGAGGTAGGCAGTAAGTAGATAATAGGAATGGCCTCAGAGTTGTTAAAATTTGATAGTGTTGTATCTATCCAGGAAGAAGATAGATTTGCCCAACTCAATGCTAGGTTTGAAGAAGTTTTGAAAGCATATGAGGAAAGGGGTATGCAGATAAAATCATTGGAAAATAAAGTATCTCAAATGGAGAAGGTCCTTGGGAAAAGAAAAGTAGGAGAATCTAGCAGACCCAAGATTGTATACCCTCCTAGGCCACCTATTGAACCTTTCAAGTCCACTCCAATTATTGAGGTACCAAATACCCCTGAAAGGCCACAGTTCTACACTGTAGAAGATTTTGAAGAAGAAAGGAATAAGTTGTATGCATTGCATGTAGAACTAAATAATCTGTTTGAGGAGAAAATAAGGCAAGGTATAATGTATTTAGTAGATAGAATTGAGTGGTCATCATGTTTTGATTTATTGGCAAATATTGCATCCATTTGGGATGAACTGAAGAGAGATGAAGCTATATTCAGACCACTTGTGTAGAAGTGGACAAAAAGAAATGAAGATATCACTACTATGTGTATATCTATCATCCAGCTACCCTGTCATCAAATAGAAAAAATCTTTGACTTGTTGAATAAATTGCAAGATAAGAAAAATTCTTTTAAAAAAAGACTAACTTTTTTTTTTTCCAAGTATATTGCAGAAAAGTTTGATTTATTCCCTTGTGCATTAAAGACTGTTGATAAAGTGAAGGAAAAGGAGGAATGGAAAAGGGAGTTAGATGAGATTTTTTGTGAAAGGATAAATAAAGTTATAAATGAAACTGGACACTTGTTATGGGCTATGACAAATGAGGAGTTGGTTAAAGTGCAGATATTCTACAACTCCATCAGAAAAGAATTGGTTGATATGGAGGCAATTGCAAATTCCCTGATAACTGTACAAAGAGAAGTCCTAAATTTTGATTGGCTGAAGGACACTAACTATAATAAGTGGAAGGAAGATCTTATGTCTATAGAATAGACAGAAGGAGGTGATGAGGTGGAGGATGATGATAAAGAAGAGGGTACAAAAGTAGAAGCCACCTCTACCACTGATGATAAAGACAAAGAGGATCCTCAGGTAGCAGGAGATGACTCATCACTATCACATTTGATGGCCACCTATCCTGAGGAACTAGAGCACTAAAAGGAATCCGATCATAATTTGTTTTTTGTCTTTCCAAAGGGAATAATAGAAGCGGACCCACAAAGGAATGTTCAATGTACTAGTCTTTCTGTTATTCGCAGTTTTGTCTTGTTGTGATGGGTGTATGTAATTTTTTTTGAAGGACACGTGTCAATTTCTCTTAGCCTGAAGCTTGTTGCATCTCACACTATATAAGTGAGATTCCAGGGCTAGAGAGGGGGTCTTATTTTGATTGTTTCTAGATGATATACTTAGTTTGTTCTCAATCCAATATTTGAGCAAGTTTGCAATGTATTTTCTTTGTTAGTTCTTCAGAATACATCAATATAGAATGATCTCTATGTTTCTTCTTAAGGTCATTTTGAGTTTACTGCAATTGTATTTCAAAGAAAATGAATACAAACTATGAGTAGTCCCCATATCAGTTCTTTCTGAATTTTGTCTCCTTTTGATTACTTGGTTATCTTGATATTGTATGAGTAAAGGCTTGTGCAATTGAATGCAATCTAGTTACGTTGTATATCTGTTCATCACTACTATTAGTTCAATGGATCAAGTAAAAGCTTTGATGAATTTGATAAGGTTGCTGTAGTAGTGGAAAGAATTTTTGAATGATGAATTCTAATAAGAATTGCTGATAATATTTGTTGTAAGGCAACAAATTAGATCTAAGGATTTGTAGTAGACTCTAAACCCCAATGGATTAGGCACTGGTCAAATTGATTTAGCTGGAAGAGAAATGTGTCATAAATGGTTTTCAAATGTAGAATTATAATCAATTTTACCTTTATTTCCTATAGATCTTCAAAGTTGGCTAGTACTTGTTTGCATGGACTTTTTAAGCTTCAGTCAGGCACTATTGCTGAGAACACTTGCAGATCTATAGAAGAATTTTGGCCAGATCTGTTATATGGGATGTGTTTATCAAATTGTGAAGAATAATGCATGTATTTGAGGATTTGAGATGAGAATTAGAATGAAACTAAAATAATTCTCATACAGTGTTTCCCAATCTTGAATCATCCCTGGGTATACCCACCCTGGTTTTGCAGAGCCTAAAGAGCATAAAACCACCCTTGGTTTTGTTGAAGTTGAGTCCAAATGGTTTGCAAATATAATTGTTAATAGGAATTGGCTAGTCCTTAGATTGTATGAGTGATGTCATTTTGGTATTGAGCATTTCGTTGCTTAGTAGTTTTTCAAAACTCCAATAGTGGTTACCATGGAAAGGGTTGAATAATCAAATCAAAATAGATGTAGAGCCAAAATTAAAAACAATGATTACCAAATATCACTACTACATTTAACATCATTTTTTGACCAAAAATTTTGACCATCAACTAAATAAATTTAGGGTGGTCGAAATGTAAAGGCAAAAATTTCATTTTTTTACATATAAGACCTGTGTTGGTCAAAATTTTGATCAACACAGGGCTTATACATCCACAAAGTTCAAAAAAAATTTGCCCAATTACGTTTTTTGCGTTCGGTTTCATTTGACATTTTTGGAGCATTTTCAGATGGTTATCTCTACATTTTCGCATGGTTATCTCTGAGCCCAGTTTCATTTCAGGTTTTCTCCACCCACTTGATTAATGACGCTTGCTAGCCCTGGGAATAATATGAAAGGGGGCCCTGCATTTGCATCAATATAGGGGGAGCAGAATAGTAGTTTGAAACTCTTGATATTGTCTTTCTTTCATTCTTCCTGATGTGCTCGACTTCAAAAGCTATTCCATTCACGACCTCCAATCACACCTGCATCTCCGGTGGTCAAGGAGAGGGATTTCTCTTCGAGCATATTTCCATAGGTACATGTGTATTTTTTTTGTAGGTTTCTATGATAATATTGAAGATGGAAGTGAATACTATTACTATCATTATTATTTTTTATGCCAAAGTTTAGCCATTGTTGTGTAATATAAATGGGAGAGTCTCCGCTCAAGTGTTTTTTCTTAGTGATGTTTTGATGATAAGTGTTAAAAAGAGTCTAGTTGCAAAAAGAATGTAATGTACTTGTTGTTTCATTTTATTGAAAGTGTGTAGATGCAGATTTATCATTTTGAATGTTGGTCTATTGTAACAACTATTATACTTTTTGTTATAGTAATGAAAGAAAAGAAAGGAAATGTATATGCAGAAGCTGTAGTTGTAAAAGCTTAGAAGAAATAATAATGAAAATTTTTTTGTTTTATAAATATAGTTGTGTCGGTATCATATTTTTATTGTATTTTTGTTTTAATAATACATAATTATATTGTATCATTTAGACAACAGTTTCATATTCAAAAAAGAACAAAAAGAAAAATAAAATTGAGTGTGTTTCTCTCTTCAACTCTAGAACATTCAACTTAAACATCGACACATAAAGATAATAATTTGAAATCTGTTGTGTTTAGTGCTTGGATTTGTACCCTCAATACCTAGGCCATGTGGGCTATAAAACATGATATTCATGTGATTCTATGTTAGATGATGATGATGATAATGAATAATCACCATCTACTACTAGCCCATGTAGTGATAAAAGGTCTTCAATGCACCTCTAACTACAAGTATGCCATGGAAAACTTGTGATGGAAATGACTCCTCAAACTAATAGACTATCATGGAAATTTTTTGATGAAGATGACACCTACAAATACTGGACTATCTTCAAAAACTTATGATGAAGATGGCACCTAAATTTACTAGACTATAATTGAATTGATGTACTTTGGATCCTTCACCGAAAGTCTCTGTCATTTTGTTAGAAGATGATTTATCTTCTAGTTCAACCAAAAGAATCTCTCTCCTATATTTCAAAATTACATTTAATTGTTGCATTGCAATTAGGTCTTCCTACAAGGGTTTCCATTTGGATGAATAACAAACTTGTTGGTGTTTTAAAACTACTAAGCAACAAAATGCTTAATACCAAGATGACAATACTCACACAGTCTAAAGACTAGCCAATTATTATTATCAATTGTATGTGCACACCATTTAGGCCAAACTTCTACAAAACCAAGGGTGGTTTTCTACTCTTTTGGCTCTACAAAACTAGGGTGGGTATACCTAGGGATGATACAAGACTGGGAAAACTATATGAGAATTATCTTAGTTTCATTCTGATTCTCATCTCAAATTCTCCAATACATGTACAATTCTTGATACTTTAATAAAAACATCCCATATAACATATATGGTCAAAAATCTTCTATAGGTCTGTAGATGTTCTCAGCAATAATGGCTAACTAAAGCTAAAACATTCCATGCAAACAAGTAGAGGCCAACTTTGAAGATCTACAGGAAATAAAAGTAAAGTTGATTATAATTTTTCATTTTGACAATCATGTGTGACACATTTCTCTTTCAGCTGGATTAAATTTGATCAGTGCCTAATCCATTGGGGTTCAGAGTCTACTACAAATCTCTAGATCTAATTTTTTACCTTACAACATATTTTATCAGCAATTCTTATCAGAAATAGTCATTCAAAATCCTTTCCACTACTGCATCAACCATATCAAATTCATCAAAGCTTTTACTTAATCCATTGAATTAATAGCCATGATAAATAGATATACAACCTAATTGAACTACATTCAATTGCACAAGCCTTTACTTATACAACATCAAGATAACCAAGTAATCAAAAGGAGACAAATTTCAAAAAGAACTGATATGGGGATAGTTCATAATTTGTATTCATTTTCCTTGAAAATTGTATACAATTTAAAATAGACTCAGAATGACCTTCAAAAAGAAACACAGATCATTCTATATTCATGTATTCTCAAGATCTGACAGAGAAAATACATCACAAATTTTTGCTCAAAAATGGTGGACCAAAAATAGACTAAGTGTATCACTTAGCAAATAGAATTTGAACCTTTTCTCTTGCCCTGGAATTTCACTTATATAGTGTGAAATGCAACAAGCTTCAAGCTAAGAGAAACTGATAGGTGTCTTTTACAAGGAATATCTACATACACCTATCACAAAATGAAAAAACTATGGGTAACAAAAGATATCAAAATCAAATCATTCCTTTCAGTGCGTCAGCTTCTGTTACATGTTCTGATGTTGTTGAGTTGGCTATTGATCTAATTCATCTTCATATGTAACTGCTAAATTAGCCAACGATGAAGCTTGTTCTGACGAGGGCACATTAACCTCCACCTGCAGGCTTCCACCACCTTCATTCTGCATGGTAAGGACAACTTCTACCTTTTCCTTTTCTTTAATTGTATTGGCATCTTGTGGTCCCGGTTCTGCAACTAAAAGTGACAGGTTTTTCTTATCTTCTTCTTCTGATTGGGTTTGAGTAGTGATGGTATCAATGATTTGGACTTCCTCACCCTGCACCTCATCACTGTCAGTTTCATCTACATCAAACTATTCACTAGAAGGCATTTCTGCCATCCACCTGTCAAATAATGTGTCATCTGGCCAATTGAATTGTAAAATATCATTCTGTTTCTTTATTATATAATCAGCCTCATTATCAATATCAACAAATTCTTTCTTTAAAGAATCAAAGAATATTTTGGCTTTCACCATTTCTTCTATTGTGGTGGCCCACCGTACATGCCCTGTTTCATTTATGACTTGATCCATTCTTAAACAAAATAAATCATCAAGTTCCTTTGCCCATTCCTCTTTGCTTTTCAAACTATTTTTCTTATCTAGGGCATGAGGAAATAAATTGAATTTTTGGCTCTTATATTTGTCTAAGTAGCCTATTATTATCTTCTGTAAATGTATCCTTTTGCTATCAAAATCAACAAGATCAGAAACAATGTCAAAGGTTTTATCAATCTGATCACAAGAATTATTTATAACAGATAGACACAATAAGGTTATTGCTTTCTCCCTTCTCACCCATTTGTTCACAATAGGCTTTAGAGCCTTATCATCTACTTTTAACTCCTCTCAGATGTTAATCACCCTGGCCAATTGATCATGGATTAGTAGCCATTCAACCTTGTCTCCTAGATATGTAAGAGTTGTTCTTAGTTTATCTTCATATTTAGATTCCAGCTCTACATGTGCGTTCCACAGTTTACTCTTTTCTTCTTCAAAATCCTTAGCAGTGTAATACTGAGGCCCTTGGGGTGTGTTTGGTATTTCAATGAGGGGGGTAGATTTGAAAGGTTCAACAGGGGGGCGAGGGTATGTTATTTTAGGCCTGGTAGATTTTCCCAATAGCTTGTTCTCAAGCTCAACTCTCCTTTTTACCTATTTATTGTAGGTATCCACAACTGCCTCATATTTACTTTGTAATTCAAACATTTCCTTTTCCTCCCTTTTAGTAGTAGCCAAGGAAAACTGAGAATAATCCACATTCATGTGGGCTGCCTGTATGTGTGAGGTATCAGCAACTCTCCTCACAATAATATTCCCTATCAGTCCTAAACCATCAGGCTGTGCTGATACAATCTTGGATCCTCTTCTTAATGACCACATAACAAGAGCAACTTGATCATCACTAAAAGCAGTCCCTGCAAATTCCTTTTTATTTGGGTCTTGTAACTCCAGTCTATTAGAAATAGAGTTGAAAATCAATGCATCTACAATATCCCAATTAGGCAACAATAGTATGTTAGAAGTTTTTACCATTTGCCTTCCCTCCTCAAGGGTAATGTTCTAGAATTCTTCCATCATTTGCTCCTTTATTTGGTTTTGGATGGAGGCTTCATCCATTTCTGGATGCTCTATTTTCATGTTCTTACATCTTTCCTCAAAATTGTGGATGTTTTCCCTCCAAGCAAATTGATGGAAAGCCCTAGACCTTACGAAACTATCATCTAACAAAAATTGTTGGCTGGCTTGTTCCAAAATAGGGTCCAATTCCTTTCCCTTAAAATCAGCTATAGTCAGCTCGAGGCTTGGCACAGAAGGTTCCTGGGGGTTCCCTTCATCGATCTCTGCTTGAGTGACGAAAACTCCCCCTTGTGATCCAATTTGTTCAATTTGCTCAATAGTGAGCTGCTCCTCCCCAGTTCTCAAAGGGGTCTGTGAAGGTGAATACTCCTCAACATGAGAATCCTCCTCTCTTATTATTTTTTGCATCTTAGGGGAGGGCTCAATAGGCCTCTCTTCCAAAACCCTACTAGTGGACTCAATTATTTGTTTTCCTTTGTCCACTGTATTCTTTTTATTTTGAACAATAGTATATCCCAACCTTTTTTGGACAGTTAATTGACCTGCCCTTATATTGGGAGTAAAACCCAATCTTCCCATTGCTTCCCTGGCCTTATCCGAGTAGAACCTAATAAAGAATTGCTTCTTTTCATTCATTGCCTCTATTATTTCAGAAAAATTATTCATAAGTTTTCTCATCTTATCTACATTTGTAATTGCATCGTCCAAAGGACTATAATCCGGATCAAAACAATGAATGAAATCCAAAATTTTAGAAAAGACTTTCCACTTTTCTTTCCTAGTCTCTTGCTCCTGCAAGGAGTACTCATTCCTTATTAAGTCTTTAGGAAAATAAAATTCATGCTCAATTTTACCAAGCTTAATTCTCTACCTCAGAGCCAAATGATAAAATCCTTTAGAATCACAAAAACGAGGATGGGAAGTGGCCATCTTATAAGGATTCAAAATCTTGTGCAAAGAAAGCCAACCTCCTTTTGTGATTACAAAATGATGAGCCACTGTGCAAGTAGGAAAAATTGACCCCTTTTGTCTTTTCAATAGAAGGGCTTCCTCCACTCCTCCCAACTACCACAATATCTCAGCAACTCCTACCTTCAAAGGCACTTGGTAGGGTAGTACGTGAGGGCTTCCTTTAAAACCATATATTCTAAATACAGTAGAAAAAAAATATGGAATGACATCTCCCCAATTATGTGAAACTTTCAAACCACTTGGGTTGTCCATAGGCCTAATGAGATTCATTAATGCTTTGTGGATTCTGGGATTGTCCCTTAATAGGAGGCATCTCAGCTTTGAAGAAAAATACCTATCAAACCTGACAAAACTGGCATTCTCTGCATCCCAAGTCATATCTGCACTCCACAATTGAACTAGTAATGCTTCCCCACTCTCTTCTCTGTCTAATTCCATTTCTTTACTAAAATATGTTACTCCCTTGAATAAGAACATGTGCATTAACAAAGAATAATGGCCAAAAGTTTTTTCCACCTTACCCTTAGCAATTCCAATCAGTCCAATGTGAATCTCCTCAGCTAAGTAAGAAGCAAAATCAAAAATTATATCCACACCAAAAGAGGAAATCTGAGTAATCGTATACATAAAATCCACAGGCATGAACTCTTCTTCATCTCTCCCAAAAAATTTACACAAGGACCTATATATTTCTATAGCCCTAGAATTGAAGTATGCCCTTTTGAAAGGCTCCCTGGAGGATGCTGTTATTGCTGGTAGTGTTCCAATTCTACCTATGTGTGCACTCAGCGCTCCTTGCCTAATTGCATCTCTCTTAGACATATACTCATTTTCTAACCCTTTCAAATCAATTGGCACATGATAATCAGTGACAGGCCCTAAACTAAAAACTTCCCTAATCTCCTCTGCACTGATTGTAATCAAGATTTCACCATCAGTTCTCCTCACTACCCTAAGGGCTTGGTCATAATTCTTAGCTACAGCTTCCAAAAGATCATAATCCATGAAAACACTAGGAACCACCATTTTCCCTAGAACAAAATTCCAGATGTTGGCATGTGGGGGAAAAAGGTTCCTCTCTGAAAACCATTTTTTGAATAAAACAAGACCATTCTATGAAGTTGTTGCATCCCTAACCCAGTTTCCTTTGTCATACAACCCATCTGCTATTTTCAGCCTAGGGTTTAATGAATTTAGCCTCTTAACTTCTACAGTTTCAACAGTGGAAGAAGGGAGTAGTTCAAGAAAATCATCGTGGACATTCCTATCCAAATAGTTCTCTTGACCAGAAAACGCTTTCTGTTTTGGAGCCATTTTAATTAACTCTCAAAGGAATTGAAACAATAGGAGGATTATAATGCAAGTACTTACTTTGAATTTTTCTCTAATTCTTCTCAGTGTTACTACAATCTTTTTGCGAACAAATTGCTTCACAATCTTACCGAATCCAGCACGGTCTTCTCAACAACTGTTTCTGCTTAGAAATGCTCTGAATCTTTGTTTGAGTACGGTGGAATTAAGAAAATCTTTTATGTTATACTCTATTTTTCTTCACACGTGAAGCTTTCATCTCTCATAAATGTACAGGGTGGCATCACCTTCTATATTCAAATTTACACTGTGGATTTATGAAAAATCTTACGATCCAGGGATGCAAGCAAAGACGACTCATGTTCCTCTTGACAAGCTGGGAGTAAACCCAATGAAAATTTTCCATGTGTACCTTTCCTTCATTTTTGGCACCTCTGAACTGGACCCACAGAACTCTGAGGACACGTGTCACTTAGGCGCTATCTCGCTATACATAAAGAGTGAGCACATTGCCATAGCAAGATAGCGCCCGTCATTGATCCTGATTTGATCATGCAGATGACATTTGATGCATTGCTCAAAAGAAATATGGTGGCCCGCCCCTTGACGCCATGTCGCTATTCGTAACCTTCGTGCAACTCACCATAGCGAGATAGCGACGATCATGGATCTGAGATAGATCTGACGATCAGTCTTTCATATATTTTGTGAACAAGGCGTGGGTCCAATCATTGATGACATGATGAAATCCTGCCTATATTACCTGCTACTTGGGGCCCATATTTGTTTATTTCTCGGTCGGGTGCTATGTCGCTAATGGCGAGAAGAACAAGTTCCTAATAGTGACATAGCGAATCTCGATGTCTTTGCTTTTCCTAGTGTATATGTGTAGCCCATTAGATGCCAGCGTGTTCCAAAGCTTTATAATTGATATCTGATGGAGTGCTTTCTGGGACCCACTTACTCTGAAAAGTTTCTGCAGTACTACTTTTCATCTGAGTGCTATGTCGCTAACAACAAGAGACACCAATTCTCTGATAGCGACATAGAAATTTTTGGTGACTCATCAAAATTTAGGGTCAGAAAGATAAAGGCGAGTGAAGTCATAACTACCCTCATTAATGCATCTGACACAAAATAAAATAGCACGTGCACCACGCAACCTGAAAAAACTTACGATCACCAAAAAATTTAAAAGTGACTACCGGCCATTATTTTTGGTGAAGGCGTCATGTTGCTAACAGCGAAGTGCACAATTTCTTCGATAGCGACAAAGTGACTAATCAGAAAAGCTAAGATTTCTGTTGACACCTTTTGTACCTCAATGTTGTAATTCCTTTTTAGGTTCTAACATGTCTGTTGTAAATGTGATGAAATATCTCTGAAACAATACAATCTCTGATCACCGCATTTCCACTTGACGATATCGCTTTTCAACTTAGCGGTGGTCGTTATGTCGCTAAGGGTAAAATACTTGTATCTTTTCATAGCGAGATAGTGATTGTCATAGATCTTTTAGGGATCGGGCGGTTAGAAACATAAAAGAAAAGATGTGACTCAATGCGTGAAAAGTTTGAAAAGGATGGGAATCTTCGCATATTTTTTGTTTCGCGCCCAAAAAATTTAAAAGAAAACAAGACCTAGGGTTTCGACAAAAAATTGCTTCAAAGACCTACAAAATATGACTTGGCTAGAAACCCTATTCACCATAGGTGGATCCCAATCTGAATTCTTCTATACCTTGGACAAAGGAATTCGATTATGCAAAAATTCAGACCAACAAAACTATCATGGAAAAATTGTGACGAAGATGCCACCTGCAACTATTAGACTATCATAGAAAAATTGTGATAAAGATGACATTAAAAACTATTGGACTATCATGTGTACAAGTCACAAAATGATTCCAACATATGAAATTAAGTGTACTACATAGGATAGTGATGACTGAATTTCCATGCCCTCCAAATTTGGTGGTTGTAACATTTATACCAATTTCATTTGTGGGATACACACTCTTTAAATACTCCGGACAATTCTTGAGTGTGGATGTTTCAATTCCTTAGTGTCAAAACTTGAATATATTTCATGCTTATCATTTCCTCTAGCAATTCTTACATAAAACATCATTAAAATAATTGTTCCCTTTGACAGCACCAAAGAGTGTATATATACAATATTTTTGAAGTTTTTTTGTGCTAAATGAACCTTTTGTGATCAAGTCTTGTAAATATCTTGGTTGGTACAACTATAGATTTCTTACTGGCTTTGTACTAGTACCCAAGATTAACATTGATGACATTAGTAGAATTCCAAGTTTTTCTCTTGTATTCCTATTAATTGTACTTGATTATCGAATATGTTAAAGAAGAAACAAATGCCAGTTAATTTACAGACTGTAACTGACCTGAATTGCTTGGTGTATTTTTTAAATGTTGAGATGCATATATTAAGAATTTTTTGTTGCTGCAGGCCAAACCACAGCTGACAGACAGGTCAAAGCTTCCAACTATTGTGGATCCTATGATTAAAGAGTTGCTAAACTTGAAATATCTTCAGCAAGTAAGTTGCATGGAAATAATTTCTTTTGAAGGGAATTGAAATTATTTTTAAAAATACATTTAGTTTATACAATTTTACTCATGTTTTGGTGGATAAAAACTTAACGTTCTTCCACATTTCTTGCCCATTTTATTGCATATCTGAAATAAGACATAATCTTGCCATTTTCCAATAGCTAAATGTATTTAACTATGATTGGAATTTGGTAAAAAATGTATTTTTTAGGTTAGATTGTCAGCTAGTTCTGATTGATCACCATTTGAAAATTAGAGGTGCTAATCCTTTCATTGAAGACAAAATTTATAGTGCACTACATATCATCACACTTACCCAAAAAAGTTGAGCCAAACATTTGATTATCTAGATTGAAAGTCATTGTCCACTTCATAATCTTAGCAAGAAGAACACCATAAGTGCTTGTGAACCAAGTATTTATGATGAAGCAAGAAGGAAAGAAAAATGAAAAAATGTGTTGAGTCGAGAGATAGACATTGGAAAGAAATCCATTGATTATAAAAAGTATTAAGATCAAGTTTTAAAATAATGTTTTAATTGACAAGCACAAAGCAAGATTAGTAGCTAAAGAGCAACAAATTTTCCTTGTACATCCGTGCACTATCTCCATGATTCCATGTTTGGTCCTTAGCCTCTTTGTAATAACCACATGATCGATGATTTCCAAATAGTGTCAACATACTATGTGGAAAGGCCCTTTCTAGATCATATTTCAATGCAACAATTTATCAAACGATGGCGCTTTGAGGGGACAATGATCATCTTCAACCATGTGACTTTGGCTCATTGCTTCAAATTGTAAACCCATACTCATTGTAAACAGCAGGTATGGACTTAATGCATATTTCATGAGTTGTGGTTCATAAAAACCCATAATCATCAGCTTGAATTGTTTGTTTAATACCCAATGCATTGAGGTGACGCTTAAAATTTGAATTCATAACAACCATTTCTCATCAACTTAAATTGTTTGTTTAGTACCCATTGCATTGACATGACACTTACAAGGTTGAAGTATTGCAACTTCCTAGAAGGTCTGCCTACTCAATTCCATGATGATCCAACTTTCCTTGATCCTTGGGAGAATGATGCAGGAGCATCAAGGTCAAGGTTGAAGGCATGAGAAGACATTAAGGTCTCAAGATATCCAACATGACCATGTTAGAATAGTTGATGTAATAAGACCCTGTGAAGGTCCTTTTTGATATGTTTGTAATCGTTTTAGTTACATTTGAAAACATTAATTAACAAAAACCATATGTGCAAATATAAACATTAATCACAACATGTCCAATTTATCTGTAGGTATATTTTCCTGTGAAGAAAGACCACACCTGACAATATGAATCTAGAAGAAAATAATGAGACAATGGCTGCATTGTGGGCTCAATTCCGAAGAAAACCTGATAAATGTTATTGTCCTTGCAAAAAGTGTAAGGTTTTAAAGAATCGAAGAATTCTAATCACAATAGCCTAGAGTAATTGTAGGCAATATGGTCATGTTGAAGGGGGCCATGATTTTCATCCATTTTTGAATGTGGATTTCCTACTGGAGGAACATGGAGGTGTGAATATCCAAGTTGAGGATAACGCTCCCATGGAAGAAGATGATAATGTGCCAGAGGACATGATTGAAGAAGATGGTATTGGGTCAAGTAATGAAGAGGCTCACAATGATGGTACTAGCAAATCTGATAATAATGATGAAGATGGTCTTGATATACCTTTACTTGAGAAGGCACACGAGCCCTTATACCCAGGCTCCCAAACAACTCTATTGTCGGCTATAGTGTTGTTGGTCAACTTAAAGGTTATGAATAGCATATCCAATGTAGCAATGTCACGTATGCTAAGGTATCTCATTTTTTTCATCTTCAAGGTTAGCATACAATTACTATTCATTATATTAACAATTCATATTTGTTGTTGTAGGTTGATTAGTGAGTTTTTGTTACCACTATCAAACATTTTGCCTCGTTCATACTGAGAATTATCTAACATTATGGATCAGATTGGAATGAAGTATCAGACAATACATGCATGTCCCAATGATCACATTCTATATCATAAACAACATGAATTTGCAATGGAATGTCCTGATTGTCATGTTAGTAGATATTGGTCAGATCAAATAACAAAAAAAGTGCCTCACAAGGTTCTTCGGTACATTCCCATTATTCCACGTTTGGAACGGTTATTTAGGTGCCCTAGCTTGGCACAATTTATGGATTACCATGCACGCAATAGAACTCAGGATGACATTATGCGAATGCCTGCCGATGGTTTTGCATTTAAAGAGATAGAAGAAACATGGTCACACTTTAAAGAAGAACCTCGTAATCTGAAACTTTCATTAGCGGTGGATGGTGTCAATCCATATGGAGATATGAGATTTGTTTACTCAGTATGGCCTATTTTTGTTATTAACAATAACATTCCTCCTTGGATGTCCATAAAGAGGGAGCACATAATGTTGTCAATGATTGTGCCAAGTATTTTTTTATATATATTTATCTAAATTAATTTATAAATAGTGCATGAAAATGGTTATAATAATTATGTAATGTTTATGTTCATTCAATTGCTAGGTAAATACCAAGTTAAAGATATGAACATGTACATTGAGCCCCTAATTGACGAGTTGTTGAAGGTATGGAATGGCATCACTATGTATGACATCTCTAGACCAATAGGAGATCAACAATTTCAATTCCATGCAATGCTTGTATGGACAATACATGATGCCCCTAGGCTAACTCATTTTTGCGGTATGTTATATTGTTAAGATCACATATTTTTGGTCTGTTATAGTGCTTACACATTACTATCAAATGCTTAAGTTGTGCATTATAATTGTACATGATCCAATTATACATGATCTTTTAGGTCTTCAGACAAAGGAAAAATTTGCATGTCCAGTTTGTGGTCCGAAGATGAAATGTCGTCATTCGAGAAGTTTAGGAAAGCAGGTGTTTGATGAGTTTAGACACTTTCTCCATAATAATCATAGGTGTCAAATTGCCAAAAAAAATATTTTCAATGGGAAAGAAGAGACATCATCAAGGCCACGAAGAATGACACCTCATTTAAGGAAGTTGGAATACGATCGACTAAATTGTCGAGGAAATGTCCAATTTGTCATCTAAAGTTTACAATTTGTATTTTGATATTATCTTATATTTACTAATATTGTAACTGATGCTCATGAAAGTCGTCAAGGCATCAATGACCAACTTCCTAGAGGAATGAAAAGTTATCCTACTCAATTTAGTAGGTTACCATACTACAAAGATCTCCCAATCATGCATTTGTTTGATGCTATGCATATTGGAAAGAATGTAACAGAGACACTATGGAAAATGTTGGATGGAAGGCATGATAGAGAACAAATTACTAAAATTTGTACTGACATTCATGAATCTAATCATGCACTAAAAGTTTTCATTGAATCAAATAGGAATGGAGATCGCATAAATACAAGTGCCCTTCCTTGGTTATTAATGGAGCAACAAAGTGATGCATTAAAAGAAGTCATAAAAAAACAAAATTTCCAATAGGATTTTCTGCAAATATAAGCACTTTTCTATCAAACAAAGGTGATTTTGGGCCAAGGTTGAAGACACATGATTGGCATACCTTCCTCAAGGTAAGTCATGTTTTCTATTTATAGTATATTTGTAAGATTGAATGTAGTACCAGTTGCATTATTTAATAATATATTGAAATGATCATTTTTTAATGATTGCAGTTCGTTCTACCTCTATCCCTTCCACAACAATTTGACAACAGTATTAAACAAGTTATATATGATCTTGGAAAATACATGAGGTTAGAAGAGTGTTTTTTCTTAGATTTGTAGCTTTTTATCTGGAATCTATTGTATAATTTTATTTGAAATCTCCTCTATGTGTTTTTGTGTGTTGAATCTCATTTAGGTGGTTATCATCTAAAGAAATTGATAAAAAAGATATAAAATATTGGAAGAGAAAAATTCCACAGCTTATGTGTGAAATGCAAAAGTGTTTACCTCCAACATTTTTCA
The DNA here is from genome assembly GCA_028749045.1 of Cupressus sempervirens. Taxonomy (NCBI): domain Eukaryota; kingdom Viridiplantae; phylum Streptophyta; class Pinopsida; order Cupressales; family Cupressaceae; genus Cupressus; species Cupressus sempervirens. Next base: position 516,187,303 of record CM053785.1, on the reverse strand, counting down.
ATGCTCAAGAACACTACCTCATACATCAAGTTGAGGAGATTGAATTGTGTGGACCTGTACAAGCTAGATCAATGTGGATGGTTGAGAGGCATTTGAAATTTATGAAGGGCTTGGTTTGACAAAGAGCACGTCTTGAGGGTTCTATGATAGAGGGATATATGATATACTAGACCATGGTGTATATCAGTGAATATCTTCCAAAGTTTGTAGCAGGTATCCATCTAGATCGCATTTGGGATCCCAATTGTAATGACAAATTCAAAGGGGAGTACCTGATAGGGAAAGGTAGATTGAGGAGGGTGAGAGGTAATTATAAGTTTTTTTTTGTAATTTAACAATTCTTATCCATCATCAATATATATAAGTTGTTTCTAACTAGTGTAATTTTCTTCTTTATAGTTGGTCGTGAGTGGGATGCACTACACTTATATATTGCAAACAATCTTGATTGGATGACAGTGTGGATTGAATAGTCTCAAAAAAATGGTCGCTCATTAACATGGGATGGTGTTGCATTGTTGATTAAAGAAGCTCATCGTAATGGAGATCCCAATGTTACGCCAATGGTACTTGATCTAATATATGGCTTAAGAGATACAAAGGTATGCATAAGATTACTAATCATGAGACATAAGTTTAATATCAACTCATAGATCAATGAGAAGATTCTTGACATGTTTGAATAATTGTAGGTCAAATAGCACAAAGCTATGTACTACCATGGCTATAAATTTTTCACAAAAAAATTAGATGAAATGAAGAAAACATGTGATTCTGAGATAAGTGGTCTTCGTGGTCACCAATATTTCATCTAGAACTGACATACATCCTCAACAATTTCAAAATTGATACTATGGCATTTTGGATGATATACTTGAGTGCGACTTTAATTCATTCAAAATAGTTTTATTTGTTGTCAAATGGTTTAGGTTACGACTGAATCGAAATGATCCTGATAGGACTGTTATTGAACATGACAATGGATTTACTATGATTAATACAAGGTCATTTGAGCCAGTCAGAGATGAGCCCTATGTTCTTCCAAGTTAATGCGAGCAAGTGTTTTACTTTGGTGTTCTAGACAAACCAGGTTGGTCATTTGTTGTTAGACATGACCCAAGAGGAAGGTCAGTAAAGTATAATGTGATCGAAGAAGAAGATATTGAAGAAGCAGAAGAGGAAGTAAATGATTATCAGGAACAACAGTTACCCAGTGATGAAGAAGAAGAAGATGGTGATGATTTTGGTCATGGTAACGATAATGGTGATAATGATGATGATGATGTTGATGATGATCATGATCATGGTGACGAAGATGGTGATGATCATGGTGATGATGGTCATGATGATGATAGTGATCAAGAGGATGATGATGGTGATGAAGATGGTGGTGGTGACGACGATGATCAAAGTGATGAGTACGATGATGGTGATGATGATGATGACATGGATGACGATCATGATGATCAATGAAATCTTCAAGTACGATCAATGTCAACTATGATGGGGTCTTGTATGACCAAATATTTCTTTCCAAACCATATGTGCACATATAAACATTAAGTAGAACATGCAAAATATTGTTTTAGATATAAACATTAGTTACGCTAAGTCTTTAACTTAAGACAAATGATTTACATATACAATCTACTTTATTATTAATATTTTTTTTGGTAAGTCGATTACTTTAATTTCGCTGCTGATTTCTAAGACTTACTAATTTTTTTCACAGGGCGATATGGATGCACCATATCAGACACCTTTAGTAGAGGTAAACATTAATTATTGTAAATTTTAATGTTAATATAGAAAAAAATGTCCTATTATTATGTTCTTTTCTTTATGGCTTTGGAGTTATTTTGATGAAAGTATATGAATATTTGATGTCACAACTGATAGAAAAAAGCTACAATGATCGTTGATCAAATGCAATCTGAAATACAGGCATCATATCTACATGACATTGGCCTTAGTACTGACCCTGTCTTCATCACCCAACAAATTACACAAAGATACATTGATGAGCTTGTTCAAATTATCATCAAGGGTGACATAAGTGAGGAGAAAGAGGCACTGAGAATAGAATTGAACTGTAGAATCCAATTTTTGAAAGTAAGCAGTAATTCGACTAAAGTAGTAATAGAAGTTCAATAGATATTAATATTTTATAGTATCTTATGGATCATGATCTCTGATTTTATGTGTTCTTGTATAGACATATGTGCCAGTTGCAACATCACATGCTGAACATAGTCAAGGTTGTTTCACAGTACCTTCATGTAAGTAACACTTTGTTTGTTTTGATCAACATTATAACACTTACCTTTTTTTTGTCGACATTTCTCGCTAGTATCCCATTTGATCTTTATCCATTGCAAATGTCTTTGCTAACAATATTCTATTCTTTAGCTCATGATGAAGTATGGACTCCTCCTTTGGTTGGTGGTCCACTATTGTCTACTGCATTGTCGGCAACAAGGACCATGCAAACATTATCGTCTATGCCCAGTAGAACTGGTAAAACCTTGTTTTGCTATATTTTGTAATGTCTTTCTACAAGTTGATGAAAAATGAAGTAGCACATTAGTGCTTAAATGATGTCTACAGAAGCTTGCATACACACAAACACATGCATACATATGTACACTCGAAAGTGTCTCACTCTAAACCCTTCTATCCAAACGATTCCATGAGTTTGAAATATTCGAATGCCGGCTTAGAGCTCCCTATCCACGGAGTGCAAGAGAGTATATTTTAAGAATAAGAAAGCTCTCAGATGAGCCTTAGAGATACTCTTCTTGCTAGTAAACCATGCAATGGGAGGTTCCAAAGACAAGATGCAAGAATGCAAATGTCCCAAGGAGTTCCTCAAGAATGCAATGCAACTAAAGATTAAACTAGAATGAATATGAAAAGTGCAGCTATGCTAAAGCATGTATGAGAGTGTTACAATCCAAATATTAAGCTATGTGAGATAGATTATTGCAAAATAGAAGCTAAACTAACATGCAACATGAATCTAAGCTAAAATGCTATGGTATGAGAGAATGTAGACAAGAAATAGAAGTTCTCCACAAAGATCCAAAGAAACCTGTTAGAAAACCTGCAGCATAACAATATTCAAAAGATGGATTATGGATGGGGAAAGCTCTCTCCCTTTTAAAGATGTATGGATGGTGGAGATCAAGATGAAGATGGTGGATGATCAACGGTGGAATTCGAAAATAGGAGTGATCCATGTGCACACACAAATCAACCAATAGAATATAAGTTGACTTGTCATATAAGACAAAAGTCACAAAGCCTTTTCTTTTAATTGCAAAATAGAAAAAGGACTTTATGTGTGCACTTTAAGTGGGTTATAAGAATGGGGTCTTTCATTTAATTAAAAGGGGACATGTTCTTTTAATCAAATAATGAACTTAGGATAGCATAGTCAAACTATAGGTTATAATCAAATAAATTGATTATTAGCAATTTGGCTTAGGTAAGTGATTAAATTAATTTAGCCAAAATGTTGAAAAGGGGGCTAATAGTCTAGATGACCATTTTTAGGTGATTACAACATACACCACTCATACATACATACATGCATGCATGCATGCATACATACATACATACATACATACATACATACATATATATATAGCCACACATAGAGAGACATGGACATAGGCAAGGAGGTAGACCAACAGAGAGCAGTACTACTGAAGCTGGTCCATTTCCTAGAGCAGTTCGTGTGATTAGTACTAGTTTTTATGAAGGGACATTATTGCTGAATAAGAAAACTATGTTTTCATTAAGAGAACGAAAGCTTCCAAGTGCTTTAAAATTGATATTTTTTAAAGTGTAAATTTAGTTTACTTTTACATTACTCATTTTGGACTGATAAATCCTTTATGTTTTTGTAGGTAATAATTCTTTCTTTGAACATCTTTTTCATATGACATTGAGACTGTTTGGACCCACCATACATAAAAGGTACGTAGTTTCATATCATTGCTACATAATTTTTATTTTCTTCTATTTATTGTAATATATTAAATTTATTGATCTAACAATCTATTTGTTTTTAAAAAGGTGGAATTTACAAGCTGGGGAATTAAAAAATCAGCTGATTACATCCATTGAGGAGAAATTTGGGAAAAACATTTTTGACACTGGCCTACTTCTAAAAAGAGCAGAAAAGCATATAAAGACTGTGAGGGATCAATATAGAAGAGGTCTTAAGGATAATCCAAAATACGACCATCCTCCTATGATTCCACCAATGGAGTGGAATGAAATAATAGAAGATGCAAAGGAGAAAAGGCTATGTGAAGATAGAGATAATGAAGCAGCACAGGGCAAAAAGAGGTATGTCATTATAGTATTAAGTATATTGTATTCATGCACTAATTATTGATATTTGTAAATATATCATCTAAGATGTTTGAAATTGTTCATAGATTGCAGGACACATCCATGGCTACAAAAGCAAGAATAGAAAAGGTTGGCCAACACAAACTTGGCTCTGGTGGCTATATGAATCTGCAGTCTCGACTTGTAAGCAGAGCAATGAATTTTGGTTTTTTTTTTTAATATAATATTGCAAATAGTTTTTTTTAATGAAACCATACATGGAAAACTGACGTTATCAAGCAAAAACCATAGGGCACAGATGAAGATAGAAAAATTGCCTTGAAGGAAGGCTATAAAGTTGTGGTTGCACGCCTACGTGAAGAATCTGTAAGCCTTGCCCAAGAATCCAGTGCACCAAATGATATCTCACAAGTAAATTGGTCAAATGAAAAGTAAATGAAATTAAATAGTTGAGAAGATTCTTTTTTGGTATTAGTTTTAAACGTAAATTGACTACATAACAATGTGCATAACATTTTACTGCAACCTTCATATCCTACCACAGAACCTGCTCCTGATGAAGGCCATGATGTGCATTATAGTGGTGGAGGTATTAATTTGCTATTGGAAATTAATTATGCAATTATGAATACAATTTAACATCTTCAATTGGAATTTGACGTGTATCCTTTTTTTGAATATTTCAGAGCATGTTGAACATCATGCTGAAGGACTGGACCATGTTCCAAGTGTTCAACATGTTGATGTGGTGGTAGATCAAAATGTTAATGTATATGATGTGGCATTGTTAGGTAAGAAAAATGCATTTTATGTTGTACTTGTACTTAATTAAAAACTTGTAACAGTTAGAAAAAGAAAAAGAGTATGCCAATTTATCGCATTCACTTGTTCTTGCAACAAAGCCCCCTTTAGTGCAGTAACCTCCTGCTCCTCCAAAGAGAAGGAGCCATAATTTGACATTACACATGCCAGAAGAGGAGGAGAATGAAGAATATATGGATGTCCCTATGAGTGCTTTTCTTAAGAGAGCTCAGAAAAACAAAAAAAAGAAATGATGTTTTAAAAATCTTCTTTGATAAACCTTGTTGGATAATGAAAGAACTTTGTTTTAAGTAATTATGTATGAATGATGCGTATTAATAAAGATTTTTATTTTATGTTAATGAATATTGTTATGTGTTAATGAAGTTTTTATTAGTATTGTGTATTAATGATTTTTATATCATATTAATGAATGTTATGTGATTGTATTGATTGAATGTTATAGTTCATAAATGGATGAATTAATGAATGAAGTATGTAATTAGATGATAATGGGTACTTTAGATTGATGTTAGGGGGAGGGGGTTGAGGCCATATGAGCTTCCACCTTCACGTGGTTGGCCTTGTTAAGTAGAGAATATTATAGTATTCTTGAAACCAAGTGAAACTCAAATTTGTTAAGTCTTCAAACACACATCCTAATTCTCTTTAATGAGACTGAAGTTTTTTCACTTGTAATAGTCTCATTGCAGTCATCTTTTGGTTCCTTTAACATATAGTTCTTGCTTAGTTTAAATCCCAATTATTAGATATTTGTCCACATTGGAGTTAGTTTGGCATAGAAACTTGCATATTTTATTATATATATTTAGTCAACTGAAAGCAATGTAGAAAGCATTCACATAGTTGATTTCTAACAAAAGAAGACAAGATGCATATACTATTTAGCATGGAAATCCTTGTAGGTGAATTGTGTGTGTATGTACACACACACACATATATGTATGTATGTATATAACTTCAAACAAATGTGTAGACTCAATTAGCAAGAGACACCAACCTCAAATCCTGCAATGCAAAAGGAACTGACCTTTGAAATGTAAAGTGTTTATAATGTAGGTAGATTTTCCTTAGATCTCCTTCGAGGTCTTCAAAAAATTTGCCTTGTACTTATGAATAATCCACCAAGATTTGAAATATTTTTTTTCAATAAATGCTCTAAACTTGGAATATACCTTCATAAAATTTTTTCCTTAGATCTGCTCATCATATTCAAAATAAGCCTTCACATGTCTGTTCACTTAGGTCTGATTTAGGTCTTCCACAAATTTGGCTTATAATTATGCTCTTGAATCTCTTAAAATCTTCTTTTTATTCAAATGAAATTTAATGAATTGATTGATACAAATTTCCTCATACTTGAATCCAACTATCATTTTCATTGTCAAACATAACACAGACATAAAATCATTTTGGTTATTTGCTTGTTATACAAGTTAGTCTTATCTTTTTGGTTTTCACAAGTCATGTACTTATGCATCTTTGGGATATCCACAAGCTATTAGAAATGTTTGGATGGTTCATGTCCTTATTTTTTGTGTGTTGTTTGTAGGGTTTTTTCCATGAAGTCTAAGGAAAGACATGTTGGATGTTTGTGATAGACATGTCCACCTATAAGAAAAGTATCAAATGTAGAAAAAATGCAAAGAAAAGCTTGTAAGGGTTTTAGGTGTCTTTAGGCATAGTACAACTTGTAAGGGTTTTAGGTGTCTTTGGAAGGGTTAGTGAAATATATTAAAGGCATATATGATTGTAAGTTGTCGAAGTTGACACTTTGTGTCAACTAGACAACAAATTTTAGTTTATAACTAACTAGTAACAGTCAGATAGTTAGACAACAGTGGTTGTTTACTGTTGTTTGGTTATTTAGAAGGGATTTTTCGAGTTTTTGGGGGAGAAGTAGAGTTGGGGTGGTGAGACAAGGCATTGTGAAAAAATTATAATCAATAAAATAATCCTGTTCTCTGCAATTCAGTCTCTATCCCATGGAACAGTGAGTTCCTATGATGTATCAAATGCATTTTGACTAATATTTAATGTGAGAACATTTTATTATTATTTTTATCTTGTCCATGCATTCTTTTAATTTTCATTGCAGGTTGAGTAAGGAATAATAGACTGGTGTATTCAAACCAGTGACTAGTTAGGCACAGTTAACTATACTTATTCTGAAGTTTCCAATGTAGATTCTCTCCTACCACCTATAGTCACTGTTATTGGTGGGAGACAATGAGGTTATGATAATTTATTTGTATTATATTAACCAAATGTAGGAGAGTGGGAAAACTTGGTGCAAGTGCAGTGTTGGATGGTAATTGCTGATGGAGGTTTAGCTTGGATTAGACACCAGTCTAATAGATAGTGGATCATTTCATGTTTGAAGATGTTTGGGGGGTGAATCCTTCATGTTTGGGGGGTGTCTCTGTTACCAAAAATGAGATAGTAGAGCATTGCTAGTGTTATGGTGGGAAAAATATGTCTTTCATTGTGATAGACTTTTTCTAAGTCATCTGTGTTGTTTCTTGCTATTGTCAAGCAGTCTTTGTTTTCCTTGAGACCATGAACAAAATTATCTACCACTTTTGCTAATGATAAACTTTTTACTTGAACAATGATAAAGTTTGTTAGTAATCATTATAGTGGAACAACTTTTGACTTGTTCAAAAATTTTAGTCAAATGTGTTGGAATTGATAGTGAACCCCAAGTCCTAGAAATCACCTGCAACCAAAATGCATGTTACATCTGTGTCTGACAGAGAATATGATCCAAAAAGCATGCCTACTTTGGTGATTTGGCTATTATTGCAGCACTACAAAGTGTCTTATAGTGTTTCTCATTTTCTTAAATAATAGGCAATTAGTTCATGATTTCATCATATCTTATAGTAGAACAACTCCAAGAATCTTGGCTAAATTGCTTGCTATAAGAGTTTCTTGTATAGGACATTCAATAATGTGGGCTAAGTGGTGGGCACAAAGAGGAACAAGAAAGGATCTGTACAAGTGCATGGTGCAGTAGAATTCAAAAATGAAATTATCTCTGTTTCATTCTGATTCTCCTCTATTACCCTCACATACATACATAGCTCACTTCAATTCTTCAATGCTCTTAAACTTATACACATCCCTTATCAGCAGATCTGGTCATAATTCTCCTAAAATTTACAAATATTCTTGAAAATAGCAACTATCTAAGACTCAGGAATTAGATATAAATGAGTTGAGACCAGCATTTATAATTCTTGAACAGGATTGAAAATAATTTTGATTTTTTAAGATGATTTGATATGCAGCAGCAGAATTCATCCTTGTTTACTTCTGATTTATAGGACCAGTGCCTTATCCATTGGGCAAGAAATTGACTATTGGTGGGAGATCTAATTCAAATAACTTGTATAAGAATTAATCAACTGCAATTACCCATCTCCATTCTTATGCAATATCCCTTTTATGAACTCATAAACCCTATTGATTTACTGAAGCATTTATATAATTTCTTGAATTAAAAGCAACAATAAAACCAACATACAACCCATACAGACTGCATTCAACCAAATAAACCTTATTTAAATGACTTCAAAGTAAACAAACCTATAAACTGGAGATAGAAATTGATGATCCATAGATATAGTGTAAATACCCCTTTGTATTCTCCTTTTCATACGACTAATACAATAACCAATAGAAAACCAATTGAATGCCCAAAATAGATTGCCATTTCTGTCATTTCAATTTGCTTATCAGAAAGTACAATGGAAGAAAACTCAAAACCTCTGCATACTATTGGACCGACTGAATATGTACTCTTCTTGAAAGAAACAAAAAATTGCACAAGTCTTGGACCATCACAATGCCTTGAAAACTCATTTATATAGCATGAGTTGCAACAAGCAAAGGGCAATTGTGATCTGACAAGTGTCCAAGGAACAAAGCATCATACAAAAGACAAAAACAATCACAATAGAATGCCAAGCGTATACAATATTCCTTCAGGTAGGCCCATTCCAGTTTCTATTGTGAATCATCAACTTCTGATTTGTCTCTCAAATTTTTGGCTCCTCAGAATACGTGGCTACCAAGCTGGCCAAAGAAGGATGATCTTGTGATACCTCCAAATCAGTTTTCTCCTGCGGGTTCTCACTGCTTTCACCCTGAGTAGGAATTATTACCTTTTCCCCTTCTTCTTTTTTTAGTTCTGGTGTAGAGGTGTCAATAACCTGCACCTCACCTTCTAGTTTCTCATCATCATCTGAACTGTCCTCCTCTAACTGCTAGTCCAACAGAAGATCTGCCATCCAAGTGTCAAATTGTATATCATCTGGCCAGCTGAACTATAGGATATCATTTTGCTTTTTTAAAATATAACCAGCCTCCTTTTCAAAACCAACAAATTCTTGCTTCAAAGAATCAAAAAATAATTGGACTTTAACCAATTCCTCTGTCGTGGTGGCCCACCATGCATGCCCCTTTTCATTAATAACTTTATTTATCCTTGTGCAGAAAAGGCCATCCAATTCTTTACTCCACTCTTCCTTATTTTTCAATTTCTTCTTTCTATCCAAGGCACAAGGAAATAGATCAAATTTTTGATTCTTGTACTTATTCAAATAAGAAACAATTTTCAGTTGTAGAGCAACTCTCCTGTTATCAAAATCTGGCAGGTCATTAGCAATATTATAAAAAATTTCAACATAGTCATGGGAAGACTTTATAACTGAATAACATAGAAGGGTGATTTCCTTTTCCCTTCTTCCCCATTTATTAACAATAGGCTTCAGGGTATCATCATGAGTTTTCAATTCCTCCCATATATCTATTACTTTTACCAACTGATCAAAGAATAAGGGCCACTCAATTTTGTCTACTAAATACATTAGAGCCTTTCTAAGCTTATCCTCATACTATGTATTTAACTCTACATGTAAGGCCCATAGTTTGCTCTTCTCTTCTTCAAATTCCTCGGCTGTATAATATTCAGGCCTTTGAGGTGTGTCTGGTACCTCTACAAGGGGGGTGGATTTAAAAGGTTCCACTGGAGGACGGGGGTATGTTATTCTTGGCGTTGTGGATTTTCCCATTGCCTTGTTTTCAAGTTCAATTCTCTTTTTTACCTCCCTATTATAGGCCTCAAGAAGTGTTTCATATTTATTCTGTAACTCAGACATAACCTGTTCCTCCTTCTTAGCAGTGGCCAACACAAACTTAGAAGAATCCACATTCCAATATGCTTCCTGTACATGTGAAGTGTCAGCAACCCTTCTTACAAGTATATTTCCCATCAACCTAGACTCATCTGATTGTGATGGTGTGGCTCTAGATCCCTTTCTCAATGACCAACTGACCAATGCAGCTTGATCTTCAATGAATGAAGTGCCTTGGAAGTCTCTTCTATTTGGGTCTTGCAACTCCAATCTACTTGAAATAGAATTGAAAATTAATGCATCTGCAATATCCCAATTGGGAAATAATAAAATTTTAGATGCCTTTATCATTTTCCTCCCTCCGCAGGGCTTATATTTTGCAATTCCTTCATCATTTCTTCTTTAATTTGGTTTTGCATGGAAGTTTCATCCATTTTTGGATGCTCTATTTTCATCTTTTTACATTTCTCCTCAAAAACGTTCATGTTTGTCCTCCATGCAAACTGTTGAAAAGCCCTTGATTTCACAAAACTGTCATTAGTCAAAAATTGATGACTTGCCTGCTCTAATATAGGGTCCAACTCCCTACCTCTATAATCAGCTATTGTTAGATCCAAACTTGGGAGAGGAAGTTTTGGAGGGTTACCCTCATCTAATTCTGCTTGAGTAATAAAAATATCTCCCTGTGATCCCATTTGTTCAACCTGTTCACCAGTGAGCTGCTCTTCTCCAATCCTCAAAGGGGACTGGGTGGGTGAATATTCCTCATCTTGAGGCCTTTCTTCTGTTATTACCTTTTGCCTCTTAGGACTAGGCTCTTCAAGTCTCTCCTCTTGGGCTATACTGGTAGATCCTATTATTTGTTTGCCCTTGTCTATAGGAACCCTTTTATTCTGAATTATAGTATATCCGGGCCTCTTTTATACAATTATTTTATCAGTTCTCACATTTGGAGTGAAAGCCAACCTCCTCATGACCCCTCTGGCCTTATCAGGATATGAATCAATAAAAAATTGTTTCTTTTCATTCATGACCTCCATTATTTCAAGGAAGGTATTCATGAGCTTACTTATTTTGTCAGCCTCTGTAATAGCATTATCCAAAGGATCATATTTATTATCAAAACAGTGAATGAATTCTAAGACTTGGGAATAAACTCTCCATTTTTCCTTTTTAGTTTCTTGCTCCTGCAATGAGAATTCATTCCTTATAATATCCTCTAGATAATAAGAACTATGCAGGTAGGGAAAATTGACCCTAATTGCCTTTTCAACAAAAACATTTCTTCCACTCCCCCTAACTGCCATAAAACTTCAACCATTCCCACCTTCAAAGGAACTTGGTAAGGCAAAACATGAGGGTTCCCCTTGAAACCATAGATTCTAAAAATAGTAGAAACAAGGTAGGGGATGATATCTCCCCAATTATGTGAAACTTTCAAGTCATGGGGGTTATCCATAGGCCTGATGAGACTCATTAGTACCCTAGGGATTCTGGGATTATCACTCAATATGAGGCATCTCAATTTAGTAGCAAAATATCTATCAAATCTAACAAAAACTAGCATTACTTGCATCCCAGGTCATATCTGCACTCCACAACTGGACCGGCAGTATTTCCCCATTCTCCTCTCTATTTAGTTCCATCTCATTACCAAAATATGTCACTCCTTTGAACAAAAACATATGCATTAATAGAGAGTAGTAACCAAAAGTTTTTTCCACCTTGCCCTTCGCAATCCCAACTAAAACAATGTGAATTTCTTCAGCCAAAAAGGAAGTAAAATCAAAAATAACATCTACACTGAAGGAAGCAATCTGAACCATCATGTACATGAAACCAATGGGCATAAATTCTTGCTCATCTTCACCAAAAACTCGGCATAAGGTCCTATATATCTCTACAGCCCGGGAAGTGAAAAGACTCTTCTTAAAAGGCTCTCTAGAGGCTACAGTAATTACTGGAAAAGTTCCTATTGTACCAATATGTGCCCTTAGTGCACCTCCCCTAATTACATCCTTCTTTTCTTTATATTCATTCTCTAATTCTAGCAGATTGATTTGCACATGGTAGTCTGATAATGGTTCCAGGTGAAAAACCTCTCTAATTTCTTCAGGAGTAATCGAGACCAGAGGCACACCATCCTTTCTTCTTACAACCCTAATGGCTTGGTCATAATTCTTAGCAATGGCTTCAAGCAAATCATAATCCATGAAAACACTTGGGACTACTAACTTTCCCAAATCAAAATTCTAGACATTAGCATGCGAGGCAAACAACTTTATTTCCGAAAACCACTTTTTAAACAAGATAAGGCTAGTTTGAGTAGTTGTTGCATCCCTAACCCAGTTCCCCTTGTCATATAGGCCATCACCAATTTTAAGCCCAAGGTTTAAGGAAATTAACTTTTTAACTTGTGCAGGCTGTACAGTAGATTCTGGGAGTAATTCTAATAAATCATCATGGACATTCCTATCCATATAATTAATTTTCCCAGAGAATGGTTTCTTAGGAGGCATTTTGACAGTATTGAGAGAATTGGAATGCCACAAAGGTTATAATATGACTACTTACTTGACTTGCTGAACTTTTTCTTCTCTAAACTTCTAAAATTTCTCTCGAACGATAGAAGAATAGTTTCACGTCTTTACCAGACTTAACATGACACAATCAATCAGGCTCTTGTGCTCAGAAAATTTGCAATCTTTGTTTGTGTGGGACTAGAATTAATGAAAATCTTCGTGTTATTCTCTGTTTCTCCCACACGTGAAGCTTTCACTTATCATAAATGCTCTGAACAAAAAAATAGAGTGGCGTCGCACTTTCTTTTTTAAACTTGTGCTGTTGATCCTTGAAAAATCCTACGATCTGGGAATTACAACTAAGCTGACTCAGCTTTCTTCTTAACACATTGGCAGTCAAGCCAATAAAACACCTCCACCTCTACCTTTCCTTCAAGGCTGGTGCTTCAAACCGAGCCCATGCATGACTACACACACATGTCATCAACTTGCTAACTCATTATACATAATTCTCAAGCACCTTTCCACGGCGAGCTAGCGATGATCACTGATCTTACTTTAATCATGCGGTAGACAATTGAAACAACCTTTAAGAATACGATGGTGGATCCATTGCTCATTAACTCGTTATACCTAATTTTTGCACATCTCTTTATAGTGAGTCAACAAGAGTCATCGATCCAGAATTGATCTTGTGGACAACAATTTTACTTCAACAGTAGTGGGCCACACTCGCTAACTCGCTATACTTAACTTCTGAGCACTTCTTCATAGTGAGTCAATGCCACCCTTTGATCTCGGCTTGATCTCACGATTAGAAATCTTTGTACCTAGTACATGGGAAGTGGGTCCATGATATCGCTGTCCATCATATGGGCCCTACAGATTTCTACCAAGCATTGGTCAAAAGTTTGACCAATGAATGGAAAAAAATGCGCTAATAATGCCAACATTTTTTGACCACCGTATTCGTCAAAGTTTCGACCAACCTACTAGATGGTCAAATTTTTGACCAAAAAGTTTTCAACCAGTGCCATTTAGTTTTCCACCATGCATTGGTCAAATTTTTGACGAGTGCCCCACAGATTTCTACCAAGCATTGGTCAAAAGTTTGACCAATGAATGGCAGAAAATGGCTCAACAACCTGGACATTTTTCGACCAACGTATTGGTCGAAATTTTGACCATCCAATATGTTCATCAAATTTTTGATCGAAAAATTATCAACCAATTCGTTGGTCAAATTTGGTCAAAAATTGGTCGAAAAATGGGTCAAAATTTTGACCAATAAAGGTCAAAAAATGAGCCCAAATGTACTAGTGTATAATGCACCTAATGAGGTTGCATTCTTACAAACAGATTTGGGCTCTTACAAAGTGATGGCTTTTGATACAATTTCAACCAAAATATCCATGGATCAAAATGAAAGATCCAATATTTCCTTCCCAAAGAAAGAGGTCGTAACATAGTTCATAGACAACATGGTGGCTAATTTACAATGTTTAGGAGAAGAAACTAACCCCAATATCCTACTTCTCCCAGGATTTTTTTGATTGCATAAAGTTAGCCATTTAGAGTTTGAATGTTCATCATGCCAAGAAGTAGTTGCTAAGGTATTAACATAGATGATGGAAGTCAAGGGTGGTAACATCCCTAAAGATGAACCCACAAAAAATCAAAGTCCTATAAACATATATAAATCTATAGAAAAAATTGAAGAGGAAATTTAAAACCTAAATGGATCATACAACGATACCTCTTCAGATGGTGGAGGTTTGTCTTCTCCTCCACTAGGAATGATCAAAATTCAAAGAAGAAGACGATAAATGAAAGGTCAAGGATGGACTTTAGTAGTCATCCATCCAAAACCCAAAGTGGATGAAATTAAGGAATTGATAGGGGAAATTCATGATGAACAAGAAAAACATACACTCTCAGTATCAAGGAATAACAATGGAAAATCATCAAGTTCACCCTACAAAAGACTACAATGGGTACCTAAGAGATAGTCTTTTTAGACCCATCTGAAAGAGAAGCTAAGGAAAAATAAGCATAAGGTTAGAAAGCCCAAGGAAGATCCAATTTGGACACTTCACTTCAATGGTTCCAAATGCAAATTAGGAGTCAACATGGGTATTGAGTTGATCAACCCAAAATGTAAGTCTTTCTACACAACATATTAGTTATAGTTTAGATATACTAATAATGCTATAGAATACAAAGCATTGATCTGAGGACTTCTTTTCACACTCGACAAAGGAATCACAACTCTCATTTTTGAAGGAGATTCTCACTTAGTTAAAAGACAAGTGAAATCATTATAATCCTGCAACGATAAGAGGTTGCTTGCTTATAGGAAAAGAGTATAGAATTTAATGGATGAATTTGAAGCTTTAAACATAAAGTCCATTCCAAGAATGAAAAACATGGTAGCAGATGCTCTCGCTATTTCAGCTAGTGCATTACAACTAGTCGAAAGAATGAAATTGAAAATATTTTCAGTAGAATTGGTTTTTGCTCCATCTATTCTAGAAAATATCACAAAATTTCAAGTCTTTTAGGATGATCAACATATACTCAAATTTATCATGTGCAATGGCCACTTTAAAGGGCAAGAAATTGGTGACACTTTGGATGACAAACCTAAGGATAATGAACTTGAATATGAAGATGAGATCTTAAATTTGAAAACTAACACCATTCCTAAGGGAATGGTTGAGTTGGAGTGCATTTATGATCATGAAAAATTATCAATTAATAGAAGAATAGTCCAAGAAAAAGGAACTAAAGAAATACAATTTATACAATTTAGGTACTGATGAGGATTCTAGAATGGTAAGAATTGGGAAAGTGTGCAATGCACAAGAAAGAGAAGATATCCTCAAATTACTTACAAAGTATAAGGATTTCATTGCTTGTAGATATGAGGAGCTAAAAACATATGATCCCAAGATTATTACACATGACATTCCATTAAAACCAGATGCCAAACCTTTTTAGAAAAGGAAAAGATCTATTAATCCTATCATTGAACCACTAATAATGAAAGAAGTTAATAAGCTACTTGATGCCAATATCATCTTTCCCATTCACCATTCTATGTGGGTGGCTAATTTACTTCCTATGCAAAAAAAGACTGGAGAGATTTATCTTTGTGTGGATTTTCATAACTTGAACCTCACATCTCAAAAGGACAATTACCCCTTGCCTTCACTAGATGAGGTTTTATAAATTGTAAATGGTTTGAAGATGATGTCATTCTTGGATGGATATCTAGGATATTATCAAGTAATGGTTGATGAAGAAGATAGGCTAAAGATGACCTTCATGACTAAGTGGGGGACCTTTTCTTATAGAAGAATGCCTTTTGGGCTGATTAATGTAGGGGCTACATTTCAACGAGCGATGAATGAAGCTTTTAAGGGATTAATAAAAAAGTCTATAGTCATCTACATGGATAATCTAACTGTCTTTTCTAAGGATTGAAGTACTCAAATTGCTAATTTAAGATAGGTATTTAATAGATGTCGTAAGTATGACATATCACCCAATCCTAAGAAATTTTTTTTGGGGGTTACCAAGGGAAACCTCTTAGGTCATATTATCTCTAAAGAAAGAATCTCCACTGATCCTGATAGAATTGTCCTCAAAGTTGCAAATTATCCTAAGCACACTTCCTCATCCAAATAAGTAGTTAATCCAGTTATGATCTTGTTAGTCAGTTACAATGAACCCTTGTGCAAATATCCATCTTTGGGTTGCTAGAATTATCTCCTTTGCACAAGGAGATTCTCAAAAAAGCTTTACGTGCAACCAATTTTCCCATAGATATTTAAGTTGAGTGATCCAAGCTATGGTCAGTCATATCTCCTCACCTCACTACCTCACATTCTATGAAGAAGATAACAAGTCACTTATTCATCCCCATAACCTAGCTCTCCACATTGAAGTTCAAATCTTTTGTACTCGCATCTGTTGAGTCATGATAGATAATGGTGTTGGGTTAAGCATAATTCCCTTCAATGTCATCCAACAACTAAGTATGTTTGAATTTTCTATTGACCCTAGATAGAAGATCACTATCAAATCATATGATGAAGTTGAATGGCCTTCTAAAGGCCTTATTGTGTTGTTTGTCTATGTGGATCCCATTAAAAAAGATGTGGTCTTTCAAGCCTTAGACATCCTATTGCTATATATTGTGTTGCTCAAAAGACCATGGATCCATGACATGCAAGCAGTGCCATCAACGTACCATTAATGTATAAACTCCCATTAAATGACATCAACATAATTATTCCAGGGAGTAATTCAATATCTATCAAAACTCTATCTACTACTAAAACACTAGTCCCTCATAATCACTCTTCCTATGAGCTCACACTGTCCCTCAAAGAATGTGAACATAAATTTAAAATGATGATCCTTGGTATGGGGGAATACACTCTTGATTCTGTTGCTTCTCTTTTAGTTTCTCCAAAATCTTATGGAAAATCCTCTAAGAAAATTAAGCCCTCAACTTTTGCTATGACCGTTTTTGGGACCTTTGTTTAGTCCTCTATTCCCTTACAAGTATAAAAATAAGATCAAGCTATAAGAGATTGGATTTATAGGGAGGAATAAGATGATGAGGAAGTTATGGTCACCACCCCCATTTCTCCCAAGTGCTATGGAAAATGCCACAAATTACTAAAAAAATGGGCTGTCATGGACAAGGGTCATTAACTGGTGATAAAAAAGCTCTCATAGAACCCTTAATTCATACTGAGGCTCAAAAAAATAGAGATACTACTAGACTAGGTTTTGGGCTAGAAGATGAATTACCAAGGTTTGATAGAAGGGCTCCCATGTTTAGTGAATCAAAGGATGATGATCTACCCTTTCTTACTCCTATTCTACAAGAAGAGGATTTCATGCCTCTTGCGTCTTTCCTTTTGGGAGAAGAATCAATGGTCACCCATAATGATGTTGAGGCTTCCACCTCTAGACAACACGAATCTAATGAATCTAAGCATGAAGATCCTAACAGAGGAAGGATAAGAGAAAACATTGCTCATTTGTTAGCTCAGGACCAAAGTATATATTTAGACAAAAATGAATGAGAATATCTCTATGTTGCCTCTTGTAAGTTAGAAGTAGATGTCATCCATGCCTATTCTACCCAACTAAATGTATTCGATGAGTCTAGTCTAGGGTCTGATGAGTTTGGCTCATAATTTTCTTTAGTGGATCATGTTGATCCCTCTAGGCTTATTCTTGATTTGGATTCCTTTAGGGATTTCACTATAGGCTCAACCTCTCATGTCACTAGAGATGACTCCTTCCACATCAAAAAATTCAAAGCCTCCACTTCGCTCTCATTGATCTACCATGATCTCATATATTGGTATGCTCTATACCAAAGACTAGAATTGCCATCTTTTCAAAATGACAATGAGATCACTTTCTAGCTAAATGTCATTGAACCTATGATATCTTCCACTAGTAGACCAGTGATTAACATGACAAAAATAGATATCAAGTACCTTAGTCAAAAAATCAAGAGAATTTTTTTTTTTAAAAGCATTCATACAGTAAAAACCACCTTGTGGTGATGTCTAAACCTCAAAAAAATAAAAATAGAAATGTATCCAAAGGTGAAAACCTCTTTGAGGTGCTTGGTAGTCTACCTAGCTATTTCCAAGATAGATCTTTAGTTCTTATTGAACCTAAACAACCTATCAATCTAGGTGTAGAAGAATCTCCTAAGATCATTCATGTTGCTAAATCATTATCAGCTGGGAAAAATGAGAGCTTCACTAAGTTATTCTAAGAAAAAAAAATCAACTTTGCATGGACCTATTTAGATGTTCCTAGCCTTGACACAAATCTTATAATGCATCACTTATCTATTTCTCTTGGTGTCAAACTCATCAAGAAAAAGTTGAGAAAAATGCATCCACGCGTTTCTCTCTTGGTTAAAGAAGAACTAAAAAAGATCTTAAGTGAAACACCATCTAAGCTATTGACTATGAATAGTGGATTTCCAACATTGTATCTATGTCCAAACATGATAAGTCCATCCATGTGCGCATGAATTTCAGAGACTTGAACAACGCATGCCCTAAAGATGATTTTCCACTTCGTAACATAGACATGATAGTGAACAGGACATCAAGTTATGAAATGTACTCTTTAATGGATGACTTTTCTAAATATAATCAAGTCAAAATTGGCCCTGGAGATCAAGAGAAAATAAGCTTTACATATGCATGGGGTAATTTTTAAAGGAATGTCATGCCCTTTGGGTTAAAGAATGTAGGAGCCACTTACCAAAGAGCCATGACTACTATCTTCCATGACATGATGCACAAGAATATGGAAGATTATGTTGATGACACCTTAGCTATATCCAAAAAAATAGATACACACCTTGATGACTTGAGCTTGATATTGGACCACATGGAACAATTTCAAGTTATAAATCCTAAGAAGTTCTCCTTTGGTGTCACATTAGGAGAGTTACTAGGCTACATCATCTTTGCAAAAGGCATAGAATTTGATCTAGAAAAGGTGCAAGCCATTATGGAAATGCCCCCTGCTAATAATATTAGTTAATTAAGAAGTCCTCAAGGAGGTCTTCAATCTATTAGGAGGTTTATATATAAGTTAGATGATAGAGCACAATCCTTCAACAAGAATATGCACAAAGACTTTACATGAATTTGGAATATGAAGTGTCAGAAAATATTAGATTAAAGGAAAGGATATTTGGCTAAAACTCTAATATTGATGCCACCTATACCAGGAAAACCTTTGATCCTATACATCTCAACTACAAATTCTCCCTTAGGAGCATTACTAGCACAAAGTGATGAGAATGAAAAGGAAAGTTCTGTATACTACATTAGTCACACACTAGTAGCTTATGAATTAAATAATAACAAAATTGAAAAATCTTGTCTCGCAGTGGTATTTGCATCCTAGAATCTTAGGCACTACATGCTTTCTCACACAGTAAAACTTCTTGCAAAAATTGATCCCCTTAAATATCTATTAAGTAAACCTGCACTCACTGGACAACTTGCTAAATGGATGATGATTCTCTCAAAATTTGACATTCAGTACATCGAACGTAAAGTCATGAAGGGAAAATCCATAGTTGATCAACTTGTTGAGTTTCCACTACAAGACAATGCTCCCATGCAGACTGAATTTCTTAATACTTCCATCATGTATATCAATGAAAGGATGTGGATAATGTTCTTCAATGGCTCACACACCCAAAATGGAGCTGGCACAAGAATCCTATTTGTCAGCCCTCATGGTTATATTATCCCAAAGTCCTACAAAATCTTTTTTCCATGCACCTAAAACATAGCAGAGTATGAGGCTTTAACTAACTAGATTAAAATGCCTCTAGAATGGAGGATTACATATCTACACATCTATGGTGACTCTCAACTTGTCATTAACCAAGTTAATAATGACTATCAAACTAAACATTACAAGATTGTACCTTAAAAGAAATTGATTGATGCACTAATGAACTATTTCACATTTGTGATATTTCAGCAAATTACTAGTGCAAAAAATAAGGTTGCAAATGCTATGGCTAGTCTAGCATCTATTCTGCAATTGCAAGAATATGAATCACACTTTGAGTTACTGGTGGAAGAATTATGCCATCCTGTATATGACTCCCTTGATAATCATATTATATGCACTATTATTGGTCATGACAACACCTCATTGCTACACCATATTCTCCTACATACATGGTCAAATAATTCCTTAAAATCTCATGTGCAACCAAAAATGCCAACTCCTATGCAATGCCTCACATTATACCCTTGTCCCTGGTGATCTATATAGGAAGGGTCTAGATGAAATGCTTCTTAGGTGTCTAGAACTATAAAATTCCAAAAAGGTTTTGGCCAAATTCCACAACGACATTTTTGGGGTACACTCTAATGGCCTTGCACTCACTTAAAAACTACTTAGGGTGGATTACTACTGGGCAACTAATGAGGCTGACACTATTAGATATGCTAAATCTTAGAAAATGTGTCAATTACATGGTAACCTAATTCATGCTCTAGGATGTGAGCTTATCCCTTCTATCACATATTGGCCTTTTCAGTAGTGGACCTTTGATTTGGTGGGAAAAATTCATCCAACCTCATCAAGTGGGCACAAATTCATCATTACAGTGACTGAATACTTCACAAAATGAGTTCACGCTATACCTTTATCTACTATTATAGGAAAGCATGTTGCCTTTTTTATTCTCAACCACATTATTTGTCTCAATGGTATCCCATCCTTCATTATCACTAATAATGGAGGACAATTCAAAAATAAGGACCCCATAACCTCTACAAAAAATTCAAGATAAAACAACACTAGTCCTCCATATACTATCCTTAAGGGAATGACTAAGATGAGGCCTCTAATAAGACACTACTAAATATCTTGCATAGAATAGTCAACAAATTAGGTAGAGATTGGCATTATGAAATCAACCTGACACTCTGGGCATACAAGGCCACTATATGTACTCCTACAAGGGCTACACCTTTTTCACTAGCCTATGGTTCTAAGGTTGTCCTACCCTTAGAAGTCAAGATTCCCTCACTATAAGTCTCCCTACATGGGTTAATAATTGATGAAGACCATAGGGTTGTGAGGATACATGAGCTAGAAACCCTTAATGAGCATTACAAGGCTACTTTTGATCACATGAGGGCTTATCAAAAAAGGATGTCTAATAGCTACAACAAGAAGGTTCATCCTCTTGAGTTCCAAGTGGGTGTTTTTCTTCAAGAGAACTCTAAGAATTAGCAAAATAGGGAAAATAAGGGGAAATTTGAGCCTAACTAGTTGGGTCCTTACATTGTCACAACAACATTTGGATCTGGTGCCTATCAGCTCTCTAATCTTGAAGGGGAACAACTTCTTAAGCTTATCAACATTTTACATCTGAAGAAATTCTACATCTAAGGATCTTATGGCTTAGCTATTTTGTATATATCATATGATCCTGAAAAAATATTTAAAAATATAAAATATCCTAAAAATGATCATCTTAGTGAAAACCTAGCAATAGGCACTTTGATGTATCACCAAAAAAAATTGAAAAATTGAAAAAAAAATCCTAAAAAATGATCTATTGAAAAGCTAGCAATAGGTGCTTTGATGTATCACCAAAAAATACAAAAATATTGAAAAAAAAAACCTTGAAAAATAATAATATACCAAGTGATGAAAACTTGGAAATAGGTGCTACTTGAGACGCTCGCACCTATGTCTATTAGTCTCACTTTATGCTCCTTCATTCCATAATGTATTTCGTAGCTTGGAATCTACTCTTGTCCTTGTCTTAGGGGTACAACTACTTAGTTTATCAAGATCTTCTCGTGTTTTAGGGTTTCTTTGGTATTTCATTTAAAACAGTGTTACTCAACACTTCCCCCCTTGACATTGAGTGTTTTCGAACACTTCTCAGATACCTTACTAACAGTCTAGGATGTTATGATATTTCTCATTATCAAATGTGAGTCCTGAAGAAATGGCCATGTGACATACATGTAGACACCTAAAAATTGGCAAAGACCTAAAAAAATGCAAATTTTGATCAAATGATGCAAATTATGGATAAAATCAAACGAAAACAACATACTTTCAAATCAATCATTACATCAATTCATTAATCAATCAAATCACCTATCAAATAAAAAATGACCTAAATCACTTTAAAAAGAGGAAAAAAAATTCATAAAATCATTATAAAAAAAATTAAAAAGGCAAATAGAAAAGAAAAAAGTTGAAAATAAATGGAACGTTTAATAAATTAATAAAATCTATTTATCCTCACAAAAGTGAAAATCTTCTTTTTAACATTTAAAAGAATTGGAAAATCCTCATTTATCTTTACAAACCAAGTCCATTGGACTCTTCCTCTTGGTGCCTTATGAGATATTTATAGTTTCACCATTACCCTCTAGTCAAAAGTAAAATCTTAGTCTTTACCCCAGCCCCCTCTAAAATTATATAAATAGGAGGGAAATTCAAGAGCAAAAGGCCCCAATTTTTAGGCATCCGCACTATAGGCACATTTAGAGTTATCATTTCTTTTAGCATTGTTATTATAGAAAATTCACGTCATTTTGATATCATCTTAGCATTCATTTCATGTCATTTAATACTATTTAGGCTTACGTATGCACATGTTTCTATCATTCTAGCATTATTAGCTTCACATAATATGCATTTATGACATACTCCCATTGTAGAACTATCACTGAGATACTGGTTTGAGAGCAATCTTAGCGGTTGTAGTTAGGGAAACATGGGATTTTCATGGAGTTCTTGTTTAACAATGATTTATTGGGTTTAGAATACATCATTGTTACTTCAATAGCACTCTACATTAAGGTCTCATGAATACGTGAATCCACCATGTACAAATTGGTGCCCACCATGGAGCCTCATCTTAAAGCCTCTCTATTCTTCAAATTTTCTTACTAATCTTCTATTTTTCTTCTAGATTTATATTTTTCTTTGGCTTCACATGCAAATCTGACTTATTATAGGTTCTACAATGTTCAAGAAGACTTGTAATAGAAACATCAAAATTTAGATGATAATCTCGAGTTCACAAACACTGGATTTGAGACTCCTCTCATGCTTCTCAACACTATTTTATGCTTTTGCATAGTCTTTTAACTCATTTAAAGTGTTTTGTAACACATTTAAAGTGTTATGCAACACATTTGAAGTGTTTTGTAATGCATCTACTTTATTTTACAACACATCTAATATATTCTGTAGCAAAATTTTATGTTTAAGTAGCACATTTTATTGTTTAAATAGAGAATTTACACATTTTTGTAACACATACACCATTTTCTATAGCACATCTTATCAAAGTTTTAAATCACCATATCTAACTTGTAGGTCTGATTGTGAGTTGTTTATAGATCTCTTCCAGGCTAACAAGAATTCATAGATCACAAAAACTTGTGAGAAGGAAATGAAGACACTCATCAATGCACCTAGCTTTTTCCAGCATCGAATTAGGTAAGCTTGAACCCTTTTCGATTAGCCCTTGGAATTTCTAGATTTATAACCTAGTTTAAGTAGAAAGTTTTGTTTTGTTAGTCTATCTAAAAGTAGGTCTATGCTCTTAACTCATCGAGTTGATCAAAATACCAAACCTTCTGTAAGGGTTAGTAGTGATCAAGTGAGAATGAAAAAACACATAGAGATAAGTACGAGCCTCCTATTTTTAGTATGTAAAGGATTGCAATTGAAGAATCTTTTTTTGTCATTTGTGGGGAGATCAAAGTAGTAGGGGTATGCTCTTACTCTTCTAGAGTGATCAAACTCCCAAACTTGCTTCTAATTTCTATTTTTCCTACTTTTTACTAGGTAGATTACCTAGCCGTAGAAAGGCTATCTCCCAAGATTTTCCTTAGCAAGGCCAGTGAGAGGGATTTCCTTCCATCTTTCATTCCAAATCAAATGCAAGCCAATCATGTTCGAAATATAGGCTTCCTCTAGTAGTCTCACAAGAGATTGCAACAAACCTTCTTAGCATTGGTGGGAAGCTCTCCATTACAAGAGAGGTAAATTCAAACATTATTGGTCAAAAGCTAAAACCCTATAGTCACCATATTTAGCCATTCATTTTTAGGAAGCCATTTCTTTCATTTTCTAGGTGTGTGTGGTTTTATTTCATTGTCATTTATGCTATTATTGTTTTTGGATGTGTCTACTTTAATATGTATTAATAAGACTTCAGATCACAATCCTTCCAAGAAAATGTAGTTGTAAACCAATGCAAAATTGAATACAAACTTTGTTGTTTTCCTTGAAATAACACATTCAATACTTGAAATGTAACATTTGACCCTTTTTGTGACACATTTGCCTCCTCTAATATTGCATTTAACTAAAATTGTAGTGCATTTGAAGACTTAAATAGTGTATATATCCTACAGAACAGTTCCTAGCACACTCTAAAACAATGCATACAAGCATTAAAATAGTGCATTTAAAGTTTTTTGCAGTGCATTTAAGTAAAACACTAAAATAGGGACTATCTCTACCCATAATATTTATAAACAAACAACAGATTTGGATACCCTTTTTCTTTGTCAACATTCTATGAAACTAAGGATTTTTGCAATTGACCGCCACCTTTGACGCAAGCCATGTTCCAACCGAATATTAGATTTTTTTATCCAATAGTTATCATTGCTCCAACTTTGCATATCAAGTTAGAAATGAATGGACACACACATCTGTCCCCTACCCAACTTCGCAAAATTGAGTTTATCATCATCAACATTACCAAACACTTTCTTGTTAAAACATCTCTTGCTATTCCCATGAACTTTGGTCTAAAAGTAATCCTTATATTGCTGAAATGCAAAAAAGTTTAAAGAGTCCCATCCATATCTTATGGCACTACGTAAAACTAGTGTAACCACAAAATAGAAAGAGCCTAAAATATCACCCATACATGTAAGTGCTAGGATAGCAATAACAAATATCAAACCTACAAGCATCGTTGATCCTATTACACATGTTGACTACTCATTGAATACCACCAATGAATCACCCCTATCTAAATAGAACTCAGAACCCTTTAATAAAATGGGTTCGTCTAACATATGGGATGAAAGGAGTCTTCAAACTAAAATTGAGGATTTCCAACAAAATATTGAGCTTGTCGATATAATGGAAAAAATACTTGAACGCCATAAAGAAGGGTACCTACTATCATTGAAAGGAGCCAAATTACCATTTGACTTTGACATAACAAACCTTAAGAAGGATGAAAATGAATCACCCTTGGAAGTTGTCACACAAAAACTCCAAGATTTACAACTAGAAATGGAAAGAATGAAAATAAGGAAGATCCAACCCCTTCGATTCAGCATTGAGAAGGTATGTCCACTCCCATTTGAAAAGAGCATCACTTTCACACCCTTTCCATAGAATGTGTAATTACCAAAATATGATAAGTATTCAACATTAAGTCATTTGATCAACTAGCCTCATTTTTTATTACACAATATTTATACAATATTGAAAGAGAATTTACTATGATTGATTTGTGTAACACAAAGCAACTCCTTGGAGAGTCCTTTAAAAATTTCTTACAAAGGTGGAGACATACTTTTTCTAAATACCGTCGAGACATCCTAGAAAAGGAGAAAATAAACATATTCATCAACAACCTGTCAAAATCTATGAACTACTTGCTCCAACTTCAAGGGCCCAAAGACTTCAAGACTACTTAGAAAATGCTACTAAAGTAGAAGAAACCCTAATAAATAATTACATCATTAAGTTATCAAAGGATGGAAAAGGTTTTTCAAATAACTTCTCATAGACATAAAGCTCATATGATCAATTAGTCAATAAAGAAAATTCATGGTGGAGAAACAACAACAAAAATATAGTCAATGATGGGATGGTCAAGGAAAATCATGTTAAATCATAACCTCACCCTTATCCAAACCAGCAATATCCATCTATTAACAATACCAATGTAAATACTAGACAAAACCTACCCAAACAAGACAATGTTCATCCATTCTACTAACAAAAGCCACCAAAAGCCAAGCCCTATGAACCATAGAACCAATCTTCTAACATGCCGAAAGAATGCATGCCCATTAGAATGTCCTACAAAAGCACATTGTAAACACTCTTTGTAGATGAACTTATTACCCTAACAAAAGCCAAGCCCTATGAACCATAGATTAAGCCTAAGTGGTGGAGTGATAAGAACTTTTATGCCTACCACCAAAATAGGGGGCATTTAACCAACAACTTTCACACCTTTAAAAGGGCCATACAAAAATTGATTAATGATGGAACTATCAAAGTAAATAATATTTAGAATAATGAAGACCACACAACCTTCAAAAACCATTTCATGAACCATGAGAAGGGTGAATCCTCCAAAGCCAACCAGAATATATCTTCCTATGATAATGTCAATTACACCTATAATTATGACAGCACGATCAATATGATCTTTGGATTTGACAATGTCATAAATGTCATCACAATTAAAGATAAACACAAGAATCAATTGTTAAATGTTGTTACCTAAGGTCAAACCTCCAAAGTCATCCTAGTAAGGCTAATAACTAGTTTAGATCATGCAGCCAAAAGTTCCATTGTACCCAAATATAGTCTAGTTAACTATTTATTGAAGACTCATGCCCACATTTCCACCTTTGAGTTGTTGTAGACCTCACCAGAACATATAGAGATCCTTACCAAAGCTTTAGTTCCAAATAACCTTGATGTTAATATATTTCAAAATATGGTAACTAACCTTGTCACTCCCCATTTTTTATCCTTCTTAGCCCAAGATGACATGTTTTTCATACATCCACAAAACTCTTTGTTACATATTGAGGTCTTTATTCATAAAAATAGTGTCAAAAGAGCTTTGGTCAATGGTGGAGAAGGCCTAAATATTTTCACTTTGATCTTGGTAAAATCCCTAGGGTACACAAAAGATTTTGTTGATCCCAAAAAGAAAATCATGATTAAGTCATATGATGATGAGGAGAGATCATCTAAAGGCATGGTCATTCTACCAATAAGGGTTGGCCCTATAGTAAAAGAAACTATTTTCCAAGTCCTAGATTTGAAGTTGGCATACAACATATTTTTAGGTAGGCCATGGATTTATGACATGAAATTTGTCCCCTCCACCTACCATCAATGTTTTAAATTTCCGTACATGGGCCAAGAGGTGACATTACCAAGGGATCAAAACTATGCACAATATTGTGACTCCCTCATACCTCATAATAGGAAAGAGATAAACACTCCAACAAGTGTTGTTAGTCAATCCACATCAGCAAACACCTCATCATCTATAGGTCAAGACAACAACAATTTATCCACATCGACTAAGGGTAAAGAGAAAGTAGGTTGTTCTAGTTCTTCCTCTTTTCACCATCATCATCAATAGAATCTACACAGTCACACTATGAGAAAATGAATGGCTCGATGAAAGAGTTTGATCGTAAGTGTAAGTTACAATGAAGAGGGGTAGGTGAATATTCTATTTCATTGTTTGATCCTCCCCTATCTCCAAAATCTCATGGAAAACCATCTTCAACTGCTAGACCTTATCATGATTGTTTCATCAAAGAAAGCAATGTATCTCCAAGTTTCATAGAGTAAGAAAGTGATAAAATACCAAATATTGACATTTCCCCTCACCTCTTTGGTAAAGGCTTTGATCTAATGAAGAAATTGGGTTACATAGGTGATGGTCCTTTAGGGAAAGGTAAAGGAATTGTTGAACCCCTAGCAGCACAGTTTAGATCCAACAAATCAAAAATAGGGTTGGGATATGTAGAATAAGAACATGGAAAATCCATTTCTAGATCCCATTCCAAACATGGTGATTCTTCCTCCTCCACCCTAGTATGGGTACCCAAAGAGCAGTCGATGCTAAGAATGTGAACCTATCCTTCCCTGATTTATATCATATAAGAGAATTGTCCATAGATGCCCCTAATAATGAAGATGATGACGATTCCACCAAGTGGGAATTTGAATCTATTCATGATAAAGAGTGTGATTTTGTTCACATTTTGACATCCAATAGTTCTATATCGTAAGGATCCACTTCTCAATCAGGCCTTACTTCACCATCAAGAGTCACTACATAGTAGAATGGTTTAGAAGATAACATTGAATAGATATGTGACATCATACAAAATGTAGGTGATGAACCTTATGATGGGTTCTAGTTTGAAACCTTATTTTCAAACTTCTTTCTAGTAGAGGTTGAAGCTAAGTAATATGAGCAACTTGCAAGCTCTACTTTCACAGACACTTTAGAAGAGGCACATGTTATAGATCTAACTAATATGGTGTATGATTTGTCAAATAATGCCATGCCTTTAAATCCCACTGAACCCCATCCATAATACAAGTCACTATCATTAATCCATCTTGAGCTTATCAACTGGGACACAATTGAACCTCACAACATCACAAATTTTGACATTGACCAAGATATTTCTGTATACCCTAACATGGTTGAACCATATCATTCACAAAGAATAGGAGAAACACATATGAATGGGTATGATATCAATCATCTCAATCATACCAGAAAGGGCCAAACACAACAAAGAACCAATGACCCAAAACACCTAGAGGTTGGTCTTGAGAAAAAAATTGAAACAAATAGAAATGACACATCCAATGGTGAAAACCCAACTATGGCACCCATGGATGAGATTATTAATACCTTACCTAAACATTTAGAGGAAAGGTCATCTATTTTGATTGAACCTATAGAGAAAGTTAACATTAACATAGAACAAGGCCCTAGGATAATTCATTTGGCATAATCCTTATCTACAGAGGAAGAATTGACTTCATTCACTTCTTCAAAGAAAGGTAAAAAAATTTGTATGGTCCTATGCTAACATGAAAGGATTAGATCCTAATCTAATCCTTCATCATCTCAACATTTCTCTGGATGTCAAGCTCATTAAACAAAAACTCAGGAAATGCATCCTCACATAGTATAATTGGAGAAATTGCTTAGTATCGACTTCATCAAACCATTGGCCTATGCATCATGGATATAAAATATTGTACCTATCTCAAAGAAATATGGTAGCATATGGATCTATATTGACTTTTGTGATTTAAATAAAACATTTCCTAAAGATGATTTCCCCCTTCCAAATATTGACACAATTGTGGATTTAACAACGGACATTCCATGTTCTCCCTTATGGATGGTTTTTTGGAATAAAACCAAATCAAAATAGCACTAGAGGACCAAGGAAAAATAAATTTTACTTGTGCATGGGGCACATTCTATTGGAATGTCATGCCTTTTGGGCTTAAGAATGCAGGGGCTACCTATCTGCTGGCCATGACCACCATTTTTCATGACATGATGCACACTTTTATAGAATATTATGTATATGGCCTTCTTTTCAAATCTCATGCCTAAGAGGATCATCTTCCTATCTTAGATAGGATATTCATCTAGTTAGAAACCTTCAAATTTAGGCTAAACCTTAAGAAATGTGACTTTGGCATGAAATATGGAAAGCTCTTAAGGTACATTGTCTCAGCCAAAGGAATTGAGGTTGATCCTAAAAAGCTACAAGACATTATCAATATGTCACCTCTTAAGGACTTGAGCAAGCTATGGTCCCTCCAAGGGAGACTTCAGTCAGTTTGTTGCTTCATATCCCACCTAGTAGAAAAATGTGTCCCTTTCACCCGTCTCCTCCACAAGGATATAATTTTCAAATGGGATGGTTAGTGTCAGATGACCTTTGATCTTCTTAAAATTTACCTGATAAATCCACCTATGTTGGTACCTCTAATGTTGTACAAACCTATGTTGCTCTATATCTCACTTACAGACAAATCCATAGGCACCCTCTTGGTGATAGAAAATGATCAAGGAAAAGAAAGATTTATTTATTACATCAGTCATACCTTGGTTAATTATGAGCTAAATTACACTTTTATTGAAAAAGCTTGCTTGGCCATAGTTTCTTCCTCACGAAAACTATGTCACTAGCTTCTAACACACAAAGTTAAGCTCATATCAAAAATCAAACCTCTCAAATATCTTCTCAACAAGACAACATTAACAGGTAGATTGGCCAAATGGGTAATGATCCTGAGTGAGTTTGACATTGAGTACATTGATAGGAAAGCTATAAAAGGACAAGCCATTTTTGATCAATTGGAAGATGTACCAATGGAAAGCTCAAAACCTATCCCAGTAGATTTGCTAGACATGCACTTTCTACAGACAAAATTGGTCACATGGAAGTTTTACTTTAATGGTTCTTATGCACACCATGGTTCAGGTGTTGGCATATTGTTCATCACACCTCTAGGCATCACCATCCCCAATTCTTACAAACTACTCTTCCAATGCACAAATAATAGGATAGAATATGAAGCCTTGGTTTTGGGTCTTAAGCTAGCATTAGAATGGAAGTTAACAGCACTTAAAGTCTATAGGGATTCTTAATTAGTCATCAATCGAGTTATAGACATGTATCAAACCAAAGATAAGAAATTATTACCTTACAAGCATATGGTTGATACACTTAAGGCATTCTTCATTCATATAACATTTGAAAAAATTCCTAGAGACAAGAATAGGGTAGTGGATGCCATGGCCACTCTGGCCTCCTTGCTTCAGCTACTAGATCAACATGATCTATATAAGTTCTTAGTGGAAGAGGTGGTTCAACCCACATTTATTCAACTTGAATCCCACATTATTTTCCATTTAAACACCCCAAACTCCCCTTGGTATAATTCCATTACCACTTATCTCCATGATAAAATTATCCCACCTCACCTCTCATGAAACCAAAAATGTAACTTCATCCAACAAACCTCGTGTTACACTTTGGTGGCTGATATGTTATATAGAAAAGGTCTTGACGATACTTTATTTAGGTGTCTTGAAACGAACGAGTCTAGGGTCACTCTATGAGAGGTTCACATAGGTATTTTTGGGTCACATTCCAGTGGATTCACATTAGCAAAGAAAATTCTAAGAATGGGCTATTTCTGGCCAACCATGGAAAAGGATTCTATTGACAATGTAAAATCTTGTAAAAAATGTCAAATCCATGATAATCTTATTCATGTAGCCACACCCAGAAAATAACTCAACACTTTGGCCATACAATGGCCTTTCTATCAGTGGGGTTTTGATTTTATTGGTGCAATTCACCCACCTTCCTTTGGCGGACATAAGTTGATCATCACTACAACTGAATATTTCACCAAGTGGGTTGAAGCAACACCATTTTCATACTCTATCAAAAAACAAATCTTTGCATCATATTAAACCATATCATTTTTTGATTTGGCATACGTCATGCCATCCTAACAAATAATTCCTTATGTTTTAAAAATCAAATAATTGACAAGTTACGTGAGAAGTTTCACATTATACACCATTCATCATCAATCTATTATCCCCAAGGCAACGGCCAAGGAGAGGCCACCAACAAGAACATCATCAACATTCTCAAGTGAACCATCAATGATACTAGTCAAGATTGGGACTTACAATTAAACCTTGCCTTGTAGACCTACAAGACAAGTGTTCAAATGCCTACGAGCACCACTCCTTTTTTCTTGGTCTACGATGGTGAAGCCATTCTTCTATTAGAGGTTGAGATCCCATCTTTGAGAGTTACCCTCCATGATATCCTATCAAATGAAGACTATAGAGTGGCCTATTTAGAGTAGCTAGAACTCTTAGAAGAAAATCAATGTACATCACATGAGCATCTCAAAGTGTATCAGAATAGGTTGTCCAAACCCTACAACAAAAAGGTTAAACCCCATGTCTTTCAAATTGGAGACTTAGTCCTCTGGGAAAACCCTAAGAATTAGGTAGCTAGAGAGAAGAAAGGAAAATGGGAGGCCAATTGGATTGGTCCTTACATTATCATAGAATCCTTTAGTACTTACAAACTTTCAGATTATGATGGAGAAGAACTACTAGAACCCATCAAAAGCATCCATCTCAAATGATTCTATGTCTAGAGCTTTGAGGAAACACCTCATTACTAAAAAAATCAAAAAAATCAAAAAACCTAAAATTCAAAAAAATAGAAAACATACAAAAAAAAATGGTAAAAAAGAATTGAGACATATCATATTTAATTTCACAAAGAGAGGGAGGTAACACCTTTGGACTTCCCTAAACAACACGAGTCTTTCAATATAGAACTACAATAGAACATGGCCCAAACAACCCTCTCTAAGACAACTTTTTCTTGTTTGTGGCCTTTTCACTCCATCTCACCTCACTACCTAGCATAGTTTCACTCATTTCACGCATACCCAATTGAGAAACACTTATGGGTTGTGGTTTAGTGGTTTCTTAGCTTCGGACATAGTTCATAGTAGCAGTGGCAGCTAACAAAATAACAATAAAAGGAAGACAAGCAGCTTGGAGGGAACATAGTGTTTGATTATGTTCTAAGATATCACAGACATGAATTTTAGGAGAATCAGTACACATCTCAAATGTTTTCCACAACCAATAGTTCCCAACATCAATTTTAGCCTTCATAAAATCTATTTGAAATCCCAAATAACCTTTTTTGCCTTCATTGTCTCAAATAAAGCTCTTTGAGTCCACTTTTAGCCTTTTTAGCCCACTTTTGGTCTCCCTGACTCTGTGTGTTCCACAAGACCCTACTTATCTCCATATTCCAACAGATCTCACTCACATCCTCATTTTCCTACCACCAAATCAAAAATTGTCAAAAATATTCAAAAAAGATCAAAATTTATCAAAAACATTCAAAAAAGATGAAAATTTGTCAAAAACATTCAAAAATTATCAAACATTGTCAAAAACATTCAAAATTTATCAAAAACATTCAAAAAATATTAAAAAATCATCAAAAACAGTTAAAAAAATCTTTAAAATATCAAAAATAGCCTAAAACTAAGGCCAAATAATAACAAACTCATCTCATATAGGCTATTTATTTTGCATAGAATATTTTTGTATTTTTCAATCTAATGATCCATTGATTTCATGTCGAGTTGGTGTCCATCTATAATTGTTGCTCCTTTGAGACAAGTTTGCGTACCTCGACCGATTTTATATGAAATCAATGGTGAGGCCCACTATATTGAAAATTATTTAAATATTTTATGGCATGTTCTATTTCCCTATTACCTTTGGCAAACAAAATAAACAAGAGCATCCATTTATTAAGAGGTAGTGTAGTTATGTCTAAAAACATCTCATTGGGCTATGAAAAATCGAGCACAATGCAGATAGCAGAAAAGATTCCAATAGAGTCCCCATCCTTTCCTACTATCAAGAATAATAGCTCCTGATGGATTTCCAGTCTTATTTATGTTGCAAAGACCATGATTGATCCAACAACCATTCAACAAATATACCAATGCTATCCCGAAAGACCTAGATATCTGTCAAGCTCTTTAGTTGTCATCCAATAGGGGTTCAAAATAAGTAAGTGTTTGTTTGAGAGACCACAAGGTGCTCAAGTGCCCCTTTTTTTGCCCCCCAGCACCCCTTTTCAGGCCTTTAAGCATCTTTCTAGACCCTCAAATGACTTTTTAAGGCCCCAACGCCCTTTTCAAGGCCTTGTTTGTGCATTTTTTTAAACCCACACACCTTTTTCAAGGCCTTGTTTTGCCTTTTCAGGCCCTAACGCCTTTTTCAAGGCCTTGTTTCACCTTTTCAGGCCCAAATGCCTTTTTCAAGGCCTTGTTTCACCTTTTCAGGCCCAAACACCTTTTCAAGGGCCCATTAGCACCTTTGTAGGCCCAAACACCTTTTTCAAGGCCTCTCTAGCACCTTTTTGAGCCATCAAAGTCTCCCATTGGCCCAAACACCTTCTCACAGGCCTTGTGAGTATTTATCTTAGCACACACCTAGAGAAAAATCCCAACTTTATCCCTAAGGTCATCTGCAAAGGCTATCAATATATATAGAATTGTGTGTTGCAATTTGTAGTTTAGCACTTGCTTTTTCCACCTTGTGCACCACAGTTCTCAAAATATCATGCAAATTTGTACTCACCTTTTATTGAGAGCCCAAATTTCCACTTAGTTCCCACACATAAGTGAGGGTCAATATTCCTCTAAATTTCCTATTATTCTTTCTTTTATGGATATTGACAACCTTCCAAAAATTTCATAAACATCCCCAAAAATTCTAAAAACCATCCAAATATTTACAAAAATTCCAAAAATGTCCAAATATCTGCAAAAATTCCAAAAACATGCACATATTCCTAAAAATGCCAAAAAGCATCCAAAACATATCCACAAAATATCAAAAATGGAAATAACAATGTTTATTAGATGTTTTCAATCACATTGTTCATTAACATGAGCACCAGTTAACCCTTTACTTGCCACACAAAACAACACACTTTTTATTCTATTATGACAGCAATGACAATATTACATTCAAAATAACATCTGGCAAATCATTTATTTTGGATTCCCTTAAGGAGGTGGTAGGATAGGATGTCTGATTAGGGGCATTTTCACACACCCAATCTAAGAGGATGAGGCTCCTGGCACTAATCCTCCTCATATCCACACAACATCCATGGGAATCAAAAATCTCCCACCACATAATTGAGCATTCAACAATTGTGTAAATTCTCTATCCACAAATTGAGTCTCTTATCACTTCTCATAGCGAAGTGACTAATGATAAAGCCTCATATAATAGGAAACTTCCTATGCACTTTTGTAGTCTTTTGCATATCCACAAACACATTCTCCACAAACTTATTTATGCTCAATACAATGATCGCTCGTTGGGCCACATCCCTCTCCTATTGCATCTAATCAATCACCATTATCTAGCACTCCACATTTTCTTTTGCTTCATTCAATCACTTTTGTAGCTACCTCACCTTTGCTCACTCAACGCTAACCACTCTTTTAACTACAATGACAGGGTGTTCAATTTTGCAATTGCCTCCCTAAAAGACTCAAACTGTGCTTATGATAACACTAGTTCATTCTACACACTTTCCAAACCCACTTGTGCCATTCTCAGTGACTCCTGCAATCTTTGCACTTGTGATCATTTCGCCCATAGATTTGTATTATTTCCCTCTACTCATGACTATTCCATGCATATTTTCACTTCCAACAACTATGCTTGAGCCCATTCTGAATTCGCCACCACCTAGAGTTGCCTAGCTTCTATTTGTGCTCTATCCTTGTGAGCCTTCTCCATCAATCCCAGAAAAAATGTGACTTCCTACTTTTCATTCTTTTCCCAAACCCTCTCCATGGCCATAATTCTTCTTAAATAATCCACTTTACTTATCGCTTGTGCTTCACTCTCTACCTCTAGCTATGGCTCCCTTGCACTCAATCCACCCTCCCCCTCTTTTATTGAATTTTGTCCTAGAATCTTGAGGCTAATCAATTGACTTACTACACTCATCACCTCACTCACACTAATATCTTCTACCACTCTTTAACATTTTTTTGTAGTCTTCTCTAGAGAGTCCATCTCACCCACCTTCATCGTTGCTTCTAACATGCTCTTTGTCACCCCAGGCGGACTATTCTCTACCTGCATCATTGGTTCATCACCTACTACCACCTATAACACCTGCTACATTGTGCTTCTTGACAACAACATCAATACTAACAAGGGAGTCTCTTCTAGCCTAAATCTTGGACCCTCAAGTTGTGCTTGTGTCAGTCCTGCATGACTTAATTCACCCCGCTCATAAACTAATGCTCGAAGTTTAGACTGATACACTAGTTCCCTGAAGGTCCACCGAATGTATTTTTCCCTTCATCCTTGCCTCCCCATCTCTCAATGCCCGTACCTATAGTGTCTATATCATCTATAGAAATGCCTCCCAATAGGCCTCATACTCCAAGGTTAGCCCCCATACTGGCCTCTTCGATTGTACTTGGGCATAGTATGTGGATCTCTGTGGCATGCCCTACTAATGACCAAACTATCTCACTACCCTCCTAAAGAAAAATCTCTCAATCACTGATAGAATCTGGCCATGAAAAAATCTTAGACAAAATAAGTATACTAGCACATTGTCATCCTCAACCCATGCCTCACTAAACTTGTATGGCCTCCATACTACCTCATCAATGACATCCAACATCTACCACCAATACTCAGTCTTGCCCAAATGGGGCTAAATAATCACACTAGAATAGGTATATATATACAACATCTCCTAAGGCTGCTATCACACACATATCAGTCGAGTAATGGGAAGATGCTCTCATTTCCATATCTATAATAAGACTACACCTACTGATAGTGATGAGGAATCTGAATACACAACCTAGTGTAACTCATGATATAAATGGTCATTATGCACTTGCCCCATGCAAACCTCTACAGTTGGTCAATCATATCCTATACAAGGTGACCCCATCCAACTAGACATCCCCATTCTCATCTATCTGATAATAAAAACCCTCCTATTAGTTTATCCAACATGGTAGGAAATGGCTCATACTATACCATCTAAAACCAAGATACATTGTCATCACCAAATACATCTCTAAAAGTTGTCCCATCTGTAATCTAATCATAATACATAAGATCTCCCACTGTAGGGATCCATAAAATCTAATATAAATCCTCAAGAATAATAGTCATCTCCCCCAAGGGCATGTGGAAGGTGTTGTGGTCTGAGTGCCAAAACTTGGCCACAATTGCCAATAACCCTTTGTTCACTCATAACTGAGGTATCCGTAACAAATAAGTGAACCTACATTTGTTGATCACCTAATACTCTATCATAGATAGCCTGCCTATTGACTCCAAAGGTCACAAGTATAATCCCTAGACCATAAACTTACACCCACGTACTTGTTTCATCAAAAAACAAACCAATGACATCAATTTTTATCACAAGTGATCATTCCACATCAACCAGTTGTCATCATCTAGCTATTCAACTAATGGTTCTATCTTGGACCTATTATTTTTCCTACTCTATATCTTGAGATGGACATGTTCTTTTTCCCTACTCTATAACCTAAGGAGGGCATTATTTTCTACCTATCCAACATCAATTGATTAATCCTACACATCACTATGTGACTAAAAGATCCCTATTGTTTGACTTGTTACGTAAACCCACCATCTAAACAAACCTAATGTGTTATCTCAAATATCAATAAGTGTTGCAAAATTCCATAGTGCTATTTTATCAATCATATGCACTCTTCTATCATGTGGTTGTGCTACAAAAATCACATGCAGTATTAAATTTATCAATCACACTAGTGTTCCCTACAAAAGTGCTACAACCACCATATGTGCCTTTCCACTAGGCACACTTACCCCTATAATCAGAAAATATGCTATACTAGGAAAAAGCACTAATATATGCATTGTAGGCACTATCCTAGCACATGAATATGCTACTCCATTCAAATGCACTAGGAAAACTATCATAAGTGCTATAACTCATCTTTACAACATGAAATTTCTCATTGTTTAGACTCAATAAAACCTAAATATTAAACACACTATTTCATGCTTAATATGTGTTCAACACTACCTCCTATGTGCTAAAACATTCAAAGGTGCTATGGAAAGCTACTATTGTGCTATTGTTTTTGTGTATGTGTTGATTCACCAGTCAACTAGGATTTTAAAAGCATTATTCCGCCTTGCAAATGTACTACTAGAGGTTGTGAATGCACTACATGATTTTACATGTGCTAAAACAAACATCAAAAGCACTAAAATAGTCTAATCTACACATTCATGAAGAAAATCTATGCAAAAAACAAAAATACATGCAAAAATTCACAAATTTTAAATGATAGAGGATCTACATGACTCATTAGAGAACTGTAGTTTGTCAAATGCTCATATCTACAACCCTTCTTGAACCTATGCTCTCGCAATGGGACCACCATCCTTGCTAGCTCAGAGGTCCAAGTCACCAAAAGTAAAAAGGGAGTGTAAAAATGAAATGTGAAAAAAGGTCTTTTGACCTATTTAACCCTTCCTTAGGGCATTTTATGATATTTTCACACATTATAAGCCCTTTTTAAAGCCTTTTGATCCATTTTCGTGAATTGGGTATTATTCAAACATCACTTAGGCAACCTACATACATTTAAATTTCCTAT
Source organism: Cupressus sempervirens (assembly GCA_028749045.1). Classification (NCBI taxonomy): domain Eukaryota; kingdom Viridiplantae; phylum Streptophyta; class Pinopsida; order Cupressales; family Cupressaceae; genus Cupressus; species Cupressus sempervirens. The sequence continues at coordinate 516,148,764 of CM053785.1, read as the reverse complement.
CACGTGTTTCAAAAATAAAATTAGACTCTCCATATTTTTCAACATCCAATTTTCTAATTTTATTTCTAAGGGGGTAGTATACTCATATCACACTGGGGCATCAAAAATTTTCCAAATATAAAAAATATTCTACCCCAGCCAAAATTCCAATATCAAACCAAACTAGGGCATCCAAGCAAATCATCTTAAACAAAGCATCTCAAATTATCAACAATCAGACATCAAATTATAGGCAATCAGGCATCATATCAACCTCAATTCAGCAAAACACCATCGATCAGGCATTCAATCATTAGAATTTGACCTAAAATCAAAAAATTAGATAGTCTTTAAACTAATATGCTTTGCATATTAGCTCAAAGAGAGGCATTTGTACACACCTAAAAATTGGAAAAGACCTAAAACAATGCAAATTCTCATCAAATGACACAAATTAAGGATAAAAATTAGAGGAAAACAATAGACTTTCAAATCAATCATTACATCAAGTCCTTAATGAACAAAATCACCTATCGAATCAAAAAGGACCTAAATCACTTTAAAAAGAGGAAAACCAATTCACCAAATCACAAAATGAAATAAAAAAAGGAAAAAGGAAAAGACAAAAGTTGAAAATAAATGAAACATGTAATAAATCAATAAAATCCATTTATCCTAACAAAAGTGAAAATCCTTCTTTTTACATTTAAAAGAATTTAAAAATCCTCATTTATCCTCACAAAACAAGTCTGTTGGACTAGTTTCACCATTACCCTCTAGTCAAAAGTAAAATCTTGATCTTTACCCCAACCCCCTCTAAAATCCTACAAATAGGAGGGAAATTCAAGACCAAAAGGACCCAAGTTTTAGGCATTCTCATTATAGGCACATTTAGAGTTATCACTTCTTTTAGCATTGTTATTATAGCAAATTAATGTCATTTTGATACCATCTTAGCATTCATTTTATGTCATTTAATACTATTTAGGCTTACATATACACATGTTTCTAGCATTCTAGCATTATTAGCTTCACATAATCTGCATTTATGGCATACTCCCATTCTAGAACTATCACTGAGGTGCTAGTTTAAGAGAAATCTTAGCAATTGTAGTTAGGAAAACATGGGATGTTCATGGAGTTCTTGTTTAATAGTGATTTCTTGGGTTTACAATAGGTCGTTGTTACTTCAATAGCACTCTGCATTAAGGTCTCATGAATATGCGAATCTAATGTGTATAATACACACACACTTAAATGCTAAACTTACTGAGATCTAATGAACTTTATATTTTCTTTGTGTGATATCTATGACAATTTATTTGTTGAGTGTTCCCTCCCTAATAGTCTTTCGAGGATGTCATGGACTAGAAGACTAGGGGCATGGAGCATGTTTTACTTATTTTCTTCTTATGGATGTACTTTATTAGTCTAAGGTGTTGAGAGCCTTTGTACTTGTCCTACTTGACCCTTTGGACCTACAATGTATCATCCTTATCTCCTTTTGCAAGACCATCGGGTTTTCCTAGCACTTATGCCTTGATACATGTGTAATCTTATTATCCTAAACCTAGGGAATCTAAATAAATTAGTCATCTTGACTTACATGTCTTTGATGCTTAGGTTGGATTCTCACATTTCTATCCAACATAGATCATATTCATATCTTGATAGTTATACTAGTGATGATTGTATGATCTTTCAATGTCCCTAATAATGCTTAATGATGAAATTAGAGTCCAAATGTTTTGCATCCCATGAAAGTAAACCATTTTGCATTATAGGCTCATTGTAGTTTAAGTCTTGCATTTTTCATATGGGGAAGAACTCTCTCTTCATCTTTCATGGACACATAAGTTAACTGCATTCATCTCTCCTTACTTTTCTTTCAACCATGTCTTTTGTTCCTTGTTGACCAATGACCATGCTCACTTTCTTTCTCCTTCTATACATGTCATCACAAGGGGTTAATCTAATCATCGCCTCTAATATATCCAAGTATAACATTTTCAAAATATGATTCTACATCATATACATGAGAGCTAAAACTATCTATGAGAGAAATCCATGAGCATATAAACATGAACATAAAACTGAGCAAATATAAAAAATGAGCAAAAGATGAAACATCATATGAAAACACAAGTGTTCAGACATCCATAAAAAAACATCCATCAAATGAGCATAAAAATGAGATAAGTACATAATGAAGCCATAAATTGAATCCAGTATCTCATATATATATATATATATATATATATATATATATATATATATATATATATATATATATATATATATATATATATATATATATATATATATATATATATATATATATCATGATCAATAAAATACAATATGGGATCTAGAATCTAGATAGTTGTCTCAAAAGTACATATGATACAACAAAATATCACAAGGACATTAGCCTAGACCTAGTCCTAGACCTAAGATTGGCTCCCTGCTTCATGATTGAGTTGTGTCTATGGAGGAGTTGTCAATGCCCTCAATGGTGGCTAATCTAATCTGCTAGCCCTCTCCAAGTACATAAGTACCCATCAATCTACAAGAACTATAGAAATGTATACCCTATGGTAGCTATAGGTTTCCCTAACTACCTGTCACTCCACCTCCTGCTTGGCCTCTTCTAAATCATCCCTTAGTTCTCACTCTTGTCTATCAGCATTTTCTTGAGCATCCACTAGCTTATGGTCTCTGACTTCTATGGTTATCCTCAACCCTTGCATCTCTGCCTCAGGTACTCATATCCAAGCATCTTGAGGATTCTCTCCACCCCCTCCTATAGGTTGCTCCTATGACTCTACCCTCTCCACCCTCCTATTTCTTAGTGGATTCTCCTCCTCCTCCTTTTCCTCCTCATCCTACTCCTCCTCCTCACTCTCCTCTCTCATGGCTTAGGCCCACATCTATCTTACCCCTAGCCTTCAGGAACTACTCCTAACCTCCATCTTTCTCCTACCTCTACCATTTCCTTCATTGCCATCTCTTACATCTCCTCCCTACCCTACTGCCACAATTGGTGCATCTGGTTTAGTGAATTAAGGGAAAGGCTACCTTTGCATCTCATATATATAAGAAGGATCAGCCCCTGCATCTACAAAATCTAGTTGGTAATCCCAAGTCTCTCGCATCAGGGTAGTTGTATCTCTCATTGTTGTCTACTAGTTTAACATGGTCCTCCTCTCTACAAAAGCGAGCATATGTAGTGGTCTCCATGGAAATAACATACCTCTATCCAAACAATCTCTAGATGCAACTAATGATAAAATGCTCCACTATATCTAAGTACCTTTCCACAAGTGGTCAAGTATACCATATATAATCAAGCTCCCATGCATCTAACTATCTAGCACATCACTAATATGGATGCCAAAAAAAGGATATCAACTCATCAAACAACCACTGGTAGTATGTCACATCCCTGCTATGTGACTGGGAGATGAACCCTATGTATTTGTAGATGAAGGGGTGGCTACACTCATGGTTGAACCTGTGGTCATTTCACCACTATGTGCTCCTAGGCCTATATCTGTGCTAGAACTACAATGCACACCCAAGTCTTGCCATCTTGATACACAATATTTTTTAACTCATGATACATGTTTTCCAAGATCATTAGTCCCTATACCATCCTCCTAGGCTACCCAATCAAAACTACAACCAACTTGCTCCAATCTAGAGGGAAGCCCTTTTAACCCCAGTCAATGACAAGACCCTGGGAAACTAGTGAGAAAATGAGGCAAGGCAAGGGATATTAATCCCCATACTTATCTATGAGTCTCTCCCAATTGAGGTGTCAGTCTAGGATGGTCACATCCTCAAACAACTACTGCACTGCCAATCTCCCCTCTTTAAGGGTCTAATCATAATAAACATATGACATAGCCAAACTTGTATCAACACACCTCATATGGAAATCATAAACTTAAAATGAACAAACATCAAAACATAACAATCATAATCACAAGATCTCTATGGCATGGTACATGAAGGATGCGATATGCATCCTCAAGAGTAATGGTGTCCTCATTAGTGGGAAAATGAAAAGTATTATGCTCATTGTGCCACTGCTCAGCTAATACAGTCAATAATGCATGGTTCAACTAAAGATGGGGCATGCAAAACAACCACTTGAATCCCATGCTATCTATGGTGGCCTTCTCATCATCCTCTAGATGACAGAGGATGCATAAGCCCATGATCTTAGGGGCTCTAATCAATAGTGATGGGAAAAAATTTTGCATAATCAAGTCAAACAAAAAAAAAAATTTAGTATCGATCGGGTCAAGTGACATCATAAACAACTAAGTATGACAAAAACATGCAAAATATGCTCCTAAACATTCAAAAATGCTCAAAATATAATTGTGTGATACTTTTTCTAATAGGCATGTGATACATTTTGTTGATGAAGTATCATGCAATATTTTTTACTACTATTGGATGATACTTTTCATCCATGCAATAGTTAGCATAGCATTGTGTGAGATTTGGGTATCCCCAATATGATATAGCTCACCAAGCCAGGCAATACTTTTTTGTTCACAAAAGTATCGCATGATACTTCTCAACATAATCATGCAATAAATTTAAATTATCACATGATATTTTCTAAAAATCTCATAAAAATACATTTAGAAAGTGTTAAAATGCATCAAAAGGCTCGAAAAGTGTGAAAATTTTGAAGACTCACTAGGGCCTCATAGTCGGCAGGCCAGTTGTGCAACTGGCTGCACTCAAAGTAGTGTTTGTGGGTAAAAATACTGGCTAGGGCCATTGTTATCTCTCAAAATCATTGAAAATCTCTGAAAAACCACAAAAGACAAATGAATTGAAAATGACCCTTGGACCCCTTATATAGTCCTCTGACCGCATTTTGACCCATTTTTCAAACTCCTCGAATTTTTTTGAAAATTGCACCCCTAGCTAATTTTGACATCCTAGATCTATTTTTGGGATCTAAATCAAAATCCAAGTTCATCTTGATAGTCAAAATCACATTTTAAAATTGTGTCTTCTTCTATGCAGTTAGCTAACCTTTTGAGGTCTAATCTTTGAATCTTCATTATGGCATCTTCATCTCTCCATGTCTTCTTCATTTCTACAATTTGTACCTCCTTCAATTCACATATTTCTCTTCTAAATTATCTTTTATACTTGATTTGACCTATTTTTAATATCTTATCCTTCTTGGTCAACTCTAGTCAAACTAGGGCATTTTATCACTTCCTTATGGTTATTGTTGGGTTTTAATCACATACTTATCACTATGGACTTTTCTATATCTCAAATTTCTCATATCTTGCTGATTTCCTCTAGAGGATCAAGCAAAAAAAATCATCTATACCATTAGCCCCCTTCTCACCATTTTGGCTAAATTATTTAATCATTTTCTTAAGCCAAATTGCTAAAAATCAATTTATTTGATTTTAACCCATAGTTTGACTATAATATCCTAAGTCCATAATTGATTAAAAGAACATGTCCTCTTTTAATTAAATAAAAGACCCCATTATTCTAACCCACTCAAATGTGCACACATAATTATTTTTTCCTATTTACAAATTAAAGAAAAGGTTTTTGTCTCACATGAAAAGTCAACTCTCTCATTTATTGACTTTATCTTGCACATGGATCATGCCAAAATTCAACACCCACCCTTGATCACTCATTTCTTGATCTTGATCTCAACTATCTATATACCTTTAAAAGAGAGAGCTCTCTCCCTCTCTAAGGATCTCATTTTGAGCTATTGTTATGTTGCGGGTTTATTGATAGGTTTTCTTGGAGCTTTGTGGAGAAATTATTACTTCTTGTCTCATTCTTACACTTTCATTATATTTTAGATCCATTTGCAATAGATTAGATTTCTATTTACATTATCTTAGATTACCTAGTTTAATTAGAATGGCTTGGTAATACTCTTATTTTCTTAGTTTAGTTGCATTGTGCATCTCATCTTAGCATAGTTCATTTCTTGCATTGCATATTGAGAGTTTTTTTATACTAGCACTTTTACTCTTGTCTGAAGAATCTCCCATTTCATGGTTTACTAGCAAGGGATGCACTTTAAGGTTCATCTAAGAGCTCTCTTCATGCTTATTTTGTATGCATTTTCACTCCATGGATAGGGATCTCTAAGATGCCATTCAAGCATTCCAACTTATGGGATACCTTGGATAGTAGGGTTTAAAGTAGTGTGCTTTCTTAGTGTACACTTGTAGCACTCTTACACATGGTTTTATACATGCTTTTTTAGCATTTCTACATGACCTATAGTGCTTCTAAAAATTCTTGTAGCACCTTTGAACATTGTTTTAGTACCTATCAATATTATTTAAGAACTTTTATAGGCTTTTGAAGCACTTTTGAGCATTCTTGTAGTACTTTTGCAACTTCCAATCACATCAATGCATGTTCTTTTAGCACTTGTGCAACATCATGGAGTTCTTCTAAAAGTTCCTATAGAGCATCTACATTCCTCTATAGTAATTTTTCTAGTTCTTGTAGTGCTTTTGCATAGAATTACTTGCATAGTTTGTTATACATTTAGTACTCCCAGTAGCACTTCTCCACTTTATTACCATGCATTTTATTTTTCTTTTAGTGCTTTGAACAATATTTTCAGCAATTATATGTCTTTCTATATCACCTTTAAGGCTTTTTATAACACTTTTACTTTGTTGTACATTTCATGAGATCAGATTGTCTAACCCACTTTGTAGGGTCTTTTGATATCTGATTTTGGTACTAATATATTTTTATGCAACTCAACATATGCTTTATCGTAGTCTTAAAATGTAAAATGTTCTTGTGTTAAATTTTATTTCATTTTTCTACTAACATTAAAAAATAATGTGGAGGAGTTATTTCCATTGATAGAGAAGTATGCTCTTGTCTTTTAAGACAATAAGAAACCTTGACCCTTTGGTTTGGATCTTAGAGAAGTGAGTTGGACATATTACTCTATAGTAGCCTTAATTATCCCTTTGGTGTATTTGGCAGAAGCATTTGGAGTAGGAGAGTATGCTCTTTTCCTCTTCAAGGAAAATAAAAAATCTTGACCTTCACTTGTTATCCATTTTGTGTTTATCTCTTAGTGGGATCTTTTACCTTTAGAAGGCCTACCATTGAGGAAAAAATATTGTGCGAATGACCCAAGTGGGAACAAAAAAAATTGAAAACTCCAACCCACTACAATTAAAATGTCCCTTTTAAAGACCAAAGTCTTAGGGAGATGTGTATTTTTATTGAAAAATATTATGGGAACGACCCAAGTGGGAACAAGAAAAATTGGCTACTCCAACCCACTATAATCAAAATGCCCTTTTTCATGACCAAAGTCTCAGGGGGTGTGTATTTTTATTAATGTAGTGAGGATTCTCATGGGATTACAACTATGGGGGAATTACAAGTTGGATATGTTTGATGTTCTTTGGATCCTTGAGGCTTTAATATTTCTTGCAAGACCATCACATTGAAGTATTCTTGGGGTAATGAGGCCTTCATACTATATCAAGACCAAGGTGGATGTTATGAATGGAGCCCTTAATAAGAACCTATATTAGAAGCCACCTTAATTTTTTCCGCATTGATATCTTTATGCAAGGAATGATCCAAATGGACTACCCAGATCACCCCAAGATTTGACTCAACATATGTGTTCCTTTGGATGTATTAATATCACTCCATGAAAAATCCAATATCACTTTGTGTGAGACAAGAGAGCATCAAGTTATAGGCTAAGATATTGGTGAAAGTAATGACCTTTAGGTAGATATTACTTGATGTTCCTTTATTTTTTGTTAAGACCTATTGAAAGGTACTATTGAACATACACATGATGGTAGTAATAGGGCTTACACTTTGATGCTTCACACATTCTTGTATCATGCAAGGTTACTTTGTTCCTTGCTTTATTATTTGAATACTACTCTATGTGTCACATTTTTCTTTAAGTGAATAATTTTAAAAAATAACTTTTTGCAATAATTAAACCTATATGATATCAACATTGTCAAAAAAATGCAACCAAGTCAAAAAAAAAATCCAAACATTTAAGTCAAATAACTTGTGTCTCTTACTAGGGAAAGTTTCATTATATGACTTTTTTATCTATGTCTCTAGTGCTTAAACTTTATCAAAATTCTCTAAGTTTTCTTTCTCTTGGTATTTCCCTTCTCGGTCTATTACAACATGCTAGGATTTCCTTTTGTTGAAGATCTAGCTTGAGTTACTTGACTAAAATTCTAGGTTAGTATATTGCATCACTTGTCTACTATCTTTCATCATCTCTTTATTGGCTTACCTTATCTTTTATTGTTCACAATTTTCATACCTTGGGTGTCTACCCTTATCTTGGACATATTTTAGTAAGTTATCTTATCTTATATTTGATTTTTCATGAGTTTCATACCTTGGGCATCCACCCTCATCTTGAGCATCTTATGAAAAGTTATATTTCCTCTTTTACATCATCAGTTTGGATAAGTATACTTTTTTCTTACCTAGTTTAGAAATCAAGAACACTCTAGTTCTTTTATCAACTTCTTGCATGTTCTTATATGATACCTCTCTAACACCATCAATGTCACATGTTAAAAAGACCCTTGAGATAATGGAAGAAAAAAAAAGACTCTATAGGGAGCACAAAAGTGAAACCTTCTTTGGTGAAAGAAATCAATGATCAAATCAACACACATCTAAGAAAGATGAACTATCACCTTATGAAATGGAGTTCTAACAAAAAAATGGACAAAGTGATGAAACTAATGGCCGAATGAAAAAAATAAAAAGGATCCCCCACCCCACCATTTTATAATACTTTGATATCCTTATGTACTTCTCTACTTAAGCATCACTTAAACATTTTTTATCTTCTTAAAACATGAAAACTCCAAAGTATGATAATCCAACCTTTTATCGAGAATCTATGCCACAATTCATGATAAACCTAACTTTGGCAAAGATTATGATGAAGACATTAATGCATCATATTCACTTGATGAATAATAAGAAGAGCCTAGGTATACCCTTGAGAGGTCTTTTAGTCCCTTTTGAGATTCTTATGATGTAGTTTTGTATGCACTTCTTGAAAATAATCTCATCACAATACCTAAACCTATTACATATGGAAAGCCATTCTTTGAAATCTATTGTTCTTATCATTGACATAATAAACATAGCACTTCAAATTGTATGAAATTTAGAAATAATATCCAATATCTTATTAATGATGTGGTAGTTGTTGTTTCCACTTCTAATGCCCTGTGTGATGAGGATGATACTATAGAATCATGTGATAAAGATACTTCCCTTGAATAAGATCATATTGATGAACCTATGTCTAGTAATGGTTTCCTTGTAGCCTCCACTTCTTCCAACACTCATGATTCTCATAAAGTATCAAATCTAGAAAACATGACTTCATAAACTAAAAAACCTAATGCTTCTAATTATGAATATTTCTCCCATCAAGAGATAACTCTAAAAGATACACAAGCTAACAAAAATTGGGTTGCACTTATTTTCAATGCTTCTAAGACCAAATATCTTAAACCTTCATGTTCTACCATGCCAATCACACCTAATATGAGAAATCCTCCATTACCTCTTTAATAATTTATCATGCAAAATTGTCCCTTGTCCTTAGAAGTGGCTCCATATAAAGAGGACTATAGAAAAGATGAAGATAAGAGTGTCAAGAATGATCAAGATCAAGATCCCTTCATACCCTTTCATCACCTCCAAGATGTCATCCTTACATCTCAAGAATAACATATCCCTACATGTCCTATGTCTTTTCCATCTCCTAGGAAAGATCAAGATAGCACTTCCACAACTTCTAGTGAGATTATTGAAAATCAAGAGAAAAGTGATCCTCCTATGCTATCCAAATATCATTTTCAAGATCATAGTTTCCCCTCATTGTCTTGTTCCACTTCTTCTTATCCACCTTAAAAATACCTTTAGTCTTCTAGTGTTCCTATCAACATAGTTTCTACTATAAATATATTAATGAGCCTATTGGCGTACTTTCTCATGATGCTCACTTTAATTATGTTGATATCCCTATCCATTATCCATTTGAATCTCCTAATTTTATCCTTGGTCCTCTTCCATCAAAGCTAAAGCCTTCAAACCTTCCATCTATATTGGGTCATTATACTCCTTCATCTCACATACCTTTGAATCCTATCTTATCACCCACTTCTCCCATCATAGCTCAAGATCAAAAAAGGTACTCATCCTTGAAAAAATTTAATCCACTTATCCATGTGAACCTACCATATCAACCTTATTCATCCATGAATCCTAATTATTTTGGAAGAAATTTGGATGTGCAAGCTAAAAGGAGAAAACACAAGAATCCACTTACAAATGATCGTCATGTCCTATCTAATCGATATGGGAATAAAAATTTCTTCTAATTAAAGAGAAAAATCAAGGTCTTAAATCCATCATTGAAGAAACTAATTCTAAAGAATCCAAAGGAAAAGAAAAATCAAAAGATATATGGATTCCCAAGTCTCTCTTAAAAGACTTGGATATTAACAAAAAATAAAATTTTACATTCAAGATTCCAAATATTTCCACTCCATCTTCTCCCAAAAATATTCCACAAGAGCTTCCAAAGTTTTTTACTCCACATTCTTCCAAATAGGTTCCTCCACCTCATACATCCAAACTTAAATAAATTTCATCAATCATTTTTCTACCCTTCAAGGTGTGTGTCAATGTTGATCTTCTCCACTTTTTGACCTACCCTTAATCAATATTTTCAAGCTTAGACTTACCTACTATCCATCCTTATTCTATCCTTCCAAAGCATAAAGCCTTATCCTTCATAAACCTTCATTGTCTCTACCATCACCCAATAGACATCTTTGAGCATACCTCTCAATAGACTTGGCCCATTATAACATATCCTTCTAGAAGAACATCATCTAAAATGAAAAAGACTTGAATTCTTTCCAAAATTTTGCAAATCTATAAATAACAAAATGGAAAAAATTAAAAAGGAGAAAAAGAGAAAAAGTGCCTTGGTGAAAACCTAGTAAACAAGTACCTTGGTAACAAAATTAAAGAGAAATAATTTTTTCCTATGGTGAAAACCACTTCTTGTGGCACCTTAGACAAGTAACATGATGAAAACCTGAAAATAGGCATCATGCATAATCTTCCATCACCCAAATTTTCCCTCTTACACCTTTGATCTTGATAATGTTAACCTATCCATAAGTATCATCGATCCTATCCATTATATATATTATCATAACCTTTCTTATTCCAAATCATTCACTTCTAGACTCCATAACAAGCTTCACCTTTATTGTACTATCCTCTTTGTATCCTATTCATTTGATCTCTTGGTTTTGATCATCAAAAGAAGAAAAACACAATTATCATAAGCCTTGTGACATGCCCACTCTTTTTTGACTCTATGATTTCATGACATTAGGACATTATCCTATATTATATCTCACTTATTGACTTTCATGGATTATTTAAAACATGCTTCATATAGATATTTTACCCTTTCCCTAGCTTGGATAATCTTGAGGAGGCAATCCTTGAGGATCACCATCATCCTACTTCATGCATCATTTCCTATCCATCTTATCTATCAGTTTGATAATTCATCATGCACTACACCTTTCTAGATGCTAGGACAAAATTATGTGATCTTGTTTGAGAACCAATAATCTCTAATTTATTTATTAAATTCCAAAAAATTAATATGATCCTAAAAAATTAAATATGATCTTGAAAAAATCATAAAAATCACAAAATGTCTTAAAAAATGATCATCGTAGTGAAGATTTGGAAATAGGTGCTTCTATATGTCATTATCAAAAAATAATACATTTTTGTTAATAAAAAGTACTTAAAAAATCATTCCAAGTAGTGAAAACTTGGAAACAGATGCTACTTGAGACCTTTACACTTCTTTCTATTAGCTTGTGGTCTTGGCTATGAACCTTATTGACTTTCATCATTCATTCTTGTCTTGTTGATCTAGAATTGGTCTTTGCCTAGGTCTAGGGGACATGAATTGTGTTATCTTTTATTTCTAGGACAAGCTTGTGTTTCTTAAACATCTTCCACAATGTTCCTCAACACTTCCCATCTTGACATCAAGTTCTTCTCAACTCTTATCAAATACATTAACTTGAAATTACACCTTGTCAATAGTCTAGGATTGTGTAATATATCCCACTTGGAGGAATAATTCCTAGATGATTTGAAATTATATTTTTCACGTTATGCTTAAATTAAAATGAATAAGATATTCTTGATGATTTTCTATGTGTGCTTTTTTTTATTTGTTGATTTTCGGTGATGCTCCCTCCTTAGTTACTCTGGGATGTCACTCAAATAGAGGGATGGGGGAATGAGGCATGTTTTCTTTTTTTTCTATTGTGTAATATATCCCACTTGGAGGAATAAGTCCTAGATAATTGGCAATTATATTTTTCACATCGTGCTTAAATTAAAATGACTGAGACATTCTTGATGATTTTCTTTCTGTGCTTCTTTTTATTTGTTGATTTTTGGTGATGCTCCCTTCTTAGTTACTCTAGGATGTCACTTAAATAGAGGGATGGGGGAATGGGGCATTTTTTCTTTGTTTTATATATGTAGTTGTAGTTTTGATGATCCAATGTGTTCTAAGTGCATCATGTATTTATGATAAGTGTCTTCTCTTGATTGGAACATCACATATACCCTGACCAGATTCATTTGAAAACTCAACTGAGTTGGAACTACATCATTGACTATTACATCATATTTTATCATGCAAGACCACACTCATGGTTATCCTAGAACTTGTGCCTGGATATTGGTGTAATCTTGCAACATTAACTAGGAATCTAACAATGAGTCATCTTGAGCTCTATGTATTAGATGCTTATGTTAGGTTCCTACATCTTATTCATTATAGATCATATCCATATCTTCATAGTTACATTTTCACTATTGACAATTGTATAATCTTATGATATCCCTAATAAGGCTTGATGATAGTAACAAGGACCTACCTAATGACCCTTGCAAATTGCACCTTGCATTTCATGATAGCTTCCATATTAGGTTTTTCATTTTTCATTTGGTTAAGGATAATTTTTTTTAGTTGACCATATTTATTTTTGCATCTTTTCTTCCTTTCTTTATGATATCTTCATCATCTCTTAGTCTTCAGGTCATCATCACTTTTCTTCTATCGTTCTGTCAAGGGGTTAGTTGTGTCATTGCATCTATCTACCCTTTTAGACCCCTTATATAACATTTTGACTAACTTTTAAGGCTCATCTTTCATATCTTTTGAGAAAACCATCATCTCCATTTCCTCCTTATCATCACATTCATCTCATTTCTTCTTTTTTGACCTAATTTCATTGTTATACCTTTTGTGTCAAACTTAGTCAAAATGGGGTGCATTTTCATAGCTTGGTGGTCAAACTTGGTTCTATGCTTTCTGAATCGCTTATCAAAAATCTTGGACCTTATCTTATCTTTATTTGACCAAGTTTATCTCATTTTTGCATCTCCTCTACATCATTTCAATTTTAATCCTGAGGGGACAAGAATAATCTATCATTGATCTTTCAATGCTTTAAATTGGTTATCTTATGGTATCATCGCTAGGGATATCTTAGCTTCATCACTTTATATCAAGTTGAGATCCTTTAAACCTTTATACTTTTCTTGGGGCATGCACTTAACTTAATCTATATTTCTCTTGGATAAATCAGTTTTCATTGCATCTCATTAGTTATGCTATTGTCTTATCTATCAACCTTTAGATCAATGTCCAATTTTTGCTTCTAACTGTGCATTGAAATTATCTTTGTACCTTGCTAAACTTTGTTCACTGCTAGTTCAAGGTTAGTTATCCACTTCAATTCATTCATTTCTAGTTTGGATTAAAAACTCTTATCATCTTGATATCTTCATTCTTTGACTCAATGTGCTTACTTATATCACTCACACATTGGCTCGAAGAGGGGTAAATATAATCACCCAAAATTGCTCTAGTAAACTATAAGCCCTCTTTTGGGCATTTTAAATCCTTATGCTAGACCACAATGTGCACTTAATCAATTTCTCATGTTTAATAAATTATTTATCTCTAATCAAATCACCGATTAAGAATTTATTTGATTTTATCCTATAGTTTTGCCACCACATCATAAGTTCTATTTAATTAGAAGAACTTGCTCCCTTTTAATTAAATGAAAAATCCCCTTTATTCTACATGCACATTAAAAGGTATTTCTCTAATTTAATACTAAAAATAAAATATTTTATCTACACCTTAAATGCACACTTTCCAAGGTGAGTGGAATCTCTTTTGCCTCTTAATCTCCTCCACTCATTCTTTTCTCTTAACAACAACCACTATTTTTGTCTCTAAAGAAGCATAGATCCATGGATCAACTAACATTTAATCTCCACCATTTTTTTTTCCTTTTAATCTTGATCTTCCATTTTCTTTAAAAGGAGTCTCTCTCCTCACTCTCTCATATAATTCTTGTTCATGATAGTGTTATTCTGTAATTTTTATTCTTGATTTCTTTAGCACTTGATCACTCACTTGCATTCTTGCATACTTACATTCTGGATTAACATTTCCTTTTCATGAAGATTGTTAAATAAGCTCATGTATGAACTGAGCTAACAGTGGAAATCAATCTCTAGTGTTAACATAGTCGGTTAGCATTCCAATTTTAGAATGAGAACCAAGTAGGTAGAATAGTGTGAACTGAGCCAATGAAGTTTTCCAAGTGATCAATATGAACCAAGCACCCAGAGTCAACTAAGTGCTAGAGTCAACCGAGTTGATAGTATTTCCTAAGTATCTCCATATCATTGAGTAAGCTATTGGACCTGAGTATCAACATGGAGTCAAATTGGTAATTGCTTTTCAGTATAATTCAAGAATAAACATCCAGACATCAATTTGGTGTAAAGAGGGAAAAACCCCAGATGTTGGAAATCAAGTTTTGACACTTAGGAAAATTTTGAATTTTTGGAACCTGTTACCAAGATGTGCAAGTGCACAGGTGTGTTTTTCATAGAGGTTCACTGACAATTTTAAACAAGCATCTGTGTACCGAATGTTAATTGCCAATTCCTAATTTAGAGTCAACCATGCACCAAAAATGCATTTTGACGACAGTTCAACTCCCAAAAGCACCCAAAAAAGGTTGAGCTTCCATTTTTAGAGCTTTCAAAGATGTCTAGATCATCTCATGGCTTACTTCATCTTATCTTCTTACTCTTTTATTCTTTTTTTTCATGTAAAGGCTTATGCACGCATTAATAGAGATAAACAAGGGTGGAGACCTACTTAGCACCATTTAGAGATTCAATTTGTATATAACTATATTTTTTTAATTAGTTTTTAGCATGAGTTTACATTTTAAGAGCTTGCAATCCTAACACAAAGGGAGGAGATGATTTCTTATAAATACATGGATGTAATATGTACTCTTGGCCATTATTTTGATGCAATAATATATATTATTGGTTCTCCCAATCTAAGTGTAGTTATTATTGCCAAAGTGTGTTATTTTTGTGAATGCATGTTCATGAATAATGGAGCCAATGGTTTTTTTGTATTGTTATGATTGTGTGACCTTTTAGTTATGGTTTTTACCTTGTGTTAACAAATTTTGCTGATGTAACAAATTGGAGAAAGGATCATCTTTGTTCTTGCATAGTGTCTTGTCTTACATGAGCATACTTTCCATGGCCTTGTGATTTGATGAAACATCCAATATCTTTCAATTTATATTGAGTTCCCATTGATGATTGCATCAATGGATTTGAGGAAGCACTACTCCTAATTTCATTTCTTTCCTACCCAATCCCTTTTGATAATTTAATTTGTAGATGTATTGTTACCATGGTTTATGTCCGTTAGGAATTTCCCTTTCAATTTATTTTCTTTAATCTCTCATTACCTTATCTTTGTTATTTTATTTTCTAACACTTGGTTAAAATAGGAATTCATATAGTTGCATTGGTAGACTGCATTCATCATAAAATAGAAAATACCAAAATATATATCTTTTGTGGTTACACTTTTCAAACAGCAACATATTTATCTAAAATTGGTTTGAACCAAAAAAGACCTCCTCATAAACATACACATATATCTTCAATTAAGAAAATTTCAGTAGGTTGTAAGACTTCCCAAAACCTTGGAGTTGATCTTCGATTATCTTTTCAAGAGAGTAATTCAAAAATATTCTTGTCATTTAACATCATGAAAAATGATAGCTCAATAAAACCAACCCACACTTCTTTGTCGAAAGCTCTACAACAATATGTAACTCCTAGATAGGTATACCAAACTTTCCTAAGCCATGCTAGGAATAATAGAAACCCCACTCCTTAGAACTCCAAAATGAATATTTACACTATATACAGTGTGTTCTTCTTGATTCCATAAGGTCATGGCAATTTGATAAATAGAATTCAAGAAAGAGCCATAAAACTAACTACAACTCAAAACAGGACAACGAATTGAATAGTACCAAAATGAATTTGAAACACCTACTTACTCGTTGCTTCAAGAAACTAAATTGCTACAAGAATACCTAATTTCAATCCTCTAATTATCCATGAAATAAAGAAGTCCTAATCAATCCATTCACATTGGATGTTAGCATATGCAAGGTAACTCTAACTAAAAATGCTTCAAAATGTGTTATTGCTTCAACTCCAATTCATACAATCTGAACACCAACCCTCATCCTGGTTGTTTGATGGTTTTTAATAGTGTTTATGCACATGTGGGAACCCCCTATATAGACCAACAACTAAAAAATGAAAATTTGTTCAGATTGGCAAAAAGTTGTCAAAGTTGTCAAATGCAACTTTTGCAAAACATGCAAAATTACTTGAGCAACTTTTCCAACTTTTCCTTCTAACCATGTGTGTCTCCAAAAACCTTACATATAAGTTCCATATGGTCCAAAACTAACTTATAACACCATTTACCAACATTAGATTTTTGATCAACCCTTGACCTATTCAAGTTATTTTAAGCAATATTAGTAATCTAAAGACTCTTCACTCACTCACCTACCTATCTACCTCTAGTCACACCCTTGGAACTTTATATTTAGTCCTTATTCACTTATAGTTGGCTAGAACCATCTACAAGTCAAAATGTTTCAGGACCTTAAGCTAGATCATAGGTGCTCAAGCACCATTCTCCTACTAGAACAAAGAGCTTATGGTGGATCAACATTAAGAAGTTTAGTAGAGGTGCCTTTCTTCTTAAATTCATCCTCATCTATCCATGTTGCCTCATATTCTAGTTTATTCCTTCACTTGATGAGATGTTCCATATAGATGTCATCTAGTCTTTTTCTTCACTCTAGAATCTAGAACTCCTTCACCTTGAGGCTTGGACTTGGTTGGAATACTGACCTCCTTAGTATCCTTCTTGGCCTCTATTTCTCGGTGTCCTCCTATGATTTTAGGTCCCTTCTACTAAACTAAATCTTTCATATTAAAGATGGGGGAAATTTCCAAATCTTGTGGTAGATATATCTTGTAAGCATTAGAGCCATATTTTGCAAGCACTTTACAAGGCCCTATCCTCCTCATTCATAGCTTAGTAGGAATACCTTTTGTAAGTATCACTTTGTTCAAATGCACTAACACCCAATCTCCTACCTCAAATTGTACATCTCTCCTAATTGTGTCCATATTTGACTTCAACTTTTGAGTAGCTTCACCCAATGTTCTCTTGACCTATTCATGTACCTCCCTCATGGATTATATAAAGTAATTTTCATGTCCACTCATTTCTTCACATGGTTTCAGTTCCTTGTGTTCACATATGCCTCTTGGGTGGTAACCATATACTATTTAAAAAGGACTTTTCCATGTAGTTCTATTCATAGTGTCATTATAGGAAAACTTTGCTTGTGATAGGACTTGATCCCAAGTCTGACCATACTCCTTTGTTAGACATCTTAATAGGTTATGAAGTACCCTATTAATCACTTCAATTTGACCATTTGTTTGTGGATGGTAAGCTAAACTATGTGTTAAATTTATGCCTAATCTCTTCCATAAAATTTTCCAAAATTTTCCTATGAATTTAATATCCCTATTAGAGATTATGTTAATGGGTACAATCCCCTTGAAAAATAGATGAGTTATGTAACTAGCATCATGTGTGATTTTGCAAGGAATAAAGTGGCTTATCTTACTGAACTTGTCCATAACAAAAATACTATCCCAACCTGATTTTTTCCTTGGAAAACCAACTATAAAATCCATGCTAATGCATTTCCATGGTCTTTTAGGTATGGGTAAGGGTTGATACAACCCTACATTTGTAGAAGTATCATTGGATTTTTGACATATCATATATTGATCAACATACTTCTTGACATCTTTTTGCATTCTTGGCCAATAGTATAATCTCTTTACTATCTCTAGTGTCTTATTTACACCAAAATGTCCACTAAGACTTCTATTTTGCTTCTCCTGAATCAAATGTTCTCTCATGGACCCTCTAGAAATACACAACTAATTACCCCTAAACGATCATTTATTTTACAATGTAAAATAAGAATATTTTCAATGAAAATGATTATTATATTCTATGCATACCTTGTAGATCTCTAAAAAGTCTTCACCCTTAGTATATAGGTCTTTAAAATTATCCACCCCAATGCCTTCCAATTGGATTTCCTGGATGGTGAGTAACCTCTTGCTTAAGGCATCTGCAACCTTGTTATTTTGGCCCTTCTTTTGTTTAATGGTTAAGGTCCATGACTGGAGAAACTCCACCCATTTTATGTGTCTTAAACTCAACTTCTCTTGAGAGTTAATATAGCTCAATGCTTGGTTATCTATATAGATAACAAACTCCTTTAGTAAAAGGTAATGCATCCATTTCTTGAATGCTTTTACTAAAGCATACAATTCCAAATCATAAGAGGAGTACCTTGACTGGGCCTCATTTAATCTCTCACTAAATAAGGCTACTCATCTCCCTTCTTGACCTAAAACTACCCCAACAACAACATTACTTGGATCACATTCCACAATGAACAACTTGTCAAAACTAGGTAACACGAGTATAGATTTTGTGGCTACCTCTTTCTTCAACCTTTCAAATCCCTCATTTTCCTCTTTGGTCCATACAAACTTATTTTTTAATCCATCTTGGATATTTTCCAAGATTGGAGTGCATATCTCACTAGAACTCCTTATGAACTTCCTATAAAACTATGCCAAAGCATGAAAACTCCTCACAACTATACCTATTTTTGGTGTAGGCCAATCGAGTATTGCTTCAAATTTATCCTCATATATCTTCAAGTTACCTTGTGAGACAACAAATCCAAGGTAAACCAATTCTTGCTTCAAAAAATCACTTCTCTCTAGGTTGATGGTTAATTGCACTTCGTGCAATCTCCTCAAAACAATTTCCAAGTGTGTCAAATGTTCCTCTTTATCATTACTATAAATTAGTATGTCATCTATATATACCACCACAAAGTTACGTATGTAATTCTTTAGCGCTTCATTCATAAGTCTTATGAATGTAATAGGTGCAGTGGTGAGGCAAAATGGCATGAACAACCATTCATATAGTCCTTCAGTGGTTTTGAAGGTTGTATTCCTCTCATCACCTTCCTTTGTTCTAATTTGGTGGTGACCACTCTTAAGATCAATCTTGGAAAAATACTTGGCAACCCCAAGACAATCCATCAAATCCTCTATTCTAGGGATAGGAAACCTATACCTTATGGTAATCCTATTGATGGCTCTAGAATGTGTACATAACCTCCATTTAGCTTCCTTTTTAGGTGCTAACACTATTGTAATATTACATGGGCTAATTATCTTTTTAATCAAATCTTCATCTAGTAACTCTTGTACTTGCTTAGCAATCTCCTTGTTCTACTCTGGAGTCATCTTATAAGAAGCCTTGTTTGGTAGTGAAGATCTTGGCACAAAGTCTATTTGATGACTAACTGCCCTTTGTGTGGGAAGTGTAGAAGGTGTTCCATCATTGATGATGTCTTTGAACTAATCTAACAATTCTTGTACTTCCTTTGGTAAGGTATTTTTTTTCTTCACCTCTTCTTCCTTAGGTTTTAGCATTAATTACAAACCTAACCTCTTTTTGTTCTTTTAAATCGCTCAAAAACTCTTTCCCACTCATAAGTAGGAGGTTTTTATTTTTAGTTATATCCATGTCTTCCTCAACAAGTGACTGAATCTTATATGTCACTCCATCGTTCTTGAATGTGTACATATTCTTCTTCCCATGATATATAGAATCCATGTCATATTTCCATGGTCTATCTAGAAGTAGATGACAAGCATCCATGGATAACACATCACAAAGTATCTCTCCATGATACCTTCCTATTGAAAAGTCTACCCAAACATGTTCATTTACCAATATATTGTGGCCCTTATTCAGCCATGTAACTCTATAGGAATGAGCATGTCGAATTCTTACCACTTGAAGTTTTTGAGTAGCTTCCTCTGATATGATATTATTAGTTGATCTTGAATCCACTATGACTTTACAAACTTTTTCTTGCATATTGTATTTGACTCTGAAAAGTTCTCTCCTTTGTTTGGGTTCTTCTTTCCTTGGATCTATATGCAAAACTATCCTAAACATCAAGTTTTCCCCTTTCTATGAATCAAGACTCACTTCTTGATTAATTTTATTATTTTGGTCCTCTTGAACATAGTTGACCTTCCTTTCACCTTGTAAATATGATGCCTTCTTAGTACATCTATAAGTAGGATGCCCTAGTTGCCCACAATAATAACATTTCATGCTAGCAAAATGTAAACCTCTAATGTAAGTGTTTGATCTACCTCTACCTCTATCATTATAACTCATTCCTCTTCCATAATTGCCCCTATTACCACTATCATTGCTTGGTTCATTAGATTTTGTATCCCTGTGTGATCTAGTGTCACTAGCCTCACCTCCATATCAACCTCTATAGGTGCCTCTAGCATCTGTTCCTTTGTCTCTACCTTTAGTATGAGAGTCTTATTTCTTCTTATTTATCTCTTCCACCTTGAGAAATAATTGCAACAATATTTGTACAATAGTGGGGGTCCATCAACTAAGTTCTTCTTGGATGCCCCACCTCAATCCTCCTAGATACTTAGCCACTTTAACTACTTCATCTTCTTGGATATTAGATCTTAGGCATAACTTTTGAAACTCTTCAGTGTAAGATGCTACATCCATATCCTTGTTTTTTAGACTTTATCTCTTTTTATGCAATTGCATTTCATAATCCTCTACCAGATAGCTCTCCTTGAAATTTCTCACCGTTTCGTTCCAATTAGTTATAGGTTTCTTGTTTTCTTTCTCCCTCTCTTCTTGGAGAAACTTCCACCAAGTTATGGTTGGTTCTATTAACATAGATTTGAAAACCTTCACCTTTTGTACTTTAGTAACTCCTTCATAGTCAAAGTGATTCTCCATTCCCTCTATCTATTCCATTACTAAATCAAGATCCATCTTACCCATGGACAAGGGTACTCCTTCAAGAGACTTTCCACTCAAAGCTTTAATAGCTTTAACAAAAGGTTCTTCTTGGATTGGAGGATAAATTCCAATTTCTACATCTTCTTTAGAAATTTCTTTGCCCTTGTCTTACCAACATCTAATGTTTCCTTCATCTTATCAGTTGTTTCTACAACTTCATCAAGATTACCCTTCATATCCACTAAGGCTTCCTGCAGGAGTCTATTCTTCTCCTTTTGTTTTGTTACTTCTTTGTCTAGCTCATTAGTTTTCATCGTGGTGGTTTCTCCTACTAATTCACTTTCAAATTCAAACATTCACTATGCCTTATCCTAGACCTTTTAAAGCTCTAATACCACTTTGATGTAACTAGATCCAAAACTCATAGTCTAGGCCTCAATGCCTAAACACTCCAAGGATTATCCTAAGCCCATAGGATTACTACTTGACCCTATTCCCAAGAGGAAATCTCACAATTACCCCTTCTATAAGATCTACTTAATACTTCAATTATTTTCTCTCTTAACTCACCTAGAATCCTAGCTAGGCATTTCTAGCTATCTTGCAAGGTAAGGCACAAACTCCAATGCAACATCCCATACTCTTCAAAAATATCTTCCCCTTGCTTGATATAAGCTTATCTAGGAATTTAGGGTTTTTTCTAACAAACTTACTTCTTGGGAATCTAAATTGTTGTTAGAAATCTTAGTAGCCCTAAAGCCCCCAATCAGGCCTCCTATAAAGGTTTTCACACAAATCCAAAAAAATTTAAACAAGCTATCCAACTGATTAGTGATCTAGATACCTTTTTCAAAGAACTTTAATATTTTGTAGGTTTTAGGTTGTCACCTTATTTGTACATGGCTTTAGCAAAAATATTCTATTTTTAAGGGTTTGATTGCAACATCAAAGATTTTGACTTCAATGGCCTATCAAATGAACTTTCCTGGTCACCAAAATAGACACAAGGAATCCTCATACCTTTTTCTTTATCTCCATCACTTGGACTAGCACAAACCAACCCATACTTCTTTGTCCAAAGCTCTACAACAACATGTAACTCTCAGTCAAGTATACTAGACTCACTTAGGTCATTCTTGAAACAATAGAAAACCCACTCCTTAGCACTCTAAAATAAATATTTACACTATATACAATTTTCTCTTCTTGATTGTAGAAGGCTATGGTGATTTTACCAATGGAATTCAAGAAAGAGCCATAAAACTAACTACAACTCAAAATAGGACAGTGAACTATACATTACCAAAATGAATTTGAAACACCTACTTACTCAGCACTTCAAGAAACTAAATTTCTATGGGAAGACCTACATTAAATCCTCTAACTATCCATGAAACAAATAAATCCCAATCAATTGATTCACATTGGATGTTAGGGTATGCAAGGTAATTGTAATTGAAAATGCTTTAAATTTTGGTGTTCCTTCAATTCCATTCATACAATTTGAATGCCAACCCTTCTCCTTGGTGTGTGATGGTGTTGTATATTATTTTTTCATGTGTGATAAACCCCTCTATGGACCCAATAACTAAAAAGTGCAAATTCATTGAGTTTGGAAAAAAGTTGTCAAAGTTGTCAAATGCAACTTTTGCAAAAAATACAAAATTTCTTGAGCAACTTTTACAACTTTTCCTTCTAACCATGTATGGGTCCAAAAACCTTACATATGAATTCCATATGGTCCAAAACTAAATTCTAACACCATAGCCCAACATTTTTTTTTTCAACTGTTGGTCAACCCTTGACCTATTATAGCCATTTTAAGCAATATTAGCAATCTAAAGACTCTTCACTAACTCACCTACCTATCTACCTCTAGTCATAGCCTTGGGACATATATTTAGTCCTCATTCACTTATGGTTGGCAAGAGACCTCTACAAGAAAAAATGTTGCAAGACCTTAATCTAGATCCTAGGTGCTCCTACACCAAACTTGACCATTTCCTTGCTAGTCAATCCTTGTAATACCTTCATATTGGTTAATTGATTGACAACAGGCCCCAGATAAGGATTTACCTCAAGAAATAATTGTCTCTAGTTTCTTCAATAAGAAATGATTTTTTGTTACCTAGTGGAATCATAAATTTTTTCTCAAAAATGTATTATGCAAGACCATCAAATGTACTTTTCCCTTTTATGGCTATGGACAATAATAGAGCTAGTGTGATTTTAAATATAAATTTTTCAATACATTTTTGTAACAAATATTATTTTTATTCTCTCTTGTTTAACTCTATTTTTTTGTCAAAGAATAATCAAAAGTGATATTTCTATTTTGTGAGTGTACAAGAATTAATAGTAGAAAAACCTTAGAAGGTTTGGTGTATCTAGAAATTTTGCTTGCATGGGAGATGTACTACAAATATTGTATTAACTATCAAAGTACTTTAATGAAAGAGGCCTAAAGAGTTTGTGATGACAATAAATATTAATAAGATGCACTACTTTAATTTAATAAAAATTACTATATATTCTTTCATTTTTAATTTACCTTGACAAAGATTGTAGAAGTTATAATGTAGTTTCTCTATGAGGTACATCTTCTATTACGCCAAATGTAGTTTCTCCTTTGCCAAATTTTTACAATGCCCATGAATGGTTAGAAGAAATTATGATAATTGAGTATTTTTTATAGGAGTAGTCTAGGGTAATTTAACTAGTGGATAAGCACTCCTAGATATTCCCTACTCACACAAGTTACCCTTGATCAACTAACAACATCTTTTCCCTTTGGCTACCCTATCTATTCAGACTTGCTCATTGACTTGAACATCATTCTAGGCCTCCTTATTGGTTAATTTTTTCTTGAAAGGGTTGGAGGATCTTCCTATGGTGTCTTGGACTTCTTTCCATCCATTTCTCTCACTTCTTTCGTTAGGTTAGTATATGATCTCTTCAAATCCTTGAAAATGCCCTATTAGGTCTAGTAGCCCTTAATTAGCCCTCCTCATTCACTGATTTTGGTTTTGTGAAAAACTTCCCTCTAGAAGACTATAATTAAACTTTTGATGTTGATATCCTTTTCCAAGGCCCTCAATATTCTTGAGGTTGTAGGTCCCCAACTTCTATCTGATGCCCTAACCTTATTTTTAAGGGTTTGCTAGAGTTTAGCCACAATCTAAACCATTCAAGAGAAAATATGCTCTCCCTCACTTCCTAGGAACTTTTAGAGTTTCTCCTTGCAACCACTGGACCTTCACACCATCCTCTAGACTTCCCTAACAACCATCCTCTTCAAATCAATTCACCCTTGCAAGTAAACTCCTCTACTTGGCACAATTTCTAGCCAAGCACACCAATGTCTCACCTAGGGCTTCCAAGGAATTGGCTTGGCCCATCACTTATAGCTCCATCCCTTGTCCCACGTAATATAAAAGATATCTACTAGAATTCCTCAAGGTTTCATGAAGTTTCAACCATGAGGAATGCTGGTAGACACCATTTTTCCAGGTCTGCCTAGTTGAAGCCAACAAGCAAACTATTTAGCAAAACAATTATTATGCACACCAATGGATTGTTCAAACCTTCAAAAAAAAAAAAATCTTAGAAAAAAAAATGCATAAACTATATTCCACAACTAAAACATTGATCTAATCACATATCAATTCAAAACAATAACTTTCGTTCCAACTGCCATCAATTTTTTATTCTATTATAGGTTTCCATACAATGCAAAAAAAAATGAACCATTAAAAAATGACTTCCAGAGCCTTACATTCCCATTACACACATAACTTAACCAAATTTTACACATTGGTAACCTCCTAGTAACTATTAACCAACTTTGCAACTTTTCTTGTCAAAGTTGCACTTTTTGCAAATTTGACATTTTTTGTATTTTTGCATCTTAGACTTGGAAGGATTATTCCTTATGACTCAAAAACATACATGGAAGGCATTTAGGCCATATTTATACCATTCTCATGTCTACCTTCCCTACCTTTCTCATTTGACCCTATAAATAAACTTTTTGCACTTTTCTCCTAATTGTCAACAAATGCAACATTGTACCTAATTTGCTCAAATCATGCATACATGATTGTTTGGTGCTTCACATGCATTAATCATGACTCTTTATTTATAACTACTAGGTCTTATGTATTATCCAAACTCCTAGACCCTTATTTCCTTCTTAGTGACCTAACTTAGGTGCTCCTGCACCATACTCCCCCAATGAGTTGAAATGTCCTTCTAGGACTTTAAGAGGGAATGAGAGAAAGGTCAATACCCTTTCTTTAAATCTCCTTCTACAACCCAAGTGGCCTCACTGTCTAGTTTTCCCTGCCACTTGACAAGATGTTTCATGTAGGTCTTATTCCTAGTCACCTTGTGTACTTTGGAACTCAGTACTTTTTCATCTTGCAAAGTGCTTGTAGATGGCTTGGGTAAGGTTGCTACATTGTCCTACAGGTCTACATCCTCTGCTAGAGTGAAAGATGGAATGGAACCCTTTTATGCTACCAAATATGTAACATTAAAAGTAGTGGAGATACCCATATCTACTAGGTAGATCAACTTGGTAGGCTAGAATTTTACATGGCCCCATCTTTCTCATCTATAGTTTGTGTGATTCTCCCCTGGATAGTTTATGCTTGTTCAAATGGACCATGATATAGTCCCCAAATTCAAATTGCACATCCCTCTTCTCGGCATCTACCCTTTGCTTCATGTTTGTAGTATTCTGCTCCAAGCTTTGTTTGACCATATCATGAACCTCTTTCATGGAAAGAGAAAAGTCTTCAGTGACTCCACTAACCTCTATGTAGAAGTTGATGAAAGCCAACTTCACAGTGCACCAAGATCACCTGCATGCAAATAACCTGTTGAAGAGAAATTAAAGAAGGAAGGAACAAGAGCTTGAAGCAACAAAGAGAAATTATATTGTTGTACAATGTGATATAAAAAGATACTAAGAGAGCCTGATTATAAAGGCATCTAGGAAGCTTGTAGAACAAGCTAGAAAGTGCTAGGAGATAAGTGTGACAACTAAGCATATGTCCACAAAAGGTGGGATATCCTCAATCAAGGTGAGAAGATAAGTATGACTTAGATAGGAACAAACTCCCATATTGTCAACAACTCCTAGACTACAACTAATAACTAAATGCATTTAACCTAAGTAAACTAAAGAAAAAGCATAAATAATAATCATTTACTCTAACACCCCCCCTTAAGTGCAACTTAGGGGAATGCACTTAAGCTCACAACAGCTAAGATGAAATGTAGAATGGGTCCCAACAAAAAGGCCATATTAGGTACCCATGTACAAATGCAAAGAAATGTAACCTCTAAAAATGGGGAAAGAGGGAAAACCTCATGGGAAAAACCCTCCCCCAAAAAGAGGTAAGAAAATATAATGAAGGACTGAAGAAGCCTCCAACTAGAGGAATGTCCTAAAAAATAGGAACAAAGAGAAGATCATGAAGAGCATCACTGAATTTTGAAGAAGCCACAAACATTGCCAATAGGAAACTGCTGATCTGAAGAACCTCCATGGAAATAGAAGGCACAAACCAAGAGTATCTATATGGTAGATGATCCATCTCATTGAAATGCGTAGGTACCCAGCCACTAAAATCGCCTAGTATATAGGATCAAATACTAAATGCATAGCTCACACTATCAAACCATCCAACCAAGGAAGCATTAGAAACAATAGAATAACCCCCCCAAGTAATGGAGACAAGGTGAGGTGACAGGCAACTGAAAAGGTGAGCCAAAATTCTCTATAGAAAGAACCAAGAATAGTGAGAGAGAGTAAGTGGTACAAAACACCTATAAAGGCATGTGTCATTGACACATCATGGGGCAAAAAGGAAGAGCGCACAAAAGTGGCAAAAAACTATCCCCCCATTGCACTTTATAAAATAGTGTGAGTACAACTATCTCAAAACAACATTCAGGATCCCAAAATGCAAGAGTGGCACATTATCTCAATGTGTTTGCATAAAGATGCTTCCAAATGATATCAACAATGATCATAAAAGAAAAAAAATTTGATACAATAGATAGTACATCTTAAAAGAAAAGATCCCATGCCATAAAAATGATCCTTGAACCTAGAACACACAAGATATCCACCATAGAGCAAAAATGCCAAAAAATGATAAAAAGAGCATGGGGCAAAAGTTGAAGGAAATTATAGCATTTATGAAAAGTGGATAGAACCAGCTTTCCAAAAATATAAATTTTTCAAAAAATGGAGATGGGGTGCACAAGATAAGCTCGCTAGAGTGAAAATAGAACATCCAACTTTGACTATAAAAACATGCAACAAAACTACATGAAAACCATAAAATACTTGCACCAATGTCTTCATCTCAAAACCAGCTTTTCGATGCTTCTTTCAAATCAAAAAAATACTTTTGTATGCTCAAGTTATGGCCAAAAAACTACGAGTAGGTCAAAAAGGGTACTGAAGAGGATGCAGGAGTGTTGATGCAGTGTTGATGTCATGGTGATGTCAGCATCTCATTGTGCTAAATTTGACAGCTTGGAGCTCGTCAAGGAAAAAGAAGATTGCCACATGGAACCTGGCTCTAATACCATGTAGAAATTGATGAAAGCCAACTTCACAGTGCACCAAGATCACCTGCATGCAAATAACCTGCTGAAGAGAAATCAAAGAAGGAAGGAACAAGAGCCTAAAGAAACAAAGAGAAATTATATTGTTGTACAATGTGATATGAAAAGATACTAGGAGAGCCTGATTATAAAGGCCTCCAGGAAGCTTGTAGAACAAGCTAGAAAGTGCTAGGAGATAAGTGTGATAACCAAGCATACGTCCACAAAAGGTGGGATATCCTCAATCAAGGTGAGAAGATAAGTATGACTTAGATAGGAACAAACTCTCATGTTTTCAACAACTCCTAGACTAAAACTAATAACTAAATGCATTTAACCTAAGTAAACTTAAGTAAAAGCATAAATAGTAATTATTTACTCTAACACTCTACACTTGCCTTCATATCCCTTAACTAAAGAATGCCTCTAAGATGCACTCCATAGACTACTTCAAAAAGACTCTTCTCAATGGATCTATTGATAATATCATTGTAAGCATACTCTACTTGTGAAATAATGTAGTCCCAACTCTAACCATACTCTTTTGTCAAACACCTCAAGAGGTTCCCCAAGCTCCTATTGACAACTTTTCTCTGCCCATCCATTTAAGGATGGTAGGTAGATCCAAATGAAAGATTAGTGCCCAATTTATGCCATAGACACAAAATGAGCCATCTTTATGAATCTATCCACAAATGACATAGAAACTATCATATCCCTACTTTTTCTTAGGTAGCCCCACCACAAAATCCATGCTCAAACATTCCCAAGGCCTTTGAGGAATGGGCAATGGTTGGTATAACCCTACATTGGTGGCAACTCCCTTGCCTTTTTTACAAACAATGCAACACTCCACATATTTCTTCACATCCCTACTCAATGCAGGCCAATAGTAGAACCTTTGGACCAAATCTATTATTTTATGAATTCCAAAATGTCCACTCAAAGCACCATTATCTTCTCTTGTATGAGATTTTCTCTGTTAGAGCCCTTGGAACACATAGTTGATTTCCTTTGAACAAGAAGCCTTCCTACAAGGTAAACATAGAGTATTCATGATGATAATGGTTAGAATAATTCGTTAGACTGTATAAGTTTTTGCAAAGTCTGGATCATCAAGATACATCTCTTTGAAGTTCTCAATCCTTCCTAATCTGCACTTCTTGTACAATCAACAACCTACGACTAAGTACATCTGCAACCCTATTTGCAATGCATTTTTTATGTTTTATGGTGAAGTTATATGCTTGAATGTACTCCACCCACTTCATGTGCTTATGACTCAACTTGTCTTGGGAATTTAGAAAGCTTAAGGCTTGATTATCAAAGTATATCAAAAATTCTTTAGGAAATAGATAATGACTCCATTTCCTCAAGGCTTGGACCAAGGCATACAACTCAAGGTCATACGAAGACTACTTCGTCTTGGCTTCATTCAATTTTTCATTATGAAATGTAACTAGCTTAACCTCCTAGCTAAGTATTGCTCTGATAGCAACGTTACTGGCATCACACTCAAAAATGATTAACTTCTCAAAGCTAGGTAAGACCAAAATAGTTTGGGTGGAAATCTAATGTTTCAACTCCTCAAAGTTCCTAGTGGCTTCATGAGTCCATTTAAACTTTTCTCTAATCCCACCTTTTATATCTCCAGCAATAGTGTACAAATATGGCTAAAACTTGATGAACTTCCTATATAATTATGCTAATTCATAAGCTCCTTACCTCTGATGCAAATTTGGGTGTTGGCCAACTAAGTATAGCCTCCACCTTGCTAGGATCCATCTTGAGTAGTCCCTGTCAGATGATAAAACCCAAGTAGACCAACTCCATAACAAGTTGGTGGTTGGTTGAGCATCAAAGAAAATTTTCAAAACTAGACTTAAATGCCTTAAATTTCCTTCCTTGGTACTACTAAAAATTAAGATATCATCGAGGTAAATTACAAAAAACTTACCCAAGTAATCAACAAACACTCCATTCGTGGGCCTCATGAATGTGGAGGGGGAATTCAACAAACCAAAGGCCATCACTAGCCACTCATATAACCCTTTAGTAGTCATAAAATTTGTCTTCCACTCATCTCCCTCAATCATTATTTGATGATACCCACTCTTCAAGTCAATTTTGGTGAAGTACTTTGCATTGCATGGAAACAATTGAGTAAGTCTTAAATTCTTGGGATTGGGAATCTGTACCTAATTTTTACCTTTTTGATTACTCTTGAATCCATTAATATCCTCCAAGTACCTCCCTTCTTTGGCACCAAGATAGTTGGTATTGCACATGGGCTTACACTTTTCCTTAACAAGTCATGGTCTAGCAACTCTTGCACTTTCTTGGCTATCTCTTCATGTTGGCTAGGTGTCATTTTGTAAGCTTCCTTATTAGGAAAGGTTGCTCTAGGGATGAAGTCTATTTGATGAGTAATATCTCTCTTAGGTGGAAATTTTTTCTCTCCATTGCCTACAATGCCATGAAACTTATTCAGCAATTCCTACACTTCCTTAGCTAACTGAAATCTGATGGTGCTTTTTGCATTTTGGGGCTTAACAAAAATGGCATACCCTATGGCTTCTCCTTCCTTTATGGTGTTAAGGAAATCCTTCCCACCTACCATGAGTCCATTAAATTCCATCATTTCATTCCTCTCCCCTTCCAACAAATATTGAATGGTGTAGGACTCTTCACCTTTCTTGAATTTGTATACATTCTTCCTACTATCATATTGTGCCTCTTTGTCATATTGCCATGGCCTCCCTAAAATGAGATGGCATGCATCCATGGGCTAAATATCACAAAGCACTATGTCCTTATACCTTCCAATATTGAATTATACGCATGCTTGTTCTTTCACCTCTACATGTTAAACCTTGTTTAACCATGTGACCCTATAAGGATTGATATGAGGAAGCTTTTTAAGTTTTAATATCTACTCCTTCTTCTAACACTATGTTATCAGTAGAACCAAAGTCAATGATAACCTTACATACCTTGTTTTTTACCTTGAATTTGACCCTAAACATGGCTCTCCTTTGACTTAGCTCCTTCTTCATGGGCTCCCTAATGAGTGTCCTCCTAAACATTAGATTCTCTCCTTCTTTTGAATCAAGTGGAAGATTTGTTGCCTTCTTATTTCCACCATCTCCTTCAACATAAGTCACCTTCCTTTCCCCTGATGAATAAGCCATCTCTGGACACCTATTTTAATCACCTAAAAATGGTCATCTAGACTATTAGCCCCCTATTCAGCATTTTGGCTAATTTAATTAATCATTTACCTAGACCAAATTACTAATAATCAATTGATTTGATTATAACCTATAGTTTGACCATACTATCCTAAGTTCATTATTTGATTAAAATAACATGTCCCCTTTTAATTAAACAAAATACCCCATTCTTCTAACCCACTTAAAGTGCACAAATAAAGTCCTTTTTCTATTTTTTTAAATTAAAAGAAAAGGCTTTCTGACTTTTGTCTTATATGGGAAGTCCACTTCTATTTTATTGGTTGACTTGCTTGTGCACATGGATCACTCCTACTTTAAAACTCCTCCCTTGATCTTTCGTCATCTTGACATTGATCTCTACCATCTAGATGGCTTTAAAGAAAAGAGCTCTCTCCTTGGCAAAGTATCCATCCACCTTTTGAATACTATTATGCTACAAGTTTTCTAATAGGTTTCGTTGGAGCTTTGTGGAGAACTTCCTTTTTTTTTTCTTCATTCTCTCATTCCATCACATTATAGCTTAATTTCATGTTTCATGTTAGTTTGGTTTCTATTTTGCAATGATTTATCTCACATAGCTTAACTAGGTTGGTGGTAACAATCGCATCCTTGCTTAGCATAGCTGCATTTTACATATTCAAACTAGTTAAATAGTCTACATTTTGCATTGCATTATTGAGGCATCCTTTGTAGACATTTGCACTCTTGCATCTTGTCTCTAAGAGAACCTCCCATTGCATAGTTTACTGGTAATAGGAGAGTTCCTAAGGCTTAGTTGAGAGCCTTCATATTTGAATCATACTCTCTTGCACTCCATGGATAGGGAACTCTAATCTAGCATCCAAGCATTTCAAAGTCATGGAATCCTTTGGATAGAATGGTTTAGAGTGTGACACAAATCGAGTGTACATTTTTGGTGCCCACCATGGGGTAGAACACTTGGTTTTATCCTTTATCTCACTATTTTTGATACATTTCATGCATGTTTTCTACACTTTTCTTTTTTTACAATCGCAACTTTTGGGCAATATTTTGCCAGTTTCATATGACATTTTTTATAACTATAGTGTGATACTTTTTCAGTAAAAGTGTTGCATGATAGTACTAAACTCTTTTTCTCCTCTATAGTATGTTATGTCACCCAGCTTAGGCAAAAATATTGCATGAAAGAAATCTATCACGTGCATATATTGAGAAGTATCGCACAACAGACTTCTAGCAAAAATTGTCCCATGGTCTAAACTTGCTTGTTGATTGAGTGATTAGATCAATTTCTTGGTTGTACTTTCTATTTGCTAAATTTTTTTTTATAGGTCTATAGTGGTTTTACAAAGGTCTATTTGTAGATTAAATGCTATTTTAAAGCTAACTTGTGGGGCTAATGGTTGTGTTTGTAGGTTGTTACCTTGAGATATTTTCCTAATCGCCTTAAAAAAAGAATGCATGTCAAAGCTTCAAATGTACAAGGAATACTAATGATTGTTTGTAGGGCTACCCAAAGCATAAAAACCCAAACTTTTTTGTATTTCTTTTATTTTGTGTGCAGAAATACTACTAGTTGTTTCATTTTCATTAGCACATTAAACTTGAAATTAGGGTCCTTTGGTGATAGAAGAGTATGCTCTTCACCCTTGTGGTGAATCAGAAATATTGACTTGCCTTTGGATTTTGAAAGAAAGGGGATAATTGGATCTTCCTGGTGTTCTTGGGGGAAGTGACCAAGATAAGAGAGTGTGCTCTTCACCCTTGTGGTGAATTAGAAATCTTGACTCTGAAAGGTGGATCCAATCTATGGTAGTTAGAATCCTTTAGAGGGCTTGCTCTTGGACAACCAAGAGGAATGACCCAAGTGGGGACAAGCGAACCTAGCTATTCCAACCCAATATAAATTCAAGGCTATCAAGGACATGAAACCTTAATAGATGTATTATTTGTCTTTTCTTAGTGTGATTTCTTGTGGGATTGCAACCATGAGGAGATCACTAGGCAAGAACGCTTAAGGTGCTCTTGTAACTGTGAGGTCTGTTACCCACTACAAGGTGGGGTGTCCCTTAATTGGGTACAAGAGGAACATTATGAATGAAAGCCATTTCTAAACACTCTAAGTTAGTCACTACCCTATTTTTTCACTCATCTTCTTGGTGCAAGGATCAATCCTAGTGGATTACCCAAATCACCCCAAGATTTTAAACTCACTATTTGTGTTCCCTTGGTTGTGCTTATGGCACTACCATGACAAAGCCAATATCTCTTCTGGGAAACTACTTGGTGTGAGGTGAAGGAGCACTTAGTGTGGGCCAAGTTGTTGAGTAATAAATCGTGACTCTAAGGTAGATTTCTTAGCTAATGTTTTCAAATATGTTGACTTGTGTTGATGTTCTTACAAATCAAACATGAAGATAAAATTGGTAGGAAGGTTGTTCTAATATCATAAATGCATATTGCTAAGGTTGTTTTGACCCTTTTTTAATTGTTTGAGACATTATAAGAAGACCCCTACTATTTGCAAGCCTTGTTGTTACTCGACACGAACTAAAATCTAAAAATGTCTAGTCTGAAAACTATCTAACTATCAAACTAAAATACAACAAATTGGAGTCAAAACTTGTCTTTTTTACACAAAATTGGCACTTTATCACATACTCTCTGTAGAAATATTGTGTGACAGTTGTTTTCACAAATTTTTCCACCCTAATATTACAAAGTATGTTTCCCTACTATACTAAAGTTTTTCGTCACACCTTGTGCAAACTATCACCTAAAGAAAAGTGTCACATGGGTATTGTTAACTATATCGTATGATATATTGTATTTTCCTACTATCACTTGGGTTTTGAAAGAATATCTCCTAAGTCCTTTTGTTATCAAAACAAAGTCTGTGTTCTACTTTATCTGATCTAGGGTATTGTCACTTTAGTCCTTCCTGGTCCTAGTCACACATATGTATGTTAGGTGATATCCCAAGTTGAAAAGATGGGTTTAGTCCATCAGATGTAAGTCTCAAAATGTCATTGATGATCACTCATCAAAGTCTAGTTACCATTCTATGCTAGATATTTTATATTGAGCTTCTTGCTCACTCGCTCAGCTCGAGTCACTAGTGCTATAAATTCTTGAGTGTCTTTGACAAGCCATCTATTCTACCTTGACAAGTGATTGTTCTTGATTGTAAGAGCTTCAAATTTGAAATACTTCTATCATCCTATTAAAAAAATACATCCTTACTTGTTGGTCACAACTAGGTTCCAATTTGGTAATAGTAGTCATTCCCCTTTTATTTTCATACAATTAGAGACTCCACCTAGGGGTCCTCGTAGACAACCTTGTGTGGAAGACCCCAATTCTAGTCAAACACAGACGACCAACATTTGGCACAATCCACTTTACAATTTTGAGAGTCAATTTGGAACACCCTTTGACACACCCACAGGTGAGAACACTTTGACCAACATGTATCCTAACAAAATCAAACACCACATAGAAGAGTAAGCACATGAAAATGAATTTTTTTTGGAAATTATTCATGCTAGGGAAAGAGCGGATCAACAAGCTAAAGCTAACCATCATACACACAATGAGGAAACTGGAAGAGTCTATTATCATAATCCTTTTGACCAAATTCCCATCGATGGCAACAATGGCAATCAACACCTCCAAGAACTCCTAGGATCAACATGAGAGCATCTCCATCACTACCCAGACAATCACAATCACATCATGAAAGTGAGGATGACATCACTAGTGAAGATGTTGTAAGATTTCAACAAGATGAGCTTACTCAAAAATTGATGCTAAAAGCTTTAGAGAAAAATGGAGATCAATACTTCCAGTATATGACAATGAAGGATGGAAACTCCCCCAAGATTTTGATGTGCAATGAATAATCAAAAAATGAGAGCCTACTAAGGCTAAAATATTGAGAGAAGAAATGCAAGAACTAAGGAAACAACTTGCACAATTGCAAACTACCAAAGAGCCACCTAAAACTTCATTTATTGAATCAATATGCACTCTTCCATTGATAGGAGTTTATAAATGCCTCCATTTCCTAAGGGGATAGAGTTTCCTAAGTATGAAAAATATAATAGAAATGGTGACCCTCATGATCATGTGAGACATTTCTATGTTATTAGTATGGATTCCATGCATGAAGACTCTTATCTTATGTGTTTATTTCCTAGAAGTCTAAGATTGCAAGCTATGGAGTGGTTCACAAAATTAACTGCCCCTCTCAAAACATTTGATAAGCTTGCACAATGCTTTATCCAATAATACTCTTAAAACATTCAACATCTCGTAACTGTATTGGAGTTATGCCAAATTAAAAAAAAATAGGGAGAACTTTTTGCAACATACCTTCAATGATGGAGATCCCTATACTCCAAGTACCCTCAGCAAGTTCCTGAAGCTGATAAAATTGACACTTTTCTCAACACACTTGTACCTGAGTTATATTTTGACTTAAGAAAACAATTGTTCACATCCTTTAATGCAATGTTTGAGAGTGCATATCGCATTGAGGATGTTTCTATCAAGAAAGGTGACATTCTGGTGAACAAAGACAAAAATAACAATGGAAATGGAAAAGACAAAGGAAAACCTTGGAATAAAAACAAATATGTTGTCAACGGCAGAGTAGTAGACACTCCTAAGACCAAGGAGCCTACATTTAACCTTTCTAATGCCATCTATGCTACAAAATAGCAAGATGATTTGAAACCACAAACATCTAACAAGAGCTCTAAATTTACCAAAAAATGGCATGTTTATACACCAATGGTGGAGCCTTACGAAGTGGTCTTAAAAACCTTCATTAAAAAAAAGCTTGTTACGCTACCAAATAATTCTCATCCCTATGACCCACCCATTAGACCTCCTTGGTGGCAAGAATATCATATTCTCGTTACCACAAAAGTAAAGGTCACAACACTGAAAACTGTTTTAAGCTTAAAGACATTATCCAAGATCTCATCGAGGCTAGTAAAGTTGTCACAAATGGCCTCATTAAAAATTATGACCATAAAGATTTTAAACACCCCTTACTTGAATATGATAAAGGTGAAACCTCCAAAGCTACTAAGAAGAATCATGATGCCAAGATCAGCTATGCCTATGCTGACATGGATAATGTTATAGGTATGCTTGAGCCCGTTGAGTATCTATGCATGGAAAGTTCTAATGATGACAATCAACCTAAGAATGAAAGACCCAAAGTTCTACTAAAAACATGAAATTCTCCCCAAAACCATAATGATGCTAGACCTAAGGTGGTACTCTAAGTGGCCAAATCCTTCTCTTCACGGAGTGAACCACTTAATACCATCACTAGGGGGAAATCTAAAGTTGTCCTAAAAGTTGCTCATGATCCTAAGAACGCTTCATCTTCTAAACAACCAACTACCTCCAGGATCTCCAACTATGACCTTGCCAACCAACTGCAACATACACTAGCTCAAATTTCCATTTTTGAGATGTTAGAATTGTCCCCTTTGCACAAGGATATCTTTGAAAAATCTTTATGTTCTGCCAACGTTCCCACCGATATTGATGCAGAATGATTCCAAGCTATGGTGAACCATTTCTCTTCACCCCACTACCTCACCTTTTTTGAAGAAGATAACCAAGCTCTCAGTCATCCCCACAATCTTTCTCTACATGTCAAAGTCCAAATCTTCCATACTCACATTCGTCGAGTCTTCATTGACAATGGTGCAAGGTTGAACATCATCTCATTCAATGTGATCCAACAGTTAGGTGTCTCTAAATTTTCCATTGACCCTAGATGCAAGATCACTATAAAAGCCTATGATGGGGTTGAAAGACCTTCCAAAGGTCTAATTGTGCTTCTAATCAGAGTTGATCCAGTTGAGAAGGATGTCATTTTTCCAAGTCCTAGACATACCACTTGCACAAAATTTATCTTTAGGATGACCATGGATTTATGACATGCAAGTAGTACCTTCTATGTACCATCAGTGAATCAATTCCCTTTCAATGGTATTAAGATAGTTGTCCCCAATGATGACTCAATGTCTATCAACATGTTATATGTTGTAGAAACATTGGTTCCACATAATCACTCTTCTCATGAGCTGAAAACGTCCTTTATAGAGTTTGAATAGAAATTGAAAATGATGATCCTCAGCATGGGAAAATACACTCTAGAATCTATTGCTACTTGACCTATTTCCCCTCGGTCTTATGGGAAACATTCTACCAAAAAGAAGCCTTCTTCTTCTACAATGACTATTTTTGGCACCTTTGTGCAATCCTTGATTCTCATAGAAGTGGAAAAAGAAGAACAAGAAATCAAAGATTGGATCTATAGGGAAGAGGAAGATGAGGAGGAATTCATAGTCACTACTCCCATTTCTCCTAAACACTATGGAAAAGGCTATAAATTTCTAGCAAACATGGGCTATCAGGGCCATGGGTCCTTAACTGGTAACAAAAAAGCTCTAGTTGAACCTTTAAGTCATACTTAGGGTCATGACACTCAAGATACTATTGGCCTAGGTTTTGGGTTAGAAGATGAAATACCAACATTTGATTAAAGAGCACCCATGTCTAGTGAATCAAAGGATGATGATCCTTCGTTTGTTGCTGCCAGTTCACAAGATGAGGATTTTATGCCTCCAACTTCTCTCCTTTAGGGAGAAGAAACATTAACTACTAATAATGATGTTGAAGCTTCCACTTCTTGACAATTGGAACAAGATGAATATAACCATGATGACATGAATAGAGGATGGATTAGACAAAATATTGCTCATCTAATTGCTAGAGATTCAAGTATAGACTCTCACGAGTATGAATGGGAAAGCCTATCAGATGCATCTTTTGAACTAGGAGTGGATGTCAATCACACCTATGAAACCCAACCAAATATAGTCAAAGAGTCTAGTATAGGGTCAAAAAAGTTTGGTTCGCAACATGCTTTAGTGGATCACACTAGTCCCTCTAGGTCTATTCCTGATCAGGACTCATTTACAATGTTCACTATAGGCTCAACTTTGCATGTCACCCAAGATGACTCTTTTCATATTGGCAACCTTGAAGCTTCCACATCACTCTCATTGATTCACCCTGATCTCATAGATTAGTTGGTTCAAAATCAAAGACTTGAAATACCATCTTTTCAAAATGGCTATGAGACCACTTGTTATCTAAATATCATTGAACTTGTCACTTCTTCCACTAGTGAACCTGTGGTTAACATGAAAAAATCAAATATCAAGTACCTCAGTCATAAAATTAAAAGAAAAAATAAGTAGTCAGATGGCAAAAATCACATTGTGGTGGTATCTGAACCTAAAAAAGGTAAAAACAAATATGTATCTAATGGTGAAAACCTCCTTGAGGAAACTACAAATGAGATACTTGGTAGTCTGCCAGGCTATTTTCAAGATAGATCTTTGGATCTCATCAAACCTACATAGCTTATCAACTTGGGGACAGAGGAATCTCCTAAAATTATCCATGTGGCTCAATCACTCTCAACTAAAGAGAAGGAGAATTTTGCCAAATTCTTTCAAGACAAAAAGATCAATTTTGCATGGATGTACTCAGATATGCCAAGGCTTGACAAAGATCTTATCGTGCATCATTTATCTATCTCTCCTGGTGTAAAACTTGTTAAAAAAAAACTAAGAAAGATGCATCCACATGTATCCCTATTGGTCAAAGTAGAGTTGGAAAAACTCTCGAGTTCAAACTTTATCAGAGCTATTGACTATGTGGAGTGGATTTCCAAAATTGTACTTGTGTCTAAACATGATAAAACCATCTAAATTTGTACTAATTTCAAAGATCTAAACAAAGGGATGACTTTCCACCACCAAACATAGACATGATAGTGGACATGATGGTGGGTTTTGAAATGTACTCCCTTATGGATGGATTTTCTAGGTATAACCAAATTAAGATTGCTCCAGCTAATCAAGAGAAGATAGCTTTTACATGTGTCTAGGGTACTTTCTGTTGGAATTGCATGCCCTTCGGGCTCAATAATGTTGGTGCTACCTATCAAAGAGCAATGACCACCATCTTCCACAATATGATGCATAAAAATATGGAAGACTATGTTGCTGACACACTGGCTAAATCTATAAAATGAGACATACATCTTGAAGACCTTAGTCTGATATTGGATAGTATGGAACAATTTCAACTTAGGCTAAACCCAAAAAAGTGTGCCTTTGGTGTCACTTTGGGAAAATTGCTAGGTTGTATTATATCAGCAAAAGGTATTGAGGTTGATCCTCAAAAGGTCCAAGCTATCATGGAAATGCCTCCTCC
The DNA here is from genome assembly GCA_028749045.1 of Cupressus sempervirens. NCBI lineage: Eukaryota > Viridiplantae > Streptophyta > Pinopsida > Cupressales > Cupressaceae > Cupressus > Cupressus sempervirens. Next base: position 516,109,095 of record CM053785.1, on the reverse strand, counting down.
AAGAAATATTCATCAATTTAGAAGTATGCAAGGGCGTCTCCAATCCATTAGAAGATTTATTTCTTAGTTGGTTGATAAAGCTCAATCTTTTAATAAGAATTTTCATTAAGGCTCTAGCTCATATCTAGAACAAAAATTGTAAACAAAGTCTAGACCAAATCAAAGTGTACTTGGCTAAACCTCTAGTTTTGATGCCACCCATTCTGGGAAGACCTTTTATTTTGAATATCTTAGCTATAGCTTCTTCTCTAGGAGAATTATTAGCACAAAGTGATGAGATTGGTAAAGAATGGGCTATATAATACATCAGTCGAACTTTGGTAGCTTACGAAATGAACTACATCAGTATTAAGAAAGCCTGCCTTGCAATGGTCTTTGCTTCTCAAAAACTCTCACATTACATGTTGGCACATATACTACACCTAATTACCAAAACTGATCCTTTGAAATATTTGTTGAGAAAATATGCACTTACCAATCATCTAGCTAAATGGATGATGATTCTTTCTGAATTTGACATTCCATATGTTGAACAAAAAGCCATCAAAGGGCTGGCCAAAGCTGAACAATTGGCTAATTTTCCACTAGAGGATACAACACCCATGCAAATTGAGTTTCCAGATGCCTCAATTATGTACATCACTGAGAGAACTTGGAAAATGTTCTTTAACGGTTCTCATACATAGAATGGGACTAGAGCAGGCATCTTGTTTATTTCCCCTTGTTTATTTCCCCTCATGGTTATATGATCCCAGAATCCTACAAACTCTTATTCCCTTGCCAAACAACATTGAAAAATATGAGGCATTAACAAATGGGATCAAAATGGCTCTTGAATTGAGAATCATTGAATTGCACATCTATGGAGATTCTCAACTTGTTATAAACCAAGTGAACAATGAATATCAAACAAAGGATGAGAACTTGATACCTTACAAGAAGTTGATAGACACTCTAAGGAACTATTTCACTTTCATGACATTCCAACAAATTCCTAGAGTAGAAAAAAAAGTTGTCGATGCTATGGCCACTTTAGCATCTATCCTCCAACTACAAGAACATGAATCATGATTTGAGTTCCTGGTGGAAGAACTACATCATCCTGCCTATGATTCTTCAGATCACCAGGTGATCTGCACTATTGTAGGTCATGATTCCTCCCGCTATGCAGCTATCTTCTCTTACTTGCATAATCAAGTTATTCCTAAAACCCTCATGTGCAACCATAAACACCAACTCCTCCGCAATGCTACACATTACACTTTGGTCTTTGGTGACTTGTATAGGAAGAGTCTAGAAGGGACATTGCTTAGCTATTTAGAGCTAGAATAGTCTAAAAAGGCACTCACTGAAGTCCATGATGAAATTTATGGGGCACATTCCAATGGCCTTGTAGTTTCTCAGAAACTGCTTGGGCAAGTTATTATTGGTCAACTATGCAAGTTGGTGTCATTCATAATGTGAAGTCTTGTAAGATGTGTCAACTCCATGGAAACTTAATTCATGCTCCTAGATGTGAGTTGATTCCATCTATGAAATATTGGCCATTTCAATAGTGGGCATTTGACTTGGTAGGAAAATTCATCCAAGTTCATCATCACAACAACTAAGTCTTTTATCAAATGGGTTGAAGTTGTGCCACTATCTAATGCTATAGGAAAACATGTTGCCCTATTTATATTGAACCACATCATTTATCATTATGGTATTCCTTCCTCCATTGTTACAAATAATGGAGGATAATTGAAGAACAAGGATCTCAAACAATTGTGTAAGAAATTTTGAATCAAACAACATTGGTCAACTATCTACTACCCTCAAGGGATTGGCCAAGCTAAGGCCTCCAATAAAACATTGCTAAAATCTTACACTTAATGGATCAAAAGTTTGGGAAAGAATTACACTTATAGATAAATCTAGCACTTTGGGCCTACAGAACTACCATTTGTACTCCTACAGGGGCCATGCCCTTTTCTTTAGTCTATGGCTCTGAGGTCATCCTCCCATTAGAAGTTGAGATCCCCTCCTTGTGAGTCTCCTTACATGGGTTGATAACTAATGAAGACCATAGAGCTATGCAAATACAAGAACTAGAGACTCTTGATGAATGTTGCAAGGCTACTTTTGATCACATGAGAGCTTATCAAAAGTGCATATCTACTTAGTATAACAAGAAAGTTCACCTACATGAGTTTCAAGTAGGTGAACTTGTGCTTAGAGAGAATCCAAAAAATTAGCAACATAGAGAGCAAAATGAAAAGTTTGAACCCAATTGGTTAGGCCCATACATTATCATACCAGTATTTGGGTCTGATGCTTATCAACTATCTACTCTTGAAGGTGAAGAACTTTCAAAGCCTATCAATTTCCTACATTTGAAGAAGTTATATGTTTAAAGGCTTATAGCTCAGCTATCTTGTACATACTTATTGATCTTGAAAAAATCCTCAAAATCATAAAATATTCTGAAAAAATGATCATCTTAGTGAAACCTAGCAATAGGTGCTTTGATGTTTCACCAAAAAAAATTCAAAAAATTCAAAAAATACAAAAAATTTGAAAAAGGTCCTCAAAAAACTGCCAAGTGGTGAAAACCTAGAAATAGGCGCTACTTGAAACCCTTGCACCTATGTCTATCAATCACTTACTCTGCACCACATTTCCTAGCTTGGGAATTTTTCTTGTCCTCATCTTAGGGGCATAGTTGCTTAGCCTATTGAAGTGTCCTTGTGCATTAGGGTTTCTTTGGAAACTCACAAATTAGTGTTTCTCAACACTACCTCCAACTTGACATCAAGTGTTTCTCAAGACTTTTTAGATAGTTTACCTACAACCTCTGATGTCACAATATTTCTCACTATCAAAATCGAGTCTTGAAGAAATGGCCAAGTGACTTATATACACGCACTCAAACACTTAAATGACTGAGCTATGTTGATATTTATTTTCTTTGTGTATTTTCTATGATGATTTCTTTCCCATATGTTCCCTCCCTAAATAGTTTTTCGAGGATGTCATTGACGAGAAGACTAGGGGCATGAGGCATGTTTTCTTGATTTATGCTTGTGGGTATACTTTGTTTTTCTATGGTGTTTTTGAGCATTCGTGCTTGTCCTACTTGACACTTTGACTTACAACACATTATCCTTGATTGATTTTGTAAGACCACACTCAGGGGTTATCCTAGAACCTATGCCTTGATACAAGTGTAATTTTGCTATATCAGACCTAGGGAATCTAATCACATAGTCATCTTGACTTACATGTCTTTGATACTTAGATTGGATTTCCACATACCTATCTGATATCAATCATATTCATATCTTCATATTTATACTAGTGATGGTTGTATGATCTCATGATGTCCTTAATAAATTCTCAATGATGAAATTAGAGTCTAAATGTTATGTGCTTCTTGTTGGTGAACCACTTTGCATATTAGCTTGCATCATAGGTTCATTCTCTAGCATATTTTTTCATTCTTGCATATGGGGAGAGCTCTCTCTTCATCTTTTCTTGGACATATTGACTAACTACTTTCATATCTTTCTTTTCTTTCTTATGGATCATGTCTTTTCATCTTTTTGATCTTTCACTTCACCTTTTTGCTATCTTGTCATCACAAGTGATTAATCTAGAAATCACATTCAATCTATCCAAGTTTTACATGTTTCAAAAACATAAGTCTATATCATACACATGAGATCTAAACATCATACATGAGAGAGATACATGAGTATATCCACATAAGTATAAAAGCAATGCATACATGAGGACGAAACTGAAACATCACATGAAAACTTAAAATGCTAAAATATCCATCAAAATGAGACAAGTACACAAATTTGTCAATCGAATCTAGTATATATATCAATGTGAGATCCAAAATCTAGATATCCATCTCAAAATACATGGAGTACACTCAAAATTGTCAAAACCATTAGCCTAGACCTAAGACTAACTCACACCCTCTATAGCTGGTGGTGTCCCTGGTGGTAGAGCCTATCTCCTATCTAGCAGATGTATCGAACCCTCTGATCTATTGGCTCACTCTAAATTGTCAAGAAGTCCTACCTTGGTGGCACCACACCCCTATAAGTAGTATAATATTATGTGGCATGTGTGCCATGATGCAACGCCTCTCACCTAGCAGCATCTCACTCCCTATGGAGCTCCTCTCCTTGTGCTCAGTCATCCATGAGCTACTCATTCCTTACTACAATGGTGACCCAAGCTACCTATAGCTCTACCTCTAAGGTTCAGATCCTCACATCACAGTTATCATCTCCCCTGGCAAGCTGCTCTTCCTGTACCTCTACTTGCATCACTCTCTACTACCTCAATGGTACCTCCTCCTCCCCCTCCTCCTCCTCCTCCACTTCCCTAGTGGCTTATGCCTGCATCCATCTCCTCCCAGATTAGAAACTATCCTTGATCTCCATCCATCTCCTGCCTCTACCTTCATCTCTGCTATCACCTCCTCCATGTCCCCCTATTATGGGTAGGTCATCTAGCTTTGTAAATTGAGGAAAATGATGTCTTTGCATCTCATATAGGTAAGTTGGATCTGCCCCTACATCAGCTATATATGGGAAATAATCCCAAGGATTCTGCACCAAGGCTGATGTCTCTTGGATAGTCATCTGAGAGTCTATCATGGGCAGCCAACCTCATGCCTCATCTAAGTGGAAGCGAGCATAGGTAGTAGTCTCCACTGAGATCACTTGTGGCTTTGCAAACTGATGCCATACCTAGCTAATCACAAATCTCTTCACAATCCTTGAGTGCCTGCCTAATGGTTTGCTATATTGCATATACTCTAGCTCCCAGGCATCAAACCATCTATGGCACTCTTGATAGGACTGCCATGTGAAATCTATCAACTCATTAAAAATCTACCAGTAATAGGTGACATCCCCGCTATGGATCTGTGGAACAAATCCTATGTATCCAAAATTGTAGGGTTGGCTTCACTCCCATGGTTGCACCCACTGCCAGATAATAGCAATGTGCTGCCATGCCCAAATCTATACTAACACTGCTCTGCATGCTCAGGAGTGACTCCTATGGTACACTATCTCATGTAGCTCATGATACATTTTTGCAAGAATAGTTTGCCCCCATGTCATCCTATGAGGCCATGCAAGCAAATCTGCTACTCCCTTCTGGCTCCTATCGATCACCAATGCCTGAGCAACTAGAGAGCATAATAAACATGGTAGTGGGTAATCATCCTCATACTCACCAATGAGTCACTCCCAACCCAAATGATGGTCTAGGATTGTGACATCACAAAACATCTTTTGCATCACTACCCACCCCTCTGTCGAGGTCTAATCATAGTACACCTATGACATATAACCAAACTTGGCATCAGTATATCTCACATCAATATCAAAACTTGAAAGAATAACAAAGCAATCAAACATACAACTCACCAAATCACCATGGCAAGGTACTTGAAGGATGCGATACACATCCTCTAAGGTGATCATGGCCTCTCTAGTTAGCAAGTGAAAGGTGTTATGCTTACTGTGCCACCACTCAGCAAGCACAATTAGCAATCCATGATTTTTATGTATATGGGGCATCCATGTAACCCATCTCAAGCCCATGCTAGCTATGGTGGTAGTCTCATCATCCATCAAATACTCTACAACTGACAACTCCACCACATTAGGGGCTCTGATAAGAAGTGCAAGAAATACCATCTGCAGCACAAGACATGCCAACATCAATAACACATCAAAAAATGATCAACGCACAAAATTCAATGTAAAAACTACTTCAAAACCAGTTGTGCAATATTTCCTACTACATGTAGGTGATATAAAATATTGATTAAATTTCATGCGACATTTCTTGATATACCCATGTGATACATTTTTTTCATGCAACATTTCACACCAATTCATGCAAAAAATGGTTATGATCCATATGACACAATTTTGACTAGTCGTGTGATACATTTTTCAATGCGAAGTATCGCGTGATATTTTCTAAAGTACCCATGTGATACTTTTTAAAATATCACATGATATTCCATATTTCACTTCTAAAACATGCAAAAAAAGGTCAAATAAGTTCAAAAAAGTGGTAAAAAGTTGAAAACTTACTGAAGCCTTGTAGTGGGTTGGCCGGTTGTGCAACTAGCTATGCTCGAAACAGTGTCGATGGGTCAAAATTCTTTTTAACACCATTTTCTCTCTCCAAATCACTCTAAGCTCTCCATATTCACAAAAGACAAAATGAATTTTAAAATGACACTTGGACTCCTTTTATAGCCTTTCAAACTCATTTTGACGTCCTAGATCCATTTTCAAGATTGAAATTGAAATTTGAGTTCATCTTGATAGTCAAAATTGCATTTTAAAATTCCACCTTCTTCTAAGTAGTTAGCTGACCTTTTTAGGTCTAATCTTTGAATCTCCAATGAGGCATCTTCATTTCTTCATATCTTCATCACTTCTACACTTTATATCTACTCCAATTCACCTTTTCATGTCTAAAATCACTTTTCTACTCAATTTGACCTAACTTTCATGCTTTATCCTTTGTGGTCAACTATGGTCAAACTCGGGCATTCTGTCATTCCTTAATAGTCACTCTTTGGTTCTAAAATCTATCTATCATCTTGGACATTGCTATATCTTGATTTGCTCATATCTCACTCATTTCTACATTTCCATTACCCCATTTCAATTTTGATCTCAAGGGAGTAGAAATACTCTATCATTGCTCGCTACAGCTATCTATTTCTCAAGAGCATATGATTGATCTTTTCATTTGCTCTTGATCCATCTACTTTGCTAGGTGTTAACATTCTTCTTGAGTGCTGACATCGTCTCTTTCCTAAGTGTTTAGTACTAGTGCTATCAGACTATATATTTAGGATTTGTTATCTCCTTCTATATTTCATTCTTTGGAATTAGATATCTCTATCTATTGCTGCCTACTAGGCTTCTATTTTCTTTGATGTAATGTGTTTCTAGATTGATCACACATTAATCAAAAGGGGGCAATTGTAATCACCTAAAAATGATCATCTAGACTATTAGCCTCCTTCTCAACATTTTGGCTAATTTAATTAATCATTTACCTAGACCAAATTGCTAATAATCAATTAATTTGATTATAACCTATAGTTTGACTATACTATCCTAAGTTCATTATTTGATTAAAAGAACATGTCCACTTTTAATTAAATAAAAGACTCCATTCTTCTAACCCACTTAAAATGCACACATAAAGTCCTTTTTCTATTTTTTTAAATTAAAAGAAAAGGCTTTCTAACTTTTGTATTATATCAGAAGCCAACTTCTATTTTATTGGTTGACTTGCTTGTGCACATGGATCACTCTTATTTTCAAACTCCACCCTTGATCTTCCATCATCTTAACCTTAATCTCTACTGTCTATATGGCTTTAAAAAAAAGAGTTCTCCCCTTGTCAAAGGATCCATCCACCTTTTGAATATTGTTATGTTGTAGGTTTTCTAATAGGCTTCTTTGGAGCTTTGTGGAGAAATTCCATTTTCTTGTCTTCATTCTCTCATTCGATCACATTCTACTTAATATCATGTTGCATGTTAGTTTAGTTTCTCTTTTGCAATGATTTATCTCACATAGCTTAACTAGTTTGATGGTAACACTCTCATCCTTGCTTAACATAGTTGCATTTTGCATATTCATACTAGTTTAGTCTACATTTGCATTGCATTATTGAGGCATCCTTTGTAGACATTTTCAATCTTGCATCCTGTCTCTAAGAGAAACTCTCATTGCATGTTTTACTAGCAAGAAGAGCATTTCTAAGGCTTAGCTGAGAGCCCTCATATTTGAATCATACTCTCTTGCACTCCATGGATAGGGAGCTCTAATCTGACATCCAAGCATTCCAAACTAATGGAATCCTCTGGATAGAATGGTTTAAAGTGTGACACAAATTGAGTGTACACCTATAAGAGGGATGTCTAGTTGTTTGTAGTTATAACATTTCATGGTGGCCAATTATGAAGGTCCTCTACCTTGACTGTTACTTTTGCCCCTAAAATTATTACTGCCTCTACCTCTTTGGTTCATTCCTCCTCTTGGACTTTTTGAACCATTTGCCTCATTTGGTTTACTATCCCCTTTGGGTCTAGATGTTTTTCCTCTTCTACCACCAAAGTTCCCTCTTTGATTGTTTTTCTCTCTACCTTTACCTCTACTTTCTATTGCTAAATTCTTACTTCTTCTTCAACCTTAAGTGCTAACTGATAGCAATTTTTTACTATGTTAGGAATCCATAATTGAATCTCCTCTTGAATATTCCACCTTAAGCCATTAACATACCTTTCTACCTTGATTCTTTTAGCTTCTTACACCTTGGATATTAGCCATAGTTTTTGGAATTCTTCATAAGTAAATGATGTATATAATGGGATTGTTGGTATAGCTTGCCACATCATTATCTCTTTGCTTGAGATTCTACCTTTTGGTATGCATCTGCACCTCAAAGTCCTCAAGAAGGTAGGTTTTTTGTATTTGGCTCACCATACTCTTCCAATTTGCATAGGGCTTCTTACCCTCTTTCACTCTTTCATCTTGAACAAACTTCTACCATGTGAGAATTGCTCCTCTCATCCTTTCCTTTGCCATTTTCACCTTTTGAGCTTCAGTTACATTCTCACTTTCAACATAATTCTCCATGCCTTCCAACCATTCCAAGACATGGTTTGCATCCAACTTCTCATAAAAAAGCGGTACTCCTTCTAATGCTTTAATGGCCTTAAGAAAAGGTTCCTTTGCTATCTTAGGATTAGGTGTGGGTGCCTCCTCTTCATCAAACACCTATTGCTTATGCATACTACATTCCTCCTATTGATTGACCTTATTGGTGATTGCTTCAATCTTGAGAGAGGCTCTCTCAAGGGTTGTCTCCAAGGCTATTATCTTAGCCTAAAACTCTACACTCTCCTCATAATGTTCTTGAACCTTCTTATCCAACTCTGTATTTGTCACTATGGTGAATCCTATGGAGGTCTCTCCTTCACTACCAAACATGCACTTATTTTCCCAAAATCAAAAATTTTCTCTGATACCAATTTGATAGGAGTAGTCTAGGCTAATGTAACTAGTGTATGAGAACTCCTAGATATCCCCTACTCACACAACTTACCCTTGATCAACTAAAAACAAAATTTCCATTTGGCTACCCTATCTATTCAGGCTTGCTCATTAGCTTGAACTTCATTCTAGGCCTCCTTACTGGTTCATTTGTTCTTGAAAGTGTTGGAGGCTCTTCCTAGGGTATCTTGGACTTCTTTCCATCCATTTCTCTCACTTCTTTCATTAGGTTACTATACGATCCCTTCAAATCCTTGAAAATGCCCTATTAAGTCTAGTAGCCCTTAATTAGCGCTCCTCATTGACTAATTTTGGTTTTGTGAAAAAATTCCCTCAAGAAGACTACAATTAAACTTCTGATGTTGATACCCTTTTCCAAGGCCCTCAAGATTCTTAAGGTTGAAAGTCCCCAACTTCTATCTAATGCCCTAACCCTAATCTTAAGGGTTTGCTAGGGTGTAGCCACAATCCAAACTAATCAAGAGCAAATCTATTCTCCCTCACTTCCTAGGAACTTTCAGAGTTTCTCCTTGCAATAATTTAACCTTCACTCCATCCTCTAGACTTCTCTATCTTCCTTCCTCTTCAAATCAATTCACCCTTGCAAGTAAACTTCTCTCCTTGGCTCAATTTCTAGTCGAGCACAACATTGTCTCACCTAGGAATAGGCTTCCAAGGAATTGGCTTGGACCATCACTTCTAGGTCCATCCATTGTCCCACATAATATACAATATTTCTACTAGAATTCCTCAAGGTTTCATTAACTTTCAACCTTGGGGAATGTTGGTAGATACCATTTTGCTAAGTCTTCCTAGTACAAGCCATCAGGTAGACTATTTAGCAAAACATTTATTATGCACACTGATGGATTGTTCAAACCTTCAAACAAAAACAAAATCATACAAAAATAATGCATAAACTATATTCCAAAACCAAAACACTTTTCTAATCACATATCAATCCAAAACTCTAACTTTCATTCCAACTGCCACCAATTTGTTGTTCAGTTGCAGGTTTCCATACAATGCCAAAATTATGAACCATACAAAAATTACTTCTAGGGCCTTACATACCCATTCCACACATAACTCAACCAAATTTCATGCATTGTTAACCTCCTAGTAACTATTAACCAACTTTTCTTGTAAAAGTTGCACTTTTTGCAAAATTGACAATTTTTACATTTTTGCATCTTAGACTTGGTAGGACTATGCCTTATGACTCCAAAACATACATGGAAGTAATTTAGGACATATTTATACCATGACCATGACTACCTACTTTAACTTTCTTATTCGGCCCTCTAAATCAACTTTTTGCACTTTTCTCCTAATTGTCAACAAATGCATCATTGCACCTAATTTTCTCATCTCATGCATACATTAGTGTTTGGTGTTTCACATGCATGACTAATTAATCTTTATTTCTAAGTACTAGGTCGTATTTCTTATCTAGACTCCTAGACCCTTATTTTCTTATTAGTGACCTAATCTAGGTGCTCGTTCACCAATTTTGTGCGTAGAGTCCCATATGAAAGTGTGCTTAAGGATTGGGTCACCAAATTGTGGCTCCCTCTTGGGGTATCCTAGAAGCTATCAAAAACCTTCTTAAGGGTCTTTCCATATTCCATTTTAGGAATCATTCCCATGTTGATAGTGTCCTCAACCATGGCCCCAAGTTTGTTTGTACTTTCCTTCTCATTTTTTAGTCTTATTTGAGAGATTTTTCAGTCTCCAATCACAAAAAGCTTAAAGTGCCCATTTGGGTTGAGTTTCTTGGTCTTGTTTTTCCTTATTGGCCTTTGTAATGTCCCCTTTCTAGCATTCATAGCATGATGTTGTCGTTAGCCTATTTCCCCACAGTCTCGTAGGCTAACTAGGACATTAAGGGGGCTTAGAGGCCATTTGGCCTAGACAGTTTCAGTTGCAGGTCTTTCTGAGGGGTTCTGGGGAAACTTTGGGCATACTTACTATTTATAGTAAGTCATCTTGGACATGTCCGGACATTCAGTCACAGTGGTATGTCAATGGTAATTGTTTAAAATCGATAGGAAAACTTATTTATCATTGATAAGATTTGTTATGCATTGATAAAGCCATTTTATAAAGTTAAATTTAAATATTTAACTTTATTAATGCATAGACTATAGTTTGTGGGAAATATTTAAATTAAAAGAGTTCCCTTTATTTTTATAACACATTGGAGACATAAGGTACATAAAGGGAGTTATGTTTTATCCCACATTGAGAAAATGAAGGATTGAGCTCTTGTGAGAACACTATAAAAAGAAATGGAAGAGCTTTTTTTTTGTATGCTTGGATGAAGATTAATGTTATGTTGTTGGATATCTAATTATCAGGCTTGGAGGACAGAATCCCTCTTTGCTAGCATTCTCTTCTTTGTTGGAAGACACAGTCAGGAGGATCAAGGGTGTTTTCACTTCAGGAAACAAACTGGGTTTCATTTGGGGCGTTCGCATAAAAAAATTTACAAGGGTTTGAGGTGCAGATCTAAAGTTAGTTATTGCTATAGTGCCGCATGAACAGTATTTTGCTACAGTCGGCATGAACAGTATTTTGCTACAGTACGGCGTGATCAGTGTTGGTATCAAGTTTACTTGTTTTTTCGGCTGATTAGAAGTTTGGAGGGCTGCCGACTACATCTGCAAAATACTACGGCCACTAATTCTAGGTTTCTTCTATCAAATTTTGATACTTTGCATAATAATTATTGAATACAAGTCTGAATAGTTGTTGCAGCCTTTAAGGTAGCTGTAAGTGCACATCTACATTTAAAAATCACCCTTTTATCAGCAGATTGAAAGAGTTTCCAGATTTTTCATATACTGTTGAATGTGTGCCAAGTGTTTGTGAAAATGTTATGATGTGTATTATGCATTTTAATGTCACTTCATAGTTGTTTTTAAATCTACTCATTGGAAAACAATTTATTGAGGAAATCAGCTTTATGAGTTTGCATACAAAGTGTTTGACAATATTCCTTAAGTTAAATTTCTACAAGTCAAAGTTCAAATCAGGGGAGGATATTACAGTGGTATCAGAGCTATAAGTCCTGCCATCCTGTGGAGGTCTTATAGGAAATTTAGAACTGGCGGATAGAGGGGAAAGTGTTTGATGAAATGTCAAAACACTAAAATCAGAGCATTTATGTTTGAGCATGCGACAAGGGCCTTATAATTTCTGCAATACCAGAGCAAGACAAAGTAGGAGTTCAGACCTGCAAAGAAAACAGTCTAGTTCATCCGTATAGGGGGGTATAGAATCCAGTCATACAGACACAGCGGAGGTATTCTTTGATCAAGACAGCAATATGGGTGACCGAGATGACAGGAATACAAGATTAGGTGGAGGCGAGAATGCCGATCCAGAGCTTGGAGAGGAAAGATTCTTACAGTTATTAGAGACCTTGGTACAGGGTCAGCGAGTAGCAGAACAAAGGGCACAGGAACAAAATCAGAGATTGGATCTTATGATGCAGATGATGGCTCGTCAAATAGGGTTGAATGCTAACATGGGTGGAGGAAATAATCAGAATGGTAACAATCAGAATGGAAATGATCAGGATGGGACACATAATGGAGATGAACAAGTTGGGAACAATTTTGGTCATGCACCCCAGCGAGCTAGGGCAGTGAGTTCAAGGCCCATGATTCCTACATTTCCTCCTAGAGCTCCAGAGTAGCTCGTACCAGAGCCCCAGATTACTGATATACAGGACCAGTTGAGGAGAGATTGGGAAGCCGGAGGGCCAAATTTTACTGCTGCAATTACCTTTAGGGAGTATATGGATGTGCGGATGAAACATATGCCACGTGGACATGACAGGAACTAGAGCTATGAGCTATGGAAGAAAGTAGGGAGACTTGAGTTACCATATTATGATGGCTCAGAAAAGTCTACAGAAAGAGCTTGGGTTCAAAAGCTTGACACATACTTTTAATTGAACCCTATGCCCGAGGAAGAAGCTATTAAGTATGCAGCAATTCATCTGGATGGGTTAGCACACGAGTGGTGGCATCATGGTATGGTCACTATGGGACATGCACACATTACCTCATATGTGGAGTTTACAGATAGGCTGATTGAACATTTTGATAGGAAGGATCCAGAACTCCATTTCAAGGAGTTAGCTTAGCTTAAACAGTGGGGATCATTGGAAACATACATTTCAGAGTTTCAAAAACTTGCAATGTTAGTAACAGATGTATCTGAACGGAGGATACTAGTTCTATTTATGGATGGGTTAGCTAATCCGTTGAGAGGGTGGATTAAAGCTCTCAACCCTCCCACTTTGTAGGAAGCCATTAAGAAAGCTCGTGACATGGATTCCTCTTCATCTTAAAAAAATAAATTCCAGGCAAAGAGTTTCCCTTCAAGGAAAGATAAGGACAGGAAACCTTTTCATAAAGAGGTTCAGCCAGCTAAGGAGGAAAGTAAGAGGTTGGACAATGAGACACTTAATGATCTCAGGAAGAAGAAGCTTTGTTTTCATTGCAGGGAGCCTTGGGATTTGTCACATAAGTGTCCATTGAAAGAAAAAGCTAAGCAGATGGAGTACTTTTCAGCGAAGAGTCAATAGATGGAGATTCAGAGCAGTCATCTGAATTAGATGGAGATGATGATAGTTCTTCACAGGAGGAAGCACGCGGTGATATCACGATAGCTCAGTTGTCAAGTATACAGGAGACCGTCACTTTCAGAGTTAGGGGAACCTTGGATGGACAGAGAGTTGTGGCACTCATTGATATAGGGGCGACACATAACTTCATTGATGAGAATTTTGTGACATGCAGAGGGCTACATACAGAGGAGCATAGGGGATTTAAGGTGATGGTTGTCGATGGCTTCAAAATTGAATGTACCAAGAAAATCTCCAACTTGCAACTTCGTTTGGGAGATTATGACATGACAGGAGATTTCTTTGTGGTCAACATTAGTGATCAGGATATGGTGCTTGGGATGAACTAGATGAAGTCTCTGGTAGAGTTTACATTTAACCTTGAGAAAATAGAAATAAGGTTTGAGGAAAATGGTAAGAAGATAGTGCTCAAAGGTTTGTCAGATGGGAGACTTCAAGTGGTGTCACTCAAGCGAATGCAGAGTTTCTTTAGACATGATCAGGTACAGTGGGCAGCAGAGTTTAGAGTAATGCCTAAGATGACAGAGCAGCATAAACAAGAGTATCCACCTGATGTACAAAAAATAATAACCAAACATACTAAGGTGTTTGGTGAGATACCTCCAGGGAGACCCCCGGATAGGGGAATCGAGCATGTTATTGAATTAGAGGAAGGGGCTAAGCCAGTTATCATCACACCTTACCGCCATCCGAAGAGATGTAAGGATGAAATAGAAAAGGCAATTAAGGAGTTGATTGACATGGGGCACATACGGCCAAGCAAAAGTCCTTTCGCTTCTTCAGTAATATTGGTGAAGAAGAAGGATGGTACAATGAGGATGTGCATTGATTATAGGGAGCTAAACAAGAAGACAATCAAGAACTGATAACCTATCTCGCACATCGATGAGCTTATTGATGAATTGCATGGTGCATGCTACTTCTCCAAGATTGATTTGAGATCCGGCTACCATCAGATACGGGTTAGAGAGGTGGATGTGGAGAAGACAGCTTTTAGATGCCACTATGGAAATTTTGAGTTCTCAGTCATGCCCTTTGGGTTGACAAATGCCCCTGCCACTTTCCAGTCCTGTATGAATAGAGTGTTCAGAGATTAGTTGAGGAATTTTGTGTTGATATTTTTTGATGATATACTGATATACAGCCATACTTGGGAGGAACATTTGAAGCATATTGATACAGTGCTCAGTATTCTAGAGAGGGAGTCATTATATGCCAAGATAAGTAAATGTGAGTTTTGGATGATAGAGTTGCTCTATCTAGGGCATATTATTAGTGCAGAAAGTGTTCGGGTTGACCCAAACAAGATCAGGGCCATTCTGGATTGGCCACCACCGAGGAACACTTCACAACTCAAGGGATTTCTCGGGCTTTGTGGGTTCTACCGCAGATTTGTGAAGGGATTTTCACAGATAGCAGCACCACTTACAGATTTGACATGGAAAGATAGTTTCAAGTGGACAGAGAGGGCTCAGGATTGTTTTGACAGGTTTAAGGAGCTGATGAGTACATGTCCTGTTTTAACCATTCCAGATTTCACCAGGCCCTTTGAGCTACAGTGTGATGCCTCAGGAGAGGGCATAGGAGTTGTTCTCATGCAAGAAAAACATCCCATCGCATATGAGAGTAGAAAATTACGAGGTGTGGAAAGAACCTACAGCATCTACGACAAAGAGATGCTAGAAATCATGCACGCGCTAGCTAAGTTCAGGCAGTACTTAGTGGGAAGTCGGTTCACAGTAAAAACAAATCATAATAGCTTGAAACATTTCCTTGGACAAAAGGACCTTAATGACAGGCAATAGAAATGGGTGAGTAAATTACAGGCCTATGATTTTGACATAGCCTATGTCAAAGGGAAGAAAAATATTGTTGCAGATGCTTTATCTAGAAGGCCTCATTTTCTTGTTGTTGGGATAGTCATGGATGATTAGAGAGAGATGATCTTGGCAAAATATGCTAAGGATAGTTGGGCATCTAGTATTATTGAGGGAGCTATTCAAGATAGTCGATACACTGTCATAAATGATCTTATCATCTACAAGGAAAGGATTTATTTAGTACCCAGGTCTACTATGAAGTAGAAGATTTTGAGGGCATTTCATGATTCACCAATGGTAGGACATCCCAGATTCTTTAAGACATATCGGCAGGTGAGAGAGCGCTTCACTTGGAAAGGACTCAAATCAGAGGTGCTTCAGTTTGTGAGGGAATGCCCTGTGTGTCAGCAGAACAAACAGGAACATTTTTTTCGGGTGGTTTACTACAGCCCCTACCCATACCAGAGAAGAAGTGGGATAGCATTTCCATGGATTTTATCACAAGCCTCCCCAAGGCACAAGGTCGGGATAGTATCTTTGTTGTGGTAGACAGATTGACAAAATTTGCACATTTCTTTGCAATTTCGTCTACATATTCAGCAGCACAAATAGCAGAACTATTTTTTCGAGAGGTATTCAGACTACATGGGATACCACGGAGCATAGTCAGTGACAAAGATAGCAGATTTATGAGCCACTTTTGGCAGGAGTTGTTCAGGTTATGTGGAACAGAGCTCACTTCGAGTACCAGATACCACCCCCAAACTGATGGGCAGACAAAGATAGTGAACAAATGGGTTGAGGGGTACCTTCGAAACTACATTGCAGGAGAGCAGAAGGCTTGGGTGAAGTGGCTACATCTAGGGGAGTACTGCTATAATACCTCTTTCCATATGTCTATTCAAATGTCCCCTTTTATGGCACTGTACGGGTATGATGCTCCTAATTTTTTGGATTTGTTATTTGGGGATAGCAGGGTGCCTAAGGCCAAGGATACTTTGCAGGAGTGCCAGGACATTATGCGATCCTTGAAGGAAAATTTTCAAAAAGCACAAAATCAACAGAAGCAATATGCTGATCAGCACAGGGTTGAGAGGTCTTTTGAGGTGGGAGATATGGTGTACCTCATGTTACAGCCATATAGACAGTCCTCTCTCAAGAAGAGTGGAGTAGAGAAATTGAAACCACGCTACTATGGACCGTTCAAAGTAATCAGGAGAGTGGGCGAAGTAGCTTATGAGTTGGAGTTGCCTGCAGATAGTAAAGTGCATAATGTGTTCCATGTGTCACGCCTTAAGAAGGCATTGGGTCACAATGTGGTGCCTTCAGTAGTATTGCCACCTCTTGATGATGAGGGAAAGCTTATCTTGGTTCCCAAGGCCATACTTGACTCCAGGGAGAGGGTGCTTCACAGGAGGACTATCAGGGAGTATCTAGTGAAGTGGAGGAACCTACCTATCGAGGATGCTACTTGGGAAAATGAGCAGATATTGCAGCATCCAGAGCTAAAATTGCTTGAGGACAAGCAATTTTGGGAAGGGCAGACTGTAATGTCCCCTTTCTAGCATTCATAGCATGATGTTGTCATTAGCCTATTTCTCCACAGTCCCGTAGGCTAACTAGGACATGAAAGGGGCTTAGAGGCCATTTGGCCTAGACAGTTTCACTTACAGGTCTTTCTGAGGGGTTCTGGGGCAACTTTGGGCATACTTACTATTTATAGTAAGTCATCTTGGACATGGCCAGACATTCAATCACAGTGGTATGTCAATGGTAATTGTTTAAAATCGACAGGAAAACTTATTTATCATTGATAAGATTTGTTATGCATTGATAAAGCCATTTTATAAAGTTAAATTTAAATATTTAACTTTATTAATGCATAGACTATAGTTTGTGGGAAATATTTAAATTAAAAGAGTTCCCTTTATTTTTATAACACATTGGAGACATAAGGTACATAAAGGGAGTTATGTTTTATCCCACATTGAGAAAACGAAGGATTGAGCTCTTGTGAGAACACTATAAAAAGAAATGGAAGAGCTTTTTTTTTGTATGCTTGGATGAAGATTAATGTTATGTTGCTGGATATCTGATTATCAGGCTTGGAGGACGGAATCCCTCTTTGCTAGCATTCTCTTCACTGTTGGAAGACACAGTCAGGAGGATCAAGGGTGTTTTCACTTCAGGAAACACACTAGGTTTCATTTGGGGCGTTCACATAAAAAAATTTACAAGGGTTTGAGGTGCAGATCTAAAGTTAGTTATTGCTATAGTGCCGCATGAATAGTATTTTGCTACAGTCGGCATGAGCAGTATTTTGCTACAGTACGGCGTGAACAGTGTTGGTATCAAGTTTACTTGTTTTTCTAGCTGATTAGAAGTTTGGAGGGCTGCCGACTACATCTGCAAAATACTGCGGCAACTAATTCCAAGTTTCTTCTGTCAAATTTTGATACTTTGCATAATAATTGTTGAATACAAGTCTGAATAGTTGTTGCAGCCTTTAAGGCAGCTATAAGTGCACATCTACATTTAAAAATCACCCTTTTATCAGCAGATTGAAAGAGTTTCCAAATTTTTCATATACTGTTGAATGTGTGCCAAGTGTTTGTGAAAATGTTATGATGTGTATTATGCATTTTAATGTCACTTCATAGTTGTTCATAAATCTACTCATTGGAAAGCAATTTATTGAGGAAATCAGCTTTATGAGTTTGCATACAAAGTGTTTGACAATATTCCTTAAGTTAAATTTCTACAAGTCAAAGTTCAAATCAGGGGAGGATATTACAGCCTTGCCTTCAAAATATTTCTCAAACCCTAGGTAGGGTGGTAATCTTAGAGCTAGACCATTTTTATCATGTTTGTCCTTAAAAGAGGATTTATGTTGAGATTAACCTTGCTCAAAACTTAAGCGATATAATTAAAATTTAGATTGGTAGGTGTAATTTCACTTAGAAATTAATGTATCTTGACTTACACAATAATCTCTTTTTGTGTGATTTTGTATTGTTGGAAATATTCAAGACTATGCTAAGTTATTGAGAGGGGAAGGGTGAATCAGTAACTTCTAAAACTTCAACAATATCAACTCTTACTCCAACAATCCAATTTAGCATATAACCCATCACATATAATTTGATCTAATTGCATGCATAAGAAACTAAAAACATGAAAGCATTCATAACATTGTGACACAAAGATTTGGTGACCCAGAAACCTTCCAAATAGAAAGTAAAATTGGGGTGTTGATGATACCCAAAAACTTTAGTACTGCAGTATAAAGTTAGCCTGTTAAAGCTTACACTGATCACCTAATGATCTGCCCTATTAGGAGCAATAAGGATTGCTGAGTCCACCTTTTGAAAGGATTTACAAACATACAATTAAGTATGCACTCGATAAAGAGATTTACAAAAGACTATTAGGTCTACCTTATTAAAGGATTTGACTGATCCACCTGATAGGATGAAATAGTAGATGATCTTTGATCTGCAACTTGGTTTGCTAAATGAGATTCCTTTATGTACAAATCACCTTACTATGATAGATATGACTTTGCTGCTCCTTATACTATTGTAGCCTTTGCAATTCACCCTTTCTACTCTTCTCTAATGAATGCATTAATTCCATGCATATTTCCATATGCTTGGATATGATATAATGCATTGAATATATACCAATCCAATTATACAAATTACAAAGTTAGCCACAAAACAAGTTAACACAAATATTACAAATTCAGCTCACATGAAGACACTCAGGTTTTGAAAACTGACTTGGTGAGATTCTGATACTCAGCATCCATTGTCAATGCTCGACATCGTCATGCACTTGGTAGACATAGAAGCTCTGTCCATACTGATCACTTCCAAATACTCTTGAACTTGGTCTACACTAGTGACTTGGTAGATACTATGAAACTTGTCATATAAATTGAATCACTTGTTTACCATGGCAAGACTTAGTAAACACTATCACCTCGAGCTCGATATAAACTGAGTCACTTGGTTAACTGTAAGAAATGACAAGATAGAGCAAGGAACGAGAAACAATCCAAGTAAGTTAAGTGTGAAACAATGTTACCATGAGATAAGAAAAATCCAAGAGCATACACCAAGATGGTTCAACAATGGAGACAAAGATTTATAAGGGGAAAGCAAAGAAAACCCCTTGTGAGTATTATGAATGAAGGCAAATGCCTAGAGAAGAGAGAGAGAGTGTGTTGGAGCAAAATAGTTCAATAGAATAACATCAAAATGATGTGTAGAGAAGAAAGAAAGAGGAGCATCTCTTTTAAAGAGATGAGAAAGGAGTTTCATGTGTTCTCATGTGTAACTCCCATTTCTATGAATGCCACATTCATAATAGGTGTGTGCAAAGTGTCACAATCCTCTTAAGGAGGATAAACTAAATTCCTTAATAAAGGAATTATAAAAATGAGTTGTCCTCACATGTGGAATAAAGGACAAATAATGACATGTCCTCCACATGTGTAAAATAGGAAAAACTATATTTAGGGATCCTTGGAATATCCCAATTAAATACATCCCACCCCCCCTTAATCTTTACTTGGGGAGTTTACATCAAAGGGTTATAAACCCAAATTTTTAAAATGAAATTGAAATCCCTCTTTAGAAAGTGGTTTTGTCAAAATATCAGCCACTTGATGTTCACCTTTACAATAAAGAAGCGTAACTTTCTTTTCTTCAACTTGTTCTCGAATGAAGTGATGTTGAAGTGAAATATGTTTGGTCCTTGCATGAAAAACTAGATTCTTTGCCAAGGCAATAGCACTTTGATTGTCACAATGTAGAGGGGTAGGTGCTTGTTGAGGTAGACCCAAATCTTCAAGAAGTCTTCTAAGCCATAAAGCTTCCTTAGCTGCATTGGTACAACCTTTATATTCAGCTTCAGTTGAGCAAAGGGAAATAGAGTGCTCTTTTTTACTTTTCCAAGAAATTGCACTTGAACCAACAAAGAAATAATAGCCACAAGTGGATTTCTCATCATTGGGATCTCCACCTAGATCAAAATCAGTATAGCCATGTAAAATAAATTCAAAATTGGCATTATAAAATAATTCCATATTAATAGTTCCTTTAATGTACCTTAAGATTCTTTTAGCAACTTTAAAATGAGTTTGTTGAGGTTTGGACATAAATCTGGAAACTAAGCCAACACTATAAGCAATATCACGTCTAGTAAGAGTTAAATAATTTAAACTTCCTACCAATTGCCTATACAAAGTTTCATCAACAAAAGGAGTATTCATATCAGCCATTAATTTAGTTCCTAATTCATATGGAATTGAAACATGGTTAGAATCATTCATCTTAAATTTTTCTAAAAGATCATGAGCATACTTGCTTTGAGAAAGAAAGAAACCCTTAGGAGTTTTCCAAATTTGCATACTTATGAAGTAATGTAAAATACCTAAATTAGTCATCTAAAATTTATGTTTAAGTTGAAACTTAATATCAGAAATCAAAGCATCTGAACTAGAAGTGAGAATTAGATCATCCACATAAACAATAACAATGATAATATCATCTTTAGTATGTTTAATATACAAATTAGGATCATTCTTACTTCTAGAAAAGCCTTGAGAAATAAATAAAGAATTAATTTTAGAATACCATTCTCTAGGTGATTGTTTAAGACCATAAATAGATTTTTTTAATTTGCAAACTAGATTTTCACTACCTTTCTTAACAAATCTAGGAGGTTGAGCCATATAGATTTCTTCATGTAAATCACCATTTAAGAAGGCACTTTTAACATCCATTTGATGATTAGGCCAATTCATTTTAGATGCTAAAACAAAAACTAATTTGATAGTAGGCATTTTAGCAATAGGAGCAAAAGTTTCATTATAATCTAATCCTTCTATTTGTGAAAAACCTCTAGCAACTAACCTAGCCTTAAATTTACTAATTTCATTATTAGCATTCAATTTTGTTTTGTATAACCATTTACATGAAACTATATTCTTGCCATGAGGTAACTTGACTAAGTCCCAAGTTTGATTAGCAATTAAAGAGTCATATTCCTCTTGCATGGCCTTTTGCCAATGAGGTTGAGAGTTGGCTTGATCAAAAGACTTAGGATCATTAGAATTCATAATAGTAGTCATCAAAGCATAATTACAATAATTAATCCTTCTATGTTTAATTCCACCAAATCTAGAAATGTGGTCATCACTTTCATTGATTAAGTTTTGAGCCCATTTAGGTTTACGTTTAGTTGTAATGGAATCATCACTAGAGGAAGAATCATTATCAATAAAAGCATCATTAGTAGCTACTTGAATATCATTACTAGTAGAAGCAGAAATAATAGGTGGTGCTTGAGTTGTAGGGTTAAGAGAAGGAGGTTGGTCCTCAACTAGCACAATTTTAGTGCCACTAAATTCTGCATCATGTGTAATAGAATAGTCATGTACACCATTTTTTGCAATGCAAACATCTCTAGCAACGTGAACTTTGTTAGTAGTAGAATCATAAACACAATAACCCTTAGTGTTTTCATCATAACCAACAAAAATATAAGGAGAAGACTTAGCATCTAATTTATGCCTTTTCTGTTTAGGAGTATGAACATAAGCAACAGATCCAAAAATGTGCAAATGATGTAAATCAAGTTTCCTACCAGACCAAGCCTCTTTTGGAGTAATATCCCTGAGAGCTTTGGTAGGAGTCCTATTAAGAATATAAGTTGCACAAAACATGGCTTCAACCCAAAATTTATAATGCAGATTCTTAGCATGCAACATGCAACTAGCCATTTCAACAATGGTCCGATGCTTTCTTTTTGCCACACCATTTTGTTGTGGTATATAAGGAATAGTAAGCTCATGTTTAATTCCACATGATTTTAAATAAGAATGAAAAGCATTATTCACATATTCCTTTCCATTATCAATTCTAAGAATTTTAAGTTTAAAACCAGATTGTCTTTCAACATATAACTGAAATTCAATGAATATATCAAGAACTTGATCCTTGCTATGCAAAAAATAGATCCAAGTTCGTCTAGAAAAATCATCAACAAAGGTAAGTGCATACCAAGAACCTTGGATGGAGTTATTTTCCATGGGGCCCAAAAGGTCACTATGGACAAGGTGCAACTTATGAGTTGCCCGTCATGATTTACCACTTGGAAAGGGCTCCCTATGCATCTTACCACTCATACAACCAGTGCAAGCAATCTTAGAAGGAATAATGTGAGGCAAGCCATCAACCATATTTCTTTTTTGCATTAAAGTAATATAATCCAAATTTAAATGGCCAAGTCTTTCATGCCATATATTGAAATCAATGGAAGTATGTAAAGAATATCATGAACTAGAAAATTCATGGAATTTAAATAAGTTGTCATCATCCATTTTAGCATGAGCAATCACTTGTTTAGTTTGAGGATCTATCACATAGCACGTATCTTTATAGAATTCAACTTTATAGTCCTGACATTACCTTGAAACAGAAAGAAAATTAGTTTTCAGATCAGGTACATACAATACATCATGCAATTTACCATTAGGAATAGTTACATCACCTAAACCTTCAACTTTACAAGTCTGATTATTAGCTAACTGAATAGGAATGTTAGCAATATCAGGTTGTAGAGAATCAAAAATTTCTTTATGAGAAGTTACGTGTTGTGATGCACCACTGTCAACAATCCACTCTAAAGGTCTACAAACATTAAAGCTACAAGTAAAAGCATGATGAGAATTGGAACCATTAGAGTTACCTTTTTTATGATTTAATTTTTTATTATGGTTACTGTTATTCATAGGTTTTTTATCATTTTATTTTTTAAAACAGTTATTGACAACATGACCATCTTTGCCACAATAAGAACAATGAGGTTTGGAATTTGAATGATTCCTTTGATTATTATTATTATGATTGTTATTATGATGATTGTTATGGTTATTGTTATTATTGTTATATTTGGCATGAGATTTATTATTGGAATTATTAGAATTATTATTATAGTGTTTGTTATTATGATGATTATTATTATTATTTGAACAAAAATTATTATTATTTGAATTCTGAGACATGAATGCATGTTCAGTTGATTTAAGAGTGCCAAACTGAATTAGCTTAGCTTCTTCCTGTCTTAATAAATTTTCAAAAATAACATAAGTTAACTGAGTAGATAATGTAGGAATAGCAAGTTGAGCATGAACATTAGTTATAAACTATTGAAACTGTCTAGGAAGAGACTTTTTAAGAATAATATGAATTAAGTGAATGTCATCTAACTGAACACCTAAAGCAACAAGTTGATTTTTAATAGAATCAAATTTTAGCAAAAATTCATCCAATGTCTTAAAATCTGAATACCTAAGATCTTCAAGTTGATCTTGCAACTGCATTTTGCAGGATTCATCTGCACTGTCATATTTGGTTTGTAAAATTGACCAGGCATCATGGGCTTTAGAACAATGTGCAATTAAAAGATATAAGTCTGGAATAATGGAAATACCAATTAACCCTAAAGATTCTTCATTCTTAAGTTTCCAAGTATCTTTTTCATCTTGGATAGCCGCTAAACCAGGTTCAACAGAAGGATCAATGGCTATCTCGAATAGGTGTTTAAAAGAAATATAAATGAAATATGTGTTTTTTAGGAATGATAATTAGTATGATTAAGTTTTATTTCTGGAATTAAGGTTGACATTTTTATGGAAACAAAAAATGTACCCCTTATAGAAATATGAATTTAAAAAATTAACTAGAACTACTGAGGAAACTATGATTAATTTCTTTAAAAAAATGAGACAACCCTACAAAGAAATGTTAGAAATAATGATTAATCTAAAAATGATAATGCAAAGGCATTTTAGAATAATTAAAAGAATAAAGTAGAGGCAATGAGAATAATTAAATGATTATAGCCTGAAATGATTATTGGATAAACTGAATAACAGATAGACGAAACCAACTCGCTATATTTAGGATTCCTAATAATTTGAAATGATTAAAAAACAACTTATAAGTGTCAAGATTTGAAGTCATAAATTAATTTTATAACCTTATTATAGAAGCACTTAATAAATTATAAATAATGAAAGATAAACTAACAAATTCCTTAATGAAGGAATTATAATAATAAAAAATTTAAAGTACTTATATTAAATCTTGCTAATAAAAATGATTTAATAATAATAAGCCTTAATAATGTTTAATACTTTAAAACTTAAGACTTAAGAACTAAAAAGACTTTTTAAGGATTTAAAAAAAACTTAGTATTTCTAAAACTTTAAAACTCAAAAAAAGAAACGTAATACTACTTTTCAAAAACTTAATACTCCTTTTAAAGGAAAACGTCTCTCTTTTTTTTTTTAAAGTCTGAATTAGCCCTGAAATGTTCTTTTAAAAACGTAATACAAATTTTTTTGAAAAAGACTTAAGAAATGTAAGAAACTTGTTTTTAAAAAAATGTAATACCTACATATGTAAAAACAAAATACACTCTTATTTAAAACGTAATACACTCATGCAAAACAAACGACTTAATAAGCCTTGAAGGAAAACGCTTAAAGGAAAATGCTTAAAGAAAACGCTAAACATTGGGGTTACAGATGGCACCAACGGCAGAGAAGAAGCCCACGACTGCTAATAAAAAAAAAATGAAGGGTTTTTGGGTTACGACGCTCAATGGCTCAAACCGCAGCATTTGCAAGGAGGCACCGTTAATGGCATCCCGTGTCACGATCACGGGAGTTGTTAGGGTTTATGGGTTTCATGGCAGAGGAAAATATGCCTACGCAGGTTCAAACCCTGCTGAAAGCCAATCACTGCAAAGGGGATTTCTCAAGCGACAAGGGAAAATGAAGAATCAAAGGAAGCTAGGGTTATAACCTACACAGGAAAGGTTCCTTATTCAAGCGCTCGGTGTTTTTTGATGAAGGGAAACAACAATAAAGGATGAAGACTGAACTATGTTTTAAAAACAAAGTAAGAAGATGCAAAAAAAGAAGGAAAGATTGAAAAATAGAGAAAGTTGCTAAGAAGAACTAGCAAAACAAATCGATAAAACAGTACTTGAAAAACAAAGATACCAAAATTAAAATCTCATGGATTTATTAAATTTAAAAAATATATATTTGAAGATATAAATTAAAAATATAGATATAGGTGTAATTATTATATTTTAAAGTTAAAAATATATTTTAGATTTTTTTTTTAAAATGAATACTAAATACTTTAAATTTCAAAAAAAAGTAAGATTCCGCTTGACAATTTAGAGATATTAAAATCTCATATATAAGGAAATATAAATTTTAAATTTTAAAATAGAGATATATATATTAAGATGTAGGGATATATATATATATATATATATATATATATATATATATATATATATAAAGAAATAGTAGGAAATATTTTAGATTTTAAATAAATAAATAGGAAATGTTTTTTTTTTAAAATTTAAAAAGACATAATTTATAATAAATAAGTGCTATCTAATAAATGCTTCTTCTTTTGGCAGCACGCCTTCCAAAACAAGAGCAAAAAAAATTGAAATTTTTTGAACAGAAAATTTTTTGGCGGCAAGCCTTCCAAAGAGGGTTAGTAAAAAATGATACAATAAAATCCGCACACACAAGATGTTAGAATGAGCAAACAACCACAACTCAAACTTCTTCTCTCATTGACGTCTCCAAATAAGGTGTGCTCCAATGAATGGCAACCTTCAACACAAGAACTTAAAATGAGGATTAGTAACCAAGCTCTGATACCATGAAAGAAACGACAAGATAGAGAAAGGAACGAGAAACAATCCAAGTAAGTTAAGTGTGAAACAATGTTACCATGAGATAAGCAAAATCCAAGAGCATACACCAAGATGGTTCAACAATGGAGACAAGGATTTATAAGGGGAAAGAAAATAAAACCCCTTGTGAGTATTACGAATGAAGGCAAATGCCTAGAGAAGAGAGAGAGAGTGTGTGTTGGAGCAAAATAGCTCAATACAATAACATCAAAATGATGTGTACAGAAGAAAGAAAGAGGAGCATCTCTTTTAAAGAGATGAGAAAGGAGTTGCATGTGTTTGCATGTGTAACTCCCATTTCTATGAATGCCACATTCATAATAGGTGTGTGCAAAGTGTCACAATCCTCTTAAGGAGGATAAACTAAATTTCTTAATAAAGGAATTATAAAAATGAGTTGTCCTCACATGTGGAATAAAGGACAAATAATGACATGTCCTCCACATGTGTACAATAGGAAAAACTACATTTAGGGATCCTTGGAATATCCCAATTAAATACATCCAAGGGAAGATTAATGTTTCTAACATTAACACTAAGGAGCTCGGTTAACACTGGACTCGCATCACATACACTGCGAACTCAATGAACACTACACAATTTGGCTTGCACTGGTAAACTTGGCATACACTGAGATGCATGGTTTACACTATTGATCTTCACTGTGACTGTGACTACTTGGTAACCACTAGGATTTGTCCAAAGGACTCGGTAGCAACTATAGAACTCGGCAACAATTGAAATGCTTGGCAAACACTGATAGTTGTACAATAAGTTCAGTAGCTATATACAATCTAAATAAGTGTGTGTCACTAATAACAAACTTGACTGATATGTCAACAATCTCCCCCTTTGGCATTACTGACAAAAATACTTATCAGCCAAAACTAAATTCAAAAAGTTTCTTGAATACCTTTTATCCATCACCTTGTGATACTAGCTCGATAGAGTATATTGTTTTTGAAATTTTTCAAAATTGATTTGTAAAGTATATATCTATACATGGTAAGGTTCTTCCATACAGTATATTGTACATCTTCTTGTTATATACAACATATCTTACTCCCCATTTATTTTTACAACTTATTTCATGTTCTCCCCCATAACATATGTCTTTCTCTCGCTTTTTGACGTTAATGCCAAATATTTATTCTATTTATTTACATAGTAATACCAAAATGAAATTAAAAAAATTGAATGTACCTTGAGAATGATTGCCAAGGTTTTATCTCAATTATCTTGCAAGACCTTACATGTGTGAAGTGCAATTTGCACTTCTGCTGACAATTCTATCATATGGTCCGCAATGGAGAAGTTATTATCATGGATGAGAGTTTTTAAATGTACAATATGTTTTGTAGTACATCCATGATGGGAAGAATCATATTTTTTATATCTATCAATGTGGATTTAATCCTTGCTTCCTCTCTAAGCAATTCTACTTGCATATGTGACAAAAATCTTATTTTCTTGAAATGTGTAGAGCTTGAACTAGGGTCAAGTTGTAGCTGTTGAGCACTAGCCTTCAGATCTTCATCTATTTTGGACATTTTTTCCTTTATTTCCTTTGTAAACTTAGAAACATCACATAGCTTTCCAAAAAGTGATGACACATTTGTACAAGATGCTTCTAAATTGCCCAAAATTGTAGAAAGTTCTACTTGATATATAGCTATCTACTGAGCAATGTGCTCCAGCCCTTTATTATCAAACTTATTTTCTGCCTTCTGCACTAGCTTATCTTGTTCATTAGTATCTTCATTGAATTTCTAGACTGCTTCTACTTGCTAATACAAAATTGGTTGAGAAGAATCAACCTCAATACCTATGGCCTCTACCAAAATGTTCTTTGTATCTTCAATTATCTTGAATTCCTTATCTCTCTCCTCTCTTAGTCTTTGTTGTTTAGCCTTCTTCTAAAGGGATTTCACCAAATGACTGCATTTGGTCTGGAGTAATCTTGGAAATATCTCAATTTGGTATTACAATTTCTTCATCTAAATCAATTTCTTCCTCCAGCTCTTTTCCTTTTCCCAAAAATTGTGTACTCGGTTGAACCTTGGGTTCAACTATCCTTACACTTATTGCTTTTGTACCCAGAATAGAAATAATAGTAGACATGCTAGGACTAGCTATAAAAATTGATACTATGTTTAGTGAAGGAATATTTACAAAAATATCTAAAGAATCCAAAATTGATGTGCGCAAAATTGAAGTACTCAAAACTGGTGTGCTAAAAAATGAAGTAGCCAACTCGGTTGATGAAGGAAGAGTTTGCAGCTTGGTACAGGAAGTGGAGGTCACTTATGTCAATGATGTGTTGAGCTGAGTCATGTTAGGATAAAACTATGGATAGAAATAACAATTAAATGCAAATATAAGCAATAACAAAAAATAATAGATCACATAGAAAAGAACACAAGGCACCAAGATTTAACATGGTTCACCCAATCCCCTGGGCTACATCCACCAAACTGCAAGTTCGATATTATTAAAATACAGTGATTACAACTTGAGTACAATTTGTAATCCCTTATAGCTCAATACCGTGGCAAGAAGCAATTTTGCATCACAACATAATGAAAATACCTAACCCTAGACCCTTTTATACAAGTATTTTATGTCATTTTAGGGTTACAACATGTTGGCCATATGTTGGCTACAACGGCAGGCCACAGCGCAAAAAAAAAATTCCAAATCCCAAAGAATTTGTGAAGTATGTACAGTACTTTCTTGATCAGTCACCACAATCTAACAATCTTCCACTTGGGGACTGATCAGGCTCCACACTAAACAAGAATCTCCCACTCGAAGACTGATCCTATAGCAATACTACTACCACATGGGGCTCCCACTAGATCAAACCACCCTGGACTTTGTTGTTCTTTTATTCATGTTTAGTCTAGAAGACCAACCGAAGCTGAAGAGGAGTTCAGCTTCTCCCTTGTTACAACCTTTGTCAACATATCTGTCGGATTGTCATTTGTATGTATCTTCTCCATCTTTAACTATCCATCCTCTAAAATTGATAGAATGAAATGGTACCACAACTGTATGTGTTTGTTCTTAGAATGTAGAGCTGAATTCTTTGCAAGATGAATGGCACTCTGACTATCTGTGAACAAATAATTATCCTTCTGAGGATGTCCCAATTCTTCCAAGAAGAACTAAATCCATTTCATCTCCTTGGTTTCCTCTGTAGTAGCTACTTACTCTGCCTCTGTAGTGGATAAAGCATTAATCTTCTATAACTTAGAAACCCAACTCACAGTTGCCCCACCAACAGTAAAGACATAACCTATAGTACTCCGCCTAGTATCAATATCCCATGCCAAATCTGAGTCAACATAGCCCTGCAAATTAGTAGTAGAGCCCCCAAAGTGTAAACACTTATTAGATGTTCCTCTCAAATATATAAGAATCCATTTGACAGCATTCCAATGCTCAATGCCTGGATGACTCATATACCTGCTAACGACTCCCACTGCATGTGCAATATCTAGCATAGTGCATACCATAGCATACATCAAGCTTCCTATAGCTGAAGCATATGGTACCTTGGACATCTTATCCTCCTCTTCTTGTGTCTTGGGACACATCTCCTTAGTCAACTTTAAATGACCAAGTAAAGGTGTACTGACAGCTTTAGCATTCTCCATAGAGAAATGTTGCAACGCCTTCTCAACATAATTAGCCTGAGATAGCGTCAATGTTCTATTCTTCTTATCTCTACAAATCTTCATACCAAAGATTTGTTTTTCTGCCCCCAAATCCTTCATAGAAAATGCATGTGCTAACTAGCATTTTAGCCCCTTAATATGATCCATGTTAGACCCAGCTACAAGCATATCATCAACATATAAGCATAAAAGAATGTAGCTATCATCATCCAACTTCTTAAAATAAACACAATAATCTGAATGACACCTATTATATCCATGCTCACGCATAAAACTGTCAAATTTTAGATACTTTTGCCGAGGTGCTTGCTTCAAGCCATATAAACTTTTCTTCAATTTGCACACTAAGTTCTCCTTACCTTTGACCTCAAAACCCTGTGGCTAAGCCATATATATTTCTTCATCCAAATCACCATGAAGGAAGGTTGTTTTAACATCAAGTTGCTCTAAATGCAAATCTTCAGTAGCCACAAGACTTAAAATAGTATGGATAGAAGTCATTTTAACAACAGGAGAAAATATTTCATCAAAATCAATTCCCTTTTTCTATGCAAATCCTTTTACAACTAACCTAGCTTTAAATCTTTTCTTACCTCCTTCATCTTCTTTCAACCTGTAAACCCACTTATTCTTCCTTTTTACCTACAGGCAACTTGCACAAATCCCATTTCTTATTCTTTAGCAAAGATTCCATTTCATCTTTCATTGCAGACTCCCACTGAATCTTAGTATCCACCTGCACAGCTTCATCATAACTTTCAAGTTCACCAACATCAGTAAGTAAAATAGAATACAAAGAGGGAGAAAATCTTTGTAGAGGTCTAATTTGCCTCGTTGATCGTCTAACATTCACCAGTGTGTGTGGTATTTGTTGTTGCAGTTGTTGCACATCATGAGGAATGGCTAGAACATCAGCTTTTGGAGTATCATCTAGCAGTACATAATCATCTTCTTTCTTCTCATATTGCTGCAACAGATATTTGTACAACACTTTCTCATTGAATATGACATCCCAGCTTCTTACAATTTTATGATTTTCAAAATCCCAAAGCCTATAACCAAATTCATTAATGCCATATCCAACAAAGACACATTTCTTTGATTTAGCTTCCAGCTTGGTTCTATTTTCAGAGTCTATATGAGCAAAAGCTTCACAACCGAAGGTCTTGAGAAAACAATAACTCACCTTCTTACCAGTCCATGCCTCCTCTAGAATACCAAAGCCCAAAGGAGTAGAGGGACCTCTATTAATCAAATATACAGTAGTATTGATAGCCTCTGCCCACATGTGTAAGGGAAACCTAGCATGCAACCTCATGCTCCTTGCGTGCTCCATTATATTCTTGTTCATGTGTTCAACTAGTCCATTTTCCTGTGGAGTCCTTGGAATAGTTTTTTGTCTATGAATACCATTAGTGGAGCAATAATCTTCAAATTCATGACTGCAATACTCACCACTATTATTAGATCTAAGACATTTTAATTTCTTACCAGTCTCATTTTCAACCAAGCATTTCCATTTCTTAAAAGTTTGAAATACATCAGATTTCTGTCTAAGGAAATAAATCCATACTTTTCTAGTTGTGCGATTAATGAGAGCTACCAAGGAAAGATACTTGAGCCGGTCCCCATACATCTGTATGCACAAGCCCTAACTTCTCCTTTTTGTTTTCCTTCCCAGTCTTTACAAAACTCACTCTCTTTTATTTTCCATACACACAACTTTCACAAAAATTCATATTAACACATTTCAGACCTGGTAAAACTTTCTTTGAATGAAGTACTTTCATACTTTTCTCACTCATGTGCCCAAGTCTATTGTGCCACAACACTGTATTAGAATCTACAGCAACTATTTATGAAGTATGTACAGTACTTTCCTTATCATTCACCACAATCTAACAAGTCAGAGCAAAGAGTGATTGGACATTTGGATTGGCACTAGTGGTCATAATCAAACTTGTTGGGGTTGTCTCTGTGCTTGATTTTGTCATTGGTTTTCTTGGAGAGTGAGGAAGTGAGGCAATAATTGTTGCAGCTATCTTAACTGGATCAGTTTCCTCATCATCTTGCTTTGCTTCCTTAGTAGCCTCTTGTCCTATATCCTTCTCATCTTCTTCATTGTCAAAATGAGTTACTTCTTCAATATTTTCTTCTTCATCTTTCTCCTTATCTTCTTCATCCTCATCATCTTTAATATCAACTAGAAATTCACTTGGTTTATGTAATAGATAGATATTCTTCCAAGTGTTTGTTTCATTCTTTACAACATGTTCAATATCCTTCATCAAAATCAGATAGGTATTAAACTTCAAACTCAATTTTTCTTCATTTTTCTTCAATATCTCTTTTATCTTTGCATCTAATATGCTCAGTAATAGCTGCCTCAAGGTTTACCCATATATGTCTTTGACAGTTTTCATAGCAAATTCCTATCTTTGCTTTATCTTTTCCAACAAATCATAAGGAATTTGAGAAGCAAGCTAGTCTGGTGAGTATTTCCACTTTCCCATCTTATCCATCACCAGGTCTTCAATTTTCTTCTACTCCTCTGTTGTCTAGATTTCATATTTTAATGATTTAAAATTTGTTATTCTAGCTCCTACTTCAAGATCTTTCACTCTGTCTTGGAAGATGGGTGGAGGTTTTTTGAATACAATGTATCCTCCTTCCTTGTCAGATTTCTTCCTTGCAAATCTCCTTGTAAATACTATAGTGGATGGCTTTTGTGGCTTGGTGATAATCACCTTGCCCTTCTTCCTTAATGGATCTTCTCCCTCAAATTCTACCTCATCCTCACCTTTTCCCTCGGTCAACAAAAGGGTAGAACTGGTTTTCAATTTTGTAGTTCTCTAATTTCCTTTGTTTACCGCCTGAGGAAGCTTTATTTCAAGTTCAATCCTAGCTTTTGCTTCATCATATGTGCCAAAATATGTTGCCTTAGGATCAACTAGATTATTCACAAGAGCTTCAATGATATCTTTAGTTTAATCAATATTAACCTCATAACCAAGAGGTTTTACCCATGCAATTCTAGGCTTAACTGCCTGAATGTACACTTTGTCACTATCCACCATGAAACATACATCATCCTTATAATCCTCAACTAGTTTCTTGGGGATTCGGTAACTATTATTCATTTTCTCTTTAAATGCAACAAAATAATTATCCATAATAGTATTGTAGTTTTCACCCATTTCAGCAATAAACTCATTTATCTAATATAACACAGGCACATGTTTTCTCCAAACAACAGTGCCTTTTGAAGGGAAGAATTTCTTAACATAAAAGAATAGACAGGTTAAAAAGGAACCAAACTTACATGGGTTATTCTTTGATCTCCTTATGCTTTCCATATTTTTGTTGAATTTTTTCAACAATAGCTCAAAAAGGTCGAATGACAAATTATTCTTTACCAACTTATATGCCAGGTCCACAGCTTCACATGACACACTATTCAACCTGTTAGAGCTATAAATCTTATGTGAATGACGTGAATACCAAACTTCAATTCCATATATGAAACACTGTTAATTTTCATTCCTCTGTTGTCCCATTCTGCTAGGGTTTTCTTTTCAAGTTCTGCCTGACCTAGTGTTTTTGTCATTTTGGCTTTGGCTAGCACTGGGAGACTAGTGATTTCATGAATCATCTTCTTTGTGATCAACACTAGTTATTCCAACCATAGTTGCCCATTATGCACCTGACTGAGGATAAACCTAACCCATTTAACTTGAAATTCATGGGGCATGTGAGGGATGTGAGATAACCCTTTGGTTTCTAGGTGTTGGTGCTTGGGTTTCAAAACTCCATTCACACAAAGCTGGTCTAGGGCATCATCCATTTCCAATGTACTAATTTCTTGAATAACACATTTGAAATGAGTGTGAATATCATTAATCAAAAGTACCTTTGGAGGGATTTGAGATTGTGCTCCACTTGGATCTACTGTTTCGATGATCACAGGAGTGATCTTAAAATTTGGTGCTTCCCATTCCACTCCATGAACCAATATGTTAAATCCTCGCTTAGCCTCACTAATTTTGGATGTCATCTTCACTAGGTAGGGTTTGAGAGAATTTGAAAACTTTCGCTTGAAATTTGGTCAAATCGCTTGAAAGCTTTGAAGATCACACTTTCAAAATAGCATTTGAAATTTCATGGTAAGAAATGACTTTGATTTCATGCCTTTTGTTAAAAAAAATTATAAATGCTCAATACGAAAGGTAGGTAGACAGACATCATGTTGATAGACTATCATCTACTACTTTGCATTGATCACTCGGTGAAGTATTCGTGGCTTGGTAACCACATGCATCTTCATCACTCCTGACCTTGCTTGGTAGATTTTGTGACCCAACCTTACTTGGTAGAGAAGATTACCCATTAGACACTTGTACTCTGTGATCCCTTTGTCTATTGAATACTAATTTGGATCATTTTGTTCTTTCAATCTGGAACTATTTAGGATGTCTTCTTTGATAGCACAGTTCCAATTTCTCCTTTGAGAACTTAAGTAGAAATGGTAGAGTCACCCAATTCTTGAGTGACTTGATCACTATTGCTTGGACTTGTATCCTCGGTAGACTTTGGAACCCATTGTTGCCTCATATGTTTTTGAATGTTATCAACTTTTGTCTTTTTTCTCATCTTCAATTTGACCAGTATTCATGCAATTCTTGGCAAGATGACCAAGTTCTATACAAATGAAACATCTTTTAGTAGTATCTCTTTTTCTCAAATGATGCTTTACACAATTTATACCAATGTGTCCAAATTCTCCATAGCAATGACATCTACACCAGGTGTTGTAGTTCCAAACAAATATTGCTTTCACAATTTGCTCTGCTAGATTCAATATGTTGGTTTTTCATTCTGATGACTTGCATCCATGTTTCTTACATTTGTGACATTTTCCTTCAAATCTTGGTTTCTCTTTGCGTTCATTAGCCTTATAACCATGCTAATTGCAATTGTGGCACTTTCCATTGAATTTTACTTTTCCATTGCTCCAACATTTGTTTGATGTATGACCTATCTTACCACAGTGATTGCAAGTAGGTCTTTGGTTATTTTGAGCTACTTGCTTGGATGATTCTCCTTCTTCTGTATATCCAATTCTTGCTTTTCCTTTTTGTCTATATAGATTTTGCTCATTCAATTGATTCATGTCTGTTTGGGATTTCATCATTCTTTCATTGATTTTCCTCTTAGATTTTAGATCATTCCATAATCTTTCATTGATTTTCCTTTCATAATTTACATCATTTCTCATTCTTTCATTTTCAAATCTTAGGCTCATGATTTCCTCATTTTCATTAGAGAGTTGACCAATAAGGTCTGCTTGCTGAAGGGATTGGTTCTAGATTTCATTGTTCCTTCCATCTATTTCTTCTTTTATCTTGTTCGTCTGCTCCAAGATTTTACATAGCCTTACTGATTGAATTTCTTGTTCTCTTCTTAGTTTTCATACTTCTTCTTGCAGGGAACCATTCTTTTCTAGGAGTTCTTTGATTGCTTCATTGGCTTTATCTAAGTTGCTTGAATGAAGGTCTTCAATTCTTTCTTCCATGTAGAGATGATCATTCATTTGAGTTGCAAGTTCTTTTCTTATTTTCAGGGATTGATAGAGTTGCTCCTTTTCTTTATTGAGTTGGGCAATGGCCATTTCCAAATCTAGCTTCTCATTGTCGATAGCTTTGTCAAGTCTGAATATCTCTATGGCCTTGATCTTTGCTCAAGTTGTTAAACTTTTCTCCTGAAACCACAAAGCTCTGATACCAATTGTTGGAAATATTCAAGACTATGCTAAGTTACTAAGAGGGGAGGGGTGAATCAGTAACTTCTAAAACTTCAACAATATCAACTCTTAATCTAGTAATCCAATTTAGCATTTAATCCATCACATATAATTTGATCTATTTGCATGCATAATAAACTAAAAGCATGAAAGCATTCATAACATTGTGACACAAAGATTTGGTGACCCAAAAACCTTTCTAATAGAAAGTAAAATTAGGGTGGGGATGATACCCACAAACTTTAGTACTGCAGTATAAAGTTAGCATGTTAAATCTTACATTGATCACTTTTGATGATCTGCCCTGTTAGGAGCAATAAGGACTACTAGGTCCACCTTGTGAAAGGACTTACAAATATACAATCAATTATGCACTCGGTAAAGAGATTTACAAAATATTGTTAGGTCTACCTTATTAAAGTATTTGATTGATCCACGGGTTAGGATAAAACAGTAGATGATCTCTGATCTGCAACTTGGTTTGCTAAATGAGATTCCTTTATGTACAAATCACCTTACTATGATAGATATGACTTTTCTACTCCTAATATTGTTGTAGCCTTTGTAATTTTCCCTTTCTTCTCTTCTCTAATGAATACATTAATTCCATGCATATTTCCATACACTTGGATATGATACAATGCATTACATATATACCAATCCAATTATACAAATTCAAAAGTCTTCCACAATACAAGTTAACACAAATATTACAAAGTCGGCCCACATGAATACACTCGAGTTCTAAAGACTGACTCAGTGAGGTTTTGATACTCGGCATCCACTTTCAATACTCAGCATCATCATGCACTTGGTAGACGTAGAATCTTGGTTTATACTGATCACCTCCAAGTAGTCTTGAACTCGGTCTACACTAGTGACTTGATATATATACTGTGAAACTCATCATATAAACTGAATCACTTATTTACCATGGCAAGACTCGGTAAACATTATCATCTCGAGCTTGGTATAAACTAAGTCACTTGTTTAACACTGAGGAGCTTCGTTAACACTAGACTCACATCACATACACTGCAAACTTAGTGAACATTGCACAGCTTAGCTTGCACTAGTAAACTCAGCATACACTGAGATGCATGGTTTACACTATTGATCTTCACTATAACTGTGACTACTTGGTAACCACTGGGATTTGTCCAAAGGACTCGATAGCAAGTGTAGAACTCAGCAACAACTAAAATGCTTGGCAAACATTGATAGTTGTACAATAAGCTCGGTAGCTATATACAATCTGAATAAGTGTGTGTCACTAATAACAAACTTGACTGATATGTCAACATGCATATCATAAGATTAAATATTTCCCTCTGGAAATGAATAGGCCTAAGGCTCCCCCTAAGGAGATAACTATTTTACATCCCCTAGAACCTCCAAAATTTGATGTTTCTAATGCTAATTTGGTTCTAAGGATAAGAAATATGTTGCTTCTCAGTCTAAGAAAGCTTCCACAATTATGCCACGTCTAGCTAAAGTTGCCAAGGTTACTTCATACCTTGCTTATTCCCAAGGGAAATTATGCCTTCTTTAAAGGCACAAAAAAATATATCATGGAATCTATTGAAGTTATGTAGTATCCTAGCCTCATTAAATCCCTTAGTTTCCTTCCCATGATTCTATGGCCACTACGTGTCATCTCTCTAGAATTTCTCCTTGGCATGATGAGCTTGATGACGTTGAGTCAAGGAACTAATATTTATTTCCAGTAGATATTTACCCAAACTTTGTGATTTGTCTTTCTTAAAAATAACTTCTCCTTTCTTGGTCATGAGGAAACTATGAACAAAGGTTTCTAATGAGTTTTATTTCTTGGATTGTGAGGGCTCTTACTAAATTCCCTCATAAATATATCACCAAAGATGTCCATAGGTGATTTCCTCAAATAGATTTTTTTACCTCCAAGAGATAAAGTTAGCTAGTTTTTTGTATTTGGAATATTTCTATGGTACATGGCCTAGTATCTTGGTTTTTCTTTCTTCCCACAAAATTGGAAAAGGATGGGTGGTCACTATGTTGGTGCCACATTGGCAAAGTACAATTCTAGATCACAACAAGGACCCCATACATAAGCTAAAGTAGATTTTATTTAATATAAGTAATAATGATTTTGGTGTTATTAATATTTATGATTACAATAATGTTGTTGATAGAGCCTTCTTCCAAAGGTGGCTAGCTAACATATTTCCATCTGCAACTTTATTTTAATATGGTTGAGGTGACCTTTGTAAGGATGGCATCTCTTTGTTTTTCTAGACATCTTGAGAATGTGAGGTAGGGTTTTATATGAGAAATAAATTGGGTCTTGATGATCCCAATATCAACTATCACCTCACTTATGTGGTTTGGTATACCTAGATTAATTTCAAAGATGGTTTCAATAGTTGTTTTTAATAGCTTGATCGTGACGTAATCTCCTCTAAATCATTTTTCTATTTTGTTCCTACCCAAGAATTTCCAATTTTACCATTACCCTATTAAATTATCAATTGGATGGTGTAACCATGTGTTTAATCAAAGAGTTTTTTTTATCACATTTTTCCACTTTAATATCTTAAGGATGCATCTTTATCAATGCTCGATGAAAAATCCCTGGAATGTGATGGTTTTCCCTATGAGTTATATAAAGCGCAATGGGATTATGTTGGGTCTAACCTTCACAATGCTTACTTAGAATCTATTTATACTAAAGCCTTGTGGATAGAAAAAATAAATAAATATTGAATTCATATCTAAAGCTAGTGACCCTGAGGATATTTGTAACTAACGTCGCATCACCTTTCTTAGTGTTTCTTACAAAATAATTGCTACAACTTTGGCTTTGAAAATCCACCATCTTCTCCCATAAATTATTCAACTAGAACAAATAGGATTTATTCAATCCCAAGTTATTCTTAATAATATTATTATTGTTTGGGAGGTAATGTAATGGTCTTGTCAATCTATCCAACCATGTTTCTCAAAATTGACTTTGCCAAAGCTTATGACCATATTGAATGACCTTTTATCCTTGCTATGATGCTATGATGATCCATACCCACCTTGTCTATTTTCCATTGTTATGATAGCTTGAGAGTGTTCCTTACTATGGGTTTTTCATCTTTATTGTCAACTCATTATTTATGGTTCTCTATATATAGCATGTTCTGATATTTCTAGGCATTGCCCATGTGATTTGACTTTTTGGATTGGGAGTTCAAATTTTGGCTTTTTGTCCCAATATTTATATTCTTGTGCTTAATGTTATTTTTAGTTTAATATAAGTTGGTCTTACTATTACATCCAAAAAATCCTATATTGTAGATCTAATTAGGAAAGGAAAAATTCAATAGTTCGAACATGTGTCTTGAATGCATATTTTAAGAGACTAATTTATTTGATTAAGAATTGATATAAATAAAGTTAATTTGTATTAATGTTGATTCACTCCCCCTCTCAGTATCATGTAGTTTTCATTAAATCCAATAGGTAAGAAAATACAAGTGTTTAGGTGAGGTGATGGTGAAAAGTATTTCTCTGATAAATATGAAATTTTATGAATTATGAAATAAAGGACACTAAGATACACATAATAATAGAATAATCCATTAAGAAGTAAATTCCACACTTCACAACTAAGATGAGGGGTATGAAGCAGTAATGCATAAATGTAATTAATTCCAAACTTATAAAATGAAGCATCAACAAGCAAAAGAACAATGTGCACAGTATCAAGAAACCATACACTAGAACATATTGATTTTTGTTCTCAAGAAAAACCCTTGATTAGAGGTAAAAAACCTAGTGGGGATGATACCCACTATATATTTTACTAATATATAAGCTCCTTATAAAATGATGTGACTCGATTAGGAGTCAAATGCAATGCATTTAGTATAGTATTCCATGTTAATAGATAGATCCATGTCAGGAGACTTTGAACCCTTGTTAGGAGTTAATGAGAACAAACGATCACTTCTTGAGAAGACTTGCTCAAAGAATAAAAGGGCAAACCACCTCTACTTCAGGATTGAATGAATGTGAACTGACTAGTCTACAACTTACTTGCTAAAATAGTTCCTCTAAAGTCTACTAGGAATGATAGATTCTACTCATACTTCTTCCCAAAGCATCTGATAATATCTTAGCTTTGCTAAGATATTCTAGCACCAAGGCTTGCATCTATGCATCACATTCACATATTACAAATGATGTAAATAGCTTCCCTTTATACCAATTACAAAATCAATTAGGTCAACGTGTTAGGGATTTCTTAATGCATAATTAAATACATAGAACCATGCTAAGGCATGTGTGCCTTCTTAAGCAATTATACAACCATAACATGAAGTATTTCACACGCTTCAATACATAATTACCACTTATCAATAATAAATAACACATTATTATGATCTAGTCAACTGCTAGTAAAATATATTGCACATTACACATCAATGACCTTTCTAGAACTAACCAAATAATCCAACAATCCAAGCATACATGCACCAAAGAGTTTGTTATTGTCTTATATGTTCACCAACACTTATTCCTACTCGTCATCAAGCTACAAGTGATATACTGCAACTACCTATGGCATAATTCTATGCTCACTGGTCTGCTACCAGTCTTCACTAAATCTTTTGTAACTCATCTAGAATATCACATAAAATACAACGACCATAAACATGATGTCCACACTTCTCCAACAACACGAAAGTATGTCCCCATTTCCATAACTAACAATCATTGCTCGTATTGAATTAATCAATGACTTGTAACATAGAAAATCTACATCTTTCTGCAACCTCAAAACATATGTTGACATCAATGACAAAACATTTCATCAATACAACGTGTCTACTACCTAAGCAATCTCTCTCAATCTCAACATGATCTAGTTATAATGATGAATAAAATCATAATTGATAGAGCTAGAAGCATGTTGAGTATTGAACAGCTAGAACATATTTTACTGTAAAGTAACAAGTGCTTCGTATTATTTGATTAACATGAATTCTTTTTTTTTAAGATTATATATCATATAAAATGTGGAAACATCAAAGTTTCATTGGAAAAATTATTCATATGCCAATTTAAAAAATTCAAGTTTTATTTATGTAAATTGTAGTGAAAAACTAAAAAGTTATAATCCGTTGAACTTAGATAAGTCTAAATTCTTTTAATTATCAAATTAAAATATATTATTAAAAACCAATATTATTAATACTACCATATTTAAAATGGTGTAAACATTGAAGTACACAACAATGTTTATTTATGCAAACCACCAATTTGTAACAAAAATTCCATATTCCACAAAATAATTTATCAAAAAGGCTCAACTGCAAAATTCAAAATAGTTCTACAATACAAATTAAAAACTGATAAAAAGCGAGGAGGAATAAAAGACAACCTTGAACATCAAATTCCTTTCTTAACATGAATTGTTTTGCAATGTAAGAATTTCTTTTTACAATGAAATGCCAATTGTTTTGCAATATGAGAACTTCCTTTTACAAAAAAATGCACTCACAGCACTTAGTCAAAGAAATGTAGTCGTTTTCCATGTCATCATGTTTAAGAATAAGGAAAAAATAGCGAGCAGTTTTCCAAGAAGGCTGAACCAGAACACTTTGTTTTTGACTTTATAGTTTCCAAGTAAGTTCTGTCAGACCGACAAACCTTTTGTGCTTTCCATAACGAGTTCACTTTGAATATAACTTGGTTGGTTATCTTGCTCTGTTTCTTCCCTGTACTCAAAGAATATACAAAAGATGAGATAGCTTGGTTGGAGAGCTTGGTCGGATTCCCAAATCCCTTCTCATATTCATTCATGAATGCCCATAAAAAACTGAATCCGGCGCAAGCTCTCCAAGCAAGCTATCTTCAAAGATTATAAATTGATTGGCGGGGATTTCAATTCATCACTACATCATACAAGTTTCGGAAATCTTTTCTGCCCACAAGTTTTATAAATTGCTTGGTGGGCATTTCAATTCATCAATTCATCATACAAGTTTGAGAGATCTTTGCTGCCCACAAGTTCATAATTTGCTTGGTGGGCATTTCAATTCAATCAATTCATCACTGGATTAAAGAAGTTTCGGAGATTTTTTCTGCCTGCAAGATTCAGAAACGGCAATGAAGAAAGGTGGATTGAGTTTTGTTTTGGCTTTGCTTGGGCTGATATGGGGAAGTGTTGGGCTTCGAACCTCTGGAGTATTTGATGATGATTTCTATGTGACATGGGCTCCTGATCATGTTAAAAGGCTCAATGGCGGCCGTACTGCTCTGATTTCTCTTGACAGGCGTTCAGGTAAGACAATTCAATGGTGTTCGGAATTTTGGGTTATTTGCAGAGATGAATTCCTCTGAGGTTAATTGAAATTTGAGTTTGCGTTTTCAGGCGCTGGTTTTGCTTCAAAGCAAGCGTATCTGTTTGGGAAGTTTGAAATGAGGTTAAAGCTCCCGCCGGGAAATTCAGCCGGGACAGTTGTGGCCTACTATGTAAGGATGCCTCCACTGAATTGCGAATATGTTCTTGTTCTTGAAAATGTGTTCAAGATGTAGTTTTTGGTGTTTTGGATTGTTTGGTTCTTGGATGTCATTAGGATTCTTCAATTTTGCTTTTTGAGAGTGTGTTGTGGGTGAGGGTCTTGATGTTTTAGATTGTTTGCTTATGTAGATGTCATTAATACTCCTGAAATTTATTTTTCCTTAGAAAATATATTGTCATTTAGTTCTATAGAGTATTTTGCCTTTCTATATTTCATTAGAGTTTTTGAATTTTATTTCTTGTTGAATTTCATTAGGGTGTGGCTTTTATTTTTGGAATGTTTGGTCTTGTCTATGCTATTAGAAATCTTGAGTTCCATTTCTTCTTAAAATAGTATTAAGATTGAAGCTTTTGGTTCTTTTGATTGATGGGTATTGTGTACGCTATTAGAATTCTTGAAATTCATTTCTTCTTGAAAATGTGTTAAGGGTGGAGCTCATGGTTCTTCACATTGTTCGATTTAGTAAATGTTATTGAAATTCTTGCATCCAATTTCTTGTTGAAAATGTGTCAAGGGTGTGGCTCTTGGTTGTTTAGATTTTTTGTCGAGTGGATGTCATTACAATTCTTGAATTTCAGTTCTTGAAAATGTGTTTAGGGTGCGGCTCTTCATTCTGTAGATTGCTTGGTCTTGTGTATATCATTAGAATTGTTGAATTTTATTTTTTCTTCAAATTGTGTTAAGGATGTGGCCCTTGGTTCTTTAGATTGTTTGGTCTGGGTATGTCATTAGAATTCTTGAACATCATTTCTTCTTGAAAATGTGTTAAGGGTTTGGATCTTGGTTCTTTAGATTGTTTGGTCTTATGTCATAAGAATTTGTATCTCATTTCTTCTTAAAAAAATGTACAAAGGGTGCAACTCTTGGTTCTTTAGATTGTTTGGTCTTGTGGACTTCATTAGATCATTAGATTTTATTTCTTCTTGAAAATGTGTTAGGGGTGTGGCTCTTAGTTCTTTAGATTGTTTACTCATATCATTTGAGTTCTCAAAATTCATTTCTTTTTGAAAATGCCTATGGAGTAGACTCTTTGTTCCTTACATATTTTTGGTCTTGAGATTGTCATTAAAATTTCAAGATTGTTTGTTGTGCAGTTATATTCAAATCAGCCTAACCGAGACGAGATAGATATTGAATTTCTTGGAAACGTGGTGGGAAAAAAATACATCATGCAAACAAATATTTTCTCAGACGGTTATGGCAATAGGGAACAAAGGATTGGTCTTTGGTTCGACCCCACTACTCAATTTCATACCTACACTGTGTTTTGGAACCGATACCATATCTTGTGAGTACATTAAATTGTTATAATGTTGGCATGGGTGTTTTGTCATCTATATAGATTAGAAAAAAAAAATTGATAATTGCTAAGGAGATCTTGAAAGGCTCTCAACTCTTTAAAAAAGATGTAGGTAAGCAAAAACAAGTCAAACAAGAGGAGCCACCTTTGGTTCGACCTCTCTCCTCAATTTCCTACTTATATCATGCTTTGGAACCAATAACATATTCTATGAGTGTGTTGAACTTATACAACTTCAATAGTTTGCTGGGTTTTTCTTTGTCATCTATGTAAATTAGATAAGATTGTTTTAATTAATGTTAAGGAGATTTTGAATGGGTCCTTACTCTTTTACAAAGATGTGGACAAACAAAAACCAATCAAATAGCATAGTTGTAGCAAAGGTGTTCAAAAGTAACTATACAATATTATGACCTAATCTAGCAAGTGTACACTTTCAATTTCAACATGAGAGTTTATAAGAATATGTTTTGGAAGACTTTTTTTTCCCTTCTTTCAACCATTGTCCACAATTAGAAGAGATTGTCTTTAGATTC
The DNA here is from genome assembly GCA_028749045.1 of Cupressus sempervirens. Taxonomy (NCBI): domain Eukaryota; kingdom Viridiplantae; phylum Streptophyta; class Pinopsida; order Cupressales; family Cupressaceae; genus Cupressus; species Cupressus sempervirens. The sequence continues at coordinate 516,064,838 of CM053785.1, read as the reverse complement.
ATGTGTTCATTTTTCAATCTCTTTTTAGTATCACGCTCTATAATTCATCATCACTCTATAATGATCTTAAACATCAATTGAAAAATAAACACAAATGAATCAAAATGCAATCTTAGATTGTAATCAATACTCAAAACAATCTTATATCATTATGAAATATAGAATGTGGACAAATATAGATGAATATGAAACAATCTTACACACGGAGGCATCTATTTAAAACATAGACAAAATCACACTCTTAATATAACTTTTTTAACTGAATTGGATTCAATGAGAATGCTAATGCTTAAAGAATGGCATTGTAATGGGTGCAGATTTTATGTGGATGGAGTCCTAATCAGAGCACACAAGAACAACGCACAGTTGGGCATAGCTTATCCACGAAGGCAGCCCATGTCATTGTATGCAAGCATCTGGAATGGCGAGGATTGGGCAACAAACGGAGGGAAAACAAAGATCACATGGAGGAACAATGCTCCATTTGTGGCTGCCTTCACAGAGTTCTACATAGACGGATGTGTGTGGAATGGCAACCCCAGATTCTGCAAAGGTGGCAGCGTGAAGAATTGGTGGAATGAGAGAAAGTATGCATTCCTCACTTCCAGGGACAAAATGATGCTGAGGTGGAGTAGAACCCATTTCCTCATCTATGACTATTGCAATGACAAGACCAGAGGAATTCCCACTGAATGTGCCCACAAGCTCTAGCTTTTCCCATTATTGGGTGGGAAGAATTTGTTTCAAGCCATTTAGTATGATTGAGAAAGCTTGAAATTGTTTTATTGGCTTAGTATTTATATGCCTGTCTTTATTCCTTTCTCCTTTGTTGGAGATGCTTTGTTTTAGAAATAAGAGAATGCACCACCTTATCCTTATTCATTATGTATAGCACTTATCTTGGAAAGTTATCAAAAGTTATAATTATTATATGAATGTAAGAGAGAAATAAGAGAAGAAAGAGGTTTTTATGGTCTATGATATCTAGTGATCTTATCTAAGTTTAAGGTAGTTTATAAGTAATTGGAGCTACTCCATATTTCATGTAGGAGACACCTAATTGCGTTACAAATGAGGCGTATATTTCTATAAGATTTGAACTTAGGATCTCTATCAAATTAACCTATGCAAGATAGTTTATGTTATTTTCTTTCTACATGTTATATGGTTACTAATTTCAACTTACTTCTCAAGGTATTCACAATTACAATTGATATATAATTTGAAATAAATATATTTTATTATATTTTTATTTTTATGAAGAATTCTCACTAGTCTAATAATTAGTGTCAAATGAGATTTGAATTTCGATGGAGCTATAAGAAAATTGTAATCTCTTTTTAATACGTGTAATTCATTTTTTGGTTTTTCACATGAGAAGTGCATGACCCAAAATCTAATAAGAAGTTTTTTTAAAATCATTACTTTCAAGTCTAATCCATCAAAACATTTTTAGAATCATAAGTTAAGATTATTTATTTTTCTGATAATCTATCAACGTCCTTTAGTTAATTAAATAACATGGAGTCCCTACTTTATGTTGTTTAATTTTCTTTAATGTAATCGATGACCTGTTTAAAATAGCATATGTTTTGATTAAGTAAAAACAGGTTTTGAAAGGACCTAAAACCTTTTTACAAAGGGCAAGAAAGATATTTCAATGAGGATCAAAATACAACCGTGGAAAACCACCTGACAAAATAGAGGGACACACCAAAGTTCCCAACAAGAGGCCAAACAGCCCAAGAAGTAACAGACCATCAAGATTTACATTTTGGTCCAGTCTTTTGAGAACATAAAGACATATCAAAAGAAGGAACAAATTTGACTTTTTTTCCTTTGACTGATGTCCAACCATCATCTACCTTCCCAAAAGCCTTCTGCCAATCCCTACTGACCCCCAAAAACCCCTCATCAACAGTGTTCTGGACAGAGTTAGTAATAGAAGGGATATCAACAACATTATGATCCAAAGTTGTCAAAGCGACAACAATCGAATCAGCAGAGACAACAGCAAGCGATGAGTTAGAAACAACATTCTAATTCAAATCTGTCGTAGGGACAACCTTTGAATCATCAGAAACAACAACAGAATCCTCAGCCAAGGAGAGATCAATATGCAAAGAGCTATCTGAACCATCCAACTCCATAGAAACCTTATGAACCGTATAGTGATCATCTAAAACCCCAACCACCAAGAAGGTGATTTCTTCAATCTAGCCTTGTCAAAGGAGCAACTTGCAACAAGATGGCCGGTCTTATGGCATTTCTTGCATCTGAAAGGAATACCCTCATAATCAAGCAGCTGAATCCAAGAACCATTTGGAGAAGCCAACTTCAACATTTCTAGAAGCCCCTTGGAGGTATCTATCTCCACCAAGATGCGAGCATATGTTTTCCTAAAGACATTGGAAGAAATTGAATCAACCAATATGAAATCCCCAAGAGCATCCCCTATAGCCTCCAGTACGGAATCCTACCAGAAATGAAGGGGAAGATTTGGTAACCTCACCCAAAGAGGAATCTTATCAAAAGTTTCAATAGTCGGATTAAATGTTGAAAACCAAGGTTTGGCCATCAGGGGAAACCTTTCCTCCCAAGAGAAACCACGACCCAGGATGGCATTTCTGTCATCAGCATTAGCAAATTTAACAATAAAAAAACCCCTTGCCATATTATATAGCATATGTTATATCTCATTGACATATTATATATAATTATACTAATTTCAACTCTCTCTTTTTGAGAGATTCAAGAGTTCAATTTCTATATAATTTAAAAGATATATATTTAATTTATTTCTGTGAATATGTGTATCTATAAATTAGAAAAGTAAAGTATACATGTTGATGGTAAAATAGTGAATAGATGCAAGATCAAACCTTAAGAATCAAATGAATTTCAAATTTTAATAGAACATATAAGAAAAATTTAATTCTCTTTTTAATACATGTATTTGTTGTTCTCTCTTTCATATAAGAACTTGGTGACAAGTAATCTAATCAAAGGCCTTTTTATATACCATTGCTTAAAGTCACATCCATCAAAAAAAAATCAAGATGATAAGTTAAGAATTAACTTTTCTTTTCTTTTTGTAATCTGCCAACATCCCTTAGTTAATCAAGTTGTGTGTGTGTGTGTGTGTGTGTGTGTGTGTGTGTGTGTGTGTGTGTGTGTGTGTGTGTGTGTGTGTGTGTGTGTGTGTGTGTGTGTGTGTGTGTGTGTGATGGTAAGTTAAGAATTAACTTTTCTTTTCTTTTTGCAATCTACCAACACCCCTTAGTTAATTAAGTTGTGTGGGTGTGCATGCATGTGTGTGTGTGTGTGTGTGTGTGTGTGTGTGTGTGTGTGTGTGTGTGTGTGTGTGTGTGTGTGTGTGTAGGGCTTATGTGTTTATCTACACATGGTTTTTGTTACACACACAAAAGGTTGAACTTTGAAAAGGTGATTTTTGTTACACACACAAAAGATTGAACTTTGAAGAGAGATGATTAAATTGACTCATTCTTTTGGTGCACCACCTCATTTTCCACTTTTTTAAAATCTAATATGATTCCTCTTTTTATGTTTTTCCTAGTAATTTTAGTGTCAATCTATATTACATAAGAGTCTATTTTCTTAAAGTCTCTTTAGATGGTAAATTTAGCTTGATCTTATGATGTTATTGTGATATATAAAATGTCATCTTCAACAACTAAGGGTTTTGGCATACTCATTGGGACTTCATTTGTAATGTCATTTTTCTCCAAAATATCTATAAATATTTATTCATTTATTATATTTTATTTAATATGACAACGTGTTTTATTGTTAATAATATCAAAGTATATAAAGATAATAAATTATATTCACAACTCAACAAAAATGCACTTTTAAATATATGCAGCCATAATTGTGTAGTTAAAATTTTAGCACATTAAATTTGACATGAACTTAATATATTTTTCATCATAAACAAAAATAGAATTATAATAACCATATAGAAGACAAATCAATCAAAACCTCTTCATATTCATAAAATGTTGAATAAGTGTCAATAATAACAATTGAATGTTTATTTGAATCACATTTTTTGAATTATCCACTATTATCCTAGGAAAAATCTTAGATGCATTAACACTCAGAATATATCATGCTCGGAGAGGAACTGGATCAATTTAAAACACACCATATAAAATATATATAAAAGAATATTTTCTTAACACAATATTTGAATTAAGATAATGCTAGGTGCACTTACATCTTAATTTGGACATAAAGTTATTTGTGTCCCTTTATAATTACACCAAGAGTCATATACAATGAGAGCAACAAGTTCCAACATGAAAATAGATTGCATAAAGAAAAAAGATTTGATGGCAGTTACAAATAAATTTAATTTTTAAAAAATAATTTAAAATAGAATATGTTTTAGATTACGGTAAAACCAAGTTTTGAAGGGGCCCCGAAACCCTTTAACAAAAGCAGAAAAGATAAAGCATTAAAGTCCACCAGATTGCATAAGGACCTGAAACCTACTAAGAAACAGCATCAAAATCAAGTTTTGCAGAGACCTGGGACCACATAAAATATCCAATAATAGAACCTAGGTTTAACAAGGACCTGGAACCTAGTTTAAAGACCAAACAAAAACCAGTAAATAGGACCAAAAACATAAACCATTAACTGCAACCAGCAAAAAGACCAAAAGCTGAGACAAAAACTAGAGATCAAAACCCAGTGAGAGCTCTACTACAACTCTTTGATCATTTTGACAACCTATTTTCCAATCTCTGCAGTGTCTTGAATGGAATGCCTCCTAAGCCCGCTTCCTAGAACTTTGCCCGATTCTCTTGCTTGAACCCCCTGGTGATATGATCTCTTCATTTGTGCATTTTCCAAGACTGGCAGCAGCAGTGCAAATACTAGAAGTCACCTGTTCCATTTGATTACCACTTTCCTTAATAAGCATTTAGAGGTTTTGTTCATAACCCTTGAGTTTGTTTGGGATGTTTCCCACCTGCACTTCCAACTGGCTAATTTTGGCATGGTCAATATCTTGGTTTTGTTGCACAATATCCATTTTCTTTTTCAGACCCATTATTTCATTATATATCCATGAATCAACTTGAAGAATGGAATCGGCTTTTTGCTTAGCAGAATGCAAAAAGGAAAGCATAGTTACCCTCTACAAAGAATCATTCTTGTCCTCTTCCACAATCCCTCTGGTAGGAGAAGCAATCTTATCTGTCTATTCCTCCTCCCTTATAGCAACAGGGTCCTCATTTTTTTCCTGTTCCACAACCTCTCTAGTGGGTGAAGCAATCTTAGCAGTCTGATCCTCCTCCCTCATAGTAACATGGTCCTCTTTAGCCTTTTCCATCTCTTCTTCACCGGCATCAGTATCACTCTGATTACCCTCATCACTAGTATTACCATGTTCTATGTTTTCTTCACTATTTTCTTCCTCATCCTCCTTCCCATTTTTTCCTTTGCTCTTTGAGTAACCTTCTAGGTTAGAACTAAAATCTCCAACATCTGTTTTTTCCTCTTCCTCTGGAGTATCATCCTCTTTCCTTTTAGAGTTCTCAGACTCATTTTTCAGTTCCACCTTGTCCTTTTGAGAATGTGAGGGTTTTTGTCCAAGAATCCTCTTCTTACCCTTAACATTCTCTTTATTCTTATTCTTTTTAGAATAAGAATCAGTAATAGAACCCTTATTTTTATCTAATGAAGGAGTGGAAACAATGGACTTGCTTTTACAGCAACCCTCAATAAGGAGAATTAAACCTTCATGTAAAATAGGACGTGACTCCTTCCTATGAGCATGCAGACTTTGAAAAGAAAACCGCAGATAGAAAGAAAAAGAAAGTCTATCCTTGTGTCTGAAATGATTGAGAAAGACAAAATGAAATTTATATACTCTTTTATTTCTACCATCCAGAATGAAATACTCACGGGTATAGGAGAGCACATCCTGGAAAATTTCCTTTATCTGCTCCAAATCGTAGAAATCTCCACTTTTTTCTAGATTTTTCTCTTCAGCATCCATTTTAGGAAATTTTTTGAAAGTAGTATTAGAAATGCTGGTTTGTTTAGTGAACTTTATGCCTTCCGTGGGAAAACCCGTGATCTCAGCTATGAAGTCCTTCATCAATTTCATAGTAACACCAAGTAAAGAGACCCTGCCCTCAGTCCAATTTTTGAAGAAGGTCATGGTGACATGCGGTTTGAACTCGTGAAGGCATTCCAAATAACTTGTCACCTTCCCCTTCTGCAAAATCTTCCAAACATCCTTCCTAGCCTTCCATTCATCGCAATTTTTGGGTTCTTGTTTATGTGGCTCACCTCCCATTTGTAGAGAATTACAGAGAATGACTCAAACCAAAAGCAAGCAAAAGCCAAAAGAAAACAAGTTAAATAGATACTAAATTTTCATCACATCACATAAAACTTTCTTTATAGATGATACGTGCAAATCCCACCTCGTAATCACATAAATGTACCTCCTTGAGGAAGGAACACTGGCAACTGTAGGCCCAGTACCAAAAATCATTAAATTTTTAATCTTGGCATATCTTTCCCACCTTCACGTGAGTAACATCATAATTAATAAGGTCTTTAAGATCAATGTGCGTGTATAGCTCACTAATCCATGTCATTTTATAACCCATCTAGACTACATTATTGGCAACACAGTCAGCTACCCCATTAGCCTCACAATAAGTGTGGGATATTATGACTTTTTCAAATTTATTAATTAGAGATTTAATCTTCGTGATCATTGCCTCAATCGACCAAGTAATTAAATTTTTGTTATTGAGTATGTTAATATTTAATGAGTCACCTTCCAACCATAGTTTAGGGTAACCCGAATCAGTTGCTAACTTCATAATGTATAGAGCAGCAGTAGCTTCAGCAATGTGGCTATTAGAATTACCTATAGGAACTATAATGGCATCAATTATATTACCAGCATGATCTCTTAAGACCCCTCCACATCCTGCTCTTCTCAGATTGCCCTTTGCAGTACCATTAAAGTTCCCTTTAATCCATCCATTAGGGGGAGTATTCCATCTAGAAGTTAATCTTGGGTTATCAATTTTCAAATTAGGACATGTTCGCAAAGGATTATCAATTTGAAAAGTTTGAACAGCTTTCCTTTGATATTTGAAATTTTCCTTTATTGTTGTAACAATATTTTGTCCAAGCACCCATCCTGGAAAATATTTATTTTTAAAGATTCTATTATTTCTTTCTTTCCAGATACCCCACCAGAGATGGGGAAGAGTTATTTTTCATAGCAGTTCAACATCAGGGTCCCTAGAAGGACACTTCCAACTTTTAAAATAAAGTTCAACATTGTTTTGATGAACCCAAGTTATATTCCAATAATTGAGAATCTCAGCCCAAACTTGTTGACTTTAAGAACAGTTCAAGAACAAATGGTCTATGTCTTCAAATCCATTCTTACATAAGGTACATCTATTTATCACATTAATACCTCTTTTTGGCAGATTATCCTGGGTGATGATTTTATTTTGAAGCATAATCTAGTAGAAAATGTTTATTTTAGGTATGAGACCCTTAATCCAAGCTTGTGACCAAAAAGGATGATTACCCTTCTCCCTAGAAGTAAAGAGAGTAGAAACTTTGAATTGACCACTAGGGTCAGCATTTTGTATCATCTCATCCTCATAAGTAGGATATAGAGAAAAAGCATTCAAACTTAATTGTATGTTATTGAAGCCTTGATCAATATCAATCAATTTTACCCAATAATTGTTATGCTAGTAATGACTCACTAAAATGCCATACCTTTGCTTACATTTTTCAACTTGAGTAGTATCTTGAAAATCTTCCAGCAGAGGATGATCCATTAACCAAACATCTTCCCAAAATCTCACCTTTTGCCCATTTCCAATTTTCCAGAAACAACCCTTTCCAAGAGTATTCTTTGTCCCCTGAACTGCACCCCATATGGTAGATGGATGAAGGACATCAAGAGAAGAAAGGAAATCAGCTAAAGTATTAACATTGAAAAGTTACTTATGTTTCCATATGGTACTCCATTCTTTGTCATCATGATAAGTTCTCCAACCTTGTTTAGCCAACAGAGCTCTATCCATACTTCTTATTGTCCTGATTCCCAGTCCACCTTCTCTGATAGCCTTACATACTTGGTCCCAAGAAATTAAAGGCAATCTCTTTTTTTCCTTAGTCCCAGTCCATAAAAAATTCCTCTGAATTTTTCAATAGTATCTGCAAATTTCACTAGAATTCTAAAAAAGCTCAAAGCAAAAGTTGGTATACTTTGAAGACAGGCTTTGAGAAGAGTTAATTTACTTGCCTGAATTAAAAGATTTCCATTCCAACCCGCCAACTTCTTATTGAATTTATTAATGAGATCTTCCTAAAAGGAATTAGGGACTTTCAAACCCAAAGGTAGACCCAAATAGATTGAAGGAAAAGATCCAATAGAACACCCAAGGATATTAGCAATTTTATTCTATCTAGGAATAGGGGTGCTAATAAAAAACACAACACTTTTATTCGAATTAATCAATTGACCTGAAGATGAAGAATACAATTTTAGAGCTTGCTTCAGGTTTCTAGCTTCATTGACTTTAGATTTACCCATAAAGATTGTATCATCAAAAAACTAACCATGAGATCAAATAAGAGGTTGGGAAGAAGGTTGCAAACCTTTAATAACACCTTTTTGAACCAAATCCCCTATGTATCTCCCTAGACAATCAGCCATAATAACAAAAATAATGGGGCATAAAGGGTCTCCTTGTCTCAGACCATGGAAGGGATTGAAAAAATGAGAAGAACTACCATTGACCAAGATAGCTATAGAAGAGGTTGAAATCAACTAATAAATAGCTCCAATAACCTTATGGTCAAAACCAAAAGCATGTAAAATAATAGATAGGAATGCCCATTTAACTCTATCATAGGCCTTAGCAATGTCCACTTTCATAATAAACCCCTGATTATTGGAACATGACAAAGAATGAATATTCTCATTGGCTGAGATAATAGAATTAAGAATTTTTCTAACTGGGATGAAGCCATTTTGCTGATCAACAATAATTGAAGGAATCACCAGAAGTAATCTAGAAGTAAGGACTTTGGAAATAATCTTATAGAAAGAATTACAAAGGCTAATCGATCTAAACTGATCTAGAGAATCAACTCCAATCTTCTTGGGAATCAAACATAGGAATGTGGAATTGATTTCCTTTAGCATTTGTTTTGCTCCATAATATTCCTTCACAGCATCACAAACATCTTTTCCAACAAGTTTCCATAATTTCTAGAGAAAAACATGGGAAAACCATTTGGACTGGGTGCTTTGTCTCCTCCTAGAGAACAAACAACTTTGAAAATTTCTTCATCTTTGGGAATAGAGCTTAACAATTTATTTTGTTCCTTCGAAACCAAAGGTGGAATCACTCTGAGAAAATCAGCCTAGTGGTCCAAATTAATATTAGGATCAGTAGTCATTACGGGCAACCATTTCTTCCATAATGTCTTTATCCTCAGTAATCTTTAGATCCCCCTTTTTCATATGTGAAATGTGAGTTTTAGCTCTGTGCTTGAGGGTAGAGAGATGAAAGAATCTGGTATTTTTGTCACCTTCTCTCAACCATATCAATCTTGATCTTTGTCTCCAGTAGATTTTGTCTTTAGTAATGATGTCATGATATTGGGCCAACTTATCATTTTCTTCTGTAATAAGGTCAGGAGTGTATCCTTCCTTCTGAATTTTATCCTGAATTTTTTGGATGTTTTCCTTGATAGCAGATTTATTCTCAAAAATATTACCAAAATAATTTTTGTTCCATATTTTAACATTTTTGAGCTTGGAAGCTACTCTATAGAGAGCAGGTACCTTCAATATCTATATTCCACCATTCAGCTAGTTTGCTTTCAAACTGAGGATGTTGCAATCACATCTTTTCAAATCTAAAAGGAAAGTTTTTCGTTAAGTTTATCTTTGTAGCAGTAAAGATCAGAGGAAAGTGATCTGACCCAATCTTCTAACAGGCTTCCAACTTACAAATAAAATCTTTTGTCTAGTCAGGAGAGATAAGAGCATGGTCAAGATGAGCTTGAATACATTCATTACCAACTCTCTTGTTACTCCAAGTAAATTGGATTCCATGGAGATCCATATCCATTAAAACCTCTTTGTTAATGAAATCTATAAGATCCAGTCTACCTTCCAATTGACTCACATTTCCTCCCTTTTTCTCATGGTCATAGAGAGGAACAATAAAATCACCCATAATAATCCATCGACCAAGATAATCCTTACTTTTTATATTGGAGAGAGTTTCCCAGACCTTTTTCCTAAGGTTCTTATTGTTGGGAGCATATATATTGACAATATACCAATCTTCCTTATGATCAATGCTAGTAGTTTTGGCTACCATTAGATATTTACTAGCATTCAAAATGGTTCTCGAATAATAGTTTTTCTTCCATAACATCAAAGTTTCCCCTGAAGCACCTTTTGAACTACTAGCATTTATTGAGTAATTTTTAAAGGATTTAATCTATTCAGATTTCTCTTTATCCATCTTTGTTTCTTGCAATAAAAGAAAATCTAACTTTTGCTCTTTAACAAAATTCCTGACAACATCAAGTTTATGGATGCTATTCAAACCCCTAATATTCCAAGTTATAATTTTTATTACTATTTTTTAGGGGTAAAATCCAAAATAGTTGCTTGTCTTCCATCGGCAATATTTTGCATACTCTCTAATTCTCTGGTTTTCCTAGAGGATCTTCTTCCAAGTTTATCTAGGATACCAACATCTGGTTTCACCTTTGTTTTTTGATCCATTCTACTTCCAAATTTTTACGAGGTACAATCAATTGGTTTCACCTTAACTTGCTAATCCACTTTACTGCTTCTAGTCTCTACCCCCTTAGAAATTGTATTAGTCTTTTTTTCAGCCTTTTTCCTTTGATTTGGTTTATGCTTTGAGTCTTTTCCTTCCTCCTTTGAAACTTCTAGGACAAAATCATTCCTAAAAGGAACAATATCTTTACACTCAGTAATATATGTCTCCTCTAACAGATCTCTAGAGTCAGCCAGGATTTCCCCTTCCTCAAGAATCTCCTTCTCATCTAAATCTCCCCATTGATCTTCCATCCTTTGATAAATAACAATTTGTTTTGATAAATTTGCCAAGTCTTCTATATTTTGTTCTGGCCTCACAGATTAAAACATGGATCCATTATCACCTTTTCTAGAGTTCTCTTTCTCAAGTTGTAGCACAAGTTTATTCCCCACAAATCTATTCCTTTCCTTTTGACTATTCTCGAAATCTTTATCAGTGGCTTCATCTTGAGCTTTTCAAACCATGATCTCCTTCTTCTCTTTCAGGTGAGAAACTTTAGGTTTCCACACTTTCTTCTAAACTTTAGCCTTCTTCACTTCCTTGTCGGTTCTTGAATGATTCTTACTTTTATTGGGACAATTTTCAACCAGATGACCCTATTTTTTATAGGCATAGTAGGAATTTGGAAGATCTTCAAAAATAATTTCCTAAGTTTTCTTTCCAAGCTTGGAAATTAATTCCACCTTTTCTGGAAGATGATTTAGGTCTACCACCTTAAAATAAAGCTTGGCACTATGAAGTTTGGTTCTGGCAGCCGTAGCATTATCCAAAGCCACCAGTTCACCAAATGAGCTAGCAATACCTTTAAAAATATCTTCATGCCAAAATTCTAAAGGGAGGTCAGGGAGTCTAGCCCAAATCGGGGTGGTTAAGAAAAAAGTGTCTAATAAATCCATATTAGGCTCCCATTTTTTAATAGTGAGAGAACTTTTCCCAAATGACTACGGGCCTCCATAAAGAACCAGGTTCATATCTTCCTTACAGTTGAAAATAAATGAGAAAAAGCCATTCGACATGGGAACAATATTCGCATCCCCTTTAATAACCCATTTTCGTTTGACCATTTTCCTCAGAGATCTAAATCTAGTCTAGCCCCTAAAAATTTGCCCACTAGGGTAAAGTCCATGGAAGACACAAAAAATCCAACTAAAGGATCTAGGATAAAGATTTGAAATTCACCTTTCTCCCAACAAGATTTAGCAGTCACCAGCAGAAAGAATGATTTAACATTAGGTTTTTTACCAAAAAGAGAAGACCAAGTCCTTTGCTCTGAAAACACTACCTTTGGCCCTTCAGTAAACTTTTCCTTATTGGTCTCAACAATAACCAAAGGGGTTTTATCCTTCTAAGAAACCTACCCTGATGCGTGAACTATAGAAGGGGAATCCAAGAGAGGGTCTCGGACCCCACAACATGTGCCTGAATCACACATTGACTTATCATTGTCCATATTGGCCATAAAGATACTTTTTGTCCCATTATTCTTTGGCAGATTCTTCTCAGTACCCCCTCTAGTTCCTCCAGGATCTGTACCTCCTACCAAATTCTCCCCAACCAGTTTCCCACCTTCCTGCAAACCAACTAATTCAAAAAAGGTGAGAGCAGCCATCCTGAATAGAATATGTTATTTGGCACTCATAAAAAAATTTTAAGTTAAATTAAATACACAATGCTATTTGACATTCACAATTATTAATAAAATATTAAAATGAAAAGTTAAATTAAAATAGAAAGATATCAAATGACATTCACAAATGTTAAAAAATAAAAAATAAATGTCAAATAATATTCTAAAATATTTTTTAAAATAAATAATAATAAATATGTGAAATGACATATTTAAAAAGGAAATGGAATTTGAAGAGGTGCCTTTTGGGAATTGGAGGAGAGACTCTTGAATTATAGAAGATTGTCTCCTCGCATTATTTTTCTCATTTGATTTATTATATTGCACGTGAGAGCTTCAAGAGTTTGGAGAGATTGAAGAAAGTTGGACAGGTTTGATTTTGTGTTGATTGGAAGAGAAGATTCATTTCAATAATAGACAACAATAACAACAACAATCAAAAATCAAGGGGAACTTTTTTTTTTATGTTTAGTTATTTGATATAATTGCAATTTTAATTTTAGATTTAAGTTTAATATTAAGATTTCATTTTTAGTTTACAATATTTAGATTTAAATTTAGTTTGAATATTGATATTTAAGTTATATATTTAATATTTAGATTTAGTTTGTGTCAACTTAACTTTATTTTTATTAATGTGTGTATTTAATAATGTCTTTATATGGATGAAAATGTTATCATATTAACACATTATTAGAATATTTAATATATTTATTTCAATACAATGTATTTATCTAAAATAATTAATTAATTAATTTAATAATATTTCTATATAGATGACAATGTCGCTATATTAAAAAAAATTATTTTTTATTTCAATATAATATAGTCATATTAATGGAGATGGCTCTGAATTTTTTCTACATTATGAGCTAGAATTTGCATGCCCTGGCTCTTTCTTCCTCTTCAATACTCTTTTTGGTGTCATTCTTAGGTATCTTTATTTTCAAAGGGAAGCCTATGCATATGGAAGGTTTTGAAGAGGTCATCGGGGTGCTAAGGTATAATGTTCAAGTTGTGTCACAACTCTACATGTCATCCTTCTTTCCCAATGTCAATTCCTAGGGTTTCATAAGGGGTGGGGCTAAGGATTATCTCCTCCCTCTATTTTCTTAGTGTTTCATCTATTGTGGGCACTATAGAGAATCAGGTTCAACCCTCTTTTTTGGTGCCTTTTGGTGATTCAATTATGATAGATCTAGTTTTCTTTGTGTATGCATGTAACAAGGACCACATCGGTAAATCCTAGCCTGAAGAAGGTAATTCTTCTATGAAGGAGCCTTTTCATATGAAAAAGGTGGATGGTTTCCTTGAGAGAGCTTAGGAATGCCCATTTTTAATTATTCAACCATATCAAGTTTTGGAGGATGTTGAATATTGGTGCAATCATGCCTTATATGCAAATATGTGGGTCTTTAGCTCTCATTACTAATTCTGGAGTCCTGGGCATGATGTTTCCATAGTCTTGAGGGAGATATGGAGATACTTTTGCAAATAATAATTATTTTCCTAGTAGTTTTTTTTAGTAATGTTGAATGTGAATAGGGATTTTGAAGGTGCCCCTATTTCTTCAACTAGGTGGGATTATTTATCACACCCTAGCATAGTGACTCTAACTTGGCGAATGATCTCCTCTCTAATGTACTTGCTTGGGTCAGACTATTAAGGCTACTACTAAAATTTTAGAGAGGAGACATTCTTCACTCAATCTCGTTGCTTCATGGTAAATTGGTGGGCTTAGCAACACGAATGTAGGATTGAAAGGTAATTTCTTATGCTCACATTTATGTGGAAGTGGATTTAAATAAAACTTTACTAGATTCTATGGAAATTTGTGTGGGAACACCTTCTTGGATTCAACAGGTAGACTACAATACCTTACCATTCAAATGCAAAATTTGTCATGAATATGGACATTTGTAGCAGAGGTGGCCCATAAATAAATCTCCCCAATTGACGGTTTAGGATCCTCTTTGATCTAGTCTTAGTAAAGATAAAGGTAAATCCCTTGTGTCTAGTGGCCCTACAAAAAAATATGATTTTATTCCTATTAAGTGTCTGAGTAGAGGGAAGATAAAGAAGAGGACCTAGTTGGATGGATAGAATATGCTACCCTAAACAAGTTTTAGGTTCTTAAAAACTTGATATGGAAGGAAGGCATTCTAGTTGTAATGTCTTAGGGAACCCAAGTTCACTGTGGGGCTTGTGAGGAGTCCTTGAGGAAGGAGGACCAACCTCCTTCTTCTAGGGATCTTGAGGTGGGTTAGATGGCCACGAGACCTCTTATTCTAGTTCAGGACTACAAGGATCTTAGTGAGTCTCAAATTCTGAAGGGTATAGGTTTGTTGAATCATCTCCTCCCACCTATAAGGTGGTCTCCAATTCTAGAAAAATTTATAAAGCCCCTCCAGCTTTAGACTTACAACAAAATTCTATCAAAAATGGATCTTTGGATAAGTCATTACAGAGTGGATAGAAAATAGACCAAGAAATGATGAAGTTTATCAAGTATACTTTAGTTGAGTCAAGATCAGTGAAGCCTATTGATTCTCACTTCTCCCATACAATAATTTGAAAAATATATATAATATTATATATATCTTTCAAATTAATTTTCTTTAATATATAATTTGAAAGATATATATATTATTATATTCAATTTTTTAGTGAACGATTGTCACTAGACTAATAATTATGAGCCAAATGGGATTTGGATTTTGATGGAATAAATAAGAAAATTTTAATCCCTTTTTAATAAATGTAAATTATATTTCTCGCTTTCATATGAGAAGTACAAGACAAGTAATCTAATAAGAAGTCGTTTCTATCATTACTTTAGTCTAATCCCTCAAAACTTTTCCAAGATCATAAGTTAAGATTTTATGTTTTGATAAATTATCACCATCTTTTAAATAATTAAGTAGCATGTGGCCCCTACTTTGTGTTAAATTTTCTTTAATGTGAGTGATGAACTAATTTAAGATAGTATATGTCACATTTCACTAACAAAATATTAATTATATAATTAGTAATTTTTATTTTTATTTTAGATATTCAAGATTTCAATCTATATATAATTTAAGAGATATATTTAATTTATTTCTATGGTTGATTGTCACCAATCTATTAATTAGGGAATAAAAGCATACATATTCATAACAATAAAAGTGGGTGGATACAAGATCAAACCTCTACGGATTTCAAATTTTAATTGAAGTAACCTAATAAGAGATCTTCTTTATATCATTTATTTCATTTATTTTACATGTCATCCATAAAAAAAATTACAATTGTGAGTCAAGAATTACCTTTAAAAAAAAACCTCAACATCCTTTAGTTAATTAAGTAATATGTGATCTTTACTTTTTTGTGTGTATGCATGCATGAGAGAGAGAGAGAGAGAGAGAGAGAGAGAGAGAGAGAGAGAGCTCAAAGTACTAGAAATGTTATGTTTAAAGTGTTCTTGATCATTATTCTTAGATGAAAGTATATTTAACTAAAATGAACCTTTGGAACCTTATTATTATGGCTTATATGATTATCTGTGCATTATTTTTGTTACATGTGAGTGTGTGTACATGTATGTATGTGTATGTGTATGTGTATGTGTACACACACACATAAAATAAATAGACTTGAGGTAGATAAAAGATTAAACTTTGAAGAGGTGATTAAAGTGAATCATACTTTTGGTGCATAGCCTCATTTCCTACTTTTTTAAATCTAATTTCATTCCTCTTTCTATGTTTTTCCTAGAAATTTTAGTGTCGATAGATAGGATCAATTTTCTCTAAAGGTTATTTAAGTGGTAAAATTAGCTCCATATTATGATGTTATTGTGATTTATAACATGTTCTCTCCAAGTACTAAGGGTTTTGGTACACCTATATATTTTATATATATATATATATATATATATATATATAACTTGATTGATGTATAATCTATGTATTCAAAATGCAATATTCCTAGCTATTCTCCCTTATTATATTCTACATTATTTCATGTACTTGTAATTCAAATTCATATGAAATCTTTATTTATTTATTTATTGATAAGCAAGAGGCTGAAGGCATATATTAATAGAAAAATAGTTATACAACCCCACTCAAAGGAAACTAAGAGGACAAAGATGGGCATTAGTCCATGAGTATTGCCCTTTTTGAATCAAAACCATTGGAGATTCCTTAATTCCTTAGTTATCCCATATGTTCATGTGACCTGAAATGGCACAGATAAACATTCAAAAAAACTCTATACTACTTGTTAGGAGGTTAGAGAATCTTAAGAAAGACATAAATCTACTAAAGACATTGAGATCCTTACAAGATAGACATCAAGGAAACAACAGATATTAAATTAAAAATAGAAAGAGACACAAAATAAACATAAGAAAGTGATATAAGAGCTTTCAAAGGGAATCGATTACTGAAAAAGGAAAAAAATTTAAACACTTCTGAGGATATCAAAAGTATGCCAAGTTATCATTAAATCTTATTTTAGACAATAAATACTAAAGGGGGTTGAAGTGAATATTAATACTTTATTTAATTTGTTGGAAGGGACTTATCAGTCCCCATATCAACTAGCTCATCTGCTCTCTTATTCCCTTCCCAATAATTGTGGTTAATTATTATTTTTTTGAAAGCTTTTAATAGTTCTAAAGTTTTCGAGAGCTTTGCATCTAGCCTCTAGTTAGGAAGAGCTCCTTTCCTAAGAGCATTTATAATTATGGTCGAGTCTCCTTCTGTTTCTAACTTATTTATACCCAAATGTTTCCATAACAAGAGGCCTTCTACTAAAGAAAAATTATTTTCCCAGTTATTCGTAGCTTATCCAATGTATCTTGTTATATTGGCAATTTCATCTCCTTTGTCATTGTAATTACAAACATCCTATGCTAGCTTTACCTGGGTTGCCTCTTGATGCTCCATTAAAATTTATGTAATCTTAAAATTATATAGATTCTAAAATAATTATTTTTGACAAGTTATAGTTCTATTCATTTTTAATATTAGTTTTTTTTCTAATCTAAATAGTTTGGATAGATCAAACATGAGTTGTTAATAAAGCTAGTTCTTGTCTTCATTAGTTCACTACATTTTGTTTGTCTTCATTAGTTCACTACATTTTTTTATTGAATCTTCTAGGTTCACATTATACAATTTTTCAATTAAAAGGGTTGACTATTTTTCTCTAACTAATAATTATTTGTTGACAATAAAATTAATGAGTAGCATTTCTCCTTATATTGAATAAGCTTTTTGTACATAATATTACCACTTTCTCTCTATATTTTACTTTCATTATTAGTCTCCATTTCATATTCATATTCTTTTATTTCCTCTTCATGGTGGGTTCCTTCTTTCTCTTATTTAAGTGTTTCTTTAAGTGTTGGTGATTGAAGGATATAGTTAAAAACAATTACAAGATAAGTTTACTATAATGTTATTTATCATTATTCAGGTTAAATTAACCATTTGGATGGTCTTTTAGGTAAAATACATAAAATCTCAAATATTTAGTCATATTATATTCTGCTAATTTTATTGTTAAATTCATTATTGTAAGAATTTGCCTTAGGGCAAAATCACCCAAGATCAAGAAGCTCAAGCACTAGCACAATATGGAACAATAAAGTATGATCAAAATAACAATATGAAAATGAATTGATGTATATACACACTAGGAGTGCCAAAATATAAAGGCCTCTAAACTGACTAGAAGTCAGCAAAATGATAAGACTCACAACTAAGCACATGTCCACCAAGAGTGGATTATCCTCCATTGAGCACAGAACTTAGTATGGTGATGAGAAGATAAGCCTGCATAGGTGTGTAATGTGAAAAGATATTGTAGACACCATGTGCTTAATTAGAGTGTGAACAATTGTGTTGTCTACATGACAACTCAGATAAATATGCAAACTCCTATGTTGTAGACACCGTGTACTTAATTAGAGTTGCTAACTCCTATTTTGTCAACAAGTCAACTCATATGAGTACACATACTCCTAGGTGTCTAACCTAATAAATAATAAAATAATGCATTAACCTAAGTAAACTTAAGTAAAGTGTAATAATATTAATTATTTACACTAACACCAATCAAAAAAGAATTATTTACACTAATACCCACCCCCCCCCCCCCCCCCCCCACCTTAAGTGCAGCTTAGGGGAATGCACTTAAGCTTACGAAAGCTATAATGAAAATGCGTGATGGGTCCTAGCTACTAGGCCATGTTAGGTACCCATGTACAAATGTAATGCAATCTTTCTGAAAATGGAGAAAAAGGGAAACCTCATGGGAAGAACCCTCCCCAAAAAAGAGAGATGAAAAAATAAGATGGATTGATGGATGGAGTAATTAAGACCCCCCCCCATTACAACATACATCATGTATATACAATAGAGAAGTATGATAAGGACAAAACTTCATAAGAGGAAAAACTTCCCCCATAAAAGAGAAGAAGAAGAAGAAGAAAGGAGACAAGGTAGTCCCCCCCCCCCCCCACCAATGTAGAATGTCAATCAGTGATAGCTGCTCCAAGATGAATGTAGAAGTTGATCCATGGTTCCTCCCTTTAGGAAGAAACAATGTCATTGGTACATATGAGATGCTTCCCAATGCGTAGAAAGAATCCTAAAGATGAATGGTGTCTCTGAAAATTACTCAACTGTCTTTGTGTTGATACTGATGGTCGCCCCTTCCAACACTACTAAAAAGAACAAGTTCAAATCTAGCAAGGATTGATGTAGAACATATCCCAAAGAACCAACTATCTCCTCAAATGATAAAGAGACCTCCTGCAACTGCTATACATAAGGATTCACAATCATATCAACCTTGTAAGACTGATCATGTAGAGAATGGACAAGAGGGTCAGAATGTTCCCTTGAAACAACTAAAGAAGGATCTTCTTCATCAAAGAGAAGATGTATATCATCAATAATGTCTCCCAAATTTGTTATGTAGGACTCCAAAAACAAACCTAAAATATCTGTTATTTAGTCATCCTCTCATTCTAGAACTGGAAGACAAGGTGTACCCAACTGTATTGAATTACATGGACCTATAACTGTAGCAATGTATGCATGTGGAATTTCCTAATGTTGTGACCTTGTTTTGCATTTGTGAATAGGATCCACCATATCTGAACCTATTGAGTCATTATCATTGTTGTCACTATCAGTTTCCACAATATATGAAGTATGGAGAGGATTAGAGGATAAGCTAGGTGAACTTTCCTCAAATTGAACATTCCTCTCTATGAATATCTCATGAGTCTCAAGATCCATAAGTCTATATGCCTTAACACTTTTTTCATACCCAATGAAAGTACAAGGCCTTGGTGGTGATGCCTTGCATTCCCTTGAAGATATGTGTGCCCATGCTGGACAACCAAAATTTTTGAAGTGTTTCACAATTAATTTTCTTCCACACCATGCCTTCAAAGGAGTCATTCCATCTAAGACATTATGAGGAGATCTATTAAGGATGTGATTGGCACTACTTATAGCTTCAACTTTGAGTGATGGATCAAGAGACTTAGCTTGAATCATACAACTTGCCATTGACTTAAGAGTTCTAATCCTCGTCGCTACTACACTTGTCCTTTGTGGACTAAATGCTACTAGATTCTGAAGATCAATACCCTCAAGTTCACAAAAGTCTCTAAGTCTTGAGTTCACATATCTATTTTCATTTTCCATACGAATAACCTTGATGGTATTACTTGTTTTCTTCTCAATATGACTCTTGACGGCTAGAAACTTATCAAACACTTCATTCTTGTGATCAAAAAAGTAGACCCATGTGTAGTGTGAAAATTTATCAATGAAAGTGAGGACATAGCGACCCTTGCTAACTAATGTCACTACAAAAGGATCTGCTAGAACCATGTGAACCAACTCAAGAACAACTAATGCTCTCCAAGACTTCCCTTTTTCATATTTTTCTTCTAGATGCATATCCATTGGACAAGTTGAACATTCACCCTTAGAAAAAATGATTTTTGGTAGACCTTTGACCATATTTTTTGAGCTAAGTTGATGAAGATAGCGGAAGGCAAGATGTCCATACTGCTCATGCCATAATTTACTTTGTGATTGTGAATGTGCTAATAAGGCATGTGAAGGAGACTTGGGCACAAAGTGGGAGACGAAATAAAGCCTTGTGTCATGATTGACTTTACCCACTACAACCAATGAATCATCCTTAAGATTTTGCACCATTACTGAATCAAGAGGGAACTCAACTTTATTACCACCTCCATAGTGAGTGATTTGGTAAATTGAAAGGAGATTAGTGCTAAGGTTAGGAACATAGAGAACGTCTTTGAACTCTCCATTTTCCATCTCAACTTGTCCTTTCCCTTCAACTTCCACTTGTGTATCATTCCCTACAAAGATGTGAGGTACCTTAGACTACTTCAATGAAGAAAAGTGTCCTTTTGAAGAACCCATATGATATGAGGTACCTGAGTCAAGAATCCATTCCTTTAAAGAACTTAAACTTGCCATAAATGCTTTCCCTTTTCCCTTTGAAGTGGATGAATTTGAATCCTTAGAAGCATTTGGCACATTGATTTTGTTCTTTCTAAGTAAGTTTTCCAACTCATCTATTCTCTTAGTCTTGCAATGATGCTCATCATGATTTGGTTTCTTGCAATATGCACAAAATAGTTTATCCTTCTTGTTGTTGTTTCCCTTCTTGTTGGAAGAATAATTTCCTTGTTGTGAGGAGGAATATTGTTGTGTCTCTAATTGTGATTTTGGCTTCCACTATTTTTTTCTTGCTATTGGTAAAACCTTTTCCACCCTCATTTGTTTGCTTCTCTTTACTAGCCACCAATGTTGTAGACTTGGATGACTTGAAAATTCCCATATCTATCAACTTGGATTGTTCCAACATCAACATTTATGCATGAAGGCACTTCCCATGGTCAACCCATGAATATTGTAACTCAAAAAAAGAGATGCATAATCTATAGGTAGCCTCTTCAAGATGTGATGAATCAATCTATCATCCTTCATGGGATTATCACAATCTTTAAGTAGTGCTCTCAATTCATTGGCTTTGTTGACATGGTCTTGAATTATGTCAAAATTCTTAGGATCCAATAGAAGTAGATCATCCTCAATTTGGAATCCCTTTTCCTCATCCACCTTGCCATACAACCCTTCAAGTTTGTGCCAAGCATTCTTAGCATCCTTAAAGCTTGAAATTTGGAAGAAGAGATCTCTATGAACACAACTTCTAATAATTCCTAAAGTCTGGTTGTCTTTAACTTGCCAATCAACTTGTGTAGCAACATCAATGGGTTTTACAACTCTACCATCAACATATAGATATAACCTTTTTCCATTTGTCTACTCCATACAATATCCTTCCATGTAATATAGTTGTGTGAAGTTAAAAGTGGAGTTTTAGGTGAACCCATGATGCAAAAAATTAAAAGAGCACAAAAGAGAAAGAGAAACACAAAAAACACAAGACACACCCCCTCTATTCACTCAATCAAACAACTCCCCCCCCCCCCCGAAATAATGCTTTTGGCACTTTATATGTAGTGTGTTTACAATAAGCCACTTGTCAAATGGACAAAAGTGGGCTTCTAATTTTGTTGTTTACAACCTCCTTTTGGAGTTTAAGTCTGGTACTAAGCAATGTAGCTTAGATATACAACAATTTTGAAGTTTTATCAAAGCAATACAATGTAAAAAAGGATCTATTTCTGAAAGTGGTATTTGTGTCCATACAAGCCTATAATTTGATTGTAGATTTGGAAATTAGACAAAAAAAATTCACTTTCAAAAAGAAATGGAACCTAAAAATGTGTCCAGATGAGCCTGTACGGAGCGTTCAAAGTTGCAAAAAGTAGGATTGGATAGGTACAGTCACCAAAAATTGAATTTTTTGAAAAATTTGTGTACCATAACTAGAAATAATAGCATCACTAAAAATTTCAAGAAATTTTAGCCAAAATGAAAAAAAATGCACCTGATTTGGAGTCTTGATAACTAAGATATGGCCTCCAAAGTCGGACTGTCAAATCAAAACTACATATGGTGAGAGGTCCAATTAGCAAAACACTAGGTCAAATTTGATGTCCAAATAGTCGTTGCAGTAATACAATCTAGCCTACTTGTGACGGTCAAATGATCGTCAAATTTAATGCCTTGAAAAGGTGACATCACCAAAAAAAGCTCGACTGATTGACTTGGTAGTTCGTATAGTACAACTAATGATGTCAATAGTATGGATGTGTATGGAAAGTGGTGACATGTCAGGTCTGACATGTCACTGTAGGCTAAGTAGGCACTTGTCGTGTCAGACACATGGTGAGTACGGTTGTACATGTAGCAGCCAACTAGGATGTATGGCATCACTAACATGTCAATGTGACATATCTAGATGACTACAAATGTGGCGAGAGGTTGATAGTTTGACATGGCACCCATGCCCTACTCATGTAGTTTTGACTATCATGTAAGAGTGACTGGGCTGACAAAAAGGGGTGACAAGGTGTTGCATCAGATGCTACATGGCAGTGCATCAGTGGACATAGCAACGTTGAGTTGGAGTCACTGGCAAGAGGTGGGTTGAACATGTGGCGTGGTCAGAGGGATAAATGTAAGCTGCCAGAGAATGAATGCTTATCGTTGGGAGGTTGAATGGTCGGTGTGTCTATGATCACCCACAAGCATTTAAAACACAGTGGGTGGGGATTTTAATCCCACATCCACTATGTGAGAGTGCAATAGGTAGTTTAAAAGAAAATAACCATGATGATTGTATAGGCTTTGAGGCCACCATATATGTTTGATGTCAATTCATAATGTGCCTGCTAGTAGTTGATTTCTTCAATTTTTGGTATGGTGAAGGTTGTCGATTCAGTGACGAATATACCAAATTATGTGGAATATTCCACTGCGGGGGTAGGATTTGACCACCTGGTTCCAGCAAAAAAACTCCTCTACAGGCCTGATAGGCCAAAAGAAAAAAATTCAAAAAAATAATGCAAAGAAATTGCAAACAGAAATTTAATAAATATAGATCCGCAAATCAATTGAATAGATTTGAAATGATCATACCAAATTTGCAAATTAGGCCTTCGAGTGCCAATTTGCAAATAAAAAAATTGCCTCAAATTTGACTATGGCCTAAGGTAGGCAAATTTATAGTCAAAATTCATTGAATCAACACTTTGGATGCAATGTGAGGTTCGCTTTGGCTCTAGACACTCCTAATGACTGAAATGCTCTGGATCTAAATTGAGGTCCTCCAAGAGGTAAAAAAAAAATGGTTTCCAATGGCTATGTGAAGAGAAGCTCCCTCGGCTCTGATACCATGTAAGAATTTTCCTTAGGGCAAAATCACCCAAGATCAAGAAGCTCAAGCACTGGCACAATATGGACCAATAAAGTCTGACCAAAATAACAATATAAAAATGATTTTATGTATACACACACTAGGAATGTTTGAATATAAAGGCCTCTAGACTGACTAGGATTCAGCAAAATGATAAGACTCACAACTAAGCACATGTCTACCAAGAGTGGACTATCCTCCATTGAGCACAAAAGTTAGTGCGATGATGAGAGGATAAGCCTACATAGGTGTGTCACGTAAAAAGATGTTGTAGACACCATGTTCTTAATTAGAGTGTGAACAACTATGTTGTCTACATGACTACTCAGATAAATATGCAAACTCTTGTGTTGTAACACCATGCGCTTAATTAGAGTTGCTAACTCTTGTGTTGTCAACAAGACAACTCATATGAGTACACATACTCCTAGGTGTCTAACCTAATAAATAATAAAATAATGTATTAGCCTAAGTAAACTTAAGTAAAGTGTAACAATAATTAATTATTTACACTAACAATTATTTTCATGGGTTATTCATTGTCTCCACTAATAAAATTTTATCAAGAAAATTGCCAGTGGGAGACAATTCATACCAGCTGATTCATTTATTAAGTAAGAAAGTAATGGCATTGAAATCTTGTGGGTTATAAAAATTTCTTATTAGACATGTCTTCATATATGAAACTATTGAAAGATGATATTGATAAGAAATATGACTCTATAGCTAGATAAATCCATGCTAAAGGGAATGTGACATATTAAACAAGGGGAAGAGTAACAACAGTCATTATAGATAACTTCACAAACCAGGAGATCCTGAATTGTACATCAAAATTTGACAATTTCTTCTGTTTTCTTTATATGCGAATTGGAAAGTTATAAAATATTTTATCGCTTATAGGCTTTATAGGATCTCTTTGTAGAGATTCTTAAATATCAGAGTGTCAAAAGTAGCCATTTCAAAGTGTCGGCCAATACATAACCACTTTTTTCCATTATTCATTCATTAAATAACAAAACAAACATAAGTCCCTAATTACTATACATAAAAAATACTTAATTATAAAATGAGTCAAATGTGGATCTACTCAAATTTACCTCTTTAACATTAGGAAGGGGCCTAAGTAAATTCATTCAAAACCTTACTAAAATTGTTCAACAACCCACTAAAATCATTCAACACCCTACAAAATAAGGGAAAGGTCTTATACCTGTAATTTTTGGGGTCAATAATTGCTCATTGTAAAGCCCTAAAATATTGATTTTTTTTTGGTTTGTGCATTCTTTTCCTCATTGCAAAGCCCTAATTATATTGTTTCAATATAATATTCTATCAAGATTCCTTATTTATTACTCTAAAATTTAATAAATATAATTATTTATTTGACTAATATATTTTCTTTAATTTAATTATATAATTATATTGTTTAATAAAAAATATTCTACATTGTTATTATCACCACAATCAAGTGATAATTTTAATTACTTAAACGTGTCTTATAAAAGGGGTTGATCCCATAGTACAATAATAATATTGTTATTGCAAAGTCATGTTGAAACGATGATCCCAATTTGCTTCCCAGCCTACTCTTCTTGCAAAGACTTGCACTTGCCACGTGATGGAGCCTGACATTTTGGAAATATTAGTCAACTACATAGAGGACTTCCAAGATTCATATAAATTGTTTGTATGTTATAGACCCACACTCACCAACTTAGCAACAAACTATATGGAAATTTCAAAAAATTAGATAGTTAGAGATATAAATTATTAGAGATATAAGTGGGATAGGAGAGATACAAGGATGAGACTTATAAGGAGTATGCAATTTAATGTATTGAAGAGATGAGGCCCAAGGTAATAAAAGATGTTGTTGATAGTCCATAGGAAAAACTAGTTGGTTGGTGTACATTAGCTGTGACATGGAGCAATTAGCATATTTTTGTATGAGTCAAATTAAGGGGATGTCAATGCCCTAGGATGGGGTCCCCCAATGTGTTACCTCACTAGTTCAAAGATCAATCAAAAATCAATTATCGATAAATAAACAAATAAAGTGGCACTTAAGGAAACTAAGAGAATGGAAAAGCACGAGGGTTTAGGATTTAACCATAGCTTTGGAGGCCATGCAAAAGGTTTTGGTAGGAGAGATCTGTAGTAGGGAAAGAATGGGCCTTTCTAAAGTCATCAGGACCTTTCTTACACAACTTAGCGGAAATATAGATGGCCCTATTCTAGGAGAAAACAGATGTCATCTGCTCAATGGAAAAGTAAAAGGGAAAGAAGGAGGGTGGCCCAACCTGTAGAGATATTTAGAGACCAAAATGGGTATGGGAGGGTCATAAATCATCCCTTTCCCTCTCACCTAGTGCAAAGATTTACCTCTACAAATCTGGGAGGTAAAATAGATTTTAGCACAATAGCCCAAAATTTTTGGAGACCAAAATGGTTGAGAATCAATATGAGAGTACAGAGGAACTAAAGGAGGAGACATGCACAGTTGATAATATGAAGGTGGATTTTTGGTTATGGCAGGAATCAATAAGTTTTTCAAAGAGTAATGCATTGTTTCTAAACTAGTAGAAAATAGCCTGCTATCTAAAAGCTTAAAGAGTGGTGTGATAGGAAATGGAGCCAAGTTAAATATTTTAAAACCCTAGAAAATAGATTTTTCATGGTCATAGTGGATAGTGCTCATGATAGGGATTGGGTTTTAAATAGTGGACCTTATTTTCTAGAAGGGAAAGGTTTTTATATGACATCATGGGAGCCCAACTTTTATCCTACAAAGGAATCCATCAAGTCCTTTCCAATATGGATTGGATTAAGAAACCTCCCTTGGGAATATTGGAATGAGAAGTGCTATCACTTAATAGGAAATCAACTTGGAATCTTTATTAAAGCTATGGAGATGGTTGATAAGGTGTCTTTCTAGATGTTTTCCTACATTTCTATAATAGGGAATGATTGTCATCCTCTACCAGAGATGGTGGAGCTGCATTCTATAAAAGGGGTATGGAGAAAAGATTTTTCTATAGAGGAGGAGTTGAAAGTTTGTGTGGATTTCCTAAGTGAGGATCATGATTCGAAAGAGTGTGTTCTTGGGGGAAGACTAAAGGAGAAGGAGGTAGATAAATTCCTTAACTGAGTTGTGGTTTTTTCTAATTCTTCTTCTCTGCAAAAAGATGAGTGTGAGTGGAAACTAGCTGAAGTGGTTGAATGGAAATGTGAAATGGTTTTGAAAGAAAAGATGAACTACTCAAAGGATGGCCAACTTGGAGAATGGGTGGTAGGTGGGATAGAAAGAAGAGGATAGTCTTTCAACTGAGGGATTTCTTGGGGTAGAAGGGAGATCGAAGAATTATTATTGTGTATCCAAGATGGGTAGGGTGGAGGAAGGTTTGGATGCAAAGGAAAGCCAAATGGAGAAATGGGTTGGTCATAGGGTGTTGGGCTTGAGCACACCACAAAAGGGTTAAGATAAATAAATTATGCAAGAAAGGGAAGCTAGCTTGTTAAAGAGAATGGAGAAACTAGATCTCATAGTGCTTCTTGGAAGAGTTTAAGGTTGGTAATGAGATGAAAAAGAATAGTAGTTTTGAGATAGGGGAAGCAAGGGTGAAAGATATTGAAATCTCACCTATAAGAAACCTGGAAGGATCCTTTCACTTGGGAGAAATCTCTAGTGAGGATTATGTTGTTGTTGACTCTGAAGAGGAAGTAAGGGAAGATTTAGTGGACAATTTTTTGGGTCTCTTTGATAATATTATTATTAGTGAGAAAAGAACATTATCTCATACAGAAGGAAAAAATCAAAAGATTAAGGTGGGAGAGAAGAAAAAAAGAGGAAGAAGGACATTAAATTCTTTGATTCATATTTCAAGTAGCACAAAAGGGAAAAGTAAGATGAAATTGAGAAGAGGGAATGCCTCTTCCCAAAGGAGATGAAGCTCCTTTCGTGGAATGTCAGGGGTTGCAATGCCCCTAAAAAGATTCACTTGATCAAGAGGGGTATTGATCAAGTGAGGCCAGATGTGGTTTTGTTCCAAGAAAATAAGATTAAGGTTCAGGATGTTGAGGGCATGAGGAAGCAGTTCTTTAAGCAAAATAATGAATGGGTTGGGGCTTTGGGTTCTTCTAGAGGGTTAGGGTTTTTGTGGAAGGCTGAGTTTGTTTTGGTCATAGTGATGTAGTAAGATCATAATTAGCAGAGACTAAAGCTAAACTCCAAAAAATTAGTAATAGAGTTTAATATTATTAATGTTTATGGATTGACTCAAAATAGGGAAAAGAAGATGTTATGGCAGGCTTTGACGATGGTGTTGGAGATTTTGATGGAAGAAATGGTTGTGCTAGGGGGTGACTACAATGCAATTCTCTATCCAGAGGAGAAAAGAGGTGGTAGAGGGTTGAGGTTTGTTAGTCAAGATGATTTCACTAAATTTTTTATGGGGAAAAGACTAGTTGATATTCCATTCAAGAAATGGGAGTTTACTTGGACTAATAGAAGACTAGGATTTGTTAATATTATTGAAAAGTTGGATAGATTCTTGTTGATTGGGGATTGGGATAATGTAAATTGGATAGTGGAAGCTAAAACTCTTCTGATTCATGGCTTTGATCATTTCCCAATAGGACTTAGAATGCAAGAGGATTCTACTCTAGATAGGTGTCCTTTTAAGTTTGAAGAAATGTAGCTCTGAGCTAATGGTTTTAAGGATTTGGTAGAAAAATGGTGGACTAATGCCCCTTATTATGAAGAAAATAAATATTTTATCTTCTTTAAGAAATTGCAAATTTTTACAGAAAACATGAAAATAGGGAATAGGGAATCCTTTCAGGAAATCTTTAAAAAGAAATAGGATTTGGCAGAGTCTTTAGAAAAGTTACATGAAAAGGTTATAAGGAGACGAATGGAAAAGGAGGATTTTATGGAGGAAAAGAGGGTGACTAAATATTACAATGAGATTTTAGCTAGAGAAGAAGTCATCTGAAGACAAAAATCATAAGAGACATGGCTTGATGAGGGGGATAGAAATACAAAAAAAACCATAACTTTGTCAAAGTGAGGCAGGCTCACAATAAGATTTTCTCTATTGAAAGTATG
Organism: Cupressus sempervirens; assembly: GCA_028749045.1. Lineage (NCBI taxonomy): Eukaryota > Viridiplantae > Streptophyta > Pinopsida > Cupressales > Cupressaceae > Cupressus > Cupressus sempervirens. The sequence continues at coordinate 516,035,830 of CM053785.1, read as the reverse complement.
GAGGGGGAGTTATTATTGGAGGAAAGGTTGATTAATAAGGAGATTGTGTCTTTCTTCCAAAGAAAAGGGACAAAAAAATAAGGTGATGCAGTGGATCTTGATAGAGTGTTGCTTGTATATCAAAAAATATTACTCTGGAACATAATAGGATGTCGTAGGCAAAGGTCTCAATGGAGGAAGTTCTTTAAGCTTTCAAAGGGCTTGGAAGGGATAAAATCCTAGGTCCTGATTGGTTTCCTACTAGGTTTTTAAATACCTTTTGGGATGTGTTTGCACAACAGATTTTGGAAGTGGTGGAAGAGTCTAGAAAGGGAAGGTTTATGCTAAAGGATTGAATAATACACTATAGATTTAGTGCCAAAGAAGGATTCTATTAAGAATTTTGAAGACTTTAGACCAATTATGCTATGGATTACTATGTATAAGATAATTACAAAATTAATTGCAAATAGACTAAAAAAAGTTCTAATTGAGGTTATTTCTATGGAGTAGAGTGGCCTTTCTTCTAGAAGATCTATTTATGAGGGATTAATCATAGCACATGAAATTATTCACTCAATAAGGATGAAAATGATGGAGAAAATGATGGAGAAACTTGATATCAAGCAAGTTTATGATGAGGTTGATCGAGAGTTTTTGGTGAAAGTGTTGGAGATATTTAGTTTTGACCCTAGATGGATTAAGTGGGTGAAGAGTTGTATTTCAACAACATGCTTTTTAGTCTTGATTAATGGAAGCCCTCAAGGTTTTTCTAAAAAAGGGAAAGGTTTAAGGCAAGGGGACCCTCTCTCCCCCTTCTTGTTTATTATCTTGGTAGAGGTGTTGGGGAGATTGATCTATAAAAGGAGAAAAGATGGGCAATGGAAAGATGTAAATATGGCTAAAAGTGTAGATGTTGTCTCTCATCTATAGTTTGTGGATGACACCTTTTTAATAGGGGAAACCTCTGAAAGGGAAGCTAAGGTGACGAAACAAGCTCTTGATTGATATGAGAATGCTTCAGGGCAAAAAATTAATTGGAATAAATTAGAAGTTTTGTTTTTTAATACTTACCTTTGTAAATAAAGGGTTATTTATAGGATTCTAAATATAAGGAGTGGTGCTTTACCCAGTTGATATCTAGGATTTCCTCTATTTTAAGGGGAAAATAGGGTTGAACTATGGAAAGGGCTAGTGGAGAAGTTTGAAAAGGATGGAAGGATGGAAAGGGAAATGGTTAACTTCTACAGGGCATATTCTGATGCTAAAATTTGTTGTATGTGCTATTCCAATTTTCTCAATGATGTGTTTAAATATTCCAAAAAAATTAATTAGGACAATTAAAAAAATAATGAGGAATTTTTTTTTGGAATGTGCATGGGATGGTGACAAGATCTCTTTCCTTAGTTGGGACAAAATTTGCCAACCTAAGAAATTTGGGGGTTTTGGGCTAAGGAATTGGAATTCGATGAATGTAGCTTTAGGAGAAAAGTTAGTTTGGGAAGTCTATAAGAACCCTTAGCAATTATTGATTAAAATCTTAAAATCAAAATATTTGAATCCTAATGTGGGGGAAAGAATCCTTACAATTCACAATCCAATTAATAGCTTGGCTATATGGAATTTTATCATCTCCTATAGACATGTGATTACTAATCATGTTTCATTGAAAATAGGAGATGGAAGGAAAGAAAATTTTTGGGATGACTCTTGGAATGTTATTCGATGATTAGTGAGCAATCTCAGGATGAAGATCTAAGAATATTTCTAAGTAATAGGTGGGGAGTGAAGGTAAGAGATTATATGATAGAATTAGATGAACCCATGGGAAAGGAATGGCAATGGATGGATTGGAGAGTGGAAGGGTTATCCAAATGACAGCAAGCCTCTTTGAGGGCTCTATTTTTTTAAGGAAAGTATGTTTAATTATATGGAGGATAAAGGAAGCTAGTGTGCATCCTCTTCAGGTGCGTATTTGGTAAGGCTAGGTAATGATTTATCATCTCAAAGAAGGTTGGAAATCTTTCATGTAGGGGATTTGTGTTGGCATAAAGATTATGTTCCAAAGGCATGTTCCTTTGCATGGCTGGTTGTGCAAGGAAGGATTTTGATAGGGGAAAGAAGGAAAAAGTTAGGCTTTCATGGACCTTCAAAGTGTATCATGTGGAATAATGGGCAGGAATTTGTTGATCATTTTCTATTAAATTGTGAGGTAGCAACAACATGTTGGCAAAATGTGCAAGGTAAATTGGAATGGCAAGGGTCATGGATGGCCACCTTACATGAATGCTTCATTTCTTGGCCACGATTTACACAAGGTGATATGGTATCGAGTGTGTCAATGGTTTTCCCCTCAATTATAATTTGGGAAATTTGGAAGAAGCATAATAGGCACATCTTTTAGGATAAGCATGAGTCAATTGAAAGGCTGATATGGAAAATTGATCATTCCTTAAAGAAGGTAATGAGTGTTGCAGTTTTAGAGGAGAATTGAAAAAATAGAAACAATGGTCAAGGATTAAAAATAAGAAGATTGGTTGTAGGACTATAGATAAATTAGAGGCTAAGTCAAGAAGAGAGGTTCATTTGAAAGTCCTGGAGGATGGATGGAATAAGGAAAATTTTGATGGGGCTGCAAATGGAAATATAGGGTTGTTTGGGGCAAGCTGTATTGTTAGAAGTCAGGTAGATGAGACATTGGCCTTTGGAGGAAAGAGATTAATGGATGGATAAAATAATTGTGCAAAGTTTCAAGCAACTTTAATGGCAATAAAATGTGAAAAGATGTTTGGAGTGCAAAGACTTCATTTAGAAGGGTATTCATTAATTGTAATTGAGGCTATTAGAAGGAATAAGATAATTGCTTGACATTTAGAATATTATGTGGTAGCCATCAAAAAAAAAGTTGGAAAGTCTAGAAGATTTTAAAGTTAGTCATATCTACTAGGAAGGAAATGGAGATGCGGATAAGATTTTAAAATGGGAGGAAAATTGGAAAGATGCAAGGGATTGTCAAAATGAGATTTCTAGTCATTGGGGGGAATATATTCTAAATACCTTTGAGATAGGCGTTGCTTGAATGCCTTTTTGTAGAATGATAAAAGAAGAAAGGTTAGATGTGCAAAGATTTGTTTTGACTTTGTGGTATATTTATCAATAAAATAAAATAAAATTGGTGGCGGCACTGCATAAGAATATCAAGGTTTTCTAATTAATATGTGAAGTGTTCATTTTAGGTGATGTGGCAGGTTGGTGCCTTGATTTGAGTATGGCAAGATTTTGTAATGATGATAAGACATCATAAATGAGTAAGATGTGGTTTTTTCATTGCATGAGCTAGAAGCTAAGATTTACATGTGCAAAATTTATAATTAAATGGAATATGTTTTGAAATTTGTATAGCAATTATCTTGAAACAAAAAACAAAATTCACAAAAGTGAATTGAAGTTGATAGTGATGGAGGCTACCTTTACTTTCAAGATAGAGAGACGACAAAAAATTATCTATGGTCCAATGCAAGATTGGAGACTAAAGCTTCTGCTATGGTGTCCTAATCTCAAAGTAGTCATTACAGTGAAAGGGACATTGGGTCCTCTATTTCAGGAGGAAAAACACCACTGGATGATAAATGTGGACATAGTGGAAATGATTATGGTACGTGCTTTAGAGCTTGAAGTATCATAAGAAAAGGTTAAATGGGTGATGGAGTCCTTGTTCACAAGGGACTTGGTTTTTGGTTTGGACTCTCTACTGGAACAAGCAATGCTAGGTTTTTAGTTTGATTATAGTGAATGCTTTGTAGATGAGGTAGAAGGGGAAGCGGTGGGGTGGTCTTCTTTCATGTGGTGGCCTTTGGGTGCGGATAGGGATGCTTATAAGGAGAATATTCTTGTGGAGTGTAGAAAATTGATTTTTAAAATTTGAGTTTTCCAAGAAGGGCAGAGGAGAAAGGTGTGTATTTTTTGTTGGAACACCCGATAAGCGTAGGCCGACCAGACTTTATCGACATAGGATGGTGGTGCAGGTGGATTTCCCCCATGTGGAATGAGCTGAAAGACAAGTTTTTTTGAAATTTTGTCTTTTTTATTTGAAAGGAAGGGGAGGACGAAGGATGAAGATGTAGAATTAGGTTTTAGTTTTTGGTTCCCAACGGATTTTTGAAGATAAATGGACAGAAGGAGAAGCAAGGCCCTAGTTTTGATGATTAGAAGAAGGGTAAATTTATAGCTAGAGGTGGATAGATTGCAGTTTTGTTGCCAGAAGATGGATGAATTTATTTTGATTGTGTGATGTCTAGTTATTTAGTGCAACAAGAGAAATTTGGAGAATGCAGATGATGAAATTGGCTCAAAGGTGTTGAAAATGTGAGGAAAGGTTTAAGGAAATGGAGATTATGAAGTGGTTTGGAGAATCTGCTCGAATTCAAGGAATGTATTTCTTTGGATTTAGTATTTTTGGATGAATGCTATGTTGAGGATGTTGATGTAATGCCCCGCCAAGGGATCCAAAGAATTAACCTAGAATTTCACTAAGTTTAGTAGCATTTTTTTTTTCATGAAAGTAAATACCATGTAAAACTTATGCACAATAACGGAAGCAATAGTAATGTCCATCTGAAAATAAACATAACATACATAATCAGATTACATTCTTTAAAGATCCCTTACCGTTGAATTGCATCTACAAACATCTAACATATATGAATCCATCTAGTACAACATCCACATGAAATAATAATGATAAGTCCAATGTTTATACATTACATTCCAAATACTCAATCATCCACTGTACATGTCACAAGGTATGACAAGCTCAAAAGAATATACATACATAAAATAATGTACATCATCCTATTCTAATCCATGATACATCAAAGTAAAGATATTCACATGATATACACAATACATCATCATAGAAGACATATACATCCATCATAAAGATCAACATAATAAACTAAGTGCATGGTTCCTCCCAACCGTTAATAGCATCATTAGACCATCGTGGATCCTAGCCATCCCTCCGTGCATAACATTCCAAATCACCGAAGAGATCATCGGTATTAGCATAGTAGGAATGTCACTCCTAACATATACAACATCATATGTATAAAGTAGTCTTAACATGCAAATAAAAGCATAAGATAACATCATCTAACATATGCTAATCATCAATGAAAAAGGATACATATCCACCATCATGAAGGATGCATCAGCCACGATGTCTCAATGAATG